>JAPVLV010000019.1:6330357-7596428 GCA_029168935.1 Oxyria digyna
TTCCACCCAAATGGTAGAAAACTGGTGGAGAAATATTATTAGTTTGTTGTAGATTGGTAATGGGATTTGCCTTTGTTTTATAGATGCTATTGGTATGCACCTTAGTAAAATAAGTATACTGGTTCGGATACAAATCTTTATCAGGACAGCAAAAATCCTTCAAAACCATGCCCAAGCAGCCAGGGTCAATCCTACATTTGTTCAAACTTGTATACTTTACACAAATGCAGCATATATTTTTAAGAGTTGTGAGCTTGTAGAGGAAACTTATCTTTATTTTCCGTGGATTATAGTGCAGCATCCTTGTTTGAATATATTTGGATCCAACTATGTTACCTTCACGCCAGAAGTCACTTGGAACACACCATATCTTCATCCATATCGATTTATAATGGATCTGAATCGGAACCCTCGAGAGCGGGCAAAGAGGGAAGCTTTAAGACGCCTCGATTCCTTCTCGTCGGTTTCTTTGTCGAAGGTATTTGATCGAAACGCCAAGTCTCGTTTGGCTGCGTCATCTACAGCTTTGCTTGTGTTGGATCCATGGATGCCATCACAGAGACGCCATCGTTCTGTCGAATAGAGGTAAGAGGGAGAAGATCAAGTTTAGGGGTGGAAGCGACGCTAGGGTTTGGGAGTGAGGTAAGGGGTTTCTAGTGAGAGGTGGGAGTTTTAGTTGGGGCGCTTGTACGCGTTGCCCATAGTTGGGGCGCTTCTTTTTTTTAAACGTTGTTATCTTCGTTCTCCTTGATGAGACTTTCTTTTCGATGTACCTGTTTTTCTATTCCTTGAATCTTCTACACTGCTTTGGTGATAGCGTTTTATTGTTGTCAAATTTCTTGTTCTTACGTCGTTGCTATCTTTTAGGTACTTTTCATTCTTTTGGCGTAATCCTACCCCTTTTGGTAGGTTTGACTTAGACTCCCCGTAGACTAGGTTAGAGCTACCAAAGACCCTTGTGCTTGCTTTACTTGTTATATCTTGTACTTTGTTTTTCGCGTCGTGCGCGTTTATTCTTCGCATTGGAGACGTCTTGAGAGCTTGCTCTTTTGGTTTTGATGTTTCATGTGCTTTATGCTTTGGTACGCGTAGAACTTTTTCTTTTTGACTCTAACTTCTGTGACCCCTTACGCGTAGCTTGTTTATGAATGCGTAGGTTTGGTCCTTGGCTTTTGCTTTTGCTACTTTATCTTTAGGGTGTGGTTTTCTACCCCTGGTATGACACTTTGTTCGTAGTGAACGTGTTAGAAAGTTTTGCTTACTTGATAGGGTGGTATGGTCAATGCGGCTGCTTTCGTTACGTTGCCGGCTTATATGAAGGTTGGGTCCAGCATTTCCTCCGAACCCTGAAGCGAGTGGCGGACGTAGGTCAGCGTGTGATTTTATCATCTTGTGATGTTACCCCTTACTTTTAAGGTGGATCCTTTGCCACACGCTAGCGTTAGGTCGACGTCGAACTCTTTTAATCGACGGTCCTATTCATCGTGTAGCGTCCGATTTCTCGATTGTTAGGACTTATGATGTCGGTGGACGCATCCCTGTCGGTTTGGCGTTTTGCCCGTGGATTCATGACTCTCAGAGGGGCTGGAAGGCATGAAGACGCGTTCCTGGAGAATGACCGTGTCAAATAGGTTTAACCTTGTTTGCTCAGAGGATCCGGCCGGCTTCGTGAGTTACCGGGCTTCATTCCCCATGACCATTGCCACACGTCGCTAACAATCATGGGAAGCGTCGACTCGGAGTCGGCGGTTCGGCTAACGTTGCCTACGCGTAGATGGAGCCTTGAACACGTAGACTAACGAAATTCGTCCCCAGCGCGGATTTTCACCGCGGCCTTCTTGCTTCTTATTTGGTGCACCGTAATCTAGAGGCACGTTCTCTTAATAGACATTGAGCAAGTCATAAAAATGAAACAACTCGGCATGCTTAACATGTTGAAGAGAGAAGGTCTACTTGTATTTTAATAAAAGATGCATCATGCAACAACAAATACTGACTTCGACGCCTACCCCTGGTCGCCGTGACCCCTTGTCGTTTTGACCTAAAGATAACGACACGTTCTTATTTAAAGACTTAATCCTACTCATGTAAAAGGGAAATAAAAGGGAATCAAAAGACGCAAAGAAATTTCTCAAACTCTTTCGTGGGGGTATCTTTATGGTGGGTGGTGTTTCAAGAACATGTAGCTTAGGTCGGGGTTCTCCGCCATAAATTTTCGCCACTTTTGAACTCGGAGATTCTGCTTATGTTTTCGTAGGGACGCGTCGTGCTTATCGACGCTCTTATCTTGTTTCTTGGATGACTTTTTCTTCGACGCGTCGAGGGTTACTTTTCTACCCCTAGCTTTTTTCTTAGGCTTTCCATGATTCTTCCGCATTCTTAAGCATTTCGATCCTTCGTTACTCGGTGATTCAGACCATGAAGATGCTTTTCTTTTCTCTACTTTTCGGACGGCGTAGGACTTGATTTCCAGGATATATGTCTCGTCGCCTATCCGGTCAATTTCTTCTTTTACCTAGTAGATCCTTCGTTGAGCATATCTCACTCGTTCTCCATGGTCTTTTAATTGCTACGCCTTACTCTTTTTCTCTAGGGACGCGTTGGTTGTACTCTTCATTCCTATGTTGTAGCATTCCCTTGCTATCTGTGGTTCACCTTTGATCTCTTGGATTTCCCATGGAGATGGAAACTTCAGGGATTGGTGGTACATCGAGGGTATAGCTCTCATATCGTGTAACCATGGCCTTCCCAGGATCATGTTATAGGGCGATTCTACTTCCATCACCACGAACTTAGTCTGCATATTGACCCCTTCCGCCAGAGTGGTTAGAGTGATCTCTCCTAGCATATCGGCGACTTCGCCGCTGAAACCTACTAGGGGGATGTATTTCTTCACCATGTCGTCGCTAGATAGTCTGAGTTCTTTGATTGCGGATAGGGTGATGATGTTGGCCGAGCTTCCGTTATCGATGAGGATCCTTTTAACCTTGCAATTACTACTGGTTAGGGAGATAACTAACCCGTCGTGATGATCTACGCTTCCATTGGGTTCCTCGAACGTGATTGGACAATCTCTTCTAACAGTCCTGACGTGGTAGATAGGCAAAGTACTTCCTTCGCCGTGTAACGCCTTGACGCTTCTCTTGGCGGAGGAGGCGGTATAGCCGCTTATGGGAGAGCCTCCGAAGATTGTGTTGATAGTCCTTGAACGACTCGACGAGGGAGGCGGTGGCGTTGGAGATCTTTTCCCTTTTCTCGCTCCTTCGAACACGTCTCTTCCCTTTTTGGAAAGTAGATCTAGTAGGTCCCCTCTCTTTAGGAGGCGTAGTACTTCGTTTCTCAGGGTATAGCAATCATCTGTAGGATGTCCAGAATCGTTGTGGAACCCACAATATCCTCTTCCTGATCCTGACCTCTTTTCCGGATTTGGCTTTTTAGGCCACTTTACATCGTGGAGCTTTTCCATCGCGTTCATGACTCGCAACGCGTTGGTCTTCATGTATACACCTCTTTCGACTGCGTAAACGTTATTGATTTCACTCACGTTATGCACCATTGGAGGTTCTCTCTGGAACGGCTTGTTTCTCCTATCGTAACGCTCGCCACTTTTCTGTTGAGGAGAGTCTCTGCGAGGAGGGGTTCGTCTACGCGGAGATCGAGACTTCTCTTCAGCATGCCTTAGGAGATCTTCCTCAAGACGCATGGCTCTTTCTCTCATCGAGACGAATGAATCAGGGCGAGTCTTTGTTAACTCCTTGTATAGGTCACTATCTCGGGGGAGAACACGTCTGAACGCGTCGGCAGTGGTAGATTCGCTACAATCTGGGATTGTGATCTTCTCATCATTGAAACGCTTCATGAAGGCTCTTATGGTCTCGCCCTTGTTCATGCTCATGTTATGGAGGTCTGAGGGTTGCTTTGCGAACATCTTACTGCTGGCGAATTGTAGGCGAAATATGTTGGAGAGCTCGGCGTAAGACGAGATACTTCCTCTGGGCAAATGGATAAACCACGTCAAGGCTGGACCTTTCAACGTCGAGCTAAAGAATTTGCACATCATTGCTTCCCTAGCTCTGCCTCGATTGGACTTGTGGAGAGTTTGGCTTTGTAGAGTAGGATGTACTCCTCTGGATCGTCGGATCCGTCATAGACGGGGAGATCCGCAACGGTGAACTTCTTGGCTATCTTTTGGGCGGCGATGGAGGCGACGAAGGGACTCTCTTGATATCCGAACTCGTGCTCAGGGACGATGGACTTGGGCGCTCCGGGCATCAGCATCATCTATTTCCTCAAGGTGCCGACTTGTTTTGCTACGAGTGTTACGATAGCGCTCGATGTCATGGCTTCTTCAGCTTTCTTTCTTGGAATCGTCTCTCTTGACGGGACGATGCTTTGATGTTCTTGGGACTCGTAGATCTCTTCTTCCTCAGCGACGGCGTCCATGTCAAGGCGTCGCACAACAGTTTGACTACGAACATAGGTGTGTGGTTTCGCCGCTTCTGCTTTGAGCTCCTTTATCTCGGAACGCAGTCGCTCGTTTTCTTTGGTGAGTCCTAACGTGTTTTCCTCACTGGCGTTTTTGGTTTCTGCCCATGCTTTCTGGAGGGTGTTGAATTGGACTCTGACGGCGGCTACACCGGTTACCTCGCCGTTCGTTCCCTGTCCTTCTACGGGAGCATTGCATTTCGGAGTATTGGGAGTATTCTCGAGATCTTTTCCCGCGTCTTCGTCCGCCGGAACGAGAGGAATCGTCGCATGGTCTTCTTCCTCAGACCTCTTTTCGCCGTCACGTGGCTTGTTGGTCGGACTCGTCATGGTTTCCTACAAAAAAGAAGTTCTTTTCGTATGGAGAGACGATACCTTTTTGATCCAGCCCCACGGTGGGCGCCAATTGTTTGTAGCGAAATTACTAACGAGATGATAACTAAGCAATTGTAGGGCAAAGATCAAAGAATACGGTATAATCTCAACACTCAAGAACAATGTAGGAAATTAGGGTTGAAGCTTGTACTTGATATTACTCGAATGGTGGCTGAATCCTTACAAAGCAGGTGTTAGCCTCTATTTATAGGCTAACCCTAGTTTTATCTTTAAGGAAACGAGATCTTATCTCTTCCTTCTATCTAATAACGATATAACAAACAAGGTAAAATATATTTTTTCTCGTATCTTTTACCAAGTACAATAATATACAAGGAAATAAGATAAAATACACTCGGCCGACTTAATCTTCAAGGTAAACGAGACCTTTGCCACGTCTCGCTGCGTCAACGACATCCTCCTTTCTTCTCGTCACGTCGACGTGATCTTCCTACGCGTAGCTCGTCACGCGTTCCTTACTTGTCGTATTTTTAGGCACAAACAGTGTCGCACCATGACCGTCGCCCTATCATCCAAGAACAAGATCTGTTTCATCAACAACTCACTTCCTAAACCGACATCGGACTCTCCAGATCTTCCTCTGTGGGAGAGATGAAACACCATGGTGCTTTCTTGGTTAGTCAATACTCTCATCACTGAAATTCGCAACAACGTAATTTACAACCTATTCGCGAAAGGAGTCTTGGACGAGCTTGAAGCTCGATATGGCCAAATCAATGGTGCGCATCTCTACAACTTGCAGAAGGAGCTCCTCTCGATTACACAAGGTTCCACTTCTATTGCTACCTATTTCACTAAAGTCAAATCAATTTGGGACGAACTCTCCAGTGTTCGTCATTATCCACCACTAGTACAGAAGGCTTATTTCTCGGGGGTTATTTAAAACCCTTGAGAAAAAATAAACGCGCGGCCGAGATAAATATTCTAAGATTTTAAGAAAAAACAAATTAATAACTCTCGGGAGTTAAAATTAACCGCCTTTAAATAATGTTTACTTACAACACTTATTTTAATTATTTCCCGTGAAATATCCCTCCTAAAATATATCCCTATACCAAAAATATACAAAGCCTTTATTTAGTACACCCTCAAATTTTATTTAGCACACTCATACATTCGTCACGGATGTATTACATAGAATCTTCGTCACGAATGTATAACATCAAACCTTCGTCACGAATGTATAACATCAAACCTTCGTCACGTATATATTTGGGACCTTCGTGACGCAGGTCTAGGTTACTTTCGTGACGAAGAAACGTAAGAAATTCGTGACGAATGTAGCTATATCTGCAAAAGTGAAGCTATTATGTCTAATCCACACCAACTACATTTAATTACCATCACATATCCGCAACCAACTTCATCTTCTACATTTTCACCTTCATTTTACCCCCATTTCACCCTAAACACTCTCATTCAAACACAATATTCAATTGAAAATGTCAAATTGGGATGATTACATACACCAAAATGTTGATGAAGATGGTCCATCATGGGGGAACTACAATAAGGTATGTTATAGTTGTTTTTAATAATGTTAATGTTAGGGTTTGTAGGTAAAATATATGTTTTTTTATGAAATTGAATAGTTTGAAGTTAGTTGTTTGTGTTGATTGTGTGAAAATCATGTTGTAATATAGAGTTGGATAGAAAATATGTGTATTTTAGGTGTTACATACAAGGAGCATGATTTGTGTTTGTGTGGAAATTGTAATATAATGTTGAAGTTAGGGTTTGTGTGGAAATTTGTGTTTGTGTTGGAATTTAGGGTTTGATTCGAATTTAGGGGTAAAAAAGTGTAAAATACAATTTGAAATGGGGTAAATATGACATTCGTGACGGAACAGAGTGAGACTTTCGTGGCGGAAGTTAGGCATACATTCGTGACGAATGTATTTGCACAAGAAATGTGCAAATTTTTTCGTCACGCAACTACTGCTTCTATCCGTGACGAAGGTTCATACTTTATTCGTGACGAAGGTAGGAAAAACAGGTTTCTGAGTGTAGTTTTGTGTATTTTGTTGTTTTTACAGAATAATAGTCCAATGTTCAATCGTTTAAGAAACTTATCGATCAATGCCGATATTCCTTTGGGACCTGATGGAGTGTCTTCGTTTGATCTTGGTTTGGATTTTGATATTCCGCCAATAGTCTCTCAGCTTGATCCTCCTCCATATTATTCCCATCAAACTGATTGGTCTAATGTTCCTCAATACCAATCTTTATCGCAACCATATCAAGACATTGAGTATTTCCCGAAATTGAAGACAGTACCACAGTTTGACAGTGTTGTGCCTTATGAGGACCCACATATATCATCAGATTATTCAGAAGTTTTCGTCACTGATAAGATCTTCAGCTCAAGAGCAGAAGCAGAACAGTGGGCAAGAGATATTGGAAAAACTCATAACTTCATGTTGAAGGTTGGTAGAACTGACTTCAAAGGGAAGTTAGGAAGATCTTGGCTTAAATGCGAGCGCAGTGGACATTATATTCCTGATTCAGTTGGGAGAACTAGGAAATTCACCCACACAAAGAAATGTGGTTGCAAATTCCAGATTGCATGTAGAGAGACTGAAAAAGGGGAATGGATCATAAGGGCTGATCATGGAACTCACAACCATATTATTGGTCAATCCTTACACGGTAATGCATTTGCTGCAAGACTTACACCTGAGGAGGAAAAGGTGTCACTAGACATGAGGAAGGGAAATGCTAGACCAATACAGATGTACACAAGGCTCAATGAATCTCCTGACAACATGACTAAGAAGTCACAAGTGTACAACTTTTGTAACAAGTTCAGAACAGAGAGGATGGAGGGAAGAATTGTGGTCCAAGAATTCTTCTATCGTTCGAAGGAGTTGAACTACTTCGTAAGACACAAGAGCGACGAAGTGACAAATAAGATCACAGATGTGTTCTTCGCAAGCCCAGAGTCGATGAAACTGCTTAAGGCGTTTCCATACGTAATGTTGATTGACGCAACATACAGCACAATTCAGTAAGTATAATTAAGTTAAAAAGTCTGATGTTTGTTTTTACTCTATAAATTCTTATAGTAATGTATTATCTTGCAAAGGTACAACATGCCCTTCATAGAGATTGTTGGAATAACATCAACGTGGAAGAACTATGTTGTTGCTGGGGCTTTTGTGTCAGAAGAGAAAGAAGAAAACTATGCGTGGTGCATGTATCAATTGGTTGAGTTGTTTAGGGTTGTTAAGATGACGCCAACTTGCTTAGTCACTGATCGAGAGAAAGCTTTGATGAACGCTTTGGATAGGATCTTTCCAGATTCTACTTTCCTCCTCTGTAGGCGGCACATCCAAAAGAACATTGAGGATCATGCTAAGCTAGCAATGCGGTCACAAGCAAGGGGGACCCATTTTGCAAGTGAATGTCTTAAGTTATTCAAACAGTCGACAGAATTGGCATATAACATTGAGCTAGGGCGTATTGAAAAGGATTGGGCTGAATATCCATCTGAGATTAGGTACCTAAAGAAGAATTGGCTAAACCCCTACGGCAATAGATTTCTTTCGATCTATGTGGATAAAATCTTTACATTAGGTTCCAACACCACAAACAGGTTAGTAATGTGATTACGTTTGAAATTGTTTTACAAATTATGTGAGCTTTATATTTGTTGTTATAAAAAATTGTTTTGATTATGCAGAGTTGAAAGTGAACATTCTAGCTTCAAAAATTATTTGTCACTGCCAAGCCAGAAGATAGACACTGTGTTTGAAAGATACAATGCGAAGATGCGCAATCAGTTCAAGGAGATCTTGGGTACTTTCAATGAAAGTCAGCAAAAGACTGTAAGTAACATTACAGACGTTGATCTCTTCAAGCTTCTTAAATACAGAGTGTCTTATACTTGTTTGAGTCGCTTGCTAACTGAATACAAGAAAGGGGAATATGGCATGCATCTTGATCATTGTGAATGCGTAATAAGGAAGAGAGATGGATTGCTATGTGTGCATGACATTTATGAATATGTGAGGCGTCAAGAACCAATTCCAGTTGAAGCGGTTCATGCCTTTTGGAGGACATTGACTTTGAAAGAAGTAGAGACTGAAGACGAATTAGAAGTGCAGAGGGTAGTAGCCAGAAACTTGATGGATGAGTTTATGGCTGAGCAATGGGAGGGAATGTCACCTTATGACCAACACGAGTGTGCAATGAAGTGTTTGGCAATAGGTAACCCTCAAATGACCAACCTCCAGGAGCCAGCTCGTGTGAAAAGGGGGAAGGGACGATCTCCAAGAGCTCCAAACAAAGAGTACAATCCAATGAAAAGACAACCTTCACATTGGGAGCACACTGATGCAACACTTGAAGAAACGCCTCCAAAGAAGCAAAAACCGGCTTCATACGGAAAGGGTAAGAGTGGTCAGTGGGCTTTGCAGAAGCTTACAAAGTATAATGCTCTCGTACCTCCATGCATGCTTCCCTACGTGCAAGGTTGGTATCCCATTGTCGCTGATGGAAATTGTGGATACAGAGCTATAGCACAACAATGAGGGTGGGACCAAGATAATTGGAGGAGAGTTAGATCTGAAATGGCTCAAACGACATTTGCACATTAGAATAATGGGTTGCAAGCTTGTTGGGTATTGCCAGTTCAAACGCCTACTGTTCAGATAGCAGTTACAAACCTAGCTTGGACTGGACCAGGACAGATGGCACTCGAAGAGACATGGTTACAAGTCCCGACGATGGGGTGTGTAGTTGCTACGACTTTCAATTGTGCATTAGTTGTGCTTGCGAAATCAATTTGGCAAACATATTTGCCTATAGTATTGGACGACAACATCGCTCCGGGAGAGAAATTGCCCATATGTTGCATTGGCCTTGTTGAAGATGAAAGACACTTCATTTCGGTAATTTCTAACTCACTCTATCAATTTGGTTTTTATATTTTTAAATCAATACCTCTTACATTTGTCTTGTAAATCATTTGCCTTGTTGTAGATGCCAATTGTCGATGACTCTCCATTACCTGAAGTTTATCATATGTGGCATCGTTACTGTTCACCGCCAGCTCGCTCCTTGATAGACCCTTTTACTGAGCAACTAGCGGCGTACAAAAGGCCTAGAACTCCAGCAAGAAACAAGAAAGGCAACAACGTAATTAATCTTACCGTTTAAGATTCAGTCGAAATGGATTGTTTAGGATTTGTAATGACTAAGATTTTTAATGTTTGCATGTATTTGGACTCACTTTTAAGTTTTAGGTACTCATGTCAAACTTTGTGCACCTCAGTTTGCAAACAAAAAACATTCGTCACGAAGATGTTCAAGATATCCGTGACGGATGTCTTGAAGTAATACCTTCGTCGCGAAGGTTTCTGGACCCTTCGTGACGAATGTCTTGTCTGTAAACTTATAAACTTGATTAAATTGATTCATAAAAACATAAACTTTTCCATTTCCAAATGAAACAAACATTACAGAAGTAGTTGGATACAAGAAACTGGAAAGTAAAGAACTTAAACAAACAGCAACTTAAACAGACAACAACTTAAGCGAACAAGAACTTAAACAAACAGTAACTTAAACAAACATTAAACTACTTAGTCCCACTGGAACTTGCTTCAAACTTCTCATCAACTAAGGCTTGCTTCTCCGCGGCAAGTGCAACATTTTCATCCATGAGCTCAGCAATTTTCTCCTTAAGTTCAGTTACCTCGTCGTTTAGGCTTTTTGACATTGCCCTCAGCATTTCAGTTAGGTCCTCCAGTCCACCAGCCTCTGTAGAGTGAAACAAATTATCCTCATTCAGTTGTTCTATAACCACCCTTGCTCGACCTGAGTATGGACGGTCGATCCAATGCCTGTATTTGCACGCACCATCTTCATCAACCGAGTTCCACGTCCTATCAGGGCATCCCCAATATCTTCTCCCGTAGTTCACCTTATCATGATTGAATTGCTCAGTACAAGTCTTTTCAGTTGGCACTTTGTTGCACCAACAGAGCTTCCCTCCTGGATCCATAATTTTTTTTTCTGTATGAAGTTGAAATGTGTTGCTTATTCCATGTTGAAACGTCCTTTATATAGAGTTGAAGGTAAATGGGTTACAACTTGCAACAGCTGTAACTCACTTACTCCATTTCAGTGAGTTACAGCTAGCAACAGCTGTAACTCACTTATTGCCTTCAGTGTGCAACAACGAGTAACAGCTGTAACACACTTACTTGTCCTGAGTGTGTTACAGCTGTAACCCACCATCTTCTGATCTACATTTGATGGGCCAGATATTGATTTGGATTAGATAATGGCGTTTTGGGCCGGACATTGATTTGGATCAGACAATTGCAAACAAACCAAATAACAAGTAATTCGTTCAAACACTACAAAGCATGTTCTTAAAACTCAAGCACAAACCAAATCCAAAACCAACATCAATCCAAACTACTCAAGGAAAGGATAGAACCCATCTAAAGTGTGACAAACAACGTCTTTCATACGGGAATACTTCTCCTCATTATCTGCATCCCGATACGGCTCCAAATTGTACACAGAAGTCCGAATTGCCTACAGTGAAGTACAAAATAAATTAAGGCAAACATTTATTATGTTATAGATTTATAGAATTTGAAGATTAATTACATACCTGCAGGAGTTGCTCCTTAGTATAAGGAGAGATTATTGGATGAGTATGAGCCAAGTACCACTCCAAGTAATCATCAGTGCAGAGAGATGGAGGATCTGCTTCTACACCCATGTCCCATAAGCTTACAGAGTTGTTCTCCCTTTGCTCCCAACTCCAGTTGGTGGGATCATACTCCACTACGTACTTACGATTGTTTCCACAATTCTAGCTTTAATTGGTTGAATGGGAGGGATTGGCACACCTTGAACTCGACCAAATTGTCAGCAAACTCGAAGTGGCATGTGAGGCTCGGTCTTGTCCAAAACATGCAGGATCCCATGAAAGAAAGTCGGCCGAAGTTCTTCCCTACGAAAATCTAGGCGTCCATATGGTTGCCACTCAACCTGTTGTACATAAATCAATAAAACAAGTTCAAAATTACAATAAAAAATTAACAGATAATGAAAATATAATCATACCCCTTCTACGCTCATATTGTCTAGCTCCTCTCTGTAGTTGCGACGATTGTCCGGTCTTTCAGACAAATCAAATTTGGCTGCATATGGCATTGTCTCATCCCACTCATAGTTTTGTGGAGGAGCAAAAGCAGGAAAGTACAAATAGATCTAACCCTACATCATCAAACAAAACTAAGGAAAACAAAAGGAAAATTATTAAAATCGAAACATTTAATTAAAGACAAACATACCATCAACAAGGTGTAACAGAAAGACATCGTTGCACAATCTCTGCGGGAGTATTTACCCAGTTGTCCATACAAAGCACACAACGCACCCGAACCCCAAGACACACCATGGATATTTGCCATATCATTAAGCCATTCACGGTGAATCAACTTGATCATGTACGACGACTTGTCAGGAAACAATGTCATTCCCAACAAGTATGTCAACCAACCCTTAGCGATTGAGACATGATCCATTTCAAAGTTCCCCTCATTATCCATTGGCATGCATTGTTCCCTCAAAAGCTCCGGTGAAACTTCATTACCAGCTTTGACTCTTGCGTCAAGTAAATCTATACCAAAAGCCTTATTTGCTCTGTTGACCATTACAGCCTTCGTGTCAGCTTTGCCAACTCCATCAGCAGATGTGCGAAATCCCATGCTCTTTCCGTTTATAGGGATACCCAAAATCTTGTGCACATCTAATAGGGTGATTGTCATTTCAGCAAATGGCAAGTGAAATGAATTTGTTTCTGGCTGCCAGCGCTCAACAAATGCATTGATCAACGCTTGGTCGTGATTAGGATACATGAGGGTTTGCAAATGTGACAAACCAGAAGCCCTAGCCAACGAAACCCAAGGATAGTCGCCCTCTAACTTCCATTTTTTCAAACCTTCTTTTCTGACCGTATTTCTCAATTGCGGTCTCTCCTATTTATCACATTTCAAGTTTTTTAAGTACATTTAAATCAATTAACAAATCATGTCTAAATTAACAAAGCATGAAAATTACGCAATTAACAATTCAACCAAAGGTGATAGCTTTACTTACATGTCCTTGCCAAACCACATAAGCAGTGTGCCCGCTGAAGCTATGCAGCAAGTCTATCTCCTTAGGACCTCCAGGCACAGGCCACTGTAACTTTGGGTAGATGTCGTCTTTTTCATCGCCATGTTCATTAAGATCGATCCCCCCGTAATGGCCCTCAAACTGTCCTTCAGACCAGGAAGCAGTTGGACCAGATTGCCATTCTGGTGCTTCTGGCTGAAAGGCCTGTTGACGGCCTACTGCTTCATCCCATGCTACTTGTGGAGAAGAGGGGGGAACCCATGTAGGGATCTATTACAAAAAAAATTGGTTATTAGTAAAATGTACAACTTTCACTCATAATCGTCTATAAATTAAATTTTAAACTAATACTTACAGCACTCTGCGGACTCCAAGTTGGATAATGTGCCTCATAGGTTGGAGTCATCGGGATTTGCTATTGTAATAAAATAAATTTCATAAATTATTAATTTAATAATAATAAAAAACAGTAATATAATGTGAATTTCAAATTAACTAACCATGTTCTCGTAAAGGTTCGAATATGCACTAGGGTCAGCTAGCTGTTGTTGTTCATGCCAAGAAGGTTGCTGGACCTCTTGACTTGCACTTGTACCCTCGTCAGCTCTTCCGCGCCTCTTCCTCGGCTTCAGCTGATAAGCGGGCCTCTCTCCAACCTCGATTTCTTCTCGAGTTTGATTACGGGCATTCTTCCGGGCACTTCTAGAAGATGGATGCATCTAAACAAACATAATATTTTGTGAATTTACGCATACCAAACCAACAAAACAAAAAAAACACCAAAAATATGCATAAACATCCGTCACGAATGTCCAACATAGTTCCGTCATGGAACTCTCCTCAACCTTCGTCACAGATCTCATCATAACCTCTGTCACGAAGGACCACTAAACTTCTGTCACGAAGGTTTTTCTAACCTTCGTCGCGGATCTACTTATTACCTTCGTGACGAAGGAATTTGCACAACCAGAAATTCAGCAATGCCAAAACATCCGGTGACGAATGAATTTGCTTCAAATTTCCACAATTTCAAGCACAAAAAACAGTATTTAATCTATCCAATTGAATTATCCCCTCCATCATTTCATACCATATCTTTCTTAATCAAAATGTGAAAGCCTAATTCATAAGTTCATCAATTTGGGGATTATATCTAAAATTTGAAACTATTCTCAATTAAACATAAACAAACAACATTTGAACTAAAAAACATGCTTAATACACATATCAATCTAATTTAATCACACTATTTCAATGGTTTTGACATATCTTCATCAAACATGGAAAATTAAGGCGATTAAACCGGGCAGCACCCTTTTTACACCGGGCACCCCCCCTCGTTCGGAACCCCGTTCCGAACGAGTTATGTATTTTTTATTTATTTAAATATTCTCGTTCGGAAGAGGTTATTTGTGAACCCGGTCCATGAACCGGGTTTCATTTAATACAAAAAAAAACCTGGTTTAAAAAATTATTCTCGTTCGGAACCCCATTCCGAACGAGAATAATTTTTTAATGACGTCATTTTTTTTTAAATCGGTATGATGACGTCATCATTCTCGTTCGGAATGGTATTCCGAACGAGAATAATTTTTAAAAAAAAATGATGACGTCAGCTAGCCGTTGGTCCAACGGCTAGCTGACGTCAGCATTGCCTATATATATTTCGTTCGGAATGCCATTCCGAACCACACTCGAATTCGCTCTCTTCTCAATCTTACAAAAAAACGCTCCCTTCTAAATCTTTCAAAAAACGCTTTCTCTCATCTCGATAATGGCTGGAACTCCTCCTAATCCTTTTTTTTCTGATCCGACGGCTGCAGATGAAGAAGTTTACGTAGGAAACGAATGGTGGTCGGGTTATGGTGTTCCGAATGCAAGTTACGGTGGTTCTGTTGGTAGTGATTTTTTCAACATAGACGGAGCAAGTAGTAGTACTTACAACCTCCCCACCCCCACTTTGAGTGATCTTCAAAGGCATCAACAACACATGTTCTGGGATGCAACTGTTACAGGCGGAGCAACACCTCAAGAAGAGCCGGAGCAAGCGGAGGAGGATGTCCGAGCACCACGTCGGAGACGGAACACTGAGTCGGTTAGTATTTCTAAAAACCTGAAATACGCTTAATTTTGTAGAAATAGTGGAAAATGCTCAATTGTATTTCAAATGCATGCTAAAATTAGTTCATAGTGAAAAATGCTTCATTTCAATATTAACTGCAATGCATGGTAAAAAGAATTAGTTTAATGCATGTGGAAAGCGTATCAACACTTTTTAGAAAATACCAAAAAGGTTGAAAACTACTTAAAATCGCATATATGGACTTTAGTTATAATAATCGATGGTAAATTTGTATGTATTTCGTTAAAACTAGGAGGTAGTTAGAAACATCCGATCCAGAGTAGGAGAAGACAGATATCTGGGTGATAGGCGAATCACTGCTTCTGAGAGGAGGGGGGATAGAAGATCGCGTGGTGATAGACCGCAACAGTCAGGTTCTCGGGGGTCAAGTGCTGCGGGGGTTAGGAACCCAGATGTTCCGAGTGGGTCAGGTTCTTCGCGGGGTAGATCCCGACAGACTCGGCAGTCAGGTCCTGCTCCGATGCAGTCAGAAGCTGCTGCGGCTCCTCCTCTTCCAGGACTCAACGAGGGTACTATATTGACTCGTTATGGGCAACACATTACTCATGAGATTTGGATACATCCGAATCCCGATGAAAGTGCCCCCCGTCAACTAAAGGCGCAGACAAGGCAGAAGTGTTTCGAGCTATGGTTGCCTAGAATTCCTACCGACCCGGAGCCAGATTCATGGTTTGCTATTGCCCAGGAGTCGGGGCTGCTTCACATCCTTAAGGGTCAATTTTGGAATGTGGACCACAACCTTCTTTCTGCATTCGTGGAAAGGTGGCACCCTGAGACGAACACATTTCATCTGAACTTTGGGGAGCTTGGAATCGGTCTCCATGACGTTTTGGAGATTCTGGAGCTGCCTATTGACGGGGGTGCTGTCACCACGCCATGGACACATTTGGGTCTAGATGCAGATTCAGCGCAGTGTGCCCAATTGTTCTCCTATTTGTTTGGCGTTGACCTGGACAACCCGTTTGACGATGAGGAGGAAGCGATGGTCAAGTTCATAGGTAGGGGGAAAGTCGGCGAGCGGGAATTCTTTTGCCACATTGTCTCGATGATCAACTCTCGAAGATCCGATCCGGGCTCTATTGCAACAGGCTTTTTGTGGCACCTAATTCAGCAGTCTCTGTTCGTGAACAAGACCTCCAACCTGTTAGACACATGCTTCTTGCCGCTACTAGAGGATCCGAACAGGATACATGAGTACGCATGGGGTGCAGGTTGTTTGGCATTGTTGTACAGGCAGCTGGGTATAGCATCCAGGGTGAAATGCGTCCAATTTTCTGGTTGCGTAAGGCTTCTTGAGATTTGGATTTGGTTACATTTCCCGTATTTTCCTGGGAACCCAAACCTGGATGTGAGCTCCCAAGAAGTTACTGCTCGTGTGTCCCGCTATTCCACTGGACGGGCCCCGTTGAGGCAAAAAAGGACTCTACAACAGTACAGGCGCATCTTGGATGAGTATGCACCGGAAGATGTAAGTGATTCGTCTAAATGTCATTCCAATTTTTTTGTTTTCGATATTGTTATTAATTGTTATAAGCTAATTCTGTAGGTGTGTTGGATGTCGTATCCGGATTTGGACGTGGGACCGCAAGGGCGTCATAGAGTGGCCACTTATCGTGGTGGGATCCGGTGCTTTGACATTATGGAGATGTACAACCCTGATCGGTTTTGCAGACAGTTCGGTCGCCGTCAGTCCCGGCCTTTGGATGTCCCCGAGCCAGTCGAGTATTATTGTCCGCCAAAATCAATGCGAGGTGACCGGGAATACACTGTACGGTATGGCCCGGAATGGGATAGATGGGACCAGCGTTATCACAACCTGTGTCCGTACATCTTGTCCAGCCCCCCAGCTCTTATCCCTTGGGATGCTGAGGATGCTTACCTCGATTGGTTTGCTCAAGTCTCACATCCATATGTGAGCCCAAACGCCCCGGCAAGACCTCGACCGCCACGTAACCCGAACCCGATCCTTACCCTCGATTTCAACCGGGTAATTCTTATATTATTTTATTTATTGGTATTGTGTTTTCTATATGACCCATCTCCTAATTATTTGTTGGTATTGCAGCGTGTATCGACGACACTCGGTATTATGCGGACACATCGACAACAGGGGATTGCAACTCTGGAGAATTTGGATGCCTACATTCGGATGCTCAGTATCGACGATCCGCCTACAGCTGAGGAGGTCACTCAAACTCAACGGATGTCACAAGCAGAGTCGTCCAGGAGTGCAGAAGAGAGAGCCACACATTCTATATGGGAGCGGGCAAGGATGGGTGCGGGACAAGCCCATCCGGAACAACAAGCAGAGCGTTATGACTGGGAAGATAACTTGGGTCACGAGTCGGAACCTTATTGGAGGGTTTGAAACGTTGTATTTGTTGTTTAAGTTATAATGAATATTATTTGGTTTCCTTACGTTTTGATTTAATGTTATAAAGACCTATGAAGGTGAAATTCAACACTTTAATTATGCGTAACGAAAGTATTACAAAGTATATAAACGTGAGCATTACTAATCATCATCATCATCTTCTTCCCCACCATATTCTTCAACGTCATCATAATCATCATCATGTTCTTCTTCCGATTCGTCTTCACCGACGTCTTCATCTTCGTCTTCACCTTCGTCTTCACCTTCGACTTCACCTTCGTCTTCACCTTCGTCTTCACCTTCGACTTCACCTTCGTCTTGACCATCATCTTCACCTTCGCTTTCTTCATCGTCTTCACCACCATCTTCAACTACATGATCGTCATCTTGGGGTATCGGGTTAATATTTAGAGGCGGCATTGGTTTGCACGGTTATGACGTTAAACAAACCGGGGACATATATATAGATGAAAATCCGGGATTCACCTTCACCCGCATGGCTGCCATTTATAGACGAAAAGATAAGAGGTGTGTTTGGGAAATACCCGACCCGGTCCCACAAAGTCTCATTCGGAACCCCATTCCGAACGAGACGATGACGTCATCATCTCGTTCGGAATGGGGTTCCGAACGAGACGATGACGTCAGCATCTCGTTCGGAATGGGGTTCCGGACGAGACTTTGTGGGACCGGGTCGGGTATTTCCCAAACACACCTCTTATCTTTTCGTCTATAAATACCTCCAAAACAAACCATTTTAAACACACATTCACTATCATTCCATATTATTTATACATATGCCCGTTTATTTTCTCTGTAATTTCCTTTCTTAAATTTCGATATGTATCCAAATCGTCCAACACTATTTCTAGCCTCTTCCTCGACAATGGATCCTGGTCCGAAATTGTGTTGGTGTCAGAAAAAGCCCACGGTGCATATGTGTACCGAACAAATAGAGTGGGACAGGGTCAACTATGGGAGAAGATTTTGGGGATGCCTGGATGCATGTTGGGATGCTCTTACTGAAGAAGAGGAAGAGAAAGGGTGCAAATACAAACATTGGATCGATCCACCGTACACAGGTCGTGCACGGGTCGTTATCGAAGAACTAAATGCAGACAACTTATGCAACTGGTCAAAGGCTGAAGGAATTGAGGAAGGGATGGAGCTGCTAAGGATTGGAACAAAAGAATGGGCCAACGAAATAGATGAACTGAAAGCCAAAAACGCCGAGCTCATGGAGGAAAACGCTGCACTTGCTGCAGAATTGGCAGCAACACTTAACAAATAGAGAATTAAGTTGTTCACCGTCTGCGTTGTACTCGTGCTGTTGTTTTTCAATTATGTTGTTGTTTCAATATTAATGCTTCTACGATTATGTTTACATCATTCTGAAAAAACATTACTCAAACATTTATAAATTATCCCCCAAAACATTAAACAAACATATATAATTCAACAAACATTAATCAAGTCAGCCACAACATACGGAATACGAACATTAATCAAACTAATACAAGATTTAGGTCATTATGGGACTGCCACCATGAAATTCTCTCTCAGATACGTAGTTGTCGAATCTACTCTGAAAGCGTTGTTCCCATCCGTCCACCGATGGTTGTTTGTAGATACTCCACTGCCTTGGAGGGGGTGGAATTGGACAATTGTCATCAACCAACCAAATATGTCAACACAAAATTGTTATTGTATACTAAAAAACATAGGTGAAATAAGATACAAGAGCGGAAAATATCGATGCGTACCGGTACGTAATGGTTGCGTCTGCCTACATGTGCAATGGCGAACACCGTGGTGGGAGCCTCTGAACCGGGAGGAGCAAACATCGGAAGACATGTACAAGGACCAAACCATGATAACACCACTAGTGCAACTTGATACCTCGTGGCAAATACCAATCCCATTGTAGGTGTGCACATCCAGAATTCAGGAGAGCATGGCGATCCAATGTGATTCACTTCTCGAATGAGTTGCGGGATAGTCTTGAAACCCTCTAGCATCTCATGATACATATGCCCGTTTTGTTGGAGGTTCTTCGAAAGATCTAATCGGATTTCAACGTACTGTTGCTCTGGTTTACCTAGTAAGCGAGCAAGGGATCGATAACCACAATGACCGTCATCACCTACTTTCTCCACATCAGCTATGTATGCGAGCATGAAAAGGTCTATATTATCTATCCCCCAGTCGAAGTCGAGATAAATGATTGAATTGCCACCGCTACATTTCGATCTAGCATTTCCTCTTGCCCTCGGTGGTTTAGTTGCACTCCCTTTTACGGCCGTGGCCCCTCTTGAAGCTCTGTTGGATGCAACCGACGATTTCTTTTGTGAATCGGCTTTCGGTGGCACAGTTGCACCCTCTTCCTCTTTCATCCCCTTTTTCCTTGCTTCTGCCTTCTCCTTATCCTTCTTAGCTTGAGCCCTCTCATCCCAACCCGGATCTCGATTTGTACCCGTCTTCTTCGCATGAATCTTAGGCCTTCCTCTCTTCGTCTCTCCCCGAGGGGGGTCCTGGACATCAACTGAAGAAGGATCCTTGCACTCACGCCACTTATCAGCCATCCTCTTCATATCGAAATCATCAACGTTACCGGTAAACACCCCTTCAAAAAAATCATCCATAAGAACCTTATCTGCAGTCAATTGCACGTCGTCGTCAGAGTCGAAGTCTTTCAATTCCACTCCTTCCCACTTGATATGCTTCCAGAAGATATCAATGTCGCTCGGCAACAATGGCGTTCCTTCTTCTACAAACACCTTAATCCTGTGTGGGCAAGGCAATCCGAGTGTTGATTCCCACCAAGGATCCTCACATGGGCCACATATTTTTCCCTCCTTTGCCTTAAGGACTTCTTTCAGTAGCATTCTCAAACACTTGTCGGAGCACTTCCTCAATATGCGCATGAAAATAGTCTTGATCCACCGAGGCCCGTCTTGTATCTCCTTCGGGCTAGTATGGTTGGACATTTCCATCTCGGCCCGTATTCGACGGTGCTGATCGACAAACATATTGTCAATGTGTTGCACTAAAGTGTCGAACCCTCCAACAGCTGAATCAAACATATGCTTCAACATCGAGTGTTGACCTTCAACCCTGACAACAACATTGTACATGTTAAACATCGAGTGTCATGATCATTCTCGTTAAAAACAAATTCAAATATCTTACCTGTTAGACGTTCTTGTGCTAAAATGGCGTATATCATCGCAATACGCAACTATAAGTTTTTCTTTATGGGGAGTAAACCATGTGCTCTCAGCATATTGTACAAGATGACCATTCCTCCATGTTTTCCGGAAGTGATCAAGTCTCTCCTCATACTGCTTCTCTGTGTGAGACCGCATCACCCGTTGAACGCTAGCAGATGCACTTTTTTCGTCCAGGTTGTTCAATTTAGCAAATGCCTTAACATTCCGATCAACGTGGACATGGCAAAGCATATGACGCACACTAGGAAATACATGGTCAACCGCCTTAATTGTTGCCAGCTCTCGATCAGACATGATGCAATCCGGTCCTCCGAGTGCACCAAACAAATACTTGACCCGTTTCAATGCCCATGCATAGTATGGGGCTGTCTCACAACAGATGAACGCTAGCGCAATACAATATGTAGTTGGTGCAATTGAATTCAACAAACTGAAGTAACGGCCAACCATACCTATCAACGAGGGTATATTAATAATTATAATTCTATAACGGTATTTGAAGTCATAATAATGAATTTTAGTGTACCTATTAGTCTTGTACGTCGCGTCCATGATCACCACCCGAGGGAACATTCTCAACAAATGTTGACAATCCGGATGAGATATGAAAAACGCTGCCAACTTTTTCTCCCCCGTCTCCGGATTCGTCTCGTAGTGAATGTCTTTACGATAAGCTCTATGATGGAGGAAATCTAATGACCACTGGGTCACGGTTAGATTTGTCAATGCTTTCTTCCTCTCCTTTTCCCTCACAGTGTACACTTGCCTTCTTGATATTGTGGAAGTCGGATTTTCCTGAAGCAACTGTGTATAAATAACCTTCGGCATTGCCCCGGCCGCTGATGCAATCATTATTTTTCGTCTCTGCTCTCCCGTCATCCTCGAAGCAAATGCATGGCCAATCAAGCTGCTGGAAAGACAGTGGTTGTGACATGCCTTCTCAACTTTTAGTATCCACCCAGGCGGCTCAACAAGAGTTGCTCGTCGATAATATCCTCTTAACATAAAAGGACAATTGTACTTCCTTAACCTACTAAGGTTGATACGCTGCGACGATGGTTCTGCTACATCTCCTTCAAGATTAATATTCTTTCGATGTTTTCTATAACTACCGGATTGCTCACAGTGCAGAAATATCCTCTTGTTGGCCATTGATGATTTCGTGGTGATAACCATACACAAGGCATAACCGACCTTCCTAACCCACTCTCTCAGAAGATCCATAGTAGGAAATCTCTCACTAGTCGTAAAATGGGCACTATAGTCGATTTTTAAATATTCCTCATCACTACAGTATCCCTATTTAAAATTACTCAAATTTCAATACTACTATACCAATAAAATAAATTCTAATGAAACGCTATAAAAAAAGGTTTACAGGTACTTACATGGAAATATGTACTACCATCTACCGGCGCAGACAAATCAACCTCCTCCTCCACCGACGTCTCACTAGAAGAACACTCCCGTCTTTCTTTCCAACTACCTGCCCTTGAAGAATTAGTTGAATCGCTTTCAGACGTCATTTTTTGTGCTTCTTCCGATTGGGTTTGATAATTTGGTCATACAACTCCGATTTTATAGACTCCGTCAAAATATAGCAGTTCGCATTTTCAAAAAATATAGCTGAATCTCGTTCGGAATGGGGTTCCGAACGGGTAACGACACGTCATAAATACCCGGGTAATCTCGTTCGGAACCCCATTCCGAACGAGATATGACGTCATATTAAAAAAAAAAATTATCCTCGTTCGGAACCCCATTCCGAACGAGTGTCGAACCGGTTCGCATATTGCGAACCGGTTTGGCATTTATTTAATGGATATTATTTAAATGGACCGTTCTCGTTCGGAACGGGGTTCCGAACGAGAAACAAAATTAAAAAAAAAAAATAATCCGCCAATCTCGTTCGGAATGGGGTTCCGAACGAGAGGGTGCTGTCGGGCGCAAAAAGGGTGTTGCCCGGTTGCAACCCGAAAATTAATGCAAAAGAGAGTTAGAAATTACCTTATCACTTGATTTGTTGATTATTGTAGTGCACGAGATGAAGAAATGTAGAGAATGGTAGAGAATGGTGTTGTGGTGTGCTGTTGCTGCGCCGATATTGTAGAGGAAGAAGTTACATTAGGGTTGGGTAAAAAATCTCTTTTATAACTGCAAAATCGGACCTTCGTCACGGATATCTGAGGTACCTTCGTCACGGATGTTTTCAAGACCTGCGTCACGGATGTTTTACATACCTTCGTGACGGAACTTTATAAAATCTTCGTGACGGATGTATGAAATAGTTCCGTGACGGATGTATGAAATAGTTTCGTGACGAACGTGGTCTCCTAATTCAATCAATTCAAACCCTAGAAATTAGGGTTATCCTCTCCTGCCAGCCGAGCTCCGTCCCCTAAATCAAACATTGTGTCGATGCCATTGTTCCTCTGCAAACTCCGCCATTAATCCAATCGACAACCGAGTATCTTACCACGGAAAGCAACAGCCTAACAAAGTCGCAAGAAAAGTAGGTCGGGAAGCGAGGGCCGGAAGCGGAAGGGGAAATCGACATCGGCTGAAGGTAGGAGGCCGCTTGCTTAACCAGTCGGTTTCGGATCCCGGATATTGAAGACGAAGCGAGTGCAGCTGATGAGGCGCAATTTGGAGAGAGGAGGGAGAGAGGCGAATGAGGGATGAGGTCTCTCAGTGAAGTGTACATTTGTGATGGTGCTAATTTCTGGGGCTTCAGTGTTGGCATCAGCTCGAATTTTGTGGGAATTGATACAGACGATGGCACATATCGGACATCGATCGAGAGGAAGAGGAAAGCAGTAATGCAGGGTTTTATATGCGGGAGGGAATAGCCATACACGGTTGTAAGTGATTTGCTTCTCCAGTTCTCCCTCTCACGGATTATGATTCTAATTGAAAAATCTTATGATTGTTGACGTTGCTGGTTTCTTGAATTTGTTTGCCAAGTGACGTTCTCGAAACGGCAGTCCGGGTTGCTGAAGAAGGCGAACTAGATCTTCATCCTCTGCGACGTTGAGCTTGCTGTCATCGTGGCAAGAAGTGGAGGCAAATCGTTATTCCAGCTGAGATACTCTGGTATAAATTTTAGCACCTAAATGGTTAAACATACATGGCAAGAAGTTGTTCTATGAATTTGCATAGTTGTGAAGATAATACACATTTGACTAATATTGTTTCATCTTATGGAACTTAACTGACATAAGTTGTCCGCCCGTGTCTGTATTGGCAAGTTATGAATGGAAAACATAACTTGGGAGTTCTTATATGATTCCATTGTGTAGATTCATACCTCTTACTTTCATGTCTTTATAGCTCTTATTTAATTCAATAGCTCTTTGATTATGTAATATTAAATGCTATTTTTTGCTTGTTTTGGATTGAAGGGCCGATATCTCCTGCAGAGCTAGTTGAGATTCTGCAGAGAACAATGGAAGATCAAGGAGTTGCATTTGGGAGTTCGAGTTTGAGAGTGAAAGAGGAAGATAAGAGAAGGGCTGATAGAATATTGAGAGAAGAACAGGATGCTGCTTACTTTGCTGCTCTCAAAATATCCCAGGTTAATTCATCAAAATCCTTTAAAACACCCAAGGATCATGACAAAATTTATATAAAATAAGGACAAAAATAAAATTAATACTTCTATAAATTTTATAAATCAAGTCTGAACCTTTTGCCTTGTGTTTATTCCTAGGAGAAGGAAAGAGTGAAGAACTCACCTTCTACTTCATCAGCTAGCAATGCTCAGAAACCAACAGCAGATGCAGGAAAAACTTTTCAACAACCTCTAATCAGGCCTAGCAAAATCAGAGAAGCTACAACAACAAGTACAACAAACACAAGAAAGAATCAGAATAGGAGCAAAGCAATCAAGGGTAATGATTCTCAAGTTACACAGGTAATTAGAGTAAATTCAGACAGCAATCGATCAAGTGCTTTCTGTAGTGAATTGTTAGTTAGTTTTGTGTTGTGCGAGTTTTGATGGCAGATACTGATAAAATTTCCAAATGGTGAGAGATTGGAGCAAACATTCTCGGTGTCGGATAAGATCAAGGCTGTGTTCAGGTACGTCGATTCACTTGGAGTGCCAGAGGTGGGAAGCTACAGATTGGTTTCGAGCTTTCCTAGGAAAGTTTATGGTGTTGATCAGAAGAATATGAGCTTTAAGAAAGCATGATTCTACCCTAAAGCAACCCTGTTCTTGGAGCCTCTAATTCCAACTTCTCAACTTGATATTTGTTTAGCAGTTTATGGTATACATTTGATATGGAAGATCGATTATATGCACTTATGCATAATTTAGTGTTAAAGATTGTAGTTGATGTATCTCTAAAGGCAAACTGCTATTTTATGAATTTGTGTAATTATTGCCGCTAATGAATTTTGTGCTATTTTTTTTTTTTGCCCCTTGAGAATGTTTCTCAGGGGTTTTTAAAACCGCCGAGAAACATTTCAAGGGAGTTGTCCAAAACCGCCGCCCGTGTTTGTATTTATCTCGGGGATTTATAAAACTCCCTTAAAACGTTTCTCGGCCAAGCGTGAAAGTACTAGTGCACCTTGTTCCCGTGGTTCCTTCCGTGAAATCTTGAGATATGAGGAAGAATAAAGACTAATTTCTTTCCTCATGGGACTCAATGACACCTACATTGTCTGTAGAGGCACAATCTTGATAATTCGCCCTCTTCCTACTCTGAACGAAGCCTATTCTATCCTCGTTCAGGAAGAGTCTCAGCGATCCATTCAGACTACACCGGCTCTCCCTGAGACAACCACTTTCATGTCAACTCTAATCGTTCCTCAGGCAATCGATATGAACTTAGGCAAACTCATACCAATCGCTCTTCCACTGGAAATCGTAATGATCGATCATCTCTGATGTGTACAAACTGCAAGAAGCCTAGTCACACTATTGATCGTTGTTTCTTCATAATCGGATTTCCTCCTAAGAAGAACAGGCCTTCGAGAGATGACGCCTCCTCTTCTGAGCGCAGGAATTTCGGAGGACAAGTGACTGATGAATCTTCCTCCGAAACTGCTCTCACAAAGTACCAATACTCTCAGCTGGTGCACTTGCTCAATGACCAGACTCACAACAATTCTTCCAATGATTTTGCTGCATTTGCTGGTAAAACCTTAATTTCTTCCTCCAATTCCAACTATTCTCATTCATAGATTTTGGATACTGGTGCTAGCAACCACATGTTCTGTAATATTGGTTGCCTGACTGGTGTTGTGTCAATTTATCATCCTTTTTCTATTACTCTACCAACTGGACATGTTGAGAAAGTTCAGTACACTGGATCTGTGGATCTCTTACCTGATCTTGTCTTGAAAGATGTCATATATGTGCCTTCTTTCCACGAAAATTTGGTATCTATTTGGAAGCTTGTGTCTGATAAACATTCAGTGGTTATGTTTTCACATGATAAGTGTGTCATACAGGATTTGAGATCCAACCAGACCATGACCCTTGGTAAAGAAAACAGAGGCCTTTATTTCTTGCAGCCTTCAACACCTGATGTGCACAGCCTTCCTCCTACAACTACAACAGCTACAGATCAACATACTTCTGCTTTTGTTTCTTATGTTTCTCATGTAATATGGCATGCTAGATTTGGTTTTGGTCATTTACCAATTCACAAATTCAAACAGTTACCATTTGTTCTAGGAGATTTTAATAAAGCAGATTTACTTGCTTGTGAATCTTGTGCTCGAGCTCGACATCACATGTTACCCTTTCCTCTTAGCACCATCCACTCTACTGCACCTTTCCAGAAAATACACCTAGATGTGTGGGGGACCTATCGCACTTCTACCTATGATGGTAACAAATATTTCCTTACAGTGGTGGACGACTACAGTAGAATCACTTGGATACAGTTGATGCACTCCAAAGGATCTGCATTTGACTTCATCAAAGTGTTCTTAGCTATGGTGCACCGACAGTTAAATTGCAAAGTCAAGTGCATCCAAACTGATAATGCCTTGGAGCTTGGCTCAGGGAAGACTGCACCTGAATTTCTAGCCTCTCAAGGCATTCTTCTTCAAACAAGTTGCACAACCACCCCACAACAGAATGGAGTAGCTGAACGCAAGCACAAGCATATACTTGAGGTAGCTCGTGCTCTTCTTTTTCATTCCAAATTACCTTTACCTTATTGGGGTGATGCTATCTCCACTGTTGTGTGCTTGATCAATAGGATTTCCTCTCCTATTCTTGGCAGTAAAACCCCTTATGAACTCCTTTTCCTAGCCCCTCCAAAATATGATCATCTTAGAGTTTTTGGCTCTTTGTGTTTTGTTTCTACTTTAAAGCACAACCGAGACAAATTCCAAGCCGGAGCTACTCCCTGCATCTTCCTAGGATATCCCTCAGGTAAGAAAGCATACAAGCACTTGTGCCTTGATTCCAAGAGAGTCTTCTACTCTAGGGATATTGTCTTCCACGAAAATATTCTTCCCTTTAACTCCTCAAACAAACAACCTCAAACTTCTTTCTGGCCTATCCCACAAAATCACTCTACAGATGATCACAACCCCTCATCACACACACCAGCTCCCTCTACTTCTTCTCCTACTGAGAATATAATTCCTCCTCAACCTCTGAGACGTTCCACAAGAATCAGAACTACATACTTAGACAATTCTGTTTGTCATGTTTCCTCCTCTGATCACACTTGCTGTCATACCCTAACCACCACCCTAGCCTTTCCCTCTATCCTCACTACTCCTACCTACACACCCATTACTGAGCCAAACTCTTATCAAGAAGCCATCAACATTAAGGAATGACAATCTGCTATGACACAAGAATTTGCTGCTTTGGATGTCAATCACACATGGGATGTGGTCCCTCTTCCCAAAGGAAAGAAGCCAATAAGTTGCAAATGGGTGTATAAGGTAAAGCACAAAGCAGATGGGTCAGTGGAGCGTTACAAAGCAAGGTTGGTTGTGAGAGGCTTCACACAAAAAGAGGGCATCAACTATGTTGAAACTTTTTCTTCTGTTGTTAAGATGACAACTATACGCAGTTTACTCGGTGTTGCGGCAAAGAAACATTGGCAAGTAATGCAGCTAGATGTCAACAATGCATTTCTCCACGGTGAACTCCATGAAGAGCTGTACATGCGCATTCCTCCTGGATTATCACTTCTTCTCCCAACTCTGTATGTCGTCTCAGAAGGTCTTTATATGGCCTTAAACAGGCTTCGAGACAATGGCGTGCTCGCCTCTCCAAAGCTCTGCGCACCCGAGGCTATGTCTCCTCTCTAAACGATCACTCCCTCTTCTTCAAAAGGGGCAATGGATCACAAGTTTTTGTTGCCATTTATGTCGACGACATTCTTTTGACAGGCGATGACATTACTTAAATGACTATCTTGAAGTCATTCCTTCACGAGGAGTTCAAAATTAAGGACCTTGGCTCCCTGAGTTACTTCTTGGGTCTTGAGTTTTCTCGATCCAAAGATGGTATTTTCATCTCTTAGAGGAAATTCATACATGATTTGCTTGTTGAGAATGATTGTTCTACTGTTGTTCCTGTCTCTACACCCATGGAAGTAAATCTCAAACTTCGCCTCGACTCGGATACTCCTCTTCCGAATCCAGCTGTTTATCGCCAGCTCATAGGGAAACTCAATTTCCTTGTCCATACAAGACCTGACTTGGCTTTCACAGTCCAATGTCCGAGCCAATGTCTCCAGTCTCCACATTCCGATCATCTAAATGACCATACCCTCCGGTACCTCAGGGGCACATCTGATAAAGCTCTTTTGTTAAGTTTTGCCCAGAATTTTGCTATGCAAGGTTATTGTGATAATGATTGGGCTTCGTGTCCTAACTCTCGTCGCTCTGTCAGTGGAGATGTTATCTTCCTCGGCGATAGTCTCATCTCCTGAAAGTCCAAAAAGAAGCAAATTGTTTCAGTCTCTTCCGCTAAAGCCGAGTATAGGTCAATGCATCGTATTACTGCAGAATTGGCCTCACTGAGTCGTATTCTAGCTGAACTTGGTGTGACCAACATTGCTCCTATTCCAGTTCGTTGCGACAACCAAGCCGCCATCTACATCACCCGGAATCCGGTGTTCCACGAACGCACTAAACACATAGAACTAGATTGCCCTTTCGTTCACGAGAATTTGCTTGAAGGTTTGATTTCAATCTCCCATGTGCCTACTACTCTTCAACTGGCCGACGCCTTGACAAAACCAATAGCAGGTTACAAACTTGACACACTTCTTCCCAAGCTGGGTATGGTCAAAGACCCTTCCATCTTGTGGGGGTGATGGAGATGACAATCTCAGGGCACATGTAAAGCACGTGATCCCGCCTTGTAATTCTGTTTCTAGTGCGAGTGCTTGTCACGTGATCACATCTATAACAAACCTGTTTGTAACAAACTCATCAAACCACTATAAGAGCATCTGCATCCTTGTTACTCTAAGTAACAAAGAGTTTTTTTAAAGGTAAAAGAAAATTAAATGTCAGATTTTTTGTTTGAACCAAGACAAGAGTAACACAGAAGTGTTACTCCTTCTTACACAATTCACTTCTATTTTCCTATTATCCACTAACATGTGGTCCAATACAAAAATCACACTACTTTATTATTGTTAAATATATTATAACACTCATAATATATAAAATTTTATTGTAATTATTTTTCAAATATTTATAATTTATTTTTATCTACATAGACATCCGTATTAACTATATAATATATTATCAAAATTTACAATAAAAAAAAGATAAAATACATGTTATTTGATGTGAATAACGTGATTGTGGATGAAAAATCTTTAAATATTAAAATAATAAATTATTTGAGTTAACATAAATAAAAATGATCCGAGGCTTATCTGTAAATCATCGTGTGAAGAAATCAAAATATTTTCCTCCAAAAATACTAGCAAACTTACCTGCTAAAAGGCGGCAAAATAGAGCAGGTGGGACCCAGCAGGATCTCGGAACGAGAGGCGGTCACGGCACACGGTTTCCTTGTCTTAGCTCGATTCACTTCTTTTCCTTGGAGATTAAGAAACCAATAAACCGGCTTACATCTCTCGCGTTTCTGCTTCCTTTTCCTTTTCCTTTTATATATTACTCACCCTATAAAAACCAGAAACCCCCAAATCTTTCCTATTACCAACTCTTCTATCATTATTCTCTCTTGGAAATCTCAACCTATCCCTCAAATCTCAAACGAGTCTCTACTTTTCTAATCAAGAACTGCGATCATGGGCGGAGGAGATTCCCAATTTCAGCAGAGAATGGTACCACTTCCTCCTTTTCTGCGTTTTCTAGGGTTTAATTAGTCGTTGTTAGATCTATTTCCATGTCTTGATTTTGCATTTGTTTCTCTGCAATCGGTAAATTTGTGTACTAAAGAGGAATCTACCATCATTTGATATGAGAAATCAGGGCTTTGAATCGGGTTGGTTTAGATTTATCAAATTTCGATTCGATTCCTGTGTGCTATGATTATGCAAGTTATCGGAATTGATTTCGATTCGATTCCTGTGTGCTATGATTATGTGAGCTATCGGAATCAGCTTCTTAACAATTTGTGTATTTGTGGTTGAAGGATGCCGATGAAGTGGAAAGGCTAAAGTATCTAGGGTTTGTCCACTCTGCTGCCCTTCATACTATCTTATGCTTCTCAAACCTGTATGTTTCCGCAAAGGATAAGTCTGGTCCTCTCAAGCCCGGTGTAGAATCGGTTGAGGGTGCAGTCAAGACTGTTGTTGGCCCTGTCTATCACAAGTATCACGGTGTTCCAATCGATTTTCTCAAGTTTGTTGATCGTAAGGTAAGCCTTATGCTGTCTAAGTATCGTGTTATAGAATTACTTGGGTATGATTGGTGTTCTTCGTATCTTATTGCTCCTGTCAATTGCATGTCTCAGCATGGGGGTGTTGGAATTAGTAGATTATGCTGTTCTTGTAGAGATTTAGATTTGATTATTCTCAGGACCTCAATTTGACTCAGAAAACTTTTTGGACAGATGGAGGAGTCAGTGAGCAACGTGGACAATCGTATTCCTCCAATGGTGAAGCAAGTTTCAAACCAAGCTTTGTCCGCCACTAAAATGGCACCGGAGGTAGCTCGTGGCGTTGCCTCAGAGATTCAACGTGAGGGAGTGGTGGGCACTGCAAAGAACACATATGTGAAGTATGAACCCGTTGCAAAGGACTTGTACTCAAAGTACGAGCCTGTAGCTGAGCAGTATGCTGTATCAGCATGGCAGGCTTTGAACAAGCTTCCTCTCTTTCCCAAGGTGGCTGACGCTGTGGTTCCAACAGCCGCCTACTATTCTGACAAGTACAACCGAGCTGTGGTCTCCAAAGTTGAGAATGGATACAGGGTTGCCAATTACTTGCCTCTTGTTCCCACTGAGAAGATCTCTAAGGTGTTTAGTGCTGGTAATCAAGATGTGACCGAGATCCAGGTGTCTTGATCTGAAATGCTGGTTTCAGTAAAGATGACATTATGCTACTCGTTTCTATTGTTGTTTGATCTGAAATGAAAACATGGTTGTATTGTGTATACGGTTTGATGCAATATCTTTCCTAGGAATGTGGTTTGGTATGTTGAAATCAATGAAATATCTGTGTCCCATTTGCTCAGACCAAGTAATCTTAAGCATGCAAAATTATCCAACTCATATCGTTAATCATTGAGAGGTCTAAGAACCCACACTAATCCATCAGTATGCTCAAAGGAAGAGAGGAGAGAAGATAGAGAGGGTCGGGAGTGATGGGGAGGAAATTATCAATGCCAATCAAATTCGCCATAGCTCTCTCCCTCTCCTTCTCTGTTTCTTCTTCTCTACCTTCCTCTCTCAAATCAAATCCTCTTTCGACTCCTCCGCCCAAAGCTACTGCCTCCGACGTCCTCACTCTCCTCGGCCCCAAGAACACTGCCTCCGCTATCGATCCCTCTCGAGCCGCTAAGCTCCGCTCATGTTTTAGATTTATTGTCCCCTTTAATCAGGATCCGTTTCGCTCGGATCCGGGAACCAGGAGGTCCATGGCTTCCCGGAGGACAACTACAGCTGAGGAGCAAAATGAGCTCATTTGGTGGCCTCCGCCGCCCATTTTGGAGCTCGCTCGGCTTGCTTTTGATTCTGCCGGCGATCCTGACTCCATTTATCGAACCCTAGATCCAACTGTCATTACGGTGAGTTCCTCGATTCCATTGTTATCAAGAAATTGAAATATCCGTTTACGATTCAATTGGTTAGCATAGTAATTTGTTAACTACTCTTATCAATTTGATTTGCTATCAAAGTTGAAGAATACTTGTTTTAGTTATGTCATAGGTTCCTGATGTGGAAGGATCGGAGGAAAATCACTGTGAGCTCACCAGGACTCCTTATGGCAGGCGATTTATAAGTCAGGTATGAACAATAATTGATGTTGTTTATGTTCATCACTAGTTTTCTGTACATAGTGAATACAATAGTCAACTTACTATTTACCTGTTATTGCAAATTTCAGGAAATAAATTCCTACCTTGTGTTCTTGTTTGATATGATTGCTTCCCGTGGGCCTATTGTGGGATTGAATGTTTCTCTAAGTCGCTATGACTTGTTTCATGGTCATATATTCATTGCCAAAGAATCTGGAAGGCTAGGAATACTGTTAGTGAATCCTCTACTCAATTTCAATAATGAAAATATTAACCTTTTACTGTTGTAGTTTAAATGGTATGGTGGCTGAATGATCAAATTTTTGGCAGGTTCCACGCGAAGGAATACCCAGCGTATGAAAAGACAGTATTCCCTTACAACATGGGTTACTGCCAGAGGGGTAACATTCTGGATTGAATTTTACCAAAAATTTGCTTGGTTTATGATATGCTTTGTTGAACTAAACTTGTTATTGCTGAATTACCGTTGGAGTGTTTCTTTGGCAACTGGCTTTGGATTGAATATTACCTGTCTAAGAATGATCTGAACAATGATCCTGTGACAAATCTAGTACTAAAACCTAAAAAATGGGTATCACAATCTTCTTTTCAGGCTCTAATGTAGATTATAATGATATGATGAACTTGCGGAACATTCTTTGGTTGGCTCCTTTACCAAGCAGTACCAGAAAACATTGGGAAACGCCTGGTATGCCTCAAAATCTGTACATGCTAATATGTTTGTCCATGACTCCATCAGAAAGGAGTGGTATTTTCTTGACTCCTTAACAAACTGTGTTACTTACTGTTGGTCATATGCTGAGATCAGGTGTGCTAGTGATCTTGGATGCGCATCCTGGAGGAATTGTGTACGAAGATCTCATACCGGAATATGTTAAATTCGTTAGGACTATATATGAAGGTTCCGTATCTATTCATCCTCAGCTTCTCTTCTTTGTTACCCTTACTTTCTCCATGCCATCATGATTCTAAGTTAGACGTTGTATGCAGATGATTTCGGGGAAGTGGTTGCTGATGTGAATTACCTCAATGTTGGAGCCTCGGAGCCTGATTTCCAGATCTTCATCTGTTGATCAAGGCATGAGTTAGAATCACCACTAGTGGTGTGTTTGTTTCTATATCTTTCTTCTTATTCTTTTGGGAAAAATTACAGACAAATCACCACTGAAATAGGATATTTTCAAAAGGCCATGACGTTGTTCATTTAGTTTACAGATGTTACTTGAGTCATCACCTTTTTACCAGCATTCACTGGCTAATCTTATCTATATAAAGACTAGTTGTTTGTTGCCAGAATTAAATGAAATTGGTACTGAGTTAATGTTTAACCCTATTCTTCCCTTCTCTCTTCCCCCCTCCAGTTTAAGCAGAGCCGTTTCCATCTATTCACCCAATTACATTCGTTCTCTCCAACCTATTCCTTCCTCCTCCTACAAAGCCGATTGCTTCCGGCTCTTCCCTTCCCTCTTGCCTGCTGTCGATACCACTGGTTCTTCTTATCCATTTGTGGTATTTACTTGCAATCGAAAGACGAGAACCAGCTCCATCAAGTTTCAACAATTAGATCCTCAGTGGAAAGGTGAACATTCTTCCGTTTATGCTTTGTGTGTGCAGAGAGATTTGAATTTGATGCAATGGATGAGCCTCCGTCTATGCTGCATATTGAAGTTTTTGATTTTGATGGGCCTTCTGATGAGGCAACCTCCCTTGGGAACACTGAAATCAATTTTCTAAAAACAAACTTTGCAGATTTAAGTGACGCCTGGATTCCTCTATAGGGAAAGCTTGCTCAGCATCTCGGTTCAAAGTTGCATTTGAGAATATTCTTGGATGACAATCGATGTGGAAATGCTATGAGTGATTATTTGGCTAAGATGGCAAAGGAGGTTGGAAAGAAGGTAACACCTCACTTGAGCCTGGGTGCTGGTGTTGGTTCGTTATTTTTAGTATACATTGCTTCATATTTTTGATTCCATGCTAAATTCATATCACAAATTTATTTTCCAGGATCGTCTTTGGCTACGAATATCCAGCTTACGAGTGTTTGAAAACCGTAGAGAGGAATAAGCCAGAAATTGAGCAAATTCTTATTTCATGGTACTTAAATAATAATTCATTTATTAGTAAAAGATAATTTCCTAGGTTAAGTACGTGCAATGAATCTTTTTTCTATACAAACGGGTCCAAAGAATTCCATTACTTTATACCTTAGTTTTAGATTATACATATCTGATATTGAACAGTTGAAGATCTGTAGGATATTGCAAAATTTGCATGTCATAGCTTGGAAGTTGGACCTGTTTGTGGTTTTGTAACTTGATGAAATACTGATTGCCCTGTTTGACTAAAAAAGGCACGAGGTTTAAGTTATAATTGTCTTGTTTTAATAACCATTACGTCATATGCCCTCTAATATGATTTTTCTGCTTCTCTCCTTTCTACTGTAATTATGTTTTTCACTTTCATGTTGACAGCATCCCTGCCCCTCGAGAATAGTTGAGTAATATGCTAATACATGTGGATTATAAATTAGGAAAAATATATAGTTGACATTTTGATTCTATTACAATCAAGGATTTGCCTAAATTTATGTTTTATTAAGTTTCAGATTTTTATAGGATGAATGGGTTATGATTACAATGAATTATGTCTTGTACTTATGGTAAATCCATAACTTAATAATGAAACTAAAAAAGGTGTTTGGATGATTTTTAAGGGAGTGATTTTGGGGGTTGAGACTTAAGAGTGCAATAAAAAACTTAATAATCTTTTTTTAAGGGAGTGATTTTGGGGGTTGAGACTTAAGAGTGCAATAAGAAACTTAATAATCTTTTTCATGGTTTCAGGGGGGAAAAAATTGCATGATTTCTTAGGGAGTGATTTTGGGTGTTGAGACTTGAGAGTGGAATCATATTAGTATTTTTCGTTATATTATGTTCAAATAATATGGAATTGGGTGCTATCATTATTTTGGAGTTTTTCCATGAGTCCCTTTCACCAAATTTGTGATATCACATGCATGGAAACAATTTGAAAGCTTGTGTTCTTCTTGTAGCTATCATTTATTTTTGACAAACTTGTTAACTGCTAAATTTATGTCTTGATTATTGCCACCATGAATGTAGTCAAGTTTGTTTTTACAGCAAAGTTGTAATTTAGTAGGAAAGTTTTACCTTGGTTATTAAAATATATACTTGATTCCTGACGAATTACTTTTACGAACCAATAGGGAGATTTTACCTAGGCTATTAAAGTATATACTTGATTCATTCGTCTCCGTGAGGCATGACTGGTTCATGTGCTGACTTCTCTCCCTCCCATTAGCCCTCTAATAGGATTTTACTTGTTTCACTCCTTCTGATGCTGAATGTAGGACAATATTATGTGTTGTGTTGCTCGAAGTTCAATTTCACACTGTTTCTCCGAGCGTCTACTTCGGATTGTGATTAAACAGTACAAAACATACCCCTAAAGTCTCTCACATTCATTCCAGTTAGTAGAAGTACAAAAGGTGGTTAGGATGCATTTTTCAGCTGCACAATACCTACAAAAGTATGTGTATTCTTGAACAAATAACAGCTTATCCATGCTTTTGATCCATTTCTATTGCTTTCTTTTGTAATTAAATAACGGATTTCTTTTTCTTACTCTAGGAAAGAGGGAAGAACACTAACAGATTCATTTGAAAAGTCACCTTTGTCCAACCAGAAAGAAGAAAACCTATATGTTAAAATGGATGACCTTTTGAGTGATGTTGACCCTGAAAAGTATATAACCACACTTTGATTTGCTTTCTCATTCTCATTCTATTGGTTATCCTTAGTAAATCATGGGCAATTTATTGCTTTTTCTGTCTATTGTGGTTGGAATTTGTTATAAGGGTCATGTATTTATTGGGTTAGTTGTGCTGGCGATGTTGATTAATGAAACTGCTAATCATAATCTGTTATTTTAATGTAGCTATAAACTCACTTTTTATGGCCATATTATGATCAAGCGATCTGGTGAAGAAAGGCAAGGATATGTTTGTATGTATTATTAAAGACAAGTTCTTTGACCCATTAAGAAAGATCCTTGAGTGATCAGATATAGATATACTGCAACTGGTGTGGCTTTAGTTTTGGATTGTTGGCTTTGGGTTGCAGATGCAACTTATATATGGATTACATTCTTGCTTTTCTTGGTCTGAAAGATGAACTACATTGAATGTGTTAACATGTATTATAATTCTACTAGGAAGGAATCATTTTATGGTACCTTTTTGCCTTCATATTATACATATTACTGTCAAGTCTTTGACCTTGCGGAATCAAAGTGGAAGGCATAGACAATTTGTGATTTCCTTATGTGATTTCTTTATTGTTCCTATCTAAGTTAGGGAAGATGTGAGTTGGTGCATTTGAAACATCTTGAGATTTCATACTAACTTTTTATTTTCAATGTTGTTTCTGTATGTCAAACATCTTGAGACTAACTTTCTCTGTTTCCAATTTATTTGTTTTGTGCGTTTGAAACTTCTTGAGAGTTGAGAGTTGGAGATTAACTATGTCCAGTTAAAGAACCAATTAATATTTAAGAAAGATAGTGGAGTACAAATGAATAGCCAACACATACAATTTCTTGCCCCCTTTTATCTTTATTTCAGTTGGCCTATTCTATCATGTTTGAACATTTCATTTACATGTTTGGTTGCTTTCTTTTATAAATGAAGTCTTTAACATTATCCTTGAGTAATAATCTTTATGAGAATGTGTATGAAACAAGTTTGCAGAACTATAAATTTTTTTTGTTGGTGGCTATCTGAAGTGCAATTTGCTGCCTTGTATATATAAAAGCTAGCTGACTGTTGTCATAAGTAAATGAAATTAGTACTATGAACATCCAGTTGAAAGGTTGGAATTCTGCATTTATAAGTGATTTCAGTTCATTGATGATGAAGACTTATAATATCATTCTTTTCATTTTTGAGTTGTTTAGGGAATGTCGTATGAAGACAAAGCAGACAGGATCTCAGAGGATAGTTCTGAAGAATGTTAGTTTTCTTAGCATATTGCTCTGTTGATATTACATTTTTCAGTTACTGGTACAACTGTTCTGTGATTAAGTCGACATCCTTGTATCGTATCCATTCATCATTTGGTCACCTTATTTGTTTGAAGGTTAAATCTCTGTATTTTTAAGATGATCCGATGACTATTTGTTTATCTCATTTGATGTTAAGCTATTATTTACAACAGATTGCCTGCTAAATTATGAACTGTAGGTTTCATCATTCATAGTAATGGTTAAAGGAAATTATGTTGGGAGTATAGTTTTGGAGGTTGTCTGATGATTTTCTCAATTGTAATTTGAATTTACAGGTTTGTCAAATCATGATGCAACCAATTCAGAAGCAGCAGAGGTATCTACCAAAATGCTAATCCTACAGTTACTTACTTTTTTACTATTCTGAATGTTACTTCAAATTAATTGCGAGTAAGTTGTATCTTTAATTACTAATTTGACTTTTATTTACGGCTTTTAGTACCTATCCAACTTTGCAGAAGAAATAAAGTAGGGTTTTCAAGAAATTCAAGAAATTTTTTAAGTTGTAGGTTTATTTTTACATTATTGCCTGATAATATTTTGTATAGCTTTTAAATAATCTTTTCCTTCCTATATATTATCTCATAATTGGCCCGATAACATCGATCCTGACAACATGACCTATGAGGTTCATCTCTATACATGGTTATAGATTTGTTAAGTCATATTTAAGTGGCCTAGATTTGCTTCTACAATCCGTAATGGTACAGAAATGCAAAGTCTTTGTGTGATTCCCTTAACAATACTCCGTTGTGTTACTGTGACATCATATTTTTTAAGAAACTTCTTTGTAAAAGAAAAGCAGTCATTTTTCATAAATTCAAGTATATGTGGACGTACCAGAGGGCATCTGATGGAGCTAGAACAAAGTCATTGATATTTCACTCCTTCCTTGAGCACAAATATTGTTATTTTCTGTTTGTGCCAAACATGGTTGTCTTGAGGATAATTTTTTTTTTATCTTCAGATAGATCTAACTTATGTTCTTTGACCAGGCATGTTGCTTTGTTCTTCAAAGCTGGGTGACCAGGCATTGCTTGACCGACCGTTTCTATTGCCCTGCAACTGTTGGTATTCTCCTTCATGGATAGTGAATGCTTGAATGAGTATATATACCTATCTTCCATGTCATTTGTGTCTTTGTTTAGGCCTATTATGCTGCAAGACATTTTTAGTGTACATATCATGTCAAAGATTACGTTGGGAAGAAGTCTTCCAACTTCAAAGAGATATGCTGCAAGTGCAAGTCACCCCATTCTCTACTACTTTGTATTATAGTTTGATCTTCAACGCTTCTTCAGCTTTTTAGGCTTCATGCCTTCAATGCATATGTCGTTATGCCGTCATTTTTTCTCTCAACTCCCTTCTCCAATTTCCTCCATGACGGAAGAGCACCGTACGAGCAACCACCGCGCTAAGGCCTAAACAAAGACACAATTTCCGCAACGTTAGCCGCGACAGTGAAGCACTTGTGCGTCCATTTAGCACCGCAGCTTCTACGCTTGCGTCGGATAACCATCCCCTCATCTCCGTTAGTCCTCTTTATTCTCTTCTATTCTGCCAAACCCTAATTTTCCATCTCTCTACGCTGTTAGAATTTCACATTGTGGGAGAAGGAGAATAACACCGAAATGGTATGCTCCTTATGCAGATATCTCCGTCTTTAGCCTCCATTAAGATAGATTCTCATTTATCCAACTTTAGTTTAAGGATTTTAAGGACTGAACTAATCAACTCAATTACATAGTTTCTCACACCACCCTTTAGTTAGTGTTGATTGGAGGCTGCCAGGATGGGATCAAATTTCATGTTTTTGTTTTGATGAAAATTGGGTGGGAGTTAGAGTTGGATTCCCAATTGAATTACTCATGGAATTTGGGATGGGGTTTATATATTCAAGTCTCATTCTATCCATTGAAATCATTTCTGTAGTGGCCTTTGTGATGATTAACCATTGTACCATGGCTTTTAAGTAAATTACTGTTCTAACAGCACATTATCATATCAGGTGAAGGAGCTTGAAGCGGAACTGATAGAGTTGTTGAATGCTTACGATGAATGCACAAACTTTTCCACTGTATTACAATCCACTAAAAACATTTATCAGCCCGGGCCACAAGTGTCATATCTCACTCTCTGTTGGATTTTTATATGAAACTACTCAATTTTCATGCCTAATTTTAATCACACTTCTTCTGAAATCTTGTTCCTTTTTTTTCATTTGTAGATAACTGATTTTAACAAGTTGTTTAAGAATGAGATTAGAAAGTTGAAGGGTGGCAATTCTTCAAAAGGACAGAAACTTCAATATGTGCACCAATGCAGAGAGGTTGTTTTGGTATGTGTATGCCATTGATGAGCCCTTAAATTCGTCGTTAACGCAGGTATTGAAGTATTTAATTCCATTGATAAAGTGGATGATATATATTAGGATATAACATTGGTTTTTTCTGGTTGAATTACTGTAATACTTTATTAATCCAAGTTTCTATGAGAAGTTATAGCTTATGAATTTTCCTAGATTGATAAATGCCTAAATTTCAAGGAATGAATGGATTTGATAAGAAGACTTTTATATACGAATATTGAATTTTGAATGAATGCTAAGGAGAAATAGGAGATTTATTCATAGTATTTGATTTACAGTTTCTTTCAACTTAAAGAAGAAATTCCTTAAGAAAAGGAATTGAAAAAAGTGGATTGATGACCATCAAACATGTATTTCTCATTGGAGATGTATCTTCTGACTGTATTGCCAGTGACAAAAAATATTATATATTTTTAATATAATCTGTTAGATATCTTTTCAATCTTTTTCATTATTTAATTCAAAGATATATAACAAAATATAAAGTTGAATGATGGGAAAGATGACATGGCGGATGATTTGACATATCTTAGAAGTCGACACATAAGCGAATTGAACGTAAGAGCGACATATGTTAAACACCGCTCTGTTTAGTAGGTAGATAGATAGATAGATAAATAAATAGATTAGTAATTAAACGTTTTATATTACTAATATCTTACATGAATATAAAAAGATCAGTGTGTATTTATTAAATATTTTGTTAACTAAAAACATCGATTCATTTATTACAAATTACTATACATTTATCATGAAATTAATCTAAGTATACAAGTATTGACAAAAGAACAATGTGTTAGCCTAGATTCATGGAGCCTACTGTTTCAAGACTAGCATCGGGCATTATCTGCTACAGAGATAAGAGAACACACAATTCATGTTATATCGAATGTCTATACTTAATATAAACAGGTCGGCTACACCTATGTTTAAAAACAACTTCTGATCACACCTTTGAGCTTAGAACACATACCTTTTTAAATATTTTGTTAACTAAAAACATCGATTCATTTATTACAAATTACTATACAATTATCATGAAATTAATCTAAGTATAAAAGTATCGACAAAAGAACAATGCGTTAGCCTAGATTCATGGAGCCTACTGTTTCAAGACTAGCATCAGGCATTATCTGCTACAGAGATAAGAGAACACACAATTCATGTTATATCGAATGTCTATACTTAATATACACAGGTCGACTACACCTATGTTTAAAAACAACTTTTGATCACACCTTTGAGCTTAGAACACATACTTATTATCCACATACCGACAACGAGTGTTCAACTGTCAACAGGGTTTTGAGTAGCTCACCATCACTATATGTACTTAAATAGTATCCCTTTCCTCTCCATGACCTCCTTTGCTATTTCTATTCATTAAAGCATCCTTCATTACAATTTTTGGCATCCTTTTTCCCTCTCGGAAACTGGTACGGATTCAAAACACGCAATTATCATTCGAAAATTAAGTTGTTGACGTTGATTTGGAGGACGAGGAGATTGTTGAGGAATTGAGGTGTTGGTTTGGAGACCGAGGAGGTTGTTGAGGAGGTCGATGTGGGGCCTGGTTCAGAAGGCGAGGGAATTACCGCTCAGAACGTTGGCTTGGAGACTAAAGACACATTACCACCTAACCTCTGTGATGATATCTGACCGAGATACTGCCAAAAAAATAGCTAGAGAGCTTAATAATCAAGTATAAGTTTACAAACGAAAATTGCAATTTAGTTAAACCATTTTTCTTTCCTTTCATGTTCGCTAATAAATTGGGGTGCACGTGCAACCAAAAAATAGCTACGGGTGCAGGTGCAACAACCAACTATAGAACCACTAGAAAAAGAGAGGAAAAAGAGGCTTTGCATTGCTGATAAGGAGTGGTCTCATTTCCGCATAGGATCGGTTATCCATGTATATTTGATTATTGAAATATCTTTTATAACGTTTAAATGAGTTGGCTGCAATTTAGATACCTCAGTTTCACATGAGTTTGTTGTGCATGTTATGATATTTGAACACAAATGATTCTATTGCGTTGGCTTCAAAAAACGTGTGTTTTAATTTCAAGTATGTGCTTTCCTCAGGTCATACTGAACATCCGGGGGGTTGCAGACTCAGTTATATGTATCACGCAGTGTGAAACACTGAAAACATGCATAAATGCTTCTTTTTTCTCATATATATGTGTTTAAAAGATTATATGTATATTTGACTTACAAGGATTTCATCCGGGAGCAAGGGCATATTTATTTAAAGAAGTTTTACTGTGACATCATCAATTAAGGTGACGAAGGTGGTTCTAGATTATTTGCCTATTTTTTGTTGATACTTCAGTAATTGAACTTTGCATACGGAACTGCAGAAATTGCACCAAATCTCTATGTCGTACTGGATTATGCATTTTGTTGCGCGCCACAACCCGCATTCCTAATAGATACATCCACACATTTCAATGATCTGGATGATATTAACACAACAAAAAGTGTAGTCATTTCCTGTTGTCAAGCAAGTTGGTGTAGGTAACTTTCTACACATATAGTAATAATTTGATTTATCCTTTTATAAACTCATACCTTTCTGCCGCTATCAACAAATTTTTTTCTCCAAATTGTCAACTCTTTCACACTATTTCGCATGCCATTAAGGTTAACCCTCTATTCATTTGAGGAATGAAGTAAAGTATTTTTGTTATTCACATCGAAGAAGACTTGTACATAAAGTATAAGAAACACTCGAATTAAACCGAATTATACCCGCGCTGCCGTTTCTAGTGAAGTGCTAAATGTGAGAGTGATGATATATAGAGTAGCAACATAGATTAGCATTTGTTGTGTGTATAGAATAAATATACATTGTCTTCCTGTGGTAGTAAATGTGTTCCTGTTGTAGTAAATGTGTATGTAGAGGTGTTGCAAACTGAACATAAACCGGAAATGGGGCAGTTCCGATTCTGGTTTTGACTGGAAAACCGACATTTTTTAAACCGGTTCCAGTTCGGCTCTGAACCCGAATAACTTTTAAACAAATAAAAAAATATATATAGAATTTGTATTATAAATTTTTACTATTTTTTTAATGCAGTCAAACATTTAAGTCTAATCTTAGAAAGTGAGTCATTAGAGACATAATAAAACTTGCAAGTAATTTGTTGTCTTTACATACACAAATGTATTTTCTTTAATTTTCAATATTAAAAGCTCTTTTATTATCAACATAAAACATTTAAAAACTTTTCAAATCGAAAACTACCTTGAAGTCTATATATTGAAAAAAGAAATTCTCCCTCCTCCACTCAATTTCTGTATATATATTTTTATATTTTTTAGTGTGAACTGCCGGTTAACCGGACGATTTAGGTTCTGAGCCGGTTCGCCCGGTTAACCTTTTTAAGTATCATTTTTTAGTGTGGTAGTAAAATACTCCGTAGTATTTTATTATAAAAATAAAAAACAAAACAAAATTGAACCCTAGGGCTAGGCCCGTAGCACGAGCCGCAATATATATCAATAAGAAACCCTAATCCGCAATACAACTTTGCCGTTTCCTCTCTTCTGAGCAACTACCAAGGGACATGGCCGAAACTATCCCTCCATTTTCCCTCATGTGTTCTTCGTTCAAATTTTCAGCTTTACCTGTTTTTTGTCTTCTTCTGGTGTGACTATTTACACTTTCTTCCTATCGAATTTCCATGAATGTGTTACTTTTTATTGATTGGATACATTCTAGTTCGTGAAGATGAACCCTAATTTTTTTGATCTGGAATGATGCAATTTAGCCAAATCTGTCATTTCTGTGCTCCTTGTGGCTTTGTCTCTGTAAATCGCATTCTAATCGGTGTGGCTTATGTGAGATGTCACAGGTTGAAGTGCATTTATGTGATGACAAAATTTGAGATTAGGTACTTGACTGACCAGATAACCATCATTTCTACTAGCCTTCAAAATCTATCTTTGTTCTACATGCTTTCATATCTGATCCTTCTTATAACTCAAGGTCACCCACTTTTTTCCTCTCCTTGAACTGAATTAATATACACCACAAAAAATTACGAATTTAATGCTTGCTATGGTGTTTTTGATGTTTGGTGGCTGTTTTTCTGTCACAGATTTGCTGCCACGTGAAGTTCTTGGCGACAATCTGTTGCTGCAAGGGAGTCGATGAGAAGCTGCATTTAATACACAGAGCGAGATTTTAAGTCATGGATAACTTTCTAGGCAGTGTTCATATGGTTTTTGGCTCAAGTATGTGAAGTTGGTCATTTGCAGATACTATGTTTCTGCGACTGTTTTCGTTGATTTCTTGCACAATTGTTGTATAGTTAAAAACATTATTACTCTCCCGTCCCTTTTTGTTTGTGCACAAGTACGATTTTCGCGGGAATTAATGAATTGTAGAAATATAATGATTATAGGAGAGAGAAGTATAAAGTGAATTGTTAGAATAGAGAGATAGAGATAAAAAGTAGATAAGATTGGAATTTGAGAGAGAGAAAAAGTGAAAAAGTGAAAAAATGATAATTATAGGTTGATAGTAGGGATAAAATGGGTAGAATAAAGTAACATAAATAAAATAGTGGACAAACAAAAAGAGACATCCGAAAAGAAAAGGGAAAGTGGACAACAAAGAGGTAGAGAGGATTGTTTTTATAGATCTGGTTACTTGAAGAATATTCCAATGTTTACGTGTTCAAATTGAATGACGGCCATGTGACATAACTTGACATATTCGATAACGTAATGGGTCAAGGCGTGGTCTTCCCATATCGTATATATAAGTATAGTATAACACATCTTAATTAATAAACGGACAGTAAGATTTGCATAGCTATTTGCTCCGTAATTTAAATTAAGCACACCAAGTAAACATGAACACCTCACAAGCAACTCACAAATCTAGTCTTAAAAAATTATTTCACACATTGGTGCTCTGCTGGCACACAAATCATGTTCATATTAGCTTTACATTTGTCAAACTTGTATCCTTTCAAAGCAAACCAACCCCCACTCAGCTGTGTACTTTATGGTAATCTTTTCAAAGCAAGAGAATGATAGAGCACCGAGAGGGAGGGGGGGAGTGATTTCCTTGATGATGACCCACATAAACAGACAACCTATTTTAGATTGTCATCATATTTTCAATACTTATCTCCTAGTCTGAACAAAACGACACTCTTCCAAGGAAAAAAGAATGATGTTTGTTTCTGCAAACTGATGCATTTTACTTGTGTTTTGCTACTTACTCCTCAGTTCATACTCAAAGTAAGCTGCTGCAACCACCAAGCTCACCCGGAAAATCGCCGTTGGATTTGATGGGTGAGAGCAAAGATGAACCCACTTACCACCATACCTTGGTTGTTGAAGATCTACACGAATCTGATACAAAAGCTGGTGAAAAGGATGACAAGAAGAAGGAGAAGAGAAAACGTTTAGATTCGTTGGATATTTTCAGAGGCCTCACTGTTGTTGTATGATTACTTTCTTTAGATTTGAATTGTTACAGTTAATTAGCTTTATTGGATTCAGGAAACTCCCTCTCGACTTAACGAAAAGGGCAAATTCAATATTTCCGTGTTATTTGAGATACAGTTCTGAATTAATGAGCTAAGTTAATTTTGATATTACAGATGATGATTTTGGTTGATGATGCTGGAGGAGAATGGCCTGTCATCTCACACGCACCATGGAATGGATGCAATCTAGCTGATTTCGTCATGCCATTCTTCTTGTTTATTGTCGGGATGGCCATTCCTCTTGCTTTAAAGGTGTTTGTTTTTTGTTTCTACATCATTTTTTACTCTGATTTCTGTTGTACAGTAATAATCTATAACTCAGTTTCTCTTTCTTCCAGAGGATTACAAGGTGGCCCATTGCCCTTAGGAAGGTCCTCTTTCGGACGCTCAAACTTCTTTTCTGGGGCATTCTTTTACAAGGTTCTCATCATACACCTTAATTTTTTTCATATAATTTATATTTTTGTCTCATTGTTTTGTTCTTTGAATTTTGATGCTCCTTAAGGTGGTTATTCTCATGCTCCTGATGACCTAAGTTATGGAGTTAACATGAAAAGAGTAAGATGGTGTGGAATTCTGCAGGTAATAATTTCAAAATGTTGATAATTTTGAAGCCAAGATTTTCAAATGTTTATAATGACCTTTTAATTTGCCAATTCCGTAGAGGATAGCTTTGGCATATTTGGTAGTATCCGGTTTAGAGGTTGCTAATAAAAACGCTCGAGGCAAGAGCCATCCACTCGGCCATCTCGCTGTTTTCAAGCTATACTTCTGTCAATGGTAAGTAAGGACACATTTGTTGTTGGTTATACTTGTAAAAATAAAATATCATAATACTTTTTCCTTCATTATAATTCTGACTTAAATGAATCTCTAGGGTGGCTGGATTAGGTGTACTTGTTATCTACCTATCTGTGCTTTATGGAACTTATGTTCCGGATTGGGAGTTCACTGTACTCGACAAAACTAAACCGGATTATGGGCAGCATTTCATTGTAAGCATCTTCTTAGAGGAGTTGCTTAAGTAATGATCTTTATTTGTCCTTAATTTGATGTTTTGCTTCGTATTCAGGTTGCTTGTGGTGTGAAGGGAAATTTGGGCCCTGCATGTAATGCAGCAGGATATGTTGATAGAAAAGTTCTTGGCATGAAACACATGTATCAACATCCAGCATGGAGGAGATCCAAGGCAAGTGCTGAAATTATACTTCAAACTTACTTTACTACTTCTTTTTCAATCTGTACGATACGAGCATGTGAATAATTCTTTAGCTATGCAGGCTTGCACAGCCAACTCCCCTTTTGAAGGACCTCTCCTTAATAATGCTCCATCATGGTGCCACGCCCCCTTTGAACCCGAAGGAATTCTAAGGTCCACACTTAATTGCAAGCAGTTCTATCTTCATGTTCATAGTAAAGTATTATTCTAATATTCATTGTATGAACTATGCTGATTTGCAGTTCAATATCCGCTATTATTTCAACGATCATTGGGTCACATTTTGGGCATGTGATTATTCATATCAAGGTAAGGCTCAGATCTTATCTCTATAAGAAATTATAACTTTCATGCTTGAAATTCGTCGCTCATTTTCTATGTGAATGGATTGCTGCAGGAACATTCTAGAAGACTGATACACTGGTCCATAATGGGCCTAGCATTTTTTGTGCTTGGAATCATCCTCCATTTCACAAATGGTGAGGTCTGAATTAACCTTAAACTTCACACACTTGCTCAACTCCTACTGGCGTTTTTCCTAATGCTTTTTCTTGTTATGAAAACAGCAATTCCTCTCAACAAGAACCTGTACACATTCAGCTACGTTTGTTTGACATCTGGGACAGCAGCCTTAGTTTTTTCGGCCTTCTATATTTTGGTACGCACATTTATGAAATGCAGGCAGGCACTTATAAAGTTATTAATACTCTGACTTGATCATAATTCAGAACCACTTTTCCTAAAACAGGTAGACGTATTGGGATTCAAGTACTTGTTCATGCCTTTGAAATGGATTGGCATGAACGCCATGCTCGTATATGTCCTGGCAGCTGAAGGAATCTTTTCTGGTTTTGTAAATGGATGGTACTATGAAGATCCTCACAATACACTGGTAAATATTTGATTCATGTTCATGATAACTAGAAGGGGAAAAAAAGTGATATTTTGTGAACATTACTGATTTTTTTATTGTGACAGGTGCATTGGATTCAGAAGCACATTTTCATCAAAGTATGGCATTCAAGAAGAGTTGGTATTCTGCTCTATGTCATATTTGGGGAGATCCTCTTCTGGGCTGTCGTTACAGGCGTTCTTCATTGGATGCGCGTTTACTGGAAGCTTTAAGCAGAGTTTTTGTCGTACTCTTAGGTGTTGTGTGGATTCTACCCGAAAAATGTGTTATGTTCCACTAAATCTTAAGTTCCGGGCATAATCCAAAGAATGTACAAGTTGAAATACACTTTGAGTGGGTAAGCTGTTACAGTTTCTGTTCAATGGTGGAATATGGTTGTTGCAATTGATCTTTGTATGATTAGAGACACTTGCGGAGCCAGAAATTTTCGAGGTGCTCAATTCCGCATATTCTTAGCGGCTTAGCACGACTATGAAATAGTAGTATACGATCTATGTTAACTTAGTTGTATATATTAAAAAATATAATAATTAATATAGTTATTATAGTTTATTAATTATCTACACTTGAGAAACTATAGAAACATGATTATTGTTTATTAATATATAAGGTCTAAATCCCATGAAAAATGCCCTTAAGATGAGAAATAAGAAGGAAGGAGGAAGCTTCTTCCCTTTTCCCTCCTCCCTCCTTGGAGTTGACCACCCCGTTGACCACTCGTTGACCACCCGTTGACCACTCGTTGATCGGCGTTGACCACCCGTTGACCGGCGTTGACTTTTTTTTAGGCCGGATTTTGTACTTACAAAATCAAGTGTTTCACAATGCTTGAAATGTGCTACTATATTGTTGAAATGTGCTATGATATATTAGGCCAAAATTTGAAGCAAGGAGGAAGCTCCTTCCTCCTCCCTCCTTGGAGTTGACCACCCGTTGACCGGCCGTTGACCACCCGATGACCGGCCGTTGATTTTTTTTTTTTAAAAATGTCGTTTTTTTTCAGACTTTTTCCGTTTCAGTTTTTTTTGTGCTATGATTTGTAAGTAAAATTGCTATGTTTTTTCAACCAATTTTGTGTGCTATTGTTTGTAAGAAAAAATGTTATGCTTTGTAAGTAAAATTGCTATATTTTTCGAGGCAAAAGCGTAACACATTTCACCTAGCATAGAGAAGCACATATAGGCAAAAAGTGTAGCACACTTCAACTAGCTATAGAGAAGCACGTATAGGTGAGAAGTGTAGCACATTTCAGCCATAACGAAGCACATATAGGCGAAAAGTGTAGCACATTTCAGCCATAGAGAAGCCTATATAGGCGAAAAGTGTAGCACATTGCAGCCATAGAGAAACATATGTATGCGAAAAGTGTAGCACATTTCAACAATAGAGAAGCACATCCTGGAAAAAGCGTAGCACCTTTCACCTAGCCATAGAGAAAAACATATAGGCGAAAAAGTGTAGCACATTGAAGCAAAAGTGTAGCACCTTTCACCTAACATAGAGAAACACATATAGAGAAGCACATATAGACAAAAGCGTAGCACACTTCAGCTAGCTATAGAGAAGCATATATAGGCAAAAGTGTACCACAATTCAGCTAGCAATAAAGAAGCACATATAAGCGAAAAGCGTAGCATATTTCAACAATAAAGAAGCACATCTAGACAAAAACGTAGCACATTTCACCTAGCATAGAGAAGCATATATAGGAAAAACCGTAGCACCTTTCACCTAGTATAGAGAAGGACATATAGGAAAAACCGTAGCACACTTCAGCTAGCCTATAAAATCACATATAAGTGAAAAGTGTAGCACATTTAGGCAAAAAGTGTAGCACATTTCACCAAGCATAGAGAAGCAGATATATGCAATATCGTAGCACAGTTCAGCTAGCCATATAGAAGCACATATGGGCAAATAGCGTAGCATATTTAAGTAATATAGAAGCACATAACACTTGTGGTAGTACATACTTTGCAAGTTCAAATTTTGGCTTAATATATCATAGCACATTTCAACAATATAGTAGCATATTTTAGGCATTTTGAAGCACTTGATTTTGTAAGTACAAAATCCGGCCTAAAAAAAATATTTTTTTGGCCTATAAAAAAAAAATTAAAATTTTAAAAAGTCAACGGCCGGTCAACATCTGATCATAGTCAATCCCTTGCTAGGATTACTTCTCATTTCTCATGTTAACATTAATTTCTCATTTGATCTTTTGCCTAATATATAAGCATAGTCGTGTGATAATGTTAAACTTATAATCTAACAAACAAAACATATATATATATGTTTTATCAAGCACCCCTGGCTCCGCCACTGATTAGAGATTGCAAAAATATCCCTCAGTATAGAATTGATGTACACCAATACTCAGCTAGTTTAAAGCTTGGGCACTACGTTCCTTTAAGAGTTTTAGATCTCGAGTTTGATCTTTTTGACAATTTTGTGTGTCAATAATCAGACAATTTCGGCCGATCGAACTAGGCAGAGTACAAAAAAAAACATAAATGTTAAACGTCTCCTTGTTTTTTAGTAACGGTATTGTATACATGAGGAAATATCATTGTAAATATCTATAATCTAGAATCATCCTAGGGATTGCTAGCTGTCATATATGGTACAAGCCTACTGACTATATATATGCTTGTAACCATTCTACATTAATATACAAGAAATCCATTCTCCACTACTCTGCTTCCACTATGGTATCAGAGCCTAGAAAGGACAAATGTTCAAGGGCCAAATCAACATCTTCTTCCTCTAGCCTAAACACCTTACTCTACCCAAATCGTTGGACATATAATAAGTTCTTTGAAATTTGAGGTGTATGAAGAAGATGTGTAAGAGAAAAGAGACGATTAGGGGAAGAGATTGAACCAGTGCCCTGAGAGAGAATAAGGATTTGGCTTCCATCACCAAGAGAATCAGTATCTGTGCCATTATAAGGGTAGTTGTCGATTCGAAGATTTGTTAAGTCTGGAGTGAAATGATGCGTTGCTCCTGTGTCCGGGTACCAGCTACCGGAGTTGTTGCTCGAGTTTTGAGGAGCTGCAGTATAGTGAGCTTGGAATGATGGTGGCGGTGGCGCTTGCCTTGCGTGGTCATACCAATGCCAACAGGTGATGGCGGTATGGCCGGGCTTCGAGCACAGTTGACACACCGAACGATTGTCGGGAGCGCCGGTGAAGATTGTGGGTGAGGAGCCTCTGCCATGTCCACCCCTGTTGTGACCTCTGTAAGAGCCTCCACCTCTGTCTCTGTTGCCCCTATGGGGACCACGACCTCTGCCTTGCGTGAAGGTAGCCTCTATCTGAGTCTGCAGGTTCTGGGTCTGATGACTGAGACGTGCTTCATGAACGAGAAGATGAGACAATACCTGAGTGGGAGGAGGAAGAACCAGCTGGGTGGATAGGGCTGTGACCACCGCATCATAGTTGATGTCCAAGCCCGAGAGAACGTAGGAGAGGAACTCCACGTCAGTGATGCACTGCCCTGCAGCAGCAAGCATCTGAGATAGGGCCTTTGCTTTGTTGAAATACACAGTGACAGTGCCGCCAACCTTCTTGAGGTTGGCCAGTTGGCGCCTGGTGTGGATGATCTGAGCGCTGGAACGGGCGGCGAAGAGGTCCTGCAGACAGCTCCAGAGCTTCTGTGCTGAAGTGCAGTCTAGGACTTGTGCAAGAACCTGCTCTGTGAGAGAAGAGGTGAGGATGGCTTGGACTAGTTGGTCCTTAGAAGTCCAGTCAGCAAAGAGAGCGTTGGCTTCTCCTGCAACGGTTGTTGCAAAATTTTGCTCATTCTCCTAAAGCAGGCCCTGATCCACTCGGCCCAAACAAAAAATGCCCACCTTGCTCTTGGGCCAAAGCCCATGCTCTACCTCATCCAGCTAGGCCTTCAGTTTCGACTAGGCCTCTCTCTTTACTCTTTATGGATGTATGGGGCTCAGCCCATGAACTCTCAATGAAAGGAAATTCATACTATTTGGCTATTATAGATGATTTTTCGAAATTCTTGTGGATCTTCCCTTTCTCTACTAAAAATCTCGTTCTCAAAATTGTTTCCACATTCATAACCTTCATTACAAAATTCCTCCAAACACACATCTCCTTTATCCAAACGGATGGAGGACCCAAGTTCAAACCATTAAAACCAATTTTTCAACAAATGGGGATTGCTCATCGCATCACTTGTCCTCACTCTAATCCACAAAACGGGAGCATAGAAACTCGTCATAGGAGGATTGTTGATATGGGTCTCACTCTTCTCAAACAAGACAAGCCCCCTCTCACTTTTTGGGATTATGCATTCGAAGCCGCCACCTACATCATCAACCGTCTTCCCACCCTCATCCCTCATCACAAAACTCCCCTTGAGCTTCTCTTTCATAAAAATCCCGACTACACATTCCTTGGCGTCTTTGGGTGCCTTTGCTTCCCAAACCTTCGCCCATATCGCTCTCACAAACTCTCTTTCCGTTCCTCTCCATGTCTCTTTCTTGGGTATGCTAGTAATTATCGGGGCTACCTATGCTATGATTGGGAAAATCATAGGACGTACATATCTCGTGATGTCATTTTCCATGAGTCAAATTTTCCTTACCCAACCAATCCCTCGCCTCAAATTCCTAACACCCCACCCCTTGCTCCACTGCCCATATTACCCGCTTTACTCCTCTGCCCAAATTCGTCCACAATATCATCTCCCATTTTGTCCACTGGCCCAGTCCATCAACCGATCCAAACACCTCCTCTCAATCTGAGCCCAACTCACCTCCCACTTCAAATCCTTTGGGCCCTTTCCCATCTGAGTCCACAAATGCAATCCCAGAGCCCGATTCCCCTGACCTGCCCCTAGCCACATCATGCACACTAGATCCAAATCAAATATTTCCAAGCCTCTGGTTCGGTCTGATGGAACCATACCTTGGCCACCCGATTGTCATCACACCGCCCTTGTTCCGGATGAACCCTCATCTTATACCGAGGCCTCAAAATACCCGGAATGGCGAGCCGCCATGGAAACCGAGTTCAACGCTCTCCAGTCCACAAACACATGGTCCCTTGTTCCCTCTCATTCCTCCACTAACGTCCTTGGTGTCAAGTGGATTTTCAAGACCAAGAGGCATGCCAACGGCTCGATTGAACGTCGCAAGGGTTGATTGGTTGCAAAGGGCTACAATCAAGTTCATGGCCTTGACTACGGAGAAACCTTTAGCCCCGTTGTAAAGCCTTCCACCATCCGCCTACTCCTCTCACTTGCGGCGATGAACAATTGGTCGGTCCGACAACTCGACATACAAAATGCATTTCTACATGGGACCTTGGCGGAGGACGTCTTCATCACTCAACCCCCCGGGTTTCTTCACAAGGGTTTCCCCACTCACATTTGCAAGTTGAACCGTTCCCTTTATGGACTCAAACAAGCACCTCGTGCTTGGTTTGCTCGCCTTAGTGATTCCCTAATCACCATGGGCTTCTCCTCCACAAAATCCGACTCTTCTCTTTTTCTCTATCGCGAAGGGAACAATCTTGTCTTTATTTTGGTATATGTCGATGACTTGCTTGTTATGTCTAACAATGATGCGTTTTCAAGTGATTTTGTGCAGCGTCTTTCTCAGGAATTCCCGGTCAAGGACCTCGGCCCGCTTCATTACTTTCTTGGGATCCAAGTACGCCGCACCAAGGAGGGATTCTTCCTATTTCAAACCAAATACATCGAAGATCTTGTCAAAAGAGCTGGCATGGAAAAGTCCAAAGCTATTGCAACCCCGATGGACAAGAATTTTGTCACTCTGTCCTTGGAAGAATACTCTCCTCCATTTGCTGATTCCACACTCTATGCAGTGTCATAGGTGGCTTCCAATATATATCTTTCACTCGCCCCGACATCTCGTTCGCCGTCAACAAACTATGCCAAACTATGCATGCTCCTTCGCTTTGGGATTGGCAAGGAGCCAAGCGAGTGCTGCGCTATCTGAACTGCACCTCTGCTCTCCAGTTTCATCTCTCATCTGAGCACAACCACTCCCTTTCTGTCTTCACAGATGCTGACTGGGGCGGCACTAAGACAGATGGGCGATCTATAGCAGCTTATTGCATATATCAAGGAGCCAACCTTATTTCTTGGACCTCCAAAAAGTAGTCGACGGTGTCTCGATCAACCACCGAAGCCGAATATCGGGCCCTTGCAAATGCCACCAGTGAAACATTATGGCTCCAGAGTGTTCTCTTCGAAATCGGTATTCCTCTGTCTCACCCTCCAACACTTTGGTGTGACAACCTTGGCGCCAACTTTCTTGCCGTCAATCCCGTCCAACATCAAGCATCTCAATCTCGACTATCACTTTGTGCGCGAGCGAGTCCAAAACAAATCCCTTGTTGTGGCTTTCATCTCATCCCAGGATCAAAAGGCGAACTTGCTTACTAAGCCGTTACCATTGGGTCGTTTCCTCACAATGCGATCCAAACTCGGTCTTCACCCGCTTCGGATCGAGGGGGGATAGTAACGGTATTGTATACCCGAGGAAATATCATTGTAAATATCTACATTCTAGAATCATCCTAGGGATTGCTAGCTTTCCTATATGGTACAAGCCTACTAGCTATATATATGCTTGTAACCATTCTACAGTAATATACAAGAAATCCATTCTTCACTACTTTGCTTCCACTACTTTTACTTAAACATCACCATTTCAATGTAGTTTGACTATAATATCCTTGATTCCCATAAATAAAACTAAATTCACTTTCCCTTTTGTAATAGAAAATAAGGAAACATGTTTATAATATAGGAAATAGCTAAATACGTTAATTTATACGTAAACTTATTTTGGGCAGCATTCACTTTCCCTTTTTTATTGTATAATAAAGGAAATCATCAGAATGACGCGAACTCTTCAAGAATTGGAGCATCATCTAAGCCAAGAGGTCCGTCCCCAGTCCTCTCTGCCATTCCCTGAACTACTGCAACCAACCCATCCAAAGCAAGGATATTCATTGCAGAGAGTGAGCTGCATGTTCATTATGCCAAGATTGCAGCATTCTATCATGTTCATTATGCCAAGATTGCAGCATTCTATCATGTTCATTCTGCCATCTTGTATTGTAACCCCTCCATTCTTACTATATATCTTTTTTCACGAAACAGATGAGGTGCTCATATATAATGTCGATGCCAATGAAGCTCGACGCTGCAGTGTGGGGCGCTCTTTTGGGTGGTTGCAAGATCCACAAGAACGTTGATCTAGCAGAATTGGCGTTTCAAAACGCCACTAAGATTGAGCCCACGAATATAGATTAGTATATTACTATGTCCTCTTAGCAAATATATACAGTGATGTAGGTAATTTGGAAGGGGTGAGCAAAGTTCGAGTAACGATGAGAGACAAGAAACTCAAGAAGGGTCCTGGGTATAGCTATGTTGATGATAAGGGAAAAAATCACAAATTAAAGATACGGAGTATATATTTTAGATATTATAGATATTAAAGATACATATATTTTAAAGGGTATTTTTGTACTTTAAAAATGGAGATAAAAAGTTGAGGAGATGGTTAGCACCACTCGAAAAAAAGAAAAAGGTCTGAGAATAACAATTGAGGCCCATCCCAAAGAGGCCCATTGAACTACAACAAAGTTGTAAGGCAATGTATTAAATGTAAGATTACAATATCTTGCAGTTATTGTGATATTCTATGAATATACACTAATTGTAAGATTAGTATTAATGTACAATGAATTTAACAAATCACTGAATCAAGATTATATTAATATGTAGTAAGGGAATTACTACCAAAATCTTTACTTAGTTAAATGGGCGGTCTCAAAAAATAATTTTAAACTTAAAAAATTTAATCAACGACTTAGATGCACAAAAGCCTTTATGAGAAGCGTTTCATTTCAGTTTTTCTCAGATCCCTAGTCAACTTACAAAAAATGCAACATTTTTTCTGTCATATACTAGAATCTTTTAAGTATCAACAATTTTAGTATGAGCAACATTGTTTGTTCAAAATTGTGGTATAAATATCAGCATTGCTTCTGGTACGACACCCATAAGAAAAACAATCGTTGGAATCATGGCTGAGACTAGAGATGGACCCAGATATCAACACAGCTTGGTAGTAGAGAATCCTCAAGAATTTGCTACAAAAGTTGTTGAAAAGAAGAAGCGCTTAGATTCCTTGGACATTTTCAGAGGCCTAACTATCACTGTAAGATTCCTTTCTCTAGATTTATAGTATTGATTGTAAAACAAGATATAAGTTATACTATATTTCATTGAATTTGGATTCAGATGATGTAACCATTAATTAGCTGAAAATGGTAAACAATCATTTATGTACCAGATAATGATCTTGGTTGATGGTGCTGGAGTAGATTGGCCTGCAATTTCTCACGCGCAGTGGAACGGAGTGAAACTAGCTGATTTCGTCATGCCATTCTTCTTGTTCATCGTCGGAATGGCCATACCTTTCGCATTAAAGGTGAAAGTTGTATTAACATTTCATCTTTATATTTGTCTGAATTGGATACTAGCTAGTGTTGTAGAATTAAGTTTGTTGTTGTTGTTGTAGAGGATTACAAATTGGCGCGATGCTGCTAAGAAAGTGGTGTTTCGAACTTTGAAACTTTTATGCTGGGGCATCTTCTTACAAGGTGGCTATTTTCATGCTCCTGATGATCTAAGCTATGGAGTTAACTTAAAAAGAATAAGATGGTGCGGAATTCTGCAGGTAATAAAATTGAACAGTAGACTGACATACATTATAAATACAAAAGTTGATATGTTTATAATGAGTTGTAAATTTATGTATCCTGGATCAGAGAATAGGATTGGCATATTTTGTTATATCTATGCTGGAGATAGCTATAAACAAAAATCCTCGACGAATGAGTGAGCCCATCGGTCATGTCTCCATCTTCAAGCTTTATATATATCAATGGTTAGTTGGATTAACTATATTTGTTGTCCATCTAATTGTGGTTTATGCAACTTATGTTCCGGATTGGGAGTTCACGGTGATGGACAAATCTGGATCCGATTATGGGAAGCATTTCAAGGTAAGTAGTCTGTTATCCTTATATATGTGGCGAACGAGATTCCATTGTAAAATGAATTGATTTTTGAACTCAGGTTAGTTGTGGTGTGAGAGGGAATTTGGAGCCTGCATGTAATGCAGTAGGATATATTGATAGAACAATTCTTGGTATCAATCACTTGTACCGACATCCTGCGTGGAGGAGATTGAAGGTGAGTTGAAACCCGGCCTTCTTTAAAATTAAACCAATTGACAATAAGAGAAGTGAATGATTTTGAATACTATGCAGGCTTGTACAGCAAACGCTCCTTATGCAGGGCCTATCCTTGAGAATGCTCCATCTTGGTGCCACGGACCCTATGAACCCGAAGGAATTCTAAGGTAATATATCAACAACACTTGAATTGGGTTTCTTTTTACAAGAATTTCACCATTTTGGTTTATTCCAAAATGTCAATTACAGCTCCATATCCGCGATTCTTTCAACACTCATTGGAACACATTTTGGTCATGTTCTTGTTCATATTAAGGTCAGTCAGGCACTAACTAATAGAACAAGAATTCATACTTTAAATTGGTATCTTATAGTATTTGGATTGTTGCAGGAACATTCTAGGAGACTGAAACACTGGTCTTTGATGGGATTTGGTCTCCTTGTACTCGGAATCATCCTCCATTTCTCAACTGGTATGTGAGGCTTCACTTATCTTTCATTCAAATCTCATCTAATATTTCCTAATTAATGCTTGTTACTTGGTTTGGTAAACAGCAATCCCTGTCAACAAGTTCCTCTACTCCTTCAGCTACATTTGTGTCACATCTGGTCCAGCAGCCTTGGTTTTCTCAGCTTTCTATTTTGTGGTACTTAACTTAAAATAACACCATGATATATATAGCTTCAATGTCTATATTATAGTTAACTTGATCATATATGATTTCTTTGCAGGTTGACGTATATGGACTCAAGTACCCCTTCTTGCCTTTAAAGTGGATCGGATTGAACGCAATGCTCATATACGTCATGGCCGCTGAAAAGCTTTTCGCCGGATTCGTCAATGGATTTTATATGGATGATCCTAACAATACACTGGTAAAAATAACATTGTATGATGAAAACTGAAAATGTTAGATTGATTGATTGATTGATTGGAGTGCGTACGTACGTGTGGCAGGTGCATTGGATTAGAAACCATGTTTTCATCAACGTATGGCATTCAACAAGAGTTGGTGTTCTTCTCTATGTCATCTTCGCCGAGATCCTGTTTTGGGTCGCATTTGGAGGCATTCTTCATTGGAAACGCATCTACTGGAAGCTTTAAGGGGATTCTCTTTCTTTTGTTTTTGAAGCTTCTTCTTTCAAAACTAGACACTCTGTACTACTTCTTTCAAGCTCTCTTGGTATTTAAATTATTATAAGACTTGCTTCTTCTGTTATTCTCCTACTCTCAAATATACCCTCTTCAAGAGTAAGATGTTGCTTGTGTTTTTCTTAGTGAGAAGATGTTGCTTCCCCTCTTCATGAGTAACATGAGTGTCATTTTTTAGTACAATGCCTATACTTGAGATCATAGGCTTCTCAAAGTAATCACGCACATGTTTGAATTATCTCAAAAGAAATAGAAATGGATCAAAAGTCAAAACAGAAATCTGCTAGAGTTCTCACTCTGATAATGCATATATTCTATTATAAGCCTTACTCTCTTAATCTTTCTATTACACATAAGAGGGCTATTTATAGACTTTCTTATTACAAGTGGAATGCCAGCTAAGCCATAATATACTCTCTATACACCCCCTCAAGTTGGACATGGTGGAGAATCAACAAGGCCTAACTTGAAAGAGAAGAACTTGTGTTGGACCTCACCGAGAGGTTTGGTAAAAATGTCAGCCAACTGCATTTGGGACTTGACATGTGCAGTTTCAATAAGACCTGAGGTGATGTGTTCCTGAATATAGTGACAATCTATATTGAGGTGCTTGGTTCGTGGAAAACTGGATTAGCCGCAATATGTTGAGCAACTTTGTTGTCACAGTAGAGGCGTAGCGGAAGCTGTTGTGGAACAGGTAGGTCTTTCAGTAAGCCATTCAACCAAACAATTTCACTGCTAGTAGCAGACATATTGTGGTATTCAGACTCGACAGATGACTTAGATGTTGTCTTTTTCTTCTTAGTTTTCCAAGAAATGAGAGAATTTGCTAGATGTGCACAATAACCAGTCAAGGAATGAGAAGAAAAGGCACAATAGCCCCAATCAGCATCACAGTGAGTGGTGAGCTTGAGATCCGATTCTGAGGGATAAAATAGACTCCAACTCAGAGTGCTTCTCAGATATCTAATGACATGAATAGATGCCTTAAAATGAGGTTCCCGTGGACACTGAATAAATTGGCCCAGATGTTGTGTGGCATAGGACAAATTAATCTGGGCGTGTAAGATTCAAGTAAAGAAGCTTACCAACAAGTCTTCTATAGGACTCTGGGTTAGAAATAGGCTTACCTTTATCAATGGATAAACCAAGAGCTCTAGGCAAATAAAATTTGGTTGGCTTGCAGTCCTCCATCTGAGCATCTTGCATAATATCCAAGATATATTTCCTTTGGTTGAGAATCATACCTTTAGGAGTCCGAGCAACCTCTAGGCCAAGAAAGAATCTAATGGTACCCAGATCCTTAATTGTGAATTTTGTATGTAGAGCTTGCTTGGTGTGAGTGATGAAAGAAACATCAGTCCCTGATAAGAGGAAGTCGTCTACATACACCAAGGCAAAAGCAATTAAGCCATTTTCTGATGTGAAGAACAAGGAGTAGTCATGGGGTGACCTGGAATAACCAAGATAGATCAGAAACTTGGTTAATTCCACATTTCACTGTCTGTTGGCTTATCTTAATCCATACAAACTTTTCTTCAACTTGCAAACCTGCCCTGGTTGTGCCTTCAGATAACCAGCTGGTGGAGTCATGTATACTTCTTCCTCAATATACCCATGTAGAAATGCATTATTAATGTCTAACTGATGAACCACCAAATCTATGGCACTAGCTACTGCAAGCAAAGCTCGAACAGTAGTAAACTTGGCAACTGGAGAAAATGTAAACTTGAAATCCTTACCCTCAACTTGAGTATATCCTTTTTCCACAAGTCTGGCCTTAAATCTCTCAACAGTACCATCGGGACAAAACTTAATTTTGAAAACCCATTTAGAGCCTACAACTTGCTTTCCAACTGGAAGAGTTTTCAATTCCCATGTTTCATTTGACTCAAGAGCAGCCAATTCCTTATCCATGGCCCACATAGTCTGGTGAATAATCACCAAGGTTTAAGGCTTCAGAAAAGAAGGAGTTTGTTGTTAAGGATGGAAGAGTAGAGCAAACAAAATCATTAAGTTTGACAAGCATAGACTTCTGTCTAGTGGAATTTCTAGGTTCAATGGGCACAAATGGTAGAGAGGGTGAGGGAATAGATTCAATAGGCTCAGTAATAGGTATGGTGGGAGTAGATTCAGGAAAAGAAGATATGGGGGAAGGAGGATTTTGAGGGATGGAAATAGGAGGAAAATTTTGTATGGTATAGTCAGTAGCTGGATTGACTAAAGGAAGGTTTTCTGGTGGAGGAGGTATGGTAATGTCAGGTGTCTGAAAGGGAATTTCTTTGAAAAACTTGACATCCCTGCTAAGAAAATTTTTGTGGCTCTCAAGATCATAAACCTTATAAGATTTTTGACCATTAGGATACCCAATAAAAACACACCGACGAGACTAAGCTCCAAATTTATCCTTTAAAGGTTGAAAACTCTTAGCAAAACAGAGGCAACCAAGAACCCTTAACTGATCAAATGCTGGCTTTTCTTTATACAACAACTCAAAAGGAATCTGCCAATGAAGAACTGAACTAGGCAATCTGTTAATCAAGTGTGTAGCTGTCATAATACACTCACCCCAAAATTTGATAGGCAGATGAGCATGTAGTCTTAATGCTCTAGCAGTCTCTACAAGGTGTCCGTATTTGCGCTCAACTCTGGCATTCTGCTGAGGAATCCCTGCAACACTTCTCTGATGAACAATACCATTACTATTGAAGATAAGATTGACATTTATGAGAAGTGAGCTATGTGCTATTGTCACTCCTAACGGTCTTAATTGATGCAGAAAACTGATTACCAACATAAGAAACAAATGTTTGCAAACATTCTATACTTCAACAAGCATGTCCAAGTGTACCTTGTACAATCATCAACCAAGGTAAGAAAATAAGAGGCACCAGTTATAGTAGGACTCTTGTATGGTCCCCAAACATCTAAATGAACCAACTGAAAAGGAATATCTGCCAAAGAAGAACTTCTAGGAAATGGCAACCTATGCTGCTTGGCTTGAATACAAGGTTCACAAAACAAATCTTGAAAATTAGTATGCTTGTAGTGCTCCAGATGTTGTAGCTTAGAAGGAGATCCATGCCGTAGTCTGGCATGAATGATATGTGATATATCACCAACCGTGGATGAATGATGAGCAGAAAAATTATGCTTGGACTTTGGAGAGGTTTGGATATGCATCATGTATAGCTTGCCCATCCTTTCTCACAAAGCAACAACTTTCTTACTCATAGGGTCCTGAAACTTTCAATTATGCCGAGTGAATGTACCAATTAGATCACTATTATCAATTAACTTCCCAACTGACAAAAGATTATGCTTAAACCCTGTCACTAATAGCACATTCTTCAAAACTATATCAGAGTCTAGTTGCACAGACCTAGTGTAATCAACAGTCTTATCACTTCCATCAGGTAAAGCAACAATTACAGATTTAGACATTCTTTCTTTGTCTATCAACAAGCTATCATCAAATATCATGTGGCCAGTAGCTCATGTATCTACTATCCAATCTACAGAACTATGATTTTTATAAGCAACCATAGCACTAGATGAATTTGCACAAGCATTACTTAGAAGCTTGCATTAGCAGAATATCCAGAGTTGTCTCATATGCCTTGTCCTCTTAGCATCTTTGCCATATTTTGACATAAAGCATCCATGAAGGCTTGATCAATCTGAAGTGCAGAATTCCCAGAATTTCCAGAACTTCCTTCATTGCCATTTGTGAGAGGATCATTCTCAGTTTCAACATTATTAGCATGTCTCCCATTTCTGTTTCTGGAAGATTTTCCATCCTTACCTCTATCAGGATAGCCAATAAGCTTGTAGCAAGTCTCTCTTACATGGCCTTTCCTATCGTAATGATCACATATTCTTTCACTTGAACTTCCACCAGAATTCCTGTGATCATTTCTTGGAATATCTCGTCTGTATCCTTCTCTTCTGTTAGCATTCACAGGAGTGGAATATGAAAGACTAGTGATATTACCACTAACTTGCTTTTGTCTCTCAACTTGCTGAACTAGAGAAAAAACTTTGTTGACTTGCATAATATCATCTAAAGAAAGAATGTCTCATGATAGCTTCATAATCATCACAGAGTCCCATCAAGAAATGCATAACCTTGTCACTGTTATCCTTTTCTTGCATTCTTTTTATCATCTCACATGTACAATTCCTGTGAATTCCACATTCACACTGCACTAATCCTTCTAGGCAAAAACTCTCATCCCATAGCATCTTCAGTTTGCTATAGTACTCGCAAGATCTCTCTTTAACTGATATAGCATAGGACCATTAGCTTGACCATAGCGTTCAATTATTTCATCCCATAATTGCTTAGCAGAAGAGACATACATGAAAGTGGCTGCAAGATCTTTAACCATGGAATTCATGACCCAACACCTAACCATGTGATAGACTCTAATCCACCTTTCTTTATCATTTCGAATCAGACTAGCAAGACTACAATAGCCTTCAATGAATCTGAGTTTATTCTTGGCTCCTAATGCCATTTTAACTCCTCTACTCCAATTAAGAAAGTTCTTGCCATCAAATTGCAAAGAAGTGATCTACATACCTGGATGATCAAATCCCAAAAGCCCTAGCGGATCGCTGAATTGTTGAGTTGCCATCTGCGCTGCCAACAATGGATGGAATTTCGCACCATCTGTTCCTCCCTGATGCGCCATGGACGACTTGCGCAAAACTTCCCTATGTCAAACCCTAGGCGTGAAGACCTGAACAGACCGAGAGCAAGAATGCGCTCGATGATCCCTGCTCTGATACCATCAAAAGAAACAGGAATGGATCAAATCATCGAGACTTATCATTCAAGAATAGTCAAAACAAAATCTCAAAACAGAAATCTGTTAGAGTTCTCACTCTGATAATGCTTATATTCTATTACAAGCCTTACTCTCTTATTCTTTCTATTACGCATAAGTGGGCTATTTATAGACTTCCTTATTACAAGTGGAATGCCAGCTAAGCCATAGTATACTCTCTATATTATCAAAGCTAGAACTTTTTTGGGTTAAAATCAAAGCTAGATTTTTATAGTATATAAAACACGTGGGGATGATTGTTGAATATGTTGACCGGTCGTTGACCGCTGTTAACCGGTTGTTGACCACCTGTTGACTATCTGTTGACTGACCGTTGACTTTTTTATTATTATTTTTTTTAGGTCATTTTTTTCATCGGATTTTTTCCATTCCAAATTTTTTTGTGCTATGATTTATAAGTAAAAGTGTTTTTCTTTGTAAGCAAAAATGCTTTGTTTTTTTTGCTACCAAATGTTTTTTGCTATGATTTATAAGCAAAAGTGATATACTTTTTTCTACCAATTTTTTGTGCTATGGTTTGTAAGCAAAAGTGCTATGGTTTGTAAGTAAAAGTGTTATATCCTAACTATTATAAATGTGAGAATGCAATGGTATAATATATAGAAGATCCAATGGTTAGAAATGTGCTACATATGCTTAGAATATCATTGAAGGGTTGAGATTTCATTATAGGTTTTGCCTTTATAATGTAACTTAGTTTTCCGTAAGAATTACGGTCTATGGCATTGTAATTCTTTTGGATTATAAAATCACACAAGGATAATATTGACTTTTCACATGTTTCCTTGTAAGAGCATGCCCAATGGTGAAGTGCGTCCGATGTGCGCCACATGGCACTGTTTAAATGACCAGGATTTATCTTGGCCGGAAGTTATTTTGCTTATTAAAAGTCATATACCTCAATATTTACTTAATAAAAAATATTATAATTCTAACTACATTTTTATCTATCCATATACTCACCCATTTTGTATATATTTAATGTAATTCAAAATAATTTATTTTATTTTGAATATATTATTTCCATTATAATCGTTTAAATATTAAAAAGTTGTTTTTAAAAAATATTAAATTTATTTATTTACATTAAAACTTTGTATTATCTCTAGATTTATACCATTTAATATATGATTTGTGTATGTGATGATTTAAATTACACAGTTGCAAAACTACCTCCTGACTTCATAACGTGACTAAATTTTATGCTATTGCAATAAGGTTCATCAGTTATTATTGTGAAAACATTTTGCTTAAGAGAATTTGAACCTCAAAACTAGGTGAATAGTATTAAGGTTAATGTTTATTTACGTGACATATATTATTACTCTATTTACAGGTTCCTGTGCATATTGAAGGAGCTTAGAGTAGAACAACATTGTTAGATTTTGTTTACGATATTAGAGTAGAACAACATCAATGTGACTATGGTAAAGTCATTCCATGAATATATGATTATATGACCATATTTGATTAGGATATTAGAGCAGAACAACATTGTTAGATTTTGTTTTTCTACTGGACAATAATATGTTAAGGAAAATCTTTTGCTCAGCGACCAAGTTTCCCTTTTATACTCACTCACATTGTATAGAATAACACCATATTAATCAATTGTTGTATACTTTTGAACAAAAGATTATGATGCCGAATATAAGATTTACAATGTGGATACGAACAACTAGATGTAACACATTTAAACTATAATAAAATTGCTTTAGGCTGTTTGCCAATAACAATAATTGACGAAGTTTGAGAACAACAAAAGAAATATATATACTCACTTTTTCATGTGATACACTACAACTCAAAGGTCATTTTATATACTAAAAGGTTAGAAGGGCTAACTGATTTGACATGCATGAAAAACTGAAAAGAAGTTTGGATATCACCACTATTGACTAAATAATAATTTCGAGTGTCTTCTATCTATCATTCCATTTCATTTTAGTTCTTATTTTTCGCTAAATCGTCAAACACCCGTTTTCATTATGAGCATATGTTTGTAATGTATCTTTTTGTACTGTTTTTGTCACGTTTGTGCATTATGTATTTATCTGTGGATGATGTGAAATATAATTGTTGTTTTGGTCGTGTAACTACCGAAGCCTAAATATAACCTTCATTTCTAATACATATGATGAGGCTAAAGTCGTAGTGCCAAATCAAAGAAATAAACTCTAAACACTAACTAGAGTATAGCAAGTAAGTAGAGGTCAAACCCAAGGGAATCAAAACACCAAATCAATGCAGTCAAGTGAAATATCAACTAGTGAACAAGTAACAAGTAACCAAGGGTTTTTTTTTTATTGTATGGAACACAAAAGTAACAAGTATCAAGCAAAGAAGGTTTGGTTGTGAATATGATGAGAAGAGGTTTTATCTAGCAAGTATCCACACAACAGTCAATCAAGTTGATCATAGATTTATCTCAAGTTCTATTCAATCCTAGGGAATGTTCCTATTCCAATCTTTAATATATCAGCAGGCCAACCGGTCCTGATAATACTTACTATTCAGCAATCAGGGAAACCTCTCAAGATTAGATGAAATAGCAGCAAAGGGCACAAGAATTATAAGGATGCATGCAATAACTTACAACCGTCAAGTATTAACATGCAATCAATTCTCTTTCATAAAAGCAATCAACTACCAGATCATGCAGATATGAATGCTACAATGACAAGGAATTCCACCGTATATTCCTAGTCTAGCAATAGAAAACTATCAATCAAACTAGGTGATCAAGCTAGCAAAACTAATAGAAATCAATAGATGAAGAACAAGAGAATTAATACAAACCCATAGGAAAAGAACAAGAGTTTAGAAATCTCACAACTTAATAACTGAAGGTTTCAACCGCTAGGTAAAACAATGGAGATTAGTTCCTGCTCATGGTTGCAGAACTAAATTGTCTGATGGAAAAGATGATAGAACTAGGGTTCTTAAATAGAGACTAACCTTAAAAATATATGGTAAAAGAATATCCTAAAACTAAATAAGGAAAATAAGAAAAAAGGAAATAAATAAAAGAAAAGGAAAAAATAAATCTATCGTAAAGGTTTCCAAAGTGAGCTGCTTGCTTTCAATTGCAGCTGCTTGCTTCCAGTGGGCTCCACAATTTGATTCATATTGGAGACATTCTTCCACAAATTCGGCCGTTGCCTGCTTCTTTCACAGCCCGTCTCGCGCACGAAGGGGAATTTAGCATAATACCCGCGATCGCCGATTTATTAAATATTCTCTGCTCCTCTTTGTTGCTCCACCGCGATGGCCGCTGATCCATGACGATCGTCGTCGGTGATTTCTTCAAATCTTCAATATTCTTTGGTCTGATCTTCAATTCTTCACTTCTTAATAAATATCTCAGAACATAACAATGGCTCGAAACACATATAATAATACTCCTAAACTAATGTAATAATCCCTAGTTACGCTATACAAAGTGCAGCGTATCAACATACTCACACAAAACTTGTATACCTCGTGCGAATCACGGGTCCCGAAGACTAGTTCTTTCTAAAAGTGCTATGATTTGTAAATAAAAGTGTTATTCTTTGTAAGCAAAAATGCTTTTTTTTTGCTACCAATTTTTTTTTTGTTATGATTTATAAGAAAAAGTGTTATACATTTTTCTACCAATTTTTTGCACTATGGTTTGTAAGAAAATGTGTTATGGTTTGTAAGTAAAAGTGCTATATTCTTTTTAGGAAAAAGCGCAACACATTTCACCTAACATAGAGAAGCACGTATAGACAAAAGCGTAGCACACTTAAGTTAGCCATAGAGAAGCACATATAGACGAAAAGTGTAGCACATTTCAGCCATAGAGAAGCACATCTAGGCAAAAACGTAACACCTTTCACCTAGCATAGAGAATCACATATAGGAAAAAGCGTAGCACACTTCAGTTAGTCTTAGAGAAGCACATATAGGCGAAAAGTGTAGCACATTTCAGCCATTAAAAAGGACATCTTGCCAAAAGCGTAGCACCTTTCATCTAGCATAGAGAAGCACATATAAGCAAAAGTGTAGCACACTTCAGCTAGCCATAGAGAAGCACATACAGGCAAAAGCGTAGCACATTTCAACCATAGAGAAGCACATTTAGGCAAAAAGCGTAGAATATTTCAGCCATAGAGAAGCACATCTAGGCAAAAAGCGTAGCACATTTCACCTAGTATAGGGAAACACATATAGACAATAGTGTAGCACACTTCACTTAGCATAGAGAAGCACATATAGGTAAAAGCGTAGAACACTTCAGCTAGCCATAGAGAAGCACATTTAGGCAACAACGTAGCACACTTCAGCTAACCATAGAGAAACACATATAGGCGAAAGCGTAGCACATTTCAGCCATAGATAAGCTCATATAGGCGAAAAGTGTAGCACATTTCAGACATAGAGAAGCACATTCAGGCAAAAAGCGTAGGACATTTCACCGAAGCACATATAGGCAATAGCATAGCACACTTCAGCTACACACTACTAGAAAACAGTGTAAACTTCGACGCTTTTTCGAGCCATTCTCGACGGTAAAAAGTGTCGAAAGTTTATTTCCCGACGCCACAAAAAGCGTCGAAATTTTCAACGTCACAAATTACCGACGCTTTTTTCCGTCTACATATGTCGACACCATAAAGCGTCGGGCACAGGAAATTCAACGTTTTTTTCCATAAAGCTACACGCTTTTATTTTGTATTCTTAGACGGATAAAAGCGTCGAGATGTCTTGGCGCCATATATTTTCAACGTCAAAAAGTGTCAAAATATTTCTCATATTTTCCCGCTGCTTCTTTTGTGACTAAAAAAATCGTCGAGATTTACGAAAATAAATTTAAAAAAATATGAAATTATCTGTAAACATTATATACATAAAAAATTCATAAGCTACATTAAATCATACAATTCATTTAGGAATATTTACATATGAAGGCTCAACGTGTACTCCATGTGAAGAAATATTTACATGGTTTATGAATGTACTACTGAAAGATTGAACAAAAGTGACAGCACTAAGATCAAGGCTCGAAACTATAATTACAAAGAAAGCAACTCAAAGCAAAATCACCCCTTGGCTAAAGGATGTTGTAAAGTTCTGTACCTGTATGCTGAAAAACATAACAAACATCCATGAAATCAAAACCTACTACAACAGTACATAATTCAGCTCTGTTACAAAGAGATCAGACAAAGCTTTCTAGGCGGAAATTGTGCATCAAAGAGCAGCAAATTTTGCTGCTCAGAGCCCAGTGCATGATCATCATTTACCAAAACCATTGTGAAAGAAAAACCTCAGAAGTTATGCTTGTATGTTGACATCAATTGCGAAAACAATAAGGTCTCAAAGATTAATCCATCATAGGAACCTCTTCCAATCACCAACACACCATAAAAATCAGTTAGGAATATAGCAGAATCTAATTCACCGAGACTGTAGAGAATACGACGACGAAGTGACTCAATATCTGCCAAATCAAATCTAAGCCTCACTAATTCTCATAAGAATATGTGAAAAACATACTTCATATCAAGGATAAGATGATTTCCACATAAAGGAAACAAAAAACTGAAATCAGATGGATCAGAACAATGGCTTGAATACTCTTTCAGAGAGTAAAAGTTGCAAGTATAATCAACTTTAATCATTGGGGGAAACGGTCATCACTTCCACCATTGTAAAAACATTATATCAATCAATAAATTTCATCAGAAATGGAGGTTTATTCTCATCCACAGCCATTGTCATAACTGTGTAGGAAGGTGTCCTAAGATTAATCCAAATTTCATCACTTGAAATGAATCGTTAACAAAAGAGATTGCTCAGTAGTGGCTAGATTTATTAGGTTCGATTCTGCCAACAATTGACCTCAGCTTGTATTCAGAAGAGGGAGCTTAGTATCATCATTGCAATCTCATAAGAAAAAAAAGTAATACATTTGTCTGATCTCTTTGTATCAACTTATCAACCACAAACATCTATGATTCAACATTATGAGGACCTCCAACATGTGAATACTTTCTAGTTTTTACAAGCTTGTATCGAATTCAGAATGCATAATATAATCTCATCAACATAGTTGTCGAAATGTAACAAAAACAGATAAAGAAGATTAATACATTTGCACCCAAACTCAAATACACATTCAGTTGGAGATAAAGGAGAGAAGTGATTTTGGGACAAACCTTGGTTTCATGACCAGTGTAGATAACGACACCGACGATATACTCCGTGTTCCGAAGATTACATCCCTTGTGAAAAAGAAAGATATTGTTAAACAGATGAACTATGTAGCAAAACAGAATTATAGCAATCATTTTTTAGTAAAATATAGATTCACATATTGATTAGCATATTGCAAACTGCCAATGGTAACACTTACCTGAAATCTGCCAATGGTAACACTTACCTACATTATAATTTATTCACAGCCACTAAATTTTGTGTCAAGCATCTTAAGACTTACCTGAAAACTGAGATAACATTTTGTAAAGTGTATCGGTGTAGCCAGTTAATATTCCAAGACAAACAACTAAAGACGATCCTTGACCTGCAATGTATATTTTAAGTCAAATGAGGAAAGAAAAGTTTAAACTCAGCATATATAGAAACACACAGAAAAGGTGGTCATCTTCATAGTAAAAAATATAAAATAATTATCTTTTAACGACTAATAATAAATTATTCCCTCATTTAAAAAGAAGACCTGTTTGAACCTCCCTGTCAGCAGACTTAACAAAAGGAACTGCAAATGCACTACTAAAAACAGTAAAAAATCACAGATCAACCAAAGGGGAGGCAACTGGCAAGTGACAACAAAACGATCTTCAACAGATACTATATCAAGTGTTGGAAATACTAAGTTTTAGAGGTTTCCAATCGAAAATCTATGCAATAACTTGATACAAAGAAACAGACTATATGATGGATCAATCGCAGAGAAAACAACACCGATTATATCACATGTGAGAGGAGAAAATGCAATTGAAGTATACTTACGAAATCCAGATTCTGATATCTTATCACAAATCCATGTCATAGACATTGTTCCACATACCAAAAAGAGAGTTGTCACTATCACATGCTTGACTCTGCAAACAGTATGAAAACGTGCAGGACTTGGCTGAATATTTCTTTATATGAATATGCATCTTTCATTTTAGCATTAGGAGAAGAACAATTTTCTCCCATTACTCTTTTGTATACGAGCCCTGCCAAGTCCAATTCTTATAGGCCCTTTTATCATTTTGTTTATCACTCAACATCGTTTCTTTTAATTCCTTTTGTTCCTCCTATGTATATAACCCCTGCTCATGTCCAAATCTTATTTTCCCTTCTTTCTTTTTTATCTCTTAGCATCATTTCTTGCATTTCATCAATTGGCACAAGGTCATCAACAGTCTTTAGAACACAAATATGGCCACCACAACCACACCAAATCAGAGAACAGCTTTGATAAAGTAAAATCAGCAACTTAGCAGGTGTAATATTAGAATAGAAATCCTACCAGATCAACTCCCATAACAAGAATGTAGTGTGTGAAGATTGACTAACAGTACTTGAAATACATGTACATCTAATCAACATTTCTTGCTTTCCCTATAAGGAAAGGAAAATGAGGAAGATCCAATGGACAAACACCCTTGGGAGTAAGCATAATCACCATCGAGAACAAGCGTGTTCTCACAACACAAGTGTAGCTTCCATAGTGTTTTGAATTCCCAAGAGCGGCTTCCGTAGCCTTGTCAACAAAATCAGAAAACAATGCAAGTAGGAAAATACAAAATCAAGATCGTTCTAAGAGAAAAAAGGATTAAAAATTAGTACAATTTAGCAGATAATATAGGAAAGAAACGAAGAGAGGAGGATAGAGAAAAATTGAGCTCTTACTGATCGTCAGACATAAAGGGGGCGACATCAGGGAATAGCCAATGAGGACGGCGGAGCCGGTGGCGGGACTCACTCTCTTAAGAAAAGTAAGGTCACAGAATGCTCGTCGTCTTACTAGCCGCCGCCTGATTCAAGTCGCGGCATTGCCTCCCTAAAATAAACCGGCGAAGGAGAAGCTAGAGCACTAGAAGCTCGAAATCGCCTTCTCCTACTCGAAATTTTAGCGCCATCGCGTCGCCACCTGCTAGAAATCACCGCCCTCAAATCACATGAACACCGATTCCATTTGGTCTTGACATAAGAACCATCTAGGGTTTCAAAATCGGGAAGGATAGAGAACGAAAGAGAAGACACAAATTTATATATTTTTGAGTTTTTATTAAAATAAATTTGGGTATAGATACAAACATCTTTCGACGGTTTTTTAACTTATATCGACAGAAAAAAGCGTCAGAAATGTCGACTATAACAATCGTCAAGAAAAGCGTCAGAATTAGCCGCGCTGCTCATATACCCCTCGACACTATACAAAGCGTCAATAAAAAACGTCGAATATGCACCTGTTTTCTTTCAGCCATATAATAACACTTGAAGTTGCAAAAGTTCAAATTTTTGCCTAAAATACCATAGCACATTTCAACCATATAGTAACATATTTTAGGCATTTTGAAGCACATAAATTTGTAAGTACAAAATCCGGCCTTAAAAAATATTTTTTGCCCAATTTTTTTTTAAAAAATCAACGCCCATCAACAGACGGTCAACACCAGTCAACAGATTGTTAACGCTGGTCAACGTCGGTCAATGGTCAAAGTTGGTCAAACCCGGTCAATGGTCAACCACTTGGGTCAAAACCCTAAAAGAGTGTAATCCTAGCCATTGAATTATGTAGCTATGATTACTTCTCATTTCTCATTTGATCTTTTCTCTATGAGCTCTTGGAGTAGTACTGGAGCAAGTGATTTGCGTATTTAGTACATTCGGCTTTGATTTTCCACCACTGTGTTTGGCTTTTTTGCAAATATCAATAGAATGTTTTATTTTTATTTCTTACTACTATTAGTCGTAGCTTGCTTAATGTATGGGTTAAATTTTAACTCTTGGCCCAGATGTCTTCTCTATTGATTTTTACCAAAAATATTGGAAATAATTAAGCCATCACTCGTTCTTGTTGTTGATGCCAACCGTGGAGCGAGGTACGTACACCGGTAAAAGCCATGGTGGAGGTTGGTTTATTTGGAGGAGGTGGTAGGCAATAAAGACCATTGCTAACGTCTTGCAGAGGATTGTTTGGCCCTGAAAGTTCTTAACACAACAATGAGTTGGCCAAAATTCCAAAAACAAATTATTGGCAGATGTCAATTTGGATACACTCAAGTTGGGCAATTTTAGATTAGGCAAAATACAATTACCAACATGAGAAATGGATATAAGTGTAACGTCCTCCACTTTGGGCCGGCCCAATCCCAAGAGCTGCAACCCATACACTCCAATCCATGGAATTGGGCCGGCCCAAAATGTGAGGCCAATATGGGTTTTGTCGCCGGTGATATTTTCCGATCGAAGGCCTCGAGAAATCTTGAATCTAAACTGGGGTATCCACTGATGGGAGAGAAGCTTTATTTTTGAAAGCTTTATGTCGAAAAAAACAATGTTGTAATTATATATGAAACGCCTATATGCACGCGACTTTTTCTCTATATGAACGCGATTTGGTGCGCAGATGTTATGCGCATAAGTTGGTGCGCAGTTTTCTTGCGCACAAGGGTATTTTCGGGATAAATGTGAAAATTCTGACGATGTCTGTCAAATGTGTGCGCATTAAAAAAGCGCACAAAAGATATAATGCGCAAAAGTTCAGCGCACGACGTTTCGGATTCCCGAATGTGTGCGCTGAACTTGTGCGCACATATTAGTGCGCAGAAGAACTGCGCACAGGGTCTATTAAACCCTGCGCCGCAGCTTCTTCTTCTTCCTCCTTTCTCTTCTTTTCTGCGCACAGTAACCCGACGGCTCCGACGACATTTTTTCCATTTCCGAGCGTTTCCCTCGTCTAAACACAATTCCGTCAATGGATTCTGAACCCCCTCATTCTTCCGGTCCCGACCACACCACTTTCGTCCCAATCCCAACACCTCCGGCGACTTCCGTCCCAACAGAGCCACCTCCGGCGACCTTGTCCGACGATGAAGCGTTGGTGGATGGAGGCGGCCGGCGGTATGCGACTCGAGCGGCGTTGGCAGCGGCAAATGCTCCTCCGGCGACTGTTCCGGCGACTATTCCGGCGACTCGGGTTCCGGAGACACCGCACGATCTTTATTCGGTATAAAATTTCTAAACCCGCTTTTTTCAAATATTTATCGTATTTAATTTTGGAAATTTATTCGTAATTTTTTTTTGTAATAATTACGATTAAATTTAAGTTTTTTATGAATTAAATATTAGAATTCGTATCTTAATTGTAATTTAATCGTAATTTTTCATAATTACGTTTAAATTTCAGTTTTTTATGAATTAAATATTAGAATTCGTATTAATTGTAATTTAATCGTAATTTTTCATAATTACGATTAAATTTCAGTTTTTTATGAATTAAATATTAGAATTCTTATTAATCGTAATTTTTTATAATTACGATTAAGTTTCAGATTATTATGCATTAATCGAATGCCTAATCGAATTATTATGAATTCGTATTAATTGTAATTTTTTAGTAATAGTAGTGATTATTATTTCGTATTAGTTGAGATGTTTATTTTTTAGTAATTATGAATTAAATATTAGAAACTTAACAGTCATAACTAGTTATGACTTAATTGTTAAATTTCTAATAATTTCTATTAAAAAATTTAGTTTTCGTAGATATAAAGACTCGAATTTGATTACGAAGTTGCAAATTATTTCCGAATATTTTAGTATGAATTAGTCATACTAAAAATGTAAAAACATGTAGACTATACAAGCCGTCATGGATCAGACGGGCAACACGATGCCCGCACCAGTAGCGGAACGGCTTCCACGTCGACATGATGTGGCAGTCGGTGTGCGATTATCGTTCGAGGCCCTCGAACGATTTTTCGGCACCGGATCACCTGAGCGCCGTGAGCCAGGGAATGAGTATGAGGAGGCACAGCTGCAGCAGCAGGAGATAGATGGTTCGCATATGGAGATGGATGGACAGAGAGGAGATTTCCATGACGACGTAGATTATCCTGGTCGATATGTTACTGCGTTCGACCCTATCGAGCCCACACCAGTACAGGCGCAGGTGACCACGGATGACTATGATATCCAGGACGCACCTCTGTTTCAGGATGCTTTACCTCGCAGTTCAGAGCATACAGAGCAGGATTTACCTGCAGTGACAGATGCAGAAACGTCCACATCTTCTCCTCCTACGGTCGCATCTGCAGAGCCAGTCGCATCTTCAGAGCCAGTGTCGGGAGATTTAGACGACGATGACCATGCCGTAGCGACCTATTTTCCTTGGCTCGGGGACTCGATGCAGGACATTTGTCGTCCACGTGCGCCTCACCTATTGTGTTCTTATGAGACGCATATAGCGAGATGGATATGGTCGCGTGATCCTCTTCCAGGGCCCGCTCCCGATGTACCATTGGTGCCCCCGGTGCAGGTTAGGAAGCGTGCCCGTGCGGGGGAAGCTGTAGGCCGAGGCAGAGGCCGAGGTGGTGGTGAGGGTGTTGTAGGCAGAGGCCGAGGTGGTGGTGAGGGTGTTGTAGGCAGAGGCCGAGGTGGTGGGAGAGGGAGAGGGAGAGGTAGAGGGAGAGGGAGAGGGAGAGGTCAGGAGGGTGCTGAGGGAGTTGGTGGTGAGGGTGTTGCTGCTGAGGGAGTCGCTGAGGGGGCTGCAGTTGAGGAGGTTGTTGGTGAGGAGGTTGTTGGTGAGGAGGTTGCGGCTCCAGTTAGAGGTGGTCGTCGTCCCAGGCAGAGACGACGAGTAGGAGATATTCAGCCAGAGGATGAGCCAGAGGATGGGGACGGGGATGAGGCCGAGGCTGAGGAGGCTCCGTTAGATCCGGTATGTTCAATAACATTGATCTGAATGCTTATAATAAGTTATACGTTTCATATTTACTAACCTGACGGAAATTTTTTTCTGTACTTATTTAGGAAGCTCCTGAGGGTGATGTACAGATCTGCACAGGTTCATGATTATGAGCATCATATTTCAGCTGAGGAGGGTACATGGTTCAGGCTTGTTGAGCGTTCTGGGCTGACAGAGCTGCGCCGAGTGGGCATAGCGTCTCAGATCGATGCTGCATTGATTTCTGCTTTTATGGAGAGGTGGCATCCAGAGACCAACACTTTCCACATGCCATTTGCTGAGATGACCATCTGCCTACATGACGTGATGCAGATCCTCAGAGTCCGTATACATGGTCGTAGCTGCAATTCACCTATGACAGATGACCAGATCTATGCGGCGCTTGCGGATGCTATGGGTCAGGAGGCTGATGACATGAAGGCATGTTATAGCTCAGGTGGCATTCATTTCGGTGCCCTCAATGCTCGGTTGGAAGTTTTGTTTGATGCGCCAGTCAGGAATGAGAGTCACATTGCCACTCTGTATCTCCTTTTGCTTCTGGGCTCGACTGTCTTGGTGGACAGGTCGACAAAGGGTGTCAAGGTCCAGTACGCGGCGCTTGTTCTCAACCATGATCGTACAGGGGACATTGCATGGGGAGCCGGCATACTTGCGTTAGTGTATCGCAATTTAGGGTCTGCATCTAGAGTCGAGACGACAACCATTGGTTCATGTGGGATTCTTCTGAGGGTAAGATCTTGTCTTTAACGTCTTGGTGAATAACTCTTAACTATTCACATAGTTTTACTAATAATCTGTAATTGTTTATATGTAGTGCTGGATCTGGGCATACTTTCCTCATTTTCGTGATCACTTTGTCACGAACCCTGCATTCGCCCATGGAGATGCTGCTGTAGGATTGTATACACCACTTAGCTCGGATATTGGGCGTTTGGTTGTCATCCGTCGCATGCTCGACAACATGAGATATGAGCAGGTTTGGATTTAATTTCTTATATTTTTTATTTCATTACCGCAATACGTGTCTAATTTGGCTTGTTATTTGTTTCAGGTTAACTGGCAGCCATGGAGAGATTTGGACTTCAACTCACCAGAGGTTTCTCCTTCGAGATTTGAGGGCGTATTGAGCATATGGAAATTTCATGAGGCCTACAACCCTAGGAGAGTCCTGCGGCAGTTTGGGCGGGCTCAGCCCGTTCCCGACCCACCCATTCAGCCGTTGTCATTTAATCGGCCCATGGGTTGCACGAGGTATGACGTCGTTTATGCACTTGAGCTTCTTCTTGCATGGGACGCAGAGCCGAGGCCTCTGATCGATCTGGATGGGCCGGTTGCAGAGCCAGCATGGAAGATGTCTGATGACTATATGGATTGGCTGGACGAGTTCTCACATCCCGTCGTCGATCCATCCTCTGAGAGACATGATCGCCCGCCTCGCTATGGATATACCCCGGTGCCTATCGATGCATTAGCGGTATGAAAAATTTTATAAAGTTTGTACAAAACATAGCTTTATACCTTAACTAACGATTAAATTTACGTTTTGTTTGCAGCGTTGTCAGATCCTTCAAGCCATGATGCACTCTTTTCTAGACACCCCTATCTCGGATCGACCTTGGGCCACTGAAGATGTGATTCGTGGTTGGCTTGCAATCTTAGAGGCACCTCAGGCACCTTTGGCACCATCTCCCCCACGTGCATCGCGGATGGCACCACCACCTCCTGTTTTCAGAGATTCTGTTAATGAGAGAGGCCAGGGGAGTGGATGTGGCACTCAGGATGATACGACTCAGGAGGATGCGCACCAGGATGATATGACTCAGGGTGATGTGCCTCGGGAGGATGCTCCGCCTTATACTCAGGAGACTCAGGACTAGACGCTCGACTTCTGTTTTTGTTTGATGGATGTTTTATGTACGATTGATGTTTTATGTATGCCTTTTTTTGTGTGATGGTTTGAACTTTTATGTTTTGCTTGTTTGAATATTCAAAATGACTCCGAACAATAATGCAAATACAAATCTGAACAACAAGACGTGAAAAACTATATTGACTTGAAAACGAAATACAAATTTCAACAACAACACTACACAAAGAGATGGTGAGGAAGACCAACCTATGAAGATCCCCAAACCGATGATTGGTTTCGATGTTCGGAGTCGACAATATGTACCAACTAATAACCAGTTTCCAAACTCTTATTAGTTCGTACATTTTGCTAAATCCGACCATCGAAACCAATATCGGTTGGGGATCTTTATAGGTTGTCCCTCCTCAACTTCTCTTTGTCTAGTGCTATGCTTGTTTACTAACGATTACAACAATGACTTAACTAACGATTACAACAACCACTTAACTAACGATTGGAAGCCAGGGTCGCCTTAAGATCGGCGTTTTCCTCCTCCAGCGTACGTATCTTCGAGAATAGATCTCTTATTGCAGCTAAGGAGTAACAAGGGTGTGGTGGATCGATCCACTCGCGGAATTCACAAATGTAACCACCAGTACCAGCGCATGTCCAGAACCTTCGAGCGAGGTTTCTTCGAGATTCTGAACTCCTCATTACCGCTGGTCGATCACATTTACAATAAAAAAGGGCAGCGTTGCTTGATGATGAACTGTGCGACATAGCGAGTGTTAAGAGAAAAATGGTGAGATTGGTGAGGTTAAGAGAGAAATGGTGAGATTGGTGAATTGAGGTGAGTGCAACCCCCCTTTTATATCTTCGTTTTTTGCTGCTGAAATATGACCGTTTCGTGCGCAGATGTTATGCGCACGCAACGGTCATATTTCAACCGCCATATTTTAACGGTCTTCAACCGTGCGCTTAACACTTGCGCAAAGAATCATGTGCGCAGATCTAATGCGCATATAAGGCCTCCAAGGCGTTTTCGCGTATTTTCGATCAACTTTTTGTGACGGGGAGACCGTATACACACTTTATATGCCTAATAACACTATTTTGTATAAGTTTTTCAAACATAATCCACATCGATGTGCTAGACCCTTCATATCGCAACTATTTCGAAGAATGAAAGACTAGTGAAGGTTTACAAAGGAGGTGTTACTCGAAGAGCTCGAGTTTTTTACTCGAAGTAACCGACAAGGTGAAATAGCTATAATATTCATTGAAAACAAGTTTCATTGCATTCCGACGTCGTTTGGGCATCGAACCGCCTATTCTCGACCTTAACAGGCCATCAGGACCGATAAGGGTTTTTTTGCGTTTTCGCGTATTTTCGATCAACTTTTTGTGACGGGGAGACCGTATACACACTTTATATGCCTAATAACACTATTTTGTATAAGTTTTTCAAACATAATCCACATCGATGTGCTAGACCCTTCATATCGCAACTATTTCGAAGAATGAAGAGTATAGTGCGCAGTGGTAGAACGCACAGAAATTTCAGCCATGCGCTAAGGTAAAGCGCACCTATTCTGTAACTTTTTGAATCTGTAACTTTTGGTGCGCAGGTGTAACGCGCACAGAAAATTACCGTTAAAAATTTGTGCGCAGCTACATAGCGCACTTTTAGTTACCGTTATTTTGAATCGGTAACTCCTTGTGCGCAGAATCAACGCGCACCATATACATAAATTCCTATAAAACCAACGGTTTGAAGGTGGTGATTTCTTCATCCATCTCAACTAGAGCAAAAATCGAAGTTTCCCTACTTAATCGGTAAATTTTTCTTTTGTTCATTTTTGTACATGCTTTGTTTTTTGTATATGATTTCATGTTTATAACTAAAGTTTTATTATTTACTTATTTGGAAGAACATAACTACGAATATGGTATCATCATCATCCCCAAGACGTGTGAAGCCTGACCCTCCACAGATAATGTGTACTGGTACAAAAAGGTGTCGCCAAATGTGTAATGTTTACGTTAACAATGACGAAGACATGCCTGACCAGTATGGACGAAGGCATTATGCATGCAATTGTTTCTTCGGAATCAGGTTTATTGATCCAGAGCATACCCCTACTGCTTTACGTGCTATCACGAAATTAATCATCAAGAAAAAGAAGAGTGACAATAGAGTGAAGGTCCTGATGGAAAGGTTTAAGATTAAAGAAAAAGAATTGCGGTTGATGGTTTGTAGTATCGTCTATGCTTCCGACTCCTCTTCCTCTTCTGCCGACGACGCCTAAATCGTAGACATCTAATGTTATGAGCATTGTGTACTTTCGTTGTGTACTTTCATTACGTACTTTCATTATGTACTTTCATTATGTATTTTCATTGTCGCTTCTTTGTCTCTCGAACGTGTTAAGAAATTCCAATGCAATCTGATCCATTCATTGTTATATAAAGCACAATTACACTACTACCAAAATAACAAATACGAAACATTAAAAACCAAGGCATTACAAACTAAGAAATTCCAATTCGTCTTCTAATTATTACATGACAATCTCACTCAGTCAGATATGTGAACGGGTTCGGTCCCTCCTTTATACATGAATGGATCTGGTGCCCGACCATTTGAAATGCGGTACTCTCGATACATCCTCAAATTGTCCCCAAATGTTTCTTCCCACCATTGAATGTTTGGATCTACGTGTTTCTTCCACGAACCGAGAGTATGCGGTAGTGGCGAACCAACCATCAACGCCACCTATATAAACACAATCGACTTAAGATATTAAACAAAAAACTATGATTACACAAGTATCAAGTACAATTGTCTACTTTACCGGTATGAAGTGGTCACGGTTGCCTACGTGTGCCATGCCGAAAATCTGTCGTGGAGGATCAGCGTTTTCTGTTCTACACCTTAGCGGTAAGCAAAAGGTCGGAGCATCCCAACACAATAACACGAGGCCAACTTGGTATAGGGTGGCAAACACTAAGCCCATCAGTGGAAAGTGCAACCAGTACAGTTCTGAACAAGGGCTTCTGCAATGGTTAACTTGGAGAATAAGATCCTCCCAAGTACCCGGACGAAGACGACGACGAATAGGCTCGTACAATTCTCGGTTCTGAAGCAGCTCCGTTACCAGCTCACGCCGAATGTTTCCGTACTCTTGTTCTTTTCTTCCCAGAAGTAAGGCCATCGACCTATAACCACAATGTCCGTCAGAACGTACCTGTCTAACATCTATGATGTATGGAAGCCAAAAATCATCCAAATTGTCAATGCCGAAGTCAACCCCCCTATGAATGAGAGGAACACCAAGTTCTTCAGGGCACTGATCGAAGTCAGTGTGGTTTGATCCTTCAGGCTGTGATAGGTCGGGCATGGGTTGAGAATGCAACTCCTCGGCCTCAATGACCACGGGAAGTGATGTCGTTGTTTGCTCTCTAGGACGACCTGGTCGTTTTGCTCCTGTATTGTTTGCCTTCTTCTTTCCTTTTGATTTCTGCTTTGCCTCCTCCTTCTCATACTTCTCCAGCTCTTCTTGTTTGTGCTCAAAATAACTCTTCTCTCTCGATTCCTCCTTGTCATTTTCACTGTCATCCTCCTCCTTTTTAGGACGACCTGGCCATCTTGCTCCTGTACTCTTCTTTCCTTTTGATTTCTGCTTTGCCTCCTCCATCTCATACTGCTCCATATCTTCTTGTTTTATGTCATCCTCCTTGTCATTTTCACTGTCAACCTCCTCCTTATCCTTGTTCTTTGCACCCTTTGGCCTGCCTTTTCTTCTCACATTTGTCGGTTCTTTCAAGGTAGTTAGTTCAGGATGCTCCAAGTCCTGATACAACTCACCTAGCTGGTATGCCGTGCTTTTCTTCAAGGTTCCAAGTTCCAACTTGGTGAACATTTCATGGAGTCGCAACTCTATAATGTTCATTCGGACCTTCAGATTTGGGTCGTCTTCTGTTTCAGGAGTGTCATCCCAATGCAAATCCCTCCAGAACGGGTGAATGTCATCCTCAATCAGGGGTGTGTTTGAAATGATAGCGTGTGCAATTTGATGGACGCACGGCAACACAAGACAGTTCCTCACCCAATGGTCGGTGCATTGTTCAGGAAATTTCCCCGTCAACATGATCTCATAAGTAGCCAACAAATGATCAAAACACCTGTCTGACACTTTGTAGAATAGTCGGGAAAAAATAGCCCTTCCAAGCGGATGCATGTTTGGATCATCAAAATCAGTTGGTCGTTTGGAGAGAGACATGTTCATGCTCGCCCTAATTGAATCAATCTGAAGGAGTACTGAATGATGGATCCGTACGATCACTCTGTTAAAGCCCCCTCTGCTGGAACCAATAATATCTTTCAAAACCTTGTGCATCCCTTCAACTCTAAAAAACAGTTAAGTTGGTAAGTTCAGAAAGTACGCCGTTATGATATAATCGTCTTTAACTAAAAAATATCAATATTTACCTGTTTGAAGTCCTCGTAAGGAAATGAAGCTTATGATCTGTCCAAGCCCTCACTATACTTGTCTTGTGAGGATTAAGCCATGTTCTCTCGACGTATCCCACAAGGCCGCTCTTCCAAGATCTCTTCAACTGTTCGAGCCGCAGTTCATAGGTCTCTTCAGTAGCTGAGCAAAATAGTCCCCAACATTGTCCTGCAAAGGCTTCCACTTTAATTTGTCTCTTTAGGATGGTCGAAGCATGTGCCTCAATGTTGTGTTTGATATGCACCCAACACAACAGATGTTGAACTTCGCTCCCGAAAACAGTCTTTATCCCTTTTATCAGCGCGTCTTCGCAATCTGTCATTATAGCCGTTGGCATCACTCCCAAATCTATGAATAATGACTTCAATTGAATCATTATCCATGTGTAATGATAAATCCTTTCCGCTTTAGTGAATGCATACGCGATGTTGAACGTCTTGTGTGTACTGGTGAATCCAACGATCTCTACGAGCGGCATTTCATATCTATTGAAACATTAACATATATCACTACAGAACATATATCATTATCCGAACTAAATATCGACCAAGGTATTGTAGAGACTTACTTGTTTGTCTTGTACGTCGCATCGATAATTACCACGTACGGGTACTTCTTCAACAAACGCAACGACTCTTGGTTAGCAAAGAATAATATTGCAACCTCTCCGTTTGTCGTGTCTCTATGTGGGTGAACTACGTAGTCGTGGTCTCGCAAAAACTTAAGCGACCACTGTGTCACGTTTAGCTCTCCGCGATCTTCGTAATTCACCTTCTGCAAAAAGTTTGCAACTTGTCTCCTTGAAGTAACATTACCAGGGTACTTCTCCCTCAATTTAGAGATAATTTCTTTTGGCGTCTTGCGTCCAGTTCCATCTCCCCACCGCCTAGCACAAAGCTCTTGCTCCTCCGTCATTCGACCCATGAATGCATTCCCATGAAAACTAGCAAGTAGCACATGGTTATGCCGACCTGCTATCACACCTAAAATCCATTTTTCTCCTGCGACCCCGGGAATGTTTTTCTTTCGCACTGCCAGTAGCTGAAATCTACACTCACACTTCTTCGACTTCGACTTTCTAAGCCTAGGAACAACCAACTCTGGATTCTCTTTGTTCACCTTTGGCCTCCCAGATCTTGGTTTTCCAAATCTATCGCACACAATACTTATTTGGTACGGACTTGAATTACGCGTTACCAAAGCTATCACTAACTCCTTTCCTCTATCTCTCGCCCACTCATACAATTCTTGCGGAGTATCCCAATATTGTGCGCTTCTAAAATAATCCGAATAATCTTTCCCCTATACGTAATTGTAGAGCGACAATTACACTACTACCAAAATAACAAGGCAAAATACGAATCATTACTTTAAACTAATTAGGATATCATATGAAACTAATTAGGCTATCATATGAAACTAATTAGGCTAGCATATGAAACTAATTATGCTAGCATATGAAACTAATTATGCTAGCATATGAAACTAATTTGAAACTAATTTGAAACTAATTACGCTACCATATGTTTCAAATTATAACATATTATACTAACCACAAATTCACCACTCGGATCCCAGTCGCCGAACTCTTCGTCTTCTAAGAAACCATCCAACCATTCGTCGTCGTTCGGGTCGTCTTCCTTCTTGTGATCCGCTATCCCAATCGTGTTCTTCATCACTATCTTCACAACTTTGATTAATCAACTCTAACATACGAGAGTTTTGATTACGACGAGACATTTTGAATGAATTTGTTGGAAAACGAAGAGGTTTTGAATGAATTTGTTGGAAACGAAGAGATTATGGCTTTATATAGGCACATTTATGACCGTTGTGGTCCAAATGAAACTGTAAAGACCCGTGCTCTAACCATCCGCGCACAAACCCAAACCCTAAAGCACCTGTGCGCAGAACCTAAGCGCACAGTTTTACATTTAACGGCTACTTTTTTCAAAAATTTCAACGGCTACTATGTTTGAACAGTGCGCAGAAACACGACGCACAGATTCTCAACCTGTGCACAGTAGTTAGGCGCACAAGTTGTTACAGACTCTGAAAATTTACGAAAAGTACCCGTAATACCCCGTAAAACACGTATGCGCATAAGAACTGCGCACAGATGCGTGCGCATAAGTTGCGCGCACAGAATCGCGTGCATATACGCCTCGATTCGCGTGCATATAGCCATTGCCATTATATATTGTAGTTTTTTTAGTCATTCAAACAAACTTTTGAAAAAAATTTGAATTATAATATAAAAAATGATTTATAATTTATAAAGCATGGTAATCCAAACGGGGCCTTAAGTATAATTGTGGATATATTCTTTGTTTAATTATGAATAAATATGATACAATATTACTTAAATACTAGCAATGTATAGAGGTTTTTGCAGTAGTTCCATCTGTTATATATCCCATTTTGCATGAATTCGCCCGTCATATCGATAATTACTCTAAACCACCCATTATAATACTTTTGTTTACAAAAAGCCACCCACCGTCTATTGTCATCCAAATTTCTGTGAAAACCGTAAAAAGACAATTATACCTTTAACTATACCAACAAATTACATGACTTATTCCCAGAATACCCTCGTCTTCTTGTTCCTTGGATTTCTGTTTTCTAATGTTTCAACGATGTATAAAGCTTGTAAAGGACGAACTCAAAATCCGCCATTCGCTCTCACCGATGAGTCGTGAGCGGCTATGTTTTCAAACTTCTCTCTCTAGATTTGAATATTAGCGCCTTTTTAGAAGTCTGTTTAGACCATGTATCTCTTCATCTTCTTATTTCTTCTATCTCTTTGCAATCTGAAAACCTAAACCACCGATTTGTCGTCGCTCACTGATATTAAATATGTCTACAAGATATTCGAGAAACAAACCCCCTAATTGTTTTCGTTGTTGTTGGAATCTCTCTACTTCAGTGAGAAATTCTTGAAACCGAGATTTTTATTAAAAACAAAATTGATCGACTTCGGTTGATTTTTTAACAAAAAATATGAGATGCAACTATCATTTGGGTTGCATTTTCATATCATTCAACTCAAGCATTGCTATCCAACCAAATATTAAAAAATATATATACAACTCCCATTGTGGGTAGCTTTAGTGGTATATGCTGATGTTGAACCCATATAAAACTTTCGAGCATCACTTACCATGAAGAAAATCAGAATCCTGAAGAGTACAATAGGTTTATTAGAATTTATGGCAATTTGTTGAAAATTTAATCTATTAGCAAGGGCCTATTTGTCTTTTTTTTTCATAGAAATTTGGTCGGAAACAAACTTTGGGTAGATTTTTGTAATAAAAGTAATACAATGGGTGGTTTAGAATAATTATCGATATAACGGGTGGTTTCATGCAAACGGGACATATAGCAGGTGGTTTATTACAAAAACTTCTAATATATAACTATTTCATTTTAGTTATAAGTTTACAGTTAAACGTAATTGCAAAGATAATCTTTATTTTTTTGACCTTTTGAAGAGGTAAATGACGTCTGTTTGGACAAATTTCATGTGCACACCCTCTTATTGAAATTTTCTACAAGATTATTGAAAAATAAAATAATAAAAATCCATGCGTCACACACAGAGTCACGCATGAAGGCGTTTTAAAATTTTCCCTCGGTGCGTCACACATGGAGCCTCACCAACCGTGACGCACTGGGGGTGGGAAATATATAGCATTTTGCATGAGCGGTGAATAGAAATTATGTAAATATTCCTCCAAAGGTTAAAAGTTTTCTTTGTAAAGTTGTGACCTGTGACTGATTGTCTTTCTAGTCCTGACATTTGCTTCTTTTTTTTAATTTCGGTAAATATATTGAAAGAAAGAAATTACATCAGAGAAACATTCTACAGAGAGCTTACAAGCCAAAGAAACTCAACAATCACAACAAAAGGAACCAAAAACGAAAGGCAAAGAAAATGCTCAAGCTAAAACTTCACTAAACGATGAACACAAAGGTGATAATATGGCGAGAGCATGAACGAGCACAACAAATACCGTTGTTTAGATGATGTCGTTCCTTAGGCTCCACAAAAAGTAGATGAAAAAATTAAGGGTTGCTCCATACTATTAAAAAAAGGTTGTGAATCTTGCGTAGATGATGATAAATCCACACAAACCAGTTGTGCGCATTAGTCTCCCGATGGCTAAGTTGAAACAGTCGAGAATGTCGCCAAGAACCAATTTAGCAAAAGGGCAGGAATTAAACAGATGGTGGCAAGACTCATTGTCGTCGTTGCACAACACACATATTGTGTTAGAAAGAGAGGGCCATCGGGAAATCTGGTCCTTTGTTGAAAGCTTATTATGCAACGCTATCCAAGAGATAACAGATAATGTGGGGACCGATGTGGAGCTCATTCCAAATGATTTCCTCCAAATATGGTTAGAGCCGATATTACACAACATATTGTAAGCATTTGAAGGAGAAAACTTATCATCAACATTAGAGAGAAGAGGCGTAATGATTTCAGAAGAAGAACCCAAAAGAAGATTGTCGCGAACCACCTAGAGGCAAAGCCAACTCCAACTATCAGACTGCTTGCTGGTCACCTTCCAAATAAAATCATGATTATGAACCAAGAGATTGTAGAACACTCATCGAGTCCACACATTAGGTGAAAAATCCAGCAAGTCTTTAATAGATCTTGAGAAACATGCTTGATTCCAAGACAACAACTCTTTCAAACCGAGATCACCTTCGTCCTTGGGTTTCCACATAACCTTCCAGGCATTCCGACATTTTCTCTTGCTCCCTTTGTAATGAACTAAATGAAGTCAGAAATCTATTTTTTAACTGCAGATTCACATAAAATGTATTTATGGAAATTAACGTTAAAGTGAAGATGTCTATGACTATGCCATTCTCAAACCACTTCAATTCTACTTTTCATGAGTATATCATGAACTCTAAAGATAACTTCATCCCTTGTTTCATTGAACATTTGGAAAAGTTGTAATGACCTTTTTTTATTCTACTTTTCATGATTATATCACGAACTCTAAAGATAACTCCATCCCATGTTTCATTGAACATTTGGAAAAGTTGCAATGACCTTATTTTAAGCAGGTTAATATGAATCATACTACAAATTTTTCAAAATTAATAAATGTAATTCTTACATAGGTGATTGAGTAGGCTGGATTAAAACCCCTTTGTAGATGATTATGCATGACAACGAAGATCAAAACGAGGGTATACAAAATCGTTTAATCTACTTCAGTTCACAAGATTCATTGTTTTACTACTCAAGAAGATTGCTATATGATTTCGTTAGATATAAAATTATTGTATTTATATATCTATTGTAATTTTCTAAACTCTTATTATAAATAAAATTATACTTGTTTACCGTAAAAAAGAGTAGGTTGGATTAAGAGAAAGTATAAAACTCCCCAACCACATGGTAAATCTAAGTTTGAGTTTCATAAACTAAACAGGAATGGGTCCAAGAGAGCTAATTAATACCTATATTGGGATGACAATTAGGAATAATAATGGAATTATAACTTTCACTTTCCAAAAACAACGGACATCGGGCTTAGAGTTACTATATCACCTGATATTAAGAAGAGCATTATTGAAAGTAATAATCTCACTTTTCCTAGGGTAGCGGGTTAGTTATAAAGAGGTTGTTGTTTTACACATTAGATATTCATCCAACTCACCGGAAATTAAATCGGTTATTTTCTATATCAAAGAACTTAAAATTAATGATGTTTTGTTTTGTTCAGTGTCCCAGGGATATGGATGACAATGAGTCGGGTGATGAGCGGGTGGAGTACTTCCATCACCCGCCCATTGACCTTTTCGGATGCACCCACCCGCCATCCATCGGGTGATCGGGCCGGGTGCACCCATTGGTGATTGAAAAATATAATTTTATCTTTTAATATTCTTTTTATTTAATTTTATCTATTACAAAATATATTATTGATATAAACTACATTAGAAGAATAAATAATTTAAAATATATTTTAATTTATAAACAACGTAAAAATGCAAATTAGAAAATATAAAGTTTAAATATTTGTGATTTTCATTTACATATTTCGGATGCGTTGGGTTGGGTGGCGGACCTGTACATCATTCATCATTTTTCGGATTTACACCCGTCTTTTCAGGTTGGGTGTACATCGACTGCGGGTGAAATTGCCACAAGCAACATATATTATTGCTCGAAGGGACGTCGGAAACAAATACCTCCGGTCTTTGATCAATCTAATTGAATGCAGGGGTGAGTAGCACAATAGATGTCCTCAACTGTGGATCGCCTCTCTCACTTGTTTTAAAGATGATATACTTCCTTGTGTTACTGCAACAACAAAAACAGGAAAGGAAAGAAAAAAGAAACCCACAGTTTTGAGAAACGCTCCGTATAAAGTAGTGTAAACAGGAAGTTATGTGATAGAGAGAGAGAGGCGACCTCGCTCTCGCTCTCCTCCACCCCGCTAAAACAAACCCACAGCTTTGGCTTTTTGACCAACCGCTCCTCTTCGCTCGAGCCCTAGCAATCGTGATCTGTTTTTTTCAAGCAACGACAAAAACCAGTGCTTTCAATCTCTTATTACTTAATTTGCGAATTCTTCCATGCTCCTATTATCTGTCTCGATGCATTCCCTCCTCCTTCTTGTCGCCTATATAATTACGGTTTCGGATTAGGGCTTTTTTCATCTGCCTGCTTTGCAATTCAGGATTGAAAAAATGGGTTTTCGCCAGCCGAAATTTTCCGACACCAACGATGCCAGTCGAGGTAATTCACCAAACTCCTCCAAACCTTCCTGTTCGATCTGTCTCGAGCTGGTCGTCTTTCATGATGGAAGATCTTGCGTCAAGCTCACTTGTGGACATGAGTTTCATCTCGGTACGTTGCTTTTGCTTTCCTTTCGATCTTATTCTCAATTCTCAATTCCCAACCTCTTTGTTATTTTTTGTTTCTTTTGCTTGTGTTGCCTCTTGCCAATGCGATCAAACTATCAAATGTTGAATTCAACTCTTCTTATTTGAATTTCGGTACTTCTTTGCTGATTGATGCTTATCTCGTTTTATACTTGTTCAGAGGTCTTTCGTGTGGCTTTAGTCCTTAGAAAATGGAGTTTAGGGATGAATTGTTTGGAGGGTTAGGAAGGAGCGTTTGATTTTTCAGGATTTGTTTGATCACAGCAGAGTATGGATCTAGCTAAAACATAGATTGATAGATAAGATGGCTATTCTCATTTTACAAACTATTCAACACAGCAAGAGGGTGTATATGCTGGATGTATACACGAGAATTGTAATTTTGAGATCACATTTTTCGCAAACTATGTTTTGAATTGAAAGTACATGTGTTTTTTTCTATGCTTTATGATCAGTGAGGCAGTATGTACAAGCAGTATGAGTGTCAGACGGTATGTTAACTTCACATGTATATTGGGGTTTAACCTGTGCAACTTTTGCTATGTTCTGCTGGAAACATCTTTGTTAGTAGCCGATTCCATGCTGAGAAGTAAGGTGCTGCATGCAAATATCCTTTTTTTGTTTGTTATGAAGTTGATTTTTTATTGATGTCTATTAGGGTTATTACATTAAGATTTACGAAAGGCATACGTAAAACCGTTATATCTTAGTTTGTTTTGTTTCCTTTTATAATATTTAACTATCTGATAAACTCGAATGGACACACATATGTTAAACGGTTGTCTTAGTTTGATATGTTTCCTTTTATAATACTTATACCTCTTAGAAAACTCGAACACATACTATTTTTTCGCTTTTTCCATTTAAATTGTACTCTAATTGCATCTCATAAACCCTTTCCTCATACGTTGAGAAAAATGAGATAATTATTTATCTGGTTTATCATTGCTATTGGGGCAGTGATGTAGCCAGTGAGTAGTAACAATGACACTTACGTGGGTGGTTCGGTCCCCAACTATTTTTCAGTGATCTGCTTGATTTTTCATTCCATTTTCCGAGTTTATCACTGTTAGGCATATTTTTAGCATTGTAAGTTTAGCTCACCTCAATTATGCGTAATCCACGGCATAAATCTGTTATGTTAAAAACTAATGTAGTCAGTGAGTAGTAAACCATGACACTTACGTGGCTGGTCCCCAACTATTTTTCAAAAGAATAATCTGTTTGGTTTTCATACCTTTTTAATTGCTTGCATCTTATCTGTTTTGCATTTACTTAGCAATTTATCGAGTGTTTTTTCTTAGTTTATCACAGTTAGGCAAATTTTCAGCATTGTAATTTAGCGTCACCAATTGTGCGTAATCGACTGCAGAAATCGGTTATGTTAATAATACCTAATGTTGGTGAACACAAGGCAAAGAGAATCTCTTTTCTGAGGGGTTTCGTGTGACTTTAGTCCTTAGAAAATGGAGTCTAGGGATGAATTGTTTGGAGGTATAGGAAGGAGCGGTTGATTTTCAGGATTTGTTTGATCACATCAGACTATGGATCTAGCTAAAACATAGATTGTATATGGACTATATGCTGGATGTATATATGAGAATTGTACACCTGAGATCGCGTGTTTGGCAAATTATGTTTTGAATTATATGGACATGTGTTTTTTCTATGCTTTGTTATCAGTTAGGCAGTATGAGTGTTATACAGTATGTTAACTTTACATGTATATACGGTTCAACTTTTGCAACTTCTGCTATGCTCTGCTGGAAACATCTATGTTAGTAGCCGATTCCATGCTGAGAAGTAAGTTGATGCATGGAAAGATCTTTTGATTTTTGTTTTGTTATAAAGTTGATGTTTCCTTGAAGTATATTAGGGTTACTACATTAAGGGTTACCAAAGGTAAACGTAAAACCGTTATATCTTAGTTTGTTTTGTTTTCTTTTATAATATTTAAGTATCTTATAAACTCGAGTAGACACACATACGTTAAACGGTTATCTTAGCTTGTTTTGTTTCCTTTTATAATATTTAACCATTTTAGAAACTCGAACAAATGCTATCTTTTCGTTTTTCCATTATAATTATTTACTCATAGCATCTCCATAAACCCTTTTCTCGTACTTTGAGAAAAAATGAGATAATTATTTATCTGGTTTATCTTTGCGATTAGGGCAGTGATATAGCCAGTGAGTAGTAACCATGACACTTACGTGGCTGATCCCCAACTATTTTTCAAAAGAATGTTCTGCTTGATTTTTCGTATCATTTTATTTGCTTGCGTCTTATCTGTTTTGCATCTACTAAACAATTTTCCAAGTGTTTTTTCCGAGTTTATCACTGTTAGGCATATTTTTAGCATTGTAAGTTTAGCTGCACCTCAATCCTGCATAATCTTAACCATATAAATGTGTTATGTTAATACCTAATGTAGCCAGTGAGTAGTAACCACGACACTTGGGTGGCTGGTCCCCTACTATTTTTTAAAGGAAAGATTGCTTGCATTTATCTGTTTTGCATTTATTTAGCAATTTCCGGAGTGTTTTTTCTGAGTCTATCACAGTTGGGCATATTTTTAGCATTGTAATTTTAGCATCATCTCAATTGTGCGTAATCCACTGCATAAATTGGTTATGTTAATACCAAATATTGGTGAAAACATGACAGAGAATCTCTTTTACATGCAAGGTCACTTTTGGAAAAGTAAGAAGGCTATACTTTTTCATCTACATTACGTTTACTATTCCTTTGAAGCGATGAAAGGCTTGAGTAGTACAGAGTTACAATTTAAATACAAAATACTTCTGTAGACTTGCATGCTTGATTGAAGGATGCATATATCTTGTTCTATTCTCATGTCATTCCCAAATGTGTTTGTGCAGGCATACACATGCCTTCCAAATGTTTCTTAAGCTTCTTAATCACTTACTTATGACCATTATCGACTAATCACTGGTATATATTCGTTCTCTTGCCATGTTCCAATGATATGATTATTTGTTATCTGCAGATTGCATCGGTTCAGCTTTCAATAGCAGAGGAGCGATGCAGTGCCCTAATTGTCGACATACGGAGAAAGGTCAATGGTTGTATGGATCTGGTGGCCCTGCCGGTGATGATTCCCATGATGAGGAATTTTATGACCTAAGCTACTCAGATATGGTATGTTTTGTTTTCAGAAACGTTAGATCTGTTAACATTTTAACCTAGCTTCCAATCTGTGTGTTGTGTCCTGAAATTTGCCGATGCCGGTTAATTTTTCACATTGATTTTGCCGGTTATATTTCATGCTCAAGAGATTGACTTATGTTTTTGGATTGATTGAATTGCTAAAAGATAGGGCATTTTGTGAATCACTTGGTAAGAACTAGGAAGAGAATATATTTATTTACTTAAATTTAATATGCTTTACGGATAGTTAGTTCAGATACAAGGATACTGTTGTGATGGTCTTTTGTAGTTAAAGTTGGATCTTGAGTTTTGGTCAACCTTTGAGATTCCCTTTGGGTTATGCCTTTTGAAAGTTTTTTGAGATTGTTAACAATAGATAATTGTGCTCTAGCTCAATGTTGAAAGGTAAGTGGAGGCAGTATATGGTTGGTTGAATTAGAATGCTCAGAAATGGCAGAAAACTTTATATTGGAAGGGCAAACCTTTATACAACTCTTCTCTAGATGTTTCTATTCTCTGAATGTTACTGCTGTACCCTTGTATCAGACTAGTATGACCCCATTGTGCTAGGGTAATTACATTGGGCTATTGGATTTTTAATATAATGAAGATGTTGGAAAACTGGTTATGGTTTATTATAAATGTGCCTTGCTCTTACGTCCATACATAAATGTCTACGGTGTGCACTCCTGATATCAAGGATTCTTAATGCTGTCTTTCTTTTTATTAGGTCATGTAAGGTTAAATTGTCATGCAGACTGTGCTGTTATTTTTGTTGCAATTTTAATTGACATGGATGTATAGATAAATATAACTCGGATATTGAATTGGCTTATTGCAGTCTCTAGGACCTCGGTGGTGCCCTATCATCTTTTCACAGATCTTCTCTTCTCCTGAGTAAGTTTGTGCAATTCCTGTGCTAGAAACTTACTTTTACCATTGCTTCCTTTCTGCTGGTATAACTTGTTTGCAATTAACTAGAGTAATATACTAATTCTTTTCTGTGTCGTAACGTAGTTGTGTTATCTCTCTTTAAAATTGCGTAGTCCTTTAAGATGGATCATATCTTTCCTTTTCCACCGCATCTGTTTGAGAAATAACAGCTTACAATTTTTGCATCTGGGGGGTATTTTGATTCACCTTGTCATGATAGTATTTTACTTATTCTCCCTGAGAGTACTGAAGGCTTTGGCGCAGCAATCACGCTGAATAATTTGCCACATGTCACATTTTTCTCTTAAAATAGGAATGCTGTATGACGTCTTTTGCTAACATTTCTTCTCTTTTTCCAGGGAAAGTGAATACCCGTCAAGTGCATGTAAGTTCCCTTTTGTGGCCGGTCTCTCATAACTATTTTACTTGCATAGGGTTATTGCTTAGCCAATTTATAACTTTACCTCTTTTTCTCTTCTTGTAGATCGTGATCTTTTGGCACGTCAAGCCTTACTTGCAGAGCGTGCATCTATATCTTATGGACCTGTCCATTCATCATCAACCAGTACTCACCCAGTTATTCCAGAGAGTGCATATAATAATCACTGGAGTACTACTCTATCAGGGCTAAATGAGGTACCACCTCCGTACAATTTTCCATCCATGAACCCCCATTACCACAACTGGGACAATCATTCTTCCTCACCTCTGCCAGCTGTCAGCAACCGCTTGGGTAATGCTGACCAACCAGTTAGGTCGGCCAGGGCCAATTCTGGCGTCCCCTATTTTATGAATCCTTCTCTTGCTGCTCACAGGTATGCAAATTTATATTTTACTTTTTGATTCCACTCAGCTTTAAAATGTCACTTTTCGAGTACCCTAAAATAATTGTTATTCCATCTGATCACCATAATGTATAACAAGTATGCCTTTCAGAATACTCCGCCCGCTCTTATTTACTTCTCCTTATATAGAATTTCTAAATTTGTTTTGAATTTTAATCTTAATTTAATCACAACTTGTCTGGGGTAAGGATTTAACCATCCTGACCCCCCCACACTCCTTAACCGGGACATAATGGGGTTTGTTGTTGTTTTTAATCACTAAATGACTTTGCAATGACTTTTTCTGCATTGCATTGTATCATGATTTTCTTTCCTAACGAGTTTTTGTTCATAATTTGGCAGCTCTGGTACGAGAGCTTCAAACAACATGGCTCCAGGTATGATCCCTCCATACCCCGGAAGTGGTGTTAGAACCCGTAATCACATACAAGCCCATCATCAAGCACACTTTCAACAGCAGGCTGATAACCTGCCGTTATTTTCTGGTGCCCGACATTCCCGCAGTCACAGGAGCCCGTCCCCTCCATTTGACTATCCAACTCGAGGTGTTACCCTGGGATCCTTTACACCTGTGGACCTCAACCTAAGCTCTGAATCAGCAGATTATGGCGTTGAAAGAGAACCCGACTGGGGATTCTTTGGCAGCGGGGCCAGCAATGGTTCAGACCGAGCTCCATCACAAGGTCGATGATCAAACAAAAAAAAGAAAACTTTTCTTTGGCTAATCCTCTTATGCTGTAAAAACTTGGCCCTGAATTTCAATGTGTTTCCGGCAGCAGCTATAGCTCAAGAGTGAGACTTTGGCTTGTTTGATTTGCCTTGGAAGGATTTTTTTGGATGATTTTGGTTTTCTGATTTGAAGAGATCACTCTTCTGATGCCCGAACTGAATGCTATTTATGGATCAAACTTTACCCTCATATTTTTTGTCTTGCATGAAAAATTATATATTTTAGAATTGTTAATCATCATTCGCATTTATATTAAACAGGAAGATTAATGCCAGGTAGCATCTATCAAAATGATAGAAATTCAAATGATCTGAAGAGGTGCATTCTGCTTCAGTTTGCAGGTCTGTTGGCTTGCATAAGCTTATGGAATATAGCTAAAAGGGTGGCAAAACCATATAAATACTTCCTTCAGAAACAAAGCAGCAATTGCATAGTAAGATTTGCAACTGCCAGGCTAATCAGACGGGACTTCTTTCTTCTCTGCCTGCAAATACCTGCAGAGTTACAACAAGTGAAATTATAATCATATTTTTACACTGGATATACAATGGTTGGGTTTTCCATCTTCTGTATCACAATTGGAGAACAAACCCGTGTGCCCTAGCCCAGCGAGAGAGTTGGTAAAGTTGGACCGTCTCATTTGAAGCATGGCATGCAAGAAGCAGATAGTTACGGGGTTGAACCATCCATGCGAATCTCATGAACAATGCTGAGTAGACGCACATTGCTATATTGACCAGAAAAAAAATGCATCAGAATTGTCAGTTAAAGGATAGCTTTTTTCAGAGTTCCAACTTGACAGTGAATTGCAAGTATGGACCTGAAGTCATGTTGCCAGATATCATTTCAGGTGGCTTATTCATATCCACCAGCCCCTGTCAAATCCGAACAATTATAAACATATCAACTACTATATCATGATATTGATGAATTAAACGATTTATGAATGCATTCTATCAGAGAAAGAGAAGGCCTACAGCGGCGACAAATCCCCAGTTAGCAACAGGTCCCCAGAAGTGGGTTGTTTTGGGACCAACTGGGCTGTTTAGGAATGATTTGAAGGCGGAAGCCATCTCTACAACCTGTCACAATTTGTTAAAAATCATACTTTATTCACACTAGTTGTATGATCGTGAGACAAGGTTAAAAATGATTTGTTCGTCAACCAAATATTGGAATAAGACAAGGTTTATTGTCTTTATTATTAAAATCAAGTAAAAACCTAAAAAAACATTAAAAGGACATGGTATCGGTAGACTGAAAATTTATTTAGAAGTCCAGAGAATTGTGCTTAGTGCCATAACTTTCATCTTTCAATGATTCAAAGAAAAATGAGTCATCTGTTGAGCCTGCATTTGATTATTTCATATCCATTTTCCAGATTCTAGTCTATGAATTGGCTGTTAAAAGAGTCATTTTTATAAAAAACACAGTTATTGACAGTTTGATTCTAAAAGTTGGTTACATAGAATTAGAGAGCACCAACACTTGGCAAACTTACATTTATCAAGGAGATAAACATTCAACATCAATCTTGGAGCCATAGTACACCCATAAGCTAATCCTAACAAACTAAACTTCAAGCAAAAGACGACCTTTAGGATGCATCAGCCTTGTCTATCTGAATCATCATCTAGATAAAATTAACAAGGACCTGAAACTATAGAGCCTCAACAGGTCCAAGTGACAGAACCAATGAAGCAACTCCATAAACAGAACCACAAATCAGAACTTGGCAATCATCAAATGTTAAACCTAAAACGGGAATAGGAGTAAGACTTGGCATATAACCAAAAATCAATCAACCCCAGCCGAGCAGGATGCAGAAGTTCATTTACCAAAACCCCTCAAATATTTCCAAATTTGGAAGCAGAACAAATTATCATCTCCAGGTCACAAATTCCAGTCAATTAAAAGAGGAGTACAATCGGGCATCCGGTAGCCTCAATTTCGCATGCAAAAAATCAAAATACGGCTACGAGTACCCGTGCCTATATTTTGTACTACAGATTTATCTGTAGTCTGGTAACAATCATTTAAGATTAGAAAGTAGAAACAATAGAGAAATGCAAGAGAAAAGAGACGTACTCAGGGATTAGGAATCGAAAGAAGAGATTGTGTAGCAAGTCGTGGGAGAAAGACGGTGGAGAACAAGTCAAGTCGGAAGCGCCGTCCGCAGAAAAACGGGTAGGTAACTTCGCAGGCTTAACAATTTTCAGTGATCCACCTCCTATTCGCTGGACTTGATCTTAGTTTTCTTTTTCTTTTTATTTATAAAATAAGTACCAGAACTGTGTTGCCCTTTTTTTTTTTTCCTTTTTTTTTGTTTTAATGTAAAAATCAGGGATTCACCTATCAAAATGTGACAACCCTTTACCATCTAAGCGAATGACCCTAAAAAATTCGGTATGGGTAGCCATCATACCTGACTGCAGGAACAGTGGTCTCATGGTTCTGATATAATCATCAGATATTAAAATATCCCCAGAACATCCAAGGATAGTTTTAATAAAATGCATATTTGCATGCGGCTTAGCTAGTAAGTCCGCTGGTTTATTTGCTTCTCTGAAGCAATGGTAGATTATTATGTTTGGAATTGTAGTGACTATATTTTGAATGTCCTTAATAATGTTGCGTATTTTCCATGGTACTTTCCAAATATTCTTAATACTATTAATAACAGTTAAATTATCACCTTCTAGTATTAATTTTTCGCACTTCAATTTTTTTGCGAGCTTTACCGCAAATAGTGCACTTAAGGCCTCTGTTTGGAGAGGTGAATTAGATCTAATCTTTTTATTGAATAAATCTATTACTTTTCCATCCTTATTACGTGCGACACATCCAATCCAAGAATCTTGTATAGATATAAATGAGCAATCAAAGTTAATTTTTATCCAGTCTTCAGCAGGTCTCTTCCAATTACGATTGGTTATTTTGTTTTTGTTTCGTCTCGTCTTATGTTTGGGTCCCTTAATACTGCTATTATTATTTTCCCAAAATTTAAACTGTTCGAAAGCAATTCTATACGTATCTTTTTTGGTGGTATTATTTCTTCCAAAGATTATAGAATTTCTGTATATCCATATTGCGTACCATAAATGAATTAGAGCTTCCAACATATTCTTATTACCTTTGAGACTATTAATTACATGTTGTAAAATTTGAATAAGGGGAACATCCTGAGCGATGTTAAACTTAAAATTGAGTAACTCTTAGAATTTATGTAATTTTGATTTAGTATGAGGACAATGGAACAACAAATGTTCCGTAGTTTCCATCATATTATCGCATCTTGAGCAATACGAAGGGACTCTATTATAGTACTTGTTAAGCCTTTGAGCAGTTGGCAGATTATCTGAAATAATTTTCCACATAAAATTCTGATATCTTGGGGGTAACTTTAATGACCAAATCCATTTATATAGATCATTATGAGTGGTTTGATTGTGATTGGTGTTAAATCTCCTGGCTGAAGATGTACTGAAAGCTCCTGATTTATCCATCAACCAAACAACTCTATCTGCTATATGTCTCGGTGATATATATATATATATGTTACTAATTTGTTCAACTATGTGACTAGGTAAAACTTCATACAACTTATTCATATCTCATTCTTTATTATCAGTTATGAAAAAGGATACTTTGGTATTAATGTCACTTTTGTTTGGATCATGAAAATTTCTTAGGTTTGTGTTCTGCCACCAATTATCTGTCCAAAAATTAATAGTATTCCCATTTCCTAATTCTCATCCAATTCCTCTCTGGAATTGTTCCCGTAAATGTAGTAATCTAGAAAATTGCCATGATTGTTTTTTCTTCTTTTTGAAATTAAATATAGAAGAGTTCTGAAGGTATTTTTGATAAATTAATCTGACCCAAATATTTTCCTTATCCGTTCCATAGAAGTTTTTGTTGTAAAGCAATATTTAAGTCCTCTGCCTTATGAAGACCTAATCCCCCTTCGTCTTTGGGTCGACAGATCTTATCCCAAGATGTTATTGCTCTGTAATTTGGGTTGTTATTATTCCAGAAGAAATCTTTATTGATTTTATCAAATTGAGCGCAAATTCCTTTTGGGAGCAGAAAACATTGCATAAGATGATTAGCTTTGGACATTATATTTGATTGAATTAAGATTGTTCTTCCCGCTTGGGAAATGGTATTGGCTTTCCATTTTGAAAGTTTTTTTTGCATACTCTGTACTGCATATTGGAAACAATCATTTTTAACTCTACCTCGTACTATAGGAATTCCAAGAAATTTTTCATTAGATGTTGTGATGTGTAAGTTAAGAATAGCTGCTAAATTTTGCCTTTGTGATGTTGAGATAATTGGTGTTGTTTGAAAAGAGCTCTTATGGTAATTTATTGCAAGTCCCGATAGCTCTGTGAATTTATGTAATAACGTTTTAATGTAGTTCATATTACTTGAATTTGCATTAGCAAAGATTATTGTGTCATCCGCAAAGCATAGGAAAGGAATGCGCATGCCATTACGTGTAAGTTGGATTCCAACCTTATGATTTGTTTTTTCTGCTTCTTTTTGTAAATGCCTAACTAAATATTCCATTACAATTATAAAAATGAAGGGTGCTATTGGATCTCCTTGCCTTAAACCACATTTAGGCTGGAAAGTAGGTCCAAGTTCATTATTGACTAATACAGAAAAAGAGGCAGAAGTGATACACGTTATCAATCCATGTTTTGTGAAACCCAAATGATGTCAGAATTTTAATAATGAAAGGTCATTGAACTTTATCATAAGCTTTTTCCATATCTAATTTTAGGGCCATCCATCCTTTTTTTCCTTTCTTTTTTCTGGTGGAAGGAATAGGGCTGGGCATGGGTCAAAAACCGAACCGAACCGAACCGAACCCGAAAAACCGAAACCCGAAATTCCCAAAAAATCTGGACCGAAAACCGAACCGAAATCTTTCGGGTTGGGTTGGTCCGGGTTTGGGTCGGTTCGGTCCGGTCCAATAAAAAACCGAATAGGACCGAACGGGTCAAAGTACAAAACAAGTATATGACCACATTTCTGTAAGCTGTAAACCTGTAAGCTGTAAACTCAAAAACACATATAATTATAAATGATAAATGATGACATTTTAATGTTCACCTAAATTCAAAATAAGTTCAAAACAAGATAAAATAACAACTACATAGTCCAAAATAGTTGATAGTTCCACATCTTCTTAATGTTTCATACAATCATCCAAAAAGAAATTTTTTACTCCAAGTTTCCAACAACCAACTGCAAGCTGCAATAATCTGTAATATAAAACTTCAACGTCTTCAAGTTGAACCAATCAAAAAGAGCTAAGCAAACTCTGCTCCATTCAACTGTCATTATGTAGAAAGCAAAACAGTAAATTATAAACACTTAATTATCAATAATTTAGTTTTCACTAACAATGCAACAAGCCACTAAAATATAAAAACTATAACAATACCTTTGATTATCGTAACTCCTTACTCCCTTTCTTTTTCCACCTCTAAATTTCTGTTGGCTGGGCAAAAAAATTGAATTGAATAAAAAAAAATCAAATTGAAGGGAATGAATTGACCTGTTGAGTGCGGGGCGGGGCTGCTGGTGTCTGGTGTCTGCTGGTGTTCTATTACGAATTGGATGGTAGTTGCTGGAAATTGGTAGAAGGCTGCAAATGAGGGAAGTGGAAAGCTGGAGATAAGATACACATAAAAGGAAAAAACATCAGCAAACTACATCTATTAGTTATCAAAAACTAAATTAATTACAGAACGAAAGAAAAAAGCAATGCTGAGTTTTTGTTATCCAGTTTTTTTCTTGCAAGTCCCTCTAAATATTTTATACCTCAGCAATTCTGAATTGTTAAATTTCTAACTTAGAATGTCACCTCAAACTTGTTGAATATCAGGAGAATACTCAATTAGCTTCAAATAGACACTTAATTATGCATGACAAGTCGGTCAGATGCTACAAGTTGACTTTATATATTGGATTATCCTTTACATTTGTAATTATTTCCATCTTGTATCACTGAGATGTTGCTGAAAATGGTAATTATTCCCAACAATGTGTAAAAGAAATTTTTTTACTTTTGGTGTAACCTCAGAGCTTCTTAGGACAAAATTATGATTAGATATCATAATATGATGACCTCGTCTCCTTTGCATACATCAATTTAGAATCAAACACACAATTATCTCACTTCAATCATACTGCTAATCACACCATGTTCTTTTACTGTAAGGATATTCAATTATGACAAAATATAAATCTAATTATGTTCTGTAAAAAGAAATGGGATCTCATTTATGCTCAACAAGAGGCACCCTAATATTCAGCTACCCAAAACAAAGTTACAAACACAACATGACAGTGCAAATGGATACAATGACCTAAATATATTTTGTAGGTTCCATCCAAAACCATACGAGAGCAATTTTTTATTGAATACGAGTGTTAACTCTGCTTAATTACCCACACAACCAGCAACATCTTAATGATACTGAACCAACCATATGAATCATTGATATTTTTGATAAGCTCATATGCTTAATGTTCATTAGGCTATACCAAGGGCACCCGATACAAACAAAACAAGCCATAACCTAATCCCTAATTTATGAAATCAGCCTCAAACTGAGCCATCTCTGGATCAAAAAAACTAAAATTTATGCATCGATTCAAATGCAAAGTAAAAGCGGGAATGATATTGACTTCAATTTCAATTCAGCACAACTAGGATATTTGTACCTATTGAAAGCCCCAAAGGAAGGTTGAAGAAGACGCCTGAGGGAGACTGAGGGTTGAAGATGACGCCTGAGGGAAGGGAGAGAAAGCGCGAAGGGAGACTGAGGGAGACCGAGGGAAGGGTTGAAGAGCCTAAGGGAGAATGGAAAGACGCCTGAGGGAAGGGTTGAAGAGAAAGCGTGCGAAGGGAGAATGGAAAGACGCCTGGCCTAACCTAATTAAATCATCTTCGGTTTACCCAAATAGTTCGGTTTACCCGAACCCGAACCCAACCCAAACCGAAAACCGAAATTTCATATAACTTAACCCGAAAACCGACCCGAAATTACTTCGGTCCGGGTTCGGTCCGGTTTTTTCGGTTCGGTCCGGTTTGGGTTTCGGGTTTACCCAACCCGTGCCCAGCCCTAGGAAGGAATGAAATATTTCATGTGATATTAATATATTGTCAAAAATTGACCTATCTTGAACGAAAATACCTTGACATGGATGTATTAATTTGGGTAGCAGTGATTGTAGACGATTAGCCTTAATTTTTGTTATAGTTTTGTATATCGTAGAACATAAGCTAATTGGTCGAAAATGGTTAATAGTAACAGGGTTATCCGTTTTTGGTATTAAGGCGATGAAAGATTGTGCACAGTCTTTTAGCATTTTACCAGAATGAAAGAAACCTTGAATTGCTTGTATTACTGATGGTCCTACAGTAGGCCAATACTCTTGATAGAATTCTGCATTGTATCCATCTGGGCCCGGTGTTTTATTATGTGGTAATTGAAATATTACTTCTTTAATTTCTTTAGGGGTAGGTTGTAATAGTAGTTGATTATTATCTTCCGTAGTAATTAAGTTAGGAATAATCTCAAAATGGTTGTCTAATAGTTGTGTATTATGATTTGACTGAAATCTTAGTTGTAAATCTTTAGTTATTTCCTTTTTAATATCCTCTGGGCTGTAATAAGTAATTTTATTTAGTGCTTTATAATAATTTATTTGTTGTTTAAAGCTCCTTATTTTCGCCGCAATTTGAAAATATTTCGTATTTCTATCTGTTTCTCTAAAATGTTTAACTTTTGCTCTCTGTTTCCAATACGTATGTTGAAATTCGAGAAGATTATTATATTTGGTTAAAAGTCTATTATAGAGTGGTAATTTGTGGGGTTGATTATTTATAAAACATTCATGTTGTATAAATTGTAATCTGTTCTCAGTAAGTTTGATTTGTTCTATGACATTATTATTATTTTTCTTTACCCACATTTTTGTTTCTTGTTTTAATTGTTTTTGTTTCATAAATAATTTGAACATGGATGATCCAAAAAATTGTAATTCCAAATTCTTTTTACCATATGCTCATAATTTTTATTTTGTGTCCGAGCATTCTCAAATCGAAATGGGTATCTTTTAAAAGTTGTATCTTGTCCCAATTGTAACGTAATACAGCAGTGATCAAAGGTCGTAAAGGGTAGATGTTCCAATGTGACTTTGTTATAATAGTTTATAATTTCTGGATGTATCATGACTCTGTCAAGTCTTTCTAAGATAGTTGTATTAGTAAATTTATTACTTCTTTTCCAAGTAAACGGCGAACCCTGATAATTTTGGTTAATGAACCCGTGTTTAGTCATCAAAGTAGTTAATCTGTTAAATCTATTCGTATTTGGTTGGACGCCTCCAGATTTATCTTCCTGTTCTAAAATGTCATTAAAATCACCTATAATTATTGTGGGCTCATTATGTGTATATATGATATTTGAAATAAAATTCCAGAACTCAGTCTTAAGATTTTCCACACTAGGTGCATAAATGAATATTATTATGTAATGTGTATTACGATCTTCATATTTTTCCACTATAGTATTGTAACCTACATGAATAATGGTAAAGAATTCTACCTTCTGGAAATTGGTACACAATAGCCATAAACCACCCTTCGTTCCTTCTGCAGGAGAGACAAAAATATTTTTAAAGCCAATTTTGTTAATGAATTGATTGCTAGGAGTTTCATTAGTTTTAGTTTCCGCTAAGAAAAACAGATCAATCTTGTGATTTCTACGTATATGTGAAACTTCAGTCCAAAAGTGTTTCCTACGAACACCCCTACAATTCCAATAAGCTATCTTAATCATAATGGATTTTGGTTATATCCAAGACTAGCATAGATTTTATACCATTTCATAAATCGATGTTTACCATACATAATTTGTATTCTGTGTTTTAAATTCCTAAATACCCTAGTTCTCATATAGAAAATATGTTTAAGTTGTTTATTGATAGTTTTAAGGTCCGTACTAGTATGTTCTTTAGCTTTATGAATCTTCAAATAGTTATGAGGACGAGTATGAGGGAAATTGCAATGAGCTCTATTATATAATGTGTTAAGCCCTAAAAGAATCAAGTGCAACCATCTATCCTGATTGATTATCCTGACAAACTTAGGGGAAGTCCAGTCAAAGAATCTCAACATACTCCCTATATAAGACTTAGTAGCATTAATAATATGGTGGGTAATAACCTTAGTAGAACTATCATTAAAATTGTGTGGCTTACTATAGCAATATTCTCTTTTGATCGACATTCTATTGATTAACAGTCTCCATGGAATTGTATACAGATTGATTTGGAAAAAGCTTATAGCCCTTCTTTCGTTAAAAGGATCAGTATAACAAATATTAGTAGAGCTACTATGGATTAAAGCCGAATATTCAGTTATATAATAGAGAGTCATGAGTGTATCAGAATAGGAGTAAGCAACACTAATGTAAGAATCATGAGAGATCTTGTTACTAATAAAACCATAATATAGTTTGCACTTTTGACCTCTACATCTACTATTATCACAGATGATCTCTTGAGTTGGTTGACAAATAGTCATGTTAATTTTGTACTTAGGTTTGATCAAACGAAGAGTAACCCCATACATCCTTAAACAAATCCAAGCATACTTAATATAGTAGATGCATAACACATTCCAACATATTGCCCCTTCATTATTCTCATAATGAACCCATAAACTTGTATTATAGATATGCTCCATCATAGCATTGCTAAATGTTTCTGATAGTGAGCAAAGGCCAGTATAGGGACACACTTGAACATAGAAAAATACAAACATCATATTTAATATAGTGATCAACTTAACACACCAGTTCCACATATTACTTGCAGCTAAACCATGACTGAGAGAAATAACAAACCACTTCCACTTAAAACAAAGTATCATATCTCCTAGGTAAGAAAAATGGAGAACATGAACATTTAACTCAAAAGGGGTGCTAAAGCACCAGGTTGTAACCATAGAGGTTTTATTTATGCACACAACCTTAGCCATAGTAGTGAAGGACTTACCATTGGTCTTACTCATGGACAACTTCCTTACCCTTCCCCGAAGACTTCCTCTTTCTAACATTAGTGGAGCTATTGTTGTCTGGGGATGACCTTAAGTTATCTTCTGGGGTTTCCTTTCCATCATCTGCTGATTTAATCACAAAGGTTCCAAATTTCTGGTTGATTGTGTTGTTTGATGGTGGGTGATATGCCGAGTGGAAAGAAGATTCACCAGTTGCTTCCATAAGAGCAGGCAGAGTAGGCTGGGCATATCCAGATCTAACAGCTGGGCGGGGAGCCCTTGGAATATGATTTGGGTTCAGGGAAGTTGAGTTAACAAAGTTTTGAGTTTGCTGGTCAAAGTGTGGGGCATTGTTGACAAAGTTTGGGCGTGGAGTAGGAGGTCGTTGTGGGATCATGGGGATAGACATTCTGTTTGGTGCATACACTGGCGGAGCATTACCAACCCTAAAGTTGTGGACTTGGGAATTAGGGTTTGTGGTGATACCAAATTGCTCAGAGAAATTTTGTCCCCAATATTTCCTCTCAGTCTGCTCAAAAGCTTGAAATGCATCTTGTTGAGAAGTGTTGATGTTAATGGGTATATGGTATGTGGCTCTGTGGATAATGGGGCATTGTGCATACTCATGGTATGGGGATGTACAACCACTGCAGCCTGTCGAGACTCCTTCATAAAAAACTTTGTGGGTCATCAAGGATTTATCTTGGTGCATGATCTGCACATACTCTTCCAAATTCACAGCTCCATCAACATGGACATTGATCAAGGCCCTAGCAAACTTTTCACGGAACCTCTTGTTGTTGTGATCATCCACTTGAAGTAGCACACCCAACTTGTTTCTCAATACAATGTTTGTAAATCCAGAAACAGTTGCCATATAGTAAGGAAAAAACGGAATCCTCATCCAAACATCAATATCCATAAGAACTTGGTGTAAATGATTAAACTCCAGAGTAAATGGTCTTACCACTATGAGTTTGTTTCCAACCTTGTATGGCCTCCTTGAAAATATAAGATCTCGATCTTCTCTGTTGGCGAATTGAAAGATGATCCAATTGTTGCCAACATTATGGAACTCCAGCTCGCCCTTGATTTTCTGGACATGCATCCAGTTGTGCTTGACTCTATTGCCAATCTCCACTGGATTCTCCAGACCATCAACATCTCGCACCACGAGTCCCATGTACACCAGGTGAGCTAAGTTGTCTTGCAGGTTGGTGATATACTCCTGTTCTTGTTGCAGAAACTGTTGATTCAGAGCATCATCTTGTTCCACATTTTGCATCTGTTCATCTTGCATGTGATTGTTTCGTCCTGGGGAGCGCAACTCCTCCAAGTCTTCCTCATCTAAAATGGTTTGTGTGGGATTCAGTGGGGCTTGGACGTTTTATGGAGCTTCTAACGTTGGTGCACTCTGTTCAGCTGCGACAGGGCCCAAGACGTAAGGAGCAGTAATAGAAAAAAGGTCCTCATTAGAGGTCTGTGGGTTGTTGGTGAGAGGGTTTCCTTGGATCGCCTGGATGTTAGATCCGTATGGGTATCCGACAAGCGCTTGGGAGTAGGATCTTTCATCCTCTATCAACGGGCTGAAGAAAAAATGAGAGAGGATTTGAAAAAGAGGCTGTAAAGGGAGAAGACAAAAGGTTTCTGTGATTTGGCTGTAAGGTATAGTAAGTGAGCAGCTGAGGGAATATATAGAAAGTGGCCGATTGGAAGTATTACATGGCATGATTTCCATATGCCCTAGGATTAAAATAATTTTGAAAAACTTATGCCAAGTCAGATTGAACCTTCTTTGAAACACTGCCAAGTATCCCCTAGTGCATAAAAAGCTGCCACGATTGGTATATGGTTCAGATTGCAATTTTTTATTAATTTTTAGTACATTAAGAAAGTAACTCGTTGCATGAGGGAATTTTAAATGGTTTTTGAATTTTGTTGTACTTTGGAAGCTGCACATCACATGAATTGTAAAGGACTGGCATTTTTGCATGGAAACGCAGGGAGTGGACGTCCAAGTGTCCTGGGTTGTTTGATCAATTTGATCGGTGCTGTCAGCAGATCTCATGATGGAATAGTGAGAAACACGGCACAGGATTTTGGAGGCTGAAGGAGTGTAACTATGGGTATAATTGTAATGATTAAGAGAAAATTTACTTTTGATTAAATGAAGTGCTTGGGTAAAATCCGGGAGGGTACATCTTATATAAATGCAACTGCTACTAACATCGAAAGTATATAATGTAACTATAGTATAATAATTAAGCTGAAGTTGTAGATTGATAGTTTGATAATCATTAGAAATGAGGAAAATGTAATTAATGTTATAATAATGCATCTTATTGTATGTAACCGTATTAAGACTGCAAAATATATCATAATTAATACTTATAACATGACAGAGGAGTTTATCACCAGACATATAATAACCCGCATTCAATACCATGCTGTATGGAAGGATCTTCCAAATTCTAACCATATTATGATTATCATTAACTGGATTATTGTAAATAGATTCATCATAAAGGAATGTGCATCTAATGAGGGTAATGGACTTAATGATACTGAGGTTCAATAAGATATTGAGATCTAGAACAACATAGATAATATTATTCCAATACTGAGTATTATAATTTGAAACAAAGGTATTAATATAAGTGAAATTATAAATATACAGTGAACTACCCATAGAAAGGTTAATGAAGTTATTATCAGTATTAAGTCGTGATAGCTCATAATTCCACAAATTAACCAGTATGTGCATACTCATCTCAAAAATGTGATTACAGGATTCAAGTCTGCACTGCATATAATACACAGTCAAAAACCAAATAACAGAAATGTTAAACATTCTAATCTCTAACTCTTGTAAATGTGTATTACTACAACAGGAAGTTATGAGGCATCTCCATCTGAGCATAAAGATAAAGTTATCACTAGAGAAAAAGTGAATATCAGAGTGCAAGTTAACCAAAGCCCTTTTATATAGTATGAACTCATTATGAAAGATTGTACATGTAAAAGATAAGTGATAAACCAAAAGGTAATACATCTGAACATTATTAAATATGATCGCCAAGATACGAAAGACCCCAGATTGAACATTATGATTCATATTATTAGAGTACCAAGTATACAAATGAAAGTTACTTTCAACAGTCTGATTCTCAAGAACATCAAATAAGATCAAAGATTTGTGATCACTATGTATTTGTTTATTGTAGACTTTCTTGTGTAATTTACAATTAAACTCAGTCGAACTATGGAAATACAAACACAGATAATGGGATATCAAGATTTTTATATAAGAAATCCTCATATTGAAAGTGTCAGTCTGGGCAACACACAAGAACCTCATAAACTTTTCACTCCTAATCAACCAGTCATTACATAGGAATTTAGTAATTTTCCACCAAACAGAGAAGAACTCAAAGTATTCTCCACAAGGAGAGAAGATGTTACCATGCTGAAACTGCATCTGATAGCTCTGAGTTGTGGCTGGCCTTATCACTTCCTGAAACTGGCTGTTAATTAAGCTGTATTGTTGTTTTTCCTCTTCCAAGGCATACTCAATCGGGATTAACAAAAACACAGAAGCTGAACTATAGATTAGATGAGCATAAACAAATATATAAGTAAGATTGTATCTTAGATTTGGGAAATGCTGAAGCTTAACAAAGTCGGCAAGATTGACGACAAGAGTGTGGGTATGCTTGTAATCAATCATATGAAGAGAAAGGTAAAAAAATTGAATAAGTATAGAAGACTTACCTGCAGGAGAAATACGATTCAATTGTCTAGTTGTGAGCATCATGGAGGGTCGCAGTTCTTCTTTCAAAGCATATTCAAACGAAATTACCAAAGATACAGAATCTGGGCTATAGATTAAGTGAGCATAATCACGTATCTGAGTAAGATTGTATCTTAGATTTTGGAATTTCTGAAGCTTAAAAAAGTCGACAAGATTGTCGGCAAGATTGGCGGCAAGAGTGTGGGTATGCTTGTAATCAATCATGTAAAGGGAAAGGAATAGATGAAGGAGGAGAAGAGAAAACTTACCTGCATGAGGGATACGATTCACCCGTGTAGTGACGAACATCATGGAGGGAAGCGGTGAAAAGACCCCATTAAGAACCCAGAAGAAGATTTTAGAAGACGGCAGAATGTTTAGAGAGAAGGCAGAGCCCTATTCTCCAAGTCTTTGTTATGCCCCGTTACCATATCCTAACTGTGTTGCCCTTCGGTTCATGAATCGGGAGTTGAAAGTTCAACATAGGCTTGAGTATGAATCTTAATTGGCAAGGGGCAGTCCGGCTGGTTTCGATTTTGACCGAAAAACCGCTAATTTTTAAATCGGTTTCGGTTTGGTCCTAAACTGAAATAGTTTTAAAACTTTGTAAACTCAAGTATTTAAGTCTAATCAAGAAATTGAGTCATTAGAGGCTTGAAACTTATATGTAATTTGTTGTTTTTATATACTCAAGTATTGTGGTGTTTTTTCTTCTAATTTTCCAATGCCGAAAACTATTTTATTATCAACATAAAACATTTAAAAACTTCTCACCTTGAAAACTACTTGAGAGGTTGAAGTCTATATATTAAAAAAAAAAATTCTTCCTCCTCTACTCAATTTTTTATATTTTTATATTTATTGGTGTGAACTGATGGTTAACCGGACGGTTTAAGTTTCTGGTCGATTCGGTCGGTTAACCTTCATTGAAACTGCCGATTCAAGGTTCCATGATCTCATGAACCTGAACCGGTAGGAAGATGGTTTGGCCGGTCCAGTCTTAATTCCGGATTCCGATTTTGACCGGGCCGGTTTCAGTCCGATTTGGCCGGTCTGGTTAACCTTTTAACATCTCTAGAACAATATCATCTCTTATTATAAGAACATCTATCAAGCTTATTAAAATCGAGATTCAAGAGACGACTTGTTGTGCACGTCCTTGCTCTCTCTGAAAACACTCTCTCCTTTTTTTAAGTCAATATTCTGGTTCCTTCTACCTTCCCCAATTTCCTCCATCACCTCCACCATGTTCATACCCATCCACCCCAAATAAACCTCTTCTTCGAGCTTCCATGTGGTTGTCATCGAACATGTAAGTTTTCTCGCCCTAATCTTTTCAATTGCAACACCCATGTCCACAAAATCAAGATTAAGATTACATCGATTTTCTTGCCCTAAGCAAGGGGTTTCCATTTTTTTTTTTATCAAAATCAAGATTACATCGATGGCATAAAATTGTATTTGGAAGAGGGGACTCCTCGTCACTCCCTTTCTCAGATCTGGATTACTTCTGCTCTCGATCCACCTCCCCCCCCCATCTCTCTTTCATCCTCAACAACTTCTACAACCCTTCGCTTTGCAGCCCTCGCTTTGCAGACCGGAGATCCCTCGCTTTGCAGCCCTAGTTCCAACTTCGGCCATATCGTGAATCAGGGAACCTGCAAATACCAATTAGAAACTCAGTTAAGAGCTCGAAATTAGGTACCTCAGATCTAGGATTCAACCAAAGATAGAAAAGGAGAATCAAATATTACTGATGGAAAGGGATAACGAACAAGAGAGAGAAGATTGGGAGATAGGATAGAATGATAATCTGATTAATTTGGGAATCCTATGCCAACAACCCTTATAAAGGAGTTTCAGACAGATTATCAAATCGGAATAATAAATGCACTAAATCGGAAAACATGGACCGGTTGGATAAAGTATAAAGAACCCGGTTCACAGACCGTTATAACTGTAATATAGAAAACCATGTCACAATACTGCCTTCTTCAAATGATGCTTGTCCTCAAGGATCAAATGTAGGGAACTTAGCCATGATATCATGGTAGAACTCCCAAGTTGCTTTCTCTATTGGATACCCCTTCCATTGAACCAAGATTTTTGTGGCTGCACCATTACCTCGTTTCACCATTTTTCTTTCAAGGATAGCCTCAGGTTCTTTGAGTTGGCCCACATCAAGCATGTACTGAGGTAAGTTGGAGCTTGTAGCTGCTGGGTTCACACAGATTTTCAGCTGGCTTACATGAAATACGTCATGTATGGCTGCAGATGGTGGTAATTGGAGCTTGTAAGCCACAAAGCCGACTTTATCAATCACAGGGAAAGGGCCGTAGAACCTTGCTGACAGCTTGTGTAGTGCTTTAGTCTTGAGAGAATTCTGCTTGTAAGGTTGGAGCTTAAGGTACACATGATCACCCACATTGAATGATCTAAAAGACCGATGAGCATCATCATTCTGCCTCATCCTATTCTAGGCTCGCAACAGATGAAATTTGAGCATGTTAATGACCTCCTCCCTCTTCATTAGGCTTCTATCAACAAGCACGGATTTACTCTCACCAGGGAGGTAAGGTAGATGCAGTGGAGGAGCTTGGTTGTACAGTATTTCATATGGAGTGGCTTTTATAGCAGAATGATACGTGGTGTTATACCACCATTCAGCAAGTGGCAACCACTTACTCCATGTGTGAGGGGCATCAGCTGTCATGCATCGCAAATAAGTTTCAAGGGTTTTGTTTGTGATTTCAGTCTGCCCATCAGTTTGAGGATGGTACGCTGTGGAGAAGGTGAGGTCAACTCCATTGGTTCTGAACAATTCTCTCCAAACTTCGCTGAGGAAGATTGGATCTCTATCACTGACAATTGTCTGAGGCATGCCGTGTAATTTGAATACATTGTCAAGGAAGAGCTGAGCAACATCAAGAGTTGTGTAAGGGTGTGATAGAGGGAGAAAATGAGCACTCTTACTGAATCTGTCAACGACCACCAGAATTGTATGCTTCTTAAAGGAGGGAGGTAAGCCCTCAATAAAATCCATACTAATAGATTGCCAAATGCCATTAGGTGATGGAAGAGGTTGGAGCAGCCCTGGTTTAGCAGCCACATCGTACTTATTTTTCTGGCAAACGTCACAGTTCCAGATATAATTCTGCACTTCTTTACCCATTCCATTCCAGAAGAAAAGAGTTTTGACCCTGTGCAAAGTAGCATCGCGTCCAGAATGTCCTCCCACAGCAGAATCGTGGAGCCATTTAAGTATGTGAAGTTTCACATCAGAGTTGTTTCCCACAACTAGCTTACCCTTGTATCTGAGTTCATCATTAATGACTGTGTATCGGGGATGAGATTCAGGCTTGGCTTGTATTTCAGAGATAATTTTCTGCAAAGCGGGATCAGTTTGCCAAAGAGCCTGTAGGGAATTACAGAAATCCGGATGAGCTTGGGACAAGGTAATGCTCAACAGTTGCGAACCAGTAACCCTGGATAATGCATCAGCGTCGACATTTTCAGAACCCTGTTTGTACTGGATCTCATAGGAGTATCCCATGAGTTTGGACAACCACATGTGTTGGAATGGCGTGGTGACTTTCTGCTCCAGCATGTATTTCAAACTCTTTTGATCAATTTTAATGATAAATGGCCGATGAGTAAGATACGAACTCCAACTCTGCACAGCATGGACCACGGCGAGCAGCTCTTTCTCGTATACAGATAAGGATTGGTGCTTGGGCCCTAGAGCTCTGCTGATGAAGCAAATGGGGTGATGATCTTGCATGAGCACGACACCAATTCCCAGGTTCGAGGCATCTGTTTCAACTATGAAGGTCTTGTTGAAATCAGGTAGTACAAGGACACGTGTGCTGGACAAAGCTTGTTTGAGAGCAGAGAAAGCAGCAGCCTCGGTGTCACCCCAATAGAAGTTATCTTTCTGTAATAACTGAGACAATGGTCTAGCAATCAGGTTGTACCCTTTGATGAACCGTCTGTAGTAGTTAGCTAGGCCAAGGAAACTACGGATTTGTTTTTGGTTGCTGGGAATGGGCCAGTTCTGTACAGCAGTGATCTTAGTTGGATCGGTGCTCACTCCCTCTGAAGAGATGAAATGTCCAAGGTACTCCACCTTACTAGCTCCAATGTACACTTAGATGCCTTCAAGAATAATTGTTGAGCTCGCAGAATTGGGAAGACAGATTCCAAGTGTTGAAGATGAGTTGACCAGCTTGGACTATAAATGAGGATATCATCGAAGAAAACGAGCACATATTTTCTGGCGATGGACCGAAACACATGATTCATCAGGCCCTGAAAAGTGCATGGAGCATTAGTCAAGCCAAAAGGCATGACAAGGTATTCGTAATGGCTAGAGTGTTTTTTGAAAGCTGTCTTGTAGACATCAGTAGGCTCCATGCGCAGCTGGTGAAATCCTGCCCTTAAATCAAGTTTGGAGAAGTATTGAGCTCCACCTAGCTCATCCAAGAGATCCTCGAGCAAAGGTATAGGGGATTTATCTTTGATTGTCTGCTGATTGAGGCCTCTAGAATCCACACATAGACGCCACAAACCATCTTTCTTTTTCACTAATACCACTGGAGAAGCATAGGGGCTAGCACTGTATTGGATTATTCCTTGATCAAGCATATCCTGAACCAACTTCTCAATGACATTTTTCTGCATAGAGGAATATCTGTAGGGCCTTTTACTGATGGGGTTAGCATCTGAATTGAGTGGAATTTTGTGATTAAATCCTTCCCGGAAGGGAGGCAATTCTTTTGGCTCTTGGAATAAGTCAGCAAACTGAGAGATAAGTTGATTAAGAGACTCATCAGTAAGATTTCCGGGAGAAGTTGCTATGTGGCATATTTGCATTTCGGTGGGGGAGGTTTCCAAGGTACTGCAGGCCTGTAATAGGGCTATTTGTGGTTTCTGCAGCAAGATAGAATTAAGAGTGCTGCCTTTGACAACCTTGGTGCTTGGGTTACTAACTCCCCGGATAACATGTTTCAACCCTTTTTAGGAAAACTCCATTATCATTTCAACAAAATCCCACCAAACTGGACCTACCACAGTAAGCCATTGAATCCCAAGTACAAGATCACAGCAGTCCAGAGGGAGAGTGCGAATATCAGTGGAAAACTCATAACCCTGCATTTTCCAATGGAACCCATCACATTTATAAGTAGAGCACATATTGTTCCCATTTGCAGCAGCCACCAACATAGGTTTAACAGCCTCAAGTCTGCAACCAAGATGCTTAGAATTGTCAAGATCAAGGAAGTTGTGGGTGCTGCCCGGATCAATGAGGATGTTGAGCTTTTTCTTAAGGTAGTAACCAACCACACGCATACAATTGAATGTAGTTGAACCACTGAGTGCATTGACTGAAATTTGGGGAGATTCCAGCTCCTCTGATGAAGGTTCCTCTATCCAAGGGTCAGAGAGTAATGTAGATTCGACATCCACCTCGTCATCACACTCCATAACATAGATTTGACCCTTCCTATGCTTGAGCTGATTTCCTCATAAGAGTACATAATCCTTTAGTTCTCCTCTCCTGCATTTCCTCATAAGAGTACCTGCGAGCAGGCCTGTCACTGAGCTGTTTAGTAGGGTATGTGTTTGGCTTATTTTGTGGTGGTTTGGGAGATTCGGGTGGTGAGGGAAGGAGTGGTAAGGATTTATGGCAGTTAGGTGTTTTGGTGTATGGGCTGTAAGTGGAGGTGTGATTTATGGTTGAGGGCTTTTGAGGAGCTAAAGATATAGAGAATTCATGGAGTTTAGCTAAGCGAGCAGCCTCAGCCAAGGTAGTAGGTTTGAACTGGCGAACGTGCATCTGTAGATGAGGGTACATATTGGCCAAGAAGATACTCAAGGTGTGTTCAGTAGGTAAGGCCAACCTGGTAAGCGCACACTCAAATTTCTCAAGAAAATCCTCCACAGACTCATTCTGTTTCAGACTAACCAGTTCAGCAAGGGGATCATCATACAATTTCCCAAATCTAGCAGATATATCGACAATATACTCAGACCACACATGATAGATATTGAAGCGAGACTGAATATAATTGTGATGCTACTGTAAGGCCTTACCCTCCAAGTGCATAGAACCTAGGCGAACTCGCATATCAGGATTAATGCTATCCAGATGAAAAAATTGCTCACAACGGTAGATCCATTCTCGGATCAGAGTACCGTCAAACCTAGGGAACTCGATCTTAGTGAGCCGAGTCGAGAGGTTACCTGTGTGAAAAGGGGTGGCTCCAACTTGAATCGGTGAAGGCCGGTTTGCAGACAAGGGACCAGATCTGCCTAAATCCGGAGGGTCTGGGGTTTGAGGAGACCGATAGGCAGCCTGCTGAGAGGATTCTGGTGGTTCAGAGGAAGCCTTCACAGAGGGAGCTCGTGGTGGCCGCTGATTTTGAGCTATGCGAGCCAACATCTCTCGCATCTCCTTCATCTGCGTCTCCATACTCAGATGTTGCTCCTCAAACTGTTTCTTCGTATCCTCAACGTTCTTGTTGAGCTCAATGACACTTTGATGTCTAGTTCCTTCCATGGTGGAAATTTCCAGAATCGAGAGTGGCTCTGATACCAGTGAAGCAGGGAACTTGCAAATCCCAATTAGAAACTCAGTTAAGAGCTCGAAATTAGGTACCTCAGATCTAGGATTCAACCAAAGATGGAAAAGGAGAATCGAAGATTACAGATGGAAAGGGATAACGAACAAGAGAGAGAAGATTGGGAGATAGGATAGAATGATAATCTGATTAATTTGGGAATCCTATGCCAACAACCCTTATAAAGGAATTTCAGACAGAAATATCAAACGGAATAATAAATGCACTAAACCGGAAAACATGGACCGGTTGGATAAAGTATAAAGAACCCGGTTCAAAGACCGTTATAACTGTAATATAGAAAACCCCGTCACATATCGTCATCTGTATCGCCTTTGGTGGCTGGTGGTGGCATGGATCTGCACTTTTCTTCCATTCCTGTCCTTCATCAATTCCTGATTCAAGATCTGTTCATTCTGGCTCGTGCTTCTTCGGGCTCTTCATCAATCCCAGATTTGTTCCTCACTATAAGATAATTACAGTCGGTAAACTATCTCTCCCTTTTCCCTCTGCTTTTTATTCTCTTCAAATTGTTACTCCTCTATTTATTACAACATCAGTAAGACCAATTTCAACACCGTCTCTCAAAACAGTTTACTTAGTATTTGGAAACAATCTCATCTAAATTGGTGTCGAGGTAACGATATCATTTCTGATAACTATCCCATCCTTTTTCGGCTGATTCACGTTAAGAGCTTTGTGTCTCAAGCTCTTTTGATAATTTTCGTATGGGGTTTAACCCCACACCCGAAAAATTATAACCCGCACCCGTTTTGGGCGCATCCGTAACGCGCCCAAAAAACCCAAGTCGGATCTGTTCAAAACTGTTCAAGAATTATTATTTTTTTTGCCTTCAAACTGTTCAAAAATGCGGTCTGGTTTTGGGCGCATCCTAGGGACGCCCAAATTTGAACCGGCTTTTTAAAAAAAGGTTTGGACGCATCAAGGATGTGCTCAAGAGTGGGCGGGAGTTATAATTTTTCGGGTGCGGTTTTTTTTTTTCGTTTTCGTATACCATAGTTCTAGTAACTAGGTGTCCAATGTGAATTGCTTCAATTATGTTGATATTATTCCTTATATCCATAATTGTTGAACCCGGATAAAACAAGCCCGTTAAGACAAGCCCAAAGCCCATGATACTTCTCCTAGGTCACAAACTGAATGATATATAAAAGGGGGTAAATTACTTAAGAAAGAAGAAAAGATAAGAGGATAAGACCGGGGAAAGGGAGCAGAAAAAGAAAGGGGGAGAGCCGTAGGAAGAAAGAGGGAGAAGCGTAGGAGGGAGGAAGGAGGAGGGGCTGTTTTGTGGCTAGAGGAGGGAACCCTCGGATGGGGGCTCTCGGTTTGGATTCCCGCAGCCCCACCGCTTCATCCACTACCGCTAGGTTCACCGTCCCGCCTCAGTCGTTGACGCCTCCCTCGCGATCGCCACCAGATCTAAGCCAACGAGGCGCTCCGGTAAAGATCGGCACACCAAGGAGGCCATGGGCTCGGTCGAAGCCCGTAGTCCGTCTGGCACGCTAGCCGCAGCTCGCCTCGGCATGGCACGCGTCCTCGCTAGCCGCAGCTCGCCTCGGCACGGCACGCGTCCACGCTAGCCGCAGCTCGCCTCGGCATGGCACGCTAGCCGCAGCTCGCCTCGGCATGGCACGCTAGCCGCAGCTCGCCTCGGCATGGCACGCTAGCCGCAGCTCGCCTCGGCATGGCACGCGTCCTCGCTAGCCGCAGCTCGCCTCGGCATGGCACGCGTCCTCACTACGGCCTCGACTAGCTGCAGCTCGCCTCGGCATGGCACGCGTCCTCGCTAGCCGTAGCTCGCCTCGGCATTACTCGCGGGACTCCAGGTATATACGAGTAATTGTTTATGTCGAAGTCATGGGTACGTATATGGCACGTAAGGTCATTTAGTCGAATAAAGTATTGAGCATGAGTCTCACCTTCTTTTGGTGATGTATAATTACATCCTTAAATCTCTTTTCGGGTATAAATTAATCATTCTCATTTCCTAGAGTATCATTTGTCAATTATATCATTTACATCATTATTGCCTTGAGCGTCGGAGAGCCTTTCCCGGGGAGCCCCAACTCCGGGTCTGGCTTTTGCAGGAACATACGCATTTACCTTACAACAAGAGAGACTAGAGAGTTCATTAGAAGAAGAAACGACAAAGACTCGGGAATCCGGAGTGTTGCCGGTTTCCCGTCCGTTGGAATGAGGTTCCGACAAATCCGGCCTCCAACGCTGGCGCCGTCTGTGGGAAACTTTTCTCACACAACCAGTTTGACATTCATCATGACGAGGGTTTTCTATTCCCGCTCTATGAAAAACAAATCTTAAGATTAACAAAAGATAAAAGGCAAAGAGTCAGGTAAGTCCCTCTTGCACCTAGCATGACTTTTACCTTGCTCATACTTTCTTCTATTTATTTAGCTTGCTTACAATTAGCGGCATCGGGCGAGTCACCGAGCACGCGATATGTACCGTGACCTAGATGAGATGTACACTCACCTAGGCCATGATGCCGCCTCACCAGGCAGGGCTGTAAGACCTCTTGGGTGGTGATGCAGCTTCCAGGGCTGAGCTAAAAAACTCCCCCTGGTCGCGAAAGCATGGACGGGTTTATGCCAACGAGCTCATCCGCCATGATCCCGCCTCACCAGGCAGGGCTGTAAGACCTCTTGGGTGGTGATGCAGTTTCCAGGGCTGGGCTAAAAAACCCCCCCAGGTCGCGTGTCCAGCTTCCAGGACTGAGCTAAAAAACTCCCCCTGGTCGCGAACTCGCCATGATTCCACCTCACTGGGCTGGGCTAAAACCCCCCCAGGTCGCGTGTCCAGCTTCCAGGGCTGAGCTAAAAAACTCCCCCTGGTCGCGAACTCGCCATGATTCCACCTCACTGGGCTGGGCTAAAAAAACCCCCCAGGTCGCGTGTCCAGCTTCCAGGGCTGAGCTAAAAAACTCCCTCTGGTCGCGAACTCGCCATGATTCCACCTCACTGGGCTGGGCTAAAAAAAAAAAACCCCAGGTCGCGTGTTCAGCTTCCAGGGCCGATCTAAAAAACTCTCCTTGGTCGTGAAAGCATGGACGGGTTTATGCCAACGAGCTCACCCGCCGTGATCCAGCTTCTAAGGTGAGCTAAAAAACTCTCCTTGGTCGCGAAAGCATGATGTGAGATGACAGGTATTGACATCCACTCAAGACTATTACAAGACAAATCCCACGAGCAAATTCCATTCAACAATATACATAACCCACACGAGGACCAATACACCTCATTGCATGCATACAACCACGCGAGCGACGCGAACAACAGCATGCCTCAAATACCCCACGTGAGTATCAACATGCTCTATTTTATACGTACTCGCGTGCCCGTAACAAATGCACACCAGATTAAAAATACATTATACATGCTCGAAAAATTACACTAACTACGCGTGTAACAACATGCTCAATCGCAAGATCGCTCACGGGGCTAACACCCAAGCAAGCCTGTGGTGTCTCTTCCCTTAGACATAAGGGTTTCACTGGGTCACTCGGGCAAAACGCTTTATGAGTATAAATGATACCAAGAGAGATGATATTTCCGAAGGAGCCCAACTGATCCCAACATTCGTTTATCATACATGCGTATGGAATAATATGCTCACAATGCATTAAAACTATACCTAATCCTATGTTCCATTACGTGCCTCGCGAGTAACGAGATATCAGTAGAGGTGGTATGCACACGTGTTAACAACTATATACATGAGTGTCAGCATGTCTACCATGACACGCAAGCTCAACATGCTCCATATCGCGACCATACTCCACGCGAGCAACAATATGCTCCGTAATACCCATATATATACTACGTAAGCATCAACATGTTGCATGTTACATAAACATACGTGGGAAGCCACATACTTCATTATGCATATATCACATGAGCAAAGACATGTTCATTCGCACGTTCGTTCGCAAGGTTAAAACCCTAGCGAGTCTTGGGCGTCTCTTCCCCTAAGCTTGGGAGCTTCCCTTAGCCTTCGTTCATTCGCATTAAGCCGGGAACTTCCTTTAGCTTTGTTCATTAAAGAGAGATCTCGCAAGGCTAGCGACTAGCGAGCCTGGAGGGTTTTCTCTCTTCGAGTCTCGTCTTAGTCTAAAAAGGCTATAAAGTGTGAAAGAGAAAAATCAAGGGGAGGTTGGGTGCGATTCACTCTCAAAATCACCGCATCATACACTACCCCTAAACAAACGTAAGATTTAGTAAAGGTCCAATAAACCAAGCCTTCGTTTATTCAACGAAGAGCTTGGGGGGCTGTGTTGGACCCGGATAAAACAAGCCCGTTAAGACAAGCCCAAAGCCCATGATACTTCTCCTAGGTCACAAATTGAATGATATATAAAAGGGGGTAAATTACTTAAGAAAGAAGAAAAGAGAAGAGGATAAGACCGGGGAAAGGGAGCAGAAAAAGAAAGGGGGAGAGGCGTAGGAAGAAAAAGGGAGAAGCGTAGGAGGGAGGAAGGAGGAGGGGCTGTTTTGTGGCTAGAGGAGGGAACCCTCGGATGGGGGCTCTCGGTTTGGATTCCCGCAGCCCCACCGCTTCATCCACTACCGCTAGGCTCACCGTCCCGCCTCAGTCGTTGACGCCTCCCTCGCGATCGCCACCAGATCTAAGCCAACGAGGCGCTCCGGTAAAGATCGGCACACCAAGGAGGCCATGGGCTCGGTCGAAGCCCGTAGTCCGTCTGGCACGCTAGCCGCAGCTCGCCTCGGCATGGCACGCTAGCCGCAGCTCGCCTCGGCATGGCACGCGTCCTCGCTAGCCGTAGCTCGCCTCGACATTACTCGCGGGACTCCAGGTATATACGAGTAATTGTTTATGTCGAAGTCATGGGTACGTATATGGCACGTAAGGTCATTTAGTCGAATAAAGTATTGAGCATGAGTCTCACCTTCTTTTGGTGATGTATAATTACATCCTTAAATCTCTTTTCGGGTATAAATTAATCATTCTCATTTCCTAGAGTATCATTTGTCAATTATATCATTTACATCATTATTGCCTTGAGCGTCGGAGAGCCTTTCCCGGGGAGCCCCAACTCCGGGTCTGGCTTTTGCAGGAACATACGCATTTACCTTACAACAAGAGAGACTAGAGAGTTCATTAGAAGAAGAAACGACAAAGACTCGGGAATCCGGAGTGTTGCCGGTTTCCCGTCCGTTGGAATGAGGTTCCGACAAATCCGGCCTCCAACAATAATGATCTTGATATCATGACAGATGCTCAATTTTATGTTCTTTTCACTCATGCTTACTCTCTTAAGAGCTGCTCTAAATTGTTCTTTTTAGTTCATCGGATTTTATCATCAGGTCTTTTCTTTAGTTTTGCCCAGGCGAGGTGTCTTCATTGGCGTGTTGTAACATTAATAAATTCAGATTCTTAAACATTATGTTTATAAACATTAATTCTTGTTTGTATTCTCTTCCTTCTTTTCTCCTTAATAGCCTTAATTACAACTTTTCTACTTCTATTTTCATTTATCTGGGTGCTTCTAATCCAGAGTTGAATATTTTTTTATATTTTATTTTATGTTCCTTGAATAATATTTGTCTTATCGATTTTATAGTGGACAACTGTTTCCATCCTTGCCACTTTCAAAATCCTGAAAATCTTGTTTGTTTATATGCCAAACTTATGTCTCCTCCATACATGTATAATGCCACCACATCTACTATGTGTCCTCTTAATGATTACTTTAGCAGTCTTTTTAATTACTTTACTACTGTTGTACACATTTGTGAGATTGTGGTCTCGTGAAGATCATATGTGAGCCTATACCTTTCATTGATATGCATATATTGGTCTGATTGTAACATAATGCTTCTGTTGATATTTGTTCTCACTCTATTATCTTATTTAGATTTTGGTTTGTTATTATGGGAGGATATAGTAGTAATGTATTTAGTTGAGAATAAGCTACTGATGTGGCAATTTATCTTAACTTGTATATAAACTAATCCTGCTTCCTTTGACAGGATTAAGTCATTACAACAACAGAATATTCTTTATCTCTCTTCTCCCCCAATTTCCTCTCTCGATACTTTTCTGCATCCATTCTTCCATGGCTTGATTCTTCCTTATCATCACGATTATGATGATTTACAGGTAGATTTAGCACTATTAACATGGTATCAGAGCTCAGGGAAGGATATCTAAGTTGTTCTTGCTCATTCGATGGCTCAATCAAGTGATTCTAGGGCTTCGGTGTTCTCTGCTTTGAATCGCTGTTCAATCGCAATTGTTTGGCTTCGTTTATCTCAGATCGGTTCGTTTCTGTTATGATCTTGCTATTTCTTCTTGATTCTTGGTGATTCGATCGTGTTTCTCTCCTGATCGTTTTTGCTCCAGTGTTGTTGGAGTTCTTTACTGGTGTCTCAGTGTTCGTTGCTATTTTGTTGCTACTCGATTGTCTTTTGCTGGTGTTTTTCTGTCTTTACCTGCTGCTATCAGATCGAGATCGTATTTGTTGACATCAGATCTTGCTGCTGGTGATTGTTGTTGCTTGTTGCTGTCTAATTGTTCGCTCAGTTCTTGATATTGTCTGGTATTATTACATTTGTTCGTCCTAGTTGCTGCACACAATGGTGAATGGCGCACATTCCGGTATTCTTGGAGGTGAGCTTCCACTTGGAGGTAAAAAGTTTGATCCCTACTTCTTGTCTAATTCCGATCATCCTGGAATGACGCTTGTTTCTGCTTTGTTTGATGGGAATAACTTTCTGAGTTGGAGTAGGAGTATCAAAGTAGCTTTGAGGTCTAAAATGATGCTATGTTTTATAAATGGACTTATTGTGAAACCTGCTGAAACTGATGATGGCTTTGAGATTTGGGAACGCTGTGATTCTATTGTCATGTCTTGGATTACTAACTCCATGATTAAGGAGATATCTCAGACTTTTGCTTTTGTTAATACCTCTATGGAGCTTTGGAATGAAATTGTTGAACGATATGTCGAGAGATTTAGCTAATTTTCGTCAAGACAGTCTTTCTGTTTCCATGTATTATGCTAAGCTGAAAAGTATGTGGGATGAGCTTGAGAATATTGATGGAGTTCCGTTTTGCACATGTGGAGTGATTAAGCAATGCTCTTGTGTCTTGTTGAGGAGGATTTTTGATAGGGACATGACAGCTAAAGTGATGCAATTCCTTATGGGCTTGAATGATGCTACGAGACTGTAAGATCCTCTATTATGTCCAGTGATCCTTTGCCTAATACTAACAAAGCATATCACATGGTGTTGAGGATTGAAAGACAGTAGGAAATAACTAGCAAGATGGCTAGTTCTCATGAAGCTTTGGCTATTAACAGAAACTCCAATCATAGGTCTCATCATGCTCGTCCTCAGTCACAGCTTGCTGGTCAAGGTTATGGCCAAGGATACAATGCAGGAAATAATTCAGGAAATGCTTATAACTCTAAGAATGGCTATGAGAGAGAAGGGAAGAAACAAAAATATGATAATAGAAAGTGTAACTACTGCAGCGAGTCTGGACATGTTCGGGAGAATTGCTTCAAACTCGTTGGATATCCTGATTGGTGGAAAGGATCCAAGGCTGATGGCAATGGAAAAATGATGGCTAATGTGCAAGAAATGGGAGATTATGGGAGTCCCCTTGATAATGAGGAACTCAGCTCTAAACCGGAGTCTTCTCTGGTCAATGTTGTAGTGCTGGATGTTCTAAAACAGATTCAGGCTCGCACAAATGGAGATGAAGGACCTAGCAGAGGTCAAGATGCCATTCATTCTGCAAACTTCGCAGGTAAACTCACTCTTTTTTCTCATGAGCATGTCTCCATGACAGCACCATGTACATGGGTGGTAGATTCTGGGGCTACAAACCATGTACTCCCTCTGTCCCATTTTGTTAGTCTCATTTGCTTTTTTCACATATGTCGAGACACGTTTTGTATCGTAAATATCTCTAATTATATGTTAATAAAAATTATAATTTTTTAATATTGTTAAAGTACTCATTAAGACGAATCAAACAAGACCCCACATGGCTATGTTTGTTCTTATACATTAGGAGAAATCTACAAGATTCTCTCGGTTTGTGAATAGTGTCACAAAAAGAAATGGGACTAACATTATGGGACGGAGGGAGTAGCTTACAATCGGAGTCTATTCGATGAATTGAGTCCGCTCAGTAAACCTATAAGGATAGGTTTACCTGATGGTTCAATTCAAATGGTGAAGGAATTCGGATCAGTCAGCATCACATCTGATCTGAAACTCACTAATGTTCTGTTCATGCCGGCTTTTAAACCCAACCTTTTATCAGTATCTCAGTTATTGGAAGATGACTCCCTTGTATTTGTGTTTGGGGCACATGGATATGCTCTACAGGACCTTATCACTAATAAGGTGATTGCAGCTGGAGCAAAGGATGGTGGATTATACAAACTGTTTGCTCAGGCTGAAGGTTCGAATGACAAAGACAGGAATTTCAGGTTCAAGTTTCCGGTGTTGGATGCTTCAATGGTTTCTCAAACATTAAGTTCAATTTGTAATAAAACAGGTTCTGTCGACTTGCAGCATGCTCGTTTGGGGCACATTTCATTGTCAAAAATGAAACACTTGGATATTGATTGTAGTACATTGCAGAATTTGGTCTGTGATACCTGTGCTCTTGCAAAGCACCATAAATTGCATTTTCCTAAAAGCAGTTTTTTGGCTTCCTGGTTATTTGAGCTGATTCACCTTGATTTGTGGGGTCCGTATCGGGTAGCCACACACTCAGGTGCCAGATTTTTTCTCATTGTTGTGGTCGACTTCTCCAGGGCAACCTGGACTTTCCTCCTGAACAATAAATCTCAGGTTTTTGGAGTCGTTTCTCAGTTTTTTAACTATGTGGAAACTCAGTTCGGTGTTCGGATAAAAGGGATAAGGACGGATAACGGGACATAATTTGTTAACCAAGCAATGCATACTCTCTTGGTCAACAAAGGAACCATTCATCAACGTTCTGCTCCCGGTGTCCCGGAACAAAATGGGCGTGTAGAACGAAAACATCGCCATCTTGTCGAAGTTGCTCGAGCTTTGCGACTTCATTCCTCTCTTCCTATTAGTTTTTGGGGCGACTGCATTCTTGCAACCACACATTTGATCAACCTTCTGCCTTCATCGGTTCTTCAATGGGAAACTCCTTTCTTTCGTTTATATGGTAAGCAGCCCGATTATACTCGGTTACGAGTCATCGGTTGTTTATGCTACACTCTCCAACCTAAACACTCTCGTGGGAAGTTCGACGCCACTAGTCGTCGTTGTGTCATGCTTGGTTATCCTATTGATCAAAAGGCGTATAAGCTTTATGATTTGGTGACTCACAAGATTATTGTGGCACGCCATGTTCTATTTCGAGAGACTGAATTTCCATTCAGGACAAACCCTGCTGGTGCTTCTGATATTGCACCAAGTCTTCCGCTGATTTCTTTTGGGCCAGACGACCCAATTTCTTCATCTAATGGACCTATGTCCAAATCTCCACCAATATCTGGATCACCTAATACATTACCTGCTGATGTATTACCTAACGATGGGCCCATAGTTTCTACTCCAGCACATGGGCCTAACTCCAACGATTTTTGCAATCCTGGACTGCCTGACTCTGCCTCAGGTCAACTTCTTCCTGCTGTTTCGCCTCTGTTGCCCATCCAGCCCGAAAATACCATTGTTCCTATTGCTCCACGCCGCCTTGCTCGTCCTACTCGACCACGTCCTCGTCTTGAAGGTTTTGTTTGTGACAATATTCCTCAACGTATTCTGCCACATGATGATCTTGAGGATTCCTTTACTCAAGTCTTCCATGCTGTGTCTCTACATGACTTGCAACACCATTCTTCAGAATATGTTCACTCCTTGTTCAATGTCTTCAGCGAGGTTGAGCCGTCTACTTTTGCACAAGCCAAAGTTCATCCACAATGGGTAACGGCTATCGACCAGGAGCTTGCCGCTTTGGAGCGTAATGACACATGGGAACTAACGTCTCTGCCTCCGGGCAAGAGAGCAATAGGGTCGAAATGGGTTTATAAGGTAAAGTTTCGACCCACAGGTGAAGTTGAGCGCTACAAGGCTCGATTAGTAGCTAAAGGCTTCAATCAAGTCAAGGAGAAGGATTATAAACATACCTTCTCTCCAGTAGCCAAATTCCCTACCGTTCGCATTGTTCTTGCTCTTGCTGCTACTCGCAAATGGTCGTTGCATCAGCTCGACATCAACAACGCTTTCCTCCATGGTTTCCTCGATGAGGAAGTCTATATGTTACCCCCTCCTGGATACACCCTTGCTCAGCCCGGTCAAGTATGTCGCCTTCGTCGCTCATTATATGGTTTGAAACAAGCAAGTAGGCAATGGAATATTGAGCTTACCAAGCATCTTCTTGTCCTGGGATATGTTCAATCCAAGCACTATTTATATTATTTTTCTTATTAAGTTTATTGCTACAACCAAGATTACACCCAAGTTCACAACATAGTTTACATCCAAGTCCACAATTTCTCTTTAACTTTTTTTTTGGCCGAGAAAACAGGGCAAGTCCCTGTGAGTAGACTTAATTAATTAAACAAAGCATTTTGTCCACCAGGGACTACAAGGGAAATTAAAATAGCATGAAGGGAAGAGCAAATAACATCAGGAGGGGAAATAAGTTCAGCAAAAGCAGAATCAGAATGCAGGAAATTGAGGGAGAAGTTGGCGAGACCATCCGCCACGGTATTTGCAACACGAGAGGCATATTGAAGCTTGGCTTCCCAGTTGTGGCTCACAAGAAGGTTCTTGCAGCGGGCGACAAGAAAGAAGTTCGGGTGGGAGTGCAAATTATTCGAGTTAATCATTTTGACTGCCTGGAGGGTGTCCGTCTCAACAAGGATTCTTGGGTATCCACGTCTAGAAGCAAACTGAAGGCCATGTAAACTACTCCACAATTCAGCAGTAAGCGCTGGGAAAATCCCACATCTGAAGACGAAGCCAATAATGAAGTTCTCGGAATTATCACGAACTAAGCCACCACCCCCAGCAAGACCCGGGTTGCCCTTAGAGACCGCGTCACAGTTAAGTTTGAGCCATTGTTTCGGAGGGTGAGACCAAGGCAAGGGAGAAACCGACATGCGCCAAAAGGCATCAGTGAGACCGTAGACTTTAGTTGAAAGATGAGAAATGGGATCATGTTGGTTGAAGATCAACGAATTCCTGGTTTTCCACGAGTGCCATGCCATGAAAGCAAAGGTAGAGCTCTAGTGGTCACCTTTTCTGACGCACCCGTTACTGAGTGGGCACATTCCAAATCTTCTTCCAAAGCGGATCAAGAGGAGTAGCTGAGTCGTCACGCAGGAGGGCCATGCCTGACTTCGGGGTGTATTGTCCTAATGAGGAAAAGCTTTGACATACTTTTTCATGAGCGTCAGGATCATCCAAAACCTGAACTGAGGCCATATGTTGTTTAATATATTTTGGCAGAAGAGGGTCAATGATCGCCCAATTCCAGGAGTTGCCAAGCCACATTTCTGCCACCGTTGCCCCAATGATATCTTTCGGGATTACAACGAGATAGATATATTCAAAAGTAACTTTAAAGAGCAAGGCATGTGACCAGAAAAAGGTTGAACGAACATTACCAATAGTAATACGCCACCCTTTAGACAAAACATCATTTCCTTCAATGACCCCTTTCCAAGTGGGGGAGGAGCCCGATCTCTTCTGAAACATGTCAATATCTGCGCGCCCATTACAGTATTTACCACGGTGAATTCTGCTCCACAGGGCTTGAGGTTCTTGCAACATTCTCTACCCCAGCTTCGCGAGCACCGCAGCGTTGGACTGGTGCAAGGAGCGAATAACCAGCCTGCCGAGGGCTTTAGGCTTCATAACAGTGTTCCAAGAGATTAGATGGATTTTCCTATGCTGCGGAAATGAGCCCCAAACAAAATTTCTGACCACCTTATCCATCTGATCACACAATTTAACGGGACACTTGTTGATTGCATGACGTACAATGGTAAACTAGTCAAGACAGATGAAGCGAGAGTGGTACGACCTTCCATGGAAAGATGCTTGCCTTGCCAACCACGGAGACGAGTCTCCATCTTATCCACCATGAATTGGTAGCGGTTGCTAGTCATGCGATTACAGGCGGTAGGCATGCCCAAATCGTGACCCAGGTCGGCAACAATTGGAATCCTCAGATCAGAACTAATTTGGAGGCGCATGGGAGCCTGAACCTTCCATGAAAACAACATATTTCTCTTGTTAAAGTTCACTTGTTAACCTAATTCCCCACAAAAGCAATCAAGACATCCCTTGATTACATTAGCCTGATTCGGTTTAGCTTCCGCAAACAGGATGGAATCGTCGGCGAGAAAGAGGTGGGATAAAACTACTCCATCAAGCTCAATGGGTCGCCAATGCCTTGTAGCCACCTCACTCTGGATGATATGAGATAGCCTTTCCATACACATCACAAATAAGTACATAGAGAGAGGATCACCATGCCGGACTCCACAGGAGGGAGCGAAAGAACCAGCCTTGCTACCATTCCATAAAAGTTCCATACGCCCTTCAGTTTAACAGTTCATGATCGTATCAACTAGATGTGTCGGGAGGCGAGCTTGATGGAGGATAGCTCTTAAGAAGTCCCAACGAATTCTGTCATAGGCTTTGGCCAAATCCACCTTAATAATCATCCATCTCGTGGTACTTCTAGGCGCTAACATGGTGTGGAGAACCTCTTGAACAATAACCACATTATCAATACTTTGTCTGCCCAGGATGAAGCTTGCTTGGATCGGCGAAATCAGTGATGGAAGAATCGTCTTGATTCGGTTGACAATAATTTTAGTTGCAAGTTTGAAGGCAACATTCAGTAAAGAGATCGGGCGAAAATCAGCCGGTGTCGTTGGAGTGGTAGATTTCGGAATAAGGACAATGAGCGCATTACCCAGGTTCTCCGGAATGTGGCCCGAGTTGAGCAGCTGAAACATGGAATCAATAACCTGGTCTCCGATATGGTGCCAGCTATGCTGAAAGAACTCAGCCAGAAATCCGTCAGGCCCCGGGGCCTTATAGGGTCCCATGAGACGCAGAGCCGGCTAGACATCATCACTTGAGAAGGGCTTGCTTAGGGTTCCCAAGTCATCCACTAACAACACAGGGAAGGAGAAGTCCAGGGTCTCGAGGTTTGAGATTTGGGAGCGAGGCTCATCCGTATAAAGATTGGCAAAGAAGGTGAAAACAAACTGTTGCAGTTCGTACGCATCATCAATAATATTGCGCGCCGAATCACAAAGCGACAAGACTCGGTTAGCGCGATGACGAACAATGTTGCTCCTGGTGGAGGACTTGCTCAAGCTCGCAACAAAGCTTCTAAGACATACGAAGGATGCGTTGAGACGGGCGAGTAGAAAGGTCCTTACGAGCCCCCTCTAATCTTTCCCAAAGTTTAATCTTTTTCTAGAAGATATGGCCAAACGTGGACCGATTCCACTGATTAAGCTCCGCAGCAAAGGAAGCAAGGGAAGCGTGGAGATCAGAGGAGACATTCCACACATCTTTTAGAAAATTTTTGTAAGTGCATCCAGGCAGCCTGAAACCTGAAGGGTCGGGTGGCTCTATCAGCAACACGAGAAGATAAGTGAAGCACTAAAGAGAAATGGTCAGAGTGTGTGGCAGAAGAATGATGAACAACAACCTACGGGAAACGCAGCCTCCACGAATCATTGCATAAGGCTCGGTCCAGGCGGGCAGCAATATAGGTATTCAACGAAACACCGCGAGACCAGGTATATATATTGAGGGCCCGAGTAACCAAGGTCAATGAGACCACAATTATCGACCCAATCAGAAAACACTTGCGGCGCCTGATTAGAACCAGAAGAAGAGTTGCACCTCTCATTGGACCCCCGAGTCGCATTGAAATCGCCAACTAATAACCAAGAAAGTTTGTTAATGTGAGAAAAGGCCGTTAAGTTTTCCCAAAGAGCAAGGTGAGACCCTGCATTAGGGGCACCATAAATAGTAGAGAGCACCCACGACTCTCCCCCTCTCAAAGTGATTCCAACAATAATGCGTTGAGCATGAATAGAGACCGGATGAATAATGACCTTGGAAGTTCTCCACAATAACCAGATACCCCCGGAGAAACCATCTACATCCACCCGAAGCATTCCATCAAATCCAATAATTCGGCAAACATCATATGCCCTATCACCGCTGATACGAGGCTCACCCAAGATTAGGACCCTTGGATCACGGATACGAATCAATTCTTTAAGAGCATTCATAAAAGAGGAGCTACCCGCTCCACTAACATTCCAGATTAAAATGCTGATGTCTAATAGATTCCGATAAAGGAAGTTCCTTGACGAAGCAAAGGCCATAATAGATTCTGAGAGTCTGTTAAAGGCTTCAATGAGACTTGAGGGCAAGGACACCCGACATAGCATAGGTTGAAACTATAACACCCCCAAATTACCTTGGAAATATTACCGTCAGTGACCACAGACTTAACTGTCCAAAGTCACCCCAAACTTACCTTGGAAATAAATCAGTTGTTTTTTCTATAATTTGTTGGAGTTTGTTATAGATATTTGCTAAGATATTTTTTAGTTTTAATTTTAAAGATAAAGCATAATGAAAAGGAGAGCTTGAAAATATGACATGTAGGATTTGTGGGGTCAGAATAAAGGAGAAGACTTAAAATACTTTTTTTTAGTGTTTGTTAGAAGGCTAAAATCTCAGGAATTGAAAATTTGCAGAAAATGTAAATAAATATTTGTGTTTGGTTGAAAAACAATTCTGTGAGAATCATGAGATTTCGATTTCCTGACATTTTCAATTCCTCCATTACGTGGGAACTGATCTTACGTAGTCCCCTTAGATAATTCCAATTCCTCCATTTTTTCCACACGAAATCTTAAATTCTCCTATTTCAATCATCTATTGTAAGTTTTAACTAAACATATTTTCTCTAAAACCCTTATATTACGAATCACATGCATTCAATTCTCATGTATTAATATCCGATGAATTACATTTCCTACATTCAACCAAACAAGCATTAATATATATATATATATATATATATATATATATATATATATATATATATAGATAGATAGATAGATAGATAGATAGATAGATAGATAGATAGATAGATAGATAGATGAGAGCGGTTCGGGTGAGAATAATTTTTAGGATGAGAACGTGAGAATTGTTGATGTTCATCAAAATATACATTCATCAAAATGTACTCAAATATTTATAAAAAAATTAATGCATATCCTTTGAAAATGTGATGCACATATACGATTTTTACATAAATATTCTTTAGTTTTTCAATAAAAAAAATTTAAAAACGAAATTAGTCTAAAATATATCTGACGTAATCAGTGATGCAACTTGATTATTTTAGTAGCATGAGCAAAACGCTTCTGAAAAAGGTTGTAAAATGCAGCTTTGCTACTTGTTCCATGTATTCAAATTTTATACTCCAAGACAGTTGCATCCTTTTACATCTATAAACCCGCCAATGCATTCTTCATTTTTCATCAATCTCTCTTCTTCACTATAAAATGGCGGAATCCAAAAGCACAGTAGAAGCTGTCAGGGAATGGGTTGTCGATCACAAGCTTCGCGCCGTCGGTATAATCTCTGCTCAAATCTATGCCTTCTTTTAATGACCCACTTTATTTTTTAAATCATTGAATTTGATTTGTTGGGAAATTAGGGGGGTTGTGGCTGAGTGGAATTACTGGATCAATCGCTTATAATTGGTCTCGTCCCGCCATGAAAACCAGCGTCAAGATCATCCACGCCAGGTACTTTAACCTCTAAAACTTGTCCGTTCTAATTCAGCAATTCGTCGTTTCCTTGTAATGAACATAAACAGAATTAGGGTTTTGATGAGATTTTGGGGCTTCTGGATTTTTTCTAGGTTTGAACTGTGAACTAATCCATATTTTAGTAAGCAAATCCATCTGCCATTGATGAACCTCTTCTGTTAGAACCGTAATCCCTACCCACCCAACATTCGAACTGTTACAAATTAAAACCTGAAGCTACAAAATCATGTGTTTTAGCAGTTACAATGTGCGCCTTTTTGCATGCATTTTATTGCTTTTCAATTCTCATTCTTGTATTTTAACAATGTAGGCTGCACGCTCAGGCTCTAACGTTGGCTGCATTAGCCGGAGCAGCGGTGGTTGAGTACTATGATCGAAGAACACCTGTTTCCAAGGCAGACGAATATCCCAAGTTCCTTCAATTTGAAAAATATTCACACAAGAACTGAAATACAGTATCCCGATCACCATGCTTCTTCTGTGGCGTCACAATGTCTTCACATGGTAGCTCCTGCCTATGTTGTGTGATTCTTTCTAGACTGTAAGGATTCGTTTGCATTTGTTATTGTTAACAAATTGTTTCATGACCCTAATGTAAGATTATGTGGGAGTTGGAAACTCTGTAATGAAGTTAAGTGAATAAATAATGCCTAGGCTAATTAAAATCCCAATCAAGGATTCTCCGTGTGCACCAATAACTTGTACATTTTGTAAGAGTTAAAAAAAGTCTACACATGCTGTCTATGTAACACTGTAAGGGCTAAGTAGATATCATAGTAGGAATCAGGTTGGAATGATTTGATTAAATCACTGGAGTTGTACATTCAATTTTCCGACTCTGAATTAACGACCTTGATGAATGTTGTAGTGTAACTGTGTAATGGATTGTGCTCTATTAGCAAATGTGATGTGGAATGAGTCAGATGAATCAGAGACTAATAGAAAGAATGAACAATTTTTCTAGCAAATTATGGATTCTATCTTCAGAGAGCTGATTCTGCAGACAAATTCACCTTCTGGTGTACTGATATGGTGGTCATTGTAGAGACTGTAAATTTTACTGTTTCTGAATGTGGATCTCAATTTTTTTCTCGTTCAATTTCAACATACCTTGCTGTCATGTTAGATCACTTGAGCTATCTTCGTCTATCCAGTGTTTCAGCCATACAAGAGTGTCTTTGTTTGAGGCAAGTTGAAGACTGAAGTTGACACTTTGTAGCTGAACTTCGACATATGATAGGTTAGGTACTTAGTATTTGACCAAGAAATGCCTGAAGAAGCCCAATGTGCACGACTGGCTTCGTGTGGTTGCCTCAAAGAAGGATAGAAATGTTTACGAGTTGAGATAGGATGAGGATGATTAAAGACCGAGAATTTCTTTTCGTACTAAGGATATAGAGCCAGAGATGTTTCTGATATACCATGATAATTGTTGATACGTCTTAATATGTAGGTTTATTTTCAACTTATAAAAGGTTTTAAACTTTGTAAAAGGAGGGTTTATGGTTTATTTTGTACAGGTTTTGAATAATACAAAGTGTAGGATTCTGGATTGAAAGATTGGAGATAAACTTAGATAGAGCTTGGTTAGTTAGACACATGAGGGAAGAGCAAATGGAGACCATGCTGGAGAAGAGGAGCACGTGCAAAGCGCCCTTTAAAAGATCACAAGCGTGCACGTGCCCTGCTTCTCCAGCAAGAGCTCCCACTCCATTACTACCATCAACTCCATCACTAATTCACTATGGTGAGAATCAAATTCAGAAATAGTGTCTGGCTTTAGATATATATGTAGCCTGATTCCAAATCTGGAACATATTTCATCTATGAATTTAAGGGGTATGGTTGAGTCATAAATCACAATTCAAGTTGCTACTAACTAATTATTCATCTAGGGTCTCCTTTGCACTTGACCCACTGCCTCTTTATTTTGCAGCAGCACAGATTACTAATTTTACCATTATTGTAAAGTAGATGAAATAATTGCCATTATACTGAGCTAATTATTGTGTCTAATTCATACAGTACGAAGTAATTTTATTCAACGCCCAAGTTATACTGTCTAAATTATCAAGTTTCACACTATTTTGGATATATCAAAAGCCTTTTAATTGAGGTTTGGAGCTCGAATATTTAATGGAGGTGTTGGATCGGTTAGTATAGTTACTTCCTAGGGAACAATAGGAATTGTTCCTCAGGAGGTATGGCAGCGGAATAGTAATATGCAAGAAGTAAACTTTGACGCAAGATTTAGAGTGGAAACCTCAACCAATTTGTGTTGAGTAAAACCACTACCTTCAAGCTTCTCACTTGAAGGATTTAGAAAGGTATACTTATCTTATTGATTTCTTGTTCGTTACAAAAGAGAGCTCGGATTACGATCACGAATCACTCCTCTCACTCGAGCCCGAACTCAACCTCTAAGCTTAAGGATCACCCTTCTTCTTCTTCTCTCAATCTCTCAGTCGTACAACTTCAATCAAAGCGTCACTTTTTCCTAAGTCTAAACACATGCTTTTATACCTAGATCGTCTAGAATAAAACATGGAAATAAATCTCTAAGAAAATAATATCTTTTAGCAAAAGATAATATTTCCTTCCATAATATCTTTAACTGCCTAACCGCCGAGATCGCAATCTTCCTTGAATATCTTCTTCGAATATCTCTTCTCAGATCTTTCCTTTAGAAACGCAATCCCTTGTCTTGCTCCTTTTTCGGTCTTGCTTTCCTAAGATAGAATACCACTGTGTAACGTTCCTTTCTGAGTAGCAATCCTGAAACACTCAGTCATTTTATTAGTAGAATGTTTGTCTCCATTCAAAACCGAAGGAGCTTCAACAAATTCCCCCTTTTTGATGGTGACAAACATTCTTTTCTTTAAGGCATATAAACACTTAGGAGGATATAAGACATGAAAAGTATATTCACAGTATGCCCATAAATAGTTTCCCTTAGGATTGTTACTCGTAGAGAAAGGATCTGATATTCCCCCTAAAACCTTGAACTTCCTTTATTTTCCCCCTTTTGGCATCATCAAAAAGCTGTACTTAATCATATAAGGACTTAAAGCAAGCGAAGTCAGGTCACAAAACAGTCATTCCATTGATTAATAGGCGTCTAAGTGGCCGACGCTAGTACAAGTGAAGCAGGAAAAGAAAACGCAACCAAAGCAGACAAACGAAGAACAAGTACATCAAGCAAAGGGTACAAAAAAAAACATAGAAGAGAAGAAGTTGATGTGCTAGGGAACAAAAAGTGTGGGTCAGATATAAGGAAGGAAGAGTGCAGGGCAGCGTCTTGATACTGCGAAGGGAACCTTACTGGTTTGATGTCGTCCATCGACGGATCTCATCCTTCAGAGCAGTAATCTCCTTAGCTAGCCTGTGTTGTTGTTCAGACAGGAGTCCAACAAGCGTGCACAATTCCCCCAACTTATCACTGTGATAGACCATAGTGGGCGCTTCATTCTGTTCCTCTTGAGGGTCTTCAGACAGGGCATCAATATCAGTATTGTCCAAAGCCCTCACCCAAGCACCATCAGCGTTCTTGTCAAATCTCATCTTCTTCAAATTAGCCTCAGCAAGCTCTCGTGCATGCACAGCATCAGTAGGCCCAGACTCATACACCTTCAAATATTCCAGGACCTTTTTCACTACTCCAGGGAAAGGAAGACCATGCCTGTCATTCTTCCTGGCATGAGCCATGTGCAGCATGATGATTTTCGGCAAGTTGATGGCTTTCCTGAGGAGCATTTTGTCCATAATTAGAAAATCCTGGATCAGTATTGTGGTGCGCTTCTGCTCTCTGGGGGTAATGTTGCTGATAACGTAACTGTGGAGCACACGATTCACAACTCCCATGGATGTTGTTGACATTTCGCCTACCACCTCAGTATTGAAATCCTGAGATACATTTTGAATAGCAGCCAGGCTCACCTCCTTAGGCCATTGACCTTTAACATATTCCTCAAACCCACAATGAGGAACCCCAAGGATTAAACCTAATTCTGTACTTGAAAAGACATGAGTTTCCTTACCCAGTTTGAAGGAAGCTTGCACAGCGTGAGGCTTTTCAGTGATTGTGAGGGAGGTGTAAAATTGACGGAGCAGATGAGCATTTACCTGTTCAGCGGAACAGAATAGTTTTCCCCAGCCTTGGAAGCGAACCATATCAACCAATGCTTCCATTCCATTGTTGATCAAGAATTGATCGTTGAATATTAAGTCCCTGATGATTACCCTCTTCCCCAGAGTTTTGCCTTCGGCAATCGTTTTTGGGGCTTTCTTGGCTTTGGGCGGTTTTGCAGCTAGACTTCGAGTGCGGGGGCGAGATAGAGAGATTTCAACTTTTGCTCTTTTGAGGGAGGGCTCATCAGACTCCTCAGATATGACGGTTGTCGACCGTCGAGGCGTAGATCGTGCCTTTCTTTTGATGATTGGTTCATCCTCATCCTCCATTGTCAGGTCTGTTACATCCAGACCCTTTTTCTGCTCCTCTCTTCTACTCTCTTCCTCTATTTCCTCAAGAATTCCTGTAACGCCCAGATCTGTTGGCGTTGTGGCGGAGGCGGTGCCTTCTGATGTGGCTTTTTGTGGGCTTGGTTCAGGCTCTACTAATTTCGGAGCATTGATGGGTTCAGGGATAGTGCTAGGGTTCGAATTTTGTGGTGAAGGATCTGTAGAAGGAGATGGGCTGTGGAGCTTTACTGTGGGAGGGGTAGAGATTTTTTCTGTGGAGGTGTTGGAAGTGGCGTGAATTGGTGTGATAGGAGGAGTTTTGGATTTGGCTGGAGACGGTGTGGGTGTGGTTGGTTTGGCTGGCTTTGGTGAGAGAGATTTTGATTTGGTTGGAGATGGAGATGGTGATTTTTCTTTGATTTGGGTTGAGGGAGTTGATTGGGTTTCTGCGGGGTATTCTATGGCGACTCCAATGGCGGCCAGTATCCGTCTAATTGTTTCTGGGCTTTCTTTGCCTGTGAGAGAGATGGAGTTGGAGTTCACCATTGTTGAAAGCTTTGATGGGGATTGAGGATTTTAGGGTTCTGGAGGTTATTTTCTTAGAGAGGATCTGAGGCGTGAGGAGGACGACAAAAGGAGATTCCTTTTATAATGAGACGTGTTCAGAACAAGAACGCTTCAAATTTCAAATCTTTGATTTTCCTTGTGTGAATTTGTTTCCATAAATTCACCGGTTGATTTTTGCCGCAATTTTCTCCAATCAAAATTCTTCCCTTTTCATCATGACCCTTGGGAGTAAAACTGCCATTATTGGTCTGAACCTTCAGTCACTTCACTCGTCGCTAATACCCATGAGTTCCCACTTGCAGATTTCAGAACACTGCCTTTTCACTTCTCCTTCCTTATCTGATATCGAAGGTGTGTGATGGTTGGGGTAATGTTACCAGAAGGAGTACAAAGAGAACATCACACCAAAATAGAATGTATATAGCATGAATTTTAATAATTTTATATCATGGCGAGTGAGTCCAGTTGTGAATGAATAAACAGGGCTCATAGGACTATCATCCATGAAGGCTAAGGGTGGCTGTAGATTTCCTCTATCCTTTGGGCTTATATTGTGGGTTCAGTACATCAAGAGGAATCTTTTGGGCTGAAAATAAGACCTTTGCTCAAAATAACATGACTTCAATTGAATACAATGAGTGGTAACTTTCCTAAGCATGTATAGTACTGGCATGCAGCACAAAAGACACGAATTCATATCATGGGAAATCAAGAGTGACCATGCTTCAAAAGATCAAGTACAGAATGAATAAATTAGCTAATTTCACCAATCATTGGGGGTTTTATTGAAGAGCAAGATCATTCGAGAGAGATCATACCTAACCCTAGTCGTAGCTTCTCGAAAGGGGCCTTATTTAGTGGCTTTGTGAATATGTCTGCGATTTGATCCTCAGACCGAACGTGCTCCATAGAGACGATTCCCTTTTCCACACAGTCACGTAGAAAGTGATGTCTAATATCAATGTGTTTGGTCCTTGAGTGCTGCACAGGATTTTTAGAGATATCAATAGCACTTGTATTGTCACATAGAATAGGAACGTTACCTAGGGTAATACCAAAATCACTTAGCTGTTGTTTGAGCCATATGAGTTGAGAGCAACAAGCAGCTGCGGCTACATACTCAGCTTCAGCGGTGGAGAGAGCTACTGTGGTTTGTTTCTTGGAAGCCCATGACACGAGACATGGACCGAGAAATTGAGCCATTCCAGAGGTGGATTTCCTGTCTGGTTTGTAACCATCGAAGTCTGCATCTGTATAGCCTAGTAGTTCAAGACTTCCTCCTCTTGGATACCATAAGCAAAGATCATCTGTTCCTCTTAAGTACCTCAAGATTCTCTTCACTGCAGCAACATGTGTTTCTCTGGGGCTTGCTTGAAACCTAGCACAAAAACACACACTTTGCATAATATCAGGCCTACTGGCGGTTAGATAAAGCAATGAGCCTATCATTCCACGGTAGACTTTTTGATCAGCTTCTTTCTTGTCTGCATCAATTCCTATTGTGTCATTTGGAGACATAGGAGTGGAACAATCCTTGGCATCTGCCATCCCGAACTTTCTGATGCATTCCCTGAGGTACTTTTGTTGATGAACCTTTGTTCCTTCTTCAGTTTGTACTACTTGTAAACCCAGAAAAAACTTAAGTTCCCCCACCATACTCATTTCAAATTCACTTTCCATCAGTTTAGTGAACTTTGTAACCAGTTGCTTGTTGGTGGAACCAAAGATTATGTCATCAACATACACTTGCACAACTAGAGTGTGCTTACCTTCCTTCAGTAGGAATAGAGTCCTGTCAACTTCCCCTCTGACATAACCATGGGATAATAGAAACTGAGACAGCCTTTCATACCATGCTCGAGGAGCCTGTTTGAGACCGTATAGAGCTTTATCAAGGATGAATACGTGATCTGGATTTGAAGGATCTGCAAAACCAGGTGTCTGCTCAACATATACCTCTTCTTTGAGAACACCATTCAAGAAGGCAGTCTTTACATCCATTTGTTGCAACTTAAATCCATGATGAGCAGAGTAAGCAATCAAAAGACGTATGGCTTCCAACCTTGCAACTGGAGCAAAAGTCTCATCATAATCAATTCCTTCTTGCTGGTTATACCCCTTTACAACCAGTCTAGCTTTATTCCTGGTTACTTGTCCCTTGTCATCCATCTTGTTCCTAAAGACCCATTTGGTACCGATGACGGATCTGTCCTTAGGTCTGGGAACAAGTCTCCATACTTCGTTTCTCTCAAATTGATGAAGCTCTTCTTGCATAGCATTTACCCACTCTGGATCTCTTAGGGCTTCTTCAACTGTCTTTGGTTCCACTACAGAAACAAAAGCGCAAAAGGCATGAAATATAGGATTTAAGGTAAGGATGGAACAATCCTTCAGATTAGGATCTGGTGATGCATCAGACGCTGAAGCAGAAGCACAATTGCACACGTAGTCCATGAGTCTTGATGGAGGACCATGAATACGAGTACTTTGACGAGTTCCTCCTACTTGAGGTTCTTCAACACCAGTTTGTTCCTCGTTAGGGATATGTTCCCCCTGAGATCCAGATACTTCCTCCAGTACGTTTTCTGTCTGAACTTGATCATTGTTTGTTTCTGTAGAGATAGTTTCTTGTACTTGGTTGACTTCTTCACTGGGATTGTGTATATGATCTTCCAAGAGTTGAAAATGTTCCTTGTCATCTTCAGTTAATGGAAGAACATTTGAATCCTGGACAAGTGTACCAGCCATAATACTTTCATCAAAGACTACATGTATGCTTTCTTCAACCTTCCTGGTTCTCCTGTTATACACTTTATAAGCTCTGCTCTGAGGTGAATATCCAACGAAAGTTCCTTCATCACTTCTTGGATCGAACTTTCCCAGACTTTCCTTCCCATTGTTGTGTACACAGCATTTGCAACCAAAAACTCTAAGATGAGAGACATTAGGCTTTCTTCCCCTAAACAATTCATATGGAGTTTTCTCTATCATGGGCCTTAGCATTGCCCGGTTGAGTACATAGCAAGCAGCATTCAGTGCCTCAGCCCAGAAGTTCCTAGGAAGACCACTCGCAATCAGCATTGTTCTTGTCATGTCTTCCAGTGTTCTGTTTTTCCTCTCAACCACTCCATTTTGCTGTGGAGTTCTTGGAGCAGAGAAGTTATGATTAATTCTTTTGGTCCTGCACAGGGACAAGAATTGAGAGTTTTCGAACTCCGTTCCATGGTCAGTACGGATAGCCTTTAGGAGAAGGCCTAACTGATTTTCAACAGCATGCAACCAATACTTAAACTCATCAAACACATCTTCCTTAGATGCAAGAAAGATTGTCCATGTGTACCTGGAGTAATCGTCCACTATGACAAACACATATTTGTTTCCTCCACGGCTCTGAGTACGCATAGGCCCACACAGATCCATGTGGATGAGTTCCAGAGGTTTAGAAGTACTTACCTGCTTCTTCGATTTGAAGGATGATCTTACCTGTTTTCCTCTTGTACATGCAATGCACACCTCTTCAGCTAGACAGTCTATCTTTGGTAGACCTATCACTAGGTCCTTGTTGTGAAGTTTAGATAGTAGTCTGAGGCTAGCATGTGCGAATCTTTTGTGCCACAAGTTTGATTCCTCAGTTTGGACAGTTAGGCATAGTTCCTCTTCTGGGATGAAAGAGGGATCCACCTTATATAAATTGTTTTCAGTAATGCCTCTTAGAAGAACCTTTCCTGTCTTAACATTCTCAACCAAACATTCATCAGTGGTAAAGACAACCCTATTTTGACCATCCTGGCACATTTGACGTACGCTCAACAGATCAAAGGTAAGGTTGTCTACAAGAGTAACGTTATTCACAAAGAGTTTTTCAGAAATTCTTACCTTTCCTACTCCTACTACTTCACCCTTACTGTTGTTCCCAAAGGTTATAGAACCCTTGGTTTGTGGACGGAGAGATATGAACCAGTCTTTGTTTCCTGTCATGTGAATCGAGCAAGCACTATCTATATACCAAGAACATTTCTTCCCTCCATCCTGCAAGTAAGAGATTAGTTTTTACGTACCCAGGCAAGCTTAGGCTTACCTGGATTAGAAAATACTCTTCTATTTCTTGGTTCATTAAGTTCAATTTTTATCCTAGGAGTGTTCCTAACATTGGACTGTTGCCTAGACTGGTAAGCTCTTTCATCGTCTTCCCTTTTAAGGTAACAGTTCTGTTTGTAATGACCTGCTTTACCACAGTACCAACAAACTTTGTGATTCCATAGATTCACATACTTGCTTTGACCTGGCCAGATGGGTTTATTGTTAATCCTGGATTGGAAGTCAATTTGTACCGGCTTGATGTTCTGAACTTGTTTAAGCCACATGTGGTAAGCCTTTTGTCCATCGAACCATACCTTCTCCTCACGGATCCTTTCCCCCTTGGATCCACTGTGGGAGCAACCAGAGTTGGATCCACCACAATGTTCCTCGGAAGGAGAAGGACTTTGAGATCCGGAGGGAATGTTACTAGTTTGGGAGTCTAAGGACTTACAGTAGCCAAGTCCAGTACGGGGTACAAATCTCGTGGAGAAGTCAACCTTCTCCTTTTCAATCTTGGAAGCAACATACTCATCCAGCCAAACCTTCTTTCTTTCTTCTTCACTTCCCTTAAGATCTACAGCTTCTTTCATTAGCTTAGAGTTACTCAGCCTTAACATAAGAATTTCTGATTCGAGCTTCGTAACTTTACTGTCAAGGGAGGTGATGGTAGATTGATAGGTAGGGCAGGATTTGCATATATCTGGGGACTGGAATGAAACTTTCTCGAGTTTGGTGACTTTTGAAACCCAAAGCTTGTTTTCTTCAACTAAGTTAGAGATAGTTTCATTCTTTTCTTCCAAAAGTAAATTTAGATTTCCATTTTCTTCCCCTAAGGACTTTATAGCTTTTATGATCTGAGATTTTGTTCTGGTAAGTAAAATGGAGTCAAGTTCAGAGTCAGTTACCTCATCTTCCGATTCTCCTCCAGCAGCCATAAGACATGTTTCCTTTGAGGTATATGTAGAGTCATCATCTGAGTCAGACGCGCCCCATGCAGCTATCATGGCTTCCTTTCTTTCCCGAGCAGGGACAGGTGTTTCTCCTGCCTTTTTCTTGAAACAATTCCTTGCAAAATGTCCTTTCCTTTGACAGTGATAGCAGACAATGTCTTTGGTATCTTTGTTCCCATCAGTGGAACGTTGCATGTTGCGACTTCCTCTCCAGACTTTGCGAAATGCTCGTGTGATAAGGGCAATTTCTTCATCACCATCTTCATCCTCATCATCTTCCTGAGCAAGATCGAAGGCCTTTTCAACCTTTAGAGCAATGCTTTGTGATTTTTCAGATTTTTCACTCTCTCTTCTAGAGACTTTGCTTTGTTGAATGCCTGCATTACTCTGAAGGCGAGCAACCAACTCCTCTAGAGTAATGTTCTTGACGTCATTTTGTGCCTGAAGGGCCAGAGAAAAGGCATCCCACTTTGCAGATAATCCCTGAAGAAATTGATGAGTAATCTTCCATTCAGGAATTGTTTCTCCTAGAAACTCCAGTTGACCTACATATCCTTGAAATCGAGAATGAAACTCATCAAGAGATTCATTCTTTCCTTGTACAACACTATCATATTCCTTAGTGAGTGCAAGAATCCTGTTCTTCTTGATATCTTCGTTTCCCTCATACATCCTTTTGAGTGCATTGAAGATATCATGGGCAGTTTTGTAGCGAAGGACTTTTCTTTGATCAGAAGGGCCTAGAGCTGCAAGCATGACTTTCTTGGCTCGCATGTTGAGTTCGAGAACCTTGTAATCAGCGTCTTGATAGTCAGCCCTCGACTTTAATTTGACTCCAGAGGGATCAGTAGGATCAAGAATTTTGATATCGCCAAACTCTACCACTTTCCACATCTGTCCATGGAGCGAACAGATATGTGACTCGATCTGTTCCACCCAATAAGAGAATTCTCCGAACTTGAGCACAGGCGGTTTCCAGAACGAATCATTGATGGCAGTTTGTGAACTCATACTTCCTGCAAAGCTAACAAAAATCTAGAGACCAGGCTCTGATACCAATTGTTGGATCGGTTAGTATAGTTACTTCCTAGGGAACAATAGGAATTGTTCCTCAGGAGGTATGGCAGCGGAATAGTAATATGCAAGAAGTAAACTTTGACGCAAGATTTAGAGTGGAAACCTCAACCAATTTGTGTTGAGTAAAACCACTACCTTCAAGCTTCTCACTTGAAGGATTTAGAAAGGTATACTTATCTTATTGATTTCTTGTTCGTTACAAAAGAGAGCTCGGATTACGATCACGAATCACTCCTCTCACTCGAGCCCGAACTCAACCTCTAAGCTTAAGGATCACCCTTCTTCTTCTTCTCTCAATCTCTCAGTCGTACAACTTCAATCAAAGCGTCACTTTTTCCTAAGTCTAAACACATGCTTTTATACCTAGATCGTCTAGAATAAAACATGGAAATAAATCTCTAAGAAAATAATATCTTTTAGCAAAAGATAATATTTCCTTCCATTATATCTTTAACTGCCTAACCGCCGAGATCGCAATCTTCCTTGAATATCTTCTTCGAATATCTCTTCTCAGATCTTTCCTTTAGAAACGCAATCCCTTGTCTTGCTCCTTTTTCGGTCTTGCTTTCCTAAGATAGAATACCACTGTGTAACGTTCCTTTCTGAGTAGCAATCCTGAAACACTCAGTCATTTTATTAGTAGAATGTTTGTCTCCATTCAAAACCGAAGGAGCTTCAACAGGAGGTTTTGAGTGAAGTCTCATTTTTGTGTATATGAGTACTTGGTTAGCAAAATATACTGAAGTCCTAAGACATTATTGCATGTGTGAGTGTATGACAAAGAAGCCTATGGAAATGAAGCACCAGTCACTTTCTGAAGAACAAGGTCTAGTAAAAAAAACAAAAACCGGATCAAGTTTGTGTTTGTTTGTAGTCTATACATGCTCCTATACTATGAACTGACATTCACTAATTGGCTTTTACTTGTACAACCAGCCAACTAGAAAATGAAAGGACAATTACTCACCTCCATGTAATTCCAGATGTACCCATGCTATGCTATCTCTATTTTTTTTTATAGCTCCACCTAACCTAATCTATTATCCGTTCGAGAAGTCTCTTTCCTTATTTTGTGAATAATTCATGAGTCGATAGATTAAGGACAATAATTTACGAGCGCTGCACATACAGGCCAAGTTTAGCAAAATTTCATTTAAGAATTAAATGATGTTATTCACAGGACTACTTTTTTCTGGTAGAAAGAGATGCGACACTCTCCTACCCTCCTACCCTATAGAGGTTAAATAAAATGGGGGCAAAGCTACCCCACTGCATAGTCAATAATAATAGAAGCAAGAGATGAAGGTGGGTCCCTAACCACATGGTAACCACCGGGGAAATCAAAAGCTAACAATTCCAACCACTATGCTCGAACCAGTAATCAGCCACGAGCTTGTCAGTAGGGGCCGAGAAATTTGGGACAACACACAGGTCCTTAACGGCAGAATCTCCAAGCCAGACATCCTGCCAAAACTTGCAAGAAAACCCAACCCCAATCGACATTAATAGCACCAAGTTTGAACATCTCTTCCATACAACTCTTGACCCCTCTCCGAAATTAGAGGGCTTCGTCTTCCTCGACTCAATAACAGCGGCTCCAACAAAGGAAAACCCGCATTTGGTCGCACAACGCCTCAACCATCAAAATAATGTCGTGGGTAAAAAATAAGTGAGAAAGAAGCGGAAGATTACGACAGATTTGGATAGGGTTCTACCGGCTTTGAGCAACCTCTTCCTGAATAAGGTGGTTCTACCGGCCTTGAGCAACCTCTTCCTGAATAAGGTGCCTCAACCTCTCCACACAAAGGAAAAAGAGGTACGGGGAAATAGGATCGCCCTGCCGGATACCCCTAGACGGAACAAATCCATCAGTCATGTCATTTTCACCCTTCCACAAAAGTCGCATCGACGAGGAAGAAATGTAACTCTCAATCCACTGGCTCCAATTATCCGAGAGACCCATATCTCGTATTGTGTTCAGGTTAAAATCCCTGCGCAACCGGTCATAAGCTTTTTCCAAGTCGAGCTTTAACCGGTCATAAGCTTTTTCCAAGTCGAGCTTAACCGGTCATAAGCTTTTTCCAAGTGGAGCTTTAGGATCATCCACTTTTCCCCAGCTTGTTTCATATTCAAAGAGTGAACAATTTCTTGGACCTTCCATGCAGGGAACTGTTTTGGGTCGGCCCAATGATATCATTCAGAATAGGCTAGAGACGATTGACGAGGACTTTGGTAAAGATTTTGTATAAAACATTGCACAGACTGATCGGTCTGAACTAGGCAAGGGTGTCGGGTTTCTCAACTTTACCAATCAGCGCTATTAGCATCTCGTTAATCCCGGAGGCAGCAGCTTGGACTGAAAGAAGTCCTTCACAAAACGGCAAACGGACTCACCAACAATGCTCCAACAATATTTGTAGAAAACAAACTGGAACTCGTCGATACCCGGGGATTTGTACGACCCCATCTGTTTCACTGCTCTCCAGATTTCACCATTAGTAACCTGACTATCGAGCTCACGAGCCATTTGGTTGTCAATAGGGGAAAGCCACCTCCCATAATTCGAGTAAATAGACTCTCCTCAACCGACAGAGTATAAGAGTTGGAGGAAGAGCTGGTAGGCAATATTTTCAATCTCAGCAGGGTCAGAAGTCCAGTTTTCCTCATCCACCCTAAGGGCCGCCCACCTTGTTCTTCTGTCTCCTAATGATCGCACTAGTGTGGAAAAATTTTGTATTACGATTGCCACACTTAATCCAGTCTTGACGAGCCTTCTGAAACCAAATCATTTCTTCACTCTCAAGAACATGCTGCAGCTCAGCTTTCAATCTAACATCCAGGCTAATCAACCCCTTGATTCATCCGACCACTTTGGATGTGAGATGAGTTTACAAATCCGACTTACTTAATTTTTATATTTCATGCCCACTCATGGACCAACTTGCTACTTTATGTGGGGTCAAACAAGACATTTTTCATTTGGCATTTGTTGTTTCATTTATGAGATCCATAGTCTTATCATCTTTCACTGTATACAGATGAATCATGAAAGCAACGACTGAGTATGTTGAACCATGTACACTTGGTTACACAGATTTGGATGGTGAGTAGGTTGTAGGTACCATTATGTGGAAGTTTAGCACTATGTCTTGTACTGGCTGAGAAATGTCGCAAATTTAGTATAGGGACCCCAATGCTTTAGTGAAAAAATTATGATTACAAATAACAACCACAAAATAATAACTTAGTGCTTAATACTTCAACTTTCAAAACCCAAAATTGAACAAAATTCGACCCTCTTTGCTATGTTTTAAGTCGTTGACTATCTCGATTCTGGACATGTATGAGCAAGAGAAGAATCAAAGAAACCGATTGAACAACACTCAAGTGAACGAAAGCTGAGATTGACATAACCAAATCTTACAGCAAGGCTCAGAAACAAAGGCAACAACCTTGTTTATACAAGGAAAAGAAAAGAAAAGAAAAGCCTCCTAGAAAAGAAGACACAACACAAGACAAGACAAACAAACAGACTTGCACACATCTGAAACAGACCTCTCTGCCGCCATTATCATACAAAATATAACCACCTTTCCGATTGCGCAATCTACTACTGTAGTTCCAAGGAGGAACAAAGGCGGATTCCATATCTTACACCAGCACGAATCCGAACCATATACATGTTCAACTCCCATCTTAGTTAGCCAACTGGTCAACACTGGTCTTTTTGTTTCTCCTCCATTCCATACAACACCATTTCATATGTCAGATAGCTTAAGGAGAAAAAGGGTCTCTACCTCCTGCTGCTTCTCTCGCCTTCTCGCCTGCATCTGAAGTTGATTTCCTCCTGAATCTGAATGCCTGTTCACTGCTTCCTACAAATGAAACCATCTCCAGTAAGCATTTTTAACACAGTATTTCCTATCATGACTGATGGCCTGATGCTATAGCTTTTCAGTTCGAAGTGAAACTGATTTGCTTTGTTCACACTCATTCATCCGAGTCATCCTCCATTATTGCACTAAAGTTAAAGACAATAGTGGTGTCAAATTCATAACGGACCAGCTTCATTTCCCCAATCCACTATGTCCCCAATTGTGTTTGCTCTAACCCTACCACTGCTAAATTACAAATTCATCCCTGTGGAGGAGTCTAGACCAACAAATGCCAAAACGGCTTTATGAATCCCCAAACTGTAGTCGAAAACTGGAACAGAACGCATGGGAAAAAAAAGTAAAAGTACGGAGATTCATAGAGTAGGGTAAAGTAAATATTCTCACCAGAAAATGGAGAAACCGGCGGCGTAGATCCAGTGGGAGAAAACGGCGTAGTGGATCCTGAAGGAGAAACGAGTGGAGATCCGCCTTGATACCCTGGTGGCTTCACGATCATGATGCGCCTTGTCACTTTCATCCCTTCCGCACTTGCTTCGTCTCCTGTAGATCTCGCTCTTCCGCCCTTTGAATCTGCTCAACCACACCATAATCATTCAACAAAAACGTCCAATTGTCAACGAATTGATTAAGATAGATCCATTTAGAATATCACAAGTTCAACACGTACAGTTAATTCAAATTAATCAGATTCGTGTGAGTTTGTATCGACATGGATGTTTAATGAGAAGTTCAATAGAGTGAAAATTAGTTCCTCCGAGTTCGAGACGATAACGGTTAGGGTTTGTGCATACCCTTGGCAGAGATAGATCGAGAGTCAAAGGTATTGTACTTGCGGAGCTTGCCAAGGCCGGAATCCGGGCGAGGTCCGGCGACGGTGTCGTCCCATAGCTTCTCCAATAACCCCATGCTTCTTCTTCTTCTTCTTCTTGTTGAGTGACACTTGCTAGAAGAGAAGTGGTATGAAGAAGATGAAGACGGCTATTTAAAGACCCAAAGCAGCGATCACCTTTAAAGTTGGAACAACTTAACGGCTCATCTACCGTCGATCAAGATCTGATTTGCATTGAGATTATCAGATATTGATTGGTATAGATAAGCTTCATATATGTGGCGGGGACACCGTCTCAATTTACTAAACTACCCCCTAACTTTTATCTAGCCGCCTTTGAATCAGCCCTTCATCATCAGATACAGGTTAATACTTTGGTAAACAAATGTGTTAAATGTTTTACGCAGCGGAAAACATTTACGAAAAATGGCATAGATAGGACTGGCATTTTAGTCGCGCGAGTCTATAGTATTTTATATAAACGTGACTTATTGATTGTCTTCTTGATTGCTCTTTGTTGTGCTGTTAGCGTCTCCAGAAAGATATTTTGGATATGTGATTCATGCTGCTATTACATATGTTAATATTGTATAGACAAAATTTGTAATTTTTACAAACTTTTTCAATATGGTTCAATATCAGAAATCCAATTTATAATTCAAACTATAAAAAAGAATATCAAACATCAACTTATAATCAAACTACAACAAAAAACATCCACCTACTCATCGAAGAAACCATGCTTAATTCATTAGTGTATTTATACGCAATAAAATTATTAACATAAAATTACTCACTCACATAACTCAAGAGTAAGATAGGAAAAAGGCGAATTTGAGATTTATCATCAAATTAATCCATTTTGAAATTCAAAACTAAAATAGAAGAAGGAATTATAGAAGAAGGAATTTGAGAAGAATAGGGTTTTGTGTCTTTTGTTTTAGTCGAAAGTAATGAGCCGTCTCTTTGTTGAACAACTCCAAAAAAAGTATAAGACTCGTAAAAAAATGGGCTGTATCAGACATACGTGTTTAGCAAACCATTCAAATAATAAGAGAGAATAAAAGTTCATTTATAGAGTTTGATCCATTTGTTAAAAACGCAATTTATATATTAGATTGGATAGATTAGATTAGATTAGATTGAAAATAAAATAATCATCTTTTAAAAATCTAAGTTTTAATTCTATATACCTTCACACATTCAATTTTTTATATAGTTTGATCCATTTATAATGTATAAAACTCATCAACTACAAAAATAATAGTAGTAAATTGAGGAGTGTCATTAACCAATAAGAATGCAAAAATATTTAATGCGGCCTTTAATTTCTTAAAATGAAAGGGAAGTAAAATTTATTGTGGAACCAATCAAAACACTTTTTGGATTTCAAGCGCAAATTTTTTATATAGTTTGGATTTCAATGCAAAAATAGCGCAAATTAATGCAAAAATATAGTAGACTAAACACTTTAGATTTCAATGCTAAGCATTCATATGTTGGTGGGTCAAAATTTTCATTTGAGTGACATATTCGTAAACGTAGGAAAGAAATGGGAGGGAAAAAAAATCAAGAAAATACATAAATTAGAAACAAAGCATTAAATGCAATGTGATTAATTGGAGGAACCCCAAATTTTATAGTATATAGAATTTTTGGGCCCGCGCTACGCGTGGGTTTTACAGCCTATAAAACTTCACACTTGCTGAATCGAAGAGTAGAAGATGATGATAAAATTCATACAGATCCACTATAGACCTATGTTGGTGGGTAAAATCTTTATTTGAGTGACATATTCGTAAACGTAGGAAAAAAATGAGATAAACAAAAATTCAAAACAAAGCATTTAAGGCACCGTGATTAATTTAAGGAACCCCTAATTTTATAGTATACTAGTGCATGGCACGGGAAATTCTATATTATTCGTATGAAAATTATATATCCTTTTAATCGAATTCGTCAAAAAATTAAGATTAACTTTTTTCTTGTAAAGACTATTTATAAATATATATTTTATTTCATGAAGGTTATGTACGTAGCTTGACTTAATTTTTATTATCGAAAATAATCCTAATTTTAGAATATATATTAATCTTTAACATAATATTTATTCTCAATAAAATAGCTTGTGTATTTGTTTTTGAAAGGAATGATAATTTTGTAAGATTTATTTGTTAATATAATTATCCAATCTATTAATAATTGAAATTAAAAATAATAATAATTGTGTAACAAACCAATACTAAAATCACTCTAAAACCTCTAAAAGGCTCAACTTCAATATATAAGATAGACTAAGATTAAGATTAGATAGATTAGATAATCATCTTATAAGTAAAACAAATGGACAGAAGTGTAAAGGGACACATGGGCCATAAGCCCACACTGCCCTAGACGTGGATAAAAAGTCTTTTTTTTTAACATGCAACAAACGGGATTTCATCCATTAAAGGATGACAATCCCTGACCATCATCAGCGATGTTCTTAAAAAACGGTCGATATAGTGGGTAGAATGAAGAAGCCAAAAGATGAGACCTAATATCATTGAGGTAATCTATACATAGGCTAGAATCAGGATTGCAATTCAAGATTGCTTTAATAAAATGAGGATTAATATCAGGACATACAAGAAAATTTTCTGCCCTATTGACCTCGCGAAAACAATGAATAATGCGAAACTTATTAATATAATGTGGATTTATAAGTGCATCATTAATAATGTTTTTTATTTCCCAGGGAATTTTCCAAATACGGTTTGCTGAATTAATAACAGTTAAACTATCACGTTCAATGATAATATTCCTTTGTCTTAATTTTATAGCTAATTTTGTTGCCATAAGAAACGCTAAAGCTTCAGTATGTAATGCTGAGGTAGATTGACAATGTTTACTGTATATATCTATAACATGTCCTTTACTATCTCTTGCAATACAGGCTGCCATTGAATATGTATTCTCCTTGTAAGAACCGTCAAAATTTATTTTTATCCAATCCGTGGGAGGACTAGTCCATTGTTTATTAAATTTTTTATTCTTATTTCTTTGTGTTTTTGCTTTAGGCCCTTTTGAGATTGTGCATGCATTATCCCATTGCTTGAAGTAAGTATAAGCACTTTGAGCTACACCATTTTTATGAATAGCTTCATTTCTATGTAACCATATTTGATACCATAAGAATATAAGAGATTCTATTTTATTTTTATCATTCTTATAAATTTGAATGATGTGTGTGAGAGTCATTTCAAAAGTATTTTGCTTGTTAATATTAAATTTGAATCATATAATTCTTTCATATTTTTCTATTTGTGTTGTAGTATATGTACATTCAAAGAATAAATGATCTCTTGTTTCAAGTGGGTGATTACAAAGCGAACATTATGGAGGAACTCTGTTGTAATATCTATTTAATCTTTCCGTGGTGGGAAGATTATCCGATATAACTTTCCATAAAAGGTTTTGTAACTTAGGTGGAATATTAATATCACATATCCAGTTATATAATTCTTCATTATTTGTTGGTGTTTCATTAAAATATATTTTTCTAGCAGATCGATGTACAAAAATTGTCATCTATTGTTTGGTTCCAAATTATTTTATCTTCTCTGTTGTTCTCTAGAATGTAGATGTTAGTAATACGTGAAATGACATGAGAAGGTAATATTTCTCTTAATTTTATGATGTTCCATTCTTTGTCAGAAGTAATGTATTATGATACAGTTTCATTTTTATTTTCGTTATTAAGATCCATAAAATGTGTCATATTCTTGCCATTAATCCATTGTCATTCCATAATTTTATTTGTGTACCGTTTCCTAAATTCCATTCTATTCCTATTTCAAAATCATTTCTTAAGTGTAATAGTCTAGAAAATTGTCAAGATTGTTTAGTTTTTTTCTTAAAATCAAATATTGTTGTTTCTTTTAAATAATTTTGCCTTATGAGTATGGCCATATGTTTTCTTTTCTGTTGCAATTTTCCGAAGCAGTTTCTGCTGCAATGCTTTATTAATGTTTTCCGTTTTTTGGAGACCTAGTCCACCATGGTTTTTGGAATGACAAATGTTATTCCAATTTGTGATAGGTCGGAATCCTGGGTTTGAGTTATTCCAGAAAAAATTCTTATTAATTTTATTCATTTCATTACAAATTCCTTTCGGAAGATAAAAGCATTGCATTAAATGGTTAGCTTTGGATTGAATATTAGATTGTATTAAAATAGTCCTGCCTGCTTGGGAAATCGTATTAGCTTTCTATTTTGATAATTGATTTTTCATAGTTTGAATTGCATATTGAAAAATATCATTTTTGACTCCGCCTCTAACAATTGGAATTCCTAAGTACTTTTTCATAGCATTAGTTGGTTGTAAATTCATAATAGATGCTAATGCATGTCTTTGGCTATTAGAGATATTTGTTGATGTTTGGAATGAACTTTTATTGTAATTAATCGCTAGGTCAGATAAATTTGTAAATTTTTCTAATAGATTTTTAATACATATTATATTTTTCATATTAGCATTAGCAAAGGTAATTGTATCATCTGCAAAACATAAAAAGTCAATATAAGCCATCACGTAAACAACATCATAAATGTTTGTAGATATGTAACGATTGCTTATAACAATTTTCATGTGTGGTATTAATTGTTCGGAGAATTTTTCCCCTCATATTTGTATAATCTCTTTTTTAATACGTTTTGTAGCTATAGAAAATTGTATACGAGACTAGCATTTTGAGACAAGTCTTAAAATTTAGATACAAACGTTATTGATGTGTGTAAATGCTTTACATTTTGTTTTTTGTAGTAATATAATTTATGATTGAAGACTATTTTAACATGTGAATGTTGCACGGTGAAATATTGAAAATGTGTATGTATAAATATAATAAATAAACATTTGTTTTGTCCACCCTTTGCATTACGTATGTTTATGAAATTAAAAGACAGTCTCTATTAGCTTCTGGATAATCTATTGTACACTATAATCTCATAACAATTTTACGGTTACAATCTATCTAATTAATTTGTCTAAATTTATTTTTAATATAAAGACTTGTTAGAACATTTCACTATGATGAGCTTGACGAACAACAACTATGAATCGAGTCTGCAACAATGAGTCACAACACATATATACGACTTCATAAATTCGTAAGCTTTATTGAAATGTGGATCCGGAATTGAAGTCATTTATGGAGGAACCAATTAAAACACTTCAAAATTGAATACGAAGCTTTTATTTCTTTGATTTTCTCTCTCCGCAATTTATATAGTAGATTAGATAGATAGATAGATAAATGGGAAAGAAGCCATCGGTATAATTATAATGCATTGTAAACAAAAATACTGATATTGTTTTTAAAAACATAAAATTGGCTACAAGCTCAAAGAAGAAAGTTTCTATCTTGAAATAAGTATGATAGTTCAGTGATAAGGTTTAATTAAACAAATACGAAAATTAGTAAGTCATTGTCACTGCTTGGAGTAAAATGTTTAAAGCTAACCCTAGTTACATTGACAATTTTTCTTTTAAAAAGTACTGAATTATCAGTAGAAAATCTTCACGATCAAAATTAGAATATAAAAAAAAGTAAATAATAAGCTTTAAACAATGATGAAAATGTCATCACAAACACAATTAGATGACAACTAAAATCAAATTGCTTGCAAGGTGGGGGCAGGTATAGTCCATTTACAATTGTGTTTTGTTTATAAAAGAAACTTATAAATAGTCATGAAAACAATAGAAGAATATGATTGACAAAGCTTTTCATGCCAATTAGAGTGAATATTTCATTTTATCAACTTAAATAAATATGAATAATGCGGATGTGCCGTGTAGGATGCAACTACCATTAGCTAGCCTAGTACATATAATTATAATTTCATATTAGTTCATGGAAACCATTTAGTGTAGATGATTTAGAAGTCAATGGTAACCACCTTGATTAGGTTAGAATAGAGTCATAATCGTTGTCTACGGCCATGTCATAAACATTATCCACCACCAATTCCTTGGAATCATTTACGGAGTACTTGTTAAGTCCCAACTCTTTTTTTTTTTCTTTTTTCATGAGGAAAGCGTTTAAGGGCACATCTAGCGAGAATGATACCGCTCTAGGGCATCTCGAAAGATGAGATCAGAAAGATATGGAAAGGCTGCAAATCCAAGATGGGGTATTAAATGGTGCATTTTAGCTATAAGGTCAGTTGCACCATTAGTCTCCCGAAAAATATGGAATACTCGATTTTCCGCAAAAGTGCGAAGATCCATTAAGATATCAGTCATGATCAAGTCTACTTCCCATGGGCAGTCCCAAACTTCGTTTGTGGCATTAATAAGGCGAAGATTATCGCCTTTGATCTCAACATGCGTGAGACCCAACCGAATAGCCTCCTTAATGCCATAACGCATCGCAAGGCCCTCAACCATGATTGGTGGAACGTTACCTAAGGGCCCGTTTGCCATTTTAATTGGTTTTCCCTGTTCATTTCGAATGATAAAACCATAAGAGGCTGGTCCAAATGATGGGCAAGCAGCATCAACATTGATTTTATAGAAGTTTTGTTTTGGCTTGACCCATCTTATTGCTCTCATTTTCCTTCTAGTTTATCTTGGAGTCAGTGGGTCAACTTCAATATCCATTTTTTCTTCCATTTTTGCAAGTTTCCAGTCTTTTATTTGGTTTTTAATGAAGTGGTGGATATTGGGTAGTTGATTGTGCTCCACTATGTCAAAAATCTGTTTATTTCTGTAGAACCATAGGGTCCACCAAATAGTAGCCAGATCTTCAATTTCTCTTTTCGTGGTCTAGTTTTTTATTTCATTAAGTAATTCTGTAATGATATGATTTATGGGTGTTAAGGAGTTACTTGTTTCACGAATTTTTCTATCAAAGTTTCTTATAATTCGCTTGGTTCTTGGGCATTCAAATAGGAAATGTTTGAGGTCTTCACTTATAGAATTGCATCCTAAGCATTCTGTTGTTATAGGCATATGCCTATTATGGAGTTTAACTTTGGTTGGTAGTCCCTCCTTTGAAATTCTCCATAAGGAAGATTTTATTTTTGGTAGCAGATAAAGTTTCCAAATCCATTCAGATTTTGATGGTGGGAGGTTTTGATTCCCATAAATCATATCCATCGCACTTTTGGTTGAGAACCAACCATTCTTGCTGAATTCCCAGTAAATCCTATCTTGTATGTAGTTAGTTGGGATTTGGTATGATTTTAGTTTTTCTATGGTTGTGTTGCCAAAGTATACTTTGAGCTTATCTTCATCCTAAGATTTATCTTGATTAAGGAATAAAGATGCCATAACTTGTTCATTTATTGGCTCATTTGTTATTACTTGTTCTTTTAGTGATTCAGGGAACCATTTCTCTTTCCAGAATTTGATGGTTCTCCTATCTCCTATTTTCCAAGTGAGGCCTTGTTTGAATTGTACAATTAGTTTCGACATTTGAGTCCATTGCCTAGAGTCACTTTTCTTTGGGTTTTTCTCATAGTCAAGGATGTTTATATTTGTAAGGTATTTTTCTCGTATAATTTTGACCCATAGCCCCATAGGTTATCTGGTTCTGCTAATATTTTCCAGATGAGTTTCATTTGCAGAACAATATTCATATATTTGCTTTTTTGGATCCCTAGTCCACCATTATAAATTGGTTTACAGATTTCATCCCATTTTATCATTGGTTTATAATTATCTCCTTTGTTCCAAAGGAATATTCGGTTTATTTTATCCAGTTTTTTATGTGTTTTGGGAGGTAACATGAAGTTTTGCATCATATAGTTTGGTTGGGCTGATTGATTTGCTTTAATCAGTACTTTCCTTCCTTCCATAGAAAGGGTGTCAGCTTTCCATTTTGTAAGTTGTTGAGACGTTTTTTCAATAATTGAGAAGAATGTGTTGTCGTCCACCTTTCCAGTATTGATCGTACAACCTAGATATTTCTCCATTTCCATTGATTGGTTAATTTGGAATATCTGGGTGATCAGTTGGATTGCACTGTTACTTGTGTTTTTGGATACGTGGAATGATGATTTATCATAGTTGACTCATTGTCCCGATACTTCACAATATTCATCTATAATGGTTTTGATTTTTTGACAAGTGGATGTTTTGGTTTCTGCAAAGATGATTATGTTATCAGCAAAGGCTAGGAACGGGTTTTTGTACCCCCTCTTGAGATCTTGATACCAATAGGGCTTAGTCTTGCTTCAGATGCTTTCCGAAGACTCCTAGATAAGATTTCTGCACTGATTATGAATAGGAAAGGGGAATGGGGGTCACCCTGCCTCAATCCTCTAGTTGGGTAGAATAGATCTGTTGGTCCTTGATTAACCAGAATAGAGAAGGATACAATGTGTGTATATTCTTTGATCCAGTTGTTGAATTTTTCACAGAAACCAAATTTCTTTAATGTTAGCAGAAGAAACGTCCAATCAACCCGGTCATATGCTTTTTCCATATCTAATTTAAGGGCTTTGTTGCCTGATTTATTTTTAAAGGAGTGGAATATCTCATGTGATATTAGGACATTGTCTTGGATACTTCTATTTTGAACAAATGCACCTTGAAGGGGATGTGTAATTTTATTCATAACTGTTTTGAGTCTATTAGTGAGGATTTTTTAGATTATCTTATATATTGTATTGCACGGGCTGATGGGTCTGTAATGGTTGGTAGATTGGGGTTATCATTTTTTGGTACGAGGGTGATAAAGGTGTGGTTTATTTGTTTTAATAGCTTTCCTGAATGGAAGAAACTCTTTATGGCTTTGATGATATCAGGCTCAATGATATCCCAGTATTTTTTGTAGAAGCCAACTGGCATGCCATCTGGTCTTGGTGTTTTATCATCTTTGATTTCATTTAGTGCTATATAGATTTCACTATTTGTTACATTAGCCATTAGCTTGTTATTGTCCTCATTTGTAATTTCTGGTTCTATATCAACCAGAACTTGTTCAATATTTCTTAGATCTATCTGTTGTTTAGTAAACCTTTTTTCAAAATCTCTCTTAATTTCTGTTTTGATGTTGTCATAGCCAATAATTTGTGTGCCTTCACTGGTAGTTATTTCTTTTATGTTTTTCCTATTTCTTCTCCCAGTAGCAATCCTATGAAAGTACTTGGTATTTGAATCAACATTTTTAATGTGTTTTTAGTTTTGCTCTTTGTCTCCAGTAGATTCTTTGGAAGGAGAGAAGTTCTTGTTTCTTTCTAATAAGGTTATTCTGCTTGATAACATTGCTTTCTAGGAAAGATGTTTGGGGAATATTTGGATTATGATTAAATCTTCTTCCACTTTTTTCAGTTGTTCAAAAATATTGCCAAATCTTGTTTTATTCCATTCCTTTATTTTTGTTTTGAGTAGTTGGGTTTTCTTTGTAAGTTGATATAGGGGCGTTCCTGGGATTTGGTTCCTCCAGGTTTGTGTAACAAGAACATTCATATCTTTTCGCTTGGTCCACATCATTTCGAATTTGAATGGTTGAGCTTGGTACGTGGTTTCGTTTGTTATATCTAGTGATATTGGACAGTGATCTGAAGAGGTGAAGGCATGATTTTTTGTAGTCAAATTTGGGTACCATGTTACCACTTGTTGGTAAATCAGTGCTTTATCTAGTTTCTCTTTAATTGTGTTATTTATCGTTCTCGATTTCATCCATGTGAATCTGTTGCCGATTGTCGGAGGATCAAATAGATCATGTTTTTGGACAAATTTATTTAATCTTTGAAGATTATTGCTATTGGGAATTATTCCTCCTTCCTTATCACCACAAACCAGAATGTCATTAAGGTCTCCTATGATAATGAAGGGTTCGTTAACTACTGTGATGAAGTAGTCAATCTGTTTCCAGAATTCTTCTTTGTCTTTTTCATGAGGAGGGGCATAGGCAAATATGATGTAGAATAGTATGTTGTTTTCTATGTTTTTATAAATAAAAGCTATAAACATTTCATCTATCGTGTGTAGGGTTAGTGTTTCGTTTCTTAGTTAGAACTCTTTCCATAGGACAACGATTCCTCCCGCATATCCTTTGGAAGGGGAAACAACGATATTGTCAAAACCCGCCTTTCTCCATTCTTTTTCATTTGGGTAGTTGGGGGACTTGGTTTCAACAAGTCCTATCATTTGAATATGGTTGATTTTGCAGAACGAATCAATATCTGTCCAGACATTGTTCCTTTTAATACCTCTTACATTCCAAAGGTTGATCTTCATTTTATACCTTTGTGTTTTTTTTCCAGTCAAATTGGTACTGGACATCTTGACCCAACTATTAATCTCGAGCACAAGACTATTGAAAGTAGAAGTAAGTGTATTTGAATACCTGGTAGCCGATAAGCATAATTTTGTTGGTTGTGCAGTTGGTGAGATATTTTTAGAAGGTTTGGTATGACCTCTTTGCTTTAGGGAGATCATAGCCAATTTACCTGTTTCTAAGCTAGATATTTCTTAACACTCAGGTTCTGGCAAGAGCCCAGTCACCATAAAGAGCCATCTATACTTATTGAAAAAGGATTGAAAGGAAAGATTGTTGGGTGGCTGAGCTGAGATTAGTGGTGAGCTTTGCTCACTGTTGTTATGATTCTCAGCTTCAGGGTTGTTGGGTTTATTGCTTTGGGGGGAGCAAACCACCTCAACACAGGTTTTCTTGGTGTTTTCCACGATTCTTGTTTGAAAACCTTTCTACAACTACTTGTGATACTAGTGTGAGAGAAACTAGGGATGGGTTTGTTGTTGAAACTAGTGAGGGATATAGTGAAGTCTCTTTTTTTTTTCCTCAATAGGAGGCACTAGGTTTTTGTACCAAACTGCGTATGGATCATAAAGGTTGACCTCGGTCAATATATATAAGGCTCCGCTCGATCGAGAGAGTTTTTTTTGCACATTACGGAGCTTAATTTTATATTACATCTAGTTATTAAATGTTCGGTAAAAAAACATCCATCTAGCTTAACAAGCTTAATGTAGATTAAAGTAACTTAATTTGTTAATGTTACACCCCCTTGATTAATGGAGCTTAACAAACTTGATTTAATTTTTAATCCACTATTACCCTTTATCAATAAGATTTAAATAATTCATTATATTCTTTTCTGTAATTTTACTAATATTATCACAAATTCAGCTAAAAATACTGAACATCCAAGTAGCTTTTTAAATAAAATTGTGATCTTCAGCTTCAACTATTAATTCAGGTTCAGCTCCAGTTTCAGCTACTTATCCAGCTCCAGTTTCAGCTACTTATCCAACTCCAGCTACTATTCCAGCTCAATATACCGAACGAAGCCTAAATCTTCATTAGCTAACCAATGAACGCGTTAATTAGCTAACCTCAATCTTATAACAATGTCTTTTGAGTAACTAGGCCATTGGATCATAATGGTTGACATCGGTCAATATATTTAAATCTTCATTAGCTAACCAATTAACGCGTTAATTAGCTAATCTCAATCTTATAACACTGTCTTTTGAGTAACTAGGCCATTGATCTCGCAAGCCTAACGTATTTTACTTTTGTCAATATTTGTATAATCAGATATTGTTTTCATATACATAATTATGTAGTAATTTTTAATTAAAAAAGTTTTTTTTGTATTAGGCAAGAACCGGGACTCCATGTCTCAAGACACCGGTAGTCCCTGATCATCCCGAGAGATGATCCTAAAGAAAGACCATAAGGATGGATTACAACCATGTAATCTAATAGTACTCCTTATATTCCTGATATTAGCATCAGGTATTGACGAGCTGTGTGCAAACAAAGCCAATTTTAGTGCAAGGATGTTAACATCCTTATTAGCAAGGAAATCAGTTGCCTCATTAGCCTTCCTAAAACAATGTTTAAACTGAAAAGTGGGAATATTTTGAAGTAATTTCCAGCAATCATAAATAATTGTGGAAATTTCCCAAGGAATTTTCCATTGTTGTTTAATGGAGTTTATAACTGTAAGGTTATCTCCTTCAAATATAACGTTATTTAAGCGAAACATATTAACTGTTTTTATAGCATATAAAATTGTCATTGCTTCAATGCAAAGAGGAGAATAATGATAAATCTTTTGATTATCAACAAAAATAATTGTTCCATCATTTTTCCTAGCAATACAAGATATAAATCCTTCATTTCCATGTTTTAATGATCCATCAAAATTTACTTTTATCCAGTTTTGTGGAAGTGATTTCCAAATCCGATTACTTTTCTTTAACCTATTTCGTTTTTGTGATTGCCACTAGTACAAATCTAGTGTTTTATCACGTTCTTTATATCCCGGTTTCTCTATAACCGTCTTTAAAATGTCCGGGTTATTTTTTATCACGGAGAGTCGGCCAAACCGTGATAAAAAGATGGAGGAGCAAAATTTCTTAATCAATATATCACATTTGTTGATTAACTGTGATATATAGTCGCCCGTTAAATAAAAAAAAGTAAAATCTAATTAGCAGTAACCCTATCCACAAACCGCACATTCTGTCTCTCGTTCTCTCTAAAAAGATGAAATCCATCTCTTGCTATAGATTTATTCTCTAAGTCTCAATAATTTGGAGATTGGATTCGATTTTCAGTCTACTTTGCTAACTCGACCGTAGCCACGCCTCTCAATTTTTTGGCCGGATGATTGGAACTCTCAGATCCCTTTTTGGTTGGTCGGGTGAGTGGCACTTTCAGATCCTTTAGGGTTTTCTTCTTTTTAATCCTTCTCATTAGGCTCTGACTGTAATAAACTAAAGCTTTTAGGGTTTTCTTCGTGGAAGATGAACGATCGCTCCTAGCCTAACTCAAGCTTGTTGCTTCATTCAAATCCATCCATAGCCTCTCAATCTGTAAGTCTTTCGACACATTTCTCCATTTTCGATTTCGTCCGATTTTCGTGATGCTCAATATCCTTTCCGTCGTTATGAAATCTCCAGCTGGGATTACAATTCTGTGAAAGCCCTAGAGACTTGTCCGAATTGAGGTGTGAATGTCGCGTTCTGATTAGGTTTTGGGGGTGTTGTACGAAGATTTCTGGCTTTCGGGTGCTAATTAGGGTTTTTATTGCTGTCGGCAGTTGTTGGTTCTTATTATAAACTAGAGACTTGCTGGTCATTATATTTGATGTCGTTTTCACTGATAGCTTATGCTTGTTTTTGCTTAAAGGTGGAAGGTTTTGATTGGATATGCTATAATCTAGGTTATTTAGTTTTTGCTACCCAATTAAGTGGAAGTGGTTTGATGTACATATTAGTCAGATCATGTTAAAATATGTGGGTAGCAGTTGGTTTGGTCTTGAGTTTATATATTGTCGGTACAGCTTAAAAAATCTACGTTTACAATTCAATGTAGATCGGTGATAAAAACTACAAAGGGTTGGAAATAGGAAAAATTATTTTCATCTAAGTTTGATTGTAGACTTCATGCCTGTGGTTTACTTGAACCAGGCTGAACTAATATACCTGATTAATATTTTGGTAATTATCATCTGAAAGAAATTTCGTTTCGAGTGTTTTTCCGGGTGACTGGAATATTTAACCAGTTTTACAATGCTTTAAAGAATCCAGAACTACTATCTTGCATTTTGGTTCAGTTATTCCTACCCCCTTCAACATAGATGTTCAGAAGTGAGGAGTTGATTTTGTGTGTTGCTATATTGCAGATGAAGTTGCTCACTTTTACAAGGGCACAATGGGAAAAGATTAAAGAAGTGACGCATACGACCGAAGCCGAAGCATTACTAACTGAAATTTGTTGGGAAGGATTTGATTTGGGTAATCATGTATATTATATGTTTTGTAGTTATGGTAGGATAGGGACAAACAAATTGAGTTATTTGTTACCTGACTGCATTTGTCCCTTCTTTTAGCTTATATATGAAATACCCCGAAAGGTGCGTATTAAAATAAAATTTATTTTTATGCGCATAATCTCCGTGTTAGAATTATTCCTGAGATATCCTACTCCCATACCTACATATATGTGAAGAATTGAAAGCAAAAGAAGAGTAGAATGCTTGATTACTTCATTGAATTGCAACAAGAATTACAGAGGAAGGTTTTATACAGAACTAGAAGGAAGAAGAGGAAGATGGCTTTCAGTTACGAGCACGTGCACAGCACATGTTTTCTCGTCTGAGTTTGTTACAATCGAACACGTGCACAGCACGTGATAATAATCTCCCTATACCCCCCCTCAAATTGGAAGCTCTGGTAAGAGTCCCAATTTGGGAAGAATGGAACTGTGATGAGGTCCAGACAATGGCTTGGTGAAGATGTCAGCCAATTGTTGTTGCGTGGGAACATGGCTGAGAGTTACAAGGCCCTTGGTGAGTTGAGAACGCACATAGTGACAATCAACTTCTATGTGCTTTGTCCTTTCATGGAAGACCGGATTGCGTGCTATGTGGATTGCAGCCTGAGAGTCACAGTTGATTGGTACAGGATGAATGTCTGTAACTCCAAGTTCATTGAGCAATCGTGTGAGCCAGGCAAGTTCAGCTGTCAACCTCCTTAAAGACCTGTACTCTGCCTCTGCTGAGCTTAAAGAAATTGTTGTTTGTTTCTTTGATTTCCAGGAAATGGGAGATGTTCCTAGGAGAACAAAGTAACCACTGACATATCTTCTAGTGCAAACACAACTTGCCCAGTCGGAATCACAGTATGCTTGTAGATTAAGGCCAGGTGTAGAAGACAGGAGAAGGGCTGAATTCATTGTACCCTTTAGAAACCTTAGTGTATGCAATGCTGCTTTGAAGTGAACATCTGTTGGGCTATGCATAAACTGGCTCAAGTGTTGGACTGCAAAACATATGTCTGGTCTTGTGTTTGTGATGAAATTCATTTTTCCAACTATATGGTAGAACTATATGGTAGAACTCTGTTATAGTATCTATTTAGCCTTTTCGTGGTTGGTAGATTATCAGAAATAGCTTTCCAGAGAAAGTCTAGGAGGCACATTTTGTTTCCATAGCCAGTCAAAGAGGTTATTGGATTGGTCTGAATTATTGCGTACGCAAAGCGATCTGGCTGAGACAGTAGTAAATTTTCCGAAAGTATTTAGTTTCCAAATTAGAAAATCATTTTGTGAATGTTTTGGAATATACAAACTTTTTATTTGGTCAATAATATGGGTTGGTAATATAATACTAAGGCGTTGTATATCCCATGTTTTATTAGCTGTGATATATGTATGTACAGATTCATTAATATCGGAATAATCAGGGTTATGGTAATTTTTTAAGTCTACATTAGGTAACCAAGCATCAATCCAGAATTTAATGGTTCTGACATCTCCAATTTGTCATAGAAGTCCTTCTTGGAAGATTTTACGGAGATGTGATAATCTCGAAAATTTCCAAGATTGGTTCTTATTTTGTTTCGTATATTTTAGAAGTGAATCATTATTAAGATATTTTTGTGTAATAATTTTTACCCATATATTATCAGGGTCATTTAATTTTTCCATAAATGTTTCATCTGCAAAGCATGATTAATATGTTTTGATTTATGTAATCCAAGACCTAGCCTCCTTGTGATTTGGGTTTACAAATTTTGTCCCAAGACGTTAATGGACGATATGAAGAGTTGTCCTTATTCCAAAAGAATTGTTTAGTTATTTTATCCATCTTGTCACATATATTAGTAGGTAATGAAAAACATTGCATTAGGTGATTTGCTTTGGAAAGAATATTAGATTGAATAAGTATAGCCCGACATGCTTGTGATATTGAATTAGCTTTCCATTTCGATAGTTGTTTTGTCATGTTTTGGAGAACGTATTCAAAACACTCACTTTTCACTCTACCTCGAACAATCGGGACACCTAAATATTTTTCCATTGAATTTGTAATTTGTAAATTTAAAATGGAGGCCAGGGCTTGTTTTTGTTGATTAGAAATGTTAGGAGTTGTTTGGTTTGAAAGTGGGCCAATGAGTATTATTGACCAATACAGAAAAAGATGCATGTTTGATACATGTCATAATTCTGTCAATCCAATTATTGTGGATTCCAAATTTTTGCAATATTTTTATTAAAAAAGGTCATTGTACCTTGTCGTATGCCTTTTCCATATCCAATTTTAATGTCATCCATCCTCTTTTACCTTTCTTCTTCTTATGGAAAGAATGAAATACTTCATGTGAAATTAAAATATTATCAAAGATTGATCGATCCTGCACAAATGCTCCTTGGCAGGGGTGTATAATTTTAGGGAGGAGTTTCTACAAACGATTTGCCATGATTTTTGTTATGATTTTATAGACCGTGTTACATAAACTTATTGGTCTAAAATGATTAACAGTACTTGGAGATTGAGAACAATATGATAGTGAAATGCCTGAATGAAAGAATGATTGAATGGCTGCAATTAAGATTTTTGAAGTGAACTGCCAATATTTTTGGTAGAATTCAGTTGTAAAGCCATCTAAACCAGGAGTTTTGTTTGTTTGTAGTTCAAAAACTACGGCTTTAATTTCGTCGGCAGTTGGTTGTTTCAGAAGTTGATTATTATCTTCCTCCGTAATAAGTTCAGGGATCATTTTAAGATCTCGATCTAAAATATCATTAGTATGTGAAGGTATAAATCTGGATTTAAGATCATTAGTAATATGTTGGGTAATATCAGAGTGAGTATAATATTTTATATTGTTTAGAGATTCATAACAATTAATTTTCTGTTTGAACGTTCTAATTTTAACCGTATTCTGAAAATATTTTGTGTTTTCGTCCATATATGTTAAATGTTTAATTTTAGCTCGTTGTTGCCAATATGTGTGTTGAAATGTTAGTAGCTTGTTATATTTGCCAATAAATCTTATATATTTTTTATATGTGTTGCTATTAGTATCAGAAATGTTATTTTGATTTTGGACAAATTTAAGAGTATCCTCCGTTTATTTTAGTTGGTATTGGATATTATGAACATTAGACAAGCCCACGTTTTATATTGTTGCTTGATATTTTTTTGTTTTGAAAATATATGAAAAATAAAAGAGTATTGTGTATGGGCGTTCCAAATCTTTTGAACCATTTTTTCAAAATTTGGAATACAAAGATGTGCATTTTCTAAAATGAACGGGTAATTTTTTTGAATACGTCTGTTTCCTAATTCTAACGTAATGCAACAATGATCTGAGGTAGTAAAGGGAAGATGTTCCATATGTAGGTTATTATAGTAATTTAGAATATCTGGATGAATGAAAACTCTATCTAATCTCTCTAGTGTAGTATCTGTATTAGTACTTGATCTTCTCCAGGTAAAAGGAAATCCATTGACATTATGAGTTATAAGACCATGTTTAGTAATGAAATTATTAAGCCGTGTGAAACGATGTGAAGTAGGTTGTTCACCCCCCTCTTATCATCTGGAGATAATATATCATTCATATCTCCAATAATAATTGACGACTCTTGGTGGGTTTCAATAATCTCGGAAATAAAGTTCCAAAATTCATTCTTATCATTTTCCTTACAGGGAGCATATAGAAATATTATGATATAGCTTTTGGTGGAGTCAGTATATTGTACAACTATAGTATTGAAGTCATGAAAAAGAATTTGAATGTTATGATTTTCATAAAAGTTTGTGACAAGAAACCAAAGACCCCCTTTTGTGTCATCCGAAGGTGATATAGTTAAGTTTTGAAAACCAATTTTGCCTAAAAATTGTGATGATAAAGGTTCGTTAAATTTAGTTTCTGCTAAGCAGAAAAGATCTATATTGTGAGTCCTCCTTATATATGAGATTTCTGTCCAAAAGTTTGCACATCTAATGCCACGACAGTTATAGTATGCAATCTTCATAAAAAACCTTCTAAAAAACATATAAAGTTTGACAAATGATCATTTTCTATAACTTTTCTATAGATGTAAATCATTAAATTAAATTGATAGTAGTGTTTAGAATGAAGTTAGGTTTATAGAAAACTTGTTGACTAATATAAGAAAAGAGAACTTTATCAATATGTATATAGCTTACCATCGAATTTAGGATTTGCTGCTTAGGTTTAGAGTGACTAATGTGAAAAATTTGAGGAGCGTTATTGTTAAACTTATTGAAACTGGTTTTGGTAATGCTATAGTTTACTAGTTCCAAAGTGGAATACATATGTATATAAGATAGGTTAATACGTATATGAGTATAATAGGGTATATAATAGGTTTTGTAAGAGAGCTTAATATAATAATCTTGACTAGTAGTATGCGTAATAGTATGTATTTGATTGTTACAACTGATTTCGGTAATGCTATAATTTACAAGTTCCAAGGTGGAGTATATGTGTTTTTAACCAAAAAGGTGGAGTATATGTGGGTATAAGATATGTTGATATACATATGATTATAATAGGGTATATAATAAATTTAGTAATAGTGTATAGAATAGTTTGCAGTAAGATTTTGAGCATAACTAAAATGTAAATGGCAGAAGAAGAAGGGTCCCAAGAACATAAAACAAATACACTATAATAATAGCCGTAGGAGTTCTTAGGATGCATTACAATGACTAGGTGAGACACTTAAACAAACTAAGCACAACACATGTGCGTCCAAATAAGAGGGTCACGTATTAAACATCTGAAACTGAATATAGTGCCAAGTGTCTACACAACACATAACACCTAAGAGCACAGTAACAAATGATTTTATTTAAAAGTAAAAGAAAAAGAAATGTCATAATTTTTGTTTAAATCAAGACATGAGTAACAAGAAGATGTTACTCCTAATGACACAATTCACTCACCTTCTTCAATTATTTGCAAACATGTGGCCCAATACCAAAATACTATTGATTAAATATCTTATAACTTTCATGATACATGAAATTTTTTTGTAATTCTTTTTCTATTATTTTTAATTTATTTTTATCTACATTTTGATATCCATATTAAGTATATAATATATTATCTAAATTTACAATAAAAATAAAAGGATAATAACTATGTTACTCAATATGAATAACACCAATGTAGATGCTCTAAGGGTGAAAGAACTAGAAAATGACACGTAGATATCCAACAATGGTTGAAACTAACGGTGGAAAAACAGCACCACTTTGTTCTTCTTCCAACTGAGATTTTCATAGTAAATGCTGGATTTGAGCTTGCAGACTCCATTAAGGGTAGAAGAAGCGTACTGATTAATGTTAATAAAAATAAACGAGTAGCAACTAGTATGGCTGTTAAGAGATAAGAGAAAGCAAACAATATGGGAATCAAAATAAGCAGTGTAAATATGAATAATGACATGAGATAAGTTGTAAATGCCAACATGATAGATCAAAATATCAATCTTATTGTATTTATGAGCATGATAAGCACAAGAAGCAACATCTTAATTTAATAAAATATAAATCGTTAATCTAAAATCAAAATAATAAAAAGGAGCGGCCAACTTGGATCTACTTGTTTTGCAAAGAAACGAGGAGTTCAAGTGATGGGTAAAAGAAGACTGCAAGTAGTGGTCTTAATCTCATTAGTAGAGTTAAAATTATTCATAATGATAAAGTTATGATTAGAAGACTTAACCTCAAAGTGCAAGTTCAGATAAGCATGAGCCAGAGCAAAGGTGCTATGGGTACCATTTTTATGCATATTTTGATAGATAGCTTTGTAATAGATTTTGAGATGGCAATAAGCAAGAGAACCAACCATATAAACGTAACAACATACCTTAATATTAGGCTTTCGAAGACGGATTTGGGCTTACGATGTTGGACCCGGGTAAATAGAAGCCCAAAGTCCATTTACAAATAAGCCCAATATCAGATCTTAGGTCAGAAGTGATGATATATATATAAATGAATAGTGATAAGAAAATGGAGGAGGGAACTATTTGGGGAAAAGACTGGGAGAAGGGGGAGGCAGTGGGTGATCGAGAGATAAAATCATCTTCCATCTAGGCCTCCTTATCCTCATTTAACCATTAATGTTGGATTTGGAGTTCATCCAATAATGGCAATCTCGTCTAGGACATGTCAGGGGCGTTTGGGATTACACAATCAACTTCGAGCCCCGACTAAATGACTACGTCGACCATCGACCGAGCAACATCTCAGTCCAGGAGTTCGTCTCGACCTTCATGGTCGCTCGTCTGAGCTGCGCGACTGATCTCCGGGTACGAATGAATCTCGGTGGCCAGGAGCTTCCCTTAGCGTTTTTCACTCGCTCCAGTGATCGCGAGCGTAAATCCTTACATTAAGCTTGGGAGCTTCCCTTAGCCTTTGTTTATTCACATTAAGGCCGGGAGCTTCCCTTAGCGTTTTTCACTCGCTCGAGTGATCGCGAGCGTAAATCCTTACATTAAGCTTGGGAGCTTCCCTTAGCCTTTGTTCATTCACATTAAGGCCGGGAGCTTCCCTTAGCGTTTTTCACTCGCTCGAGTGATCGCGAGCGTAAAACCTTACATTAAGCTCGGGAGCTTCCTTTAGCCTTTGTTCATTCACATTAAGGCCGGGAGCTTCCCTTAGCGTTTTTCACTCGCTCGAGTGATCGCGAGAGTAAAACCTTACGTTAAGCTCGGGAGCTTCCTTTAGCCTTTGTTCATTCACATTAAGGCCGGGAGCTTCCCTTAGAGTTTTTCACTCGATAAAGCGACCGCGAGCGTAAAACCTTACATTAAGCTCGGGAGCTTCCCTTAGCCTTTGTTCATTCACATTAATGCCGGGAGCTTCCCTTAGCGTTTTTCACTCGCTCGAGCGATCGCGAGCGTAAAACCTTACATTAAGCTCGGGAGCTTCCCTTAGCCTTTGTTCATTCACATTAGGCCGGGAGCTTCCCTTAGCTTTTATCCGTCTACAAGTGTCATGATCTTTCGTCGATTCTCTACGAACGTTTAGTGAATGAGCCACTTTTATGCTTCTTTACCATTGGCTTTATCCTTCAGACAAATGCTAAAGTTGAACGATATGAAAACACGAATTAAAACCCAAACAAAATATAAAGGGGTGTATCGAGGGGAGGTCGGTCGCGATACATCCTCAAAATCACCGTTTTGTACCATCTTATTAAGAATTCGTCCTCGTCTTTTGGGTTCATTCTTGAACTTTAGAGGACTAGTTCTCTAGACTTATGCACACATTTATTAAGTTCGTCCCAAACTCTTAAGTTTGTTCACGAGGCTTTGTCTCTCGATTGACGCATAATCACAAAGTCTCCAAACGAGTGTAAGAATTACTACAGGTCCAATGAACCAAGCCTTCGTTGAGACAACGAAGAGCTTGAGGAGCTGTGTTGGACCCGGGTAAATAGAAGCCCAAAGTCCATTTACAAATAGGCCCAATATCAAATCTTAGGTCAGAAGTGATGGTATATATATAAATGAATAGTGATAAGAAAATGGAGGAGGGAGCTATTTGGGGAAAAGACTGGGAGAAGGGGGAGGCAGTGGGTGATCAAGAGATAAAATCATCTTCCATCTAGGCCTCCTCATCCTCATTTAACCATTAATGTTGGATTTGGAGTTCATCCAATAATGGCAATCTCGTCTAGGACATGTGAGGGGCGTTCGGGATTACACAATCAACTTCGAGCCCCGACTAAATGACTACGTTGACCATCGACCGAGCCACATCTCAGTCCAGGAGTTCGTCTCGACCTTCATGGTCGCTCGTCTGAGCTGCGTGACTGATCTCCGGGTTCGAATGAATCTCGGTGGCGTTTCCAGGGACAAACTCTCAGACTCGATGGCGACTAGTGCTCGGTTTCTCGCTCAGGCGAGCTCGGTCTTCTCCTCCGTGGTCGGATGCATCCCTTGAACCACGAGCTCGGGTGTGCCGTAGTTCAGCTCACGTTCATCATCCAACTATCATCACTCACGATCGAGCTCCACGCCAAGTAATCATCGCCGATTCACGTCTCGAGCCGTAGTCTGGTTCACGATCATTCACTCTCCACGATCATCGATGACTCGCGAGCTGAGCCGCACTCATGTTCGCTAGCTTCAAGTTATCGGCGTCCCCGCTTTTGAACGCACCTCACCACCGTCGAGCCGGGAGTCCTTCTCACGAGTTTCGAGTTCCCTTCGTCTCAACTCGCGGGCCCGCTTCGGTCATCCTAGCATGCTCGCGATCTTAGCTTGCGATATGCGGCCATTGACGAGATTCCGATCTTCCATTATATATATATATGTTCGCGAGGCTCAAGTTGCTAAATGGAGTGTGCCACGTAAGGTCTCACTATGATGAATTATATGGTTAAGCTATTTGATCAACATAATCTAATCCCTCGCGACCCAGCTGGTATAGTACTCGCGAGCCTAATAAGAATTATTCATACTTTATTATATTATTGGACTAGATATTAGCCATGCTAGGTAAGAACTACTCGTATTGCATTTCATATAAGTTCGCATGCATAATTGGTAAACGAGGGTTCGTAATCCCTCTAAACTTGAGGATCCGGAGTGTTGTCGATTTCTCTTCCGTTGGAACGAGGTTCCAACAAATCCGAGTTCCAACATACGAAGACGGTGATGGATGAGATAAGTGGCCACCAGGACCGAGGTGGTAGAAACACTCCGGATTTGAAATTCAATCTTCCAGATCTGCGATTCAGTCTTTCCATTTGGGGGAGTCATGAACAATAAGATTATGATTGACCAAGTTTTGAGCAGGTGTATAGACATGGTTTTGAGAAGGGGGTTTAGGATAGTTTTGATAATAACGTATATAATAAGTTTGTAATAATTTGTAGATATTATAGGAATTAAACAAAGGAAAAGGAAGAAATAACTTACCTAAGCCAAGCCAATCACAAGGATTGGAGGCTGGACGATTCAAGGCGGAAGGAAGTGGATGAACATGTTGAACGTGTGCAAAGAAATGGATGGAGAAGATGAACCAATGTGACGAGTATTTACATGGTGGAGAAAAAAAAAAGGAGTAGAGGAAACAAGGGTACTCAACGTTGCCAAATTGATTTTAAGAGAGAGGTTAGAGAGTCTCTCTTCTCTTTAGGTTTTCGACCTTTAATTAATTAAAAAAGTTATGTTTCTTAATTTATAACTAAATATATAAATATTAATATACTGATGTTGTATTTTAATATACTCAGTGAGATATTAATACTAGAATCTACAATTTATAATGACTAGTTAATATTATTTTAAAGTCATTATCAACATTAGAGCGATAACAGTCCAAATATCATGATAACATGAAGATTCAACCCAACAACAAACAAAAAATCAGACCCAGCATAAGAAATCAATAGATCGATCTAGTAACAATTACGTTGATTTTTTCAACCTACTTACCATCTTATTTTTAACAACTTTGCCATCATATCCTTCCTATTAGGTGATTTATATTTTAACGCTCATCGAATGATAAAGTAACACTTAATGACCAAACACAATAAATAAAATTTTAATAGATAAAACAAAGAATAAGACGTTGGCCCTGGTCTTGCAGAAAGGAAACCAGTCGACATACCTAACATAAAAAGTCCACAAATAAATTAATGTTAACAGCTCGCTAAACAGAAGATAAAAAGGTTTTAGAAAAAAATACACTTTTTTGTCAAAAGGAAAAATACAGCTTGATAAATACTCCAATGTTAGGGTAAAAGTCAATTAGATATGAGTACTGAAATCGTAGTATCCTGTATTAGTACATAGTCACATGGTGCTGCCAATTTAAGCAAGAAATCAAGAAGAGGATATTGTGCATGTTAATATTAAAGGAACAAATAAACACACCTTTCCATTTCCAAACGGTCGACTAACTCTCATATCAAAGAAACTTCCAAAACTAGTAGAATTTAAAGTTGATTTAAAAGTGAAATCTCCCAATAAAACAACCTTGTTGCATTTTGAGTTTAACATTCTTCCGTTTATTGTTGCAAGCATTAACTTGATCATCAATCATAGCTCGCATTCAGAAACTTGAGTAGTTCGCTGCGTTTGCTCTCTGCTGCCTTGTCCTCCTTTGATTTCTCAAGCTTCATTTTGATCTAAGCAAAACCAAGAGTTTCCAGATAACAAAATGCTTATTAAAACATACAGCGGATATATTACTCGAACAGATGTCCAAAAGTTACAAGCAAACAAATACCAACCTTTTTGCCAGAAACTGCACTGCGACGAACACCATCCTCTTGATCGCGTCCTAGAAACTGGATCATATGCACAATCAAAATGGCATAAGAAACTGAACTTGACATTTCTAAAAGGAGTTATCATGATTTCAAGCACCAGGGAGAATAATTACCTTGGAGAGCTGTACTGGGCTACTAGTTCTCTCAGCCTGATTTTTCTGTATATTGCTCACATGTCGACGAGAAACCCAAGCCACAACAAATATTCAGGCAAGCCAATCAAGTGTCAGGCCAACAGGTCATAGACCACGGCTCCAATTTCAAAGAGCAAAGCAAAAAACAGTCAGAAACTATAAATAGGAAAATGTAGTCAGTCAGTTTATATTTCTAAGAGACCAGCATCCAACCTCTTTTTTGCTCTTATGGTGCGTTCTTCGAGAACTCTTCTCCTTGTCTCTTGTTTTTCTCTGGAACATGAAGATGAAATCAAGCAACAGATAAAAAAAGATATCAAACATCAGGCAGAAAGTATGCTGTGAATGAGAACCTTCTTTGATTTGTCATGATGCTTGCTCTTCTTGGATCGGCTTGATCTTACTTCCTTACTATCTGAAGAACTACTACAACCCAATAAGAAAGGGAGCACACGATTCATCAGCTGAACACAAAAATGTCCACGAAAGGACGTAGGGGGAAGAGCTGACAAAAGATGTAGCATGTTTAACCCATGCCACTAGCTCAATTAATAATAGTATAGAATGTAACAGATGTTGAACATGAATCCCACTTATTCCCGCCAAATAGAAGACTTCATTTGCAATAGTGATTCAAGTTTTTCTTTATTGTATCACAGATTAACTTCTGTTTTTGGGTGCAAACAGATTGACTTATTTAATATCATTTTGTAGCTTCACTAACTCAGCCCACCCCTCCTCCCTAACAAAAGTCATATTATCAAGCACGAAGGGATACATTTCTAGAAGTTAATCTCTAACAGTTTTACTGTCTTAATCCCTTCCCCTGCCCTTAAGGTTCTGTACATCCACAAGACTCTAATATTATCTGAGTTGTCCCGATAATCCATGGGATACATTTCTAGAAGCACCTAAGGGGATTTCAGACTGGCTGAATCCATCTAACAATGATAAACACCAGCTCGCAATGGAATATTTCTCATTGCAATTGTGACAACAGCATAAGCAGCAGATAATATGCCTCCAGCTGCGTATAGCATAACTCCATATTGAAACAACACAAAAAGGAAACACATGAATCGGAATATGAGCAAACGAGAAACACAGAAGTCAGGAATGATTAACTGCAATCAACAAAGCTAATAACCAATGCCAGATCAATAATACACAATAGTGATTTCTCATCTATCTCCTCTCCAGATCATCATCCCCAATAACCAGAAAAAATAGATCCTACCTAAATCAATACATAAAAAACCAAACCCTAACGCTATAAGCACCGGATCAATAGGAGCACAAGGAAAGCCCTACCCCCGATTAATACCACCAGGATGAAAGGCGATATTACCTGTAATCGTCGGAGTATGAGGAAGAAGAGTAGCTGTCAGAGGAAGAAGGATGATGCCTTCGGCGCTTTTTGGCCTTGAAACTCTTTTTCTCACGGATCTTAAGCGATTCTCTGTCACGACGTCGGCGGTGGCGACGGCGGCGGTTATCATGAGAGGATGAAGATGAGGTGTTCGAAGAGGACGACTCCGTAGATGGGGAGGAAGCAGCCATGGATGGGATCGATGAAGGAAGGGGGCGGCTTTAGGGTGGAAAAGCTGAGAACTTGAGAAGCAGCAGATGAATTTTCAACGCCTAAAATCCCGCAAATTTATAACTAAACGGCATCGTATTGTCCCATCCCTCGATGACTCGATCTGATTGAAAATAGAGATGGCTCGACCGGGACCGGACCGGCGGTTCGAACCGGAACCGGACCGGGTCAAAACCGGGACCGGACCGGAACCGGTTTTGACCCGGACCGGCGGTTCGAACCGGAACCGGACCGGGTCAAAACCGGGACCGGACCGGAACCGGTTTTGACCCGGTCCGGTTCCGGTTCGGGAAATTGTGTTTTTCGAACCGGCGGTTAACCGCCGGTTTTTTATTTTATTTTTTAATTTTTTTTTAACCGCCGGTTAACCGGCGGTTTTTAAAAAAAAATGTTAAAATAAACCGGCGGTTAACCGGTTAAACCGGTTAACCGCCGGTTAAAAAAATTTAAAAAAAAAATACAAAACCGGCGGTTAACCGCCGGTTATAACGGCTAGTAAACTAGCCGTTGCCGGTTAACCGGCGGTCCTAACGGCTAGGAGCCGTTAGGAAATTAAAAAAAAATAAAAAAATACATTTTTAAATATTAAAAAATCCATATCCAACCCCTATAAATACCATACCATACAATCTTCAAATCACACATCCAACAACAACAATCTCTCTTCTCTTTCTCAAATCTCAATCTCATAATCTCTCAAATTCCATCAACAATCTCTCTTAATCTCTTCCTTTCTTAATCTTCCTTTTAATTAGCTTTTGTCTTTCAATATTTTATTGCTTTTACATTTTTAATCACATTATTATATTGTTCTAAGTTTAATTGTTTTAATTGTTTTAATTGTTTTAATTGTTTTTAATTGCTTTTAATCATATTATTTAATTGTAATATGGCGGATCATTTTGACACCCAAGAGAGTGATAATGTCACTTCTCCCACTCCCACTCCCACCTCCCAAGTTAGGTCCTCCGCTAGGGGTAGGACCGCTAGGCCTCAAGGGCAAGCTAGCGGTTCGAGGCCGGCTAGGGGTAGGGGGGGGAGGACCGTTCCCGGGTCCTCCGGGAACCAATCCCGGAAACTAACATCTCCTGTTTTTACAAAGTGGTTTACTAAATTAGAACCCGGTATCGAGGAACTCGAGGCCGAGGATTATGATCCCGGACTAATTATTGTTTCTTGTAACTTTTGCGAGGCGACATTCCAATGGAAGAAAAGTGGAGGATATGGAACCCTTCAACGACACATGGAGCACAGACACGTCGCCGAGATGGGAATGCTAGGGGGACAAACGCAAATTTCCGGCGGATTTGCATCTTCTACTAGCGGTAACTCTTTATTTCGTTTTGAAATGAAGAATAATCCGAGTACAGCAAAGGGTATTAGTAGGGATGATAATGGGCCGGCAGATGACGAGCGGGTATAATACTTTTATCACTAGCCCATTAATCTTTTCCGAGTTATCCATCCGTTATTTATTGAGTGACAGGACGGGTCGGCTGCATCACTGATTTGAAAAATATAATTTTATTTTATTTTAGTACTTTTTATGTAATTTTACATGTTTATTTTAAAATATATTATTGTTATAAATATATTAGAAGAATAAAACATGTAAAACATGTTTTTAATACATAAACAACATAAGAATGCAAATTAGAAAATATAAAGTTTAAATGTTTGAGATTTCTATGTTAAGAGTATATATAAAATTATACATATTTCGGGTGCATTGGGTCGGCTGACGGGTGAAAAACCTTCACCCACACCCGTCCATCACCCATAATTTTTCGGATTTTCACTCGTCTTTTCGTGTCGGGTGAATCGGTTGTCCATTGGATGCGGGTGAAATTGTCATCCCTAATAATTAGTGAGAACACTGTTTTATACCTCTTCAAAATTTGGGATGTTTTTTTACCAAAACTAGTTCAGTTTTCCGTGTCTCGCACGGGTTTTATAAAACAATAAATTTAATTTTAATACATAAATAAATTAGGTTAAATTATTTTATCAAATATATATTTAGTTCATTTACCACATACAAATTTAGTTTATTTTTTAAAAATAATTGTTTAATTTGAATCTCTATATAACTACTAAAACAAAACACTTTTCTTTCATTCTAGTTATGCCACGTGGCATACTATTCATTCAGGCCATCCACTTGTTGCAATTTCACTAATCATGATTTTTTACTATTTATTGTAATTTTCTTTAAAAAATTGATTAAACTTGGAAAATAATGTGCAAAAATATCATACAAAGATTGTTTAAGATCTTTCAAATTACAAAAAAAATTATGTGTAATTTTTTTAGATTTTAACCTATCAATATCCTATTATGTTATTTTATTAATTTATAATTTTATTTTTATGATATGACATATCACAAAAAGATTGATTTCTTCAAAAATAAGAGAAAAGATTGTATTTTTGTTATGTGGTAGTGCTTTAAATTATATAGTTTTATATATGTTGAAATCAAAATTTTCAAATTTGTTAAAATTATATATAATACATAATACTACTTATTATCTATATCGAGTTATATAAACACGTGTATGGCGCGGGAACATGGCTAGTTATTACTGTTTGTAGCTAAATTATCAAGGAGATGATAACGAAGCAATTGTAAGGCAAAGATCAAACTAGACGGTAACAATCTTAACACTTGAGAACACGGTAGGAAAATTAGGGTTAAAGGCTTGTACTTTTGTATTACTGCTCGAGGTGGTTACTTGATTACAAAGAAGGCGTTAACCCTAGTTTTACGGGTTGCAACCGGGCAGCACCCTTTTTGCGCCCGGCAGCACCCCCTCGTTCGGAACCCCATTCCGAACGAGGGGAAAAATTATTTTTTTTTTAAAATTTCGTTTCTCGTTCGGAACGGGGTTCCGAACGAGAAACGGTCCATTTAAATAATTTGTATTAAATAAATGCCAAACCGGTTCGCATATTGCGAACCGGTTTAATACTCGTTCGGAACCCCATTCCGAACGAGGAATATTTTTTTTTTTATTATGACGTCACACCTCGTTCGGAATGGGGTTTCGAACGAGGATTAAATTTTTTTTTAAATATGACGTCATCATCTCGTTCGGAACCTCATTCCGAACGAGGTGTGACGTCATTTTTTTTTAATATGACGTCATATCTCGTTCGGAATGGGGTTCCGAACGAGATGCTGACGTATTAAAAAAAAAATTAATCCTCGTTCGGAACCCCATTCCGAACGAGATTCGGCAAAATTTTTTGAAAATGCGAACTGCTATATTTTGACGGAGTCTATAAAATCGGAGTTGTATGACCAAATTATCAAACCCAATCGGAAAAAACACAAAAAATGACGTCTGAAAGCGATTCAACTAATTCTTCAAGGGCAGGTAGTTGGAAAGAAGGACGGGAGTGTTCTTCTAGTGAGACGTCGGTGGAGGAGGAGGTTGATTTGTCTGCGCCGGTAGATGATACATATTTCCATGTAAGTACCTGTAAACCTTTTTTTTATAGCGTTTCATTAGAATTTATTTTATTGGTATAGTAGTATTGAAATTTGAGTAATTTTAAATAGGGATACTGTAGTGATGAAGAATATTTAAAAATCGACTATAGTGCCCATTTTACGACTAGTGAGAGATTTCCTACTATGGATCTTCTGAGAGAGTGGGTTAGAAAGGTCGGTTATGAGTTTTGTATGGTTATCACCACGAAATCATCAATGGCCAACAAGAGGATATTTCTGCACTGTGAGCAATCTGGTAGTTATAGAAAACATGGAAAGAACATTAATCTTGAAGGAGATGTAGCAGAACCATCGTCGCAGCGTAGCAACCTTAGTAGGTTAAGGAAGTACAATTGTCCTTTTATGTTAAGAGGATATTATCGACGAGCAACTCTTGTTGAGCCGCCTGGGTGGATACTAAAAGTTGAGAAGGCATGTCACAACCACTGTCTTTCCAGCAGCTTGATTGGCCATGCATTTGCTTCGAGGATGACGGGAGAGCAGAGACGAAAAATAATGATTGCATCAGCGGCCGGGGCAATGCCGAAGGTTATTTATACACAGCTGCTTCAGGAAAATCCGACTTCCACAATATCAAGAAGGCAAGTGTACACTGTGAGGGAAAAGGAGAGGAAGAAAGCATTGGCAAATCTAACCGTGACCCAGTGGTCATTAGATTTCCTCCATCATAGAGCTTATCGTAAAGACATTTACTACGAGACGAATCCGGAGACGGGGGAGAAAAAGTTGGCAGCGTTTTTCATATCTCATCCGGATTGTCAACATTTGTTGAGAATGTTCCCTCGGGTGGTGATCATGGACGCGACGTACAAGACTAATAGGTACACTAAAATTCATTATTATGAATTCAAATACCGTTATAGAATTATAATTATTAATATACCCTCGTTGATAGGTATGGTTGACCGTTACTTCAGTTTGTTGGATTCAATTGCACCAACTATACATATTGTATTGCGCTAGCGTTCATCTGTTGTGAGACAGCCCCATACTATGCATGGGCATTGAAACGGGTCAAGTATTTGTTTCGTGCACTCGAAGGACCGGATTGCATCATGTCTGATCGAGAGCTGGCAACAATTAAGGCGGTTGACCATGTATTTCCTAGTGTGCGTCATATGCTTTGCCATGTCCACGTTGATCGGAATGTTAAGGCATTTGCTAAATTGAACAACCTGGACGAAAAAAGTGCATCTGCTAGCGTTCGACGGGTGATGCGGTCTCACACAGAGAAGCAGTATGAGGAGAGACTTGATCACTTCCGGAAAACATGGAGGAATGGTCATCTTGTACAATATGCTGAGAGCACATGGTTTACTCCCCATAAAGAAAAACTTATAGCTGCGTATTGCGATGATATACGCCATTTTAGCACAAGAACGTCTAACAGGTAAGATATTTGAATTTGTTTTTAACGAGAATGATCACGACACTCGATGTTTAACATGTACAATGTTGTTGTCAGGGTTGAAGGTCAACACTCGATGTTGAAGCATATGTTTGATTCAGCTGTTGGAGGGTTCGACACTTTAGTGCAACACATTGACAATATGTTTGTCGATCAGCACCGTCGAATACGGGCCGAGATGGAAATGTCCAACCATACTAGCCCGAAGGAGATACAAGACGGGCCTCGGTGGATCAAGACTATTTTCATGCGCATATTGAGGAAGTGCTCCGACAAGTGTTTGAGAATGCTACTGAAAGAAGTCCTTAAGGCAAAGGAGGGAAAGATATGTGGCCCATGTGAGGATCCTTGGTGGGAATCAACACTCGGATTGCCTTGCCCACACAGGATTAAGGTGTTTGTAGAAGAAGGAACGCCATTGTTGCCGAGCGACATTGATATCTTCTGGAAGCAGATCAAGTGGGAAGGAGTGGAATTGAAAGACTTCGACTCTGACGACGACGTGCAATTGACTGCAGATAAGGTTCTTATGGATGATTTCTTTGAAGGGGTGTTTACCGGTAACGTTGATGATTTCGATATGAAGAGGATGGCTGATAAGTGGCGTGAGTGCAAGGATCCTTCTTCAGTTGATGTCCAGGACCCCCCTCGGGGAGAGACGAAGAGAGGAAGGCCTAAGATTCATGCGAAGAAGACGGGTACAAAGCGAGATCCGGGTTGGGATGAGAGGGCTCAAGCTAAGAAGGATAAGGAGAAGGCAGAAGCAAGGAAAAAGGGGATGAAAGAGGAAGAGGGTGCAACTGTGCCACCGAAAGCCGATTCACAAAAGAAATCGTCGGTTGCATCCAACAGAGCTTCAAGCGGGGCCACGACCGTAAAAGGGAGTGCAACTAAACCACCGAGGGCAAGAGGAAATGCTAGATCGAAATGTAGCGGTGGCAATTCAATCATTTATCTCGACTTCGACTGGGGGATAGATAATATAGACCTTTTCATGCTCGCATACATAGCTGCTGTGGAGAAAGTAGGTGATGACGGTCATTGTGGTTATCGATCCCTCGCTCGCTTACTAGGTAAACCAGAGCAACAGTTCGTTGAAATCCGATTTGATCTTTCGAAGCACCTCCAACAAAACGGGCATATGTATCATGAGATGCTAGAGGGTTTCAAGACTATCCCGCAACTCATTCGAGAAGTGAATCACATTCGATCGCCATGCTCTCCTGAATTCTGGATGTGTACACCTACAATGGGATTGGTATTTGCCACGAGGTATCAAGTTGCACTAGTGGTGTTATCATGGTTTGGTCCTTGTACATGTCTTCCGATGTTTGCTCCTCCCGGTTCAGAGCCTCCTACCACGGTGTTCGCCATTGCACATGTAGGCAGACGCAACCATTACGTACCGGTACGCATCGATATTTTCCGCTCTTGTACCTTATTTCACATATGTTTTTTAGCATACAATAACAATTTTGTGTTGACAGATTTGGTTGGTTGATGACAATTGTCCAATTCCACCCCCTCCAAGGCAGTGGAGTATCTACAAACAACCATCGGTGGACGGATGGGAACAGCGCTTTCAGAGTAGATTCGACAACTACGTATCCGAGAGAGAGTTTCATGGTGGCGGTCCCATAATGACCTAAATCTCGTATTTGTTTGATTAATGTTCGTATTAAGTATGTTGTTTGTTGACTTGATTAATGTTTGTTGAATTATATATGTTTGTTTAATGTTTTGGTGGACAATTTATAAATGTTTGAGTAATTTTTTTTCCAGAATGATGTCAACATAATCATAGAAGCATTAATATTGAAACAACAACACAATTGAAAAAGAACAGCACGAGTACAAATCAGACGGTGAACAACTAACGATACAAGAAATTAAAAATACTTAATTCTCTATTTGTTACGTGTTGCTGCCAATTCTGCAGCAAGTGCAGCGTTTTCCTCCATGAGCTCGGTGTTTTTGGCTTTCAGTTCATCTATTTCGTTGGCCCATTCTTTTGTTCCAATCCTCAGCAGCTCCATCCCTTCCTCAATTCCTTCAGCCTTTGACCAGTTGCATAAGTTGTCTGCATTTAGTTCTTCAATAACGACCCTTGCACGACCTGTGTATGGTGGATCGATCCAATGTTTGTATTTGCACCCTTTCTCTTCCTCTTCTTTAGTAAGAGCATCCCAACATGCATCCGGGCATCCCCAAAATCTTCTCCCATAGTTGACCTTGTCCCACTCTATTTGTTCGGTACACATATGCACCGTGGGCTTTTTCTGACACCAACACAATTTCGGACCAGGATCCATTGTCGAGGAAGAGGCGGGAAATAGAGTTGGACGATTTGGATACATATCGAAATTTGAGAGAAAATAAATATAATGGAATGATAGTGAATGTGTGTTTGAAATGGTTTGTTTTGGAGGTATTTATAGACGAAAAGATAAGATCTGTGACAGAAATATCTGACCGGGTCCCACACCATCTCGTTCGGAATGGGGTTCCGAACGAGATGGTGTGGGACCCGGTCAGATATTTCCGTCACATCTTATCCCAAACAGATCTTATCTTTTCGTCTATAAATGGCAGCCATGCGGTGAGTCCCGGATTTTCATCTATATCTATGTCCCGGATTTCTTTAACGTCATAACCGTGCAAACCAATGCCGCCTCTAAATATTAACCCGATACCCCAAGATGACGATGATGACGATCATGTAGTTGAAGATGGTGGTGAAGACGATGAAGACAGCGAAGGTGAAGACGACGGTGAAGACGAAGGTGAAGTCGAAGGTGAAGACGAAGGTGAAGACGAAGGTGAAGACGAAGGTGAAGACGAATCGGAAGAAGAACATGAAGATGATTATGATGACGTTGAAGAAGATGGTGGGGAAGAAGATGATGATGATGATTAGAAATGGTCACGTTTATATACTTTGTAATGCTCAGTTGTGTTGTCGTCTTGTTACAACAAAGGACATCAATAAAGAAATTTCTAGTAGTCGATAGCCAACAAAAGCAAAGGAAAATAATAGAAATTGCTAAGTTTTCGAAAATTGCTAAGTTGTGTTTAAGGCTTATATATTGATGGTGAAGATATCATGTTGGTAGAACACTTGAAAACCACATCAAAAGACATACTAAATTGCAACAAAGAAGTATCTCGAGCTGAGGAGGTAAAAAAAGAGTCGCCGTTAGATCCGGTAAATTTTCAAGTAAGTAAATTCGTATTTTTTAATCTTTTATTTTTTCAACATTAAATTCTTGTATATATCTGGTAATTCTAAGAATTTAGAATTAGACCTGTTTCCTCCCATGGTAGAATTTTTGCATCTGCTTAAAAAATATTAAGCCGTGAAACAATGGTATAGCACTGCTCATGGATTCAAAACTGAACCGAATAAAATCGAAAACTGAATCTCTAAATTTTAGGAATTAAAAACCCTCAAAGATCTGTTTGTTCGAGTTGATTCTCAAAGATCTGAGAAGCAAAAAATTGAAGTGAAATTGGAATTGGGAACCAACAAGGAAGATGACTGCGCGTTAGGCATATCTGATATATGTGGGTTGGGTTCTAGGGTTAAATCATGAAGTAACTTTCATCAGTTAAATCATGCGCATGCATCAATTAAATCACGCTTTTCACTGCAAACAGTGCAAAGTTATTTTTACCTCTTTTTTTTGATGCTCTTTCAATTGAAAATCAGTTTTTGGATACTAGTACTGTATTAAATTTGAGACTGACCATGCATGCAATCAATTCAAATGGCAGACAAACCAGTGCAAAATCATTTCCTATATCTGTATTTGGAGGAAATACTAAATTAAATTGATTGAAACTAAATTAAATTTGTAATCTACCTGATGCTCTTTCACTTTCACAAAGCCATTTTCCAAAGACAGACAAGTCACTCCAAACAAAACTGAAACATTGGATACCATGCAATTACGAAGTAATTCAAAAGGCAGACAAAGTCACCACAAACTACGGTTCAGAAACGTAAGGAAACCAAATAATATTCATTATAACTTAAGGAAACCAAATAATATTCATTATAACTTAAACAACAAATACAACGATTCAAATCCCCCAATAAGGTTCCGACTCGTGACCCACATTATCTTCCCATTCATTACGCCCTGCTTCTTGTTCCGGATGGCCTTGTCCCGCACCCATCCTTTCCCGCTCCCATATAGAAGGTGTGGCTCTCTCTTCTGCACTCCTGGACGACTCTGCTTGTGACATCCGTTGAGTTTGAGTGACCTCCTCAGCTGTAGGCGGATCGTCGATACTGAGCATCCGAATGTAGGCAGCCAAATTCTCCAGATTTGCCATCCCCTGTTGGTGATGTGTCCGCATAATACCGAGTGTCGTCGATACACGCTGCAATACCAACACATAATTAGGAGATGGGTCATATAGAAAACACAATACCAACAAATAAAATAATATAAGAATTACCCGGTTGAAATCGAGGGTAAGGATCGGGTTCGGGTTACGTGGCGGTCGAGGTCTTGCCGGGGCGTTTGGGCTCACATATGGATGTGAGACCTGAGCAAACCAATCGAGGTAAGCATCCTCAGCATCCCAAGGGATAAGAGCTGGCGGGCTGGACATGATGTACTGACACAGGTTGTCATAACGCTGGTCCCATCTATCCCATTCCGGGCCATACCGTACAGTGTATTCCCGGCCACCTCGCATTGATTTTGGCGGACAATAATACTCCACTGGCTCGGGGACATCCAAAGGCCGGGACTGACGGCGACCGAACTGTCTGCAAAACCGATCAGGGTTGTACATCTCCATAATGTCAAAGCACCGGATCCCACCACGATAAGTGGCCACTCTATGACGCCCTTGCGGTCCCACGTCCAAATCCGGATACGGCATCCAACACACCTACAGAATTAGCTTATAACAATTAATAACAATATTAATAACAACTTGGAATGACATTTAGACGATTCACTTACATCTTCCGGTGCATACTCATCCAAGAAGCGTCTGTACTGTTGCAGTGTCCTTTTTTGCCTCAGCGGGGCTCGTCCAGTGGAATAACGGGACACACGAGCAGTAGCTTCTTGGGAGCTGACATCCAGGTTTGGGTTCCCAGGAAAATACGGGAAATGTAACCAAATCCAAATCTCAAGAAGCCTGACGCAACCAGAAAATTGCACGCATTTCGCCCTGTATGCTATACCCAGCTGCCTGTACAGCAATGCCAAACAACCTGTACCCCATGCGTATTCATGTATCCTGCTCGGATCCTCTAGTAGCGGCAGGAAGCATGTGTCTAACAGGTTGGAGGTCTTGTTCACGAACAAAGACTGCTGAATTAGGTGCCACAAAAAGCCGGTTGCAATGGAGCCCGGATCGGATCTTCTTCGAGAGTTGATCATCGAGACAACGTGGCAAAAGAATTCCCGCTCGCCGACTTTCCCCCTACCTATGAACTTGACCATCTTTGTCTCCTCAGCGTCAAACGGGTTGTCCAGGTCAACGCCAAACAAATAGGAAAACAATTGGGCACAATGCGCTGAATCTGCATCTAGACCCAAATGTGTCCATGGCGTGGTGACAGCACCCCCGTCAATAGGCAGCTCCAGAATCTCCAAAACGTCATGGAGACCGATTCCAAGCTCCCCAAAGTTCAGATGAAATGTGTTCGTCTCAGGGTGCCACCTTTCCACGAATGCAGAAAGGAGGTTGTGGTCCACATTCCAAAATTGACCCTTAAGGATGTGAAGCAGCCCCGACTCCTGGGCAAGAGCAAACCATGATTCTGGTTCCGGGTCGGTAGGAATTCTAGGAAACCATATCTCGAAACACTTTTGCCTTGTCTGCGCCTTTAGCTGACGGGGGACACTTTCATCGGGATTCGGATGTATCCAAATCTCATGAGCAATGTGTTGCCCATAACGAGTCAATATAGTACCCTCGTTGAGTCCTGGAAGAGGAGGAGCCGCAGCAGCTTCTGACTGCATCGGAGCAGGACCTGACTGCCGAGTCTGTCGGGATCTACCCCGCGAAGAACCTGACCCACTCGGAACATCTGGGTTAGGTGGGTTCCTAACCCCCGCAGCACTTGACCCCCGGGAACCTGACTGTTGCGGTCTATCACCACGCGATCTTCTATCCCCCCTCCTCTCAGAAGCAGTGATTCGCCTATCACCCAAATTTCTGTCTTCTCCAACTCTGGATCGGATATTTCTAACTACCTCCTAGTTTTAACGAAATACATACAAATTTACCATCGATTATTATAACTAAAGTCCATATATGCGATTTTCAGTAGTTTTCAACCTTTTTGGTATTTTCTAAAAAGTGTTGATACGCTTTCCACATGCATTAAACTAATTCTTTTTACCATGCATTGCAGTTAATATTGAAATGAAGCGTTTTCCACTATAAACTAATTTTAGCATGCATTTGAAATACAATTGAGCATTTTCCACTATTTCTACAAAATTAAGCGTATTTCAGGTTTTTAGAAATACTAACCGACTCCGTGTTCCGTCTCCGACGTGCTGCTCGGACATCCTCCTCCGCTTGCTCCGGCTCTTCTTGAGGCGTTGCTCCGCCTGTAACAGTTGCATCCCAGTACATGTGTTGTTGATGCCTTTGAAGCTCACTGAAAGTGGGGGTGGGGAGGTTGTAAGTACTACTACTTGCTCCGTCCATGTTGAAAAAATCACTACCAACAGGACCACCGTAACTTGAATTCGGAACACCATAACCCGACCACCATTCGTTTCCTACGTAAATTTCTTCATCTGCAGCCGTCGGATCAGAAAAAAAAGGATTAGGAGGAGTTCCGGCCATTATCGAGACGAGGGAAAGCGTTTTTTGAAAGATTTAGAAGGGAGCATTTTTTTGTAAGATTGAGAAGAGAGCGAATTCGAGTGTGGTTCGGAATGGCATCTCGTTCGGAATACCATTCCGAACGAGAATGATGACGTCATCATACAGATTTAAAAAAAAAAAAATATGACGTCATTAAAAAACTATTCTCGTTCGGAATGGGGTTCCGAACGAGAATAGTTTTTTAAACTGGATTTTTTTTTGTATTAAATAAAACCCGGTCCATGGACCGGGTTCACAAATATTCTCGTTCGGAACGGTGTTCCGAACGAGAATATTTTAATAAAAAAAAAATACAAAACTCGTTCGGAACGGGGTTCCGAACGAGGGGGGGGGGGGGGGGTGCCGAGTGTAAAATGGGTGCTGCCCGGTTTAATCACCTAGTTTTATCTTTAAGGAAAATAGAATAATATCTTTTCCTTCTATCTAATAACGATATAAAATATGGTAAAATATATTCTTTCTAATATCTTTTACTATTTACATAAGGAATATACAATAAATAGACATAATATACCCGGCCGACCTTATCTTTGCTATCCCGACGTCATTATTTCTCTTCGTCACGTCGACGTGATCCTTCTACGCAAAGCCTTCGACGCGTTCCTTACTCGTCGTATTTTTAGGCACAAACAATACCCCTAAGGCTTTTTACAGAGCTTAACGCCTCACATTTCTGGGAAACGCCTTCTTTCTTCATGGAATACGTCTTCATTTAATCTGGAACGCGTTGACGATGAGGTTGAACACCGTACTTCCTCGTCTTTGTATTAATCCTCTCGAACTTCACATTGCTCGCATTTAATGTGCTTAACTAAATTTGCTTTAGCTTCAACGGTCGTTTCCTAACGTTCATATTTTCTCCAACGGTCACAAGGCGGTTTTTCCTTTAAGGATCTTGGCCGAGATCTTTTTCTTTCCTTATTTGAGCTTCGCTTCCAATCTCTTCTTTCTCACTCCATTCCCAGATTTTCTTGCAAATCTTGTTTTCTGCTTTCTCATCTTGTTAACCTAATTCTTCATCTTACTCCTTCCGCCGCCATATCCATTCGATGGCTCCCACTGTCTACGATCCCAAGATGATCCTTGGCGATGCTAATCGGCGTTCCTCCTCTGCCCGTAACGTCGAACACTTCCATTCTATTGCGGGTGTTTTTTGACAATATTGAGATCGCTATTTCTCCTTCTGACGTGTTTGCCGACGCACTCCGTCTGGGATGGATCTGCGCTTACGAATACCCGTTTCTTGTAGGACATCTCTTTCCTTTTTCTCCCTTGGTCTGGTCTTTCTTGGCTTGTCTAGGCGTCGCGATAGATCAAGTTCTTCCTATTCCTTGGAGAGGTTTGGCGGTGCTGGACCATATCTTGGCTAATTTTGAAGTCGAGTTCTCAATCGTCGATGTTATGCATTCTTGCATGATTTCTACCCCTTCCGCGGGTAGAATCAACATCAAATCCTGCCTCAGAGCGACTCCTTTGGTGAACGAGGGGACTTAGTCCGATCGTGGTTGGGCAGACAAATTATACTTCATCAGGAAATCAACTTTGGGGGAGGATTGTGCCTTTTTTCTTGAAGAATGGACTCCTTCGAGTATGTTTTCTTACTTTCGTACTTCTTTAACTTCTTCGTTTTATACGGGTCGACGCCTTATCTTACGTGAGTCCTACTCCTTCTCGAGGTAGGGTTTCCTGTGTATTCTACGCCTCACTTCACCCTATTTTGCTTTTCCTTTGTCTCACAACTTTATCTTTTTCTCTTCTTTAGGCGTTGCGTCTCGTACTCGTCAAGAATCTACCAACGACTTGATCTCGGAGAAAAGGAGGTGTATCTCAGAGAACAAATTGAAGGTTGTGAAGGAGGAGGGTACCTGTTTGTAGCTAAATTACAAACGAGATGATAACGAAGGAATTGTAGGGCAAAGATCAAACTAGACGGTAACAATCTTAAAACTCAAGAACACAACTTGGAAATTAGGGTTTAAGGGCTTGTACTTGTGTTATTGCTCGAAGTGGCTGAATGAATACAAAGAAGGCGTTAGCCTCTTTAAATAGGCTAACCCTAGCTAGTTTTATCTTTAAGGAAATAGAATAATATCTTTTCCTTCTATCTAATGACGATATAAAATATGGTAAAAGATATTCTTTCTAATATATTTTACTTTTATTTGGTAGAAAGAGAGGCGGCACTCTCGCACACTTTATTAAAACAAGCTTAAAGAGAAAGGGGGCAAGCCAACCCCAATACATCGTTCTCTGTTACATCCAAAATGCAATCCGGAGGTTCACCAACAACATGGTTACCAACCGAAAAATTAAAAGCTAACAGAGCAAGTCTATCTGTAGCCCTATTGGCCTCACGGTAGACATGACAGAGCCGGACATCCCACCTCCGACCTAAAAAGCCTTGGCATCTAGACACCAGGCGGGAGAAAGACAAATGTCTCGGACACTGACCATCTCGTAACAGATCAACCGCCTGACTCGAATCAGCTTCCAGAATGACTTTTTTAAACCCAAGGTTCCAATCAAGATCAAGCCCAAAATACATACCCCAAAGTTCAGCGTGCAGGATCGAGAGGCTGCCCAAATTCGCAGCGAAGCCTTTGATCCAGTGGCCTTTGTGGTCACGAATCAATCCCCCAGCAACAGCCAAACCTAAGTCCAAACGAACTGACGCATTCGAGTTAACTTTCACCCAATCCTTAGCCGGGTTAATCCAATGCACAAGGTTTATAATAACAGCATCCGGATCAATCTCCAGGGGTCTGGCCGCCCAGGCATCTTCATATAGACGGGCTTGGGAAAGGATAAACCTGCGCTTGTTCTCCACAACGTCGCCATCGCCGAAGATCCGACCATTCCGCCACTTCCAGAGCCACCAAGCCATGGTGGCAAAAACCGTGTCATCCTTCAACCCTAGCCCAAGGTTGTAGCTGCAGTTCAGGATCTTCTCAAGCCACAACCAAGGACCATCCTGAAAAAACTCAGCGTGGGCACGGTTCAAAACCATCTTCATCCAAAGGGCCTTCGTCTCGCTGCAATCACGAAAGATGTGAAGGACCGACTCAGTAATAGAGGCACAAATATCACAAGAGTCTGAAGTGGATAGATGCCTGTTTGTAGCGAAATTACCAACGAGATGATAACTAAGCAATTGTAGGGCAAAGATCAAAGAACACGATATAATCTCAACACTCAAGAACGATATAGAAAATTAGGGTTGAAGCTTGAACTCTTGTATTACTCGAATGGTGGCTGAATGATTACAAAGCAGGCGTTAGCCCTTATTTATAGGCTAACCCTAGTTTTATCTTTAAGGAAACGAGATCTTATATTTTCCTTCTATCTTATAACGATATAAAATTAAGGTAAAAGATATTCTTTCTAATATCTTTTATCAATTACAACAGTATAATAAAGAAATAAGACTATATTCACTCGTCCGACCCTATCATCAATGCAAACGGGATCTTCGCCATGTCTCGTCACGTCGACACGATCACCTCGCGCGTAGCCCAGAACGCGTTCCTTACTCGTCGTATTTTTAGGTACAAACAATACCCCTAAGGCGTCTTACAGGGCTTAACGTCTTGTAGAACTGGGAGACGCCTTCTTTTTTGTCGTGGAATACGTCTTCATTAAATCTGGAACGCGTTGGAGATTACGTCACTCGGGACTTCAACTTCGTCACAATGTTTTTCCTTAATTCGCATTAAATGTGGCTAACCGACTCGCATTTGCTCCAACGGCTATCTCTCCAACGTTCGGATTTATCTCTCACGGTAACAAAGCGATTCATGAAAAATCTTGAACGAGATCTTTTTTTTCTTAAACCTCGTTCCAGCTTTCCCTTTCTTCTCATCCGCGATCCTTTCGCAAACCCTAATTCTTACTTTCTTTCTCTTACTTCCTCTTCTCAATGGCTCCAATCATCCCCGATCCTAAGATGATTCTTAGCGACGTCAACCGCCGTTCTTCTTCGGCCCGTAGCGTCGAACACTTTCGCTCCATAGTCGGGATTTCCGCCCATGTGGAGATCGCCATCCCTCCTCCCGACGTGTTCGCCGATGCCTTACGTCCGGGATGGATTTGCGTCTATGAGTATCCTTTCCTGGTTGGACATCACTTTCCTTTCTCTCCTTTCGTCAAGTCCTTCTTGACTAGTCTAAGCGTTGCGGTCGGGAAAGTTCTTCCAAGTGCTTGGAGAGGTTTGTCGGTGTTGGATCATATTTTGGCCAACTTTGACATTGAGTTCACGATCGCCGACGTCATGCACTCTTGCATACTTTCTACTCCTTCGACGGGTAGAATTAACATCAAGTCCGGCGTTGGAGTGCCTCCGTTGGTGAATGAGGGAACTTCGTTCGATTGTGGCTGGGCCGACAAATTCTATTTTATCAGGAAGTCTACCTTGGGAAAAGATTGTGCTTTCTTGCTCGAAGAATGGACTTCTTCTAGTATGCCTTCTTTGCCTTTATGATTTTCTTTTGACTTATGTACCTTGATGCTTACTCCTACGCATGACTTTGCGTATAGTTGACATTCATGCTATTGCGACGCAGGAAGAGTCGGAGGAGATTACCAAGAAAATCATGGCAATTCCATTGGTGGAACGCACCTTTACTGGTCGCGACGGGAAGGGGTATCGTATCACGAACCCTACTCCTTCTCGAGGTAAATTCTCTCGCATAGGTTACGCGTTGCTTCTTTTATTTCTATCTTTTATACTTTACGCTTTTATTCCAGGCGCCGCGTCTTGCACTCGTCAAGAGTCGGAAAACGACTTGATTTCGGCTAAGAGGAGGTGTATTTTAGAGAGAAAGTTGAAAGTTGTGAAGGAAGAAGTCGCTCCTACTCCGACGTGTGCAGAGGAGATGATTCCATCAGATACGGGGGTGCAGGCACCGTTGGACGTGCCTTTAAACGCAGGGGTGGAAGAGTCTTTCGTAGACTTGTCGGTGAAGAGCAAAAAGGATACAGCTAAGCCTCCCGGCGCAACTTCCGTTACATATGTTGAGGTAAATGATTTCCCCGCGGTAGTGTCTCGTTCCGTCGCGCCTACGCGTAATTTCATTCCGGCGATGCAAGCTTTGGCTTCTTCTTGGAACCATTATCTCTCTATGCCGGCTGCGGACGTTTTGGGCGATTCTCTCGTAGCGCAGTGGCAGGTGCGTACCTTTTTTCGTCTTTTTGCTTTTCTTCTTGTTGTTATGTCGTTTTTTTTTGTCGGGATTTTTCAGGCTTTCCAAGCTTCGCTGTGCATCTGGGAACGCCTTCACAAGTTCTCCGAATCCGAGGAAACATTGAAGGGTCAAATGAGCGATCTTAGCAAGAAGGTCAAGGAACTTACCAAGAAAATTGTCCGTCTCACGGCGTCTGAAAAAGATGCTTGCATCTCTCGAAGCAGAGAGGCGTGCTGGCGCGACGTGTCGAGGTGTTGACTGGGAAGGTCGCGTCTCTCGAAGCTGACGCTGAAGAGAAGGTGAAGGTATACGAGAAAAACTTACGGGAGACAAGTACTTACTATTCTTGGTCGTCTCGTATAGAAGCTATGGAGGAGTTTCGCGCAGGTCGTCACGTAGATTGGGATGTGAAACGTGAACGCAATGAGTTCTCTGTTCTTTATCCGGTTCCGCCCGAGGGAGTTTCCCTTATACGCGTTCCTGCGACTTCTAATTCACCAGTCTTGGCTTCTAGTGGTACGGGGGTCGCATTAAATGGCGACGTTGTCATTGCGGATGAGGATGTTTCTCCTTCTTTATTCCTAGGATTTTTTCTTTTTGCTTGTTACACTTCTCGTGGATTGTGGATCTTTGTTTTGGTTTTTCGTCATATTCCTGTGTGGCGATTTCCTCTTGGATATGTATTGGATACTTATTGCTTTTTTCTTTACGTAAAGCTTTTTCTTATCTCGACTTTTGGTGGGGCTACTATCCCCTTTTGGCGAATTCGGCTTCAGATCTTTTATGGAGTCGGGTTCGCCAAATACTTCTTTGTCGCGACGCGTAGGTCGATCTTTGGCTTTTGCTTTCGATACCTTTTCTTTGAGGTGTGGTTTCTTACCCCTGGTATAGTTATGGTCATTGCGGCTACTTTTGTTATTTTGCCGGCTTATATGAAGGTTGGGTCCAACATTTCCTCCGAACCCGGAGCGAGTGGCGGATGTAGGTCAGCGTGTGATTTCATCAGCTTGTGAAGTCACCTCTTACTTATGGTGAATCCTTTGCCACACGCTAGCATTAGGTCGACGTCAAACTCTTTTAATCGACGGGCCTATTCATCGTGTAGCGTCCGATTCTTGATTGCTTGGACTTACGATGCCGGTGGACGCCTCCCAGCCAGTTTGGCGATTTTCCCGTGGATTCATGACTCTCAGAGGGGCCGTGGAAGGCGCAAGTATGCGTTCTTGGAGAGTGGTCGTGTCAATAGGTTTCCCTTCTTTGCTCAGCGGACCGTGCCGGTTTCGTGAGGTTCCGGGCTTCATTCCCCATAACCATTGCCACACGTCGCTAACAATCATGGGAAGCGTCGACTCAGAGTCGGCGGTTCGGCTAATGTTGCGTACGCGTAGATGGAGCCTTAAACGCGTAGGCTAACGAAATTCGCCCCCGGCGCGGATTTTCGCTGCGGCCTTCTTGTACTTTATATTACGTCATAGACACAGAGCAAGTATTTTGAAATGAAACAACTTAGCATGTATTGCATATTGGACAAGAAAGTGCATACTTATATATTAACGAGGACTTCATGAATTTCGAAGAGCTAAGATGTCTACCCCTAGTCTCGACGACCCCTTGTCGTCTCGACGCTAAGACATGCTTGGACAGGATAAAAAATCTATGATATGCATAAAAACAGATAGAAATCTTATCAATCATCACGTTTCCTAATGATAATATATCTTAAGATGGGTTCCATTCCACGAATGCATTAATAGTACTCCTTCTGGCGTGACGAGTACGTAGGCTCCTCGTCCTACGATTTGTGCTACTTGGTATGGGCCTTCCCAGGACACGGCGAGCTTGCCGACGCTCTTATCCTCGGTGTTTGGAAAGACTTTTCTTAAGACCCAATCTACTACTTGAAAAGTTCTTGCTTTTACTCGTCGATTATAACTTCGGACGGCTATTTGTTTTTGTGTCGCTATCCTCAACGCGGCGTTATCTCTCATCTCGTCCACGGTATCTATCATGAAAGTCATCATTGGAGTGTTTCTTTCCTCGGGGAGAGATCGGTATATATCTTTCTGTTGGTACTTCCACTTCGATTGGTAGGACGGCCTCACAACCATAGACGAGAGAGAATGGTGTTCTTCCTGTTGCTCTCTTAGGCGTAGTTCTGCCGGCCCACAATATGGCCTGGAGTTGATCCGCCCAGTTTCCTCTGCACTCCTCTATCCTCTTCTTGAGGTTATTCACGATACCCTTATTGCTTGACTCGGCTTGTTCGTTTGCTTGAGGGTACCTTGGCGTCGAGTAGACTAAACGTATACCTTTGCCTTCGCAGAATGATACGATGTTCTTACTAATAAATTGTGATCCGTTGTCGCACACAATGGTATGAGGGATTCCGAATCTCATAATGATGTTTCTTTCGATGAAGGAGATAACGTGGGAATCTTTGATACTCTTGAACGCTTCGGCCTCTATCCATTTAGAGAAGTAATCTATGACCGCCAACATCAACGTCTTTGGTCCTAGGGTTAGGGGCATGGGATCTGCTATATCCATCCCCCATTGCATGAATGACCAAGGAGATGTCACAGAGTGAAGCTTTTCCGCCGGCTGATGTGGGATCGAAGCATGTCTCTGGCAGGCGTCGCATCGTTTGACGTAATTCATCGCGTCTTGTCTCATTGTGGGCCAGTAATATCCTGCTGAGTGCACTTTGGCGGCTAGGCTTCTTCCTCCTGAATGATTCCCATATTCTCCGTTATGTAACTCGCGTAGGATATCTTGGATCTTTTCCTCCGTCGGGCATGTCAAGAACATACCTTTAGACGACCATTTTAACAGTTGGACTTTGTCTACTACGAAGGTGGTTGCTTTTTGCTTCAAAAGTCTCGCTTCGTACGCGTTACTTGGGAGGCGTTTGTGTTGCAACCATTCGTAGTAGGGCGTTACCCACGAATCTTGGCTTCTTAATGTTAGTGTTTGTTCCGGAGTCACTTCTTTGTTGATGGAGGCGTTGCTTAGATGAAGGAAGGGGATCTTCTGATATTCTCTTGGATCGATGGACGATCCTAACTTTTCCAACGCGTCAGCTTGTGCGTTAGCATCTCTGGGAATTTGTCTGATTTGGCAGGCTTCAAATTTTTCGAACAAATCTTTTACGACTTTGAGGTATAACGTCATCTTCGAATCATTGGTGGCTTGTTCTCCTCGTACTTGATTAACTATTAGTAGCGAGTCACAGTAAATGTTGAGTTTTTGAACCTGTAGGTCGATGGCGACGCGTAGACCGACAATTAAGGCTTCGTACTCGGCTTCATTATTCGTCGCTTTGAAGTCGCACCTTATGGATTGAACAACCCTATCCCCTTGTGGCGACTTTAGGACGATGCCTAACCCTACTCCGTTCTGGTTCATCGCTCCGTCTGTATGTAACGTCCACTTGGCGAATTCCACCTTATTTACTTGCGAGATTGCCTCTTGTTCTAGAGTCGGGCTGAAATCCGCCACGAAATCTGCTAACGCTTGAGATTTGATTGCTTTTCTTCCTTCGTAGATGATGTCATAGCCACCGAGATGAACGATCCATTTTTATATTCTCCCTGATAATTCTGGCTTCTTTACTAGGGATGCACAACCGGTCCATACCGGACCGGACCGGAATTTCCCGGGTCAGTCCGGACCGGTGGACCAGTTTTTTTGATATTTTATGGACCGGTGGACCGGATTTTTTCAAACCTAAGGACCGGGGACCGGACCGGTATTTTTTATATAAAAAAATTAAAAAACTTATATTTTCTATAATATTTTATTAATTTATTAAATTTATCCGGGTTTCCGGTCCCGGACCGGACTGGGAAGTTCATGGACCGGTTCGAAACCCGGAATTCCTAAATTTTTCGGACCGGGGACCGGACCGGATCCGGTTCGGTCTTGGATCGACCCGGGAAATTCCGGTCCGGTCCAGGTCATTTTTGTGCATCCCTAATCTTTAATATATTCTTCAAAGGCGACGTGGTTCTTACTACGATGGTATGGGATTCGAAATAGGGCTTCAATTTTACCGACGCCTTCACTAGTGCTAAGGTTAGTTTTTCCATGACGGAGTATCTTGTTTCTGCTGATGACAACGTTTTGCTTACGTAGTAGACGGGTTGTTTCAAAGGCGAAGGGGAGGATCTCGAACGCTTCCCTCAGATGTGTTACGTGATCTTTTGCCTGTTTTAGACTTCACGAACATGTCGTCTATATAAACTTCCATCGTATAGCCTATCTGTTCCTCGAACATCTTGTTCACCAGTCTTTGATACGTAGCTCCGACGTTCTTGAGGCCGAAAGACATGACCTTGTAGCAGTATGTCCCCTGGTTTGTTATGAATGCGGTCTTTTCCTGATCGACGCGGTTCATCTGAATCTGGTGGTATCCGCTAAACGCGTCCATGAACGTCAACATCTCATGTCTTGCCGCTGCGTCTACCATGGCATCGATGTGTGGGAGAGGGAAGGAGTCTTTAGGACATATGCTTTGTTTAGATTTGTGAAATCTACGCATACTCTCGACTTCCCATTCTTCTTCTGGACGACCACGACGTTGGCGAGCCAGTCGGGATACCTTGCTTCTCGTTTCTTGCCTGTTTCGAGGGGATTTTTGACTTCTTCATCCACAACTTTGTTGCGTTCGGGGGCGAATTTTCTCCTCTTTTGCTTGACTGGGGTGAACTTTGGATCGACGTTCAGCTTATGAAGCATCACGTCTGGAGATATACCTGTCATGTCTTCGTGACTCCAAGCGAAGCATTTGGCTTTTGACTTCAAGAACGCTATCAACTCTTTTCTTATTTCTTTGGGGATGTTGATCCCTATCTTCATGACTCATTCTGGCTTGGAATCGTCAATAATCACGTCTTCTAATTCGGGACACTTCGACTTAACGTATTTGGTTGGCGTCTTGACCTGGAATTCTCTTACCTCGTCGTTTTTGGTTTTTGGTGTCGCGATCCCTTTCATCCCGATTCGATAGCATTCCTTGGCCGTGTAGGGCTCGCCTTTGACTTCGCGTACCCCCCATGGCGTTGGGAACTTCAGGGATTGATGATACGTGGATGGGACCACTCGAATGTCGTGGATCTAGGGTCTTCCTAGGATGGCGTTATAAGGCGAATCTGCGTCCATCACGGCGAATCTGGTTGGGAGGTTGATGCCTTGGGTCGTTGTCCCGAGGGTAATTTCCCCCAACATCTCTGCTATTTCTCCGGTGAAACCTTTGAAACGGATACGCTTCCCGACGGCATCGTCGACCGAAAGTCCGAGTTCGAGAATGGCGGAGAGGGTTATGATATTGGTCGAGCTCCCATTGTCTACCATGATTCTCTTGACGTTACAATTCCGGATGATTACGGAGATTACCACGCTATCGTGATATTTGGTTCTTTCGCCTGGGTCTTCGAATGTGATGGGTAGATCGCGATTTGTCAACCCGCCGTGGCGAACCGGAGTGGAATCGTTCTGCCCTTTGATAGTCCTAGCGAGCCTTTTCGTGTCGGAGGTGGTACAGGTTGGCGGACCTCCTAAAACGGTGAAGGTTCTGTTGCTAAATCCTTTGATCGACTTTGGATCTTCCATGACCTTTTGCAGAAGAAGCTGTTCTCTTTGTATGTAAAGACGATACTCTTTTGATCATGCCCCACGGTGGGCGCCAATTATTTGTAGCGAAATTACCAACGAGTTGATAACTAAGCAATTGTAGGGCAAAGATCAAAGAACACGATATAATCTCAACACTCAAGAACGATATAGAAAATTAGGGTTGAAGGTTGAACACTTGTATTACTCGAATGGTGGCTGAATGATTACAAAGCAGGCGTTAGCCCTTGTTTATAGGCTAACCCTAGTGATACGCTGCACTTTGTATAGCGTAACTAGGGATTATTACATTGATTTAGGAGTATTATTATATGTGTTTCGAGTCATTGTTATGTTCTGAGATATTTATTAAGACGTGAAGAAATAGAGATTAGAACCGATTAAGAGTTGAAGACTTGAAGAAATCACCGACGACGATCGCGGATTGATTAACGACGATCGCGGGTAGGTTGTTGTTGGAATGTTGAGCAGATGGGCCGGCCTATGTGGAAGCAAGCAGCTGATTTTATGAAGATTGGGCTGGGCTCGTTGAATCAAATAAAGAAGAGAGGCAGCAAGGCCTACACGTTGATTCAGGAGAGAATTATGTTGCTGATGCAGCACTGACGCGAGGATGATGTCATCACAAGAAGATTTGCGTGATGCTGTTGTGCTTTGTTGGACTGGGCTTGCTCTCTTGGACTGGGCCGAATATTTGGAAGCAAGCAGCTGAAATAGTTGGACCGATGGTTTGCACTTAATTAAATCAAGCAAGTTGCTTGATCTTTATGGGAAGCTACGAGATATATTCCTTTCTTTAGTTTGGTTTATTTTCCTTTTCCTTATTAGTTTAGGATATTTCTTTTACCATATATTTTTAGGGTTAGACTCTATTTAAGAACCTTAGTTTCTTTCTTTCTATCATCATCTTTTCCATCAGATAATTTAGTTCTGCAACCATGAGCAGGAACTAATCTCCATTGTTTTACCTAGCGGTTGAAACTATCAGTTATTAAGTTGTGAGATTTCTAAACTCTTGTTCTTTTCCTATGGGTTTGTATTAATTCTCTTGTTCTTCATCTATTGATTTCTATTAGTTTTGCTAGCTTGATCACCTAGTTTGATTGATAGTTTTCTATTGCTAGACAATTTAGTTCTGCAACCATGAGCAGGAACTAATTCTCTTGTTGCCTTTGACCCAGAGATTGAAAGGACGTTCCTTCGGAACCAAAGAGCAGCTCTGAACCAAGATAACGAGATGGGTGATCGACATGGACCGCCATTGCCTACTATGAGGCAACTCACTGCCCCAGACTTAAACCAACAACCTTTAGCAGTGAGGTTTCCTGAGATTGAAGAAGGTGTGAATTTTGAATTAAAAGCTGGTTTAATTCTTGAGCTACCACACTTCCATGGCTTAGCAGGAGAAGATCCCAACAAACACTTGGCTCAATTCCATGCCATATGTTCTAGTATGAAGCCAAGAGGTGTTACTGAGGAACAGGTCAAGCTCCAGGGAGTATTGATACATGGGCTAAGATGAAGAAAGTCTTCTTGGAGAAATATTTTCCAGCCACAAAACTGAGCAGCTTGAAGAAGGAGATCACGAATCTTCAACAACATTCAACTGAGAGTCTCTATGAGTATTATGAGAGATTCAAGATGCTTTGCTCAAGCTGCCCATTCCATAGTTATACTGACCATGATCTTCTTATGTACTTATTCAGTGGACTGATTGATGAGGATCGTCGAATGGTAAACGCATCTTGTGGAGGTAATTTTCTGAAACTAACTATACCTCAGGCCACTGAAATGTTTGAAGAGCTGGCTGAAAGTTCAAGGCAGTTTAGCAGTAGACAGGGATCCCACTTAGTCAAAGCAATTAATTCAGATCAATTACAGACTGACATGAATGAGTTGAAAGAGATGGTAAAGGCTTTGAAGCTGAAAAATGCTTCCCTTCATGATCCCAATGCTGAGGTAAACGCTGTTGGTGGATGGCAACCAAGGCCAAGGTATGAACACTTGTATTACTCGAATGGTGGCTGAATGATTACAAAGCAGGCGTTAACCCTTGTTTATAGGCTAACCCTAGTGACACGCTGCACTTTGTATAGCGTAACTAGGGATTATTACATTGATTTAGGAGTATTATTATAGGTGTTTCAAGTCATTGTTATGTTCTGAGATATTTATTAAGAAGTGAAGAAATAGAGATCAGAACCGATTAAGAGTTGAAGACTTGAAGAAATCACCGACGGCGATCGCGGATTGATTAGCGGCGATCGCGGGTAGGTTGTTGTTGGAATGTTGAGCAGATGGGCCGACCTATTTGGAAGCAAGCAGCTGATTTTATGAAGATTGGGCTGGGCTCGTTGAATCAAATAAAGAAGAGAGGCAGCAAGGCCCACACGTTGATTCAGGAGAGAATTATGCTGCTGATGCAGCACTGACGCGAGGATGATGTCATCACAAGAAGATTTGCGTGATGCTGCTGTGCTTTGTTGGACTGGGCTTGCTCTCTTGGACTGGGCCGAATATTTGGAAGCAAGCAGCTGAAATAGTTGGACCGATGGTTTGCACTTAATTAAATCAAGCAAGCTGCTTGATCTTTATGGGCAGCTACGAGATATATTCCTTTCTTTAGTTTGGTTTATTTTCCTTTTCTTTACTAGTTTAGGATATTTCTTTTACCATATATTTTTAGGGTTAGACTCTATTTAAGAACCTTAGTTTCTTTCTTTCTATCATCATCTTTTCCATTAGACAATTTAGTTTTGCAACCATGAGCAGGAACTAATCTCCATTGTTTTACCTAGCGGTTGAAACCTTCAGTTATTAAGTTGTGAGATTTCTAAACTCTTGTTCTTTTCCTATGGGTTTGTATTAATTCTCTTGTTCTTCATCTATTGATTTCTATTAGTTTTGCTAGCTTGATCACCTAGTTTGATTGATAGTTTTTTATTGCTAGACTAGGAATATACGGTGGAATTCCTTGTCAGTGTAGCACTCATATCTGCATGATCTGGTAGTTGATTGCTTCTATGAAAGAGAATTGATTGCATGTTAATACTTGACGGTTGTAAGTTATTGCATGCATCCTTATGATTCTTGTGCCCTTTGCTGCTATTTCATCTAATCTTGAGAGGTTTCCCTGATTGCTGAATAGTAAGTATTATCAGGACCGGTTGGGCTGCTAATATATTAAAGATTGGAATAGGAACATTCCCTAGGATTGATAAGAACTTGAGATAAATCTATGATCAACTTGATTGACTGTTGTGTGGATACTTGCTAGGTGAAACCCCTTCTCATCATATTCACAACCAAACCTTCTTTGCTTGATACTTGTTACTTTTGTGTTCCATACAATCAACCCCCCCCCTTGGTTACTTGTTACTTGTTCGTTAGTTGGTATTTCGCTTGACTGCATTGATTTGGTGTTTTGATTCCCTTGGGTTCGACCTCTACTTGCTTGCTATACTTTAGTTAGTGTTTAGAGTTTTCTTTGATTTGGCACTACGACTTTAGCCACATCACCTAGTTTTATGTTTAAGGAAACGAGATCTTATCTTTTCCTCTTATCTTATGACGATATGAAATTTAAAGTAAAAGATATTCTTTCTAATATCTTTTATCAATTACAACAATATAATAAAGAAATAAGACTATATTCGCTCGGCCGACCCTATCATCAATGCAAATGGGATCTTTGCCATGTCTCGTCACGTCGACGAGATCACCTCGCGTGTAGCCCAGAACGTGTTCCTTACTCGTCGTATTTTTAGGTACAAACAATGTCGACGCCACCTCTCTTGATTAGTGAGGATTTTCCCCCTCATGGCCAGGCACTAGAAGAACCTCACCGGCTCGGGAACCTTAAGGTGCCAAACCTTTTTCAGCAGCTTGCAACATCTGTCTAATATCTTTTACTAATTACATAAGGAATATACAATAAAGATACATAATATACTCGGCCGACCTTATCTTCAAACCGCCGACGTCTTCAACGTCTTCTCGTCACGTCGACGTGATCTCTCTACGCGTTCCTTACTCATCGTATTTTTAGGCACGGACAATACCCCTAAGGCGTTTTACAGAGCTTAATGCCTCATAGATATGGGGAATGCCTTCTTTCTTCAAGGAATACGTCTTCATTAAATCTGGAACGCGTTGGTGATGATGTCATCTAGAATTTTTACTTCATCGTAAGGCTTTGATCATCACCTCTCCTCATCGTTTCTGCACACCTGACGGGCTGCTTCGTAACTTGTGCCGGCAACGTTCATCTTCAACGGCTAGTTTCGTTAGTGGAGTATAATGCCGTTGGGAGAGTATCTTATGCCGTAATCTTTGCGATCTCACATCTTTCTAAGGGCGAGACCTCGCTCTATTCTATACACCTTTTCTAATCTCATTTATCTCGAACACTTCTCTGCTTTCTCATCTCCTTTACGTTTCACCAATTCATCTATTTGGTTCTTCTTCGTTCTTTCTTCAATTTCTCATTCCCATACGTTTCAATTTTGATGGCGACTCTAGTTCTTTATGAACTTGAGGGAGATCCTTTGTGATTCGGATCGATATTACTCCGAAGCTCACGATATTAGTTGTTTGAGGCTTATAGCTGATCTGGGTTCGGAAGTGAAGATCGAGATTCCTCCCAGAGGAATTTGTGCCGATGCTCATCGGCTGGGGTGGATTTCAGTTTATGAGTACCCCTTCTTGGCGGGACACCAGTTGCCGTTCTCGCCCCTAGTTAAGGCGCTTATGCTTGCTTTGAGCGTAGCGATGGGTCAACTTCTCCCTGGCGCCTGGCGGATCCTCGGGGCTCTTGATGACGCCATGAAGAAGCACAACGTCGATCTGACCGTAGAAGATCTCGTTCATTCTCTGAAGATCTCTACTTCTGGACCGGGCAGGGTGTTCTTCAAGGTCAAACAAAAGAGGGCTCGTATCGCGTTTGAGAAGAGTACGACCGATCATGGTTGGGCTGAAGTCTACTATTTTGTGGAGAAATCTTCCCTTGGAGACGAATTCTCTTCGCTTATTGAGGATTGGAATCCTGAGAGTAAGGTTTTTTTATCCTTTCCAATGAGGTTTTATCTTTTCTGATATGCGTCGACGCCTTACTTACGTGTGACGTTGCATGATTTTTAGTTAACGAGGAGGATATCAAGACGAGACCTCAAACGATGAAGGTGATAGCCTCACTTCTGGTTATTCCTGAGGTTGACCAAACCTTTCTTGGTCATGACAGAGAAGGTCACCGTAGCGTTCTCGCAACTCCAACTGGTTGGTTACTTCTTCTTACTTGTCATGGCGTTTTTGGACTTTCTTATGCTTACGCGTTCTTACCTGTTTTCTTTTTGTTTCGAATGTAGCTTCTGCCTCTCGCGTTCGCGCTCGTGAGGAGTCTTCTACTGACCTTGTGATGGCGAAGAAGAGGCACATCGCGATAAAGGGGTGTTCAACGCTTTCAAGGAAATAGAATAGAATAATATCTTTTAAATAGGCTAACCCTAGTTCTATCTTTAAGGAAAAAGAATAATATCTTTTCCTTCTATCTAATAACGATATAAAACATGGAAAATATATTCTTTCTAATATCTTTTACCAATTACATAAGGAATATACAATAAATGGGTGAAATATACTCGGCCGACCTTGTCTTCGCTATATCGACGCCTTCATTTCTTTCTCGTCACGTCGACGTGATCCTCCTACGCGTAGCTCTTGACGCGTTCCTTTCTCATCGTATTTTTAGGCACAAACAATACCCCTAAGGCGTTTTACGGAGCTTAATGCCTCATAGATCCGGGAAACGCCTTCTTTCTTCATGGAATACGTCTTCATCGAATCTGGAACTCGTTGGTGATGACGTCACCTAGAACTTTTACTTTGTTGCAGGGCTTTGATCGTCACTTTTCTGCATTGTTTCTGCGCATCTGATGGGCTGCTTCGTAACTTGTGCCGACAACGTTCATCTTCAACGGCTAGTTTCTTTAGTGGGGTATAATGTCGTTGGGAGAGTATCTTCTCCCTTAATCTTCGTGATCCTTCGCCTATATAAGGGTGAGATCCTGCTCTCTTCTATACATCTTTTCTAATCTCATTTCTCTCGAACATTTCTTTGCTTTTCTCATCTCCTCTTGCTCTGTTGGTCTATCTGGTTCAACTCTCCTTCATCTTATCTTCAATTTTCCGTCTCTTTACACATATTTCTTCATGGCAACTCCAGTCCTTTATGAGCCAAGGAAGGTCCTTCGTGACTCAGATCGATACTGTTCTGATGCTCATGGCATCAGTCGTTTAAGATCCATTGCTGAGTTGGGTCCGGAGGTGAAGATTGAGATTCCTCCCATAGGGGTTTGTGCTGATGCTCATCGGCCAGGATGGATCTCGGTCTACGAATATCCTTTCTTGGCGGGACATTGGTTCCCGTTCTCGCCTCTAGTTAGTGCGTTTATGCTTGCCCTAGGCGTGGCGATGGGTCAACTTCTTCCCAGCGCCTGGCAATCCTTGGGGCTCTTGATGTCGCCATAGAAAAACATAATATCGATCTGGCCGTAGCAAATCTTGTTCATTCTTTGCCGATCTCTACTTCTTCTCCGGGCAGGGTGTTCTTCAAGGTTAAGTAGAAGAAGGCTCGCATTGCGTTTGAGAAGAGTACGGCTGATCGCGGTTGGGCTGAAGTATTCTACTTCGTGGAGAAGTCTTCCCTTGGAGATGAATGCTCTTGGCTTATCGAGGATTGGAATCCCGAAAGTAAGTTTTCTTACTCCGTCTAGTGAGCTTTTATCGTTTCTTTATCACGCGTCGATGCCTTACTTACGCGTGACTTTGTGTGATTTTCAGTTAACGCAGAGGCTATCAAGACAAGGCCTCAGACGAAGAAAGTGATAGTCGCACTTCCGGCGGTTCCTGAGATTGATCGGATTTTTCACTGTCACGACGGAGAAGGTCATCGTAGTCTCCCTGCGACCCCGTCTGGTAAGTTACTTTTCTCTATTTTTTGTTGGACTCTTCATACTTACACGTTCTTACTTGTTGTGTCTTGGTTTTAATCATATCTTCTGTCTCTTGCGTCCGTGCTCGTGAGGAGTCCAATACCGACCTTGTGATGTCGAAGAAAAGGCATATTGCTATAAAAGGATGTTCATCTTTGGCTCCTATAAAGGTTGATCTCATGGCTACGCTGGATTCTTCTCCGTCCCCTTCTCTGAATAAGGCGACGCTGTCGAAAAAAGGTAAGGAGAAGGTGGTTGAAGCTTCCGACGTCAAGTACTTGACCGTGGATGATTTTCCCGGCGTAGTCTCACGTGCCATCGCTCCAGGAAGGGAGCTTCTTAATGCTTTGATTGGGCTTCGTTCTTCGTCGACGCTTGATCATTATTCGTCAACGGATCCGACTGACATTATGGGAGAGGCCTATGCCGCTCAATGGCAGGTAAGGCTACTTTTCTCTTTCTTTTTGCTTTTGAAGTGAGCTTTCTTCTTTAATTTTCTTTTTGTTTCTTGCTTCAGGGGATCCAGGCTTCGCTATGTGCTTGGACGCTTTTGTCCACGTATCCGGAGCAGATGGAGGCTTTGGAGGGAAAGTTGGCCGTTGCTGAATCGGAGATTGAACGACTCAAAAGTTTATTGAAGAAAGCTCGTGACGCGGAGAAAGCAGCTAAGGATAAAACTACCGAGATTCTTAATCTTCATGGCGCACTTGACGATCAAGCCAATGAATTGGAGAAAGGTCTTGGCACCTTGAAGGCTGGCGTGGAGAGAAAAGTGACGCAACATGATTTGGAGCTACGTGAGGCGAAGATCTACTAGTCTTGGTTGTTTAGGGTGGAGGTCTTGGAACAATATGGCGCTAGGAAGCATCACATTGGGATGCGGAAGCTGAGCGCAAGGAGTTCGAGGCAGCTTATCCTGACGTGCCTGGCTCATCGAGAGTGGAAAATCCTTCTCCGCGTCGTGTCGTCACATTTGAGAATACTGACGAGGATGGGGATGAGAGCGCGACTAGTGATGTTGAGGAAGATGATGATCAAGTGTCTAACTCTAGATCGTTAGAGGGCATATCCAAATCTTTGTAATTTCTTTGATTCTTTGTTTTCTACGCGTTGCCTGTATTCTGGGGCGCTTTGTCTTGAACGTTGTCACTTCTACTCTCTTCTACAGGAGTTTTGTAATGTATTTGCTTTGCATTTGCATGTCTCTTGCTAAACTCCTTAACATTATGTGTGTTTGTGCCTAAAAATACGACGAGCAAGGAACGCGTCATGAGCTACGCGTAGGAGGATCATGTCGACGCGACGAGAAAGAAATGAAGGCGTCGATATAGCAAAGATAAGGTTGCCTGTATTCTAGGGTTAGCCTATAAAAAGAGGCTAACACCTTTTTTGTAATCATTCAACCACCTCGAGTAATAATACAAGTACAAGCCCTTAAACCCTAATTTCCCATCGTGTTCTTGAGTGTTGAGATTGTTACCGTAAAGTTTGATCTTTGCCTTTTAATTGCTTGGTTATCATCTCGTTGGTAATTTAGCTACAAGCAATTGGCGCTCACCGTGGGGCTGGATAAAAAAAAGTATCATCTTTACACGCAAAGGGAACACTTTCTCCAAGAAACCATGACTAATCCCACGAACAACCCGTTCCCTAGAGAGAAGAGATCCGAAGAAGAGATCGTCGTGACGACACCCAATGTTCCCGGCGGTGAGCGAGTAGGAGAAGTCAACGAGAAAGATCCCGACACTCAAAAGGCCAAGATCGCGAATGAGGAGCGCGAAAAAGATTGCGAAGTAACCAACGTAGCCGCCGTCAAGGCGCAACTCGATGCTTTCCGCAAGACCTGGGCTAAAGACAACCAGTGAGAAGACGACGTCGGAACTCGCCAAAGAGAACAAGAGGCTATGTTCCGTGATCAAGGAACTCAAGGCGGGATCTGCAGGATAACATACCTACGTTCGAGGTCAAAGTGTTGCTCGACGCCTCGACATGGACGCTGTCACCGAGGAAGAAGAAGTTTATGGGCACCAGGGGTATCAAGATGATCTCCCCTCCAAGGAAATGACGCCAAAAGAGAAGCCCGAGAAAGATATGACGCCAAGCGCCGTCGCCGCGTTGGTAGCGCAACAAGTCGGCGCCTTGAGGAAGGAAATGCTATTGATGTCCGGAGCGCCTAAATCCATAGTTCCCGAGCATGAATTAGGATATCAGGAAAGTCTCTTTGTCAACGCCATCGCCGCCCTGAAGATCGCCAAGAAGTTCACCGTCGCCGATCTCCCCGTCTATGACGGATCCGATGATCCAGAAGAACATATCTTGATTTACAAGGCAAAGCTCTCTACAAGTCCCATCGAGCCAGAGCTAAGGGAAGCAATGATGTGCAAGTTCTTCAGCTCTACGCTGAAAGGCTCGGCCTTGACATGGTTCATCCATCTCCCCAGAGGAAGTATCTCGTCCTATGCTGAACTCTCCAACATGTTTCGCCTACAGTTCGCCAACAGCAAGATGTTTGCAAGACAACCTTTAGATCTCCATAACATACGCATGAATAAAGGCGAGACTATAAGAGCCTTCATGAAGCGTTTCAATGACGAGAAGATCACCATCCCAGATTTCAACGAGTCTACCGCTACCGACGCGTTCAGACGAGCTCTCCCGTGAGACAGTGACTTTTATAAGGAGTTGACGAAGACTCGACCTGATTCCTTTGTCGTAACCATAGAAAGGGCTATAGAAGCCATGCTCCTCGAAGAAGATCTCCGAAGGCACGCCGAAAACACTTCTCGTTCTTCGCGTAGACGAACCCCTCCACGTAGAAACTCTCCTCAGCGTCGACACCATGAACGCCAGGATCGAGGAGATCGCCATGATAGGAGAAATAAGCCATTCCAAAGGGAGCCACCTATGGTGCACAATGTAAGCGAAGTCAACAACGTCTACCTAGTCGAGAGGGGTGTCCATATGAAGACCGACGCGTTGCGAGTCATGAGCGCGATAGAGAAGCTACGTGATGTAAGATGGCCAAGAAAGCCTAACCCGGAGAGAAAGCCAGGATCGGGAAAAGGGTATTGTGAGTTCCACAACGATACCGGCTATCCCATAGATGATTGTTACACCTTGAGAAGGGAAGTGTTAAGACTCCTAAAGAGGGTAGATTTGTTAGATTTACTCTCGAGAGAAGGAAGGGACGTCTTCGAAGGAGTGAAAAGAGAAAGGAAATCCCCAACTCCACCACCGTCACCATCAGGTCACGTGAGGACCATCCACACAATCTTCGGAGGCTCCTCCATGAGTGGCTACACCGCGTCCGCCGCCAAGAGAAATGCCAAAGCTTCACGTAGCGAAGGTGGTGCTATGCCAATCTATCACGTCACGTCCATCAAGGAAGATTGTCCAATCACGTTCGAGGAACCAAACGGGAATGTGGATCATCACGACGGGTTAGTTATCTCCCTAACCATTAGTAATTGCAAAGCTAAGAGGATCCTCGTCGACAACGGGAGCTCTGCCAATATCATTACGCTATCCGCCATCAAAGAGCTCGGACTCTCCAGTAACGACGTGGTGAAGAAATACATCCCCTGTACGTTTTAGTGGCAAAGTCGCGAACATGTTAGGTGAAATCGCCCTAACCACTCTAGCTCAAGGGGTCAACATGCAAACTAAGTTCGTGGTAATGGAAGCAGAATCGCCCTACAACATGATCTTGGGAAGGCCTTGGTTGCATGACATTAGGGCCATACCTTCGACATATCACCAGTCCCTGAAGTTCTCGTCTCCATGGGGGATCCAAGAGATCAAAGGTGAGCCCCAAGTTGCGAGAGAGTGTTACAGTATCGGAATGAAGAGCACCACCAACGCGGCTTTGGACAAGAAAACCAAGGCATACCAATCAAAAAACCATGAAGAGCCAACAAGGTAAGTGAACCGAAAACTCTACGAGCTGAAAGATAAGATTTGCCAAGTAGAAGATGAGAATAACATGTTGGAAGTCAAAGTTTATGCTCTTCGACGAGTTGAGAAGAGAAAGGCGTCTCCATGGTCTAAAATACCAAAAAACAAGGGGTTGAAGCATTACAAAACCCGGAAAGATCAAAGAAAGTCCAAGAAGAAAGCTAGGGGTGGAAAAGCAATCCCCGACGCGTCGAGAAAGATCCAATCCATAAAGCAACATAAGTAAGGCCGCAACAAACTACGAGATAAGAGCGTCGATAAGAGCGACGCGTCTCTTCATAAGTATAAGAAAGATCTACGAGTCCAAAGATGGCGAGAATTCATGGCGAAGAACGTCAATCTAAGCTACATGTTCCTGAAACACCATCCACCATTAACGAACTCCACCAAAAATGTTGAGAATCTCTATGCTTTCTAAGTTGTCCTTTGTTTCTTGCATGACGTAGGACTACATTTCTTTAAGTTTCAATAAGATTATGCCATCGTCTTAGGGTCAAAGCGACAAGGGGTCGTGGCGACTAGGGGTAGACGTTGAACTCGTCGTCCGTTGTTCCATGATGCATCTTTTATTAATATACAAGTAGACCTTTTTCTTCTCCAACGTGTTAAGCATGCTGAGTTGTTTCATTTCCAACGACTTGCTCTATGTCTATTAAGAGAACGTGACTCTTGAGTACGGTGTACCACCTAAGAAGCAAGAAGGCCGTGGAAAAAGTCCGCGCCAGGGAGGAATTTCGTTAGCCTACGTGTTCAAGGCTCCATCTACGCGTACACAACGTTATCCAAACCGCCGACTCCGAGTCGACGCTTCCCATGATTGTTAGCGACGTGTGACAATAGTCATGGGGAATGAAGCCCAGAACCTCATGAAACCGGCACGGATCCCCTGAGCAAACAAGGGTAAACCTATTTGACACGTTCCTTTCTCCAGGAACGCGTTTTCATGCCTTCCACGGCCCCTCTGAGAGTCATGAATCCACGGGCATACTTCTCCATCCGGTTAGGAGGCGTCCGCCGGCATCGTAAGTCCAAACAGTCACGAGTTGGACGCTATAGGATTAACATGCCCGTCGATTAAAAGAGTTCGACGTCGACCTAACGCTAGCGTGTGGTAAAGGATTCACCGAGAGTAAGAGGTGACATCACAAGCTGATATAATCACACGCTGGCCTACATCCATCACTCGCTTCGGGTTCGGAGGAAAAGCTGGACCCAACCCTCATGTAAGCCGACAATAGAACAAAAGCCTCCGCAATGACCGTACCACCCTATCAAGTACGTAAAACTTTCTAACACGTTCACTACGAACAAAGTGTCATACCAGGGGTAGAAAACCACACCCTAAAGATAAAGCAGCAAAAACTCAAAAACCAAACCTACGCACTCGCATACGAGATATGCGTAAGGGGTCAGGTTGAAAGAAAAAGTTATACACTTACGCAGAACAAGATACGCGTACCAAAGTAAAGAACACGAAACACTAAAGTCAAAGAAAGAGCAAGTTCCCAAGACATCTACGACGCGAAGAATAACGCGTGCGATGCAAGAAAGAAAGTGCAAAGTACAAAAAGCAAAGCAAGGACAGGGGTCTTTGGTAGCTCCAACCTAGCCTACAAGGAGCCTAAGGTAAACCTACCAAAAGGGGTAGGACCACTTAAGGAAACAAAAGATGGCAGAACCGACGCGTTCACCCCGCCAAGAAAATTATGTTCCAAGCTAAAAAGCCAGAAAGATTGAAATAATGTCACAACGACTCGAAAACCGGAGCCAGAAAGCCCGAACGCGTCGAAAAAAAAGCTATCTCCAAAGAAATAAGCCAGCCTCATGTCGAAAGCTACGTGATAGAAGAAATGTCGCAAAAACGATGAGAATAGAGCCAAGAAGCTCGGACACGGAAAAGACGCCGTCCCCAAATAAAGCCAAGTAAAGTCGAAAGATACACATAGTTTCAAGGAGTTTAGCAAAACACTTGCAAAAGCAAAGGAAATACATTACAAAACTCCCGAGTAGAAGTGACAACGTTCAAAGACAAAGCGTAGAAAAGATAGAATCAAAGAAATTACAAAGTTTTGGATTCGCCCTCTAACGATCCAGAGTCAGACGCTTGATCGTCATCCTCCTCCACGTCATCAGTCGCAGACTCGCCCCCATCCTCGCCAACATGCTCGGACGTGACGTCCCGACACTAAGAAGGAACTTCCACTCTCGATGAGCCAGGTACGTCAAGATACGCTTCCTCAAACTCCTTACGCTCAGCCTCCGAGTCCCAATCATGATGGTTCCCAGCGCCGTACTGCTCCAAAACGTCCACCCTGGACAACCACGACCGGTAGATCTTCGCCTCATGTAGCTCTGAGTCGTGCTGCGACTCCCTCCTCTCCACATCAGTTCTCAAAGTAGTAAGACCCTTCTCCAAGTCCTTGACTTGTTCGACGAGCGCGCCATGAAGATTGAGAACCTCAGTAGTCCTGTCCTTAGCTACTTTCTCCGCGTCGCGAGCTTCCTTCAACAAGCATTTGAGTCGCTCAACCTTCGATTTAGTGACGGCCACCTTTCCCTCCAAAGCCTCCATCTTTTCCGGATACATAGATAAAAGCGTTCAAGCACACAACGAAGTTGGATCCCCTGAAAGAAGAAACAGGAAAAGAGTAAAGAAGAAAGCTCATGAGAGAAACCTCAAAGGCAAAAAGAAAGATAGGCCTCTCCCATGATGTCAGACGGGTCCATTGATGAGTAATGATCAAGCGCCGACGAAGAGCGAAGCCTGGTCAAAGCTTTAAGTCGCTCCCTCCTTGGAGCAAAGGCACGTGAAACTACGCCGGTAAAACATCCACGATCAAGTACTTGACGTCGGAAGCGTCAACCATCTTATCCTTACCTTTCTTCGACCGCGTCGCCTTAGCCGGAGAAGGATCCAGCGTAGCCATGAGATAAACCTCTATAGGAGCCCAAGATAAACATCCTTTATAGCAATATGCCTTTTTTTCGAAATCACAAGGTCGACAACGGATTCCTCACGAGCACGGACGCGAGAGACAGAAGTTATGGTGAAAATCAAGACAAAACAAGTAAGAAAGTGTAAGTAGGACGAATCCAACAACCCACAGAGAAAAGTAACTTACCCGATGGGGTCGCAGGGAGGCTACGATGACCTTCTCCGTCGTGACCATGAAAGGTCCGGTCGATCTCAGGAATCGCCAGAAGTGCGGCTATCGCCTTCTTTGTCTGAGGCCTCATCTTGATAGCATCCACGTTAACTGAAAATCATGCAAAGTCACGGGTAAGTAAGTCGTCAACGCGTAATGAATAAAAGATAAAAGCTCACTAGACGGAGCAAGAAAGCTTACTCTTAGGATTCCAATCCTCGATAAGCCAAGAGCATTTATCTCCAAGAGAAGACTTCTCCACGAAGTAGAATACTTTAGCCCAACCACGATCAGCCGTACTCTTTTCAAATGCAATGCGAGTCTGCTTTTGTTTAACCTTGAAGAACACCCTGCCTGGAGAAGAAGTGGAGATCGACAAAGAGTGAACAAGGTCCGCTACGGCCAAATCAATACCGTGATTTTCTATGGCGTCGTCAAGAGCACCAAGGATTTTCCAGGCGCGGGGGAGAAGTTGACCCATCGCCACACCCTAAGCAAGCGTAAACGCCTTAACCAGAGGTGAGAATGGGAATCGGTGTCCTGTCAGAAAAGGATACTCATAAACCGAGATCCATCCCGGTCGATGAGCGTCAACACAAACCCCTCGGGGAGGAATCTCGATCTTCACCTCTGGACCCAGCTCGACAATGGATCTCAAACGACTGACGTCGTGAGCATCAAAATAGTATCGATCCGAGTCACGAAGAACCTTCCTCGGCTCATAAAGAACTGGTGTTTCCATAATGTGCAAGAACAATCCCTTGCGCATTCTAAACCTACACCATAATTGATTGTCTTGATAAATTGGTTGGTCGGAGAAATAATCTCTATAAAGATTATCAAAGCCTTGCTCCCTTCCACTTTAAATGTATTTTTCACGAGGTCCTCTGCGTGAACTTTCTCCTTAGGGCATGTGCCCTGTATTTGCGTTGTAAAGTGCGTTCTTGAGCTTCAATAGTCGTATCAAGAGCTTCTTGTAGAAATCATTGGTACTCCCTAGTCCCTATCGATAGAGCCATTAGAATTTTCGGAGTTTGAAGACACACTAGCGATTTCAGATGATTGAGGGTTTTAAAAAATTTGAGTAGTGCATAAATCTTTGTTTGTCCTCACTTTATATAGATCACTTCTAGCTTGCCAACTCGCAACTTGAATTAAATATCAACCCTTCTTTCTTTTGCATTATTTCAGAATATCACATGCCAACATGCTTTCATCATTATGTAGGTCCAAAATTCGAAAACCGCACCATGCTTCACATGCAAATATGCAATGTTTGAAGAAAGAAGATGCTCTCTTCTACATTATTTCATAATACCACATGACAACATGCTTTCATTATTATGTAGGTCCAACATTCAAAAATCACACCATGCTTCACATGCAATGTTTGCAGAAAAATGATGCTTTCTTCTGCATTATTTCAAAATATTACATGCCAACATGATTTCATTATTATGTAGGTCCAAAATTCAAAAATCACACCATACTTCACATAAACATTCATTACACTAAGTCAAGTGCATTACAAAGATTGAAACACACATTACAAAGATTGAAACAAACATACGGAAATTAAAACTCCCAAGACATACATTTAACATTAATCCATATTCATCACTGATACATGGCAAATCCATCAAAATTTAGCAAGGTCTCTCATGAGGCTTTTTTTGAGTTCTTCTTCATCCTCACCAAGATCATCCCGTGTTGACATCCACTGGAGCATTTGTATCTTCCTCTAGAATTCTTGTTGCTTGTTGGCCTCCCTTACCATTTCTAATTCATGACATTGAGCTTGTTTTTCTCTCCTGTTGGCTTTCTTTGCCATTTCCAATTCATGCGCTTTATGAATCATTTCTTGTTTCTATATACTCAATAGATGAACACGCTCATCCTCTAGATCACAACTTGAACATTTCCCTTTTTTGCCTTGCGTTTAGCGGCCTTGATACCCTCTGGACGCTCAATAGTATGACCACTAAAAGCACTTGTAGGAGTATCACCTTCCACATCAGATCTCGATCTCTTTGAGTTTCCTGCACTTCCGGTGCTTGGATGATTTTTGTTGAGAAAGATGAGAAAAGCCTGATTCCATTTTGGCTCATCGGGTATAGCTCTCCATACGTGTTCTTCGGTAAACTCCTTCCCGTTTTCTTATAAATGAAGAGCACAAGAATTAGTAAGAACGTCAGCCTCGAATTCTCCACTGGCTCTTCCTCTACTTTTTAACCCGTACCAGTGATTGAATGACATTACACTTTTGCTCAGGACACCCCATCTATTCTTCAAACTTTTCTTGTCTCAAGGTGGTTGTTTCACTGGTTTATCCTCGTTCCAGGCCTTCGTTATTTTATCCCAAGATAACAACCTTTCCGATTTGTGTTTGTTATTGGATCATTGCTGGTGTTTAGCCATGCACCAACAATGACCATTCGGCCTCCAGAGACCATGCGCTCCTTGCTCTTTTTCCTGTAGATCTACTCCCACGAGGTTCTCTAGTTTGATGGGAGGGATCCTGTCCAACATCAGGTTGTGTACTCACTACTACAAATTTCATCTAATATCTCGTATAATATAACACTGGCATTCAAATGGAGTGATATAAAGTCAATGTTAAAAAGTCCATACGATATATAACCCAGACGTGCCTAAATTGGAGTTATATGTTTAGAAGTTGACATAGTTAATATCACGTAGCCACACACGCCCGAGGTATATCCACAAACAAATATATCTTCAGTTTAATATCTGTATTGTTTTGTAGATAAGAAAAAAGAACCAAACACCCACATTATTAGGTTTTACTCCCTCCATCCCTGTTTTATAGTCTGGTATTTTTTTTTGTCGTCCCAAAATTTTAGTACATCTTTCCATTTTTGGTATGTTTGGATTCCACTTATTTTTTACTTCTAAATACTTAATGTTTGACTATTTTTTTTCCAAAATTAAGTATGAAATTGACTTGTTCGGATTTCATCGGGGTGACTACTTTCGTATACTTATGTATACTTTCATATGCTAAAAAAAACACATAAAAGTAGCAAAAACGAAAGCATGAACCCCCTACTTTGAAAAACCTGGCCTAGTTATCTTCAAATTTAAAGGTCATGAATTCCAAATTAGCCCCGATCTTTTTGATTGCCTCCAACCTTCTCGTCGCTTTCCATCTCTTCTTCTCTTCTCCTTTTCTCCTCTTCTCATTCTATAGTGGTGTTGCGACGTCATCGTTTGTCGGGATCTACTTCCTCTACAAAGATTACAATCTCGTCCACGATTCCATGTCCAATCAGGTTTGCCTCTTCTTCAATTAGTTTTTTTTGTCAAATTAGATTAGTTTTTTTTTCTCGTGTTACAAGTTGTTGGATCTGTTTCCTCTTGTTTGAGGCATTGCAAAATTTGTTCGATACTGGAAGGGAATATGAGGAGGAAAGAGCCATCTCCAATAAAGGGTTTTACCTCTCCTCTAGAATCTCGATGTCCACGTCAGGAGATAAATTCGCCAATGTCCTGAGATGCTTGACATCGTAAGCCAGAGAAGATCGGCGATTGATTACCTTCAGAATCGCCTTTGGTTCGTAAATAACTGGTTGTGCCATTTTTTAGAAGAAAGGTAGAGAAGAAAGCTTGGGAGAATTTTGGAAGAATGAAACGAGCAAATAAGAGTTAAGAAATGAAGAGAGAATAAATGAGAAATGAGAATACGGGATTGAAATAAAGTGTTTTAAGAAGGCAAGAACCACACTCTTAAATAGGAATTGATCAAAGAGAATCTCGTCCACAATAATTCTCTAACGACGTTATAGCCGTTGGATGATGCAAGCGCACAGAGTCCAAAGCATTTCTGCGAGAAGAAATTGTGTCCGACGACTTCAGTGAACGCGTTCCAACCTATACCAAAACGTATTCGGAAGAAGAGGAAGGTGTTTCCCAGATCTTCAGAGGAAGAGATCCGCAAAACACTTTAGGTGTATTGTTTGTGCCTAAAATTACGACTAGAAGGTAACGTGTCGAGATGCTAGGCGTAGACGAAGACGAGTTCGAGAGAAAGGAGTACGAAGTTGTCGAACGAGTGAAGAAAATAGCCGGCCGGGTATGTTTAATCATTTATTATTATTGTTTATGTAAATGGTAAAAGAGATAGTAAAATATATTAAACGAATATCTCCTTACCATAAGTACGTCAAGATATAGATATAAGGAAAAAGATATTATTCTTTTCCTTATAGATAAAATTAGGGTTAGCCTATATAAAGAGGTTTTTACCCTCATTGTAATCAGCTCAACCTCAAAGATATCAATAAAAAGTTTAAGTTTTCACCATTCCTAACCTTGTGTTGTTGAGAATTAAGATCGTTACTAGTATTTTTTTTTATCATAAACCCTACAATTTCTTAAGTTCTAAAACGTTGGTACTTTTGCTACAAAAAGTCTCCAGGGTTTCCGCACGAGCCTCCTTATCGCTCTACGAAATGAAAGTGACCTTCTAGATAAGATCCTTGATCTTTTTTTAAGCCTCAACAAGATGGCCACTAAACCTCTCCATGTCTCCAGAGAATCTGCAAAGGCGTTCCCAAGCACACAACGAAGCCTGCAAAGCCTGGGGACCATGACAATCAAAGAAATTAAGAGAAAGCGATCAAGTAGCGAAAAGGAATTGAGAAGTTAGAAAAGTCCTACATGTCATTGCGCGACGAGATTTCGCCCACCATATCGGTTGCCGACATTGGCGCGTAGTGATTCCAGGAAGGGGAATTAACTAACCCTTGCATCGCCGGAATGAAGTTACGCCTAGGCGCGACGACTTGAGACACCACGACGGGAAAATCATTGATGTCCAAGTAGGAGACAGACGCCACGTCGGGAATTTTTCCCTTAGCCTTGTTATCCTTCGACGTAGTTTCCAGTGAAGGAACACTTGCCTGCGCAGTTGAAGGAGCATTCGCCTCCACGGTTGAAGGAGCAATTTTGTCCAGAGTTTGCTTACTATCAAGGATTCGCCTCCTTTTTGTCGCGATAAGATTGCTAGCAGAGTCCTGACGCTTACGCGAAGCAACACCTGAAAAGAAAAGCAGTAACATAAGCCAAGAAGAGTAATCTTGAGAGGAAACCATAGATGCATTACAATATTGTACGCCATTCCATATCAATAGCATTAATGCAATAAATGATTCATGTACTACCTTAATTATGTGTGCGAATTAAATCATGTTTGAGATTAAATGTGCAAGAGAAAGAGTTGCATTAAAATACTATACTCAATTAATTATCAATATCATAAATGCAATACATAATTCATATACTAGTATACTACATTAATTATATTTGTGCATTGAATCATATTTGACATTAAATGTTTTATTCATTTCTAAGCATTTCGCCTATATATTATCTCAAAAAGTAGCAATCAAAAATATCTTCTTGACCAATCGCACACTAAAATCTTAAAAAATGGTCGAGCGTTACAACATCCTAATGTTTTGTAGCCTAGCTTTCATCATATTGAGTTTACAGCAAGTGTGTGTCAATGGGTACCCAGCTTTCAAATATGTCCGCATGTATGTCCAAATTGAAAATGGAATTCCCAATGCTGTTATCCATATCCATTGTCAGTCTCGATCAGTAGATCTAGGCGAGATTTTCCTACAACCATACAAGAGCATGAGTTGGACATTTAAAATATTAGTTTTTACGAAAGTACGTTATTGGTGTTATGCAAATTGGAAAGTACGTTATTGAAGCTTCTACAGATACAACAACGGAAGACGGTAAATTTCAAGATTGCGATTCTAGTGCGGAGGAGGAGATGCGAGTTCCGGAGACCACTGGGCAACTCTAATGACATCTCTGAAATCAAAGAAATAAACAAACTTGATCTAAACGACCTCGAAAAATATTGAAATCGATATAGAAAACGGAATTGAGAATTGATTTAAAATTACCAACTTTATTTTTCTCTTGAGTCGAGATGAACAGAAGACTAACTCGGAGCTAGAGGGATGTATTGGACCCCACAAACTGGTATTAAAACACCAATTTAACAATGAACTTTTCTAATGTGTGTACAAGAGCACAAAATAAACACCTAAAAGAGGAAAGAATTGCATTGAAAATGCAATATTCTTTTTGTTGTGATCGTTTTACCTATTTTCCTAGGAGGGTGTAAGGCCTATATATTTTCTATTTTAGTTGTTTATTGTGTCCCCATGGACACACATCAGACAAATCATTTAACAATATGAAATTAAATTATACGGTGAAGTGAAAACAAAGATTTCTCAAGTTGTTTACCTTCTTTTTTTCGGGGGACCAAGCAAGTGTGATTTTCTCAGGAATGTTCTCGATGAATTAGACCGATCAAAGGGATTTGCTTATATAGAATATCCAATCCGAAACCCAATCTTTCGAATTAGATTGAATTTGCAAATTCTATCGATCTTGGAGAATCTATCGAATTGAATAGATTGATGTGTTGCTTATAGCATTATTTGCGTTCTTTTAAATGATTTTCAAGTAATTACGAAACAACTTCTCATACTATTGATTTGTGGCGACTACACCCTTATCAAACTTTAAGTAATTACGGAAATTCTCCAAATAATATTAATGACTTGTAAATATTATTAAGGCCCACAATATAATTAATGAAATAACTATAAGAAGAAGAAACACTTTATTTAGATAAAGATGACCTAAAATATCAAATTACACAAATGTTCTTTGTAAAATGTGGAGTATTACACAAACCTTCACAGTTTCTTCATCAACGTCATGTATGATTGTATGTGTTGGATCGATTAGCGTATAAAAACTCAAGGAACAAAGACAATTGTTCCTTGATAAGTAGATTATGCAGAAAGACAAACAACAATGTAAATCAAACCTGAACACGATGATGTATAGTGGAAACACCCCAAGTTCCAATAAGTCCTTGAGGTGAAAAATCACTCCTCTCTAGCTTTCACTATAGAGAGTTTGAACAAGTCTACTTGTTGTATTGATATCTTGATTAGAATGGGACTGGGATCACTCACCTAGACTTCCCACCTAGATCTCGGATCACTCTTCTCACTTGAATCTCAATCTCACACACGTAGAAAAACTCTAAACCAAGCACTAGGTTTTTGCTCTTCAAAGTTTTGCTAAGCTATGTAAATCTCATACACACTAAATAGCTTAAACCTAACACCAATCTAGCCATTCAGATATGACCATAAATCTCACAATATCTTTCTTAAGGAATTATCTTCCTAAAATATATTTCCTAAGGAATTCTCTTCCTAAGATATCTTTCCTTCTGTGTGACCTTCCAACTTGTTCTCCAAGTAGTCACCATTGGGGCTTACTCTTCAGTGCACCGTCTTGATCATATAAAGAAACAATGCGTATAAGGAAATATTCCTTGGGCATGATATTTCCTTATTTCTTTGGCAATTCCCACACGCGCGTCTAATGCCCAATCCAAGCCGAGTTGCCACTTTCCTGCTTTGACGAGATCTTCTTTCCTTCTTTGAAATGCAACTCTCCCATAATTCTTCAAGACCATCCTCCAAGATATCTTTGACCAATAATCTTCCTCGGATGGACTATTCTTCACAGTTTGCTTCCATTCGACGTAACCTTACATCTCATGGATTCCAGCAAGACTTCCTTCGTTCCTGCACACACACTAGTAACCATACCTACGCACTCAAGTAAATCATTAGTGGATGTTTTTCATTTAATCAAAACCCATCACATCTCAACAATTTCCCCCTTTTTGACGATGACAAATATCCTTAATAGTAAGAGTATAAACCCGAGACATATATACTAGCCTAGCAACAATGACTAACAAAGCACTAAAAATTCCCCCTCAGAAAAACAACGAACTACAACTAAGTCATGAATTCCCCCTCAAGTCCTGCTATCCTCTAATTTCCCCCTTTTGGCATCATCAAAAGGAATGAACTAAGTCAACTCGCACCTTAAGAGCTCATAAATCAGAACAACTGAATCATAATTCTATTAGAATTAACTTGGGGCCACACCCTCCTTACATCGGACCACCATACAAACAAAGCAAGAGAAACATGCAACCATAAACGACAAGAAGCATGAACAAAGTGAAATAAAAACAAAGAGAAGACAGTAGATAAGGCTGGGGAACAAAAAGTGGGGGGTCAGATGTGCCAGGGAAAGATAGGATCACTCTGTGTCGTCTTGAGGAGTTGACTGAGGCAGAAGACTTCCAAGGGCAGTCTTTATCCTCTCCAGTCTGAGTCTCACAAGACTCATCTCCTTCTCAAAAGTCCCTATCATCCGCTGTTGTTGATCAGAAAGACTTGCAACAACACGGCTCAACTTCCCTATGGCAGCTTGCGATTCATAGACCATAGTCGGCGCTTCATTTTGTTCCTCTTCAGGGCTCTCAGACAAAACTTCCTCAGCTTCTTCCATCTGAGCGTCTTGAGCCCTTATCCAGCATCAATTCCTGTCTTTCTTGAACTTCATCTTCCTCAGATTACTCTCATCCAGATGCCTGTAGAACACAACCTCACTCTCCTTGGAATACACCATCAAGCTCTGAAGAATTTTCTTGACAAGACTGGGGTAGGGGAGAGCATGGGTTTCACTGTTGCTAGCGTGTTCCATGTGAACTAAGACGATCTTGGCAAAGTTTACCTTTTCTTCACTGAGCAGCTTATCCATGAGCATGAAGTCCTGGATGAGAATAATGTTCCTCTTCTGTTCTTTTGGAGTGATGTTGCTGATTAGAACAGAATGAAGGAGACGATGGACCACCCCCATTGAGTTCGTCTTTACATCGGCTGAACATCTTCACCGATCTTCACTGATCTTCTTCTTCAACTCCATAGGCTGAACATCTTGAGGCCATTGACCCTTGGAGTATCTATAAAATCCCTCATGAGGAACGCCCAAAATAAAGGCAAGTTCAATGCTAGAGACAGAGCACTCTTGTCCCTTAGTAGTAAACTTCCCTATGAGGGCATGAGGCCTTTCCTCAAGCGAGAAGCTCCCGTAGAATTCCTTGAGCAGTTCCGTGTTGACACTATCTCCTTCCTCGAATAGATGCCCCCACTTCTGAGCCTTGAGAAGCTCAGACACTCTTTCCAGCCCATTCTCCTTCATAAACTCCTCTTCCAAGATCAACTCCCTCATGATCGACCTCCCAGACACGTCTTTCACCAAAGGACTCTCCTTCATCACAACAGCTCCCTTCCCCTTTTTGGCACTCTTCCTTGTCAGGGGAGTAACCCTTGCTTTCTTTGGCTTGGGCGATTTGGAGTCGGGTACTTCCTCGATCGTCTCCTCCGAGGACATTTGGACCACCTCTTTGGCAATCTGGGAGGGATTCTTTCTCTTCCCTGTGACGCTGGAGCTCTTCCATCCTTTCTTTCCCCCTTGCGAGGATAGGATGATGAGATCGGCTTCGAGTTCCTTCTCGAAGTCTTCTAGAGTGTCGTACTGCCTTGGCGCCGTCTCAGAGACGTCGCCGGCAGGCCAGGACTCATCATTGTTGACCTCGATGTGCTCAGGGAAGAGAGACTCGAAGGGGAGAGGAGATGCTTGAGGTTCTGGGTTGGTTGGCTCAAGGTTTATGGGGTCTTTGTAGACTACCATGGAAGACATGGGGTCGATAATTGGGCTTGGAAGATGATGGGAGAAGGGTTAGGAATGAGGGGTTCCTGGGACATATGCCCAGCGGAAGCCAGTTTCTGGAGGAGGCTTTCTAGGGTTTCGTCATTGGAATTGGCGAGGGTTGGGTTTTGGGAGGAGGAGTTGGAGGCCATTTTTGAAGAGCTTGGGAGTTTTTGAGAAGCAGAGAAGTTTGAGAGATTTCAGGAAATTTGAGAGCGTGAGGTTAGGGGTTTGGGAATATGGGTTTAAATAAGGGAAGGAAGTGACTTACCCGAATCGTCTCTTGGAAGATTTTGTAAATCGTCCGTTGAGATTTTCCTTCCTTGTTCACCATAATTACCACAAGGATTTCACACTTTCCAAACACCACTCTTCATCTTTCCTTTTCTCAACTCTACAATAATTACCTGCCTCCTTTAATTGTCACACGTCAACTCAGCCTCGAAAAAGCCACACGTTGCAGATACGCAACCCTGACACGCTGCACCTCTATCTCTACCCAATCAGACTCCTCGCGTGACAAAAGCAACCCTTTTCTTTCCAAGGCAATCCAAAAAGATCGTAGTGTATGATATGGGGGGTATCATTACCAGAGAATGTACAAGAGAATTTCATACAAAATAATAATATGGATATTTAAAAATCATGATGAGAGATTCCAGATGTGATGACATAAGATTGGCTCATAGGAATATAAAATCATGATTTAGGCTTAAGAGACGGCTGTAGAGTACCTCTATCCTTTGGGCTTATAATGAGGGATCAAATCATCAAGATGACTCTTTTGGGCTGAAAATAAGACCTTGTTCATGCAAAATGAAGTTTCAGAGAAGCATGCAATCATGTAAATGATCATAGAGAGGAGCGACATAATTTAGACATTACCCATAGTCAATCTTGCATAGAAATTAAGAGTTGTAGAGCTCTATGAGATTCAAGAGAAAGAGACAAAAGATCATTCAAGTTTCAGTCAATCATTGAAGGATTTCAAGAGATGTGAGGTTCATAGAGAAAGGAAAACATACCATAGTGAGTTCCTTTCTTTTTTGGGTGACTTGCTTAGTGCTCTGGTAGGGAAGACTGATTTGTCCAACGAATGTTGTCTTCAAAAGGATAGATTGCAAAGATAGAGAGATAGAGAGAGAGAGAGAGAGAGAGAGAGAGAGAGAGAGAGAGAGAGAGAGAGAGAGAGAGAGAGAGAGAGAGAGAGACGTACCCTTTCTGACCGAAGTTGCAAACTTCCGGATTTAAGAACAAGAAGCTTTGGTATGAGATAATTTTGTTCCCTTCGAGGTAAGAGATCCCATATTTATTTTTTTAATAATAAAAGGGGCTAAAAACAGAAAGAACAAAGTACTGAAGCGAAAGCCAACAATAACAAGAGCAAGGGAACCATACTGATGCGCTCCTGCCTTGCCTAGGACCAAGCCATGGCTCGCCTCAACGAGGTCCTCCTGCCTATACTGCTTCTCAAGACTATTTTGAGGTTAAGCACCGTTGGCGCTTCATTTCTATCTTTGTCGGACGCCCCGACCCTTCATGCACCAAGCTTTGTGCCAACCACGCCACCACAGACGCCACCACACTTCCACCAGCGCTCACCTCACCTCTACGAGCGCCTCCTCCATGGCTGGCCAACAAACTCATGAGCGTCGGGAGCAACCTCTTCGGCGCCGACGATGCCCTCTCAAGCAGCTTGCCCAGCATCTTGGCGATACAGCGCCCCGTGCCCAAGCCTCGTCCTTGGCGACCTCCTTGGCTTGGCACTATGGCGCTTCATCAAAAGACTTGGTCACTTGTTATGGTCAAGTCATGGTTTTCCATGCCTATCCTTATCTTTCATATTTAAGACTCTTTTGGTTGTTTTTAGGTATATTCGGGAAACTTGCTATTTTTAGCATTTACTATTTTTAGCAGGTTGCTATTTATAGTAAGTACTATTTTTAGTCCTCGTTTCCCGAGATAGAATTGCATTGTTAAACTTTCTATTTTTATTAACTTTCCATTTTTAACAGGTTTCCTTCTTGGGAAGGTCTAGGTTCGGGTTTTGCTAGAGTTTTAGAACTTTCTATTTTTAGAAGGTTTCTAAATATGGAATGGTCCAGCCATGCATGGTTTGGGCCGTCCTAATGGGCTCTTGGCACTCAAGCCCAAGAACACCCAACCCTAGCAAGCCCTAGCCTCCACCCCCTTCAGAAACCCTAGTCGTCATATTCCTTGTTGTTTTCCTTTATAAGGCTTTTGCCTCCATCATTGTAAAGTGCATTTAGAATATTGAATCAAGAACCTTGTTGAGACGAAGCATTCCTCCTCTTCTTGATCTAGGCGTCACAAACTCCTTCGGGCTCTGTTTTCTCATCTCCTTCACCATATCCTCTAATCCCTTTCGTCTACATCCCTACCCTCATAAGTTCTCATATCTTCTAACCCTTTTCATCTACATCCCTCGCCAAAACTTCACTTGTTTGAGCAGCCCTCAATCGCCATAATCGATCCTTCACCAACTAGCTTGTCGAGTTGCCTACTCTTCATTCATATCCCAATTCGTCAAGGAAACTTGACGTCTATATCCAAAACTTCCGCTGCAAACTCCCATCTCTACCTACGAACCCCTCAAAAGACATCCATCCAACACTTCGAAGGTATTTTGTCAAAGATCTCGAGCGCAATTGGCTTCCCGGAGACCAGGCGCGCATCAACTGGTATCAGAGCAAGGTTGTATTTTAAGTGTTAACTTGTCTTTTAAAGTTTCATTGCATTCACTCATTGTTTCCATCCCTCCCGCCATAAACACAAAAACCTAGTCGACTTCTGTCCAGATTTCGATGACCAAAAAAATTATTTTTCGGCCAAAGTTGTACCAAAATCTGATAGAGCTTTTCAATACGAGTCCATCCATATAAAGAACATCAAAAACAGACTTCGTTTGACCCCCGAAAAGCCATTTTTACGAACCTTGTGCATGCTGAAAAACCCTAGCCGCCGAGATAAACCTTAATCCGACAATTTTCATTTCCATATTCAATCCGGATTTGCTTTGCTTGCATATACTTGACTTGTTAGAAAAAGATTGTTTGTATATTTATAAAGATTTGATTTCATATGTCCGCAATTTGTTTCGTAATTTGTTAACCGAATATCTTTCCATATCTTGAGCATATCTTTTGCTTTCTTTCACCATATCTCGAACCATATCATTTGCATATCATATCAAGTTGAGATCTGCATCAAAAGAATAAGAATCAAAAGAGATATCAAAAGATATATCGTCTAGGGCAAAGCCAAAATAAGGCAATTCCTATTGACATTAGTTCGACCAAGAGGAAAGCCAAAATAAGGTAACCCTTGTGTCTACACCTTGATTGGTTCGATCATCTTCTTGTCTCTCCACTGTCTAGCATTACAAATCTGGTTTCTTATTGCTTAGTGTGCATTCATGCTTACATTTATAGACGCTTCTTTGACTTGCATGGTTAAGTAATTTGCTTGCCTTGCATTGACGGATTGTGGACTAAGCCAACCTCTCCACTCGGCCAACCTAAAGTAGGAACCTTGAGTGTTTGCTTTGTCTCTTACGGACTTGTTAGTGCTTACTTAGTTTCTTGTCTTTGGTGTTGGTTATTGTGCTCCTTGATCCTTGCCTTGCTTTTCATTGACATAGGTACCATCTATGGCAAGACGTCGATCACATTGGCACCCTCTCTGGGACTCCGAAGAGGAAGCTTGGAGCGACTACGACAAAGCGGCTCGTAGAAGGCTTGACTGGATTCCTCCGGAGAAGCCATCCTTTTGACCTAAGTATGAGGAAGTTCATCACTCGAGGCAGCAACACATGCATATCAAGCAGCCTCAACATCACTCGTCCTCTAGGCAATACAGAAGAGAAGACAAGGAGAGTTGTGTGAAGAAAGTTGTTAAGGTTGAACCATTAATGCATCCCACCACGGGCATCAAGAATTCCACCAAGCACCAATCCAAACGTGCTCCACATCTTGATGATTCCAGAGCCTCAACTCAGGTAGCAAGACCACCACCTAGCTCTAATAGTCTCATCCTCAATGCCACAAAGACACAATCGCCTTTAGAACAAGCATCGGCTGAACTTAAAGCAATACGACGAAGAATGGACGTGTTGGAGTGCCAACAAGCAACGCTCACTCCATTAAGTCAGGGAAGTTCTACTTGTGCCCTAATGGAACCTCTTATGTGTCATCTTAGTGACAAAGAACTAGTTGAGCTCCCCTCTTGTGTTTCTCCTATCTTGCAGGACTTAGACAATGTGAAGGAGGACAATTCCAAGGAAACGAAGCCGGCCACATCAATGATCATGGACTTGACCCTGGAGGCTTCAACAATGGATCCTTTCAAGGACACCAAGGCTGCAAAGAAAGAAATTTCCAAGGAAGAGAAGGTTAATGCCAAAACCGGGCCACTTTGGTCATCGCCTTGTCCTAAGGTGCCCAAAGTGGAGCCCCAATGGCCTCCAAAGTACAAAGTTGCCACCTCGACATGGATTGCTAAGATTTCATTCTATTATCCAAGTGCTCATGAAGCCATAGCTCAGCTTTCCGAGGTTCAAAAGACACCAACATAATGCCTTTCTTCTCCTCTAGCGGCGCATGCGCACACAAAAGACAAATTGAGTCCCTTGGAGTTCTACATGTGCGAATTAGGTTCTGTTTGGAGCATTCTTCCTTATTTTCACAATGCTATCTATGAACAAAAGGATGCTGGAGACATATATAGAGACTCCCATGACTTCACTCCACCTTACGTCATTCATGGTGAAACGGGGACGTTTCACAGCCAAGGGGGGGAGGGTGATGCGCCCCTGCCTTGCCTAGGACCAAGCCATGGCTCGCCTCAATGAGCTCCTCCTGCCTATACTGCTTCTCAAGACTATTTTGAGGTTAAGCACCGTTGGCGCTTGATACGCTACACTTTGTATGACGTAACTAGGGGTTATTACATTAGTCTAGGAGTGTTTTCACAAGTATTTGGAGCTATTGTTATGTTCTGAGTTGTTTATGAAGAAGTGAAGAAATGAAGACCAGAACCGAAGAAGAAGAGGATCAAAGATTGAAGACATGAAGACTTGAAGACATTCTGCGGAGCAGCGGCGATCACCACCATCACTATGGCGATAGCCATTCTACAACAGAAGCGTTACATGAGTTCGAGAGATCATGGTGATCGCCATGACTCTACGGCGATCGCCATGGGGCGACAGAGACCACGACAAAGCTTTACATGAAGACCGCGATCGCCAGACATCTATGGCGATCGCCACAACAAGGCCGAAGACATTCCGGGCTTTCCTTATTTTCCTTTGTTTGTTTTATTTCTTTTTCCTTATTTTATTATTTCGTTTATGATTTTTCTTTTACCATATATTTTTAGGGTTAGACTCTTTATATACCCTGGCAGCCTTGTTTGGCTATCATCATCTTTTCCATCAGACAATTTAGTTTTGCGACCATGAGCAGGAACTAATCTCCATTGTTTTGCTTAGCGGTTGAAACCTTCAGTTATTAAGTTGTGAGATTTCTAAACTCTTGTTCTTTTCCTATGAGTTTGTATTAATTCTCTTGTTCTTCATCTATTGATTTCTATTAGTTTTGCTAGCTTGATCACCTAGTTTGATTGATAGTTTTCTATTTCTAGACTAGGAATATACGGTGGAATTCCTTGTCATTGTAACACTCATGTCTACATGATCTGGTAGTTGATTGCTTTTATGAAAGAGAATTGATTGCATGTTAATACTTGACGGTTGTAAGTTATTGCATGCATCCTTATAATTCCTGTGCCCTTTGCTGCTATTTCATCTAATCTTGAGAGGTTTCCCTGATTGCTGAATAGTAAGTATTATCAGGACCGGTTGCCCTGCTGATATATTAAAGATTGGAATAGGAACATTCCCTATGATTGAATAGAACTTGAGATAAATCTATGATCAACTTGATTGACTGTTGTGTGGATACTTGCTAGGTGAAACCCCTTCACATAATATTCTCACTCAAACTTCCTCTGCTTGTTACTGGTTACTTGCGTGTTCTTGCAATCAAACCCCCCCCCCCTTTGGTTACTTATTACTAGTTGATATTTCGCTTGACTGCATTGATTTGGTGTTTTGATTCTCTTGAGTTCGACCTCTACTTACTTGCTATACTCTAGTTAGTGTTTAGGGTTTTGTTTGATTTGGCACTAGGACTTTAGCCTCATCAAATTTGGCGTCGTTGCCGGGGAATTGAAATTTTTCTGATTCCGTGTTAATTGTGAAATTATCAACTGTTTGGTGTGAACCTTTATGGTTCAGACCCGTGCTACTGATTCATCTCTTGTTTCCTTTGACCCAGAGATTGAAAGGACGTTCCTTCGGAACCAAAGAGCAGCTCTGGACCAAGAGAACGAGATGGGTGATCGACATGGACCGCCATTGCCTACTATGAGGCAACTCACTGCCCCAGACTTAAACCAACAACCTTTGGCAGTGAGGTTTCCTGAGATTGAAGAAGGTGTGAACTTTGAATTAAAAGCTGGTTTAATTCATGAGCTACCACACTTCCATGGCTTAGCAGGAGAAGATCCCAAAAAACACTTGGCTCAATTCCATGCCATATGTTCTAGTATGAAGCCAAGAGGTGTTATTGAGGAGCAGGTCATGCTGAGAGCTTTCAGATTTACTCTGAAAGACGCTGCGAATGATTGGGTCTATTATCAAGCTCCAGGGAGTATTGATACATGGGCTAAGATGAAAAAGGTCTTTTTAGAGAAATATTTTCCAGCTACAAAACTGAGCAGCTTGAAGAAGGAGATCACAAATCTTCAACAACACTCAACTGAGAGTCTCTATGAATATTATGAGAGATTCAAGAAGCTTTGCTCAAGATGCCCATTCCATAGTTATACTGACCATGATCTCCTTATGTACTTATTTAGTGGCCTGATTGATGAGGATTGTCGAATGGTGAATGCATCCTGTGGAGGTAACTTTTTAAGATTGACTATACCTCAGGCTACTGAAATATTTGAGGAATTAGCTGAGAGCTCAAGGCAGTTTGGCAGTAGACAGGGATCCCACTCAGTCAAAGCAATTAATTCAGATCAATTACAGACTGACATGAATGAGTTGAAAGAGATGGTAAAGGCTTTTATGCTGAAAAGTGATTCCCTTCATGATCCCAATGCTGAGGTAAACGCTGTTGGTGGATGGAAACCAAGGCCAATGTATGACTCTCATAATATTAATTATCAGCAACCTAGACCTCAGAATTCTATGACTGTTGAATATATGATCAAATCCTTAGCTCAGACTGTGATGCAACAAAATGCTAAAACGGAATCGAGTATCCAAAATCTTGAAAATCAGTTAGGACAGATTGCTCAAGCTGTGAGTAAATTAGAGGCCAGGGAACCAGTAAGAAACCCGAGAGAGAACGTCAGTGCAGTGTTCATGAGGAGCGGAAAAACTTTAAATGACTGTTTTGTGCCAAAACCGCGGTCGCCAGATCTGAGTGGCGATCGCCATGAGATTACAGAGAGCAAAACAGGGTCTGCATCCCGACCGCGATCGCCATGCCACTCCAGAAGCTGCATCAGATTTCGACAACAATCCGCGACCGCGGATGATGATCCGCGATCGCGGGTCTCCTGCAGAACCCCAATTTGTGCGACCGCGATCGCCAAGAGGTGATGGCGATCGCCGGGAGACCCCTGAGTACATTGATGATTATGTTCGCCTGAATTTCCCGCCTCTGTTCTCTCAGAAGCCTGTAGCCCCCTTTCCTGAGGCATTGAAGGATACTCGAAGGCTGGAGAACGGCAAAGAAATCTTCGAAACCTTTAGTAGGTGTGAGGTAAACATTCCTTTGCTCAAACTTGTTAAGAGTATTCCTAGATTTGCTAAGTTTTTGAAAGAAGTTTGCACTATTAAAAGAAACCAAAAACTGAAAGGAAAGAAGAAAGTTGAAGTAAGTGAACAAGTTTCTGCTGTGTTTCAAAAACGCATGCCTAAGAAATGTGGTGATCCAGGCATATTTAGCATTCCATGTGTGATTGGTGAAACTAAATTTGACAAAGCCATGCTAGATTTAGGTGCATCAATCAATGTTTTGCCTTACTCTTTGTATGAATCACTAGGCTTAGGACCCTTGCATAAAACAGGAACTGTTATTCAACTTGTTGATAGGTCTACTGTGTACCTGAAAGGGGTTGTTGAGGATGTTCTTCTTATGGTTGGTGATCTGATTTTTCCTGTTGATTTCTTTGTGTTGGATATGGAGCATGCTAATAATGTCACACCTATACTGTTAGGTAGACCTTTCATGAAAACTGCACAAACAAAAATTGATGTTAATAGTGGGACTCTCTCTATGGAGTTTGATGGGGATAAGGTAGAATATAATATATATGATATGGATCCCATTGATAAGAATTCTCTATGTGCTATTGATGTGATTAAGCCTACTTGTAAGGATGAATTGCAACCTGTTTTAGAGAATATCTTAGAGCCCCCAAAAGTAGATATTGTTTTGTCTACTAATATGCAGGAGTGTCAGGCTAAGCCAGAGCCTAAAGGTTAGCTCTCTTCATATCCTTTGGGCAATCGCCCTCCATTACTAACCTCGCCAGGCGAGATACCATTGATGTCTAGTGTGCAAGCACTTGACATTGAGCTTAAACAGCCGCCTGATACGGTCAAGGAGGATAAAGTGAATGAAACCACCTTCATTGCTAAAGACAAGGTGGTCAAGGTAAGAGGGACGCGATTCAAGGCGTTCCATGAGTGGTTCAAGAGAGAATTCAGAAAAGAGACGGTTTTCACAAAGCCAAATGGCGTTAGTTAAATCTCTTGAGTTTCATGTCGAGCCACGACATAAAATAAGGCGCTACTCGGGAGGCAACCCGAGGTTTGAGTTTGTTTTTATTTGTTTTTGTTCGGTTTAATTTTCTTTTTAGTTTTTCTATGGACAGGAGGAAATCATCGAAGCTTAGGGTCCGCTATAGTCAGTAGCCAATCTCGCTGTAAGTCTTCTCTCCCGTTCTAAAAAAAAAAACCGAAAATCTGAAAATCATTCCGAGAAAAAAATAATATATCGGATTAAAAAAAATAGAGTGCAGAAAAAAATATGAGAGAAAAGAAAGTAAGGAGTTGTATTACATCAAGTTTGGTTTCATTAGTACTATCATTCTAGATCTACATTTGTTGGAGCTTTGCTTGTTGGTGACCATGTTCTTTGCAAGGAGTTGATTTGTTTGGGTCACCTTCTACATTGGAGGTATTCTTTCTTTTGCTTTAGATGAGCTATGCATTATTGGATTACATTTAATGCTCATCTAGTTTCTCATTCTACCACACTTTGAGTTTTATTGGAGGAAGGTCATCCGACCTTGTATGTGAGTCTTCTGCCTCCTTCCCTGGGTTCGTTTTTATGTCTTCCTTTTCATTGAGGACAATGCAATGTTTAAGTATGGGGGAGGAGAATGTATTCACATGTCTTTATTTGGTGTTGGTTGTATCTGCATGAGCATATTGAATATATATTGTATGAAAAAGCCACAAAAATTGAAAAAAGGCATACAAAATCCTTGGATAGCAAGATCTATGCAATAAGAAGGTGGCTTGACCGGCATTAGGCTAGGGCAAAAATAAGCCTTGACTGATGTGAGTTCGTGAGCCTGGAACAATTATTGAGTGGTTGGGATGAAAACCCGAAAGGGCGCCCAAGCAAGATGAGTGTTATAAAAAATTGAGTGTTTTAGGATCTTTATCATCTTGGCGTATGGAGACATAAGAAGGAGGCGTATAGGAGGATTCGGGTAGGCCACTTGGAGGAATAAGGTGTAGTTCTGGGCATGTGCTTATTTTATCACATTATTCTTGATTGTTGTTGTTATGTTTGGAGGAGCTTATTGGTTATATAATCACTAGGAAATATTATTGTACTTCCTGAGGCTTTGAGCATTTTATTGTATGGGTAGCTTTTCTGTAAGTTACTCAGGACGAGTAAAAGTCTAAGTAGCTCAGCTTTCCGAGGCGCATGCGGACACAAAAGACAAATTGAGTCCCTTGGAGTTCTACATGTGCGAATCAGGTTCTGTTTCGAGCATTCTTCCTTATTTTCACAATGCTATCTATGAACAACAGGATGCTGGAGACATATATAGAGACTCCCATGACTTCACTCCACCTTACGTCATTCATGGTGAAACGGGGACGTTTCACAGCCAAGGGGGGGAGGGTGATGCACTCCTGCCTTGCCTAGGACCAAGCCATGGCTCGCCTCAACGAGGTCCTCCTGCCTATACTACTTCTCAAGACTATTTTGAGGTTAAGCACCGTTGGCGCTTCATTTCTATCCTTGTCGGACGCCCGGACCCTTCATGCGCCAAGCTTTGTGCCAACCACGACACCACAGACGCCACCACACTTCCACCAGCGCTCACCTCACCTCTACGAGTGCCTCCTCCATGGCTGGCCAACAAACTCATGAGCGTCGGGAGCAACCTCTTCGGCGCCGACGATGCCCTCTCAAGCAGCTTGCCCAGCATCTTGGCGATACAGCGCCCCGTGCCCAAGCCTCGTCCTTGGCGACCTCCTAGGCTTGGCACTATGGCGCTTCATCAAAAGACTTGGTCACTTGTTATGGTCAAGTCATGGTTTTCCATGCCTATCCTTATCTTTCATATTTAAGACTCTTTTGGTTGTTTTTAGGTATATTCGGGAAACTTGCTATTTTTAGCATTTACTATTTTTAGCAGGTTGCTATTTATATACTAAGTACTATTTTTAGTCCTCGTTTCCCGAGATAGAATTGCATTGTTAAACTTTCTATTTTTATTAACTTTCCATTTTTAACAGGTTTCCTTCTTGGGAAGGTCTAGGTTCGGGTTTTGCTAGAGTTTTAGAACTTTCTATTTTTAGAAGGTTTCTAAATATGGAGTGGTCCAGCCATGCATGGTTTGGGCCGTCCTAATGGGCTCTTGGCACTCAAGCCCAAGAACACCCAACCCTAGCAAGCCCTAGCCGCCACCCCCTTCAGAAACCCTAGTCGTCATATTCCTTGTTGTTTTCCTTTATAAGGCTTTTGCCTCCATCATTGTAAAGTGCATTTAGAATATTGAATCAAGAACCTTGTTGAGACGAAGCATTCCTCCTCTTCTTGATCTAGGCGTCACAAACTCCTTCGGGCTCTGTCTTCTCATCTCCTTCACCATATCCTCTAATCCCTTTCGTCTACATCCCTAGTCTCATAAGTTCCCATATCTTATTACCCCTTTCTTCTACATCCCTAGCCAAAACTTCACTTGTTTGAGCAACCCTCAATCGCCATAATCGATCCTTCACCAACTAGCTTGTCGAGTTGCCTACTCTTCATTCATATCCCAATTCGTCAAGGAAACTTGACGTCTATATCCAAAACTTCCGCTGCAAACTCCCATCTTTACCTACGAACCCCTCAAAAGACATCCATCCAAAACTTCCAAGGTATTTCGTCAAAGATCTCGAGCGCAATTGGCTTCCCGGAGACCAGGTGCGCATCACATACCTGTAGGGGAACACTTCTTCATTGGGAACATACCTTTTCTTGATCACTTATTTCGTCTTTGTAGTATCTTCTCCCTTTGACACAGTTGAACGAATCAACAAGTCAATACCAAGGAGTGACGAATGAGTGAATGCCTTTGACCGGTTCTGTTGTTTCCTTCCTTTGATCCAGAGGGAGGGATTCCTCTAGATTATCCGGTGAAGTGGCATGGAGCTATCCTTTGTTCCCTGTAAGTTTACCCTGTCTATGTACCAAGGATAGTTGCGCTTCACCTGAGAGAAAGGGTTGGTTTTTCCTTATCCAAGCATGTCTTGGCTTGCGTGAGTTTTGTGGGACAAACCTATTGTTCTTAGTACCTTGGAGTTCAGATTGATTGACCTCAACCTTTACTCTTGGGGTACTTCTTGGTGATCCTTTTGATCCTATCTCACTTTGAGCTTTCACACCCTTAGTTTTGAGGGTGTCTTTGGAGCGATCTTTGGATCTCATCTTTGACTCAAATTGAGTCTCTTATGTATCCTTTGATTCCCTCTCAGTCTGAGCTCGATAAGGAGCACATATCTTTTCCCCAATTTGATTTCCGAGGGAACATTCATGCTTGTAGTGCCCAGTGTTTCCACAGTGCCAACAAACACGATGTTGCTTGAGATTGACGTACTTGCTTTGTCTTGGCCAGATGAGAATGTTAGCTTTCCTGGACTCGAAGTCAATGTGTGTCGGCTCTGTATTTTGAAGTTGGCTCAACCAGATTGCATATTGTTGAGATGTCATGAGTTTTGATTATGACAAACATCTACTAATGATTTACTTTAGTGTATAGGAATGTTACTAGTGGTTCCAGGATGTAGAGAAATGCTTGCTGGATTTCATGAGACGTAAGGTTACGTCGAATGGAAGCCAGCTGTGCAGTGTAGGTCCATCCGAGGAAGAATATTGGTCGAGATATTTTGGAGGATGGCCTTGGAGAAATAAGGAAGAGTTGACTCACAAATAAGGAAATAAGATTTCTTAAATAAGGAAAGAGGCAACTCGGTGGAGAGACGCGCGCCCGTTTGATTCATTGAAGAAATAAGGAAATAATATATATAAGGAATATTTCCTTATAGATAATATTTCCTTATACATAAAGAAGCAGCGTGCCTATTGAAGACTTAAGTTGAAAGACTTGGAGATCAAGTTGGAAGATTACACGGAAGGAAAGTATGGAAATTATATCTAAGGAAGAGAATTCCTTAAAGATAGAATTTACCATATATTTGATGAAGATTTATGGAAGGTCGGATTTGAAGTCTTGGAGAAAAAGATAGAAGATTATTTTGGAAGGAACGAATGATATTTTATTTAAGGAAGAGATTTCCTTATAGAAAATATATCATATCTTTGGTTAAGCTTTATGGTCATTAAGATTGAAGACTTGGAGCACAAGAAGACGCCTAGTTAGGGTTATTTAGTTTGCTATATATTGTGAGGGATTCATGTAGTTTTAGCAAGTCTTTGAGAGCCAAAAAGAACTAGAGCGTTGAGAGTTGTGAAGAGAGAGACTACGAGTGTCAGAGATTGAGTTCAAGTAGAAGAGAGATCCAAGATCTAGGTGAGAAGCTTAGAAGAGTGATCCAAGTTCTTATTGTAACAAGAAATCAATAACACAAGTAGACGATTCAAACTCCTTCTAGTGAGAAGCTAGAAGGGAGTGGTTTTGCCCTGAAATACTTATTGGTATTAAGGGTTTCCACTATATATCCTCGTGTTCAGGTACGATCTTTCATGTGTTATTTTAATTCCGCTGCATTACGTTCCAGGGAACAAATCTTTGTTCTTTGGTATTTTACGCTAACCGATCCAACAATTGGTATCAGAGTCTGGTCTTTAGATTGTCTAAGTCAGCTTTGCAGGAAAGATGTCATCCAACAATACAATCAACGACTCATTCTGGAAACCCCCAATGCTGAAACCGGGAGAGTATGACTGGTGGGCGATTCAGTTTGAATCCCATACTCAATCCCTTGATTCTCAACTGTGGAAGGTCATTGAATTCGGAGATACAATTATTCTTGACCTTGCCGGGGAAGACAAGACTACGGAGAAGAAGAGAATCGACTACGATGATGCTGACTACAAAGTCTTAGAGAAGAATGCTAGGGCCAAGAAGATTCTTCACATGGCACTAAGTTCAAGTGATCTCAGAAAGGTACTAAAATACAAATCTGCGAAAGAAATATGGGATGCACTTAGCAGAACTTACTCAGGAAGTAGCGATGTGAAGAGAAATCGCCTCCTAGCGGCACAAAAGGACTATGAAAAGGCTCTCCAAGAAAGAACGAATCTTTGGAAGATTTTCATGCCAGATTCGAAGGATATGTCATCCAAATAGAGTTTCTAGGTGAAGATATCCCCCAATGGAAGGTTACGCACCAATTCATGCAAGCTCTAAATTCCAAGTGGGATTGATTCATCAATGCTCTACAAGCACAAAGTGACATCAAAGATATATCATTAGAAGATCTTGTTTGCCGTGTCAAAACTCATTCTGATATTCTCGAGCGAAAGTTGTTCGCAAGGAAGGAAGCACACAAAGGCCAATCAATTGCTCTAAAGGCTGAAAGGGCATTTGATCTATCACAGATGGAGAATGCTGAGATTAATAATGATAATATTATTAATTTATTCGCAAGGGCTTTCATGAAGGCTTTGGAAGGAAGCAAAAACGCCCCCTGTTCCTCAGAAAGGAACACAAATGTCAAAAAGGTGACATGCTATCATTGTCAGAAGACAGAGCACTTTGCGAGAAATTGCTTTAAGAAGAAAGGTAAAGAACTCTTTGTTCCTGAGGAAAAACGTGCAATGACGGCCATATGGGGAGATTCAGACTCCAAAGCTGAAGGAGACAATACTCGAAAGGAAGTATGCCTCATTGCTGACAAGGACTCAACTGAGAACAAGGTAAGCCAATCCTATCTCCTCAATAAATTGCAAGGTAAAACCAATGCTCAATTAATTTCCATTATTAATGCTCTTGGTGAGGAAATTGGGAATCTTCACGGTGAGTTGGAGGTAAAGAAGGAGGAACTATCTATCATGGTTGACGAAAATAGACTCTGGTCTGAAAAAGTCACCAAACTTGAAAGTACCGCTTCCTCTACATCCAACTCGTGTAGGATATATCCTAAATTCAAGTCCTGTATGGGCACTCTTGAAGGTAAAGTTACCAAGCTTGGTAATGAACTTGCTGACTTCAAGAGGAATGAGGATCGAAAAAAGAAGTGGTGGACAGGTGAGTATGTTACTTCCAAGATAGAAGGCTTAAAAACCGTTCTCACTAATCAATTTGTGTCGTCTCGTTTTGGATTTGGCTTTGGTATGCCCAACTCCTCAAAAACTCATGTACCTCCTAAAATAGAGCCTGAATCCCCTAAGGAAACACAACATGAAGATCCCCATTATGGGTGTAATCATAATGTTGCAACCTCTAGTAGGAACAGTTCTATTGAAGGCAAGGGTACATGATCTTATGGGAAAAAGGCTTACGGGATTAGTCATGTCCAGAATACCGAACCGACACAAATTGACTTTGAATCAAGGAAAGTTAACATACTCATCCGGCCACAACAAAGTAAGTACGTTGACCCTAAGCAACATCGTACTTGTTGGCACTGCGGTAACACGGGGCATTACAAGCATGAATGCGAACTCAAAAAGCAAGTTGAGGAAAGGTCACGTAACTCTCATCGGTCTCATGCTAATGGTCAACCTGAGGGTACGCCAAGGGCAACGGTTGAGGTTAATCAACCCAAACCTAAGGTGGCGCCTAAAGGTCAACCCAGTGGTACCCCGAGGGTAAGGGTTGAGGTAAATCAACCTAAGCCTAAGGTGGTGCCCAAAGGACTGCAAAGGCATACACCAAGGGTAAAGTTTGAGGTTAATCAATCCAAGCCAAAGGTAGTATTCAAGGATCAATTTGTTCTCATGCCAAGCAAGCCTAAGCTTGCTTGGGTTCGTAAAAACTAACCTCTTTTTCAGGGTGAGGCGAGGAACTATTCTCAGCACGTAACAACACATAACTAGGAACAAAGGATGGTTTCGCTCACTTCATCAGCACACCGGAAGTTCCATTACCTTTGGCAACAAGAGTAAGAGAGAAGTTGTTAGGCACGAATCAGGGATCTACATCAACAACGTGTACAAAGTCGGCTCAACTTTCGTCCCTGAGGAGGAATACTACTTGAATGTTGCAGGTATCACTCCCAGTCAAGAGCCCTCAACTTATTCTAGATCCAATCTAGGGGGAACACAAGAAACATCTGAGGGAGAGACTAAGCGCAACACTGGCGAGGAAAGTAACGATCCTTTAGAAAATATAGATGATAGTTCCCCAATAGGTAACACACAGGAGAAAGTCGTTGCCCAAATAGCCATTACAAAATCTCATAGTGCGGACATTCCAGGATGGGCCAATATTCATGTTTGCAACATTGTCATTCAAGAAGACAATGCCTCATCATCTCATTCCATCAATGATGACTCAGTGAAGTAACACTCCCTCCATCTCCTTCAAATGAATTTTGTTCTTTCACCTCTTTTGTTTACTTGGCAGAACCAAAGGCTGGTGGTGAAGGACTACAACCAACAAGAAGGAAAGAGTACACTGGTCATGCAAGTGTATCTAGATGATATCATCCTCGACTCCACAAATGGCTCCTTGGTGAAAAAGGGTGTGAAGCTCATGGAATGCGAGTTCGAAATGAGTATGGTGGGGGAACTCAGGCTCTTCCTAAGAGGGCAAGTGTTTCACGGTGAAAATGGAACAAGCATGCATCAACAGAGCATCTAAGATAATCTTGAGATATTTGAATGGAAAAGATGATTTCTGTCTATGGTATCCTAGAGGCGGCAACATGAGCCCGGTAGGATACACGGATGCTTACTTCACAAGGAACAAAGTTAATCGCAAGCATGTCGTAGCTGTCGTTTGTTGCTCACAACTCCTATGGTTACAACAACAGCTAAGTGATTCTTTTTGTCGTCTTGATTATGTTCCTTTTCTTTGTTACAACACTAGTGCTATAAATATCTTTAAGTATCTCATGCATCACTCAAGGGCCAAACACTTTGAGATAAGGCACCACTTTCTTCGTCATTGTGTTGAGAAAGGGTTGGTGACTATGAAATTCGTAAGAACTGAAGATCAAGTCGCTGAAATCTTTACCGAGGCACTCAACAAGACACCCTTTGAGAGACTTCGACTAAAACTTGGTATGATTTCTCTTTAATGATTGTGCTTTCCTTATTAAAACCCACAATGACTGGTAGAAACTAGGAAGCTTACTTATTATAGACATGATCTTATAGACTCCTCTTTTTCATTATTAGTTTTGAGCGTCTTGTCTAGCTGAGCCTACGTCCATGATAACTGAATTGATTATGATTGCTTGCTCTATTTCTTACTTTGCATGAAAAGGTTTTATTTTCAGCCCAAAAGAGCCCTCTTGATGATTTGAACCCACATCATAAGCCCAAAGGATAGAGGGTCTCTACAGCCGTCCCTAAGCCTAGTCATGGTTGCACATTCCTATGAGCCAGTTTTATTCATCCACAACTGGAATCTCTCACCATGATTTAAATCATATGAATTCCATGAATACATTTATTGTTTTGTGTGTGATGTTCTTTTGTACCATCTCTGGTAACGATACTCCCGCATCACACCACTCTATCTTTTGGAAACCATGGAATTGGCGACGATTGCTCTTACTGGATGGGGAAGTGTGTCTGAACATGGAAATATTGCAGTGAATTGATAGGTGCCGCGGTGATGGAGAGGCAATAATTACAAGGAAGAAAAAAAAAGAAAAAAAAAAGAAAAATGGAAGGAGAATGAGATGGAGTTCTTTACATGCTTGGATGAAAGTATCTTGAGGAAAATGGAGTTTAGAAGATATAAAGATGCAGATTGGATTAGGGCTCAGGAGTATGAGCAAGTTGATGATGTTGAGGAAATGGAATATGAGAGCCTTGCAAGGGAACAAATGAAGAGCTGAATTTGGTCTATGAAATGAAGAACAAAATGAAGAATATGGGAAAATAGTTGGTTGTTTAAGGCGGTGGGTGGTGAGCTTTGAGAAGGAGACGTCCTTTGTAAAGGACGTGTTATAATCTGTGGGGACTGCATTGAACTGTTAGCATCTCAGTCCATTTCTTTTGAAGGAACAGAGCACACCTGACCTGATTCCATGGCTTTTCCACCCCACTTTTATTCCCTAGCCGCATTATCTAATCTTCTTTTGTGTTTCTTTGTACTTTTTCTTGCTTGGTTCTGATTTTGCTTGTCTTTTATTTTCTTTTTAAGTGTTATGGACGTATGGTGTCTACATGGCTAGGTGCTTTTAATATTTAATGAAAAAATTTCTTTAGTTGTTTTGTTCTATGAGCTCTAGTGCCTATGACATTTAAGTGTTCCTTTTTTATGATGCCAAAAGGGGGGAAATAAAGAGGATAGCATGAACTGAGGGGGAATTCGTATTCTTGTTTTAGTAGTTGTTAATCTGATGGAGAATTGAAGTGTCGAAGTAAACTTTCGTCCTTAGCTAGTACATATGCATTGGGTTTCTGTTGTTATTATTAAAGATGTTTGTCATCATCAAAAAGGGGGAAATTGTTGAGATGTGATGAGTTTTGATTATGACAAACATCTACTAATGATTTACTTGAGTGTATAGGAATGTTACTAGTGGTTGCAGGATGCAGAGAAATGCTTGTTGGATTTCATGAAACGTAAGGTTACGTCGAATGGAAGCCAGTTGTGCAGTGTAGAGATTGAGTTCAAGTAGAAGAGAGATCCGAGATCTAGGTGAGAAGCTTAGAAGAGTGATCCAAGTTCTTATTGTAACAAGAAATCAATTACACAAGTAGACGATTCAAACTCCTTCTAGTGAGAAGCTAGAAGGGAGTGGTTTTGCCCTGAAATACTTATTGGTATTAAGGGTTTCCACTATATATCCTCGTGTTCAGGTACGATCTTTCCTGTGTTATTTTAATTCTGTTGCATTACGTTCCAGGGAATAAATATTTGTTCTTTGGTATTTTACGCTAACCGATCCAACAATTGGTATCAGAGTCTGGTCTCTAGATTGTCTAAGTCAGCTTTGCAGGAAAGATGTCATCCAACAATACAATCAACGACTTATTCTGGAAACCCCCAATGCTGAAACCGGGAGAGTATGACTGGTGGGCGATTCAGTTTGAATCCCATACTCAATCCCTTGATGCTCAACTGTGGAAGGTCATTTAATTCGGAGAAACAATTATTCTTGACCTTGCCTTGGAAGACAAGACTAAGGAGAAGAAGAGAATCGACTACGACGATCCTGACTACAAAGTCTTAGAGAAGAATGCTAGGGCCAAGAAGATTCTTCACATGGCACTAAGTTCAAGTGATCTCATAAAGGTACTAAAACACAAATCTGCGAAAGAAATATGGGATGCACTTAGCAGAACTTACTCATGAAGTAGCGATGTGAAGAGAAATCGCCTCCTAGCGGCACAAAAGGACTATTGATACGCTGCACTTTGTATAGCGTAACTAGGGATTATTACATTAGTTTAGGAGTATTATCATATGTGTTTCGAGTCATTATTATGTTCTGAGATATTTATTAAGAAGTGCAGAAATGAAGATCAGAACCGAAGAAGAAGAGGATCGAAGATTGAAGACATGAAGACGAAGACATTCTGCGGAGCAGCGGCGATCGCCACCATCACTATGGCGATCGCCATTCTACAACAGAAGTTTTTCATAAGTTCGAGAGATCATGGCGATCACCATGAATCTACGGCGATCGCCATGGGGCGACAGACACCACGACAGACGCTACATGAAGACCGCGATCGCCAGACATCTATGGCGATCGCCACAACAAGGCCGAAGACATTGCGGGGTTTCCTTATTTTCCTTCTTTTATTTTATTTCTTTTACCTTATTTTATTATTTCGTTTAGGATCTTTCTTTTACCATATATTTTGGGGTTAGTTCTCTATTTAAGGACCTTAGTTCTATCATCTTTTCCATCAGACAATTTAGTTTTGCAACCATGAGCAGGAACTAATCTCATTGTTTTACCTAGCGGTTGAAACCTTCAGTTATTAAGTTGTGAGATTTCTAAACTCTTGTTCTTTTCCTATGGGTTTGTATTAATTCTCTTGTTCTTCATCTATTGATTTCTATTAGTTTTGCTAGCTTGATCACCTAGTTTGATTGATAGTTTTCTATTGCTAGACTAGGAATATACGGTGGAATTCCTTGTCAGTGTAGCACTCATATCTGCATGATCTGGTAGTTGATTGCTTCTATGAGAGAGAATTGCTTGCATGTTAATACTTGACGGTTGTAAGTTATTGCATGCATCCTTATGATTCTTGTGTCCTTTGCTGCTATTTCATCTAATCTTGAGAGGTTTCCCTAATTGCTGAATAGTAAGTATTATCAGGACCGATTGACCTGCTAATATATTAAAGATTGGAATAGGAACATTCCCTAGGATTGATAAGAACTTGGGATAAATCTATGATCAACTTGATTGACTGTTGTGTGGATACTTGCTAGGTGAAACCCCTTCTCATCATATTCATAACCAAACCTTCTTTCCTTGATACTTGTTACTTTTGTGTTCCATACAATCAAAACCCCCCCTTGGTTACTTGTTACTTGTTCGTTAGTTGGTATTTCGCTTGACTGCATTGATTTGGTGTTTTGATTCCCTTGGGTTCGACCTCTACTTGCTTGATATACTTTAGTTAGTGTTTAGAGTTTTCTTTGATTTGGCACTACGACTATAGCCACATCAAATTTGGCGCCGTTGCCGGGGAATTGAAATTTTTCTTATTCTGTGTTGATTGTGAAATTATCAACTGTTTGGTGTGAACCTTTATGGTTCAGACCCGTGCTACTGATTCATCTCTTGTTTCCTTTGACCGAGAGATTGAAAGGACGTTCCTTCGGAACCAAAGAGCAGCTCTGGACCAAGAGAACGAGATAGGTGATCGACATGGACCGCCATTGCCTACTATGAGGCAATTCACTGCCCCAGACTTAAACCAACAACCTTTGGCAGTGAGGTTTCCTGAGATTGAAGAAGGTGTGAACTTTGAATTAAATGTTGGTTTACTTCATGAGCTACCACACTTCCATGGCTTAGCAGGAGAAGATCCCAACAAACACTTGGCTCAATTCCATGCCATATGTTCTAGTATGAAGCCAAGAGGTGTTATTGAGGAGCAGGTCATGCTGAGAGCTTTCGGATTTACTCTGAAAGACGCTGCGAATGATTGGCTCTATTATCAAGCTCCAGGGAGTATTGATACATGGGCTAAGATGAAAAAAGTCTTCTTGGGGAAATATTTTCCAGCCACAAAACTGAGCAGCTTGAAGAAGGAGATCACGAATCTTCAACAACATTCAACTGAGTCTCTATGAGTATTATGAGAGATTCAAGAAGCTTTGCTCAAGCTGCCCATTCCATAGTTATACTGACCATGATCTTCTTATGTACTTATTCAGTGGGCTGATTGATGAGGATCGTCGAATGGTAAACGCATCTTGTGGAGGTAATTTTCTGAAACTAACTATACCTCAGGCCACTGAAATGTTTGAAGAGCTGGATGAAAGTTCAAGGCAGTTTAGCAGTAGACAAGGATCCCACTCAGTCAAAGCAATTAATTCAGATCAATTACAGACTGACATGAATGAGTTGAAAGAGATGGTAAAGGCTTTGATGCTGAAAAATGCTTCCCTTCATGATCCCAATGCTGAGGTAAACACTGTTGGTGGATGGCAACCACGACAAAGGTATGACTCTCATAATATTAATTATCAACAGCCTAGACCTCAGAATTCCATGACTGCTGAAGAGATGATTAAGTCCTTAGCTCAGTGATGCAACAAAACGCTAAGACGGAATCAAGCATCCAAAATCTTGAAAATCAGTTAGGACAGATTGCTCAAGCTGTGAGTAAATTAGAGGCCAGGGAACCGGTAAGAAACCCGAGAGAGAACGTCAGTGCAGTTTTCTTGAGGAGCGGAAAAACTTTAAATGACTGTTCTGTGCAAAAACCGCGATCGCCAGATCTGAGTGGCGATCGCCATGAGATTACAGAGAGCAAAACATGGTCTGCATCGGAACCGCGATCGCCATATGGCAATGGCGATCGCCATTCCTTTCCAGAAGCTGAGGTGAAAATTTTTTCGCGACGGCGATCGCCGAGAGTTGATGGCGATCGCCAAGAGTCCCCTGAGTACATTGACGATTATGTTCGCCCGAATTTTCCACCTCTGTTCTCTCAGAAGCCTGTAGCCCCCTTTCCTGAGGCATTGAAAGATAATCGAAGGCAGGAGAACGACAACGAAATCTTCAAAACCTTTAGTAGGTGTGAGGTAAACATTCCTTTGCTCAAACTTGTTTAGAGTATTCCTAGATTTGCTATGTTTTTGAAAGAAGTTTGCACTATCAAAAGAAATCAAAAACTGAAAGGAAAGAAAAAAGTTGAAGTAAGTGAACAAGTTTCTGCAGTGTTTCAAAAACGCATGCCTAAGAAATGTGGTGATCCAGGCATATTTAGCATTCCATGTGTGATTGGTGAAACTAAATTTGACAAAGCCATGCTAGATTTAGGTGCATCAATCAATGTTTTACCTTACTCTTTGTATGAATCACTAGGCTTAGGACCTTTGCATAAAACAGGAACTGTTATTCAACTTGCTGATAGGTCTACTGTATACCCAAAAGGGGTTGTTGAGGATGTCCTTGTTATGGTTGGTGATCTGATTTTTCCTGCTAATTTCTTTGTGTTGGATATGGAGCATGCTAATAATGTAACACCTATACTGTTAGGTAGACCTTTCATGAAAACTGCACAAACAAAAATTGATGTTAATAGTGGGACTCTCTCTATGGAGTTTGATGGGGATAAGGTAGAATACAATATTTATGACATGGATCCCATTGATAAGAATTCTCTATGTGCTATTGATGTGATTAATCCTACTTGTAAGGATGAATTACAACCTGTTTTAGAGAATATCTTAGAGCCCCCAAAAGTAGATGTTGTTTTATCTACTAACATGCAGGAGTGTCAGTCTGAGCCAGAGCCTAAAGGTAAGCTCTCTCCACATCCTTTGGGCAATCGCCCTCCATTACTGACCTCGCTAGGCGAGACACCCTTGATGTCTAGTGTGCAGGCACTTGACATTGAGCTTAAACAGCCGCCTGATACGGTCAAGGAGGAGAAAGTGAATGAAACCACCTTCATTGCTAGAGACAAGGTGGTCAAGGTAAGAGGGACGAGATTCAAGGCGTTCCATGAGTGGTTCAAGAGAGAATTCAGACAAGAGACGGTTTTCACAAAGCCAAATGGCGTTAGTTAAATCTCTTGAGTTTCATGTCGAGCCACGACATAAAATAAGGCGCTACTCGGGAGGCAACCCGAGGTTTTTATTTGTTTTTTGTTCAGTTTAATTTTCTTTTTTGTTTTTCTATGGACAGGAGGAAATCACCGAAGCTTAGGGTCAGCTACAGTCAGTAGCCAATCTCGCTGTAAGTCTTCTCTCCCGTCCGTAAAAAAAAAAAAAAAATAGAGTGCAGAAAAAAAAAATATGAGAGAAAAGAAAGTAAGGAGTTGTATTACATCAAGTTCGGTTTCATTAGTACTATCATTCTAGATCAACATTCGCTGGAGCTTAGCTTGTTGGTGACCATGCTCTTTACAAGAAGTTGATTTATTTGGGTCACCTTCTACATTGGAGGTATTCTTTCTTTTGCTTTAGATGAGCTATGCATTATTGGATTACATTTAGTGCTCATCTAGTTTCTCATTATACCACACTTTGAGTTTTATTGGAGGAACGTCATCCGACCTTGTATGTGAGTCTTCTGTCTCCTTCCCTGGGTTCGTTTTTATGTCTTCCATTTCATTGAGGACAATGCAATGTTTAAGTATGGGGGAGGAGAATGTATTCACATGTAATTATTTGGGTGTTGGTTGTATCTGCATGAGCTTATTAAATATATATTGTATGAAAAAGCCACAAAAATTGAAAAAAGGCATACAAAATCCTTGGATAGCAAGATCTATGCAATAAGAAGGTGGCTTGACCGGCATTAGGCTGGGGCAAAAATAAGTCTTGAGTGATGTGAGTTTTGTGAGCCTGGAACAATTATTGAGTGGTTGGGATGAAAACCCGAAAGGGCGCCCAAGCAAGATGAGTGTTAAAAAAATTGAGTGTTTTAGGACCATTATCATCTTGGCGTATGGAGACATAAGAAGGAGGCGTATAGGAGGATTCAGGTAGGCCACTTGGAGGAATAAGGTGTAGTTCTGGGTATGTGCTTATTTTATCACATTGTTCTTGATTATTATTGTTGTGTTTTGTGTGTTTTGGAGGAGTTTATTGGTTATGTAATCACTAGGAGATATTCTTGTACTTCCTGAGGCTTTGAGTATTTTATTGTATGGGTAGCTTTTCTGTAAGTTACTCGGGACGAGTAAAAGTCTAAGTATGGGGGTATTTGATACGCTGCACTTTGTATAGCGTAACTAGGGATTATTACATTAGTTTAGGAGTAATATCATATGTGTTTCGAGTCATTATTATGTTCTGAGATATTTATTAAGAAGTGAAGAAATGAAGATCAGAACCGAAGAAGAAGAGGATCGAAGATTGAAGACATGAAGACGAAGACATTCTGCGGAGCAGCGGCGATCGCCACCATCACTACGGCGATCGCCATGGGGCGACAGAGACCACGGTAGACGCTACATGAAGACCGCGATCACCACACATCTTTGGCGATCGCCACAACAAGGCCGAAGACATTGCGGACTTTCCTTATTTTTCTTCTTTTATTTTATTTCTTTTACCTTATTTTATTATTTCGTTTAGGATCTTTCTTTTACCATATATTTTGGGGTTAGTTCTCTATTTAAGGACCTTAGTTCTATCATCTTTTCCATCAGACAATTTAGTTTTGCAACCATGAGCAGGAACTAATCTCCAATGTTTTACCTAGCGGTTGAAACCTTCAGTTATTAAGTTGTGAGATTTCTAAACTCTTGTTCTTTTCCTATGGGTTTGCATTAATTCTCTTGTTCTTCATCTATTGATTTCTATTAGTTTTGCTAGCTTGATCACCTAGTTTGATTGATAGTTTTCTATTGCTAGACTAGGAATATACGGTGGAATTCCTTGTCAGTGTAGCACTCATATCTGGATGATCTGGTAGTTGATTGCTTCTATGAGAGAGAATTGATTGCATGTTAATACTTGACGGTTGTAAGTTATTGCATGCATCCTTATGATTCTTGTGCCCTTTGCTGCTATTTCATCTAATCTTGAGAGGTTTCCCTGATTGCTGAATAGTAAGTATTATCAGGACCGGTTGGCCTGCTAATATATTAAAGATTGGAATAGGAACATTCCCTAGGATTGATAAGAACTTGGGATAAATCTATGATCAACTTGATTGACTGTTGTGTGGATACTTGCTAGGTGAAACCCCTTCTCATCATATTCACAACCAAACCTTCTTTGCTTGATACTTGTTACTTTTGTGTTCCATACAATCAACCCCCCCCCCTTGGTTACTTGTTACTTCTTCGTTAGTTGGTATTTCGCTTGACTGCATTGATTTGGTGTTTTGATTCCCTTGGGTTCGACCTCTACTTGCTTGCTATACTTTAGTTAGTGTTTAGAGTTTTCTTTGATTTGGCACTACGACTTTAGCCACATCAACTATGAAAAGGCTCTCCAAGAAAAGAACGAATCTTTGGAAGATTTTCATGCCAGATTCGAAGGATATGTCAGCCAAATAGAGTTTGTCGGTGAAGATATCACCCAATGGAAGGTTACACGCCAATTCATGCAAGCTCTAAATTCCAAGTCGGATGGATTCATCAATGCTCTACAAGAACAAAGTGACATCAAAGATATATCCTTAGAAGATCTTGTCTGCCATCTCAAAAGTCATTCTGATATTCTCGAGCGAAAGTTGTTCGCAAGGAAGGAAGCAGACAAAGGCCAATCAATTGCTCTAAAGGCTGAAAGGGAATTTGATCTATCACAGATGGAGAATGCTAAGATTAATAATGATAATATTATTAATTTATTCGCAAGGGCTTTCATGAAGGCTTTGGAAGGAAGCAAAAATGCCCCCCGTTCCTCAGAAAGGAACACAGATGTCAAAAAGGTGACATGCTATCATTGTCAGAAGACAGGGCACTTTGCGAGAAATTGCTTTAAGAAGAAAGGCAAAGAACTCTTTGTTCCTGAGGAAAGAAGAAAGGAGACAATGCTTTACGAAATAGCATATGACTTCCTTCATGTCTTTTGATCCGTTAGTGGGACGGGAATCACTCCTGTCCCCTCTCCAAGCTTTACAAAAGGCACTTGTTATCAAGGCTACTGTTTCATCATCTTCAACCTCGATGTCTTCCATCCGGGATAGGTCAAATGCTCTCTCAACTTTCAGACCAATAGATTGACTCTTATCAACTTCCTTCCTTCCTTGGAGTTTTCTTTCGAGAATCCCTGAGTGACTTTTGAGGCGGAAGACTAGATCTTCTAAGGATATATCTTTGATGTCGCTTTGTGCTTGTAGAGAATTGATGAATCCATCCCACTTGGAATTTAGGGCCTTCCATTGAAGGATATCTTCACCAAGAAACTCTATTTGGATGACATATCCTTCGAATCTGGCATGCAAATCTTCCAATGATTCGTCATTTTCTTGGAGCACCTTTTCATAGTCCTTTTGTGCCGCTAGGAGGCAATTTCTCTTCACATCGCTACTTCCTGAATAAGTTCTGCTAAGTGCATCCCATATTTCTTTTGCAGATTTGTATTTTAGTACCTTTCTGAGATCACTTGAACTTAGTTCCATGTGGAGAATCTTCTTGGCCCTAGCATTCTTCGCCAAGACATTGTAGTCGGCATCGTCGTAGTCAATTCTCTTCTTCTCTTTCGTCTTGTCTTCCCCGGCAAGGTCGAGACCAACTATATCTCCGAATTCGATGACCTTCCATAGTTGAGCATCAAGGGATTGAGTATGGGATTCAAACTGAATCGCCCACCAGTCATACTCTCCCGGTTTCAGCATTGGGGGTTACCTGAATGAGTCGTTGATTGCATTGTTAGATGACATCTTTTCCTGCAAAGCTAATTGAAACAATCTAGAGACCAGGCTCTGATACTAATTGTTGGATCAATTAGCGTATAAAAACACAAGGAACAAAGACAATTGTTCCTTGATAATTAGATTATGCAGAAAGACAAACAACAATGTAAATCAAACCTAAACACGATGATGTATAGTGGAAACACCCCAAGTACCAATAAGTCCTTGAGGCGAAAAACCACTCCTCTCTAGCTTTCACTAGAGAGAGTTTGCACGGGTCTACTTGTTGTATTGATATCTTTATTACAATAGAACTTGGATCACTCACCTAGACTTCCCACCTAGATCTCGGATCACTCTTCTCACTTGAATCTCAATCTGACACACGTAGAAAAACTCTAAACCAAGCACTAAATTTTTGCTCTTCAAAGTCTTGCTAAGCTATGTAAATCCCATACAATATATAGCACACTAAATAGCTCAAACCTAACACCAATCTAGCCGTTCGGATATTACCATAAATCTCACAATATCTTTCCTAAGGATTTCTCTTCCTAAAATATCTTTCCTACGGAATTCTCTTCCTAAGATATCTTTCCTTCCGTGTGACCTTCCAACTTTTTCTCCAAGTAGTCACCATTGGGGCTTACTCTTCAGCGCGCCATCTTGATCATATAAGGAAACAATGCGTATAAGGAAATATTCCTTGCGCATGATATTTCCTTATTTGTTTGGAAATTCCCACACGCGCGTCTAATGCCCAATCCAAGCCGAGTGGCCACTTTCCTTCTTTGACGAGATCTTGTTTCCTTCTTTGACAAGATCTTCTTTTTTCTTCTTTGAAATGCAACTCTTCCATAATTCTTCAAGACCATCCTCCAAGATATCTTTGACTAATAATCTTTCTCGGATGGACTATTCTTCACAGCTGGCTTCCATTCGACGTAACCTTACGTCTCATGGATTCCAGCAAGACTTCCTTCGTTCTTGCACACAATAGTAACAATACCTACGCACTCAAGTAAATCATTAGTGGATGTTTGTCATTTAATCAAAACCCATCACATCTCAACAGTATGGCCTATGGGTAGTAGTTGTATGAATTTCTGGATAACATATGTGTTTGGTTTGGATACTCATTTCATATCCATGATTCTCTCATTCTTCAAATCAAATCCATTAACAGATTTGATATTAAAAAATTTATGGTTCGTTCGAAAGCTTGAATCTAAAACTTTAAATAAACTTAATTTTCAATAGTTGAATATAGCTCCTTGGACCTACAACACAAAGATCTTATTACCTTTAACAAGTTTAAATTAAAACCAGTTAAGAAAAACTGAAAACACTTATTATATGTAGCTCAAAAAGGAGATTCGAGTAAAACTGATAAAAAGTGACTTTAATAAGACACTTAGGGTCTATTCGGTTAGACCAATAAAAGTACTCTCAAATGATTTTATCCTCTCTTTTACTTATTTTCTCATAAATAAGCAAATGTGACATGTTCGGTAACTTTTGCTTTTTTATACTGTCATTTTCTTTCAAGTGCTTTGAAATTAGATACTTCCATTTGCTTAACTGTAAAATTAGATTTCCAATTCCATTTGATGCCCCCGACAAAACGACAAACAAGACAAGCTATCCCTTCGTATTCAAACTTTTAGAGTTCAGATGACGGTGGGTTCTTCCCGACGACCTTTCAACGACAAATGGGTCAGCCTGACGACCTTCAGACGACATCGGGGTTCTGCAGCTGCCCGACTAGGAAAGCGGTTCGTGTAGCTCCGACGACGGCGGAGTTCTACGGTGGTTTTGACCTAGCTCCAGATTTGCGGCGAGATTCTACGGTTGCCCAGATCTACACCTTAGCTTTCAGATTTGGACTTAAACGTCGAGCTATGAGGTGGTGGCTCGTCTTGGCTTCAGATCTGGAATTTAAACACCGGATTATGACGTGAGGGAAAACGTGTTGGACTGCTGCTTGAGTAGAGGTGGAGATGAAGATGGAGGTTCAAGATGAAGTGGGATGGACATGAGGTTGAAGATGAAGTGGAGGATAGAGAGGGGGGCATAGAGGTTGAAGATGAAGTGAGATGGGTTGATGTGTACGGTTGCTGAAGGATGAAGATGGAGAGGTGTGCAAATGGGTTGAGGAGAAATAAAAATAAAATATATAAGGGTATTTTGGTTATTTGAGGTTAAATGTTATAATTTTGAAGTATAAATAAGTAATTTTTACCGAACATACATATCGAAAATAAACACATATACAAGTATCAACAACAACATTAAAAAAGTATCACCAACAACATCAACATCAAGTATCAACATTAATAAGTATCAACTGATTTTTGTACTGTTTGTTACCCTCTTTGTAGGGTCATATTTATACAAATTAACCGAGGGTACTGTCCCTCTTTAAACCAAAAAAAAAAAAAAAAAAAAAAAAAAAAAAAAAAAAAACATTAATATGTATCAGCATTGGCAAACCGAACAAACCCTTAATGTACAATATGAATTAGATGGTCTATATTCCACAATTCAGAATTCTGCAAAACACAAGTACATAGGTAATGAAAACCATGACCCAGTTTTGATAGACAGATATGCAAACATACAAACAAAACATAGGAACCCCTCATAAATTAAGATTATTTATTCAAGGATTGTTTACAAAATAATTTATTCTCTAGATCTCTGGAGCTTAAATAAAAACATGTAAGACTCTTCGAAAGAAACACGTATGGTGCTTCGCGAGAAGTACGTAGGGTTCTTCTAGAGTAGCACGTATGAAGCTTCAAGAAAAGCACGTAGGGTGGTTCGCGAGAAGCACGTAGGGTGGTTCGCGAGAAGCACGTAGGGTGGTTCGCGAGAAGCACGTAGGGTGGTTCGCGAGAAGCACGTAGGGTGGTTCGCGAGAAGCACGTAGGGTGGTTCGCGAGAAGCACGTAGGGTGGTTCGCGAGAAGCACGTAGGGTGGTTCGCGAGAAGCACGTAGGGTGGTTCGCGAGAAGCACGTAGGGTGGTTCGCGAGAAGCACGTAGGGTCGTTCGCGAGAAGCACGTAGGGTGGTTCGCGAGAAGAGCGTACGGTGGTTCGCGAGAAGCACGTACGGTGGTTCAATGATTAGCACGTGAAAGGTTCAAGAGTAGCACGTGGAAGGTTTGAGAGTAGCATGTGGAAGGTTCGAGAGTAGCACATGGAAGGTTCGAGAGTAGCACGTGACGGTGATTCAGAGATGCACGTTGGATGCTCGGGAGTAGAATACAGATAAGTGAGTATTTAATTCACAAATAAACTAGTATCCAATCAAGATAAACCTCATATGCAAACCACAAATCAATTAGTATGCAATCCATAAATCACTTTGTATGCAATAAAGAAAACACTTTGTATGCAAACCACACAAAAATTCAGAAATCACTTAGTATTCAATCCAAAAATGCTTCATATGCACAAATCAATAAGTATGCAAACCAGAAAATACTTGGTATGCAATTTAGAAATCACTTAATATGCAATTCAAGAAACAATTATTGTGCAATTCACATATCAAGTATTATTTTTACCCAAAAAAACATATCAAGTAGTATGCAATTGACAATTCAAATGGTATGCAATTCAAAAAACACTTGGTATGCAATTCACCAATAAACTAGTATGCAATTCATGTATGGTGCTCTAGAGTAGTACGTATGAGGCTTAAAGAAAAGCACGTAAGGTGCTTCACAAGAAGCACATACAAAGCTTAAGGAAAAGAGCATAGGGTGCTTCGTGAAAAGCACGTAGGATGCTTCTAGAGTAGCATGTATGGAGCTTCAAGCAAACCACATAGGACGATTCATAAAATACATAGGTTATATAAAAATAATGTAATTTTAGAGAAGCGCGTCAATTTCTTCGAGAGAACTTATGGTGCCTTTGGAGAAGCATGTAGGGTGCTTCGAGAGAAGCACGTAGGGTACCCTAGAAAGTCAAGTGGTGCGGCCTGAAGATGCACATGCGTGCCTCAAAAAAGCATATCGTGTGCTTTAGGAGATGAACAGGGCATGACTCCTAAAAAGCACGTGGTGTGACTCAAAAAAGCTCGTAGTGTGGCTAAGAAAAGCACGTGTCTTGACTTGGAGAAGCACATGACGTGACTTGGAAGATGCACATAATGTGGCTACAAAAAAGCACGTGACATGCCCTAGAAAAAACTAAGTATGCAATTGAAAAAAACTGAATATGCAATTCATAAAAACGGAGTATGCAATTCACAAATAACTGAGTATGCAATTCACAAAAACTATGTATGCAATTCACAAATAACTGAGTATGCAATTCACAAAAACTGTGTATGCAATTCACAATGACCGAGAAATGCAATTCACGTATGGTGCTTGAGAGTAGCACGTATGCAGCTTAAAAAGAACGAGATATGCCCTATAAATAATTGAGTATGCAATTCACAAAAACGGATTATGCAATTCATAAAAACGGAGTATGCAATTCATAAAAACTGAGTATGCAATTCACAAATAACTAAGTATGCAATTCACAAAAACTAAGTACACAATTCACAAATAAGTGAGTATGAATTCACAAATAACTGAGTATGCAATTCACAGATGACTGAGTATGCAATTCACAAATAAATAAGTATGCAATTCACGTATGGTGATCCAGAGTAGAACGTATAGAACTTAAATAAAAGCATGTAAGGTGCTTCACAAGAAACACATATGGAGCTTAAAGAAAAACACGTAAGGTGTTTCGCAAGAAGCATGTATGGAGCTTAAAGAACAACACGTAAGGTTCTTCGAAAGAAGCGGTTATGGTGCTTTGCGAAAAGTATGTAGGGTGCTTCAATAGACTATAGTAGCACGTATGGAGCTTCAAGAAAAGCACGCAGGGTGGTTTGCAAGAAGCATGTAGGGTGGTTTGCGAAAAGAACTGGAAGGTTCGAGAGTAGCACGTGAAATGCTCGAGAGTAGCACGTGAGGGGGATTCAGAGATGCACATTGGATGCTCGGGAATAGAATACAAATAGGTGAGTATGCAATTCACAAATAAGTGAGTATACAATTCACAAATAAGTGAGTATGCAATTCATAAATCACTTAGTATGCAATTCACAAAAACAAAGTATGCAAGTCACAAATAATTGAGTATGCAATTCACAAAAACAGAGTATGCAATTCACAAATAATTGAGTATGCAATTCACAAAAACTGAGTATACAATTCTCAGAAATTGAATATGCAATTCACAAATAAGTGATAACTGAGTATGCAATTTACAAATAAGTGATAACTGAGTATGCAATTTACAAATAAGTGATAACTGAGTATGCAATTTACAAATACTGAGTATGCAATTCACAAATATTGAGTATGCAATTCACAAATACTGAGTATGCAATTCCCAAAAACTGAGTATGCAATTCACAAAAATTAAGTCTGCAATTAACAAAAACTGACTATGCAATTTAAAAACAACTAAGTACGCAATTCACAAATAAATAAGTATGCAATTCACTGATAACTAAATATGCAATTAACATATGGTGTTCTAGAGTACCATGTATGGAGCTAAAAAAAGCACGTAAGGTGCTTCGCAAGAACAACATATGGAGCTTAAAGAAAAACATGTAAGACTCTTCGAAAGAAACACGTAGGGTGCTTCGCGAGAAGTACGTAGGGTTCTTGTAGAGTAGCACGTATGAAACTTCAAGAAAAGCACGTAGGGTGGTTCGCGAGAAGCAAGTAGGGTGGTTCGCGAGATGCATGTAAGGTGGTTCGCGAGAAGCACGTAGGGTGGTTCAATGATTAGAACGTAAAAGGTTCGAGAGTAGCATGTGGAAGGTTTGAGAGTAGCACGTGGAAGGTTCAAGAGTAGCACATGGAAGGTTCAAAAGTAGCATGTGACAGTAATTCAGAGATGCACGTTGGATGCTCGAGAGTAGAATACAAATAAGTGAGTATTTAATTCACAAATAAACTAGTATCCAATCAAGATAAACCTCATATGCAAATCACAAATCAATTAGTATGCAATCCATAAATCACTTTGTATGCAATAAAGAAAACACTTTGTATGCAAACCACAAAAAAATTCAGAAATCACTTAGTATTCAATCCAAAAAAGGTTCATATGCAAACTAGAAAATACTTGGTATGCAATTTAGAAATCACTTAGTATGCAATTAACAATTCACTTAATATGCAATTAACAATTCACTTAAGATGCAATTAACAATTAACTTAATATGCAATTAACAATTCACTTAATATGCAATTCAAGAAACAATTAATGTGCAATTCACATATCAAGTATTATTTCTACCAAATAAAACATATCAAGTAGTATGCAATTCACAATTCAAATGGTATGCAATTCAAAAAAAACTTGGTGTGCAATTCACCAATAAACTAGTATGCCATTCATGTATGGTGCTCTAGAGTAGAACGTATGAAGCTTAAAGAAAAGCACGTAAGGTTCTTCACAAGAAGCACATACAAAGCTTAAGGAAAAGCGCGTAGGGTGCTTCGCGAAAAGCACGTAGGATGCTTCTAGAGTAGCATGTATGGAGCTTCAAGCAAAGCACATAGGGCGATTCAAAAAATACATAGGTTATTCTAAAATAATGCGATTTTAGAGAAGCGCGTCAATTTCTTCGAGAGAACTTATGGTGCCTTTGGAGAAGCATGTAGGGTGCTTCGGGAGAAGCACGTAGGGTACCCTAGGAAGTCATGTGGTGCGGCCTGGAGATGCACATGCGTGCCTCAAAAAAGCATATGGTGTGCTTTAGGAGATGAACATGGCATGACTCCTAAAAAACACATGGTGTGGCTCGAAGAAGCTCGTAGTGTGGCTAAGAAAAGCATGTGTCTTGACTTGGAGAAGCACATGACGTGACTAGGAAGATGCACATACTGTGGCTACAAAAAAGAACGTGACATTCCCTAGAAAAAACTAAGTATGCAATTGAAAAAAACTGAATATGCAATTCATAAAAACTGAGTATGCAATTCACAAATAACTGAGTATGCAATTCACAAAAACTGAGTATGCAATTCACAAAAACTGAGTATGCAATTCACAAAAACTATGTATGCAATTCACAAATAACTGAGTATGCAATTCACAAAAACTGTGTATGCAATTCACAATAACCGAGAAATGCAATTCACGTATGGTGCTTGAGAGTAGCACGTATGAAGCTTAAAAAGCACGTGATATGCCCTATAAATAATTGAGTATGCAATTCACAAAATCTGAGTATGCAATTCATAAAAAGGAGTATGCAATTCATATAAAGGAGTATGCAATTCATAAAATTTGAGTATGCAATTCACAAATAACTAAGTATGCAATTCACAAAAACTAAGTACGCAATTAAGAAATAAGTGAGTATGAATTCAAAAATAACCGAGTATGCAATTCACAAATAACCGAGTACGCAATTCACAAATAACTGAGTATGCAATTCACAAATAACTAAGTATGCAATTCACGTATGGTGATCTAGAGTATAACGTACAGAACATAAATAAAAGCATGTAAGGTGCTTCTTGTGAGGTGTTTCGCAAGAAGCACGTATGGAGCTTAAAGAAAAACATGTAAGGTTCTTCGAAAGAAGCAGTTATGGTGCTTTGCAAAAAGTATGTAGGGTGCTTCTATAGACTAGAGTAGCAAGTATGGAGAGTCAAGAAAAGCACGCAACGTGGTTTGCAAGAAGCATGTAGGGTGGTTTGCGAAAAGAACTGGACGGTTCGAGAGTAGCACGTGAAATGCTCGAGAGTAGCACGTGAGGGGGATTCAGAGATGCACATTGGATGCTCAGGAGTAAAATACAAATAGGTGAGTATGCAATTCACAAATAAGTGAGTATACAATTCACAAATAAGTGAGTATGCAATTCATAAATCACTTAGTATGCAATTTAGAAAACACTTGATATGCAATTCAGAAATCACTAAATATGCAATTCAAAAATCACTAACTATGCAATCCAGAAAAGGCTTTGTATGCAATTAAAAAATAATTTAGTACGCAATTCAAAAATTCACTTAGTATGCAATTCAACAAACACTTGATATGCAATTTGCAAACAAGTACTATGCATTTCATAATTCAATTAGTATGCAATTCAAAAAACACTTGGTATGCAATTCAGAAATCGCTTAGTATGCAATTAAGAAAACACTTAGTATGCAATTCAGATATCACTTAATATGCAATCCAGAATACACTTGGTATGCAACTAAAAAATAACTTGTATGCAATGTAGGAAACACTTGATATGCAATTTGTAAATTAATTAGTATGCATTTCATAATTCAATTAGTTTGCAATTCAAAAAACACTTCGTATGCGGTCAGAAATCACTTAGTATGCAATCCATAATACATAAAAAAAATAACTTAATATGCAATTCAAAATTCACTTAGTATGCAATTCAGAAAACAATTAATATGCAATTTGTCACCAAAGTCAATAGCTAAGACATTGATTTTCCCAACATAACATCTTTGTATTAAAAGTTATTACTTCCATTTCATATTAAATTTACACAATATATGCATTACGAAATGAAAAAATATTGTGTTACGAGATGCACATGAACTATATTTTACTTGTTTTTTCGAATAATTTTTTTTATTTACTAGTGCCTACAAGGACTTGATTGCCAACAACAAAACAATTACTGAGAAAAAGGTATCACTAGTGATGCCAAATACACTCGTTCTATCTCGAGATCAACTACAACTTTTTTTGATACATGTCTGTACTGGATTTAAATGCACTCAAAAGGAAAAAGGGGATATAAATGTAGTTAAAAGACACCATGTTGCCGCTGCCACCGGTTTACGTTTTTGCAGTAACAACTAACAAGGAGAAGGGGGAAAAGGAAACATTCCAGCAAAAATGTTTTAATTTCCTATCTGGTGCTGCTGTAATTGAAAATTAAGGTACACAATCTCTTTTCATAAATTTAATGTTGCTCATTCGACCAAAAAAAAAAAAAATTAAAGTTGCTCCTTGAAGTTAGATATGAATCTTATTTAGTCTAATGACATCAAACAGTTTACAGAATTACTCAACTACATACATATATTTTTTTTCTCTTGTTATCCATTTAAAAATCAAATTTTCAAGTAAATGTTCTACCACATCGACCCCTGCAGAATGTATCCAGTAAACTTGAACCTAGTATAAGTAAGAGAGCAACAAAATCAGTAGCTAGTAAAGAACATGAAGATTAATTTTAGTAAAATTAAGAAGTTATAATTGCTACTTGGATTGTGCTGTGTGCAAAGATATCTTTTGACTCCCTCAAACTTGACATCGACTCGTTCCCAACTCAGTTTTGTTAGCCCATTCAACATAATTTCCATCATCTTTGTACATTACAAGAAAACATTGTTCGACATATATTGCACAAGCTAACCAGATTGCAGAAAAAAGGACCTTTTGTTGCTAATTGGCAGTACTTGTTTCTAGTCCATTTGAGAAGATGGAGGCTCCTAACATGGAAGCTCTTTTAAAACTGATTCTCTCGGTTGGTTGAAAAATCACAATCCTAAATAGAACCTAAGATCTCCTAAAAATGATGTGCTATCTGAAACTTACCTTCTAAAAGTGCTTGAGACACCTCATCGCGAGTGACATTCAAGGATCGCAAAAGAATGGCTATGTTCTGCGACTTCTTTGGATCCAAAACCCTATTCTCTTACTCAACAGGAGGAAGAACTGATCTCCTGGTTGCATCTTTATTAGCAGAATTGCTTGAATTGTTGGAAATGGCAGTATTACATCCAAACAGGCTCTCAATCATTTCCTCATTCAACCTTAAAACGACCATCAGATGACCCAATTGAAAATGAATTGAGCAAATAGAAGAATTAAAGAGTGCATTGATTCATACTGGAAAGAGCTTGATTTGAGCTGATCCCACACGGTGGCCCGAGCTGAGGTTGCCTTAACTTTGTCCCAATGTAGTGGCTTCAGTTTGGGTTTCAACTCTTCCACTTCATCTCCATTACTCCTCCCTGATGAACCCATTTTCAACCTCTTCTTCATTAGGTTTAGGTGTAGCCTCTTCAGTTTGCTGAGTCAGAGGTAACTAAGCTGAAAGAGAAAGTTTATGATATGAAAATCAGGTTGTATGAGAGCACAAATTAGCTTAATTCGCAAACACGTTTAACAATCGGCGAAATCTAATCTCTAATGAATCCCCCAAGATCCATAATTTCACAAAAATATCTAAAATGCAGAAAAAGCCCCAAATTCATAAATCCCCAAAATCACAAATCCACAAACAGTATAAGGCCCTTCAATGAACTTAAATCCATTCTATGATTTAAGATACATACCTATAAAGCTGATGTTTGGCCGACAAAGGAGATCTCAACTTCGTTCAGAAAAAAGAGAGACAATAGAAATGGAGGATCGTCGGAGCATGATTTGCACAAGTTCAGTCCCATTCTTCGCCGACGCTTGAACACCTTAAGACGAGTGGAAGAAGAGAGGATTTGTGTGGCGCGTGGAGGTGCGTTTATATGAAGATCAAGTTAAAACACGCACCGCACGATGTACTCAGATCCAACAGTTGAAATTAGTTCTCACCGGAAATACTGTTCTCGCACGGGAGTTGGTTCTTGCCTGAACCACTTCCTATATATATATATATAGATTTAGGTTCCGGTGTAATAACCTTTCACGGTGTAACGAGTGGATTAATTAGATCCATTGGATCTACTCTAAATCAATGGCTCATAAATAATTTTGGATGGTACATGTTACCATTATAGTCTTGCATACACTCAATCATCTCTACATGGGGAAAATCCCTGAATTAAGGGGATTTTAAATTATTTACTTTCCAAAATTAATCCCCAAAATACTACTATACTCGCTTCCGATCAATTCTTCATGGGAGCGAAATATCTATGCTTTCTTCCGATCAATTTTGTCCGCCCTTCTAATTGGTTTCTTGAGAATGAAGTCGTGAAGATCCAAATTTGATGTATATCTATTCTTTTCCTATTACATCCATCAATATTAATAATGGCAATTTGTTGACTAGGTGCTTACGTTACGTATTGTTTGAGCCAATTTCTTGGAAATTATTTTTTTGATGTTGTTGAAGAAAAGGATCTCGCTCTCGCTTCCGGTTCTTCACCACCTTCATCGACTTCACCTCCGCCACAGTCGAAGAGGATCTTGATGTTGCAGTCTCCACTAAAACCCTAATTGCCGGATTCAATGGCGTCGAAATTCGGTGTAGTCGGCGCATTCCCGAGCGGAGAATCCGTCAGATTTGGGACGCCATCAATTCTCGCCAGTACAAGAACACTCTTAAGCTCTCCTCTGCTCTCCTCACCAAGCACGTACCCGAACACTCCATATGCTCCTGTAAGTTCCTTCAATTTTCCATTGATCTTTCGTATAGTACGAAAGATCAATGGAAAATCTTGAATTGTCATGTGCTTCGTGATTAGGCTTTGAAGGTTGTTATACTAGAGAGGATGGCAAAGCATGAGGAGGCTTTGTCTATTTTCTTAAGTGCGAAAGAATAGTTGCACAAGAACGAGTCATTCTTGATGGATGAACTTACTCTTAGTACATTGCAGAACTTCTTTCAAAGACTTAAAAGTTTAGTTTTAGTTTTGGTGTCTGATGGTACATATTTATTATGATGTATTGATGAGTGTATATTGTTTGATTATTGCAGTGCATTAGGCGACAAGATGCTATGAGTATGCATGTTTTAATTAAGTGATATTCAGGATAACACTCTTGGAGTTTTGCTATTCATGATTATCATTTTTAAAAGCTATAAATCAATATTAATATTCATGTTTAATTAGGTAATATTCAGGATAACACTCTTGGGATGACTGAGAAAGATTCAAACACAAGCTCAGATCTAATATTAGACATGATATTCACGACTTTGCATGACAATGTTCATGTATCTAGAATATGATATTCATGTTTTTAAGTGATGATATTAATATCTATATGAAATTACAAAATAGCATACTAGATTCACACAAAAATGACAATTATCTAGAACCAAATGGTGATATCAGATTGTACTTGATTCATATTCAAAAAACATTATTGATTATAATTGCATAAACATGATCTTGTAATCACATAAGACTGAACTGAGACACATATTTATGAATGCAAAGACTGAATACGTAAGTATATAAAACAGAATATCGGGTTAACAAACTCAAATACAACTACATGACATGACTAAATATGTAAGTAAATGAAACTGAATATCAGGTTAACAAACTCGAATACGACTGCATTGATGAATATAGTTTGCATATGTCAGAAAATAAACTTGAATATCAACTAAATAAACATGAACAAATAATCGTAAAAGATTGAACAGAGGCACAAGCATATGAGAATGCAATTAGTGCATGTATAATATAGGTAAATAAAGTTGAATATCAACCTTAACAAACCCGAATACGATTGAGGAAAATAAAGGTGAATATCAACATTAACAAACCCGAATACGACTGAAGTAAACAAAGTTGAATATCAACACATTCAGCAGAAACGATTTTGGCAGTTAGATGGAGAAAATTTAGGGTTCTCTCTCCTATTTTTTATAATTTCCCATTTTAATTAAATTAATTAAAACAAATTACTCATCATCCGATTGTTCCCTATAATTAAGGATTCTAATTTATTTTTTCTTTTTTTCTCCTTTTAAATCAAGTCATCCAATTTATCTAATCTGACGCTCCTGATTTGTCCCCTCGTTACACCATAAAACTCGTTACACCGAAACCAGCCTCTCTAGTACACACAAAATAAAAAGAATGGAGGGAGAGGGGTTACAAAAAATTGAGAGACGGGTGGTTGCAAAAACATGGGTTAAATTCTAGTACACACAAAATAAAAAGAATGGAGGGAGAGTTCCTGCAAGAAACGAAGACAAGTCATGGCACACATGCCATATATACAAAAATCAGAAATGGGTTTCCCTTCGCCATACGAATCAACCAGTGAGACCGGCCTCTCATGGTGATATATCTCTAACCTCATGCACAATTCATCAATATTGCAGATCGAGGAACGAGAAGACCCAACGTTTTTGCGCCGTGGTTTGAAAGCACATGCTTTCACCATCGCGTCCTCCACCGTAGTAGGCTTCAAAGTATACACTTTCGCCACTACATTAAATATTGTAGTCGGATCGAATAGTCGGATCGAAAGTATTTACTTTCGGCCTCTACATTAAATATCGTAGTAGCGTCGAAATTAAGTATTTACTTTCGGCCTCTACAATAAATCCCGTAGTAGGATCGAAAGTACTTACTTTCGGCCTCTATATTAAATCTCGTAGTAGAATCCAAAGTACTTACTTTCGGCCTCTACATTAAATTTTGTAGTCGGGTCAAAAGTACTTACTTTCGATTTCTACACAAACCATATTAAAAAAATGTCACGTTAGTGATACTTTAAGAACTACGTTCGATTTGATCCCTTTCGATAAGGGTACGTAAGAAACTTAACATAAAGACATCGCTCGTTAAGTTCAATCACAATACAAATTAAAATATAATGTCACACGTAAGTGATAATTTGAGAACTACGTAATGAATTGATTTCACCACATATCGGTGGATACGTAGGAAATTTCACATAAATTATAGACGTGTCAGATTCAGTCGCAATTGATTTATAATTTATTTAAAAATTAAATTAAATCTTTTAAATATACATTAATAGTGGTAGGATTAGACAACCCTTCCTAGAAGGTGGGCTTAGTCTCGCTCACGTCGTATAAATGATAGATGGATTGTATTTAGACAACCCTTCCTAGAAGGTGGGTTTAGACTTGTTCCTCTAATGTACGTAAAATATAAACACTCTGAACTACATAAAGCTTGATTCTCTTAAAAGAGATACGTAGCCAATCCGCTATATTTGGATGCAGCCCAAATCATAAAAATCCTTCAAATGTTTTGTATCTATATTTCTTTTAATTAAAAGAGTCAAAAGAGAAGGTCGAACTACAATAAAAATAATTAAGATGTGTTTTGCGATTTTGTGTACATTTTTGCTCAACATCTTCACTTCATCACAAATGTTCCATAACATAGAAATACCTCCAAACTCATACGAATTCACTCCAAATACAATGTAATAATCCCTAGTTACGCTATACAAAGTGCAGCGTATCATGGCCTTATCGTCGGCCCAGGTTTTCTGGAACGCTAGAAGTTGAGCATTCACAACGTCGACGACAGAGATTTCGCCGTCTTCGAGTTCTGTTTGCTTCTCGCTCAAACCGGCGTGTTGTGGAGTACTCACGGCTTCGCCTTTGGTATTGCTTCCTTTTGCGTCGTTGGGAGTCTTTTGTGTCGCTATGACGGCGACTTCTTCCTCGGACGGCTTCTCTTTCTGGACTTCTTGGTTATCGCTAAGACTAGTCATGGCTTTTTGGTGGAAAAGGTGCTCTCTTTACGTGGAAAGATGGAACTTTTTTGATGAAGCCACACGGTGGGCGCCAATTGTTTGTAGCGAAAGTACTAACATGTTTATACTTAAGAAATTGTAGGGTTATGATCGAGAGGGTTACATTCTTAACACTCAAAAATACAATGGAAAATAATGCTTAGAATTTGAACTTGGTATTACTCTCGTGGAGGCTCACTTGATTACAATGAAAGTGAAAGCCCTTTAAATAAGCTAACCCTAGTTCTATTTATATGGAACGAGAATAATATCTTTTGTTTCTATCTTCTATTAGATATAAAACATGGTAAAAGATATTCATTTGATATCTTTCACTGTATCCATTACTATTTACATAATGAGCATTAAATAAAAGGATTAATTAGACTCGACCCACTTTATCTAAACATAGACGACGTATTTATACTCGTTCATTCTCATACTCGTCGTCGTCTACCCGTATCTCTTCGACGCGTTCACTTCCTGTCGTATTTTTAGGCACAAACAATTGTTCTTAAAAAAAAGTTACGTTAACATTCAAATGTTAACGAGTTTAATAGATCTTTTATTGCAAAAATATCCTTTCCCAATATATTCTTAAAGAACTACGTCGACCTTATTCCGTACTAAACGAATACGTAGAAAGTTCGATATCAAATTTAAATATATATCGGATTCAGTCACCTCAAAAATAATGAACGACGTAGACTTGATTTTGTATTAAACGAATACATAGGAGGTTCGATATCTAATTTAAAAATATGTCGGATGCAGTCACAACCAAAAATTTAAAATTGTTGTTCTCCAAAACTAGGCGTGGTTTGATCCCTCACAAAGCGGGTACATAGACAATTCGACATAAGTAAACCGCTCATCGAGTTCAGTCACACCCTAAAACCAAAACCAAAGTTAACCAAAAATGGTTTTTTAAGAACTACGTTTGATTTGATCCCTTATAAAAAGGGTGCGTAGGAAACTCGATACAAATCACCGACCACCGAGTTCAGTCACAAAACCAAATGAAAGATCAAAGTTTCAACAACTAAAAAGATCATCAAAACCTTTTCAAATAAATACAATTAGTGAAAAGGTTAGGCAACCCTTCCTAGAAGGTGAGTTTGATCTGATTCACGACGTGTAAAATGATAGTTGGATAGTGTCTAGGATCCTTTCCTAGAAGGTGGCTTAGACTCGTTCCTCTGATGTACGTAAATTAAACACTCTGAAATACATAAGGCTTGATTCTCTTAAATTAAACACTGCTAAAAATTAGGGTGCAGCCCAAGTCATCAAAACACTTAAATTTTGGTTTTTATATAACCTTTTAATCAAGAGGATAACTAGGAAGGGTCAAACTCAAGTTTTAAAAATCAATCAAAAATGTTTTGCAATTTATACATTTTTGTTCAACATGCAACAAGAATCCAACCGCAAGGGTTTGTGCTATTATTTTTTGGATTGACACCAGCGCAATCGATAGGGTGCAAACCTTATGCAACGATGTCGTCAGTGCTTGCTCAGACTAGGATTGAATTCGGTGGCCGCCATGGGCGACTGTGCCTAAGATCCTTTTTTCTTTACGGTTTTGGTCGACGAAGACACTATTGAGAGAGGATACAAGGAAAAGAAACTGAATAAGTTGCAGTTCATCACTCCTCCAATGAATTCCATAATGTTTCGATTCGGGTGAAATTGATGTATCTTTTGAGATTGCAAGAAAAGAAGGGGCGGAAGCGCGACTCAATAAGAAGGGATAGGGTTTTGGTTGTATTGTTTTTTTGTCCACTTAGAAGTAAAGAAGGGAGTACTATTTTGTGTTTTAATCCCTGGCAATGTTTAAAAGATTTGATGATAAGAGTAAAGAGAAGCATGAAACATATATTCTACAAAAATATCGGAAAGATGATTTGATAAGTTCATACACAAAATCTACTGTAAGCAAATATCTAATATATAAACCAAAGAATGTGGTTTTGCCTTCCTAAGTCGATCAATAAATGATAAATTGAATATGATGTTTGTGGTATTGTAAGTGCAAATTTCCCTAGAGGTTTGCTTTGAACAAAACCCAACACCTTGTGGACAAGTAAAATGATTACAAATTCAAGGGCGTATGTGGGTGTTAAACTCTTTAAATTAAATAGATTGTATCTTAGTTAATTTCTCTTTCTTTTCTGCAATATTTGCAACAAATGCTCGATATCAATCATTCGTAAGTGTGGAAGCAATGTCTAAAATACTCAAATCTTAGCTTTATCTTCTTTTTTATTCTACAACTTAATTTGGTCCATGGTTTTTAGGAAAAATAAATAAAACTGAATAGATCGCCATATCCAAAAAGCTAATCATGGATGTTAGAAGAAACATGAATGTTAGAAGATAAGAAATATGCTATTCTTATGAGTTCTAATAGTATAAGATAATGTTCTTCCTAGAGATCTAGAGAATAGATTATTTCTTAAACAATCATTGAATAGATAATCTTACTTCTGAGGGGTTCCTTTGTTTTGTTTGAATGTTTGCAGATTTGTCTTTGAAGACGGGGTCATGGTTTTCAATCTTTTCATTACCTATGTACTTGTGTTTTGCAGAATTCTGAATCTATATATATATTAAAGTTGGTTGGTATTAGCCGAAAGTAAATGAAACTGATACCGAGCTTAATAGCGGGCCAATTTTTATTTCCGGATATTGGGCCATTGTATTTGGGCTGGTATAGTACATATGCCAAAGCAATAAAAGAATATCTCCAGGAGAAATCGATTAGGGTAGCAGATTACTCTCGAAGAAGAAAACCCATTCTACAAAACCTAGAAGCGATTACTCTCGAGAAGATAACGAATTAAGCAAATGGGGATCAACAAAAGCGATTAGAGTAGCAAATTACTTGAGCAGAAGAACCGAGCTCTTGGATTGAGCTCCTCATCCGGGCCAACAACTGAGAATCTTCGGCTTTCCCATCTCAATGTGGCGATGGAAGTAGGCAGGAGAAGAAAGGAAGAAGAGAAGGGTTAAGAACAGGATTTATGAGAGTACAACGTCGGTTAGGTAAGCGTGACATGAAGGTTTATGATCAAGCCACAAAAGTTGTTCCTGTTGATGAGAAATTGAGCATGTATGAAATCTACATTTCCAGGGCAGCAAAGATTTTTGGGGTACCGAAGACGAGAGAGATATACGAGCATGCAATACAAGCTGGTCTTGCTGACAAGGATGTGAAGACAATGTGCCTGAAATATGCAGAATTAGAGAAGAACTTGGGCGAATTTGACAGGTCGCTTGCAATTTTCACTTCAAAACCCAAAAGTGATAGAGAATATATTATTGGCCGAAGAATATGGGAAGCTGGAAAACATATTATTGTATTACAACAGTAATATTTTAATATCTGCTCTACAGTAAGAGTTCAAAAACTTGATCCTTCTTCAAGTTATTTAGAAATTCAGGAACGTCTAGGATAATCAACATGATACGAAAATGTAGACAGCGAGAATTGTGATTGGAAATAAATAACAAGAACAATCAACTTCCTTACACCACAGTTTACAGATCCCATCTCTTTATGCCTGATTTGTTCAACTAATTTCCTGTTTGTCTACGATTCCACCCCGTGAAGTGCCCGATGTATTTTCTAAGACATTACTGGAAAGATATTTCAAGTTGGTAATGTTCTTACAATACTTTTATTTGAGTAACAAACTTGATCATCTGTTTAAATTTGTCCCTTTTACTTCAAAAGTAAATAATAAATAATCTAGAAGTATATAATCTTGGAAGCATATCTAGATAAATGACACATAATCTCACTTCTTTCCTCAAAGTAATTAAATTTATATATTCTATAATGTCAGATTTGCAGACAAAATCCTATTTGTAGTAGTTTTGAAACTGGCTCCAGATATGCAACTCTCATAGCCCTGCATTTCCATTCATAAATTTGAAAAGAATTAAATCTTCGAATTTCAGTGTCTCTTAAACTTTGATATTTACGAATATATAATCTTGGCATATGCAATGTGACAGGGGGTACCATATTCAAATTTACCCAAGTGTGACAAACCAAGGCGTGTGGAACGGTACTTCTCCAGCTGGGTCATAATGCCAGGTCAGTACATATAAAATGCAACTCTTCTAAATCAGACAACTTATGTATTCTAATATTATCAGCCTTTCATTTTTTACCAAATACAGTGGAATCTCGGTAAGGAGACGGTCAGTTATCAGCCTGTGAGGTAACCCTCATACACTATGAAGATATGGGTATCCCGGAAGACGTAGCAAAACTTGGTGTTCATCATGGAATGTGGGGAACAGTAAAAAAAGCTCCATTCTGGCATGAGAGCTTACCAGTAGATGAGATACTTTCCTTTGTTCAGTTTTGCTACGTTATCTTCTCCCTGAATCTTGATTTCCATATAGTTATGTCCCTATTCAGTTTTTGCATATTTCCTGGTTCTGTATACGGTCAATGAATTTCAATTTTTGCTCTTCAATTTTTCATTGAAACTCTCCCATTGATAGCCCTTCAATTCCTCCATAGTGTTGGCATTTATTGACATTGATTGGCATTGATTTCTTATTTTCGCCTCCTTTAATTTTCATAGGTCGGCCGAATTTCTCTGCATTATATATACTGTTTTCTCCCCTTTTTTTTACTCTTACCCCGTGTATCTCTCGATGGTCTGTATATAATGTCGAATTCTTCTCTTCTGTTTGTAATGCTGGTGTTGCAGTTTGGTAGTTGCTAGGAGATACATATCGTTGCAGGTTCTCAAATTACACTCTTGCATCGATGAAAATATCTGAATCTGAAAGGTTAAAAATCTCACTTCTGTTGCAGATAGATGTGAGATTATATACAGACGAGATGATGCATTATTTGATGGAGGAGACTGGCAAGTATCAATATTTTTCTCTTACTCATTTTAATTTGGTCAATGACGTAACCGTTTTTGCAATTGCTTTTTTTTTGCTCACAAATTTTCCATTCAAACCATCTCATTGATGAGCCATTCAATTCCTCCTTTATGCTGAAATTGATTTATGTATTTCCTATTTCGTCTATTTTATTTATTTTTGGGTCTATAAAGTCAGTCTCATTCTTTTATTTTCCATTCCACATCTCACGCTTTGTCTGCGGTTTTCCAATTCTCCTTCATTCCTCATCTCGCTTTGTCTGTGGTTTTCATTTTCCATTCCTCATTGAATTAGTTTTCCTTGGAAGTTCAGTTTTTCTCAACATCCTCCTCCTCCTTATTTTCGGAGTAACTTTCTGCTCATCCAAAAGGAAACCAAAAACCCAGGATGACGTAGATATTGCAGGAACAAACATGAGGAATTCCGGTTACAAGGAACTAAAAGAAGCTACAAATGGATTCAAGGAAGTAGTGGGTCAAGGTGCTTTTGCTACTGTCTACAAGAGATTAATTGAGCCATGAATGAAGGATCCAACTGAGAGCCATACCAACGCCCGTAGTTCATGAATCTTTTTCTTATCCTCAAAGCCAAGAAGAGATTTGGGTTTGAGAAGAACTTTTTGTTATGTATCTAGACAGTCCTCATGTTTTCTTATATGTTGCCTTTCATACGAATCATATAGAAAATGAAACTTTGTTAATTGCAATTGGCAGGTGCAACGATGGGGAGACCTTAAGGAAAGAATGTGGTTGGTCACTGAAAAACCCTCCTGATAATGCTACTCTGTTTTCTGGTAACTAATTTTTTGAATTGATTTGTGCTGATGCAAATTGCAGGCAGTGGTAAAATTTTGGATGATGCACATGAGCAGATCGATACTGCAATTTGGACGACGTTGAAGGAAAGCAAGCCGGTTTACATACAATTTTATATAATAAACTAGGGAGAAGGCGTCCGCGCGATGCGCGGGCTTAATTGTGTCGACGAAACATAATTAATAAAGAATGGTGAATCAATTATAATTATTTCTTTCAACGGGCGGTATAATCGCAGACGTTAAAGAGTCGAACGGTTGTAGACGACTTTCAAGTCTTCTACTATGTAGAAATAAATTATAGATTACGATGACAATGACAATTTGATTTGTAATGCGATTGTATGTATTATGTTCTTATTGAGCTTATATATTAATGGGTTACAAATCGACTCGTAGATTAGGTCTCACCTTCTAACAAACACTAAGAAGAGACAATAAATGAGATGAATATGGACCAATCAAAACAAAGGTAATAAATGCATTTTGTGAATTTTGAAAGAACCTATAATTTTATATTAGATTAGATTTGCCTTTTGAAGTCCACTCTTTCAACTCTTTACTTCCGTACAAGAAAGAGTTGGCTTATAATGCATGTTTCTTCACAATCTAGATGCAAAGAGCGGGCTTGGCAAAGACAATTTGTAAGAAGGCAACTGCATCAGATAGCAAGAGATTGGCATTCTATTTATTTTCTCCAATTTGAAATTACTTTTGTAGAGATTGCCTTTTGATAATTTGAATATATAAAATTTGTGCAGCAAGGCGACCTCATTCAAGAGCTATACAAGGAGTTGACTGGAGGCAGAGCTACTATCAGTCAGCTTGCACACTTCATCAATATTTATAGAGAAGCAGCCATGTCAACTAATCCTAAATTTGATCATATTGGTGTACGAAATGTATCCGGAAAAAGAAACGTAAGTCAATCCATCTACATCTCAAATCAATACCTCACTTATATTTTTTATTTAATTTTTGCATCGTTTTACAAGTGTTAAATGAATGCGTGGAGGCGAAAGTGTGGCTTAGAGAGGAGGAACAACAACATGAATCACTTCCCAAACACGCGAGTCCCTAATTGTATATTCAAAAGGAGATTAAGGTTAGGGTTCTTTAACATGAAAGAAGACATTTACAAGGTATAAAAATAAGATGAATTATGTCTCTTGCTTTTCTGATTTCCTTTTGTTAATCAGAATGCTTCTTTAAATCTTCTTTGTTGCAGCATGTAACTATTGATATTAGGAGGGTCTTTGCGGAATGAGGACATGAAAACGTCAAACAACATTAGCAAATCAGAATAGGTGAGTCATAACTCATAAGATATCCTCCAACCTTTTTTTTATGATTCTTTATTTTGAGACCTTCCTCTATTATGACAGTTTAATATTCTTCCACTCCACAACCATCTATGCAAGCATATCACAAGTTTCATCTCGCAAATAGTTCATCTGTTATTATAAATTTTATAAAGGAAATAATTATTTAAACTGTGAATCATCAGGTTTGGAAAAGTTACGATTTAAGTGGAGTGGTTCATATTTGAGTCACATGTTCATTTTTTGTTTGGTTCCTCTAAAAAAGTCAGTTCCCTGCGTAAATTGTTCACTACTTATTCTTCATGCACTGTTCGTGAAACTGTTCTTTGCACATGACTGTATACAACATAAATGGACCAGGGTTTTTGCAAATGATTGTTTCGTGGTGTGTCAACTATTTGACCAACTATTCTACTATTCTTTGACTTATTTTGCTTCGTGTCTTTGGAAAAATGATGTTGTTAATGTTCATATTAATCCAGTTGAGTGACTCCTGCTCGCATTCATCATAGATGTTTGGTATGAAAAATTCTCTTATGGATTAATTTTGGGTTTATGCATGTCTCTTACATTTATTCTCTTCTACATTTTCTTACACGATGAACATAAATGAGGGCAAGGCCAGATGAGGAATTGACCCAATTCTAAACAATTGAAGTGATTTTTAACACCGGGACGGGTAATTGAGGATTATGATCTTCAGTAATTTGTATTTTGATGGTCTTTGTTGGCTGGTGCTTGGTGTTTGTCAATTGGGTTTCTAATTGTGTCGTGCTTGCAGGGGGTGAAATAGGCTGCGCATCTTGTTGTTCAAGTGAATGAATAAATCTTAGCAGAGGAGCTCCATTTGATGGGTAATGTGAAGATCTCTGATAAACTCCTCTAAATGTTTATAGAAGTAAAACAACTATGTCGGTGTGTGCATCTTATTATTTTTACTCTTTGCTGCCATTTCGTTTATGTCTGTCATATAGTCAATGTTCAGTTATACTATTTACCTTATTGTTTTCTCTCTTTCATTAACTTTTGATTTTGTACATTAGTTGATGATGATGTTTATGAATTGTTCACTTACAGGAGTAGCTTAGCCTTGCTGTTTTGGTCTCCAAAGCTACATTTCTATTTATTCAGGGTGAGATTTTTCACTTATTGTTCCAAACCTTCCAAACTTACAGTTACATTAGCAATTATTATTTTTTGCATCAAACATGGACTTCTAATTTAGCATTTGTGGTGTGACTTCATGAAGTTTGCTAAGGATGCACTTTGTAGCCTTATTTTGGGGTCACCTCCAGTTAAGGTTTACTCCAAACTCAGAGTTGTTACTATAAGGGTTGCTGAAAGGTTTTTAAGATGGTGCCTGAGTTTGTTTGATACAGCAGTTAATCATATAGGTACATTCCATGTCTTAGTATAAACATATATAGAATATTTTTAGTTTTATGTAAAGACTCATTTCAATCTGAGCTGTTGGTGTCCTTAGTTAGCTCGACATCAGTTGTGAATGCTTTTTTTTCCTTCAAATTTTGATACCAGATTTTGAATTCCTACAGGTCTACCTCTTTGTCAGCAGAAAAATAAAGCAATGCGTATGTGGTTACTTGAAACTTCTGTAGAATAATTTCTCATAAATCCAGCTTCATTTTTTCTTTTTTGACTAATGGTGTTCAGTTCATCATATGGAAGAAGTTATAAAACAATACGTTTGGTTGTCATTTTATTTTAACTGAGGCTTTACAACTCTTTTTATCACTAATAAGTCAGCATTGGATCCTTCTTTAGGTTGCACAAAGCTTCTTTTGTTTACAACCCTTTGAAACCCTTAATTCAAAATGACAATAAACTATTAAATACGAGATATTACATCACATTTTCTATTCGGCCAATTATATATAGTGCAAAATAAGAAATAAAGGGATGTAAACAAAAGAAGCTTTCCCATGTTTTTCTCATGTTTTTCTCATGTTTTTCCCATAGGTTTGGTACCTAAAAATGTTCTACATATTATTTGTTTATACTAAAAGCTTTCTCATTTCCACCAACATGGAAATGAGAAAGCTTTTATTTTCAATAGTGAGAGTTCATTCATCACAGGTTGAACAAATTCCAATTCATTTTTTTCCATCCCTGGTGAGAATTTCTCATCCCCTTGTTTTGCTTAAAATCTTCTCGGTCGTTGGTAAACTGAAAGAACATTTTAAAAGCTCTAGCTCTTGCTAGAATTTGGGCAAAATCATCTATATCTATTAAAATATATAGAACATTTTTAGTAGGTTGCTGAAAGGTTTTAAGATGGTGCCTATTGTTGGTTTCAGTTTTGTTCACTGCTTTCGTATGATAATTATATTCTGATGTTAATATGGAATATTTGACTTGGTTTCTTTGCTTCCCTGCATTTTGCCTGGAAAACTGCAATTTGAGGCTAAGGTACAAGGTTGGAGGACTTGAATGATGAACTAGAATAAAATGGTGGTTTTATTGTTATATATTGAGGTGAGTTCTAAAAATTCCTTCGGTTGTGATTCTAATGTGTCAATGAAACTTGCAAAATTTAATGATGCGAATAATATAGTACAGTGACACTTCTTGTTATACAAAAAAAAATTGTACAAGGAAGACATGTGTGAAGTGTATGGGCATTGGGTTGAATGTGAGCAGAATTCTTATTTTGTAGAATTCTATAAAAGTGTTGTATATAGATATTTGATCAATTGGATTTGGGTTTCTTAATTCTTTCCACTGCAGCATACAAGATTAAAATCACCGACATCACAAGTTTCAAGGTGTATTTTTCATGTTCTTTGTGCTTCATTTTTAGTTTGTTTATTTGAATAGGATAAGAAGTTGCGTTTATGGAGGTTGAGGACTTTGTTAGGAGGTTTGAGTTCGGGGATCTGTTGGAAAGTATTTTTTTGTATTTGATTGGCTCGTTTTGGATGCAAAACCACTGCAATAAACAATAATAGAGTTTCTGGTCTTCATTTATGAAGTAGCAATCATGTTTTATTTCTTGATAGGTTTTTGGTCGTCTATTTCTCCAGGTAAATTGCTAATTTCATCTACCTATTCAGTTTTGCAGCATGACCATTGGGACTATGTCATTGATTCCACAGGCCTTCGATTCACTCCAAGCTTTTTTCAAATAAGAATTGTCAAAGATCTAGTTGTTCGCAATGTTGATACAACCTTGCAATTGCACTCATCAATCAGGTATCGTGATGTCTCTCCATCACTCCTTTGAATTCATGTTTTGCAGTTGACTACTTCAATTCAATTTATCTCCCATCAAGTTGTGTTTTCTACTCCTACTTCATTCACCTCGGAGTTTAACGAGGACCGATGTATGATTTATTGGATAACTTTTGAAGAAAGAGTGATCCATTTCATTGAGCTTGAAGGATTATTAACACTTATTTTCACAAGTTTTATTTTTTCATATGTAGGAGTGTGTTGCAAAGGAAGATGTTGCAGAGTTGTTGGCAAGATCAAATACTAGGAAAAAGGAACTGGTATGATTTGGTGTTGTGATTTTTAGACTATGGTCTGATTTACGCTATAATGCCATACACGTCTTATTCGTAAAGCTTGTGATGTACTATGTATAGGCTTGGTCTATATGCACACGTTTTTTTTTGCTAAATGCACACTAATCTGTGCGGTAAGAGTTGCAGTACACTTCTGTGCGTTAAGGATTACCGCACCAAAGGACTCTGGGGCATTGTTGGAATGTTTTCTGAAACGTATATGAATCTGGTGCGGTAACGTTAATACGAGATTAACAAAAAAAACAGATTTTGATTAACTTAAACACCTGTGCGGTAACTCTTACTGCACAGGATATATAAAATTTAAAAAAAAACAAAATTAAAACCAGGAATTAAATAATGAATAAACCTGGTGCGGTATTTGTTACCGCACCGGTTTTTTTAATAATTATTTGAAAATAATTAAATTAAATTTTTAAGAAAATAATAAATATAATCTGTGCGGTAACTGTTACCGCACAGGTTTTTTTGAAAAAATGCCCGTTGGTGCGTTAACTATTACCGCACCAACGGGCATAAAATTCCAACGGACATTTTTTGGTTGTATATAGAGGTTGAGCTCTCTTGTTGAAGTTTTGCAATGCACACCACAATGTCTTATAATTATGAGAGTAGTGAGGATGATGGTAACGACAATTGGATATCAGGGGTCGTGGAAGAAGAATACGAAGTCGATGAAGAAGAGGAAGTGGACGAAGAAGTCGATGAGGAAGTGGACGAAGAAGAGGAAGAAGGCGAAGCAAATGTATCAATTGCATTAGACGATTGGACTCCGTTACCGATTTTGGTTAGTATATTATGAATTTAAATTTTGTATTTAATTGCATGAGATTTAGGTTAATTAGTTAAAATTGCGTATCTAAGTAATGTAGTTTAATCAATATAGGAAGAAGACTTTAGACCACATTTTAGTACTGTGCAAATGTGGGATAGTAAAGAAGAGATGATGGAATGGACAAAACAGAGAGCAAGGGATTTAATGATAGTTTTGGTACATCGTACATCTAGCAAATATTGCGTTGATTTTGTATGCGATAGGTTTGGAAAACCTAGATCGAGTAGGCCGAAAGTGAATTTAAAAAATCCAGAATTGCCGGTTCCGAGGCTTCGTGACCGAAAATCGAAGAAATGTGGTTGTACATTTGAGTTATATGGGGTTCGTATCAAAGAAGGGTCTTATAGTTATAAATGGATCGTGAATGTTGTAGAAGGTCGTCACAACCACACCCTTCCTACTAGTTTTCATGGGAATTCATTCATGGGTAGAATGAGCAAAGAGGAGGAGAAAATAGCAAGGGAAGCGGGGGATGATCGCAAGACGCTAAAAAACATACTTATTCAGCTTAGGAAAAGAGACCCGCAAAATGTGACATCCATGAAGCAGATTGCCAATTTTTTGCAGAAGATCAATTTTGAAGATCGTGGTGAATTGTCAATTACTCAGTGGTCTCTAAATTTTCAGAAAGAGAACAAGTATTTTTGTCAACCTTTGAGGAACACGAGGACGAATGAGGTTGAAGTCCTTTTTTTCGCTCACCCGGAGTCGATTCGTTTGTTCAGGAAGTTTCCTCACGTGATTATCATGGACCCCACATACAAGACAAATAGGTATGATATGACTTTAGTGGAGATGGTTGGTTTCACTTGCACGCACAAGACGTTCAACATCGCATATGCATTCATGGCTCAGGAGACAGTAATGCATTACAAGTTTGTGATGATGTGCGTTCATGAGTTATGTAAAAATTTGGGAGTGATGCCGAAGGCTATAATGACCGACTGTGAAAAGGCTTTGTTGAGAGCAATCAAACTTGTGTTCAAAGACACTGATGTGAAGCAACTATTGTGTTGGGTGCACATTAAGCACAACATCCAGTCACACGCAGAAAAAGTGATTAAAAATACTAAAAGGGCGGAGAACTTTGTTACGCAATGTTGGGGGATATTTTGCTCGAGCACCGAAGAAATCTACGAAGAGAGGTTGAGAAAGCTGAGAGATTCATGGAAGAAGGGCATTGTTGGTTACGTTGAAAAGTACTGGTTTACTCCGTACAAGAAGTTCATAGTTAGAGCGTGGACGGACTACACTCTTCACTTTCACACAAGGACTACAAACAGGTATCTTTGTTTGTTTAGTTGTTAATTTGGACCACCATATTATTTATGCTAATGATTAGAAATTGTGTTTATTTAGGGTGGAGGGGATGCATAAGGTGTTGAAAGAAATTGTGGGTTCTAGTAGAGGAGGCTTCAACAGAGTGATCGTGAGGATCCACCATGCGGTCATAGTTCAGATGGACCTGATTAGGGCGACGATGAACCAAGCACTTACCACTCGGCAAATGGTCTTTGATGACCCAACCTTTCCTCCTGGCATTCGAATGTTGTTTTCAAGGCTATTTTACCGAGTGTCGGATAGGTGTTTTCTGTTGTTGTTGGAAATGTACCAGCAAATATTGAAGGAGGAGTATTCAAATGTTTGTGATGATCATTGGGTTCGAGATTGTCTTGGGATGCCATGCGTACACAATCTTGTTAGGGAAATCATTTCAAAGACACCTCTTGTTCCGGATGATTTTCATGACTTCTTGAAGGAGCTGAGATGGGAAGATGATGCAATAAATTCGTCCTTACCCGACGACAATCGTTCAATGTCTATTCCGGAGATCAGAATGCGTGAAATGTGGGCGAAATGGGAAAGTGGAGAATTGAGGGATGGAACTCTATTCAGATTAAGTGAGTTGTACATTGACTTGGAGCATCCGGAACAAAGTTCTTTGGTAGAGCCAACAAACTTGTTTAGGAAAGCAAAAGGAAGGCCGCCGGGATCAAAGAACAAGGAGAAGCAGCGAAATGGGAATTCTCCTCCGAGAGAAAGAGGGAAAAGAGTTACCACGAGTACGTTAGAGAAGACTTAACAAATACTGAGAATGCGGAAAAAGTCGCAAAGGAGAAGGCAAATAGGCAAAGTAAACGACCAACTTGTCCTAAAAAGCAAGCAAGTCAAGTGTCGTTCGACTTTGGATCACAGTCCCAACCTGAACCATTGTTTTCAGAGACCATCGATTTAGAAGACGAAGACATGAATACCGTGCCCTTAAGAGCTTGCTATCCAGATCCAAACGAAACAGAGGAAGGAGAAGATGAAGAAGAGATTGAAGAAGCCATAAGTTATATGGGGGTGAACTTGGGGGTGAAAAATATTGACTACTTTTGGCTTTCCTACATGACTTCTGTGAAAGATGTGCGTTCAGACGGACATTGTGGGTATCGGTCAATGGCTCTACTTACGGGTATGCAACAGAGTCAATATCGTATGATCCGTGCTGCGTTGGCAGCGGAGCTTCTTGGAAACAAAGAGACATGGGAGCCCATACGACGTGGACTACGGGTAGGAACATGGGATGATCTTATTGCTCAAGTTAACTACATGAGAAGTCCTTGTGAGAGACCATTTTGGATGGACATGCCATTTATGGGTTTGGTGTTTGCCACAGTGTATAATGTTGGTTTAGTGCAACTATCCTGGGATGCGCCGTGTTTATGCTTGCCAATAAGGCAATCTACAGTGAGCCCTGGCCCTCCACAGATGATTTTTGGGATACCTCTTGTCGGATGCAGTAATCACTGGATACCGGTAAGAATCTGTGGTAATCTAAACAAACGTCATGAAATGTCGAAATCATTTATACTTATTGATTAATTTTCTTTGTATATCTAGGTTTGGCTCCGTGACGGGGCACCATTGCCACGTTGTTCCGGTTCGTGGAGAAGATTTGCAGATGACAACATCAAGTGGTGGGAAGGGATATATGCTGGCCAAGTGGACTTGTTTCGACAATACCGCTTTACTGCTGGAAAGCGTATGGACTACATGAATTGATTTGTAATAGTTTAGTAGCCTTGATCTTTAGACTTCGATTGGAATTGATTTATAATATGTAATGACTTGTCTTGTCTGCTTTGAAATATGTAATGACTTGTCTTGTTTGCTTTAAATAGTGTTTTCAGTAGAGTTAGATGAGGTAGGTGAAACAGTGAAGTGAAATCAGTGAATCCATAAACTACAACACACTCAACATAAATTAGAAAGACAACAGACTCAATAAGGAAAGACAACAGACTCATTCTTGAAATTTAAACTAAACACAGACTTAACAGAGATTCACTGATTTGATACCAAAATCCCTAATCGGAGTCACTGTCATAAAAACTAGGAACAGGGTCATTGGGAAACCTCTGTTGTATCCAGTGTTTGGCTACTTCAATACTCTTAGCCTAGTGAAAATATACCAGCTTCAACTGCTGGTCAGCTATTTCCTTCAACAGTTTTGCAATGACTCAGAGATGATGACTGTCGTATTCTGGCTCAAGATACACGATCATGTAGTTACACTGACATGTGGTATACTTTCGTCCATACGTATGGGGATTGTTCTTGTCATTACCAGTGAACACCTTGATTGTTCTTGAGCACCTTCTACTCGGGCACTGGATCTCACTGCCTTCTGCTGGAACTGGAGAGGATGAAGATGATGCCATGGTTGTTTGAATCTGTAATACAAAGTAAGAAAACATGTTAGAAACAATGAAGATATCTAACAAAATCAGTAAAAAATGAGACTTTTCATTGAAATACAGAGTAAGAACTTGAAACCTAATTATGTTACGGCGCAGTGAGAATGAGATAATAGTCATTGAGGCAGTGAATTTATAGCCGAGGTTTTACTAGGGTAACTTAGATTTGGGCCGATGTAGACAAAAGGTCCACAACAACAAAGGCCCAATAACGTAATTCGGTCATCCAAAAGTGACTTACAACTGTGTGGTAGCTGTAACACACTCAAGCAAAATATGGTGGTGCGTTTAGCAATAAACGCACAACTGATAACACAACTTCGTCAAGATCCAACAGAAAAATCTCAGCCCAACAAAGACGACCAGCCCAACATTCAAGTCCACCCCAGATTCTGGTGCGTTAAGAATTAACGCACATAATCTGTGCGTTAATTGTTAACGCACCAACCCTTTTACCCAGAATCAAATGTTTATGGTGTTTGTAGCGTTTAGGGTATTAGGGTTGGTGCGGTAACTGTTATAGTACCAACCCTAATTACATAAAAATTCAATTTTTATGTTGTTTTCTTATACTAATTGATATTATAAAAAGTTTTATGACCCAAAGTAATGTTATACTACTGAAATATGTCGTTATTGAGAGTTTTGTGAATAATTTTATCAAGTTTTACTAATGTAATATGAGATTACGAAGAGTTATATGATAAAAAATCATATTATACTAATGAAATACGAGGTCAGTTGAGTTAAACGATAACAATTAAGTGTTAAACTAATGTTATATGATGAAATAAACACATTATATGAAGTTCATTTTATTAACGAAGTGGTATCACATACATATGAGTATAATTATACAACTTATATACTTGGGCTATACTTGAGAGTAGTAGCATATAGGTGAAAGTCTTCGTTTACATATTTCTAAGTGTTAAAGTTGTTAATTTCTTATAAAAACGATAGCGTTTGATTTGTAATGCTCAAATATTAATGTTACATTTCTTGACTTTTACGTTTTAAGTGCTTATTAAGCCGTTTTATGCCATTTTTGTCGGTTTTTGTGTTTGGGCCTCATTCAAAATTCATTAGGCCTTATTAGGCCCGATGACGTTTTCGATTTTCATTTTTCAATTCCGAAAAATGAAAATAACTATTCGCCCTATTTGCTGTCATGTTACAATTTCAAAAATTTTATTTTCATCGTTTCAAGGCGTTAAAACGATATGGGCCCAAACTATACACATATGACATCCATTATCCATTACCCACTATCCATTAACCATTATCCACTATCCATTATCCATATTTCGATTTGGCTTGTTTTACATCGTTTTGAGTCGGTTTTTTTCGTTTCTTAGTCGTTTCGAGACGTTTTGAACCATTTTTATCAATATTTGACGTACTTGGTCGTTTTTTGCCTTTTTCAAAAAACTCAAGTTTTGCTAAGATTTCCTCAATTTGGCCATATTATGCCATAATTTTGGCCACATTTTTACACTTTTTTACAACTTGTTCGGAATTCCTTGAAATTTCGATTTGGCTTGTTTTATATCGGTTTGAGTCGGTTTTTTTCGTTTCTTAGTCGTTTCGAGACGTTTTGAACCATGTTTATCAATATTTGACGTACTTGGTCGTTTTTCGCCTTTTTCAAAAAAATCAAGTTTTGCTAAAATATGGACAATTTGGCCATATTATGCCATCATTTTGGCCACATTTTTACACTTTTTAACAACTTGTACGGAATTCCTTGAAATTTCGATATGGCTTGTTTTATATTGTTTTGAGTCGGTTTTTATCGTTTATTAGTCATTTCGAGACGTTTTTAACCTTTTTTATCAATATTTGATGTACTTGGTCGTTTTTCGCCTTTTTCAAAAAACACAAGTTTTGCTATCAATATTTGACATCACTCCAAGTCACGACCCTCATTCCCACTACCTTGCCCACTACCTTGGCCTTCCTCGTGGATTGAATGCCGAAAAAGCTGAGATTGACGAACCGAAGCTGGAGCCATCGGTGGAGCCCCGTCAGTCAAAACTCCAAGGAGACGCCTCATGAACTCATCGATATCTGCAGGCCTCCTCTCTGGTGGTTTCTCCAAGAAAGCTCGAATCTCACAAGTCACTAGCTGGGTCTGCTATATTAACAACATATCAAAACATTACAATCAAATATACTAATTGAATGAATATGACTAATAAAATTTATAATCGTACCGCAAAACTGTCAACCGAAGGTGGAATACGCAGCGGACCAACTGGACGATCGAGTCTACGTGATCTGGGATCCACCAGAGGATGAGAAACTCGATCATACCAATCGAGATAATCATCTGTGACTGCCCAATAGTACGTCGCTCGTGGCTCCCGAATCTGTATCAAAGGCCTGGGGTCCTGATCCCACACACCAAGCAAATCCTTCTCAAAGCCTCAAGGGACGCGACCTTTCCATCTCATTCTAATTCCGCCTTTCTTCTCTGTTCGAGTTTCTGTTCGAGGTTTGGTGTTTAGATCGGACAACAGCGGCTTATCCCCGCATCAAATTGGTATCAGAGTTGTGTTGACACCATCTGTCTTCACAAGAACATCAAGAGACCCCCTATCCAGAAAATCACAAAAATCCATTCATCCCAACACCCATCACAAATTCATCCATCCCTACCAAAAACGCAGCCATCAAAAACCCTAAGGAATTGCTGGAATTTCTTCCCTTGGAGCCCAAACAAGATCTTCAAGGAAAGGAAATCTTATCTTCTCTACAAGGAAAATCAAGTTAGTTGTTATTTTTATTCATCTTAATTTTTGCTGAGATTAATATCTCATAGTCTGTAATTTTCGTTTTGCTGAGACAATATACATATATATATATTCAAAAAAAAAAAAGAAATCGAAATGTCTCAAAGTCAGCATTTTATTTTACGTTTTGTTGAGTCAAAGTCTAGTTTGATATTATTTGAGTCGGAACTCAAGAAATCGGAGGAATCGGGATTGCCACGAGCCCGAACGAAGACGAAGGAGTTTTAGGCCGCAAGACGCGAACCGCGACCGCGGAATCTCACCCGCGACCGCGGAATTCCACCCGCGATCGCGAAAATCGCACTGTTTCCCCAGAACCTAAATCCGCGACCGCGGCACCCAGAACCGCGACCGCAGATCTTCTACTGCCTCAGTTTGCCCTGTTACTACAGCTACAAGCCATCCCTATTACTACCTAGCCCTCTCGACTCCGTCTACGATCCTTCATCGACATCAGTCGGGACAAGTTAAGGTACGCTTCCTTTTTTACCCTCTTGAATTCAAACGTGAGCCAAATTAGTTGTTTGCATTTACATTCTTGCAAACGTTTTTGAGTCTTTGTTTCTTTCTTTCGTTGAATCATTTTTGTTTTGATTTAGAGCCTTGAAGTTGAAACCCCGCCCCTACACTAGCCATCTCCATCTCTACCATCACTCATATTAAGTGCTAGGAGCTTGTTAGTTTCAATCTATTGGGTTATTGATCCATACAAGGCAATTCATCAATAAAAGCTTGTTAAAACTACAATTGAGAGAGAGTGCAGAGGAAAACATACGAGAGTAAACACTTGCGAGTTGTTTTCGTTTACACTCACTTAACATTGTTCTGTGTTAGTCTTTTCTTTGATAATGGACAGGTTAGTTTCTCCCAAAAGGAGACCTCCAAGGGGATATCAGCAGGAGTACATGGAGAGTGAAGATTGGCAACTATACTGAGATGTCCAAAGAAGAAAAGGACGTGAGCTAGAGCAAATTGGTCTTGCCAAGATCAAGCTGAACATTCCAAGATTTGAAGGTTTGGACGTGGATGAGTATATGGAATGGGAAGCCAAGGTTGAGCAGATTTGGAGTTGTCATAACTTCATGGAATTCCAAAAGGTAAGATTTGTTGTTCGTGAATTTACCGGCAATGCACTGAAATTGTGGAATAATCTTGAGGAAGAAAGGAGAAGAGCACTTGATCCACCTGTGAACACTTGGAGGCAAATGAAGACCTTAATGAGAGCTCGCTTTGTGCCTCCATATTTCGCGCGTAAGCTCAGGCAAAGGTTGGAAAATTTGAGGCAAGGAACCATGTCAGCAGAGGAGACATACAATGCAATGCAGGCTGCTACGGTTCGAGCTAATGTGCATGTAAATGAGGAGACTACTATGAATAGGTATCTTCATATACTAAACTCTTATTTAGCTAACAAAGTATATTTGTATAGCTACTCCTCCATGGAAGAATTGTTGCACTTGGGCATCAAGATTGAGAGGAGAACAAAGGCCAAGAAGCAAAAAGAAATAGAGAAGGCTACAGAAGAATGGCAAGCGCGAGTGGAAGCGCGAGTGCAAGTGGTAGTGAAAAACAGCTTTGCTAAGTTAGAAGCCGAGCTTGAGCGTTGGAGTTGTCAAGTCAAAGAGGCTGCCAAGAAGAACGAAAAGGATAAGAAGCCAGAAAGGAATCTATGGCATGCCTCTCCATCACAAGAAGTTAACCCAGGGAGCACTTCTAATCTTTCTACTAAAATTGAAGATATTTTGTGCTTAAACTGTCAAAGTAGAAATCATATGATTAATGATTGTCCTGATATGCTTAATCACCTAGAACAAATTGAGATTGAATATGAAATAGGTGATAGTATTGATGATGTTGTTTGTATTGATGATCCTAAAACTGATTTAGATAATGAGGTTGAAATTGATTATGAGCATGTGGATTCATTGATTGATAGGAAGGATTTGCATGTACAAACTGCTCATTGTGTTGAAATTCTAGGAGAAACTCATTGTCTAGATAAAGTTGAGGATTGCAACATGATTATTGATGAAGGTAGTTGTGGTAATATTGCTAGCATGGAATTGAATACTAAATTGCAAATTACTTCATTATGCTACCCTAGTCCTTTAAAACTGCATTGGATGATTGATTGTGTTGATGTGATTTTGAACAAGCATGTTAAGGAAGCCATGACATTAGGACATTGTGATGATACTATTTCATGTGATGTTGTGCCTATGCAAGCTTGTCAACTTTTATTGGAATATCCATGGCAGTATGATAAGAGAGTTGCTCATGATGGTTTTGCTAGTTGTTATTCGTTTACATTTCCTAGAAAAGTTGTTGTTCTTCCACCTATGGTTCTTTTGCAGGTCACTGATAAGTATGAGAAAAGGAAGGACAAGGACAAAGGAGCTAAAGGGATGAAGGGAAGCAATGCACTCCAGCAGCAATCCATCATTTCCTCAAGGTGGAGCTATGCACTCAAGACATTCAAGAGGAAGTTGTGCATCAAAGAGGATGACGTCTATGAAGATCGTTCAATCATTCATGTCAAATATGATTTGAGGTCGAATCCTTTTCAAGAAGGGGAGAATGATGCGGGAGCATCTGAGCTATCATCAAGGACGCCCCGTCCTAAATCTAAAGATGTGCTAACCACTGGAGCTAGGGATAAAGATCGCTATGCGCCATCATTGAAGTCATTGATAGTAGCCCGAGCTCGTATTGTAGTCATTCAAGCTCGTAGAGATCCGGTTCGAGTCAAGATGAGAAGTCAAGTACTGAAGATGAAATAAACTAGACTTCAAGACGAAACTCTAGGCTTTGGAATCGCTCAATTCCGATCTCGGACGAGAGAGAACGAGCCGTTTCAAAAAGAGCTGTTGGTGACATGTCTACAAATCCGCGGATCGCGGGCTGTTTCCATTGATTCGCAGAACTAAATCCGCGACTGCGGCTCCTTTTCCGCGCCCGCGGATTCCCTGCTGACGACTTCCGAGATTATCTTGTTTTGATTGTTTCCGAGATTATTTCTTTTAATTGGTTTTTAGCTATTTTTAGGAAATACTTTTATTGCTTTATTTCTTTTAATTGGCATCCTTATGAACCCTATATAAGGTTTGCCCTAGTTATTGTTTAGCCCCCCCCCCCCCCAAACTTTGATATTGAATACAACGTTTATCGTTTTTTCCTCCCAAAAGAGAGCTTTTGTGAGAAGAGTGCCCCGTGTGCATTGTTGTTGAACTCGCCCTAGTTGTACTTGTGTGTGTCAATCTCCTCCATAAGGTTGGTGCTATCGGGACTCCATAGAACATTCTCCAGGTGCCTTGACCCACCATAGTAATTGTGTTTGGTTGTAATCATCCGTTGGGGTTTCTTCATCATTCGGTAAGGTTCTTGTTCTTAAGTTCAGGGGTTTTATCGTTGTTTGATTTGGTTCCAATTGGCCTATCATTTGACTTATCCTTCTTTCATCTCATTCTAATTCCGCCTTTCTTCTCTGTTCGAGTTTCTGTTCGAGGTTTGGTGTCTAGATCGGACAACAACGGCTTATCCCCGCATCATCTACCCCTTGGCTTTTGTTGTAGTAGACAATGAGAATAATTTTCTCTTGGTCCTTCTTCTTTGAAGAGTTGAAGTGGGTGGAGGGATTATTAATGATGGGTGGAGAGATTATAAGTGATTGTTAGAGAGATAAGTTTTGACAAGAATAGATAGTAATACCTGGAGGGATATATTATAGAGGGTGACAGGTTTTGTGATTGTATCAGGTGATTTGTGTTGATGGAGCACACTTTGGAGGGAGATTCAATTACCAACTTCTTCTAGCTATTTTCCAAGATGGAAACAAACAAATCTACCCCTTAGCTTTTGTTGTAGTAGACAGTGAGAATAAGGATTCTTGGTCCTTCTTCTTTGAAGAGTTGAAGTGAGTGGAGAGATTATTAATGATGGGTGGATAGATTGTTAGTGATTGATAGAGAGATATGTTTTGACAAGAATAGATAGTGTTACCTCGCGGGATATATTATAGAGGGTGACAGGTTTTGTGATTGTATCAGGTGATTTGTGTTGATGGAGGACACTTTGGAAGGAGATTCAATTACCAACTTCTTCTAGTTATTTTCCAAGATGGAAACAAACAAATCTACCCCTTGCCTTTTGTTGTATAAGACAGTGAGAATAAGGATTCTTGGTCCTTCTTCTTTGAAGAGTTGAAGAGGCTTTTTATATCTCGCCACCTATGATTGGTCATCCTGTCACCCTTATTGTTATGAACCAAAGTTATTTTTGGTATGGTTTTGTATGCTTGCTCGTTAGTAAACTTCAATATTTATGTGGAAATCTTCAATGAAGGAATATAGGAAACATCTTATGCATATTTTGATGAGTACAATTGCGAATCTTTGTTAATTTGGTTAATATCTCAACACCCTTTACTGTACATCTTATCGCCTATCAAGTTATGAACAATGCCGCTTGGGTATGGTATATAACACTAAATAGAGCTAATTTTTCATTATCAGAGAAGCTTAAAGCATACAAACTAAAAAATCAACACCCTTGCACTTATATTTGATGCGGGGATAAGTTGTTGTTGCCTGATCTAGACATCAAACCTCGAACAAAAACTTGAATAGAGAAGATAGGCAGATTAGAATGAGACGAAAGAAGAATAAGTCGAATGATAGACCAATAATGAAGAACCGGGATTAAAACGACTAATGATGTGAATAACGAGTAAAACCGACTTAAAACGCCTAATGGGGCAAAAATCGAGTAAAACCGGGCTTAAAAAGACTAATGAGGCGAAAATCGAGTAAAACCGGACTTAAAACCACAAATGAGGCAAAAATCGGGTAAAACCGGGCTTGAAACGACAAATGGCGCGAAAATCGGGTAAAACCGGCTTTAAACGACTAATGCCGCGAAAATCGGGTAAAACCGGGCTTAAAACGACTAATGGCGCGAAAATCGGGCTTAAAACGACTAATGGCGCGAAAATCGAGTAAAACCGGGTTTAAAAAGACTAATGAGGCGAAAATCGAGTAAAATCGGGCTTAAAACGACTAATAACGCGAAAATCGAGTAAAACCGTGCTTAAAACGACAAATGAGGAAAAAATCGTGTAAAACTGGGCTTGAAACGACAAATGGCGCGAAAATCGGGTAAAACCGGCTTAAAACGACTAATGTCGTGAAAATCGGGTAAAACCGGGCTTAAAACGACTAATGGTGCGAAAATCGAGTAAAACCGGGCTTAAAAAGACTAATGGGGCGTAAATCGAGTAAAACCGGCTTAAAAAGACTAATGGGGCGAAAATCGAGTAAAACCGGCTTAAAACGACTAATGGTGCGAAAATGGAGTAAAACCGGCTTAAAACGACTAATGGCGCGAAAATCGAGTAAAACCGGCTTAAAACGACTAATGATGCGAAAATCGAGTAAAACCGGCTTAAAACGACTCATGATGCGAAAATCGACTAAAACCGTCTTAAAACGACTAATGACGCGAAAATCGAGTAAAATCGGCGTAAAATAACTAATAACGCGAAAATCGAGTAAAACCGACTAATGTTGCGAAAATAGAGTAAAATGGAATTAATTGTTTTCAATTGCGAGCTTTTTTAAATTTTTTGTTTTTTTATTTTATTTTCCTTTTATTTCTGATTTATTAAATGTTTGTTAAATGTTTGTTAAATGTTTGTTATTTAAAGACATTCCGAGATTATAATGCATTAAATAAAGTAATGCATTATAAATTCAAGAAAATGCATATGTTATATGTATTAGTCTTTTCCGAAAAAATAAATAATTTATATAAGAAAATCATTTTTAAAGATATAATTTAGTGAGAAAATTATATCAAATAAATATTGACTTTATGTTATTTATGTGTTTATGAAACCGGGATTCTAGAAGATCGAGCAAAGTAGACGAGGTTCTTACGCTCCGTTCCGAATCCAAGCTTCGTTCGTCAATGAGGTAAGTGGTGGTTCCCTCTTGCTCATTTATTCCATAGTCGTCTTATTAAACAATTAATTTGAATTGTTAATAAGTTGGGATAAATATAATCTTTTGTTTGCATGGGAACTTAATATGTTAATGATGTGAATAAAATGAATCATTATTATTAGGTTGTATATTATGCTAGAACGACCTATGTATTATTATTACCGTAGGGTAGACCTGGCAATCGGGTCGGGTCGGTCGGGTTCGGGTTAAGGGTGCTCCGGGTCTGGTATTTTTCGGGTCGGGTCATTTCGGGTCTCAAATTACTGGGTCAAAACAGGTCGGGTTGTTACGGGTTTATAGGCGGGTTGGGTCGGGTTCGGGTCTAAAATTACCGGGTCAAAACAGGTCGGGTTGTTACGGGTTTATAGGCGGGTCGGGTTCGGGTCTAAAATTACCGGGTCAAACAGGTCGGGTTGTTACGGGTTTATAGGCGGGTCGGGTCGGGTTCGGGTCTAAAATTACCGGGTCAAACAGGTCGGGTTGTTACGGGTTTATAGGCGGGTCGGGTTTGGGTCGAAAATTTTGGAGTCAAACAAGTCGGTTTGTTACGGATTTATTGTTAGATCGAGTCGCTTTGAGTAAAAACTTACCGAGACATAACAAGTTGATTCGTTACGAAATATTCATGTTAAATTTGGGTCAATCTTAATTGCAAATTTTAATGTATGCTTCGATAGCAACGCCACTACATTACCTTCTTTTCATTTATTTGAATAAGTTTGGCATAGTAACTTTTAGTAGATTAGCTAATATTTGAAAAAAAACGAATGAAAACATTTATAAATTACAATTTACAACCTATGGACAAGTCAATAACCATCGACTAAATAAAACACGGTAGGTTCAATGCGACGGCAAATAAAGACCTAATATGTTGCTCAAAATCAAAACACATCTTCACAACCATAATCAATCCATCGTTTAATGCAATTCAAGATAGATAGAGTATTAAAATGAAAACAATCTGTCAACTTAGTCACATAATTCAAACTGCAACAAAATAACAATCTCATAACTGAGAAAGTAAAACATGTTCTTCATATTCTTGTCAATCTTCCATGTCCATTGGCATTGGACTATCTTCACTGTCATTGTTGATGTCCATTCTTGTAAATTGGATTTCTAATCCTTCTTCTAAATCATCTTCGGGAGTTGTACAATTAAAACTGTGAATTAAACTCATATATATAAGATCTAAAATATCATAATAATGTGAAACAAACTAACTGCTTACCTTCTTCAAGGTCTAGTCCATAAAGCCAAGAACGAGTCGTCAAAAGAGCTTCGGCGGAATCCTTATTAAGAGAAGATCTCCACCTTGTAATAACTCTACTTCCCATGCTAAATGCATATTCGGATGACACGGTTGTTATAGGAATGACTAGAATATCTCTTGCCATCCTAGAGACACTAGGATATCTATGAGCATTTTTCCCCCACCAGTCAAGCACATCTAGATCTTTAACTAATTTTTCCAGAGTCTCATCCAAATATAGCTCAATTTCTGATTTTTCTGTAGAAACATCATAAGAGGAAGCAAATCCCTAGACACAAAATAAACATAGGTAAAACATGCTGAAATATGATAAAAGTAACTTATATTATTTATTTAATTTACCTCAAACTCTGCAGGGTCCATCGGATTAAGAGTAGTAGTCGTGTCATTACTGTTTGAAGCCTACTCTTGATAGAACTTCAGAAATTTGTCTTTCACATGTTTGGATTTCAATGGAGCGCTTTCAATATCCAACTTCTCGAAACAATGATGGATGAGCTGAAACTTGTAACGAGGATCCAACATGATGGCAAATGAAAGAATCAAACTGTAAGAGCTCCAAGCACAACCGCCTTTAAAGTGGCCTAAGTTGCCAGTTGCCACTACATGGAATCACTTTCATGCCAACATCAATTCCCTTCTTGATTTGCAATTCCTTTCTTATTCCCTCTTTACTTTTCCCTCTATAATATAATTGCAGTGTAAACATTACATTTAGCACTAAATCTCGTTTGAGATACATTCATTTAGCACTAAATCTAAGATAAACAATAGTGCTAAAGCTTAATGTGTCATATTCTATAAGCTCCTGCATAATTTCATCATATGATTGTACTAGATAAGCTCCTGCATATTCTATAAGCTCCTGCATAATTTCACTATATTATATACCTCACACCTTGATTCTCACTATCACCGACTACTAATATACATCACTTTCCCTTCTTCTATACATGGGCACATAGTACATAGTGAGGAACAAACCACAGAGAAAAAAAAAACGAAGCATAAGCTATACTACAATGCTCAAAGTCTAAAACGAAGCATTGTAGAACTGAATGAACCTGAGAGAGTGAGAGCTGCTGCGTGAAGACGACTTCTCTGGGCAGAATCGACTTCTCTGGTCTGTAATCAGGTTCGACTTCTCTGGGAGGATCAAAATCGACTTCTCTGGGAGGATCAGAATCAACTTCTATGGGAGGATCAGAATCGACTTCTCTGGGAGGATCAGAATCGACTTCCTTGGCCTTTGCTGCTGCGTGAAGACGAGCTCAGCTGCGCGAAGACGAGCTGCTCAACAGTCAATTTGGCAAGACGAAGTCACGAAGGAGATGAACATGAAAGGGAGAGATGGGGGCGCCGTCAAATTTTTGTACATAAGAAAGTGAGAGCTGCTCAACAGCTCAGCAAACAAAACCCTAGTTGGAAATTATAAAAATAATTTTGATTAAATGATTAAATTTTACAAGGATGGTGTAATTTGAAAAGTTAGAAATTTTGATTTAATTATATTCATATGGTTAAATGTCTTTAATAGACATTAAAATCAAGTTTCATTTCATTCCGACATCATTTGGGCATCGTTTTGTCAAATTGGGTCTTAAGCCCATTTAAGGCTTTTTAGCGTTTACGCATAGTTCTGAGCCTCAACAGCTCAGCAAACAAAACCCTAGTTGGAAATTATAAAAATAATTTTGATTAAATGATTAAATTTTACAAGGATGGTGTAATTTGAAAAGTTAGAAATTTTGATTAAATTATATTCATATGGTTAAATGTCTTTAATAGACATTAAAATCAAGTTTCATTTCATTCCGACATCATTTGGGCATCGTTTTGTCAAATTGGGTCTTAAGCCCATTTAAGGCTTTTTAGCGTTTACGCATAGTTCTGAGCCTCGTTTTGTATGAGCGAGACCTTACTGATATTTTATATGCCTAATAAGACTAACTTGTATAATTTTTCGAACAATAATCAACATCGATGTTGTAGACCATACATATTGCGCCAAGTTATAGAGTTATCACTAGTTTGGTTTTACAAAGGAGGTGCTATTTGAAATGTTAGAAGTTGTGATTGGAAGTTACCCACATGGTTAAATATCTCTAATAAGCATTGAAACCAAGTTTCATTCCATTCCGACATCGTTTGGGCGTCGTTTTTCCAAATTGGCCTTAAGCCCATTTAAGGCCTTTTAAGGTCTTTGAGCGTTTACGCATAGTTTCAAGCCTCGTTTAGTGTAAGCGAGACCTTAATGGGACTTTATATGCCTAATAAGACTAAGTTGTATAATTTTTTCAATCATAATAATACATCGATGTTGTTGACCATACATATTGCCACAAGTTAGAGAGTGATGACTAGTTTGATGTTTAGAAAAGGAGGTGTTACTTGAACATGAAGAAGTTTTGATTGAGAGTTACCCACATGGTCAAATATCTCTAATAGGCATTGAAATCAAGTTTCATTCCATTCAGACATCGTTTGGACGCCGTTTTGCCAAATTGGACCTTAATCTCATTTAAGGCCTTTTAGTGTTTACACATAGTTTCGAGCCTCGTTTTGTATAATAAGACTAAGTTGTACATTATTGGTACTTTATATGCCTAATAAGCGAGACCTTATTGGTACTTTATATGCCTAATAAGACTAAGTTGTACATTAATGGTACTGACACTTCATTTTAGTAGTGTTATTGATAGATTATTAGTGTTGTTGACAAAGTAATAATGATGTTGACAATTTAGTTAGCCGTGTTGACAACTTAACTAGCCATGTTGGCAGTCTATTGGTCTCGTTGACAGTTTAATAGTTGTGTTGACAATTTAACCAGTCCCGTTGACAGTTTATTTAGTCTTGTTGACAATTTAATTAGCCATGTTGACAGTTTACTTTACTAGTTCTCTAAAAGTTTAATTATCCATATTGACAGTTTATTAGTCTTAGTGACAGTTTATTTAATTGTGTTGACAATTAAATGTTGTTGACAATAGTTATCTAGTGTGTTGACAATTTGTCCAATCTGTTGACAGTTTATTAATGTTGTTGACAATAGTTATCTAGTGTGTTGACAATTTTTTGGGTAAAATTTACAATTTCCGCTTCTTTATTACTTTTTTCTTTTTGGCCAAATTTTCGGGTCAAAAACAGGTTGGGGCGGGTCAACCCATTTTTGACCCAAAAAAAATCGGGTCAATCGGATTTGACAGAAAACGGGTCACGGGTTCAATTTGACGGGTTATGACCCAGAAAAATCGGGTTGGGTCGGGTCGGGTTAATTTCTGCCGGGTCTACCGTAGGGTGATAGATGAACTTTGTGTGTTGTTGTGAATGACATGTATAAGTAGTTTAGGATCGCTACATGCCCTGCGGGAGGCTAGCTGCTTCTTGATAATATAAGGGGATAGGATGAGAAATGCCCTATTGCCCTATGATTGGGTCATGACCGTTCCGCTTATTCGGATATAAGCGGAGGTGCACTTAGCCAATGCCATTAGTCTGGTTCTCTTCCATTAGGTATCCTTCGAGGAAGATATGGTTCAAGAGTTACAAACTGGAATCTTTCACTAAGTATCCCGAGAGGATGACGTGGTTGAAAAGCTTATAACGTGAATGTACGTTTTGAAAGTGAATAAGATAAGTGCAGATTGAGCACATAATTAATATACCTCGAGCGAGGAGTACAACGTGGAAACCGCCCGGCCTCTTGCTTAGTGACTATCTTTTCAATCTGGATTCACATGTGTGGTGATTCACACAATATATGTGGTGAGGTTGATCGTTAGTTCATTATTCTAAGTTGGTTGTTTTAAACATATTGTGTGTAAATTAACTATAATGTTCCCAAATCATATTCTTCCCCTAAGACTCAATCTTTTGGAGTCTTCTCTTGTTGCATATTCTAAACACATAAAACATTCGGTATGAGTATCGAACGTCCTTCACTTTTCGGCTTTCACTCGAGAGTGGATGTGAATACTAGACACGATTACAAGAACCTCACATAAATTCCACTTGTGTAGTCTTTCATTAGACTAACCAACCGTTTTCTTTCCTTTCATGGTTGGTTGGTGTCATCAGGCGGATTTGTGGTGTGAAGAGGAGTCAGGCGTTATAGAAGACGGGATCGTTTTATTATTTAAATAAGGTTTGTCTTAGGATTTGGATTAAAACATTTTATGTAAACTTTGAATTAAGTCTTTTGCTATTTTAATTGAAACTATATAAGTACGCTTCCGGATTGTAAACGTTAAGTTATAATTTGAACGCTTTATATTATTAGAATTGTTTTGTATTTATGGTATTCGTGATAAGCCTTGAGTGGCTTCGGGCGGTTAAGTCTGGGGTCAATGGCGGTAATATTCTCAAGTGATTTTGGGGGTGTTACAAGGAGCCCTATCAATTCTGGTATTGGGAACAGCAGAAAAGTATGGATGCATTGCATTAGCAGTCTCCATAAAGGCATGCAAAGCATTAGGAACTAGAGAGTTTATGTTTACAGGTGGTTCATCAGAGGGGTGGTTCATTAATGGACAATCTTCATATGAGTGCAACAAAGAAGTGCAGCACCCACAACCTTTTGAAAATCTCTCATAGTAAACTCTATGAGTTAACAAGGAATTATCATGGTGCCTAAACTGGATATATTCCTCAAGATCGATAGAAGCTCCAACTGTAACATTGATTAGGGCTCTCTTGAACTTAGTTTTTTGCCTTGCATTGTTAATCTCATCCACCTTGATCAACCTGTCCAATCTGTTCCTTCGGATGATGTGATTGAAGCCCTCAGCATTGGCCATGTAGAAAGGTAAGAGTGGTATTTTGAGGAACATACATCTATATCTGTCATGACTTGGAAACTCAAACTAAAGTTTAAATCAAAAGGTCTAACCACTACAATCTTTTCTCCTATTTTGTAGGGTCTATTCTCATAAATTTTGTCCTTATCCTCCTTGTTTGAAAAGTAAAAGATCGTCCAACAGTTACCAATATGGAAAAACTGTACATCACCTTTACAGGGCTTGTATGCATACTTAAACCTATTGGCAATGTTGACTTGATCAGGAGGTCCAGTGGTTGCTCGAATGACCAGCCCTAAAAACACCAAGTGTTGTAGATTGTTCTTCAGCTCTCGAACAAACTCTTCATCTGCAGCTTCAGGGTCATCTGGTACTTGGTATGATGGTAGTTCCTGGTTAGGGTTTGGATTACCCTCCTGCATGTCCTCCACCATGAAGTTTGTGTTTAGGTTATCACCAGGAAGATTTTAAGGAACATTGGAAGATTGTAGATCAGCAGCATGAAAGTTTTGAGTAAGGGTAGGGATTTCATTTTGAGGGATAATAGGATCCATCACATAAGGGGCGGTGACAAAGAAAAGGTCTTCATTAGAAGAATTAGGGTTGATTTGGAATGCATGCATGTTAGTCCCATACGGGAAACCTACTAAGGCTTGAGAGTATGAACGTTCATCATCCATGAGAGTAAAATATGAAGAAGCATGCAAATATTGACAAGTAGGAAGCGTGTGGAAGAAAAGTTGTGTCTGAGAAGAGTAGAAAGGGTGGCAGGAAAAGAGGAATGTGAAAAGTTCTGGGTTTGTAAGGATGCCTAAAGTGTCTTTATATAATTGAAGGAAACAGGGAATATTATAATATTCTCTCAACATGTCAAATAGTATTCTAGCAGAATGTCTAAGAGCATCTGCATCCATGTTACTTAGAGTAACATAGAATTTTTTTAAAGGTAAATGAAAATGAAATGTAAGTGATTTTGATTGAACCAAGACAAGAGTAACATCTCTTTGTTACTCCTTCTTACACAAATCACTTCACTATCCAATCATTGATCAACATGTGGACCAATAGTAAAATTGTATTACTTAGGTATTGGTAAATGTCTCATAACATTCACAATTCATAAAATTCTATTGTAATTATTTTTCCAATATTTTTATCTTTATATTGACATCCATATTGAGTATATAATATATTGTTTAAATTTATATATGAAAATAAAGATAAAATACATGTTATTTAGTATGAATAACATGATTATAGATGTAAAACTCATAAATATTAAAATAATAGGCTTTGTTACTCCTATGGAGTAACACCACTAAAGATGCCCTAACAACAACAAAAGGTTTTCAAATATTATAAAATAATATAAGCAGAAAGTGGAAGACCATGAGTCACATTTGTCATTTCACAAACGGGATTTTAATTTATTCTTTTTTGTTTTTTGAATCATTATTTTAAAATCGCATCTTATTGAAAGAGTTAATTAGACATTTGACTTTTGTGAAATGTAAAAATCCATGTGGGAAATGCAATACTGAAATATTCGGCGAATATATGATAAAAACCTAACACGGAGGTTTCAATTATGTGATTAACTGAAATGAAGTACAATTGTTCAATATTATAAAATTTGTAACACACTAACATGATTTTGACCGTAGGCGTTCCTTTTTACCGTAGACGTTGTTGTTTGTATTGTGTTATTCTAATTTTGCTGCTTTGTTGCTGTTTACATGTTGATTTTCACCGTAGGCGTTCCTTTTGGAATCCCTAATTTGAAGCAGTTACTCTCTTTCCTCATTTGGTTTTGTGTTTTTGATATCGTTTTCGTAGCTTTTGATCTTCAGTTTTAGGCTAATGGGTGTTTTGATTTTTTTGTCTCTGACTGTTAATGATGTTTTTTGAAATTCTTGTGTAAGGGTTTTGTTCATTCAGTATCTTGTAATGGTTTAGGCATAGCAGTTGTTTTGGATATATGATGAATGATATGTTATAAATATGTTTTGAGATTTCTCAAATCATTTCTTCCTATTTTTTTTGTTCATTTGTGAACGAATGATGATGCTGTTGCGATCTATGTGTTGTAGTTGTCCATTTGGTTTGTGGTTACTGTTGCAATAAACCCATGGCTGAAGGTATGCAAATCAGACGGTTACGTGTAGGCTAAATCGTATGTGAAATTCATCCACGATCAGATAATGGTTCTCATAGTTAAGAAAAAATTAAGAGAAAACGTCAAAAAAAAGTAAGGAAATTACATAACAATGAATACCATGTGTTCTGAATACGAAATTATCACAAAAATGGACCCCGGTTATGGTTCATAGATTTCCAAAAATATTTACACTTGAGTCTACAAACTAAAGAGAATAATGAAATAATCATTAAGAGCAGTACTCAGAGGCGCTTCCATTGTCATCACAACTCTGCAGACATTGCCCCTCTCACCCTACAAATAAAGAAAAACCCAATTAGACAAAAAGCCCCTTTAACATCTCCCTGAATGATGAGAAAATGTTAATATTGAACGTAAAAACCAATGTATCATAAGAAACGTTAGATATGTGTAGCAGTTATTTACTTTGAATCCTCAGAAAAATATAAGAGCATACCTTTGTATGGTTGATATCCATAAGAAGCTTTACCATGACTAATACCTAGGCCCTCGGGAATGTGACAACAAACTCCCCGACAATTTATACCAACCTGATTAGAAGAATATTTAATTAGCACATTCAACACGTAAGAAGTTAAAGATTGAGGAAACAATTGGCTTCTGAATTAAAATATGGATATCTGCAGCATGAAACCCCTTCAGTGATAAGTATTTCAGGTGACATGAGAGACGTATTCTGTTCAAGAAGAGCAAAGGTGACTAATCAAAATTTGAAATTTCACTAATCAGAAGAAGCATTAAATTAAATACTGCTTATATAAAACTGAGAAATAATCTAATAGAACTAGATCCGGAAACCCGCGCTTCGTGCGGGGAAATCACGGTTTTTCGTTTGTAGTTAGTCATTAAATAGACCCTAAATTCTAAATGAGTGAATGATGCTATAATACAATTCTACAAACTCGTAAAATGAAAGTATAACTATTGCATCGGTGGTTAGAACTGAAATCAAGAATGAAAAACTCGTGAAAACGCTTGGATATTGCAATAGGCAAGATATATTTATACCAAAAAAACTCTAAGTAACATCATCCTTCAATTCTGCAATCAAGTTGGAAGATGAAAGTCTAAAAGGAAGAAGAAGGGTTGAATATCAACGGAAGAAATAAAGCCTAATCGATAAATTAAATTTAACTCAATAACCCAATTAGGCTCAATGTATTAATTACGGTGCCTCGGTACGGATTGACATTACTTTGTTAAATCCATCAATTTTTATATAAATTGATATAGATATAGAGTTTTGTCTATATACATATACTTAATATATTTTTTCATATATGTACTTTTTAGTAAATTATAATAAAATGATTTGAGTATCTCTATATATGTACCAAAATCACATAGTCGTTTACGTTGCTCGGATTGCTCTTCATCATCGTCATACAATTTGGAGGTGAAGAGCGAAGAAAAAAAGATGAAAATTGTGGAAATATTAAACAATTAAGCGCGTAATTATGATTTTATTAAATACTTAATAAGTCTTAATTATGATTGAATAATAAGAGATAGAAAAAAAGAAAAAATTAGGTTTAAACATTTATTAGTCCCAATTGACATTACTTTCTCAAACCCATCAATTTTTATATATAGATAGATGATTCAATCAATAATTTTCTCAATTGGAAGCAGAATTGAAAACTCACTTTTGACAAAGACATATCTACACGGAAAATGTATGGTGATGAGTTATCTATGTACATTTCTAAGTCATTTGTGCCTGAAAAATCGGAATGCTCATTTATTAGTGTGTCACTTGATCCCAAATTAAGAGAACTATCCTTCATTAGCTTCATGCTTAGGCTGTTAAATCTGCCTCTTGACTCTTGTGTAATGTCTTGATGCCTTTCTCCAATCCGTTCGTGTTTTCATCAATGCAACAAACTTGTCGTATGAGGAAATTTGGATGTGGAGAGAATGGTTTCAAGGCAATCTGAATAACCATAATGAGCAGCATAATGCAAGTAAGTATGTCCCTGTTTTGAATCAAACATCTATATCTGATCAAATAATAAAATTGCTAAATAAGTCCTTCAATCCTAGTAACCCAATTCCTTTGTCTTTAATTTGACCATCCAACAATTCACAGAGTAAAATAAAAGTGAAAAGCTTCAAGATTTCACATTTTCTGCACAATCATTCATAACTAATTACAGAATCAACTCATAATATATCATATAGCCTACAATCTGAGCACATATCAGTAGTGAAAATATCAATGTCTATTATAGAGAACATATTAGATTGTAAAAAATGCATATTTTAACCAATATGTGATTCTTCTGGCCATGAATACCAAATGATCTCAACATACATAGATGCTCCTGATTTCAATATTACAAAGAGAATCATCAGAGCCATCTCATGGTTTATATAAGATCAGGTTCGGAGGAAACAAAAGTGGGAAACTTACCAATTTATTAGAAAACCCTAACCTTCCAACTCGATTTCCCCCTCATTGTCTTCAACACCATCCTCACTCTCAGTGTAATCATCTTCTTCGTCCTCGGCCAACCAATTCATCCATCTTGTAGGGAGAGGTAGAGGCTGCGAGAAGAGAGTTTAGAATTCAGATCACAGTTTTAAAAAACGATCATTTTATTAAGTTGATAAATCTTTATCAAATTGACCCCGTAATTGCAGCCATTAGAAATGTGGACACATGAATGAAGCATCATAAGTTGGATTTGTGAAGCTAAGACCAAAGAGAAATAGAGATAGTTCCCAAATATCCTATATATACATAAGTTAGTTTGGAAGTTTAGTGTTGATTAAACTAACAAAAATATCCTTCAAATAAAAGTTCATTAGGAACTGAGAATTGATACATACCTAGTTAGCCCAAGAATGAAAAGTGTTATAGCAGGATCTTCTTTATCACTGGACGTTGAACTCGCCTACACATACAAAAATAGAGCTATTTATTTAAAGGATGATGCTTGATTTAGTGGGAAACCTTAACCATTTTCTAATGATAATGGCATAATGGAAAATGTGCTTGTGATGCTATCACGTTTGGAAACAATCCTCTAATATTTAATTCATACTTCTGAGCCCCGTAATTAGTTAGTTAAGTTCTTGAAAGGTAAATTAAAAGATGTAGAGTTCCAATCCTACCGGTGCTTTTTGCCATTCAAGAATGCTTGAAAGCAACTGAAACCTGAATACATTGGCAGAGATTAAATAACAACAGAGGACAAAAGAAACATGTTGTTCTTTCTTCGGCAATTTTTGATCTCTACTAACAAAACTCATGAATTCAGAACCCAAAATTATAAGAAAAACAAAAATCAACAGGAAAAAAGGATCCGCAAATCTGAAGAAATCAATAGACCTTTTTAATAGAAAAGTAGTTCCCCAGAGTTGAGATTCACCCCATCTAGATCCGACTGAATGAACCACAATCGGTCAAATCACCATTTGCATCCTTTGACTCACGAAACAAACGCAGTGGAAAAATTCCATAGACCCCTCGACGAAATTAGATCATCAACTCAATAATGGGGGGTAAAGAGAAAAACGGGGGTAAAGATTAAGAATAATGGGATCAGATATTACAGATTGCACTAATTATTGCTAAACGGTTTTAATCTTTTAATATATAAGGATAATTAGCATTCAAATAATATTTCTAGGGGCTAAATATAAAAATTGCTCTGCTTACAAAAAAAACCTTTTCCACCAGAGTCAACTGACGACATATTTGTTGTTACAACTCGCATGAGGATGTCCCTAGAACTGCAATTACATATTGAGGAAGAATAAGAAAGAGTTCAAAATCCTTGAATCAATAGTCTAAATTAAAGATGCAGATTAAAGTTGAATGCTAAAGACCAGCCATACGTCAGTATGCCGATAATCTTGCTTGTAGACATCCAATTACCCAATTACTACGTCGTTTACACATCTTCTTTGAAGCAACATGAATTGGATTTGTTAGTGATACAATTACATATGAAGCTTGCCTTGTCCATTTTCACATCCATAAATCTCGATGCTACCGAATTACTTAACGTCGTCTTGACGTGATTTCTCATAATTTTCATCAACTGGATTTCATGGCAATTGACTGCACTATATGGCCATAGAATCTTACCTGATATCAATGGTTTTTTGTAATATATTGGCAAACAAAATTTTAGAATCTCAGAGTACAATATTTAATATGAATTCCTTTCATTTTCATAAACTCTGGAAATCACTATTGAGATAATACTTTAACCACCTACTACATACCACAAACAAAGAATATATACCCTCATTGACAAATAATGGCTCATGCCTCAGAATGTATATGTATATAAAGTAAAATATCGCACAAATTCAAAACGTAAGACATGTCAAGTCATGAAACGTACAAATTTGGAACTTGTTGCAATTAAACGTGCAATGTTGAAAAGGGTGTTTTGCAAAGAATCTACTTTCCAAGTAAACAACATCACACCCATAAATCCATTGATATCAGGTAAACTTCTATGGCCATATAGTGCAGTCAATTGCCATGAAATCCAGTTGATGAAAATTAGAAGAAATCCATGGTAAATTAACGGCACACTGCATATGCGCACTGCATATTCTTATCAACTATCCAGTATTCCTGTGATATTCAAATGCAAGCCATCATAACTGAACTTACTAAAGCATGTACATACCAATTTGATTCTTCGGGGATAAAACAGAGAGAAAACATGCCATAAACCTTTACAATAAACCGGCACCAATTTAGGGGTACAAACCCTAAATTGATTTGGGGGAATTAGGTACATACCCTCCTTTCCCTTCTTTTTTTGTTGCGATTCTGATTCTCGGGTTTGAGGCCGCCATTGCAAATTCACAACATGAGGAGCAACTGCTGCCATGGATTCCTCGCAATCAATCTGAATTTCTTCAATTTCGAGAAGTTCTTCGTCGGGATTTTGATCGTCATTTACTCGGTTTATATGCTTAATGAGTGGCATAATCATGTTCCTATAGCTCTGACTTCGTCTATAGCTCTGACTCCTCGTTCTGAGGTTTTTCGATTTTACAGATTTGAAGTAATGGCGATTTATGATCGAATTGATCCTTGTAGAAGTTGGATGGAGAAGGAACTGTAGAAGTTGGATGGAGGCGAATAAACTCTAGAAAGGAATAGAATTGGAAGAAAGGGATTAATATATTGGGATTTTGACGAGGAAATGAAAGGGACGCAAGTAACGGCAAAAAATAGATGAATGTGTTCTTATGAAGCTATTAAAAGATTGGAAAAATATAGGCTTTAAGAGTAGTTATGAGGTACATGTTGCCTTTACTTTGTCAAATTCATGGATTTTTATATATAGATAAATAGATAGATTGTTGTAATAAAAGATGGGATTACAATGAAAAACGAAGATATGACCATAATTAAACCCACCTAGTTTCACATAAATTAGACTAAAAAAGCCATAAACAAAACCTATTATAATAAATCCACATGATTCTATAATACTAGTGTATAGACCCGTGCCATGCACGGGTAATCGAGACTACTTATTATTTTATAATTACTTTAGTAAACTATTAAAATAAGAATTGATATTTTCATGATAACTTATTAAACTACTAATAACTTTATATTGATTAATAATTTTATAAAATAACCTAAAGAAAAAAAAATTATATATCAAATGATATAAAATCTCTTCTTTAAAAGAAATTCATGAATCAAATCGAGAAAACAAAGCTCATAGTTATATAAATTAAATACTAATAAATAATAAATTCTAATGCAACTTCAAAAAACTTATATCCAAAGAAATATTGGTTTAGAAGTTAGTTAGAACAAATTTTATCAGTGATTCCTCATATAGTTTTTGTTGAAATGTTCTCATACGTTAAGTTTATTATTTGTTGGAAAACTCGGTTAATAAAACACAACATAAAATATTAAAAAATCATCTTAGAGACTTAAAAATCGATAATAAATCAAGAAGCCAAGTTGTATTTGTTAAACATTTAGAAAATGTTAAAAATATATTGGTTTAATAACAAAATGAGTACTTGGCACATAGAATTGATGAAGCTATTAAATACATTTTCTTTAATATTTTTTAAGCACCCTTTGCTTTAATATACATGTAGAGATATTAGATAGATATATAAAATAGATTAAGATTATTTTTTAAATTGATATATCTATTTACTAAACAATAACTTAAGTAAAGAATAATTATTAAATCAATTTATAATCATTCAGTTTACGATTTGTCAGAAGGCTAAAATTGGTGAGGACTTTAAAAAAAGTGAAAATATGTGTATATTATAAGATATGACACATTAATGTAACAAATGTTTAAGTAGTATTTTATTTTAGTAGTATAGTTTGTAGTCAAATTTGTTAGAAGTGATTTATATATATATATTTACCTACAAAAGTGATTAGAAAATAATGTTTTATTTTAAATCAAATAAAAATATAAAAACAATTAAAAGAGAACCAATAACAAATTGCCACATGAATGTGGTGGGGCCAGAATCAAGGAGAAACCTTGAAAAGTCTCAGCTTTAATAGATTATATAGATTATAAATAAGGACATTGAACAGAGGACTGATAATGCATTCATGGAAAACAAGCCACCGAGAGAAAATTATGAAATAGTATTGGTTGATAATAAAATAATACCAACGTATAATATCATACTTTTTAAATAAGCCCCATATAGATTCATGAGCATTAATAATATTGTTAAGAGTAATAAGAAAATAGAAGACTGATCTTAGCAAGGACATTAATACAATCAGTGATATGACAGGTCTCCTTATACCAATTAACAGAGTAATACATTAGGCAAATCTTAACACTACGTCAAAAAACGTCAAATATCACGTACAATATAACCCGGGCGTTCAAGTTGCGGGATATAAAAGTTGTGCAAAAAAGGTACGGTAACATAGAACCCAGATCTTTCTATATCCGGGTTATATGTGACGGATAACATAACTTTACAACCCATCGCCTTAGATACCCGGGTTATTTGGTATTTGTGAAAAAATATTTATAAACGCCCGTGATATTTGATAGACACTTGAGATCCGGTTAAAAAATGTACAGTTAGAAAACCCTAAATCAAAGATCCTCATCCTCCTCAAGTGCAACTTATCGATCTGCCTTCTCCCCGCCAAATCAAAGTTTTAGCCTCTCCGCAATTTCAATTTCCACACCCAAAATCTCTCATTCAACCGGAGTACAATCTAGAGTACTTCTGATTTCCTCACTCAATTTCTCTCTACTTTTCTGCATCGAAGAAAATTAGCGTTTGTACGAGAAATTTGGCCAAAAAATGCCCGAATTGAATTGGAAGCATCATGCGCTCCTCACACGAGGTCCACTCCTCTGCAAGGATCTCTATGAGCTTTTCGAAGGTATAACCGGAAGAAGTACATGTTTTTATTCAATTTTGCAAGTTTCTTGATTTTAGGGTTTGGAATTGGGTGGACATTGCTCAGTTTTGTGATTTGCTATGCTGTAGGTGCGAGGCTGGCAATATTGAACGGATATTTGTTAAAGATAAACAAGCAGCTCTCTTACGTTCAGTTTGAGCTGCGAGGCTGTATAAATTAATACGATTGTCAGATGTACTATGGCGTTGTTAATAATGTAGTTGATGAGCAATCCAAGCTTGGGACAAATTATGTTGCTCCTCGGATTGCTTTCTTCAAGGGGGTTGTAAGTGATATCACTCCATTTTTTGCTAAGAATTTCACTATAGAAATGTCCACTTTGTTTATTTTATTAATGCTACAACAATTTCTTCCTTAGCAATTGGGTAGCTATGAGCATTAGGGTTGAATTTAGTGGAAGGGTATGTTATTACCGTAAGTGACAGCACTTCATTTTCTTAAAATAAATGTGGTTACAATATTCACTAAAGGAGAAAAGAGCATAGTTACCATGGATTCCTGGGCATACCACCTGCAGATTCACTTCCAACAATGATTCATGAGGAAAAAAAAGTAGTGGTACTTGATCAAAATTTATGGATCCCAAGGGAACTGATCTTACGTATCTTGCAATTAAGTCTGATCTTCACATCAAATGCAATTTCTTATGCTAATTTTTTATGTTTCATGTAGATAGAAGCTTTGATACAGGATGGTAGTGGTCAAGGGCTCATACTCCCTCTGTTTTGAATAAAGTGTCGTTTTAAGTGTAAAAGGTTGTTTTAAATTAAGTGTCGTTTAAGAATTTTCAACCCATATTTACCTATTTTGCCCCTGCAAATATGGGGAAAGGCACACACCTTTTTTTCTTCTTTTTGCAGGCCTAGAGGCTAGTTTCACACTCTACCTATTTTCTTTTTCATCGGTATGATGATACCAATAGTACTTGTAGTACTGCATGGGTAAACAAATAAAAAATCTTTCCATTTCATTTGTATTCTCCTGAGAGAGAAAATCCATGTATGAATGTTGGAAGGAGCTCTCTTTCCTTTAACAGCCCAAGATACAACCTAGAAGAGGTAATTCTTTACTTTCTTTTTTTTATTTGGGTTTGCTTTATATGCACAATTTCATCTTAGTACAAAATGATGCATTTAGCTATTTTTTTAGCTGAGTATTGGTGTCGATTCCTTCTGAAAATTCTTTCATTTTGTATGTTTTGATGATCTTAGTTAGCCATGACTTCTACCGATTTGGTTGGTGGTGTTGAGATACATGTGAATCACTTTGACTTGAACCTCCCGTTATTTGAGCATGGTTTTGATTTGAACAAACTACCAAAGGAGGCAGTCCCGCTCAATGTTGATCTTGAGGAGGAGCCATGGAATCAATTTGATCCGGACAAGGAAGTAAATGAACGTATGATGGTCGTGTTTAATCACTTTTGTCCCCCAAAGAGCTCAAATGATAAGATTCAAGTGAAGAATGATTTTGATTTGAATGAATTACCGAAGGAGGTTGTCAAACTCAATGTTGATGTTGAAAAGGAGCCATGGCATCGATTTCATCCGGACAATAAGTTAAATGAACAATGGCTAGCTATTTTTGATATCTTTTGTCCTCCGAAGAGCTCCGAGAATTAGTTGTAATTTTAAGTTGGAAATGTTGTTTGAATTTCTATTGGATGGTGATTTGGATGGATATGTAATTTACAAATCCAAAATTTTATGGAACTACTAGTTGTGAAGGAGAATTTCCTAAAGGTCTATAGCTTTTTGTTGATTTTTGAGGTCATGTGTTCTTGTTAGAGTTTTAAGGTAGTTTGATTGTTGTGATTATATATTGTTGTCATTATTTACTGAAGTATAACTCCATATATGACTTCAACCATGTATTTAGTATTGAATCACAACAGTAAATGCACTTAAACAAAGAACCATATTGCACATGCCAAACAAGAAGTTTTCCTACTAACTTGATCGTGCACTATATATACCATTTCATGAAGTTTGCAAAGATGTAGTTACAATCTACTCCATTTATAAAAGGTTTGTTCTTCTGGATTGTTATTTCAAAAGCATGTTTTCAAATTATCGTAAAACTATTCAATATTAGTGCTTCTAGATTGTCTTTTATTTTGTTTTAGAACAAACCTTTAGCACAGCACAGCACAACATGCATATGATGTAGTTACAAACTTACAATCTACTCCATGTTTATCCAAAATAATAAGCAAGGTTACAATTTGAAAACATGCATCAACATCACAACTATTTTCATCCTTGTATATTTCGTATGTCAAATTGATAAAGATTTACTTTCAGCGTGAGTGGGTTGATGTTCTTCCTCGGGTTGATGTTCTTCGTCGGGTCGATGTTCTTCGTCGGGTCGATCTTCTTCGTCGGGTCGATGTTCTTCGTCGGGTCGATATTCTTCCTCTATATATGGCTCATTCAAATCAAGAGTTGGGATGCTACTTAGATACGCTTCAACGAGCGACGATGTTTCTTCATCATCCTCCGAATCCACTTGTAAATCTATTTAATTATAAAAAGATTATGAATAGATATGAAAATATTGTTGAGTAGTTAAATTCGATTAAATTATACAGTATGGAGAAACTTACCAGCAACATTAGCCTCAGTTTCATGTGCTTCACCGCTGAGCGCTTCATTCAAATCAAGTGTCGGGATTCCGCTTGTATAGCCCCCAACGTACAAGGGTATATTTCCTTCATTTTCTCTATGAGACCATGAATCAGGCCATTCATTAAAATCAGATGCAGTGTTTTCATTTGGAAGCTCATTCAAATCAAACCCATGACTAGAAGTCATGGATGATTAGTTTAAAATTTGAAGAAAATAAAAACTGGATCGGAATAGGTAGTCATGGACGTCTAAAAAAGTTGTTTGTATTTATAATTTTAATTAGTTCTCTATAATTTCGTTTTGGCTCCAAATTCCAAATTTTAAGCTCAAAATTAATCCCTCCAAAAATGAAATTTTTTGATGCAAAATGGAGGAGTTGCCGGCATGAGTGAAGATGAAGGGTCTCTGACGAAGGATGAGCTTGAAGAAATGTTGTGTGGGGGCCACTCTTTTAAATTTTCCTTATCATTCTTCTTACTTACCCATGCAAAATAGAAGCTCGGTGTATCCAAGATCCCAGAAGTGATGATTCAAAATAAGGGTAAAAAGGTAAAAAGAGAAGGCAGTATTAATATCTGTGCATATCCTAAAACGACACTTAATTCAAAATAGAGAGAGTATCTAACTTCACAACTTTTAATATAAGATTGGAAGACCATGTACTTTTCTTTTCTTATTCTCATATTTCAATTGCTGATTTCAGGGACTCAAGCTGACATTTAGTTTTGCTGACTGGATGATTTATAAGTTATGGCCTTTAGAATGCTAGCTTTGCATCTTTGTTACATATTCCAGGGAATATTATGTTTGAAGTTCTTATAGTGAGCATTTACAAATATCTTAAGGGCATCCTGAACTTAGGGCTATCTTCATTAGCTCCTAATATTCTTTCTTTGGGCTTGCTTAAATCTCTATATGTTTATAACCAGCTTTTATGTTGTAAACTTATGTGTTAGCTATACCACATCAGCTTCTGTACTTATCAACTGTAATTACAGAAGATAATGGTATCTGCTACTTTTATGATAGCTTATGCATGATCACTGAAGCTGGAACTTTTTCTGTTGGGTGCTTGTCTAAGGTTCCAACAGAAAATCAGTCACATCCACAGACAGAGACCCAAGCTCTGTCTCGGCCTTGAAGCGAAGGTGGTTATGGTCGTTGGAGCCTCCTCCAGAAACATCCTCGAGCTCTGTCTCGACCTTGCCACGACCAGTCGCAAACTAATTGTTGTTGTCGCCGAATTGATGCCTTAATTAACAACGCTGGCATTAGAGGTGAAATTCGTGTTCTATTTGTTTTGTTTCAGCAATTAAGTAGGTTAGGTTTTAGGTATTAGAGGCAGATGCTGGAATCATTGAGAATTAGGGGGGAAATTGATTTGCTTCTCTTTTATGATGGTGATATGCTTGATAAACCTCAAATAAAGCTTGGATAGTGCAAGAGAGGTGAAAATTGATTTGTTTCATCAACTTAGCTGCAAAGTTTGATATCAGATTGTTGTTTTATGTTAGCTATACTTGCTTAATCCAGTTTTTGAAATAGGATCTAGTTTATAATGAAAATCTTGTTTAATTCTGTAATTTTGGTTTTGCAAATAAATAGCCCTTAGCTCCAAATCTTTTGTTTTTCCTTAGTGACTGGATTACTAATTTCTCATACTAAAGAGAAAACTTCAGTTTGTATGTTTCTATATGTATGTTTTTAATCTAGTCTACTAGCTCAAAGGTAGAGCAATGTGTAATTACAGGGTTTACATCTCACATAGACTCCAATAAATCTTATTCCACGGTCATTTTCATTTTATCAAATAACCCGTATGTTGGAAATCCGGGCTATTAGAGAAATTCAAATATCACGGACATATTGATTATTAAAAATCCCGGATGTGCTAAAGTCCGGGTTAATTGATAACCTAATAACCCGGATATGTAATTTTCAAAGAAAAAATGTTGAGAGCAAATAACCCGGGCGTGTCCTTTTATGGTCCGGGTTATTAGATCGATATCAAATATAGCGAAAACCTTTATCACGGACAGGATCCGGGTTATTAGGCATGAAACGCCCGGGTTATTTGAGGCTTTTTGTAGTAGTGTAAGTTGGTAATAAAAATAATCACTACTAAGGGAAGCACATATATTATTGTTGAAATAGGTGTATAGATATGATTATAAAGCCAGATTTTAAAAAAGAAAGTAGAATTCATAAGTGAAATAAACCAGACTTGTTGGACAGCATCAATCGTACAAATGAAGGAGAACTCAGTATTGAACACAGATCTTTCAAAGGTGTAATTTCTAATGTCATGGATAATATTATTAAAAGATTTATTAAACCAATATTCCCAAAAGGAACTCCACCACAAACTAAAATTATTGCAAGATATAGCAAACAAGGAAAGTATATTCTTAGTCCTGTCAAATTGAAGTCTATAGTGATCAAAATTAAGAGTGGGAATATAACCATTATGAACTGCTTCCTTTTCATAGACAATAAGAGCAACACCAGTAACAGTCAAATTCAGGATATTAAAAACACTATTATGATCTAGCCTCAGGGTGGTCAGATGAATATACAATATATATATATAATGATCTCAGTTCACAGCAGTAATAAGATAAGAAAGGAGAATAAGATGCAAACAAAACATTATTCCTGGACAAGCATATGTCAAAGTAATCCCTTATGAAAACATTCTCAGTCAAAGGATTAATAAGTTGTAAATAGGAAGTCATATTGATTGAACATAACCAAGTACTAATCCAATGCAAAAGTAAAGCCCTATCAAAGAGGTTCCACTGTAGAGTGAGAATCATTAAAACCCTAGAATCCATATTGATGTCTTCTCCGGTATACATACCAAAATAACAGTGAGGATTACAACAGTATCTAATAGAACTCAAACTAGAAAAAGTATGTTGAACAATCAATTGGTCAAGTCTGTAATTCTCATTCATGTTTGCTAATTGGTCCCAAATAAGGAGATAAGTTAAAGAAGGATTAAAAAAATGGTCCAAATCCCATGAGAAATGCCCCTTAAGATGAGAAATAAGAAGGAAGGACTTCCTCCTCCCTCCTCCCTCCTTGGAGTTGACCACCCCGTTGACCGGCGTTGACTTTATTTTATTTTATTTTTAGGCCAAAAATTTTTTTTTTTAGGCCGGATATTGTACTTACAAAATCAAGTGCTTCAAAATGCTTGAAATGTGTTACTATATTGTTAAAATGTGCTATGATATATTAGGCTAAAATTTGAAGCAAGAAGGAAACTTCCTCCTCCCTCCTTGAGTTGACCACCCGATGACCGGCTGTTGACCACCTGATGACCGGCCTTTGACTTTTTTTTAAAAAAAAATGTCGTTTGTTTTTCGGACTTTTTCCGTTTCAGTTTTTTTTTGTGCTATGATTTGTAAGTAAAAGCGCTATGTTTTTTCTACCAATTTTGTGGGATATTGTTTGTAAGAAAAAGTCCTATTGTAAGTAAAAACGCTATATTTTTCGAGGCAAAAGCGTAACACATTTCACCTAGCATAGAGAAGCACATATAGGCAAAAAGTGTAGCACACTTCAGCTAGCTATAGAGAAGCACGTATAGTGAGAAGTGTAGCACATTGCAGCCATAACGAAGCACATATAGGCGAAAAGTGTAGCACATTTCAGCCATAGAGAAGCCTATAAAGGCGAAAAGTGTAGCACATTGCAGCTATAGAGAAACATATATAGTATATAGGCAAAAGTGTAGCACAATTCAGCTAGCAATAAAGAAGCACATATAAGCGAAAAGCGTAGCATATTTCAACAATAAAGAAGCACATCTAGAAAAAAATGTAGCACATTTCACCTAGCATAGAGAAGCATATATAGGAAAAACCGTAGCACCTTTCACCTAGCATAGAGAAAAGACATATAGGAAAATCACATATAGGTGAAAAGTTTAGCACATTTAGGCAAAAAGTGTAGCATATTTCACCAAGCATAGAGAAGCACATATATGAAATATTGTAGCACAGTTCAGCTAGCCATATAGAAGCACATATGGGCAAATAGCGTAGCATATTGCAGTAATATAGAAGCGCATAACACTTGTGGTAGTACATACTTTGCAAGTTCAAATTTTGGCTTAATATATCATAGCACATTTCAACAACAATATAGTAGCACATTTCAGGCATTTTGAAGCACTTGATTTTGTAAGTACAAAATCCGGCCTAAAAAAAATATTTTTTTGCCTAAAAAAAAAACAAAAACAAAGTCAACGCCGGTCAACGGCTGGTCAAAGTCAATCCCTTGTTAGAATTACTTTTCATTTCTCATGTTAACATTAATTTCTCATTTGATCTTTTGCCTTAAAAGAATTATTGCGATTGAAATAAGTTGTGATTATGAATTTGGGAATGAGTATTGACAATTTTATGGTCTAAAGTTTTATAATCAAAAGGAAAAAAAGAGAGCAAAACATACGTGATGTGAAATTCATCTTGAACGGTGTATAGATAACACCATTTAAACTTCCTGGATTGTAAACACATCTGCAATTCTTATTCCTAACAAGAGTGACAATCAATTTATGGTGGCGAATCGCAGACCAAATTTCACCCTTAAAGCAATACCAGAGAAAACAATAATTGTGGGCAAAGTTTTGCACACAAATTTGAACAAAGGTGTGGTATGGAGTTGTGGTAAAGGTAAAAAGAAAATCTACCTGAGTCATGGCCAAAGCCAGAGGGCTGAAGATCGGTGTAGATGGTGTCGCTGTGAATAATTATATGACGGTGTGAAGATCTATAATCGCAGGTTCGACAATTGCACAAATTCACAACAAATCAAAGAGCAGACTAAGTAATGCAGTTTGACACAAGATATGTTGACGCGGTTCGGTAATCCCTAATCCGCGGAGTCTCATGAGGGGAGACTCCGCCCAAGGTGTCGCACTAGAAATCAGAGAGTTCACAGCGAGGTTACAAGGAAAGGCAATCGGCAAACTCAAGACCTAGCCTTAGGAATTACAGAAGAACAGAAAGACTAAAGAACAAGGAAGAATCGAAAGGGTTTCGGCCCCCAATCAAGGCTGAAGTAGCTCAGAGGATGAGCTACTCGATCGTCGTCTTCTACAGATCTCAACGCGCTATCTCCGGCGAACAACCACCAAAGACCACCACTGCAGATGAGGACTTCTCTCTTCTCTCTCTCTCTTTCTCTTTAGGGTAGTGAACAAATGCACGACGCTCCCTCAATCAATAGAGTCACAAGAGTATAAATACTCTAGGTCAAGAATCTGGAACCAGAAGCAAACAACATGCCAGCTTCGAGTCTTGGGCCAAGCCCATAACTCTCATCTCAAGCCCAATCTGTAAATCTAACCTGAGGCCCAAATTCCTAAGTCTATCAGGAGTTGCCATTTCCTATAGCTAACTCACCTAAATAATACAAGTAGGAGTACAACATAACAAAGGCCCCCTTAATCCTAACTTGTATTACAGAACTTCGACCTAACTTAAGTGCAACACTAAGAGCTTCCTCTCCTGTCCGTCATCAACTCAACCTCATATCTCAGTGTACATCATGGATATGAAGTGCATTCCTGCAGAAAACAAATTTGCTAGAAGGCACAATTTTGGTTCCAAAATCTGCAGGATTCAAGTCACCTAAGATTTTCTTCACAATAATTTCCTGTGATTCAACTTTATCTCTAATAAAGTGAAACCTGACATCGATGTGTTTAGTTCTTTCATGATAAACTGGGTCCTTACACAAATACATAGCACTTTGGCTATCCATATGAATTACAGGAGTATAGACCTTACCAGTAATTTCTTGCAAAATACCTTTCAACCACACTGCCTCTTTCACAGCCTCAGTAGCTGCAATGTATTCAGCTTCAGTGGAAGATAATGCAACAATAGGTTGGAGCTGAGATTTCCAGGAAATACAGTTCCCAGCCCAAGTAAAGAAGAAAGCAGTAGTAGACTTTCTATTATCTGGCAAAATCAGAATCCACATAGCCATGAACCTCAGTTTTTGAATCATGCTCAGAATACACAAGACCAAGCTGTTCAGTACCAGAAATGTACTTCAACAAATACTTCATACCTTGCCAGTGCAAGTCACCAGGATTGGACATAAATCTGCTCACAACACTTACAGCATAAGCAAGATCAGGTCGTGTACAAAGCATAGCATACATAATAGAGCCAACAGCAACATCATAAGGAACATTCTCCATTTTCCTTTTGTCAGACTCAGTTGTGGGACAATTAGTCTTAGATAAATCAAGGTGCCCCCCTAATGGTATAGGAGAGGGTTTGGAACTTTTCATAGCAAACCTATCTAGAACCTTACTTATATAGTCTTCTTGTGACAAGTAAAGAATTCTTTTAGGTATATCTCTAACAATCTTAACCCCTAAGATTTTCTGTGCAGGTCCTAGATCCTTCATGTCAAAATGGACTTTTAAGTCATGTTTGACACCAGAGATAGCTACTTTAGAACTACTGATTAAAAGAATGTCATCGACATACAAGAGAACATAGAGAGGATTTTTAGTTTTAACATGCTTAAAATAGAGACAAGTATCATACTGGCTCCTGGTGAATCCAAGAGAAATCATGCAAGAGTCAAATTTCTTATTCCATTACCTAGGAGATTGCTTAAGGCCATAGATAGATTTTTGTAATAAGCAAACATGATCAGGTTTATCCTTATTCACAAAACCTTTAGGTTTTCTCATATACATAGTTTCATCTAGATCTCCATGCAAGAAAGCAGTTTTCACATCCATTTGTTCTAGTTCTCAATCATAAACAGTAGTCATAGCTAGCAAAAGTCTCATGGTTTTGTATTTGACTACAGGGGCAAAGATATCATTATAGTCAACTCCTTCCTTTTGGGTAAAGCCCTTAGCAACTAATATGGCTTTAAACCTAGGAGCATCTAAGTGATGATTACCCTCTTTTATCTTGAAGATCCACTTACAGTCTATGGTTCTAGCTTTTTCTGGTTTGGGGACAAGTTTCCAGGTATTATTAACTTCCATAGATTGTAATTCTTCATGCATAGCAGTCAACCATTCATTTGCTTGCTTACTATTCACAGCTTGTTCATAGGTATCAGGGGTAGAAATAGTAGACTTAACAACATTAGCAACCATAAAAGCAAACTCAACAATATTAGAGTAACCCTCAGACAAATTCACATCAAACCTTCTATTAGGAACCCTAATTCTAGGTTCCCTATCTCTAACTAGTGGGTAATCAGACAAGTCATTCTGAACAGTATCATGCATTGTCAAATTAGGAGTTACATGAATACTAGTATTAGTTTGAGAATCAGAAGGAGTTTGAGAAGATGTAGAATGAGTGTTAATGGGGTTACTTACTCCCCCACCTGATTGGTGAGGTTGTATGTTGGTAGTTGCTTCAGGAGTGGCTGCATTTTGAGCTTCACTGGTGCTCATTGTTGTTCCAATGCCAAAAGTTTCTTGGTTGGGTGCTCTGTTGAGGTGTTGAGTTGAATTCCACCTCATCACTGTCTTGGTCATCATAGGGTTGAGCAAATTGCTCTTGAGTGAGATCTTGTGTACCTGTTTGCTCAGTGGAAGATGTTAGTTTATTTTTAAAATAAAAATCATCTTCATTAAAGGTTACAGACCTAGAAGTTATTACCTTGTAACCTCTAGGTTGTAAGAGCAGGAGTTTATATCCTTTAGTTCCCTCAGGATAACCTAACATTACACACTTGAGAGCCCTAGGTTGTAACTTGCCTTGTGAGATTTGAGAGTAGGCAGTGCACCCAAAAGGTCTCAGGTGTGAAATGTCAGGTTTCTTACCTGTCCACATTTCTTGTGGGGTTTTGAAGTCAATAGCAGAACATGGGGATCTATTTATTAGATAAGCAGCAGTAAGTATAGCTTCACCCCATATACTGTGTTTTATTCCAGAACTAAAGAGCATACATCTAGCCTTCTCAAGAAAGGTCTTGTTCATCCTCTCAGCAGTACCATTCTGCTGAGGGGTGCCAGGAACAGTATGTTGTCTCCTAATACCATGCAGAGTACAAAAATCATTAAAAGGAGCATTACAAAATTCTAGGCCATTATCAGTCTTAAGGCATTTTAGCTTAAACTCAGTTTGACTTTCAACCATAATTTTCCATGACTTAAATTGCTCAAAAGTCTCATCTTTAGTTTTCAGTAAGTACACCCATACTTTTCTGGAGTAGTGGTCTACTAGAGAAAGAAAATAATTTCTTCCTCCAATAGTTTGCACTTGAGCTGGCCCCCAAAGATCTGAATGAACATACTCCAGGGGCTGCTTAGCAGTATAAGTGGATTTATTGAAGTTGTGAGCAACTTTCTTTCCTAAGATGCAGTTCTCACAAAATTTTAAGTCACTAGGTTTTCTGTCAATCATGCCATTAGTGAACAAGTAATGCAGACCTTTATTTCCTATATGACCTAGCCTAGAATGTCATTTCATAGAATAATCAGAATTATCATTATCAGTGATCACATTGGAGACATTAAGTTCAAGAGAAGCCATTACATAGTATAGTCCTCCTTTCTTAATGCTCCTAATAAGAATATTTCCATTTTTGGACACTTCCCTTATACCATTGTGTGTATTGATATGACAGTTCAGGTCATCAAAAACAGATTCAGACAATAAGTTTCTCCTCAAGTTAGGCACCCACCTAACATTTTGGAGAACACTAACAACCCCATCATGCATCCTAAGAGGCACAGTAGCCACCCCTCTAATGCTTAAGGAGGTTAAGTCCCCTAACAACACTTCACCACCATTATGAAAGTTAAGTTGTCTAAAAAGTCTTTTATTTGGGGTACCATGCATGGTGCAACCTGAATCTAAAATCCAGGCATTAGGGTCATATCTAGGGGATAAGACAAGAAGTTCGTCATCATACTGAGGACAGGACTCAAACACATTGGACTGACCATTATGATTATCTTTAGAGCCCTTGTTTTTCTCATCTCTTTTCCTTTTATGACAGTCATTAGCATAGTGACCATTTTTATTACAATAGTAACACTTCACATTGCTAGAGTCATTATCTTGATGTTTCTCTGAGTAGTTTTCCCTTCTAGGTTTCTTACCCTTAATCTTTTGCTTTCCTTTACCCTTAGTGAACATAACTTCCTGTTTAGGTTCAGTTTTATGCTCAGTCTTAGGACCATTTTTAACCTTAAAGACTTTAAGAGTCTCATTCTTTTGAATTATGGACTCAGTTATCTTATTAACAGTGAGTTAATCCCTACCATATTGGATAACATCTTTTAAGGTATCAAATTGAGAAGGTAAGGAGTTAAGCAAAAGCACAGCCTGATGAGTTTCTTTAATTTCATCATCACACCTCTTTAAATCCTGAGTCATTTTCAAGAAGTTATCAAAGTTATCTTGTACAGTGATAGAGGTATCCATTTTAAAGGTGAATAACTTGCATAGGAGAGAAATACGACCAGGTAAGGACTTCTTAAGGTAGATAGACTCTAGGGCATCCCAAAGAGGTTTAGGTTCAGTATGGCTTACCACCTGTCGAACCACATCATCTGTTAGATGGATGATGATCTCAGAGAAAGCCATTTCTCTGAGCTCCTTTCTTTGTATCTCAGAGACATCTATCGACCAATCCTCAATTAGACCGTCGCCGGACCGTCGTCGGACCGTCGCCGGCCTTGTAGCACTTTTCTTTTATCAGAATGGCCTTCATCTTCAGTCTCCACATAGCAAAGTCACCAGTACCATCGTAGGGTTTCAGTCTCGAGCTATCTGCCATTGTTCCTGGAAGAGCAAAGCTTCAAGGATGTCAGTAATGGTAACAAAATTCTTGCAGAGAGACTCTTAGGGATTTTAATGAATCAAGCTTGAAGAAATAACAAGTAACAAGATTCAATCAGAACAAAAAACCCTAAAAGTAAACCCTAGGTGAATCAGATTCTTGCCTAATCAAAAGCACAGATCAGGAAACAAGAAAACAAGATCAGTCAAGATCACAACGGAAGCAAGCGATTATCAGAGAACCTGGCTCTGATACCACTTTGAAGATCTATAATCGCAGGTTCGACAATCGCACAAATTCGCAACAAATCAAAGAGCAAACTAAGTAATGCAGTTTGACACAAGATATGTTGACGCCGTTCGGTAATCCCTAATCCGCGGAGTCTCAGGAGGGGAGACTCAGCCCAAGGTGTCGCACTAGAAATCAGAGAGTTCACAGTGAGGTTACAAGGAAAGGCAATCGGCAAACTCAAGACCTAGCCTTAGGAATTACAGAAGAACAGAAAGACTAAAGAACAAGGAAGAATCGAAAGGGTTTCGGCCCCCAATCAAGGCTGAAGTAGCTCAGAGGATGAGCTACTCGATCGTCGTCTTCTACAGATCTCAACGCGCTATCTCCGGCGAACAACCACCAAAGACCACCACTGCAGACGAGGACTTCTTCTCTCTCTCTCTCTCTCTCTTTCTCTTTAGGGTAGTGAACAAATGCACGACGCTCCCTCAATCAATAGAGTCACAAGAGTATAAATACTCTAGGTCAAGAATCTGGAACCAGAAGCAAACAACACGCCAGCTTCGAGTCTTGGGCCAAGCCCATAACTCTCATCTCAAGCCCAATCTGTAAATCTAACCCGAGACCCAAATTCCTAAGTCTATCAGGAGTTGTCATTTCCTATAGCTAACTCACCTAAATAATACAAGTAGGAGTACAACATAACACGGTGGAAGGAAAAAATGCGGAATCCCGAATCTAAGTCATCCAAAATTGGGTGACGAAGTTCTAACCGCTTTTCACCAGTAAAACAATAACAAAGAGTATCATAGTTGTGGTCAAGATTTTGGACACGAAATTGAACAAAGTTGTTGTATGGAGTTGTGGTAAAAGGGAAAGAGAACCTACCTGAGCCATGGCCGAAGCCAGAGGGCTGAAGATCGGCGTCGATGGCAAAACTGTGGCTATTTACATGGCGGTGGAATGGAGAAGGGTATAAACTCGTAGAAGAATACAAATTCAGAAGCTAGAGTAAGAAAGAAGAGAGAGGAGAGAGTTTGGGATGGAGAAGCTATTTACATGGCGGTGGAATGGAGAAGGGTAGAAAATCATGTTTTAATTTTTTTTTGCATCAGAGTTTTTAGTATTTTCTAAACACTTATGGACTGGGCATTCACATCTTTTTTATAACTAAACTTGAGAGTTTTCTGTTTTTGATGGATTCCACAACCTTATATGTCAGATTCATCGCTTGCGAACTTGTGTTTTCGATTTAACTTTAACGCTTACAAATTCTTTTGATTGTTACTGCATCACCTTATCAAAATCTATATGGTATTAAATAAGTTGGATTACATACAATACCTTTTTTATTTTAAACAATCAAGAACTATTTAGTTATTTAAATTAAAACGGCCTGGATATATGATTGAAGGAAGATCCTTAGCGAACTTGATTAATCCTATTTCAAAAACAAAGCGAACAGAACTAAACATACCATAACGTAACATAAAAAAAAAGGATAAAAACAACAATAGTCTTTGTTTAACCTTTACATTTGTTCCAAAGTTGAAAATAATAAAAAGTTTGAATTAAACGTTTGTCATCGTTACCCAACTCTACAACCCTTAACCATCAAACATTTTTTCAAACGAACAAAACAAACATGATTGCAAACAGCACAGTACACCGGAAGTGGATTTTATAGCCGGCACTATTCGCCGGGTTTTGGTCGCCAGGTGGCGTATGAGGCAAGGACTTGGCATCAAGGCCGAATTGTGAAAGCCATTGCGCCGCCTCTGGTGATGTCCCGTTAACTGACGACCCATTTTTGTTGGCTTGGGCCACCGAAACAGCAATGGCTTTAGATTGTGGCGATGAAGCTAGCTCAGCTATCTCTTCCTTATTTGCTTCACTGTTGTTATTGTTCCCGCTTTGCATTAGCACTCTTCCACGATTCAAGATCGGGTTCGGACTCGGACTCGAACTTGGACTCGGACTTGGGTTTGGACTCTCCATCATCACATCATCAAAGCCTAAGTCTACTCTTGTTTTGAGGTGAAGAGTTTCCAGGATCTTGTCCATTTTGACGGCGCCTGAGGTAACCACTTTGTCGTGGTCGTCGTTGTCGTCGCTCGCATCGTCGTAGTCGTCGTTTTGCAATAGCTTCTTTTCAAGGTTGAGCAATAACGATGGGCTTTCACTTGGAGATTCTTCTTCCATCAAAGGGCTTTCGCTCGGTGTATAGGCAGGAGAATCGTCTTGCAATAGAATCTTTTTAAGATCCAACATCAATGAAGGACTCTCACTTGGTGTGTTAGTTGATGACTCGTCTTCAGGGCTCTCACTTGGTGTAGTGGTAGGAGATTCATCTTCCATTAGCATCTTTTTAAGATTGAACATAGGACTTGGTGTTGGAGGTTCGTCTTGAATAGACGACATTTCGAGTTTGTCCAATGGTGAAGGACTCTCACTTGAAGCTTCTTCATCCTCCTCTTGCATTAACATTCTTTCAAGGTTTATCAATGATGAAGGGCTCTCACTTGGTGTTATTAGTTGCATTGGGCTCTCACTCGAGGGACCTTCCTCTTGCATAACCTTTCTTTCAACTATGTTGTTGTCGTCGTCGTCGTCGTCTAAAGATGAAGGGTTTTGGACAATAATATCATCAGCCAATGCCATGGATGAAGGGTTTTGGACAATAATATCATCAGCCAATGCCATGGATGAAGGGCTCTCACTTGGTGATATGGTTGGAGTTGGAGGCAGAGCAATTGGTGAAGGAGATGAAGAATCAGAATCTTGATTAGGGGTCTCAGCTGGTGCACCAAAGCCTTGAGATGGAACTTGAGCTATGCTCAGTGCAGGTGGAAAAGAAGGCAATGGTGATGGAGCATGCTTTGAAGAAGAGGGGGATTTATCTTTATCTTTATCGTCATCTTCATCTTTCTTGTGCCTATATAAGTCTTTTTCAGCCTCTTCTCTGTCCTCCTCACTCTGGAAACCTTGTTTTTTTTGGGTCGGTGATCTCTTTGGTGGGGGGCTTTCAGGCTCTTCGTCTATGGCATCTAGTACGTACAATGAAAAGCAGACATTAATTAATTGTCTTAATTCTTATGTAGGAGCTAGTAAAGAAGAGGTTGGTACTTACTTGGAGCTGCCACAAAAGTTGATGGATCTGAGAGAAGTGCAGGTGCGTATGGAACACCAGATTCTATAACCCATTCATCTCCCTGAAAGAAAATAGGAGGCATGAACTTCTCGGCACGAGAGGGAAAAATGGTCTTAATACCACCCCATTTGACTCTACGGTCCGTGTTTGCACCGGGGCCTTGGTTTCTATATTCACCAAGGTAGGAAGTATTGAGTCCAAATTCACTTTGATTCCATCTCAACCATCCCTCTGGCTGGATCAAATCATCCAGAAATGACTCCATGATGATGGCCTTAGAGAATTCTTTCCATGGTCGAGCCAAGTATGACTTTTCCTTGAACCTTTCTGGATAGTAATCAGGAGCAGCAACAAACCTGCTCTTATGAACGATAATGCCAGAAGGTTGGAATCTTTCTTTGCGCCCTTGAGCTAACACAGTACATTGTTGGTTAGGCAAAGGCTTGCGCACAACGAAGGTGCAGTTTTGGAAGAAACATGCTGCATCACCGAACACGAAGTCAATGGTGCCCGAGATTTGGCAATCACGAAAGTATTGACGATATGTATGTGGGTAAAGTGTGTCTTGAAATCCATTAAAATGAACGTTGTAGAAGATAGATTTGTCAGATTGAATCCGTATAGCCACGGCTTGGTGCATCCCTGGACCAGCTGTGTTCTCAAAAGCAATGTCCTTTGCCATGAATTTCTCACCACGGATGGCTAATCACCACATACAACAACAACATATTAATTAATTAATTAAACCACTTAGCTAGGATGATATATATGTAGATATATTGATTTGTGAGTTTGTTACCAATTGTGCATGTTTCAAATGTTTTGGTACCACCCATATTGCCTAAGCTTCCGGAAATTATAGTCTTGGTAGGACCGTCTCCGATGAGCACGACATGCTTCTGCTTCTTCTGAATAATCAATTGCTCCTCTTTGTAAACTCCTTCCTTGATATAGATTACATATAATTTCTTGTTCTTGAGTGGCATGTGGGAAAATGCATCTGTAATAGTGGTGTAGTTGCCAGAACCATCTTGAGCCACAGTCACATTTGGAGTTAACTCATCTATTGTCTTGGTGGCTTCTAAAAGCTTACGCCTCCTATCGTCCATGTCAAGCCATCTAGGAATCACATCATCATTATCATCATTCATCAACCTTCGGTTGCGGTTGCTCAAGAGACGTCGTCTGCTGCCGCTGGATTCTACTGGGTCTCCTAGCTCTTCTTGCAACCCTGTAACAATGGCTAAACCGTTGCTGGACATTTGCATCAACTTACTCAGCAACTTCTTCACCTTCATACCCCCTTCTGTTGTGTTTTGACCGAACGCATCTAGACAACTCTCTTCGTATGTAACTGTCGCACTCAACCATATCCTCACATCCGATAGTATTTCATCCATGTTGATCACATCAAAGCTCCCGATTTCCTCTATCGAACGCCTTCATGTACGTACAACATCATCAAACTCAATACACAATCAATAATTAATTAATACACCAAGCTACAATAAACACATACCTAAAGTCATCAGCTGCATCTTCGAAAAGCTCCCTACAATACCGAGTAGCATTCGCGGTTTTGCTGTCCTTTTCCAGTTGTTTCAAGAGCGTAGAATGCGCGGCAATATGGTTGATCTCATCCATGGCGGCCTTAAATGCAGCCTTGGCAAGTTCACTAGGATTATCCGTACCAGGAGCCCCTTTTTCAAGGCTGCTCACACATAAATCTTTGTAATCTGTTGGCTGACAAATATTCTCTACCGCTCTACGTGAAGCATTCACGTCTGCTTTCCTACCTTTGTCAGCATTCTTCATCCCTATTGTAACACCAATCACCATTGCCACCAAGAACAAGCTCGCCACCCCGATGATGGCCAGCCTCTTCTTCATATCACCACCATCACTCATAATTCGATCTCGGATTGATCTTGATCCTTTCCTAAAACCCGCTACTTTTTAGGATTCAAAACCGCTTACACTCTTGTTAACCACAAGATTGTACATTATCCGTTCAAACACAAGATTGTCAATTCATTGCCTCCAATGTAATTGATCAATATCAGATTTGAGCCTCTTTCAACCTCTTTCTATATACTCTTTCCTTTTTACTAATTTTGTGTTTGTTTTTAATAGTTTTTTTCTATTCTATTAACTAAATAAAAAGGTACATATAGAAGCTAATGTGTTTTGAACTTGTTGGTTTCCAGAAAATCTAGCCCATGAATTGTTTGTCCCCTATTATTAGCAACACAAATTTAGTGGCTTGTCTTTCATCCTTCTTACCTAATATTACCTTCTTTTTAATGGATTTAGTTTGTTCTGAAAATATGCTTTTAATAGATTGTGAGGATGACTTGATATTATTCAAGCCACGTATACTTTAGGGCAGTATTTAAGCCTACCATCCACACAACAGCACATCATGAATTATTTAAGCTTACCATCAACATAACAGCACATCACAACACAACAATGTCAGAATTTTATAATACAATTTTAATTATACTATCTATCATATGAACCATATACTGTAAACGGAAGCGATAAAACAGAATTAATTTATTTACCTCCCTCCATCCATTGCTTTTGAACTTGTGAAATTGATCAGACTTGTATGCCCTTCCTTCTTGTCAATTCTTTATACTCTGATTATCAGTTTTTAAACCATCTTTTTAAATTTAGAAGGTGTTTGCTTAATGAGAGTAGGCTTAGTGAACCATTGAATCAGAAGAACAAAACACGTTTAATTTATATAGCTCTAGCCATCATAGAGCAGTTTCAACGTGTAGCAATATTAATGGGGTGATTACTGGATGTGGGGAGAAGAATATGGGCAGTTATCAGTCCATGGATTTACTTCCAAATTAAATAGGCCACAAAATAGAGTTTCCATAAAACTGAATTAATAAGATTTACTTTATTGAGAATTGAGAATGATCAAGTGAGAATGAAATTTAAGGTGGGAAGTGAGAATTAATATTAGGCTTTAGATCAAAATTAAACTAAGGGTGTAGATTAACTCCCTCAAAAAGTCAACAGTCAACTCCGGTCAACAATCAACACTAGTCAATGGTCAACATCGGTTAACGGTCAACACCGTTCAAACTTTGACAGGTCAAGAAAAATTCCCGCGAAATTTTTTTCCCGACAATTATTTTTTCTCTGGAAACATTTGTTTCTGGGCCAAAACAAATATGTGCACATTTTCTACACAAAATGTGCGCATAAATAGTATAAGATGTGCATTGTTTTTTTCAAGCACAATTTTAAACTTTTTTTTACGAGCTCTTTTTTTCCAGCAAATTTTCATTTCTGCCCTAGAATTATATGTGCACATTTTTCTGCAAAAAATATGCACAATAGTTGTATAAGTTGTGCACATTTTTCAAACACAAAATATTAACTTGTGTTTTTCAAGCCTTTTTCAGTGACAAACTTTCGTTTCTGGGCCCAAATTACATGTGCACATTTAGTTGTATAAGGTGTGCACATTTTCTCCAAACAAAATTTTTGAACTTTTTTGAAGAGCTCTTTTTTAATGAAAAACTTTTGTTTTGATGCCAAAATTACATGTGCATATTTTCTACACAAAATAGGCACATTAGTTTTATAAGATTTGCACATTTTTCCCAACACAAATTTTGAACTCGTTTTTCGGAGCTTTTTTTCATGAAAAACTTTCGTTTTTGGGCCAAAATTACATGTGCACATTTTATGCACAAAATAACCAAAATAGTTTAATAAGATGTGCAAATTTTTCTCAGAAAAAAATTTTGAACTTGTTTTTTTCATGACAAACATTCGTTCTTAAGACTAAGTTATATATGCACATTTTCTGCACAAAATAGACACATTAGTTGTATACAATGTGAATATCTTTATCTAACATAACAGTGGATGCAAATTTGTTGAAAAATGCACAAGTGCACATTTTAAGTTGAAAATTGCACATACTTACTAATATAATGCAAATTTGAATTTTGGAGTAGAAACGAATTTTCTTACGAAAATATTTTTGCCTTGACCAAAATTAAATATTGAAAAAGAACTTAAATTTGTTAAAATGTGCACATTTTATTTATGCAAAAAAATCTGGTGAAGAAAAAAAATTGACCAACAGTCAACGATCAAATTTTTTTCTCGCCAAATTTTTTCCTGGGTCAAAAAAATATGTGCACATTTTTAACGATCAACGGTCAACAGTCCCGACAATTTTCTTTTCCGCCAAATATTTGTTTTTGGGCCAAAAAAATAGGAAAAAGATCCGATGAGGATGGGCTTATGGAGAAGGAATGAGGATGAATCGTGGGCGCTCATTTTTTCCATAGTCATTTAATCCTGGCCGTTCTCTTTCCTTTTTTTCGGCTCTTTGTTCGATATAACAGAAGCCTTCTTCTCCAAAACAGATTCGCCGCCAATGCTTCTTCTCATCGTTCACTCGCCGCAGTTTCTTCTTCTCATCGGATCTTTCTTCTGCTCATTTTACTCGCCGCCGTTGTTGTTTTGTGGCTGTTCCTGGTGTTTCCGAGCCGTCATTGTGTTCGACAGTGGTGCTTCGTCCTTATTCCTTCTGTTTTTGCGTTTGTGCCGGCCAAATCCAGTGTCCTCCGTGATATATCTAATGCTTCTCCTAATTTAGGTATAGATCTGTGTGTTTGATTTTATTGTTGTTTTCATTACAGTATCAATATAATATCTCAGATTTCTGGATTTCTGTATGTGATTTGGTTGATTTAGATATGTGTTAGTTTGAATTAGGTACGTGCATCTATTTTTGTTTAATAATCTGGTATTGTGATGCTCCTTTAATCATTGAGTGATGCACCGTTTAATATTGAGTGATGCACCACTTGAGAATTTTAATGATTCGTATTCATAATGCATTAATGTTCATTGGTTGAGGCACCTTTTAGTTTTGGATGATGCATCTTTAAGCTTTGACTGATGCACCTTTTACCTTTGACTGGTGCACCAGTTGAGAAACATTGATGATTTGTGTGCATAGTGCATTAATGTTCACTGGTTGATGCACCTTTTTATTTTGACTGATGCACCTTATTTCATTTTTGTCAGGGAGTGGTAGTCAGAGTATCCCTACTATTATATCCATTTCTCCAAGCATTAATGCTGACTATATCATTCTCGAGTGCAATGATTCATTGAAGCCCTATCTTGGTCAGCTTTTCCCAACTCTTCATGATGCCATCACCTTTTATGAAGCTTATGCACTGGCATGTGGTTTCACTGTTCGTTGTTGTTCGACCAAGAGAGATAAGAAAAGTGTACCACCAGTTGTTCTCTGGAAGTACCTTTGTTGTAACAGAGAAGGATATAAAGTTGTATCCCCATATTTTGAGTTCAACCATGATGTCCCAACAGATGGAGATGTTGTGAAGAGGAGGAGAATCTCTAATAGATGTGGATGTGAAGCTAAGTTTTGGCTCAAGTATGAAGGTATGGATGGTTACCGTGTTACGAAACTTGAGTATGGTCACACGCATTCTATGTTGGAGATGTCCCATATGGTATTTTCAAAAGGGAAGAGGCAAGTTACTCCATTCCATCAAGAACTCATGATGAACTGTATTAAATCCAATATTGGTGTGAGTAAGAGTTTCAAAGTGTATAATAATCTAGTTGGTTCGTATGCTAATGTAGGCGCCACTGTTGTTGACTTTAAGAACTTTATGAGGGGGTTGAACTCATACATGGAAGGTAGTGATGCTCAAATGGTTATCAATGACTTTGTTAAGAAGAAAGAATGTTGCAGTGCATATTACTTTGATTATGATCTCAACAAGGAGGGCCAGCTTTGTCGGTTGTTTTGGTGTGATCCTATAAATCTCAAGAGTTTCTCTTATTTTGGTGATGTGGTGTCGGCTGATGCTACATATCAATTAATCAGGTAAATCATATGTACCTTTACTAATTCATGCACTTATGTTTTTTCAGTCATGCATCTATCCTCTACAACTGATGCACCTTTTAGTTATGGATGATGCACCTTTTAGTTATGAATGATGCACCTTTAGTTATGGATGATGCACCTTTTAGTTATGGATGATGCACCTTTTAGTTATGAATGATGCACCTTTAGTTATGGATGATGCACCTTTTAGTTATGGATGATGCACCTTTTAGTTATGGATGATGCACCTTTTAGTTGTGGATGATGCACCTTTTAGTCTTTCTACTCATTCACATATCTTATACCTCTGATGCCCTTATCTTCCACTAGTGATGCACCAATCCTCTACCGGTGATGCACCAATCCTCTTCCAGTGATGCATCTAATGCTAAACTATTGTACTCTATTTTTGCAGATATAATATGGTCTTTCTGCCATTTACTGGAGTGGATAATCATAAAAGGTCTATAACATTCGATGTTGCTCTGCTTTTGCATGAGGATATTGAGTCTTATGTGTGGTTATTTGAGAATTTCAAGAAGGCGATGGGGGCATGAACCGCATGTCATTATCACCGATCAAGCTGTGTCCGTCAAGACTGCTGTTGAACGAGTGTTTTCTCATTCTGTCCACCGGTTGTGCATGTGGCATATAATGATGAAGGTTTCTAGCAAGGTTAAATTCCCTCCAGATTCAAATCCTTCCTTCTTTGATGCGTTCCAAAAGAAGTTCAAGAATATTGTTTGGGATGATGAACTTACTCCTATTGAATTTGAAAATGAGTGGTTTTCGGTTCTTGGAGAATATGGTTTGGAAGGGCATGAATGGCTAGGAGTAATGTTTGAACTACGGCGTTATTGGATCCCAGCTTTTTTCCAAGATGTGAGAATGTCATCCTTGTTGAGGACGACATCAAGGTCTGGGAGTCAAAACAGTTTTTATGGAAATTTTCTAGGTTCTCAATCTAGCCTTGTGCTTTTCATGATGCAGTATAGTAGTGACATTGATTCGCAGCCGCACAATCAGAAAAAGTGTGATATGGATTCTTGTACTTCCACTCCACGTATGACGACGCCTTATCAGTTTGAAAAGAATCTTGCAGCCATCTACACTATCAATGCCTTTTATGATGTCCAAGAGGCGTTTGTAAGTGGTACGTATCACTGCACCCTTGATGAACTGCGAAAAGAGTCTGATACTCATCACTTTAGGGTTCAAGATGAATTTGGTAGAATCTGTGATGTACAACATGTTGTTGCAAGGAATGAGTATGTTTGTTCTTGCAACAATTTTCAAAAATTGGGGTTTCCTTGCCGACACATTTTCTTTGCCTTAAAAAAATCCCATGTTACTAATTTGCCTCCTAGCCTCATTAACACTCGCTCGACCAAGCAAGCTATTCTACAACCAATTTTTGAAGTAGATGGTGCAGTGTATGATGCTAGTGTTCAGATTGATGAGAGAAAGCGTCTGTTGGCTGAAGTGATGACATAAATGTATTCATGTGTTGACGTTGTTGGTGATGACATGGATAGATTGAAAGAGTTTTTAGCTATTTTAAAGGATCAAAAGGTTGCATTTACAAGATCTGGAGTAGTGGATCATTCTTCCTTAACACCAGCTAGAAACTACAAGTTTGAGAAATTTGTAGGACCGTTACCTGATCAAGTAAATATCCATCCTCCTGAAATGGCAAAGAACAAGTTCAAGAAGAGGCGTATTAAAGGTGGTCAATGATAGCATGCATTTAGACTAGTTTAGGCCACGTCTATTTCTGCCATTTTGATTTGTTTCGTTGATTTTTCCTTTAGTTTTATTTGGTTTTAGTAGTTTAGGAGTGTTCGGAGTCTACTCTTGCGCTTCTCTCATTTCAGGATCTTTTGGAGGCGTTTTTTGGAGAATGGTGGCCTTGATACGAAGATGTTCGAGTAGAGGACACGTTGGAATGGCGCCAACGACAAGTGTGCGGATGATAAGAAGAAGGCAGGACCAAAATCGAGTAAGGAGAGAGTCCGGGACTGGAGCCAAAGGAGGAAACCGTGCCAAACCCGGCCAAGACCCGGCCAAGTCTCACCCCGTGTCGTGGAAGGCAAGGCAGACTTCAACTGGGAGTAACCCGGTCATGACCCGACCGGGTTTGTGACCGGGTCAGCAAGCGAGTTGTCACCTGAGTGTAACCCGGCCATGACCCGGCCGAGTTTCTGGCCGGGTCGGGCCGCTGTTTCATTTCCGACTCATTTAATCCCCGGGCGTTTTGTCTTCTATTCGGAGGGGGGTATAAAAGCCTTGTTAGAACTGCTATTCCATCATCTGGTAACTGCCTTAGACGTTTCAAAAACTCTCAAGAACCCTAGGGAAAACTTGGAGATTTTACTAGATTTGATTGTTGGAATTTCGTATCTCTTTGGAGAAGACAATTGGTATGTTGTTTCTTTCAATGAAATTGATTTCTCTTTCTCTCATGTCTAGCTAAATCCTCCTTTCTAAGGTTGGGTGAACCCAATGGTGATTTGATAGATTTGATTGGTAGTGTTTGGTTGTATGTATATGTAAATGTGAATTGATTCTATCCTAGGTTGCTTAATAACCTGATTGCTTTGTAATTGGGATTTCTAATTAGAATTTGAGACCGACCGGAGATAATGATAATTGGAGGTTGATTTAAATGGATCCCTAGGATAGAACTTGTGGGTTAATTGCGTGACCATCGATTTAACCCCTTGTGGCACTTGACTATCGATTAGATCCTTGGATGAGTAGATTCCGCTGAGCACCACAAGTGGATGTTGTTTCCACTTGTCCATTGATCTATGTAGAGCTTAATGGATCTAAATTAGATTGGCTTGCGCGAAAGTGATTGCTAATCTCATTTAGGTACACACACTATTGTCTGACCATGAAGTAGTGTTGACATTAGATAGCGAGTCCTTCAATTTACATTTGCATTGAAATACAATCCAATATTGCTTAAAACCTATTGTATCACCATTGTGGGGAGCCTAACCTTGGAAGCCTTTTTTCCCTTGATTAATAATCTTGTTTGCTTGATATTTGTTACCATTGAAACCAAACCGAATTACAACCTTTTCTTGTTTACGACTTAATCTATTAGTTGAATTGACAATTGGTACTACATAGTCCCAGAGTTCGACACCTTGGTACTACACCCGAACCCGTACACTTGCGGGGTAGGATTTGGACCTATCAGTCAAGAAGTTGGAATTGAAAATTCCAAGAAGAAGAAAAGGGTTTGTAAAATTTGTAAGAGGTCGGGCCACAACATCACTACTTGTCCTCAATATGTCCATTAGTTTCTCTGAGCTTTTCATTGTAATGAGTTTTTAACCAGATATTTTAGTAATGCACCTTTTATTAATGACTGATGCACCAATTGCATCTCAGTGATGCACCAACTTTAATTAACAATGCACCTTTTGTTGATTTCTTATCTGTAGGTTATTCATGCACTGATTATCTTTGAGTGATGCACCAAATATGGCTACGTGATGCACCAATTATGACTTAGTGATGCACCAAATATGGCTACATGATGCACCAATTATCACTTAGTGATGCAACATGTTTGCTTGACTGAATTAGCTTTGATTTTATTTTTCAAGTTTTTTGTTGATTTCTTTTCTGTAGCTTATTCATGCACTTATTATCCCTGAGTGATGCACCAAATATGGCTACGTGATGCACCAATTATCACTAAGTGGTGCACCATTTCAATTAAGCTTATTCATGCACTGATTTTTTTTAAGTGATGCAACAATTTTGATTATGTGATGCATCATTTTTCATCAAGTGATGCACCAACATCCACTGGGTGATGCACCACTGGGTGTTGCACCAATTTGGACTTCTCATGCATTTTCATGTGCAAACCACAAATACCTTATAACCCAAACTTGTCTTACAACCTAAAAAACCAAACTTGTTTCTAAACCAAATGTGTGTTGCTAAAAACCAAACTGTTTACAAACATTGAAATTGTGCACAACCAAATATTTCCTATTGCTTTCTGCCTTTTACTTTCCACGTGCCCGCCCACGCCCACGTCCAGAAGTCGCTGCCTTCTCAGCTGCTTCTTGTGCTTTCATAACTTTCAGTACATCTAATAACTCTTCAATTCTTTTGCTTGCTGAATTGAAGCTGCTTGTGAGAAGTAAATGGCAGTATCTTACTCTAAGCTTGGCCAACTGTTTCAAGTCCTTCTTCTTCAAGTTTGTATTCCAAGTAGCCATTTGGTACATGAGCATATTTATCCATCTCCCCGTCTGATGAGTTATCGATGATCTCCAAACTTGGCTTATTGACATTAATGGATATTAAATAATAGTGATGCTCTTTGAGAATTGGCAAGAAAAACTGTGCAAGAGAGAAAAAATCAGTTTATAAGTTAATAATAACACAAATCAATGGTGATGCACCAACCAACACTGGATGATGCACCAACCAACACTGGGTGATGCACCAACCAACAGTGGATGATGCACCAACCAACACTGGATGATGCACCAACCAACACTGGATGATGCACCAACCAACACAGTAGAAATATCAGTGTCTTACCACATCAACGTCGCTAAGCTTGTATCCTCTCTTGTTAAAGGCTTTGACATTGTTAAAGGTTTCCTAGGCAGTTCAGGCGAATAGATTATATCTTTCTTCCAAAATGTAATCACTCATCTCAGTGTCTATAAGAAAACCATGTCAAAATAAAATATTTGAGATAAATATTTTGCAAAAATAATAATCTGAATATGTTGTTCTAATATATTGACTTACAGTCGCAATGCAAGGTATAAAGAATCTCAATGGTGATTGTGGGGATCTGAATTCTTCATTTTCATTAAACAATAAAATGAAGGCATCCACCATGTCATTGTCTAGCTCTGCACCTTTCTTCATGCACTTGAAGTTGCTTTTCTTTAGACTTGTACTGTGTATATGGAAAAGATTCTCTTTGATGTATAACAAAAAAATCAATTTGTTAACTTCCTTCATATTTAAGAAATTTTTTTAATACTAAGGAAAATATGCATGTTACCTATCATTGCCTTCTTCACTGGTCAACCAGTATTAAAGATTTTTTTCATTACTTGTAAGTGGAGTGAAATGTTACACTGTCTTTCCTTAAAAGGCGAGACTGTGCTTGCTGAAGGAAGTCTCTCCCTCTTGGCGTCAGCCTCTGCATCTGGTTTGAATGTAAATCTCACCTGAGAAATAGAAGTATTAGATGATTCACTAACACCCAGTAGGTGATGCACCAAAACCCCACTGGGTGATGCACCAAACACACTGGGTGATGCACCAAAATTCACTGGATGATGCACCAGCATCCACTGGATGATGCACCAAAACCCAGTGGGTGATGCACCAAAACCCCGTGGGTGATGCACCATAACGCACTGGGTGATGCACCAACATAAACAATATTTGAATTTTTATACCTTTTTTGGTTGGGCAGATTTGTCTTGCTCAGTTGTATCCACCTCCATCTGATCTTCATCCTCCATTTCCTTATCTACCCCTTTTCCTTTATCAGTAGCAACATCTACTTGCAAATGTTCAACAACCTCCACTTCCGTCCCAGCCACAGGTTCCTTTTTTTGTTCAGTTATGTCCTCTACTCCTTCAGAAACCTCCTTCTCTTTTTCTGGGACATTGTCCCCTTTGATTGTCACCTCTTCTGCTTCCTTGTTATTTCCTTCCTTCTCAGCTTCTTCTTCCACTCCCTTTTGTTGTTGTTGTTGTTGTTGTTGTTGTTGTTGTTGTTGTTGTTGTTGTTGTTGTTGTTGTACTTGATGCTGATTGTTTGTTGCTTCAGTTTCAAGAACATCCTCAGTTGTTTTTTTCTCCTTCTCAGTTGGTCCCTCTTCAATGTGTTCTTGAACATGTTCTGCATCCTTTTCAACATTCACTTTGATAGTCCCATCAATTTCAACAGTCTCATCTTCCTTGTGTAATTCCTGCTCCTTCTCTTTTTCAGTGACTATGTCTTGCTTCTCAAGAACACTCCCAGCTGCATCATGCACCTCCACAGAAGATCCCTCAACATTTTTTGTAGCTTCCGATCTCAAGGGTGATAACCCTAGGTCAAAACTAGGAATTTCTGTACTAGTCTGTAATTATAAAGAAAAAAAACCAGTTATTAGCTGATGGCAAAATCAACAACCTATGATAAAGCACCCGGGTGATGCACCAAATCCCACTGGGTGATGCACCAACACCCACTGGATGGTGCACCAAAACCCTATGGGTGATGCACCAACACCCACTGGATGGTGCACCAACACCCACTGGATGGTGCACCAACACCCACTGGATGATGCACCAACAAACAGTGGGTGATGCACCAACACACAGTGGGTGTTGCACCAACACACAGTGGATGATGCACCAACACCCACTGGGTGATGCACCAACTCAAACACATTATTAAAAAAAATGGAAAAATAATTATTGTTTACCACATTAACTTTTAAAATCACTTACATTCCTTCTCCTTGTGTAAATAGTAGTCTTTGCAGGTTGTTTTACAGGGTTTTTTGCAGATTGTTTTGCAGGATTGCTGGAACTAGCTACTCCCAAATTCTCAGCATCTTTTGAGATTTGATGGAGCAAATCTGAAAATCCCGGCATGTCCGTGTTGTTGTTGTTGTTGTTGTGTTCTTGTTATTGAGCAATTGTTTTCTCAACTTCCTCCATACACTTCACAGCTAAATCCCAGAACTCCGTGTTCTGGGATTGTTGTTGTTCTTCATCCTCCTCATCCATAGCTTCTTGCTCCAGTTTGACATTAATAATTTTCTGAGCCTCGTGGTTCACAGATTTTAATGCTGCACTTCTCTTCAGCCTTTGGGGCATTTGTTCCTTTTGCAACAAAAGCTCCCTCACATTCTGAGCAATATTCTCAATTCTTGTCATGTAGCGAGCCATGTATGATCTCAACTCTTCATTTGTTTCCACTGCAGGCTCTGGCAGAGATTGGATGTCAGCTTCTTCTTCTTCATGTTCCTCTTCCCTCACATTGACACACGTGCTGAAGCTTGGTCGGCCCATAAGTATCCCATTACCAAACCCACCATGCATTATTTCATCCTCCTCCCTATCTTTAAGCATCTTGGTGGTCCAGTTGTAGATAATGGGATACTTCCTTGGTACAGTTTGACCTTTCCATCTCAATATGTCTACATATATTAACTGTGTATAACAAAAATAGAGTGAATTAGTTTAATTAGATGATGTAGCAAACCTAACTACTAGAAGGACTAACACACAGTGGTTGATGCACCAAAACCCACTGGGTGATGCACCAAAACACACTGGGTGATGCACCAAAACCCACTGGGTGATGCACCATCACCCACTAGGTGATGCACTAAAACCCACTGGGTGATGCACTAATTCAACTAAAATGGCAGAAAAAGGAATATAAATTTTACCTCAAGTAAGAGCATGCTCCCATTGAAACTAGAAGCTTGTTTGTTCCCCCGCACAAGTGCACAGTCAATAAGGGTCTTGTAGAGGTATGAGCTCCAGTTGAAGTCCCTTATTTTATCAACATCTTCAAGCAATTTAAAAATGGATGTTTTGACGTACCCACTCCCATAGGATTGTACCATTGTGTTGACAAACAGAAGAATGAAATATCTTTTGTACCATGAGCATCCATCAAGAGATATAATTTTTTCATAAATATCACCTGCTGAGATTTTGTTTAAATCTTTCCCAGGGAAATCTTCCTGCAGTTTCTGCTTCATCCCTGGATTTGTGAGTTTTTTAGGCTCAACAATTTCAACTTAACCTATTGGAATTCCCAAGTATTCATGCGCATCATTTTCTGTAACAACAATCTTCCTTCTGGCCTTTAGTTTGATTGTAGAATTCAATGGGAGGAAATTGTTGCACACATAATGTCCTAGCCGTCCTAGTGTTTCCTTGATATCCCAGGAAGTGACATTTTTAAATCCCATTTCCTCCACAGCGAGCCTATGGCTGTCATTGTATACGCTTGATCTAATGTAGTTTCTGAATAGGGCTGGCGATGTTCTGCACTTCAATTTTGGAAAATCATCTCTTAACTTCATAATACCCTTTTTGTTCCCGGGCTTTTGCAGTTTCGACTTCATTACAAAGACCTTCTCCCCCTTCTTAGGATTAGTCTTTTTCATCTTCTTCTTTCCCTTTCTGTCTACATCCTTATTCCCTTTCCCCTTTTCTAATGCTTCCCTTTCGAGCTTTACCAACCTCTCAACCTCCATATCTTCTTCATAGTCAGAGTCTTCTTCCGGCATTAGCTTTCGTTTTTTTGAAGTTTTCTTCCCAACAGCTACTGATTTCTTTCTCTTCCCTTATTGGGATGTCTCAAGTTCTTCTCCACTTTCTGTTATGATTAAAAATAAAACAGAGATAATTAATAAAATGGCAGACAATTATTGTATAATTGATTGACCATTATTAATTAGGTGATGCACCAACTCTCAGTGGGTGATTCACCATCTCTCAGTGGGTGATGCACCATCACCCACTGGATGATGCACCAACTCTCAGTGGGTGATGCACCAACACCAACTGGGTGATGCACCAACTCAAACATATTATTAAAAAAATGCAAAAATGATTAGTGTTTACCATCAATTCGAGTTGTTTCTCCATGATAATCAGATGATGTGGTTGGGATTTCCACTTCTACTTCCTCTGTTTAAACAAAGACATATATCATGAATAACTAGTAACCAATACATTAGCTCATGCACAAATAAACAATCACTCATACCAATGTTAATATGTGGGGGATCACTAATGATTAGTGTTCCATATCTTAGCTCCTTGACTATTGCATTATCATTCTATTTATTTCCTACATTTTATACATAAAAAACATTGGATGATGCATCAAAACACATTCGATGATGCACCAAAACACATTGGATGATGCACCAAAACCTATTGGATGATGCACCAAACCCTACTGGATGATGCACCAAAACACAGTGGATGATGCACCAAAAACACAGTGGATGATGCACCAAAAACACAGTGGTTGATGCACCAAAACCTACTGGATGATGCACCAAAACCTACTGGATGATGCACCAAAAACACAGTGGTTGATGCACCAAAACCTACTGGATGATGCACCAAAACCTACTGGATGATGCACCAAAAACACAGTGGATAATGCATAAAACACTGTGAATGAGGCACCAAAGCACTGTGGATGATGCACCAAATCACTGTATATATTTCAACAACATATTCGATGCACTAACAACTCATATATGTTAAAGAAAATGCTTAAACACTATATCAAATGACAAAACATGCACCAAAACACATTTGAGGCAGTGATTCTAGATCTATTTATCCATACTGTATAAAAATCCATAAACAACGGCGTAGTGATTAACAAATGGAGTTTACAACCAAAATTCTTAAGTTGAATCCATACCTTGGGTTCCAGATGCAATTTTGTTTATTATTTTTTTGTTGTTGTTGATACCGAAATCACCCTTCGACTACTGGAAATTGCTTCGTCTTCGTTCTAAGGTTTTTTAGTGGAATCTGCTCGAGAAATGGAAAGAGAGAGCGAGAGCGAGAGAAAGCGAGAGCGAGAGAAAGCGAGAGCGAGAGAAAGCGAGAGCGAGAGAAAGCGAGAGCGAGAGAAAACGAGAGAGAATGAACAAATTTCGCCTCCGATCGGCAAAGAAAGCGAGAGCGAGAGCGAGGGAGGTTTTTGGAGAAGATGGACGGTTTTTTTGAGTGAGAATGTGAGAATGGCGGTTGTTTCGAGGTTTATATACCGCGCGTGATAAATGGGCCCACCACTATCCTCCTTAGTTGCTGGCCCTTGGATCTTACTCCATCCTTCGGATGGAGTAGATCCTTATTCCTTCTCTAAGGGGCCGTCCTCACCGGAATTGCGTCCAAAAAAATATGTGCACATTTTCTACACAAAATGTGCACATTGTCAACGGTCACCAGTCCCGCCAATTTTTTTTCCGCCAAATATTTGTTTTTGGGCCAAAAAAATATGTGCACATTTTCTACACAAAATATGCACATTTTTAACGGTCAACAGTCCCGCCATTTTTTTTCCCGCCAAATATTTGTTTTTGGGCCAAAACAATATGTGCACATTTTCTACACAAAATGTGCACATTGTCAACGGTCAACAGTCCCGTCATTTTTTTCCCGCCAAATATTTGTTTTTGGGCCAAAAAATATGTGCACATTTTTAACAGTCAATGGTCAACAGTCCCGCCAATTTTTTTCCGCCAAATATTTGTTTTTGAGCCAAAAAAATATGTGCACATTTTCTACACAAAATGTGCAGATTGTCAACGGTCAACAGTCAATGGTCAACGGTCGAATGTGCTATTTTGATATCCATCCCTTGGATGGGGAACCATCCAAGAGATGAATATTATTCTCATTTCTCACTCTAAGGGCCCTTCCCACCGGATGAGGACCCCTTTATTATTATTATTATTATTTTATGAAAATCCAATATTCTCCCACTTGGCCCATTTATCGAAGAGATACGATATACGAATCATAGAGACGAAATCTCTGAGAACGAGAATTAATCTTCTATGTATCACGATATGTCGAGAACTCAACATACCTCACACACTTAACTTAATGAGTAAAACCTCATGTCTTACTCTAGGTTCAAACAAAATGACTTTTCAACCAAACACCATGTGAGGTAGCCTCAAAGCAAGAAATGAACTCCTCTACCATAGTAGAACTAGCTGTCAAGGTTTGATTTGCACTCCTCCAAGATACGGCACCATCAGCTAGCATGAACACATATCCTGATGTAGATTTAAGTGAATCATTGCAACCACCGAGGTCGGAGTCCGAGTAGCCTACCACTTCAAGATTGTCAATTTGTCCATACATAAGCATGTAATCCTTAAAACCCTTAAGGTACCTCAACACTTTCTTTGCAGCCTTCCAGTGAACGATTCCTGAATTACTTTGATATCGTCCTAATACTCCACGCATCTGCAATATCAGGTCTGGTACAGACCTGAGCATACATAATGCTACCAACAACTGGAGCATATGAACATTTTTCATCTGTTCCCTTTTAATGTCATTCATGAGGCCCTGTTTCAAACTGAACCGATCACCCTTCACAATTGGTGCTTCACTTGGTGAACGATCTTTCATTCAGAATCTTTCAAGAACTTTGTTGATATAGGCCTCTTGAGACAATCCCAAAATGCCTCGATCAAGATCTATCTCTATGGATCTTAATGCCAATGAAATAAGATGCCTCTCCCATATCTTTCATATCAAAGTTACTTGAGAGGAATTGTTTCACTTTGCGTAGAAACCCTTTATCATTGGTTGCAAGGAAGATATCATCCACATATAACACAAGAAAAAAAACTATACTCCCACTGACCTTAAAATATATACATTCATCCATGATATTTTCATTGAAACCGAATGAAGTAATTATTTCATGGAATTTCTTACACCACTGGCGAGAAGCTTGTTTTAACCTGTATATAGATTTGTTTAGCTTACAAACCAAATGTTCACCATCCTTAGAAGAGAATCCTTCAGGTTGTTTCATATAAACCTCTTCCTCTAAATCACCATTGAGGAATTCCGTTTTCACGTCCATTTAATGTAACTTGAAATCAAAGTGAGCTACCAATGCCATGATCATGCGAAGAGAATCTTTCTTTGATACAGGAGAAAAGGTCTTCGTGTAGTCGATTCCTTCCCTTTGAGTGAGCCCTTTAGCAATGACTATAGCCTTATGTCTCTCGATGTTGCCAAGTGAGTCTCTTTTTGTCTTGAAAACCCACTTGCATCCAATGGTTTTAACACCATCAGGCAACTCGACGAGATTCCGAACTCAATTAGACGCCATAGAATTCATCTCATCTTTCATAGCATCCATCCATAACTTTGAATTTGTAGAACTTACAGCTTGTGAAACGACAAAGGGTCATTATCGACTCCAACATTATAATCTGATTCTTGCAGGTACTCTTCGTAATCATCAGGAATAGTTGATCGCCTTTCTCGAGTAGATCTCCTTAATGGGACTTGTTCACTCTCATGATGAACTGGTTCCTCGTTTACAACATGATCTATCAGATTTTGATCAACAGTTTGTGGAATTTATGTATTTGGTTGTCATACACACGGTTGAACTTGAGGAGCGTGAACGACAATCAACTTGTCACTTGATTCAGAGGATGGAACCTTATAGTGGTCTGTTTCCGGAATAATACCCTGAAATTGATCACTCCCACTGATCAAATCATTCTCAAGAAACTTAGCATTTCTTGAATATACAATCCTGGTGTTATGCGACGGACAATAGAATCTATAACCTTTGGACTTTTCACCCTATCCAATGAAATACCCACTAATAGTCCTTGGGTCAAACTTCTTCTCTTGTGGTCTCACCTCAGACGGGCATCCCCAAATGCGTATATGTCACAAACTTGGTTTCCAACCTTTGAATAGCTCAAAAGGTGTCTTAGAGACAGCCTTGGAAGGAACCTTGTTTCATATACACGTTGTCGTCTTAAGAGCATCAGTCCACAAAAAATGATGGAATTTTGACATTACTTCTCATGCTACGCACCATGTCAATTAATGTCCAATTTCTTCGATCTTTCGGCTACACCATTCTGGTGTGGAGAACCAGGCATAGTGTATTGGGAAACAATCTCATGTCCTTGAAGAAACTTAGCAAATGGACCAGGTGCTTGCCCGTTCTCAATGTATCTACCAGAGTACTCTCCACCTTGGTCTGATCTCACAATCTTAATGTGCTTACCACATTGATTCTTTACTTCAGCCTTAAACATTTTGAAGGTATCTAAAGTTTCATCTTTTGAACGAAGTGAGTAGAGATACATATAGCGCAAATAATCATCTATGAAGGTGATAAAGTATTTCGGATTATTAACATTCATGTCCGGACAACAAATATATGTGTGTATGATTTCTAATAAATCAGAACTCCTTTTTACACTAATTTTATGTTTATTAGTTTGCTTTCCTTTAATGCAACTAACACAAGTATCGAAGTGAGTAAAGTCTAGAGTATCAAATACATCTTCCTTTACCTTTTTTTTAACTCTCTCAATGGAGATGTGTCCCAATCTTTGGTGTCACAACATGAAGGAATCCTCATTCATAATACATCTTTTTAAACCAACATTAACATGCATAAAATTATTATGAGTGGTTTCATTTTGCAAGCCAAGATGAAATAAACTATCAGACCATGTACCATAACCAACTTCAGAATTTCTGATAATACTGAAACCAGAGTATGCAAATCCAAAAGGTAAAAGTCTAGATACTGAAATCAAATTCCTTGCAAAATTAGGAATATAGAACATCTTTTCTAAACGTAAAGTAAAACCACTACTTAAAACTAAATTACATGTCCCAACGACTTCCACATGTGAAGCTATCTTGTTGCCTGAATAGATAAATCCTTCACTGTCCACCGGTTTCCTTAGGTTTTCTCATACCCTGCAAAGTATTCAAAACATGGATTGTAGTTCCATTATCAATCCACCATGTATCATGATTAACATTAACCATATTAGATTCATAACAAACAAATGCTAGAAAATTACCTTTCTTCTCAAGCCAAGCTTTGAACTTAATGCAACACTTCTTCATGTGTCCCTTCTTTTTACAAAGTAACATTTTGACTCTTTCTTTATGACTTGGTTCACATGAATCTTCCCCTTTTCCTTTTCCTTATTGTGATCCTTTTTCTTCTTTGAGAGAGAAGTTGTGGAAAGGTTCACCTTCTCGCCCTCTTCCATCAACAATCTACCCTTCTCTAGAGCACACATGGTCATAAGCTCATTATTTGACCATTTATCCTTATGTGAGTTGTAAGATATCTTAAAGGGGGCATATTGTTGAGCTAGAGTGCACAAAATGAAATGGACTAGGAAGGATGCTGACATGGTAACTTCTAAAGCTTTTAATTGAGCCGCTATATCCCTCATGTACATGATATAATCACGCACTCCTTTAACCTCAGTGTGCCTCATGTATGAGAACTTCATAATCAAGGTGCTAGTGAGAGCCTTATGCCCTTATCAGAGGATGCAAACTGCTCATCGATAGCCTTGAGAAGATCCTCGACCTTAACATGCTGACCAACTGAACCCCAAATGCTAGCACAAATAACTGAGAGTCGATTAGATCACTCCCACTTTTCATAAAAACCAACCGCATTAGGAGTACTAGTCTCCGTTATGCTAGGCAGTTCGTATTTTCGAATAGCATTGTCAATATCCATCCATCCTAATTACAGTAACACTCTCTCCTTGCACACCTTGTAGTTATCACCTCTTAATTTAGGAATGTCACATTTAAATCAGAAATGTTTCCAGATAAAATTATTGCAAAAAAAAAATACATGTTTATTAACAAAATTGAGACTTTAAACTTTTATCACAATTTGGCAATGTAAACCATGCTCATATGAATCTAGTGACACAAAACTTGCATTTGGGCTAAAGTATACTCAAATAACACATGTTGCATATGTTATATACCTAATTTGACCAATTATATGTAGGCTCAACATACATGAAAGTTGTCAGTGAAAACAATCAAGATTAAGTAAATAGATTGTTGATCCATACATAGTAGAGGCAAATATTAAATTGGAGACGGTCTTAATATAGAATCATGGAACAAAAACAGAACGAAGGCCACTTTATCTCCATAAAGTGCATACTCCGTAATATTCTATTATTAACTCAATTCAGATTTAACAAAAACACCAGCAAAGCTTTTGATATTTATAGTCATCGATCTCATGAATTTTTTTAATTGTAATCTAATTTACCGAACAGAACACGGTCCACTTTATTAAAACAGAACGAAGGCCAAAATCGGATTGAAATTCAAGGAACCGTATGTGAATTTCAATTAACAAGACAAAAAGATCACTGTGGCAATCAAGAAAGAGATAATTAACCGGCTCTCTTATCAAATGTTAGAATTTCATGATACAATCTTAATTATTCTATCTACCATATGAACATATACTGTATGCGGAAGCGATAAAACGGAATCAATTTATTTATCTCCAGCCATTGCTTTTGAACTTGTGAAATTGATGTTGGATATAAGGGTGCACCGAGTCCGGATGCAGCTGCGCCACACCGAAGCACAACTCATTTAGCTAGCTGTAGCTTAGCTGTCATTCTAACTGAATTCACAGAGCATGACTCTGTTTTGTATAAAACTTGAGCAATGGATTGTAACCAACTCATTCAATAGAAACACAGAAACTTTTCTCCCCTAAACTCTGTCATGGTATCAGAGCAGGAGCATTCCTGCCTCGTCTTTCTTCCGCTCAAACCTTCTCTTCTTCATCGTTAGCTTCCTGTGTCGTCTATGGCGGCTCCAATGGATTCCAACAATCCTCTTTTCCTTCAGAATTCGGATCATCCCGGATTACTTCTTGTCACACAGCAATTCGATGGACAAAATTATGGAGAATGGCGTCGTAATATGACCATTTCCTTGTCCTCGAAGAACAAGATGGGATTCTTGACTGGCCGTCTCCCACAACCTGCTCCCTCAGATCCTCTCTTCGATGCCTGGGAGAGATGCAACAACATGATCCTTGCCTGGATCTTGAACACTCTAAGCAGCGACATACGCTCCAGCGTAATATACAACTTCCTAGCCAAAGGCGTTTGGGAAGAGCTTGAAGCAAGATATGGTGTCGTTAATGGAGCTCAGATGTATGCTGTCCAGAAGAATCTTTTATCTCTTTCGCAAGGTTCGTCTTCAATTTCGACTTACTTCACCAAAATTAAGTCTATCTGGGACGAATTGAGTCATATGCGTCACCTACCTGTTTGTTCCTATGGTTCTCTTCACGAGATCATGAAATATGAGGAAGATCAGAAGCTCTTGGTGTTTCTCATGGGACTCAGTGATGAATTCACCGGCATTCGTGGACAAATCTTGATGATCAAGCCTCTTCCAACTGTAAATGATGCTTACAATATGCTTCTACAGGAAGAAAAGCAACGATCCATTCATTCTTCCTCCACTGATGTTGCATCCTTCCATGTCAAAGGAATTGCAAGTGGAAATCAGCCAGATCCTATTCCTCGTGGTGATCAACGTTCTCGCACAGAGACTGGGAGATCTGGTGGTTCTCAGAATAATGGAAATGGAAATCGTCAAGATCGAAAGAGTCTTTACTGTCAAAATTGTAAGAAGACAGGGCATACAATCGATCGATGCTTCTTCATCATAGGATTTCCACCAAAGAGCAAACCGAGACAAGATCGATTGTCTTCCTCTGAGGAACGTTCCAAGAACTTTGCTGGACAAGCTTCTACTGATGACAGTGCTAACATGTCTTTGTCCAAGGAACAATTCAGTCAGCTCATTCGTCTCCTTGGTGATCAGTCCAAGCAAGGAGTTCCTTTTGAGCAGGATGACTTTGCAGCTTTTGCTGGTAAGGTCCTTACCACTTCATCAAATTTAACTTCTCATTCATGGATTCTTGACACAGGAGCTAGTAATCACATGACTTGTGATAAGAATTGTCTTGAAGATGTGTACAATTTGACACATCCTTTCACTGTTACTTTGCCAAATGGTCATATTGAGAAAGTCACTATAGCTGGTGCTGTCCAAGTTTTGTGAGATCTGAGAATTCAGGGAGTTCTCTACGTTCCTGCATTCAAATGCAATCTCATTTCTATTGGCAAAATTGTTATTGATCTCAATTCATTAGTGATTTTCTCACATAAAGGCTGCTTTCTACAGGATGTGATGTCCAAGAGGATTACGACCCTTGGTAGAGCAAACAAGAGTTTATACTTCCTACATCAAAAGCATGAGGCTCCTATCTGTCAACCTACTATTAGTCATACCACTGTCAATGACATTTCTGCTGATATATGGCATGCTAGATTTGGTCATTTACCTCCTTATAAACTCAAACATTTTTCATTTGTAAATGGAGATATAGATACTCCATCTATTACTGCTTGTGATTCTTGTGCTAAAGCCAGACATAGACGGCTTCCTTTCCCATCTAGTTCAATAAAGAGTACTTCTATCTTTGAACTCATTCACTTGGATGTATGGGGACCATATCATAGGGCTACTCATGATGGCTTTAAGTTCTTTCTCACAATTGTTGATGATTTCAGCAGGACAACCTGGATACATCTCTTGACTTCTAAAGGAAGTGCTTTCCCTATAATCAAGAATTTCATAGCAATGGTTAACAAGCAGTTTCAGTGCAATGTCAAAAAGATTCGTACTGACAATGCTTTGGAGCTTGGTTCAGGGAGATCTGCCTCTGAATTCTTGGCTTCACAAGGGATCATTCTTCAAACTTCATGTACAGCCACTCCCCAACAGAATGGAGTTGCCGAAAGAAAGCACCAGCATCTTCTTGAGGTTGCTCGTGCCCTCATATTTCACTCCAAGCTGCCTATCATTTACTGGGGAGAAGCTGTACTCACTGCTGTTCACATTATCAATAGACTGCCTACTCCTGTCTTGCACAACAAAACTCCTTTTGAAGTTCTCTTCAACAGATCCCCTGACTACACCAGATTTCGAGTTTTTGGATCCTTGTGTTTTGCATCCACCCTGCAACAAGGTCGAGACAAGTTCCATGCTCGTGCCAGAACGTGTGTCCTTCTTGGTTACTCACCCGGAAAGAAGGCATATAAGTTACTGGACATGTCCACAAGACAGATATTTCACTCAAGAGACACAGTTTTCCATGAAACTGTATTCCCTTTCCACAAATCCCCTTCTATTTCCCCAGCTTGGCCATCTCAAAATGATATATCTGAGACAGAAAATCTTCCTACCCCACATATTACAAACCAAACCTCTTCCTCTTTTACAGAAGAACCACAACCCAGGAGATCCTCTCGATCTCACAATCCTCCTTCCTACCTAAATGACTATGTTTGTCATGTTTCCACATCTTCCCATGGCATTTGCTGTCACACACTTACCACCACCCTTTCTTTCCCTTCTGTCACCACCACTACCAACCTTCTCCCTATAACTGAACCCTCTTCATACAAAATTGCTAGCCAAATCCAGGAATGGCAAGATGCCATGACCACTGAATTTTCTGCACTTGAGGCAAACAACACTTGGGCTGTTGTTCCACTTCCCAAAGGAAAACGTGCCATAAGCTGCAAATGGGTCTATAAAATAAAACACAGGTCAGACGGATCAGTAGAGAGGTACAAGGCACGTCTGGTAGTCCGTGGCTTCACTCAATGCAAAGGAATCGACTACGATGAGACGTTCTCTCCGGTTGTCAAAATGACGACAATCCGGTGTCTCCTCAGTGTTGCTGTTAAGAATGACTGGCCCCTGCTACAATTGGATGTTAATAACGCGTTCTTACATGGTGAGCTCCATGAGGAGGTATATATGAAGCTCCCTGAAGGCGTACACGTTGATGCTGGATCAAACATGGTCTGCAAACTTCTCAAGTCTCTATACGGCCTAAAACAAGCTTCTCGTCAATGGTACTCCAAGCTTGCCTCCATTCTGCGTCTTCGAGGGTATTGTGCCTCCTCGAATGATTATTCCTTGTTCTATCGCAAGACTGAGGCTTCACAAGTTTACTTGGCCATTTACGTCGACGACATACTCCTCACGGGAAATGATTCAGAGGAAATAGCGTCTCTCAAGGGTTTTCTTCATGATGAATTCAAGATCAAGGATCTGGGAGAGCTCAACTATTTTTTGGGCCTCGAATTTTCCAGATCAAGCAAAGGTATCTCAATCTCTCAGCAAAAATTCATCACTGATTTGCTCGAAGAGTATAATTGCACCACTCCAAATCCTGTCCTCAGCCCCATGGAGTTAAACACCAAACTCATGATTGATACTGGAGACCTCCTTCCCAATGATTTTGACTATAGGAAGCTCGTGGGCAAGCTGAACTTTCTCGTCCATAGTAGACCTGACCTGGCCTTTACAGTTCAGTACCTGAGTCAATTCCTGCAGAAGCCACGCACGTCTCACATGGCGGCTGCCATACACACTCTTCGATATCTCAAAGGCACCATCACAAAATCTTTGTTCTTCAGTGCTTCATCCAGTTTTCAACTTCGTGCTTATTGCGATGCCGATTGGGCCTCATGTCCCAACACCAGAAGATCTGTCAGCGGTTTTGTTGTTTTCCTTGGAGACAGCCTCAACTCTTGGAAGTCAAAGAAACAACAAACTGTTTCCCTTTCCTCCACTGAGGCTGAGTATCGCTCTCTACGCCGTGTCACCGCTGAGCTTGCTTGGTTAAGTCGTTTACTCTTTGACTTAGGAGTCTCAGATGTCGTCCCCATTCCAGTCAAGTGTGACAACAGATCTGCCATATACATTGCACGCAATCCTGTTTTCCACGAGCGCACGAAGCACATCGAACTAGATTGCCACTTCGTACGAGAGAAACTTCTTCAAGGCCTCATTGCTCTCGATCACGTGCCTACACATTCACAACTTGCTGATGCTTTCACAAAGCCAGTCCCTGGTTACAAGCTCAAGACCATTCTTCCCAAGCTAGGTATGGTTGATCCATTATCTAGCTTGCGGGGGGATGTTGGATATAAGGGTGCACCGAGTCCGGATGCAGCTGCGCCACACCGAAGCACAGCTCATTTAGCTAGTTGTAGCTTAGCTGTCATTCTAACTGAATTCACAGAGCATGACTCTGTTTTTTATAAAACTTGAGCAATGGATTGTAACCAACTCATTCAATAGAAACACAGAAACTTTTCTCCCCTAAACTCTGTCAATTGATTAGACTTGTATGCCCTTCCTTCTTGTCAATTTCTTATACTCGGATTATCAGTTTCCACACCCTCCTTTTCAATTTAGATGGTCGCTCAGTGAACCATTGAATCAAAAGAAGAAAACACGTTTAATTTATATTGATCTAGCCATCATAGAGCAATTTCAATGTGTAGCAATATTAGTGGGGTGGTTATTGGATGTGGGGAGACGAATATAGGCAATTATCAGTTTTCAAACCCTCCCTTTCAATTTAGATGGTGGCTCAGTGAACCATTGAATCAAAAGAAGAAAACACGTTTAATTTATATTGATCTAGCCATCATAGAGCAGTTTCAATGTGTAGCAATATTAGTGGGGTGGTTATTGGATGTGGGGAGACGAATATGGGCAATTATCAATCCATGGATTTACTGCCAAATTAAATGGGCCACAAAATAGGGTTTTAATAAAACTGAATTAATAATATTTACTTTATTATTATTATTATTTTATGGAAATCCAACATTACAGAAGACTTTGGATCATGTCAGAAACGGGCTCGTCAAGTTTGAGATCTCTGTGACAGTTAAATATTTGAAGGTGCTATGCCTGTCGTTTCTATGTTCGAGTTGAGTCGGACATAAACACATACCTCGTAGTTGTCTATATGCTAGAAAACCTCATTTCATGACAAACACACACGAATTGAAATTTGGCTTTGAACTTTACTTTCTACTGCTAAAATTTAGCTACTTATTTTCATGCTAAGAATAAACAAGACATCATGGATAAAAAAGCAGATCAAATGTTACATTTAATATGCTTACCTATAACAAGAATCTAGGATGCATAGACTTTACAGTCGTAGGATTAGCGCCATCAAAATCAGGAATGATTTCTCCTGCTTTTTCATAACGTTGATCAAATTGCTAGAAAGTGGGTCAATCTCCCATTGGGATCTTGCTTGTAACCATTTCACCTTGATTTCATACGAGTGTCATGTACATATATATAGGCAAGGTATGGTCCCCTCCTCTCTAAGTCACATAGGTCCTATTCTAGAACATTCATAAACGTTATCAATAGAAATTGGAGAGTAGCCGTGCAGTAAGGTAACGAAGAATCCTTTAGACCCCTTGCCAATGTCTCTCGGTGGGATCATGCATAAATTGGCACACGCGAATGACGGAGAATGAGATATCGGGCCTAGTAAATGCCAAATATTGAAGGCCTCCAACAATACTTCTATACAAGGTGTTATCCGGGAATGGAGGTGAATGCTCTTCTGAAGCAAGAAAGTTTGTGGCCATAGGACTGCTCACGCACTTGGAGGATGACATGTTAGCTCGATCAACACATTCCCGAATGTACTTTGTTTGGGAGAGATGGAATCTCATGTCGGTGCGAGTTGATTCGATGCCGAGAAAATAATGAAGTGAGCCCAAGTCTTTGACGGGAAATTGCTTGCTCAATTCCTGGACAAAAGAGGTAGCGAGAGCAATAGTGGACGAAATAACCAAAAGATCATCAACATGTACCAATATAAACACTACAGAGGGCCCTTGGCGATGGATGAATAAGGATGAATCAACAATGGAGTTTGTAAAACCCATGACAATTAGAGCATCTGAAAGATGGGAAAACCAAGCTCGAGGAGCTTGTATTAAGCCATAGAGAGATTTATGTTGTTCGCAAATGTGAGAATGAAAAGAAGGTTTGACAAAGCCTTGGGGTTGGACAATGAAGACTTCTTCCTCTAGGGTCCCGTGAAGAAAGGCGTTTTGAATATCAAGTTGGCAAACCGACCACCGTTGCATAGCCGCAAGCGAAAGGAGAAGGCGGATAGTGGAGGGTTTAACAACGGAGTTAAAGGTTTCGTTTTAATCGAGATCTTGGACTTGAGTGTACCCTTTGGCAACGAGCCGAGCCTTTTGTCTTTCAATCGTGGCATCGGCACGTCTCTTAGTTTTGAAAACTCATTTAACTCCAAGTGGATTAGAAGAAGTGGAGGGTGGAACAAGACTCCTTGTGTTGGTGGATAAAAGGGCTTGAAATTTTGTCGTCATGGCAACCCGCCATTTGGAAAATTTAGAGGCCATGGTATAAGAAGTGGGTTCATTCGAGACGGTGGTGGTTGGTGACAATTTGGAGGCCATGGGGCCGTCCCATCTGTCCGAACGGGAGGCTTACGAATGTGGGCTTGAGATCTGGTGGCCGGCTGCAAGAGATGGGAAATGTTGGGAAATGTGACCAATTGAGCATGATCTGGCTGAGGCAAGAGGTCGGGGTTCATATCTCGGAATGGAAGTGTTTTCGTGAAAAATAACATCTCGTGAAATGTAGGAACGATGTGATACCCAATCAAAACAAATGTAGCCCCGATGATTGGAGCTATACTCAAGAAAGACGGTAGGTGATGAGCGGAAGGATAATTTGTGTGATTGATATGGACAAAGGATGGCAAAACAAAGACATCCAAAAACACGAAGAAAAGTGTAGTCGGGTGGTGTTTTAAAGAGTACCTCATAGGGATTTTGATGTTGAAGAATGAGAGTATGAAGACGGTCTATGAGGTAGAAGACGGTCTCGAAGGCATAGTCCCAATAGGTAAGGGGCAATGCGGAGTGTTTAAGAAGGATGAGGCCGGTATCTAGGGTTGTTCATTATCGGATATCCGATCCGATCCGGCGTTTCGGATCGGGTATCCGCAATGGCGTTTCGGATCGGGTATCCGCAATGGCGTTTCGGATCGGGTATCCGCAAAAAAAAATTCTCAATATTGCGATCCATATCCGTATCCGAAACGTCCGGATATCCGATCCAAAATCCTCAGATCGGATTGGATATCCGTCTCGGATATCCGAAATATCAATACAAGCCATTGGTGGGTCCACTAGTGGTCATTAAATGTTGGTGAGTCTATTAGTAATTAGCCCAATACCATTATATCACTAATGGACTTTGTCCAAATAAATGCAGAGGGCTAAGTCCAAACAATACTTGAGTATTGACGACCACTTACATATTTTTTTTGGCATTTTTTATTAGATATAATGTATTTATATTATTTATATATATAATTTATTATTATATTAATATAAGTGACGTACCCCCGGATGCGGATATCCAGGGGGTATGACAGACTTGCGGCGACGACGAATGTTGGTGGTCGGTGCGAAAGTGGTACAAGCCATCAACGACGGGGACCTAAAGAAGAAGCTCATGCGTCTCCGAATCCTTCACATAAAAACAAGAATTGTGAAATTCAAAAAATACTAAATTATATGAGCAAACTTTCTGGACTGGGAGGAGGTTCTTGGTAATGAGAGGGGTGTGTAGAAGATTCGAAAGATTAAGATTACGTTGGGCAGTCAGAATGGATCCATTGCCTTGGTGGTGGATCAACATTCGGGAGCCATCGCCCAAGGATACCATCTTTGTACCTTCATAGGGGTTAGTGGTCGATTCGCAGGTTGGTTAAGTCCGGCGTGAAATGGTGCATCGGTCCTGTATCGGAAAACCAAGGGTCGTCAACAGTGGTGTGGTGAGTTTTAATAGAGGACGGTGGAGCAGCTTGGAAGGCCTTGTCAAAACGATGCAAACACTTAAGGGCAATGTGACCAGGTTTGTTGCACACCTGACATATCATGCGGATATGCTGAACAGATTTGGTGAAGGTCTTTGTCATCGAGAATCAAAGGCTTTGGAGTGTAGTTGGCCTGCATGGTCTAACTTGTTCATAGAAGCAGAGCCTTTAGAGAACACCTGGACGGTTGTAGACAAGGAAGAAGATAGACTGCGCGCCTTGTTGAAGAAGGTTGAAATGGAGTCGAAGCCTTTTTGGATGCGACTGTTGGGCGCCTGAGCTGAGGAGCGCACTAGCTGCATGCAAATACAGTAAGCATGGGAGTCCGGATTTGGGAGGTTGAAGAGCAGTTAATCACTTGAGCAAGTACGAGCTCACTGAGAGAGCTCGTGAGAATGGCCATTACCAGCTGGTCCTTGGAGACCCACTCTCACCTGTCTGGTGACTCGCTGCCCTCAGCGTCAATTACAGGGAAGGGGATGCTTCCTTCAACAAAAGAAAACATATTATGTGCTTGTAAGTAGGGAGTAACTTGAGCTTTCCATAACAAGAAATTTTCTTGGGATAATTTTGACTGTAATGAAGGAAGAAAATGATGGAAGAGAGGGGTTGTGAGTTGGGACAAGCGTCATTGCTGGGGCTACTAAGGAAGAAAGGAGGTTTTCTAGGGAAGAAAGAGGATTTCTAGGGAAGAAATTTTGTGGATTGTTGCCAACTATATAGGAGGGTGGAGGAGTAGTGCTGAACGTTTATCCTTTACTGGAACCTAATACCATGAAAAATGGGTAAATCTCCTATTGAAATTGTGTTTGTAATCATTTCACCTTGATTTCATACAAGTATCGTGTACATATATGTAAGCCACATAGTCCCTAATTCTCTATTCCAAAACATTCATATACGTTACAAATATCAACAGAATCCTATGCCTTAATACAAACTAGTGTAAGTCCCGTGACAATCACGGGTAATTATGTAAATGTATTTTTATAAATTATTTTATTAATAATAATTATAATAATAAAATTAAAATCTGTCAACTTATTTTCAAAATTATTTATTTTTAGACTCAATAAATAGTAAAATCATTTTCAAAAAAAGATTTATCTATGTTCTGAATCCTTTTATATATGTCAACAATATTTTCATTTTAGATAACATAGATTAAGAGTGGATATGACAACGTTAGTGTCCCCTCACTAATCCATTTTAGTAAACTTAGTACATAATTTTTAGTTTTCATTAGTTTTTTTTCAAAAACAATTTTAAGCTAATATTGTGGAGAAGAAGGAGAAGGTGTATATAGTTTAATTTTTTTTTTAAAAAAAGGAAATTGTTTTAAAATATGAATATATGGTCAATAAATTAGCGACATATGACGCAAAGACTTGACTTCTCCCTACTTTAGTTAGGTAGACGTTACTTTACTGCATATTTTCATCTTCCATCACATCAAGCAGCTTATTAGAACAACAACATTGACAAAGAACAATTAATCTTAGTGCCCTAACCTAAACCCTTAAATTATACCACCCCTCGAATCAAGTGGCTAATGATTACGTATTTTGATGTTATAACCTAAAATTACAAGTCTTACGTGAAACAACCACTCAAATAAATCGTAAGTTTCTGAGATGAAAAATTGATAAGGTTGGGATTTGCCAAATTTAATGACCTGATAAATTCTTACCATGTGGGTAATCCAGATGAGCAAAATATCAAGTGCAGGAACTAAACAAGAATAAGATGTCGTGGATAAGACAAGTTCTACACAAATTGCCAAATGGACAAAAAATTCTGAATAATAAATTATAGTAGACCCCACACTAATTGATTTTACATCTAAGCCCTCATCCCCTACCTCAATACCCTTTTCAAGCTTTTTTCTTCCTGATTTCTATCCTTCCGTCTTCAACCTCCAACTCCTCTCACCGACCAACCTGCATGTTCCGTCGCCTTATTTGGCGCTTCGTCGAGGAGGTCCACATCGACTATAAGCACCCGACCAAGAAACCCTCTCCTACGGCGGGTTCTCGCCGGCCGGTTAAAACTCTAATCCGACGGATAATTTTGTTTCCAGCTCTCCGACCAGCACCAACCACAATCTTTTAAGCAACGGTTGTCCCATTCTCAAATCCCCAATATCAAACCCTAAACTCTCGGGAAAAAAATTAGCCTCTGCAATATGAAACCCTAAAACCTAAATTCTCAAATCCCCATTCTTTTGTTTAAGTTGATGCTGTAAATCTGCAATTGGTTGTTTATAAGATTTATAGGGTAATATAATGTCAAAATTGCTATAGAATTTGATGAGAATTGGAGGATTTTCTGTTAGAGTAGCCTCTGCAACGGCGGTTATATTCAGCGGCGGCATCGATTCGGCCTCCAAATCTGGGGATAGGGCTGAACGGCCTCATCTCCTCCTCCTCATAGGATGCACCACCCAAATCGTCGCCGCAATCAACACCAGATCTAGACGAGCCTCCCGTGGACTCGACGCCGCCATCATCGAGAGCTTCCCGCCTTCGTCAAGTTCAGATCTGGTGTGAAAACAAAGTATGATGGCCATCGGGTTAACTCGAACTCCATGGGTATTAGAACCAAGATTGAAGGCCAAGGAGCCGGCCTGCTCCATTTCTAGTACTGATTAGGGTTGCTTCATGGATTTGCAGAGAATGGAATGTTGCTATGGAATTTGCAAAGATTGGAAAATGGGCATTGAATAGGAAAGAAGAAGAAGAGGGTAATATGGTAATTGCCAAATTATATTTAAAAGATACAATCTAAAAATATCATCTGCTTTCGTTACTTTCCAAGAAATAAGCAATAAATTTCCTTTCAAAAAAAAAGAAATAAGCAATAAATTTTATTAATTTAATAGATTAAACTTTTATTGTTTTTAATTCTAATTATCTATTGGGTGAATTAGAGGTTGTGTAGAATGTTGTGTTAGTGGTGTGAACGTAGTCTTTTCCGTGTCAACCGGGTCGGCTGAATCCAGATCCGTCATTATCGAACGGCTAATACATGCTCAGAACGCGTCGTCATGGGCTCTAACTTACTAGCAGATCGGCCCAATTAAGTTCTGTTTAAAGGGCCCAACGAAATCAAGGGTAGAAACACTATATAATCCCAATTCCGCAGAATGAATATTTACTTCCGATCCAAACCATTCTCTAGGGTTCCAGTTTCAGCCGTACATATTTTCTGTATATCGCCTCTCTTTTGCTCCTCTTCGTTTTTGTTTCAGTTGTGAAACCAATACGTTGGTTTCAATGTACTTTCTTTAGTCATGTGCTTTTGTTTTTTGGATTGGTTGCAGTGATGTATAAATTCTAATAACCCAGCTCTTCGAGATCTAACAAGGTCAATGAGAAGACTTGTATTCAACATGTCTGAGCTCCAATAAATCCATTTTTTCCTTCTTCAAATTGTATATTTTTATTGACCGGCTTCCCAAATATTTGAAGTTGCGTTTCAGATTCCTAATATACATTCTTGATCACATGTGTTTATGTTTAGGGCGAGTTGCAGTGATGGATAAAATCTAATTACCCAGCTCTTCGAGATCTTTAACAAAGTTCAATGAGAAGACTTGAATTCAACATATCTGAGCACCCATTTCAAACCTTGTTTTCCAAATTACCTTGTAATTTTCTTATTGTGGCACGGTAATACCCTTGGATCTTGCTGATTCCAATGTTTTTACGAGAACCACAATGCTTGTGACAATAGCTGCTCTACAAATTGAACAAATTGAACAAATTGAGGCCGAACTGTAAATGTCTGGCCGTAAGTCACTCGGCCTTGAGTTATAGATTTCAACCTTTTAATTGGGTGGTATAAAATATTAGGGATTAACCGAGCAAATCGGAAAAATTATTGCAAAATTAAATAATAGTCTGCTGCATCATTATCAATTATCAATCTTAGAAAAGAAACGCAGAGGTTGAACTAATACTAGTTATCTATTAACATCACATACTTAATTAGTACTTCAGGATGTCTCCCGCCCAGTGGTCGAGAAACCTTATGTTTATCTTTTTATTGAGTCACCACGGTACCACAACCCTCTTTTTTTCAACTCACGGCCTGTATTTTATTGGGTCTAGATTTTGATTAGGAGGTTCTTTGTTGTTTGCGATGGATCTTATGCGTGAGTTTGGGGAGTACTAGGAAACCAAGTGTGACAGGAGAGTTGAGCAAATCTGGTTTGGAGCACCGAGGAAAAAAGCACGGCATTGTTTCTCCTCGGATTTGGGCTCGGCAAAAAAATAATCAGTTTTTTTGATATATAAGTGCAGCCCATAGTTGGCCCCTCCTTAATGATGAAATACAAGCCCTTCAAAACCAAAGCAATGTCTCCAATAATAATCCCATCTGGTAACCCAACAAATGTAAGGTCAACACAAACAACAGAAGTTCTAAAAGATGGTCTTGCTGAACGCATTGGCAAGAAAGCAAACTAGACTCATCATAGTATAACCTTGCATGACGCTTATAACTAAACTCAACTCAAGAGAGAGTGAAGGGCAACGACTTTGAACCTAACAAAGCACGGTACCAAGCTTTAGCAAGTTAAAAGAATTACTAAAATCCACAAGAAGTGTAGACATGTTTCACGCCTTCCTTTTCCCCGATCAACCTATTAACTATATGAAAAATTGTTGGATCGATTAGCGTATAAAAACTCAAGGAACAAAAGCTATTGTTCCTTGACAAGTAGATAATGTAGAAAGACAAACAATAATGTAAACCAAACCTGGACACGATGATAAATTTCCCCTCCTGATTTGAGCAAGGACGTACGCGGATCCCTAACAATAAACTCCCCCAAGGCGGAAGGAAATCTACCAGCAAGTAGCAAATTAACCACGATGGTTAGGCTAAATCATCAGCCACAACAACAACGATGTTGAGTCCAAAGCCCATCAATCCACAAGAAGTTCCTTTAGGAAACTTTTAATCTTGCTAAAAAAACATACTTGGAGACCGAAATAGCCTCGAAAACCTCATCAAAAGGTGGCAAGACAGGGCACGGTGCATGAGGGTGCTTTTTCTTTAATTCATTCAAAGTGTCCTTGCACTTGGGTGCAACCTCAAACGACGTCAAAACCCTTAATGCTCGCCACTAACTTTCCTCATGCATTTCCTTTTGTACATCTCTCCTAGACTAAGTTTCTTTTCCACAAACTCACCATCCACCCCAAGGAGTGAGCGCAACCCACACCATTTTGAGAACCCGAAGAGCCAACGTCTCAGGTCCCCCGGGTTCTCTCCAAACCCGAGAGTCCGCACAATACCTTCAACCAAACAACATTCTTTTTTCCCAACCTTGTTATCGAAGCGATCCCGATTAATTTTAAAAGTGCATAAAGGGAGAAAGAGCAGAAGGACCGAAGAGGAAAGGTCGTGTGTGGAAGCAACAACTTTATCAAGGACAAATTTAAGACATCGAGAAAAGCTAAGATGGTTGGCTTTGGGGATACTCTTCAAAATGCGACATTTGTCATTCAAAACTTCATGCAACAATTTAGTTTTGAAAATTGACGAGGCGCCACAAATAACAACGAAATCTCCATATCTAATAACAAGGCCGCTATCAAGAGATGGAGGGGGGTACATTGAATATAAAGCATGGGATCGCTTACATGACTTTAAATGCGGGGCCCCTGAACATCAAAATTATCAGCATGTGTGCAACTCTTAGAGAATGCATGAGTGCGTATTCAAGTCCCACACATCCAAATTTTAAGGTCCTACAAAGTACGTCCCAAAGTAGAAAATAATCTGACATCACTGCATATAAGCAACTTATAGCAACAACAGAATATGATTGGCATGATCAATCGCAACACCATCAAGAAAATGCACAAGTTTGAAATGTTGGACGAGAGAACTGGGCTTCAAACCACCTCCATTATTTATACTATTGTCATGATCAAGAACATACATAGGTACAAAAGACAAAGCAAAACCTTGGGATGAGATAGAATGGAGGGCAACAACAAAAAAACTCCATAAATCACCAAAACAGCAGAAGGCGACAAAAACTATATAACAAAGGAAAAAAGCATATGTGGATATCAACAAGTAGAAAAGCATCACACCAAATGCAAAAAATAAGCAAACCATAACAACAGACAAATGACACTAGCGCAGGCAACCAAGAAACCGGAAGCCCACCATGCCGCTAAGCCGTCAACTTTCTAGAAGAACCACCAAGCCGCCTGCCGTCGGTCGTTTCCAATTTGATGAAGAGCTTAACAAACCACCGAGACGTTCAACAACAAATCTAAAACACACGTCGGAGCCCAACCACCCAAAAACACCCGCAAGGAAGCCTAGAGCCTTAATCGCCCTCCCTCCCGGATCCCTATCGCCCGGAGCCCTGATGACATGTTGTTTTTTAGCCTATTTTGTTACGTACTTACGTGACAAAGATCGAATGACTAATGTTATGTCATTTTTAATGTTCGTTTTAATCTTCTTCTTTTTCTTACAAAGAAGTCTTTTTTCTCGGTTTGAAACCATAACCCTAACCGAAACTGGCAAACCCGATGGAACCGCCTAAGTTCGATTTTGGTTCCGGTTTATGATTATGTGAAACGTAATTAAGGATTTTAAAACGGTAACTGGCGGTTTCGTAACCGTGAGCATCTTTAAGTAGACCCAAGTTATGTATCCGTCATTCAAGACATTGCCTATTTAAAATATTATTAATGTTAAATATCAACACAATGATGCTAGACTTCTAATTTACAAATTCTAAGGAGGAGAGAAATAACTAGCAAGTAGCACATGTTTACATTGTTCAATGAAAGTTATATAACTATCAAATAGTTAGTAAAGATTATAAAGCCATAAAGCTCATCATCTGCTCAATTGATCCCAATAACTTGGTCCATTGTTTCTCTTAGAAATAAAGTGATCAACAAATATCCATAAGAATGGAACATCTAAAACCCAATATGATCTCATCATCCACTGTAAGTTTACTAAAGTAGCGAATTTCCCCCTTGTAGCTTGCAAGGTGTTTTTGTCAACCCTAATAGGTTTCCCCAGGCTCGAAACGATTTTCCGGATCACTCGTTCATCATAAAGGATGACAGGGAGGTTTGATAATCTTATCCAGGAGCAAATGGACAGGATTTCATCAGTGTTAGGGTTGAAGGAAGCCTCCCAATTCTTGACCATTAAGCATTGGCCAAAGATGGTCCAAGGTCCTCCCGTAAGCACGTTGAAGTGGTCTTGTTCGATCTCAAACCGCACTATGGAGTACCCCTTGGGAACGTCAACAATCACGTACCTCCCTAGAGGCTTCCACATCTCCTTCACCTTCCTATCCAAAGTTTGTTAAGCAACACTAGGCCCCAAGAGTTTGATAACAACCGAATTCTGCCACGCCTTAGCCAAACAGTCCAGAACTTCCTTCCCAATGGTGACAGAGGGGATACCAATATCACCTTCGGGCTGCTCAATACGAACGTGTTTCTCCAGGAACGCATCTTCGTCTTGCACCTGCTGAACAGAAGGTAAACCCTGACTGAGTTTTTGGAGGAACGAGGGTTTAGACCCTTGGGGGGGTTCCTGGTCAGTATTCTCCACCTCAGCACCAGCAGGAACTTCCATCTCCGTCTGTTGTGTTGCTTCCATCACAACCGGTTGGGCCACCTGTTGCACCACCATCATCACCGTATCCTCAGTCGCCGTAGCAACGACGTTCGTACTAGCTGGGTCCCCCGAGGGCGGAAGGTCAGCCAAAGGTTCCTGCATTGTAATGTCAATGGCCGAAGCCAGAGCCGCCATGCAAGGAGGAAAGCGTAAAAGGAATCCGAAAAAGAGTGCGCGTGGGGGCGCGTACTTTTGAACTTTTTTTAAATCATCTTCAGTTGTGGCCTTACTCTATGATTACGTAATTTTTCGTTCTGCCTAGTCTAACTTAGTCAATCTATTCCGTCAACGGTTCAGAATATTTCTAAGTCAAAGTTGAAGGGAAAAAATGGGACGGTGGCAATTTTGTGATTTCGACAACAATAAAAACTTTAGACGGTTATACCCTCACGTTGAAAATACCCAAATCTGACCTAATTCCTCAAGAATGGAAGCGATTGCGCTGGAGAATCCATGGCGAACCCCGACACTTGCAGTTTCTGAAGGAAGCCGACGTCGGAGGCGCTGGTGTGGAGGCACTAGAGACGGAGGCGCTGGCAGGGGAGAGAACTTTCGGTTAGGTCGAGAACGGTGTCGTTGGCAAAGGTGGTGTAAGTTCATCTGATTTCAATTTTATCTGTTCATCTGATCGAATTTTAGTGCAATACTTCAGCAAGGTCCGTCGGAGTACCATTGTTGTTGTGTTGTTCTATTGGAGGTCGTCGTTTTGCTTCTCTTTCTTCATCTTCGTCAGGTAGGAACAAGCCAAGGTTCTTATTGTAGAATGCGCAGTTATATAGCATTAGCATGATTGTATTGGAAATTATGTTATTGAATGTTACAAAGTAGCCTATAATGATTGAATGTATGCAGATAACTTGCAGTAGTGAAAGATTTGTCCATATGAGTTTATGCATTGTGGATTTGTGGATGGTCAGGTTTTGTAATTGATTGATGTGGAAAACTGGTGGTAATTGTATTAGTCTAGTCTTTCTATTTCTTCCTTTTCAGTGTTAATGGGTTTTTGTTATACGCCAACTTTGATGGGGATTGATGGGGTTGTTGAGTTTTCTGTCGCTGAATGGAGACAGCTGAAATGGACATGGCTGAGTTTATGCACACAAGGTGTTTGTAAAAATGTGCTTGGTAAAATTGTGCTTGGTAAGGTTGAACTCGTAGTTTCTAGATTAGTTCAGCTTATAAATCAATTAAGTTGCAAAGTGAACTCATAGTTTCTTGCTAATTTAGGAAGAGATTGTTTACTGAGTGTTTTTTCATATTTGTTGGAAGAGATTGTTTACTGAGTTGCTACTATTTTTTTTTCCTTTCTTATCTATGACTGGTTGAGTTGCTGCATTTTTTCCCTTCGTATCCATGATTGAATTGCTGCTGTTTTTTTATTGACTGAGTTACTAAGTTGTTGTTCTTCTTCTTATAAGAACAAAGGCAAAGAAGTTGCAACAAGGAATTATAATTCCATGATTTTTTTCTAGGTTCATAAACATTAGATTGTGGGTTCATAAATGTACTCTTCTAGGTTCATGATTATACTCTTCTAGGCACTACATTCTTTGGATGCTGAGGTTCATGAAGGAAATATTAGCGATGACTTAAAATGGGATTTGTTTCACTTCAGACTTCAGTAGCTCAAGCCCAATCAATTAGGTGCAGCAAGCCAAGGATAGTTTGGATGCAAGTGCAAGCGGAAACTTGGAGTTACTGTCAAGAGCAGTGACATTGATGATCAACTTGGTGATTATAGTGAGAATGTAGTGCCTTAAGAAGACTGCAACAAAGAAATGATTCAACAACCCACTGCTTCTTCCTTCAAAACATCAAAATGGTCATTCTTAGAGCTACAAGGTTTCAGCAGCCTTCACCATCATTGGAAAAGGGACACAACCTGCTGATTTAGTGGCAGTCCGAATATCAAGTTTGGGTATCTCAAGAAGCTCACGCAGATGGACACTATTGGCGCGAAGAAGCTATTGGAACGACTCGAAATGGGTAAGCTAAGAGGGTTGTTCAGCAGAAACTAGGGAGGTTGTGTATGTTGTTGGTAATTTCTATGTATCAGTTTCTTATGAATCTATGTTTCATAGCCTGTATGAAACTTATGCAGTTGTTTTAGGTGTTCAATTGTACTTTTAAATACATGTAAATGCTCATTTTATACTTCAAATGTCTATTAATATATACGTATGCTTCTTTAGTTTTCCTTGATCATTTTACACTAAAAATCTGCATGACATAAACGATCCTTGCTGCTTGTCTTAAGAATGAAATTCAGCAACAAAAACAGCCTCATGGGAAACATTCACATTTGTATTGCTTGTTTGGCAACTGTAATTCTTGCCCGAAATGATGCATCTCAAAATCTCCAATTCAATCAACACATCCAAAGTGCGTGACTTTTTTTATTCTTGTCCTGTACACGGAACAAACTCCCTTTCATCATCCACTATATGTAGCTTGGCTTCCAAGCATATCATAAGTAACAACTTGTTTTTCAAATCACACACAGTTAAGATAATAATGGAGAAATTGGGAAGTTTGGTTACTATAATCTCCCTTTTGGTCTCAAGCTTAGCCGTCCAGCAGATGGCGATGGGAAACGAGCTGAGCGTCTCGTGTGGGAGTGTAACAGCAAACCTGATGGCTCGGGAAAAAAATGTGTCTTTGTGTGATGGTGAAAGAGGATAAATTTGATGTATGATAATATATGATGTGAAAAGGGACAACCAAACACGGCCTTATCACACAAGTTGACCTCACCTGACCTTAGGGTAAGAAAATTGAAGTTTTGGATGTGAAAAATTGGAGTTAATCGCATACGTGAACCAGGTTCATCGCATACGTGAACCCAGGTGCACCGCATACGTGAACCCAGGTGCACCGCATACGTGAACCCAGGTGCACCGCATACGTGAACCCAGGTGCACCGCATACGTGAACCCAGGTCCACCGCATACGTGAACCCAGGTCCACCGCATACGTGAACCCAGGTCCACCGCATACGTGAACCCAGGTCCACCGCATACGTGAACCAGGTCCATCGCATACGTGAACCAGGTCCATCGCATACGTGAACCAGGTCCATCGCATACGTGAACCAGGTCCATCGCATACGTGAACCCAGGTCCATCGCATACGTGAACCAGGTTCATCGCATACGTGAACCAGGTTCATCGCATACGTGAACCCAGGTTCATCGCATACGTGAACCCAGGTTCATCGCATACGTGAACCAGGTTCATCGCATACGTGAACCCTGGTTCATCGCAAAGGTTCATGAACCTACAGAATACAAGCCAACGAAGGGCGCTATGCGCATTTCGTATGTTTATTATTCTTACGAGGCGCGCATAACGCGCTTCGTTTTAAACCATTAATGATAAAATGATCATGAACTTTCTTGATGATAGGCACGAAACTACTTGTTCAAAACCATACGTGAACTAGGTTCATCGCATACGTGAACTAGGTTCATCACGTACGTGAACTAACTAGGTTCATCGCATACTTGAATAGACCATTGAACCTGTATGAATAGACCATTGAACCTGCTTGAATAGACCATTGAACCTATATTAGTATATCATCGAACTTATATAAATAAATCATTTAAATATGTTTGAATAAATCATTAAACTTTATTGTCTTTTGATTTCAGGGATGTTTTTTCTCGTTTACGTGGAATAAATATTTGATACAAAATGGTTAGGTCCGTAGTAGTGTAATAGTAGGTTCATGAAATTATACAATGAGGTTCATGGAAAATTATTTATTTGTTCATAAGGTTGAATTCAGTATAGCAAAAAATCATGATGGAATGAATGTGCAAGAGACACAAATGGAATGAACATCAAGTTGAAACCGATGAACCTGCAAGTTAAAACTGATGAACCCACATGAAAACCCCATGAACCTGCAAGGAAAACCCCGATGAACCCATATGACAAAACTGATTAACCGTAAAACAAATGAACCATGAAAATCCAATGAATCGACAAGATAAAACTCAGGACCCTGTAGTGAAAAAAACCATGAACCTATGTATATGAGAAATTCAATAGACCTTTATCCATATATTTTTCAAACAAGTCAATTACTATTAAATCAAAGATTATTTTTTAAGAAACTACATCAATCTATTTCCTAATAAAGATTTCATCTTTTACTATATTAAAAACGAAATTATATTTTATAAGGATTATATAATTAAAAAAATATTTTTGTGGGTGGTCGAAAAATATTCACACAAGATATTTTAAAAAGAAATTTCCACATATATTTTTCAAACAAGTCTATTACTATTAAGTCAAAGATTATCTTTTAAGAAACTACATCAATCTATTTCCTAATAAAGATTTTATCTTTTACTAAATTAAAAACAAAATTACATTTAATAAGGATTATATAATTGAAAAAATATTTTTGGGGGTGGTTAAAAAATATTCACACAAGATATTTTAAAAAGAAATTTCCACATATATTTTTCAAACAAATCTATTACTATTAAATTAAAGATTAACTTTTAAGAAACTACATCAATCTATTTCCTAATAAAGATTTCATCTTTTACTATATTAAAAAAAAATTACATTTTATAAGAAATATATAATTGAAATAAAATTTTTGGGGTTGGTTGAAAATATTCACACAAGATATTTTAAAAAGAATTTTTCTCATATATTTTTCAAACAAATCTATTACTATTAAATTAAAGATTATCTTTTAAGAAATTACATCAATCTATTACCTAATAAAGATTTTATCTTTTAGTACGTTAAAAACGAAATTATATTTTATAAGGATTATATAATTGAAAAAATATTTTTGGGGGTGGTTGAAAAAAATATTCACACAAGATATTTTAAAAAGAAATTTTCACATATATTTTTCAAACAAGTCTATTACTATTAAATTAAAGATTATCTTTTAATAAACTACATCAATCTATTTTCTTATAAAGATTTTATCTTTTACTATATTGAAAACAAAATTATATTTTATAAGGATTATATAATTGAAAATATTTTTTTGGGTGCTTGAAAAATATTCACACAATATTTTCTAAAAAGAAATTTCCACATATATTTTACAAACAAATCTATTACTATTAAATTAAAGATTATCTTTTTAAAAACTACATCAATCTTTTAGTAAGTTAAAAACAAAATTATATTTTATAAGGATTATATAATTGAACCAATATTTTTGTGGTTGTTGAAAGATATTCATACAAGATATTTTAAAAAGAAAATTTCACATTTATTTTTCAAATATATGCACAAATAGAATTTTCTTTAGATAAAATGTATTATAAAAAAAATAAGCCAACATAAATCATATCAACTTATTAAAATTACGTGTTAAGATAGAAAAAATGATTTATAAAATGTATAAATAACATGTTTTCTGAATAAAAAAAAAGATATATTTGACAAACACTTTTTTAAATCTTAACCTATTCATTTTTCGGTCACATTTTTCACCTCTTATTTGATAAAGGGAAATTATATCTTGCAAACGGGTCGAGTTTGGGTTCGGATGGAAAACGGGTTTGGGTTAAGCGGGTCGACCATTGATCAAGTTCGGGTCGGGTCCCAGTGGTTTTCAAATGTTCGATATTTTTATTGTAATAAATAAAATAAAATTTGAACAATATTTTTATTTATTCAGAAAGAAAATATGTGAAACGGGTTTGGGTTAAGCGGGTCGACCATTGATCAAGTTTGGGTCGGGTCCCAGTGGTTTTCAAATGTTCGATATTTTTATTGTAATAAAGAAAATAAAATTTGAACAATATTTTTATTTATTCAGAAAGAAAATATGTGAACAGCGGGTCCCTCGACGAGTTTTGAGAAGTACGGATCGGTTCAGGTTTGACCCAAACAGCTTCATTGTTTGGTAAGCTTTTAACAATTCTACTTAAGATATAATAACATATAAATTCAATATTTCAATATAACTATTTGATCCGTTTCCCCGTGGTAGAAATATCTATAATGACAAAAAACTTCATCAGTAAATATTTGACGCTAAAAAAGATTACTTTTAATAAATTTCAATTTTTCTCCTTTGGTAAAATAAAATTAAATGATTATTATATCATTAGACAATAAATAACAAAATATCCTAAAAAGGTATTCTTTAGGAGTAACCTAAATTTACATAATACAATACGAAAATTAAAAAAATCTCAATTTTTACTTTAGACAAAATTAATCTCAACTTTTAAATCAATAAAAAAGGCTGCGTCTATATGCACACGTTTTTTTTGCTAAATGCACAATATTCTGTGCGGTAACAATTGCAGTACACATCTGTGCGTTAACTCTTACCGCACCAAAGGACTCAGGGGCATTGTTGGAATTTTTTCTGAAACCTATACGACGCTGGTGCGGTAAGAATTACCGCACAGATCTGTGCGTTAACAATTACCGCACCAGATTAATCCCAGATTAAACAAAAAAAAAAACAGATTTTGATTAAAAAAAATTTATGTGCGTTAACTCTTACCGCACAGATCTGTGCGGTAAGAGTTAACGCACGGGATTAAAAAAAATTAAAAAAAAAATTAAAATTTTGATTAAAAAAATTTCTGTGCGGTAAAGGTTACCGCACAGTTTTTTTTTTAAATTTTTTAATTTTTTTTTTAATTTTTTTTGAATTAATCGCGCAGATTTTATTTTAAATAAAATATATATGTGCGGTAAATATAAGCGTACAGATCTAATAATTATCGCTTCAGTCTCATTGCTCTAGTGGTAAGGCATTGTGCATCCTTTGTAAGGTCTCAGGTTCGAGTCTCAACTCCAACACTAAATCTTTTATTTTATTTGTGAAAAATAAATAAAAGAAGAGGGTGAGAAGGATTGAACTTGAGACCTTATGCACAAATATTTGGTGTGAAACCACCACACTACTGAGTTCTCATGATATGTTTGTAATTTTATTATTACATGTTACAATAGAACTTGGTTCCATCTTATTTTATTATTAATTTTTTTTATCTTGGTCCCATATAATTATTGAATTAATTATAATAATAAATTCAAAAAAAAATATTATTCAAATAATCAGATGTTTTGTATTATTATTATTTAGCCTTTTTAATATATATTATTATTTGAATATTTTTACTATTTTTCATGTTTTGATAAATCTTTTTATATAAAAATACTACAATTATAAAACAATAAAACTTATATTACTTTTTAAGATAAAAAAAGTATGATAATCAATATTAATCTCAATTTAATCTTTCAATAAATTCTAGACATGGCAAACGACCCAAACGCTAAAAGGCCTTAAATGGTCTTAAGGCCCAATTTGACAAAACGACGCCCAAACGATGTCGGAATGGAATGAAACTTGATTTCAATGCCTATTAGAGATATTTGACCATGTGGGTAACTTCCAATCACAACTTCTAACTTTTCAAATAGCACCTCCTTTGTAAAAACCAAACTAGTGATAACTCTCTAACTTGTCGCAATATGTATGGTCTACAACATCGATGATGATTATTGTTGACAAAATTATAAAACTTAGTCTTATTAGGCATATAAAGTACCAATAAGGTCTCGCTCAAACAAAACGAGGCTCGAAACTATACGTAAACGCTAAAAGGCCTTAAAAGGCCTTATATGGGCTTAAGGCCCAATTTCACAAAACGACGCCCAAACGATGTCAGAATGGAATGAAACTTGATTGCAATGCCTATTAGAGATATTTGACCATGTGGGTAACTTCCAATCACAACTTCTAACTTTTCAAATAGCACCTCCTTTGTAAAAACCAAACTAGTGATAACTCTCTAACTTGTCGCAATATGTATGGTCTACAACATTGATGATTATTATTGTTGACAAAATTATAAAACTTAGTCTTATTAGGCATATAATGTACCAATAAGGTCTCGCCCAAACAAAACGAGGCTCGAAACTATACGTAAACGCTAAAAGGCCTTAAAAGGCCTTATATGGGCTTAAGGCCCAATTTCACAAAACGACGCCCAAACGATGTCGGAATGGAATGAAACTTGATTTCCATGCCTATTAGAGATATTTGACCATGTGGGTAACTTCCAATCACAACTTCTAACTTTTCAAATAGCACCTCCTTTGTAAATACCAAACTAGTGATAACTCTCTAACTTGTCGCAATATGTATGGTCTACAACATTGATGATTATTATTGTTGACAAAATTATACAACTTAGTCTTATTAGGCATATAATGTACCAATAAGGTCTCGCCCAAACAAAACGAGGCTCGAAACTATACGTAAACGCTAAAAGGCCTTAAAAGGCCTTATATGGGCTTAAGGCCCAATTTCACAAAACGACGCCCAAACGATGTCGGAATGGAATGAAACTTGATTTCAATGCCTATTAGAGATATTTGATCATGTAGGTAACTTCCAATCACAACTTCTAACTTTTCGAAGAGCACCTCCTTTGTAAAAACCAAACTAGTGATAACTCTCTAACTTGTCGCAATATGTATATCGACAAGTTAGAGAGGTAAGAGATGTTTGGTATTACAAAGGACGTGTTACTTGAAAAATACGAAGTGGTGGTTGAGAGTAACCCACATGGTCAAATACCTCTAACAGTCATAGAAACCAAGTTTCAAACCATTCTGACATCATTTGGGTCGTTTGTCAAGTCTAGAATTTATAGAAAGGTTAAATTGAGAACAATATTGATTATCATAATATTTTTATCTTAAAAAGTAATATAGGTTTTATTGTTTTATAATTATAGTATTTTTATATAAAAAGATTTATCAGAACATGAAAAATAGTAAAAATATTCAAATAATAATATATATTAAAAAGGCTAAATAATAATAATACAAAACATCTGATTATTTGAATAATATTTTTTTTTGAATTTATTATTATAATTAATTCAATAATTATATGGGACCAAGATAAAAAAAAATTAATAATAAAATAAGATGGAACCAAGTTCTATTGTAACATGTAATAATAAAATTACAAACATATCATGAGAATTCATTAGTGTGGTGGTTTCACACCAAATATTTGTGCATAAGGTCTCAAGTTCAATCCTTCTCACCCTCTTCTTTTATTTATTTTTCACAAATAAAATAATAGAATTAGTGTTGGAGTTGAGACTCGAACCTGAGACCTTACAAAGGATGCACAATGCCTTACCACTAGAGCAATGAGACTGAAGCGATAATTATTAGATCTGTGCGGTTATATTTACCGCACAGATATATTTTATTTAAAATAAAATCTGCGCGATTAATTCAAAAAAAATTAAAAAATAAAATTAAAAAATTAAAAAAAAAAGCTGTGCGGTAAAGGTTACCGCACAGAAATTTTTTTAATCAAAATTTTAATTTTTTTTTAATCCCGTGCGTTAACTCTTACCGCACAATACCGCACAGATCTGTGCGGTAAGAGTTAACGCACATAAATTTTTTTTAATCAAAATCTGTTTTTTTTTTGCTTAATCTGGGATTAATCTGGTGCGGTAATTGTTAACGCACAGATCTGTGCGGTAATTCTTACCGCACCAGCGTCGTATAGGTTTCAGAAAAAATTCCAACAATGCCCCTGAGTCCTTTGGTGCGGTAAGAGTTAACGCACAGATGTGTACTGCAATTGTTACCGCACAGAATAGTGTGCATTTAGCAAAAACAACGTGTGCATATAGACGCAGCCATAAAAAATTAAGAACCCCAACTTAAAATTTATAAACAAAAAACAATCAAATTACAATTTCAATTAAATATTTTTAAAATTCGAAGATGAATGTTTTGCAACTTACATAAAACTATTATTATGTGTCATGTTGTTATTGAATTTTCTTAATTTTTAATGAAAAAAGTCGTTTGATCTACATTTTGGTCTTCTGGTAAAAGTTGAAAATATTTTAATTAGTTTTTCCTAAACAATTAAAGTTTAAGCCTATATTTTTCCCGTGTCGTGTATGCATTTAGTATGTTTATGTACTTTATTATTTAATTTTTCATATTATATTTAATTTTTCAAATTATATTTAATTCTTTTAAAATATAAAAAAATAGTTGAACACAATAATAGATTTAAAAATTATTATCCGGGTTCAAAGTAAAATATAAGTGAAACATATAAGGAAAAGTGTTTATATAAGGAAAAGTGTCATGTAATAATACTTGTTAAAATGATAAATGAGAATGAATGTGGAGCCTTGGATCAAGAGAGATTCAAGAGCCTATATGATGACACGTGGCACCCCTTGTCACCCCTTGTCACCACCGCCGAACCTCCGCCGGACCACCGCCGGACCTCCGCCGGACCACCGCCGGACCTCCGCCGGACCACCGCCGGACCTCCGCCGGACCACCGCCGGACCGTCTTTGGGCTTCGCCGGAATAAAATTGTCACAAAGATGTATAAAATTGTTCACAAATATTACAAAATTATTTATTACTAAATGTTCATCACATTGTTCATAAATGTTCATCACAATGTTCATAAATGTGCATTTGTACATACTCTACTGAATGTTCATGACATTATACTTAAAAGTTCATCAACTTAATGTTCATCACATTCTACTTAAATGTTCACCAATTTTTGATGAAGATCAAGTGTTCATAAATGTTCATCACAATGTTCATAAATGTTCATTTGTACATACTCTACTGAATGTTCATCACATTATACTTAAAAGTTCACCAACTGAATGTTCACCTAAATGTTCATCATCTCATACTTCAATGTTCACAAAAATTTAATAAAATGTTCATTAGCCAAAGTTCATTACAATCGACTTAAATGTTCATCACGTTGTTCATAAATGTTCATCAAAATGTTGATAAATGTTCATCATTTCTTACTTAAATGTTCATCAAACATCACTTTAATATTATTTCGAGTAGAAAAACACTTGATCTTCATCAAAAATTACCTAAATGTTCATCATCTCATACTTAAATGTTCATCAAACATCCTTAAATGTTCACAAGCATTTAATAAAATGTTCATTACTCAAAAGTTCATTACAATTAGCTTAAATGTTCATCACGTTGTTCATAAATGTTCATCAAAATGTTTATAAACGTTCATTTTGATATACTTTACTGAATGTTCATCACATTTTAATTACATGTTCACCAACAGAATGTTCATCACATTATAATTAAATGTTCACCAATTTGAATTAGACTTAATTTTCATTTATTTTTATACTTTAACTTTTTCATTTATTATTGGACTACCGCCGGACCACGTCGGACCACCGCCGGACCGTCGCCGGACCTCCGCCGGACCTCTACCGGACAACCACCGGGTGGTCGCCGGGTGGTCGCCGGAAGGCCGCCGGACCACCACAACTACCCCCACTACAAGTGAAGGTTATCTCTATAAGAGGGTTTATTATGGGATTCACACCCTTTATATAATTACTTTATAAAAATATTATAATCGGTTTTGGCATATGCTTTATATAATTTATAATATTTTATATTATTACAACCTCAATAAATATCTATAATAAGTAAAATATATTTATGTATTTTTTCATTCGTTACCTATCAACATTTTAGTGGATAATTAAAAATATAATTGATATTGAGTTTTATTAAGTTCTTTTTATTTTTTAACATAGTTAGATATTTATAGTTTTATATTTGCTTTAAATTTCATTATATATCAAAAGTAAAATAGATGAATAATAATTAGATAGATTAAGTTTACTTAAACCTAGAAAATATTTGCTCCTAATTAATGTTTTTATTTTTCTTAATGTTATTTGTAAATATGTTAATAATGTTTTAAAAAAATTAATAAATAGTCTAACAACTTTCATAAACTCACTCTAAGAGCTCAAAACGGCTCAACTTTAATATATAAGATAGATGATTTTTATATCGACATGAATAATCTAATCCATCTAAACTGAAAATAAATCTTACCTCCTCATCTTTCTAGTCACAAATGTGAACTCTTAATTTACATTTTGAAATTTATATTTTTTCCGACATAGCACAAGCATTACAAAATGAGTGTATACATTACTCGTTATATAATTTTACATGAATATTGAGTTACTCGATTTAAGTGGCGTTGCTATATAATTTTATTTAAAACTAGTGTCCGGGCCCCGTGCTTCGCACGGGCTATATTAAATTCTTATGATAACGAGTGTATACATAAAACATAGAATTATTTGGTACTCTATCAAAAAACGGTCATTTAAAATCAACATTTATGATTATGATAATAGAAAGAACGAACAGTTCACCATATTAATGAATTGACAATATATACAAGGTCGCATGAATGGAGAAACAAAATGGACATAACTTGTTACATTTTCTCTGTTGTATCTCTTACACCATACTTATGGAAAAAGATTCGGTGAGGATAAGTGATTAGGTTAAGACTCAGGACACTTTTGTGTTCATGTGTTATAATGTGTGTGTTCATACGGCAGAGTATGTGTGTTCATATGTCACATTGTGTGTTCATTGGCGAAAATGTGTTCATACATTATAACGTGTGTGTTAATGCGTAACGATGTTTGTGTTCATTGTCCTTATTCCTCAACTTAAGATTCATCTTCACCAGAACTTAACCCCATACTTATTATGTAAAACAAAGGAATTTTCACTTTCCATGAAAATCGTAGAGTAATTTGTCAATTTCTACCAATTTTTCTACTTCTCGAGGCTTCTTCAAAGAGCTTAAAGTACTATGGTGACCACCTTTTAATTGTTTAGTCCTCCTCGAGTACTCTTTCGGCCTTTTCGTGAACCGTTTTGTAATCTGATGCAAGAAGAGCACACTCACTTTGAAAAGAAGACTTTTCTGGCCTTGATCTCTTATCTAGAAGATGTTTGAGTTCATTATTCAAAAAAGTATAGATCAACTCAATGCTCATATATTTGTATATAATAATTGCACAATGGACATAAACTATCACACATATAATACATGAGCACATTGTTAGGTAAGCAAAGCAAACCTCCTAGAACTAATTTAGAAGACAATGTTTTCCACACTAATATTAATTTCATGTATCTTTGTTACCTCTTATCACAAATCTTCATTATTCTAGTGAGAGGGAGTAAATAATACATCTAATACTTCAAATCCTATCATTCAGTTGTTTTCTAAGAATAATTCATTAATGAGCACATAGATAACTTACTTTGTGACAAGAAGCTTGAATATTAAGCAACCGGAAGAAATGTAATTTAATTTAACATCTTTAAACTAAATAAGCATATAATTCAAATGTGAACAACATAATTTCAAAATTTTGTTGTTTTTTTATACACATCAACCAAAGAATACAATCTAGGAATTTTTTTGAAGTGAGTCTGTACATGAATCACAATCAACTTATAAATAAATTGCAATATGCAACAACACATCGAAAAGTAAAAGGCAAAGAATGTACACACACAAAGACCCAATGACCGAGCTCGTAGCATTTTGCAGTAACTTTGGTGACAATGTGAATTGAGATTTTTCTGATATATTTTTGAGTGGCGAGTAGATCACTCCCTTATCATAATGCTCGTCCTCCACTTGTGTTGCCAATGCCTTAACTGTTTAAGGACCCAAAAATAAATGTGTCAACTGTCATATTAGTACTAATTAATTAAGAATATGGCATGTCCTTGTGTATATGATGAAGAAGAAATTGCCATTGTTGGAAAATCCAGTGACTTGATTGATGATTTTTTTTAGCATCTGATTGATGATTTTTTTTTATCATGACAATTGACAAATGAATTTTAGGGCCCCAACCCAAGAGGAAATTTTTGATCAACTTATCATGATTTCAAAAGTACCCAATAGGATGCAACAAGAAAATAATAAGACTCAAAGAACGATTATAGTAGAAAATTCTCACCATTTCTGGAACATGAATAACTTCTTCTACTTTAGTTAGAGAGATGCGTGCATTTTCCAAAGCAGAAGCAGTACCTCCAGTTGAAATAATTCCGCACATTTAGTGAAAATCAACAACGAACTGAAAATAAAACTTAGATATTTTTCTATGTATAACTCGATTCAATGAACTGAACAAACTTGCGGAACTTTACTATTTTAGAAGGTAAAACATTTGTTTTAGATGTACTTTCCTATGTCAAAAGTGCATCTACAACAAACGTGTTACTTTCTAAAGTTCCACAAATCTTAGTTTTCTTCCTTCTAATTTGTGCTTATTTGAATATTACTGTCTTTACTCATAATCCTAGTCTTCTTTTCCACAGACTGAAGAGACTTGCTAAACAAAAAAGGCAACGGGCAAGTTACCTGATTGGCAAGATTGGAGAAATGGATAATGTTGCGCATCATCCAAACAAATTTGTAAGAAGGACAAAACTTGTCATATCTGTAGCCAGAACACAGAATGAGACATGCTGCAGGACAGGGAATTTAACCCAAACGGGAGAAATGACAGTAGCTTACGCTGTAAATGCATTTTGGGCAAGATAGTCCTCTCTCAAAAGTTTTGCAGTGTCCAAAGTGATTTTATCTGTTTCAGCCAAGGCATCTTTTCCTACAAGCTACAAGCATGATATAATACATATAGTATAAATAAATGTCACACAAGTTAAAGAAAAAAAAAACATCATAACCAATACAAGGTCTTAGAAGAAAGATATACCTGGACGATTTCATTAACATCATCTTCCCTCTGTAATACTTCACGAGCCTTGGTCCTGATGCTAATAAAATCTCGATCAAATTTCTCATAAAATGACTCCAAGGCCTGAAAGCAAATGAAAAAATCTCAATTATATGATCAATATATGAAAAAAAGAACAGTAAGCAAGTTCAAGGACTTACAGAGGTGTACTTCGAGTAGGAAATCAACCAGTTGACGGATGGAAAATGCTTTCTTTGTGCCAGCTTCTTGTCTAAACCCCAGAAGACCTGCCAATAGCATCATCTATTAGAAATACAACAAAATGAAAGTAGAACCAAGAAACTACATTTGTCATAATATATAAAAAAAACACGTAGTCATTCCCATATCTACTTTTACTTGTCCCATATATTACATGATAACAATGCTTTTAAGGTTACAAAAGAAAAAAATTAGTTCATCATGAGCCAAGACCATTCTTCATATATACATTAACAGAATATTAAAAAAGAGGTTAGCATAGATATTGTTATGAGCCAAACGAGGTTAGCATAGATAATTTTTCAGATCCTCTTTCAGTACATCAATATTGTTATGAGCCAGAATCAACTTTTGCAGGTCCACAGCCTAACAAACACCCAATCAAATTCTTAAATTAGCAAAAATACCATGCCAAATCGGAAAATGTATTACAGATTTGAGATGAAATCCTTAACACATATAATTTGAGGCGAAGCTGAATATTACCTCTCACAATTTGTCTCCTTCCCCCGATGTCTCAAGAATTTGATAAACCTTATCGGAAACTTCCCTGCAATATAAAACATTGAAGATAATCACGGATTCAATTCCCGACTATGCCGGAATAAGAGAGCAGCAAAAATGTATGTCTCTTAGAATGTAAACTGCAATATAAAAAGATTAGCACAAAACAAGTAATGGAAATTGATAGGTTCAAAACAACATCCATAATAAGTTCATAGCAAGAAATTGATAGGCTCAAAAACATAACAATATTGGACATCAAAGAAGATGCAGAGACACTCTACAACACTACTCTGATGAAGTTTTTAAAGTAAACCCTACAACTAAAAGAACTGAAATTTTTCAACAATTTTAAAGAGACTCACAAGGGAAAGAATTAGAGTTACTACTCATTCCTCCAGTGAATCATTTCAGTCCACATGTACTTTGCTTTTTCAATATCAAATCTTCTCGCTTTCAGGAACCTAGAACCAACAATTTGTAATCAAATCAACAAACTATCTCACATCACATTATTCAGTACAGATAAAGAGAAAAGATCACCTTAACATGACATGGTAATCATCAAGTTTTGCAGGTAAAAAATCCTCTAGGATCAGAGCCTGACGAAACTCATCGAAAGCTTGTAGCTCTTCTACATCACGAACATCCTCAATGCAGACCGAGCTAACACGGCCATCACTCTTCCTTCTTCCACTACTCCTCCTTCTAAGAGAATGCTTCAATTTTGTTGATGCATTTAATGCTTTCTTTTTTAGAGACCAATTTCTTGATCTCCTCTCATCTTGAGAGTTCTCAAAATCAGATTTCCTCTCTCTTCTATCCTCATTACCAGAAGATCCCTCAAAACCTAAACAACACAAGACATCACAACTACACACTTAAAATCTGACAACAAACAAAACCCTAGGCAGAAAAAGAAAAACCAGCTCAAATTGAGAACTCACAAGGTCTAGCAAATCGATCAAGAGGTCCGGACATGGCTTCAAGCTCTGATAATTTGCTTACCTACAAAAAAACTGCATCACAATCGGACCCAAAATCCATACCAAGCATGAAACTTTCTCAAAAATAAATCTTCAGGCATACCTTTTTTTCAATTCCGATCACTGTAAATCTTCAGGCATATAAAAGCAGCGTGCTTTTCAGTTGCAATTTGGGAGGAAAAAAGAAGCGAAATTTGCAGAGAAAGAGAAGAAGGTGGTAGTTAATTTAGAGGACCCATCAATGGGTTGAATAGTTGAATGGGCACGAAATTTGCAGCGTGCTTTTCACCCTATTCTTCTTGACCTTTAATGGGCACTAAATGAGTTGTTGATATCTTCTTGCAGCAGATCGGGAAAGAGGAAGATCGAGCAGGATCTCCGAGGGAGGGGGGAAAGAGGAAGATCGGGAAGAAGAGGGCAACCTTCTCTGACCCCAAAATTCCAATATCCGGTTAGTCGACCCGCGAGAAATTAAACGGGGCAAAACGGGTGAAAGAGGAATAGACATTATTACCCTTCATTTAGATTTGGAAAGCAAAAGAATAGCAGTGGCATGGATCGTAATTCCTACGAAAATCCAAGCTACATTACAAAGGCAAAAACTTGAGATGATATCTTAGCCATCTATTATCATTTTTAGCTTATGTGGCAGATTGTAGACCACTGATAAAAGTATCTATGTAACAATTGCATTCATACATTTATTGTAGTTAGGATTTTAATATAACATATGTCCAACAACATAGCAAACTACAAATAAAACTATACTAAACAATAATACTATTATTGTTGGCGAGATTTCAAGACATTGTTGGGTAAGTCTTACTTACGTTTTGTACTAATATTATAATTTTTTTATTAATAACCATATATAATATGAAAATTTTGTATTAATAAACAAGAGAAAAGTTCCGGTGAGAACAAAGCTTAACGTAGGAAAAACGAAGCTTTTCGCGTTCACAGATAACAAGCTAATGTTCATAATTTGAGCAGTAATGTTTATAATCTGGACGATAAAATTTTTGAGGTTATTTACTAGGGTTGAGCAAAATCCGGGTCGACCCGGTTTTTTGGACCGGACCGGACCGGTCCATTCCGGTCCGGGTTTCGGTCCACATATTTATGGAAATCCGGGTCCGGTCCGGTCCAAAATCCGGTCCGGGTCGATCCGGTTTTTTTATTTTTTAATATAAAAATTAATATATTCTATGTTCTATATAAATTATAAATATTTTTTAATAGAACTATATATTTCTATACTAATATTCTTCAATATATTTATAAATAATATTTTTTGAAATTTTTTATTAATGTTTTTAATTTTTTTTAAATTTTGCAAAAAGTATAAATTCCGGTCCAAACCCGTACCCGACCCGGACCGGACCGGGTCTTGGACCGGACCGGACCGTTCCATTCCAGTCCGGGTTTCGGGTCACACATTTTCGGAATTCCGGGTCCGGGTCGGTCCGGTCCGGTCCGGGTTTGGACCGATGCTCATCCCTATTATTTACAGTGATTACAAGTATGTCACCGCGTCCCTCACTCAAAACGTTCAGAAGTTATGGCCCATATTATGAACATTACTATTCAGAATATGAACATTGACGTGTAATCTGTAAACGCGATCTGCTCGGTTTTTCTACGTTAAGAGTTATTGGCACCGAAAATTTCCTTTAATAAACAAATAAAATTAAACAATAAGTAAATGATATTTTAATTAATTCAAAGTAGCCTAAGAATTAGGTAACAAACTACATAATTAATCATATTTATTGATAATTTTAAAAATTAAATATTTATAAATTATTATAGAAGATTAACCACAAAATGACACATCAAGAGTAAGAGTGAAAGAGAAGGCTCTAATTCATTCTCTTTTAATATATATAGGATATACGAATGTGAGAGATTTGATTCTCAATTCTCTAAGATACAATTAAATTTGTAGGGTATATATATGAACAAACTAATATTAAAGACAAATGAAAAACGTATTATTTCAAATTATTGTAACGCAAATTTAAGTAATTAAAAACTAACATGAACTTGAATTGTAATTAAGCATCATTTTCTAGAGTTGTAGTGCAAAATTATAACGTAAACGAAGAATTCAAAAACGGATTTTCTTTTTCCATAAGTGGTAACGGATCGTGATTATAACGAGGATGCAATAAAAAGAAAAAAATTTAAGTTTTCTAAGAATAAAGATAGATCTGATGCGGATTTGTTTATTGTACAAGCGTAATGTCCATGCACCCATTTATGTATACGCATACGTATTTATACATACATAAATACATATATGTATTTATGTATGTGTATGCATATTAGACTTGTCAAAAGTTGAGTCAATCTGTTCGGTCGACCCGACCGAAAAATACTCAACCTAATCCAACCTTAAAAGTGCGTGAACCCGTTTGGGTCAAATTTTGTTTTCGACACGAACCCGTTGAATCAAATCCGGACCGACCCGAACTTTTCGAAACTCATGAAGGGACCCACTTTTCACATATTTTATTTTATTTAAATTTAAAATTAACAATATCTTTTATTAAATAACAATATAATAATATTATTTAATTATAAAAATAATTATAAAATTTTATTTTCTTTAACTATATTAAGCATTTTAACTTAAACAAAATTTAAGCAAACTATGTGTATCAACGACATCCTTCTCGACTTAGTTTCTTCCATCACGCTGATTATCAGCCGTTAATACTTAATAACCGTTGCTCTGAGCACCGACATTGATAACCACTGCTCAAGCACCGCTATTGGTCACCGTGGAACACCACCATCACGATTTACCATTGTGTCGATCACGCCAAAATGACTTTAATTAAGGTTGGTTGTGGCTTCAAATACACAAGACACTACCAAAATACCCACATGACACTGTCAATACATATACTAGTCACTACTACCAAGACGCCTAGATGATATATACAAGAAACTACCAAGACGCCTACATGATATGTACAACCGACCTAAAAATTGTATCGACCTGTTTGACCCGAATCCGTTTTTGACCCGAACCTGATTGATCCAAACCCGACCCATTCGACCAATTTTCCAGGTCTACATGATAGGAATCTCTACCATTTCATAAGTGTTACATAAGAAATGGTCAAATATATAGTTAAATAAGTAAATTCAATCCATGATACATCAATGATAATCTATCTATCTATAAATATATAAAATTGACATTTAGATTAACCATTCACTACTTTTAGGGTGAATTAAAGTCTCTGCTTTTAAGGTTGAATTGAAGTCCCCAAATTAAAGTACCCTATTTTGATTCTTCATCTTCATCAGTTACAGGTTTAAGCGTCTTATTGATGTTACACGCTAACAATTCTCTCCCTTCAACCTCCTCATTCTCTCTTCCTCCTCTTCTCATCAACTCCACATCTCCCTCCTTCCTCCGTCGCCACAAAGCCGCCACTATCCATACTACCTTCTGTCAGCGCACAAAGTCGGAGCCATGACGAGCGAAAATCGTCGGAGAACCTGATGCCGCCACAACCGGAGAATCGGAAGAAGGTCCACTAGTGTACTCCTTTCTGGCGCCATCAGCATCTTCCTCTTTCCCTCTATTCGCCACCGTATAAAACGAGCCAAAGAATTGGTACCGTTTCTATCAACTCCATTACTCTATTCCATTTCCTTCAAATTTCTGAAAACCCTAAATGTTTGATTCGAATTGCCTCCATCTCTTCAGGTTCGTCGCATTTGGGGCTGCTTTCATTGTTTCTAATTCGGAGGTCTGATTCCATTGTTCTGTCTTTGCCTCTTCATGTTCATTATTTTTTGTTGCTTCTGTTTTCCCTTCCCTTTCCTAATGTTACAGCATAATTATGTGAATCTTGAATTTGTTAGTGCTTGAGTAATGCTAGGAGGGAAGGTATTTGGAAGAGAACGATTTAGAAGAAGCGAAGATGTTGCCTCTGCATGAGATTGTAGCGAAGAAGGCTGTGAAGGCGGAGATACTTTCGTGTTCGGTTACGTTGGATATGATTTTGTTCATATTATCATATTCATGGTGAATCTGTGTCTTGAACTGCAGATGGAGCTATGTCTTAATCCATATCTAATAAAAAAATGGAAGAGAATGATTAAAAGAGAGGCTAAGGAGGCGAAGAAGCAGGGGCAAGAGAATTTTGGCCTTTTGCAGTGGAAGTAAAGTTCTTGACAAGCCTCATTCTAGAGTTTTTGGAGGTATGTTCTGAACTTGAAGAGAATGATTAAAGTTCTGAACTAACAACTTCTAACAATATGCTAATAGCACGTCCTAGATATTGTTGATCATGGATGTTTGCTGATTATTAGTGTGATCAGGACTTATCATTATTCAGAAGAGCTACTGCTACCAGTGCCTAAATCCAATGTGGGCTCCTCTATATCATATAGGAATATGTTATTTCTTTAATATTGATTAAGGACTTTAAACTAGAGACTTCAATGTTCATAATCCATGTAGACTTCATATGGTCTTACTATCTATGCAGCATTCTGTCAAGATCATAATTCACATGTGTGGTTACATTTTACTTTACTTTTTTCACATTCTTTCACACACATTATTAGGACAACCTATTTCTGTATGGTTCACTATGAACAGTCATAAGAGCATAAAAGAGAGGTAGTAATTACGCTCCTGTCCATATTGATATATAGACTTCATGTTCACGCACTTCTGTGTCACTTATTTTTCAGTTTTTCTAACTTGCTATAGAAATTTATTTTGTTTCTAATAAATAAAGGCTGCGTCTATATGCACACGTTTTTTTTGCTAAATGCACACTATTATGTGCGGTAACAATTGCAGTACACGTCTGTGCGTTAACGCTTACCGCACCAAATGACTCAGGGGCATTGTTGGAATTTTTTCTGAAACCTATACGACGCTCGTGCGGTAATTCTTACCGCACAGATCTGTGCGTTAACAATTACCGCACCAGATTAATACGAGATTAACAAAAAAAAAAAAAATTTGATTAACTTAAACACCTGTGCGGTAACTCTTACCGCACAGGATTTGTTATTTTTTTAATTAATAATTTTTTTAAAAAAAGTATTTAAATAATAATATCTTGTGCGTTAACTCTTACCGCACAGATCTGTGCGGTAAGAGTTAACGCACGGGATTAAAAAAAATTAAAAAAAAAAAATTAAAATTTTGATTAAAAAAATTCCTGTGCGGTAACCTTTACCGCACAGCTTTTTTTTTTAATTTTTTTTGAATTAATCGCGCAGATTTTATTTTAAATAAAATATATCTGTGCGGTAAATATAACCGCACAGATCTAATAATTATCGCTTCAGTCTCATTGCTCTAGTGGTAAGGCATTGTGCATCCTTTGTAAGGTCTCAGGTTCGAGTCTCAGCTCCAACACTAAATCTTTTATTTTATTTGTGAAAAATAAATAAAAGAAGAGGGTGAGAAGGATTGAACTTGAGACCTTATGCACAAATATTTGGTGTGAAACCACCACACTAATGAGTTCTCATGATATGTTTGTAATTTTATTATTACATGTTACAATAGAACTTGGTTCCATCTTATTTTATTATTAATTTTTTTTATCTTGGTCCCATATAATTATTGAATTAATTATAATAATAAATTCAAAAAAAAATATTATTCAAATAATCAGATGTTTAATATTTTATTATTATTATTTTAGGCCTTGTTTTAGTATATTTATTATTATTTGAATATTTTTACTATTTTTCATGTTTTGATAAATCTTTTTATATAAAAATACTACAATTATAAAACAATAAAACTTATATTACTTTTTAAGATAAAAAAAGTATGATAATCAATATTAATCTCAATTTAATCTTTCAATAAATTCTAGACATGGCAAACGACCCAAACGCTAAAAGGCCTTAAATGGGCTTAAGGCCCAATTTGACAAAACGATGTCAGAATGGAATGAAACTTGATTTCAATGCCTATTAGAGATATTTGACCATGTGGATAACTTCCAATCACAACTTCTAACTTTTCAAATAGCACATCCTTTATAAATATCAAACTAGTGATAACTCTCTAACTTGTCGCAATATGTATGGTCTACAACATCGATGATGATTATTGTTGACAAAATTATAAAACTTAATCTTATCAGGCATATAAAGTACCAATAAGGTCTCGCTCAAACAAAACGAGGCTCGAAACTATACGTAAACGCTAAAAGGCCTTAAATGGGCTTAAGGCCCAATTTGACAAAACGACGCCCAAACGATGTCGGAATGGAATGAAACTTGATTTCAATGCCTATTAGAGATATTTGACCATGTGGGTAACTTCCAATCACAACTTCTAACTTTTCAAATAGCACCTCCTTTGTAAAAACCAAACTAGTGATAACTCTCTAACTTGTCGCAATATGTATGGTCTACAACATCGATGATGATTATTGTTGACAAAATTATAAAACTTAGTCTTATTAGGCATATAAAGTACCAATAAGGTCTCGCTCAAACAAAATGAGGCTCGAAACTATACGTAAACGCTAAAAGGCCTTAAAAGGCCTTAAATGGGCTTAAGGCCCAATTTCACAAAACGACGCCCAAACGATGTCAGAATGGAATGAAACTTGATTTCAATGCCTATTAGAGATATTTGACCATGTGGATAACTTCCAATCACAACTTCTAACTTTTCAAATAGCACCTCCTTTATAAATATCAAACTAGTGATAACTCTCTAACTTGTCACAATATGTATGGTCTACAACATCGATGATGATTATTGTTGACAAAATTATAAAACTTAATCTTATCAGGCATATAAAGTACCAATAAGGTCTCGCTCAAACAAAACGAGGCTCGAAACTATACGTAAACGCTAAAAGGCCTTAAAAGGCCTTAAATGGGCTTAAGGCCCAATTTCACAAAACGACGCCCAAACGATGTCGGAATGGAATGAAACTTGATTTCAATGCCTATTAGATATATTTGACCATGTGGGTAACTTTCAATCACAACTTCTAACTTTTCAAATAGCACCTCCTTTGTAAAAACCAAACTAGTGATAACTCTCTAACTTGTCGCAATATGTATGGTCTACAACATCGATGATGATTATTGTTGACAAAATTATAAAACTTAGTCTTATTAGGCATATAAAGTACCAATAAGGTCTCGCTCAAACAAAACGAGGCTCGAAACTATACGTAAACGCTAAAAGGCCTTAAATGGGCTTAAGGCCCAATTTCACAAAACGACGCCCAAACGATGTCGGAATGGAATGAAACTTGATTTCAATGCCTATTAGAGATATTTGACCATGTGGATAACTTCCAATCACAACTTCTAACTTTTCAAATAGCACCTCCTTTATAAATATCAAACTAGTGATAACTCTCTAACTTGTCGCAATATGTATGGTCTACAACATCGATGATGATTATTGTTGACAAAATTATAAAACTTAATCTTATCAGGCATATAAAGTACCAATAAGGTCTCGCTCAAACAAAACGAGGCTCGAAACTATACGTAAACGCTAAAAGGCCTTAAATGGGCTTAAGGCCCAATTTGACAAAACGACGCCCAAACGATGTCGGAATGGAATGAAACTTGATTTCAATGCCTATTAGAGATATTTGACCATGTGGGTAACTTTCAATCACAACTTCTAACTTTTCAAATAGCACCTCCTTTGTAAAAACCAAACTAGTGATAACTCTCTAACTTGTCGCAATATGTATGGTCTACAACATCGATGATGATTATTGTTGACAAAATTATAAAACTTAGTCTTATTAGGCATATAAAGTACCAATAAGGTCTCGCTCAAACAAAACGAGGCTCGAAACTATACGTAAACGCTAAAAGGCCTTAAAAGGCCTTAAATGGGCTTAAGGCCCAATTTCACAAAACGACGCCCAAACGATGTCGGAATGGAATGAAACTTGATTTCAATGCCTATTAGAGATATTTGACCATGTGGGTAACTTCCAATCACAACTTCTAACTTTTCAAATAGCACCTCCTTTGTAAAAACCAAACTAGTGATAACTCTCTAACTTGTCGCAATATGTATGGTCTACAACATCGATGATGATTATTGTTGACAAAATTATAAAACTTAGTCTTATTAGGCATATAAAGTACCAATAAGGTCTCGCTCAAACAAAACGAGGCTCGAAACTATACGTAAACGCTAAAAGGCCTTAAAAGGCCTTATATGGGCTTAAGGCCCAATTTCACAAAACGACGCCCAAACGATGTCGGAATGGAATGAAACTTGATTTCAATGCCTATTAGAGATATTTGACCATGTGGATAACTTCCAATCACAACTTCTAACTTTTCGAAGAGCACCTCCTTTGTAAAAACCAAACTAGTGATAACTCTCTAACTTGTCGCAATATGTATATCGACAAGTTAGAGAGGTAAGAGATGTTTGGTATTACAAAGGACGTGTTACTTGAAAAATACGAAGTGGTGGTTGAGAGTAACCCACATGGTCAAATACCTCTAACAGTCATAGAAACCAAGTTTCAAACCATTCTGACATCGTTTGGGTCGTTTGTCAAGTCTAGAATTTATAGAAAGGTTAAATTGAGAACAATATTGATTATCATAATATTTTTATCTTAAAAAGTAATATAGGTTTTATTGTTTTATAATTATAGTATTTTTATATAAAAAGATTTATCAGAACATGAAAAATACTAAAAATATTCAAATAATAATAAATATATTAAAACAAGGCCTAAAATAATAATAATAAAATATTAAACATCTGATTATTTGAATAATATTTTTTTTTGAATTTATTATTATAATTAATTCAATAATTATATGGGACCAAGATAAAAAAAAATTAATAATAAAATAAGATAGAACCAAGTTCTATTGTAACATGTAATAATAAAATTACAAACATATCATGAGAACTCATTAGTGTGGTGGTTTCACACCAAATATTTGTGCATAAGGTCTCAAGTTCAATCCTTCTCACCCTCTTCTTTTATTTATTTTTCACAAATAAAATAAAAGAATTAGTGTTGGAGTTGAGACTCGAACCTGAGACCTTACAAAGGATGCACAATGCCTTACCACTAGAGCAATGAGACTGAAGCGATAATTATTAGATCTGTGCGGTTATATTTATCGCACAGATATATTTTATTTAAAATAAAATCTGCGCGATTAATTCAAAAAAAATTTTAAAAAAAATTTAAAAAAAAAGTTGTGCGGTAAAGGTTACCGCACAGGAATTTTTTTAATCAAAATTTTAATTTTTTTTTTTAATTTTTTTTAATCCCGTGCGTTAACTCTTACCGCACAGATTTGTGCGGTAAGAGTTAACGCACAAGATATTATTATTTAAATACTTTTTTAAAAAAATTTATTAATTAAAAAAATAACAAATCCTGTGCGGTAAGAGTTACCGCACAGGTGTTTAAGTTAATCAAATTTTTTTTTTTTTGTGTTAATCTCGTATTAATCTGGTGCGGTAATTGTTAACGCACAGATCTGTGCGGTAAGAATTACCGCACCAGCGTCGTATAGGTTTCAGAAAAAATTCCAACAATGCCCCTGAGTCATTTGGTGCGGTAAGCGTTAACGCACATACGTGTACTGCAATTGTTACCGCACAGAATAGTGTGCATTTAGCAAAAAAAACGTGTGCATATAGATGCAGCCTAAATAAAACCAAAATTATATTTAACACTTGAGTAATTATATTCAAGTATATTTCAGTGTTTTAACGCTGATATCTTGATGTAGACATGCAGTGGATCGACTGTGTTTCTCAATTGTTACGGATGTATCCCTTCGCTTTTGAGTTTTCGTCGGTAAGCCCTCTAACTAGGTCAAGCAGAATTCTAATGTTTTGCATACTGTGGATAAATTTACATTTTAATTTGTTCTCTCTGGGTACAAAATTTTCTGGTTGATTTCTTGGATGCTGTTCTTTCTTGCCGGTTTGGAAAATTCTTATGCAACAGGTAATTTATATGCTAAGTATGCTTGCAGAAATCAATCAGTTAGAGTGCATTGATAGCTAATGCTTTTCGTATTACAGTGATATGTGCTCTTTCTGTCGTTTTACAATTCAGTCTGACTCTGGGATCAACAGTTCCTGCATTTATGTGGTCACCCCATGTTGATGTATGTTTTCTGTTTCCTTCTATTGTTTATTTCTTCTCCTACTTTTGCATTACACTAGATGTAGTGTAATTGACTTTCTTTCGGTAATATATTGTAACTGCTTATTCAAGAGGGAAAAACATACCCCATCAAGATACTGCATCAAAAGTTTACAAGTTAATGATGAATTTGTTTTAGCACATCAGTTGCAAATGATACACCTAAACAATTTGTTTTAGCACGTCTTATTCAGTTAATGATGTTATAACTCATAGTCTTCATAGTTTTCATGTTCAAAAATAGAACATCTTATTTAGTTAATGATGTTATAACTCATAGTCTTCATGTTCAAAAATAGAATTTTAGGTGTAACTCATGGTCTAATATGGGCACATTCTTTTGCACAAAGTTTTTGCACAAAAAGTATACAGGTAAATCATATAACTTAACTTATATACAATCAAACCGGGTAAACAATCTAGAGAGAGTCTCTGCCTTCTCTCTAGATTTCTGCTGAGTGAGTTTTTTTTTTTTTGTTCGTTGTTCTTGGTGGGGCCATGGTCTCACCAACACCAAATTTTGTACCAGAAACACAGGAAAATGGGGAGGGAAACACAACAGGGAATACAGTGGTGGTTCATCCAGACCAACCACCAGGAATACAACAGAAGGATTCGACGATGGCGGAGAACGTAGGGGAGGCCACGCCGGACTTGGAAACCACTACCGAGGAAAAGAAAACCTCGAAGGAAATGGTTTTTAAATCTGAAGGAAAACATAATGGTAAACAGGATGGGAAACAGGAAGAGGGAGAAAATAAACAGGGCCAGAAGGAGGACCATGCTCAGGAAGTCGAAGCTGAAGAGGACGAAGATAGGGTGGCACTGCCTGATAGTTTCTTGGCCGGAAAAATCACAGTTTCATTCCCGAATGGAGAAGACAAAGACCATGTTATTACTATTGAGGAAGAGGTTTTAGGCAAGCTTGCGGAGGCCTGGAACACCACCATTGTCGTCAAGACGCTCGGAACTGCGATCCTCTATGATATTATGCGCAGGAAGGCTCATGAACTGTGGAAACCAAAGGGAAAGATTAGGTTGATTGATTTACCCAATTCCTACTACACGGTCAAGTTTTTTTATCCGAATGATTATATGGCAGTGCTTACTGGGGGTCCCTGGACCATTTTTGGTCATTACCTTGTGATCAAGCCTTGGAAGCCCATGTTTGATCTGACGACGGAACTAGTGACCACCACCCCTGTTTGGGATAAGATATTAAATCTTCCAGTTCTTCTTTATGAGGAAGGGGTGCTTATGCACATTGCTGCAGGATTGGGGAAAGCCATTAGAGTGGACAAGAAGACGTTAAAGGCGGATAGAGGGAGATTCGCGAGAATCTGCATTGAGATGGATCTCACCAAATCTCTTAAAGGCTCTGTTTTTATCAATGGTGGTACATACTTGGTTGAATATGAGAATCTGCACTCCATATGCTTCCACTGTGGGAAGTACGGACATTTTCAACCCAAATGCCCAGATCTCCCTCAAAATATTGAACAGAAGAAGGAGGAGGAGAAAGAGTCGCTGAAAACTTTTGATCCGAGCCGGAGGACGCCGGTGGGAGAAGAACGCCTTGGTGGTTGGATGCTCCCCAAGGCAAGGAGGCGCTCGAACGGGTCGCAGTTCAGGAATCATAATCCGTCGAGCAAGGCTGGATCTAAGTCGTTCAAGGAAGTCTCGAGATCAGGGAGGTTTGAACTGCCTGAAGATTGGACAGAAGACAGAAACGTTGGGGCTCGTTTGGAGCCAAACCGAAAGAAGGAGGAACAATTGAGTAGCAGGGGCTATGGACAGGCTAAAGACTCACCCAAAGAGGGAAAGAAAGAAACCAATGTTGAAGGGAGAGACAAGGGGAAGGTCGGTTTTGTTTCTGAGAAAGCGGTAGACAGATTCAAGTTTGGAGATAAGGCCAAAGCCTTGATGGGAAATACGAGGAATAGGAAAAGAATGGGTAAAAAATTCAGAAAAAGGAGTGGGCCAACTCCTTTGTCTGATAAGGAAGAGGAAGTTCGACTGGGCCCTATTAAAAGGCTTAGACCGGTTGGATCTCAGCCCATCTACACTATCTTGAAAAAAGGCCAAAGTTTGGAAGAGGTGGCGGCCCAGAGCATTAACCCGAATTATAAACTGGGGCTTTTTACAGAAGGAGACCGCTCCAATCCATAGAAAGTCTTGAAGCTGCTAGGCATAAGGAATTAGCCCTCAAACAGAGAGAAGAAACTGAGGAGATGTCTGGGGATTTAGAAACAGAAGGGAACGAGGAAATGACAGAAGATGATCAGGAAGATGACATGGAGCCGGAGGGCTCGAATCAATAACTGTTTCTTTCTCCCCTTTTTTGTTTATCAAATGAATTCTATCATTTGGAATTGCCAAGGGGCGGGAAAACCGAGTTTCGTTAATACGATTAACTACATGATCCGTTGCCATAGAGTTGACATTTTAGCGTTAATTGAAACGCATATTTCTGGTCCTCAGGCTCAAAAGGTTTGTGATAAGATTAGAATGGGAGCTTGCGAGCGGGTGGAGGCGCAAGGTTTTAAAGGTGGGATTTGGCTCGTCTGGAACCCGAATAATATTTCTATCTTGAGTTGCAAGAAAGAGCACAATTTCATTAGTGCCAAAGTTCAGAAAGGTGAGTCTTGTTTTCAGCTTATCATTATTTATGCGCCGCCTTCGGTTTCCAGACGCAAAAGGTTCTGGGATGCCATTGCTGATGAGATTGGTAGGCAGTCGGGAGCTTGCTTTATTGGAGGTGACTTCAACTGTATTATTGGGAGTGATGAGAGACAGGGTGGTTCTGGTACGCTGCATGCTGATTCGTCGGAGTTTCAGCGAGTGATTGATGATGGGGGCCTCATCGACATGGGATTTACGGGACACAAATTTACTTGGTCCCGTGGTCTTTCACTAGAAACTCTTATCTCGAAACGCTTAGACCGGGTACTTATGAACCTTGAGGGTTGTCTGCGCTGGCCGAATGCTTGTGTGCGCCACCTTCCCAAGTTTGGGTCGGATCACACCCCTCTACTTCTTGCGCTTGAACCTCAGATTAAATTTTAAAAAAACCGACGACCTTTTAGGTTTGAAGTCGCGTGGTTGACCCACCCCGACTTCCTCCCGTTTATCCATCAAAACTAGAGGACTGACAAACCTGCGAATGAGGCGATTGCTGAGCTGAAATGTAAGTTACAGGAGTGGAACCGCATCACCTTTGGTAATGTTTTTGAGATGAAGACGAAAATCCTGCATGAGTTGGACGTCATTCAAACTGAGTTAGCAAGGGATGTTTCGACTGAGATCATGGCCCAGGAAGTGCAGAAAAGAGATGAGATGCAGTGCGTGTTGGATCAGGAGGAATTGATTTGGCTCCAGAAGTCTAGAGAGTCTTGGTTGACTTCAGGAGACAGAAATAACGCTTATTTCCACGCCTCGACTGTCATCCGGAGGACGTATAACCGGGTGAAGGCGTTAATTAATTCTGATGAAATCTGGGTTACCAAAGATTTTGAGCTGGAATGGTTAGTTGTTGATTATTACAGGAAGCTTTATATTCTGCCGACCCATGAACAATGCCCTATTACCTCGCCCCACGGGCTTTTCCCTCAGTTGAATTTGGAAGCTTGGACTGTTATGTAGAGGCCCTTCTCGGATGAGGATATTTTCAAAGCTGTAAGGAAGATGAATGGTCTGAAAGCCCCGGGTCCCGGTGGTTTTAACCCCATCTTTTACCACAAGTGCTGGGAGGTTGTCGGGAAGTCCACGATCACTGCAGTAAGGAGATTTTTTGAGCTCAAAAGGTTACCCCAAGGCCTTAACCACACTCTTATTACGCTTATTCCAAAGAGTAATAACCCGGACCGGATCTCCCTTTTCCGGCCCATTAGCCTTTGCAACGTGTCGTATAAGATTATTACGAAAGTGCTCGTCAACCGGTTACAAGGCGTGCTCCCGGATTTGATTGGCCCTATGCAATGTAGCTTCCTTCCGGGAAAGCTTATCACAAACAATATCGTGCTTGCCCAAGAAGTTGTTCATTCCATGAGATTTAAGTCTGGGAAGTCGGGATGGATGATTGTTAAAATCGATCTTGAGAAAGCGTATGACCGTCTTAAATGGGATTTCATTGTTGACACTTTGGTGGATGCGGGATTCTCGGAGATGTGGATTGATTGGATCTCGGAGTGTGTCTCGACTACTTCTATGAGTGTTCTTTGGAATGGGGAACGGACGGAACGGATCACTCCTTCTAGAGGGATTAGACAAGGTGACTCTATTTCCCCTTATCTGTTTGTTTTGTGCATTGAGCGGCTTAGTCAAATGATTGTGGCTGCAGTTGAGGAGGGTTCTTGGAAACCAATCCGCATTTCCCGAGGCGGTCCCCCGATTTCGCATATTTTATTTGCGGATGACATCCTCCTTTTCGCCGAAGCTACTGTTGACCAAGTGAGAATTATCCAGGAAATCATGGGCCGGTTCTGTTCCTCCTCGGGACAAAAAGTGAACATGGCGAAGTCCAAGCTCTTCATTTCACCGAATGTCAGCAGTAATCTAGTGAGTGATATTCAGGGTATTAGTAGCATTCCGGTTACGACGGACCTTGGGGTTTACTTGGGCATGCCTCTTCTTCACAAGAAGATTGATCACCTCACCTTCGAGCCCATGCTTCAGAAGATCAAGGACAGATTATCGAGTTGTAGTCGCAATCTCAGTTTTGCGGGTAGAGTGACTTTGGCGAAATCCGTGCTCCATGCCATCCCGACTTATACTATGGGATCGATTGTTATTCCGGGCCCGGTGTGTGACAAAATTGACCAGTTCACTAGATCTTTTATATGGGGCAGCTGGGAAGGTAACCGTCGCATGCATATGATTGGTTGGAAAGAGCTCTGTAAACCAAAGTTGTTGGGCGGTCTAGGCTTGAAGACAATGCGTGACATGAACCTTGCTATCACGGGGAAACTCGCTTGGCGTCTCCTGACTGACATGGACAAGCTTTGGGGGCAAGTGCTTAGAGCTAAGTACATAAGACCTTCCTTGACTGAACGGGCTTCGCCTTCTCCGGTTTGGAAAGGGATCAGAATGGCTGTGAAAAAAGTGATTACTAAAGGTGCCAAGTGACATTTGGGAGATGGCGCGTCAATTCGCTTTTGGAAGGATTGTTGGATTGAGGATGTCTGTCTCGAGCGGTTGGCCTCAGTTCCCATTGAGCAGGGCGTTCTTGATTTGATGATCAGTGACTATTGGGATACTAATACTGGGTGGAGGTGGCATCTTTTTTCTCATTTATTGCCGGCTGGGATCATTATGCGAATCGCTGCGATTGCCCCTAGTGATGATGAGGATATTATTTGTTGGGGTGTCTCGAAGTCTGGAGATTACACTGTGTCCTCTGCTTACACTTTGATTAATCCCCAATGCTTGGTTATTGATATTGACTCCTTGATGTATGGCAAAGTGTAGAAGCTTCACGCTCAGGAACGGGTGCGTATGTTTAATTGGATGCTGATCAGAGGGGGTGTTCTCACTAATAGTGAGCGCAAGCGCATGCACATTGCGGCTGCTGATGACTGCCCATACTGCTTGACTGAGGCTGAATCGCACCTTCACTTGTTCAGGGATTGCAGAGAGGCTCCTAGTATCTGGGCTGCTCTTTAACCCCCGCTCAGCTGGGATTGCTTTTTCGACTTGGACTTCCCCAGCTGGATCAGGACCAATCTGTTATTTCATGGGCCCAATCCGAACGGCCAACAATGGGCCAGTTTATTCGCTATCACTATTTCGTACCTTTGGAAGTGGAGGAATCTCTGGCTGTTCCAACAAGAGAAATTTGTGGGCAACAAAATTGATTTTATTATCAGTGTCTATGAGGATTATCAGAAGGCCTCCCAGAAAGCGCACATTCTTGAGCCTATCACCAAAGAGACTATTCTTGTGAAGTGGGATCCACCCACGGACAACTGGGTCAAGATCAATACAGATGGAGCAGTTAAGGATAATCTGGCTTCAGCAGGAGGAGTCATTAGGAATCAGAATGGTGATTGGTTGTGTGGCTTCACCCACAATATTGGTCTTTGCTCGGTTCCTATGGCGGAGATGTGGAGCATTGTGACGGATCTCAAGGTTGCTTGGGACAAGGGGTTCAAGAGGGTTTGCCTAGAAACAGATTCGTGTGTCGCGTTTCTGTTGCTATCCAAACCCGTGGAGCGTCATCATCCCCTTTTTAGCCTGGTGTCCAGAGCACAAGGCTTCCTTGGTAGGGATTGGGAGATCCAGTTCCTTCATATTTACCGTGAAGCGAATTTTGTCGCGGATCGGCTTGCTTGTTTTGCTTTTAATTTCCCTCTAGGGGTGCACGTGTTAGATTTTCCGCCCGATTGGGTTGACTCGGTTTTGACGAACGATGTGAGGGGTTTTACTACACCTCGCCGGGTGGCAAAGTAGCGTTTTTATTTATATAATATGCGAGAGTGCCGCCTCTCTTTCTACCAAAAAAAAAAAACTTATATACAATCATCTTCATGTCCGCAAAGTTTCTATACAAACAGTACATATATTTAAATGCTCCTGTGGTGATCTTAGTATTCATTGTTTCACTTTTTGTTAATAAATGTGGACCCTTCTAAGAGTTTGATTTTTCCATTATCCTCTTTTGATGGGGATATACTGTATTTCAAGGCTGTAGTTTGTAGAGTGGTTGCCAAATGTTTATAATTAGAATAGTGTTAAGGCTTGATATATTTATGAAGGTAAGAGGTTGGCACTTTGCTACAAAAAAACGTTGTATTAAGCGTGATTTTATTTAAATTACACAAATATATCATACAAAAAACATGCACAATAATCCGTAATAAATGGATTCATCAAATAAATGTCGGACACACAGAATAACATGAGATACAACTACAAAAACTGCAAAAAGTATATATTCACAAAACTCGGGAACGAGGAAAATGATATTTAAAAACAAACCAACACACAGAAAAAACAAACATACACCATTAACAGTGGGTAGACCATAAACAAACAAAAAACAATTACCAATACAATAAAGAACACACAAATTGTTGTTGCCAGCTACAACGAAGACGGGTCGTGCATCGCACGCCCCCCGAAGGGCTAGTATATATAAAAGTTGTTGGATTTGATGAAGTTATGAGAATTGATAATTAGTTAATGCATTGAATTAATGCATTGATATTTTTTGAAAGGTTAATGCATTGAGTTAATACATTAAAAAAACATCACATTTAATTAGGCTCCTACATTAGTCGTCTCACGTCTGTACGTTTCCGCCAGTTGCTCTTCCTTTCATTTAATCTCCTAATTTGGGTCTTTTATTTATGTTTTGAGTGTATGTTCGTATGTTCGTTTCTGAATCGTATTTCACTCATCGATTTTTATACGTTCCATGCATATATCTTATGAGATTCTCCTTGTACATGGTGATTGTCTTTTGAGATTCTCTTTCAACAAGTTGTTATTATGTAAATAATGATTCTAAAATATCACTAACTAGTAATTATATCTTTCAGATTTCGTTGCTAATCAATATGTTAAAATTTATATATTTAATTAATTAAGAACATCTATTTTTTTGTTAAAAGCTATTGCATAAATAAATATATGAAAATAACAGGAAATATATAAATACGATAAAAGTAAATGTGTTAGGCCCGCGCGAAGCGCGGGAAATGAACTAGTTAATACATGAAAAAACAAACGTTTGCATGGAATGAAAGGATGACAATATTAATGACAATATTAGTGACAATGTTAATAGCAATTAAAACATTATGCATGTAACAAAAAAATAATATGTATACCAACATTAAAACATGAAACATAAAGAAACTCTATAAAAAGTATTTTTTTTAAAAGGTATATAAAAAGTAGTTTAGTCATCCATATACACAAAACGTATGAAACATCGATATTAAACATAACTCAATTAAAATAAATAAAAAATCTACTATTTATTTACAATTAATAATAATCAAGGATATGAGGATTAATCACAATGTAAATTTCCGTGGACTTGTCTTCAAGGGATATAAGTCACTACTTCAAGAGTGATATATAATTCACGCAAGTTCATCCTCTTCGGGACATGGTGATTTTAATCGTCTTAAACACAAATATATATATGATTGATGGTTTTATGTGTATCAGCTTCGGGGGATACAATTTATTAATGTATAGAGTAAACTTGTCACTACGAGACAAAATTATCATTTAGGATCATAAAACCTTAATCGTTTCAGGAATCGATTGCAAGTTAGATCGATTCAGGGAACGATATCACTTTAGGGATCGAAGGTTTATCGCTTCAGGGATCAATTTAAAACATAATCTCTTTAGGGATCGATTAAAACTTGGATCGCTTCATGGGCGGTGGATTGGTTCAAATTTCAGTCACTTCACAATTCATAATATTATATTATCTTTTCTTCACGAGATTAGAGTAAATTAAGAAAAACAAAAAAAAAACGAAATGATATAGAAAGAGGAATACGAATGTGTACAAATATTCATTTGATTGAAATGTTGAAACTTCAATCTTGCTCCCTATCCATGTTAACTCCTCTTAATTTTTTTCTACTATGTTTAAGCATTTTCTTTTGGTGTGGATATAATGATACATCAGTTTCACCAAAAAAAAATATAATGATACATCAGTGAATATAGAGAGATTAATGAGAAGAGAAAGAGTTGAGAAATATCTATGGTGTATTTTTTAGTAAGTATCAACATAAAACCTGTATATAAACAAAAAGTTAAAAAGGAGGTAAAAATATAAGAAGACCAAAACTATATGTTACATCCAAAAAAATATATTATAACAGTCGTGATGTTTTTCTAGAATCAGGGACAATTTTCTTTTTTACCCATATCAATATCTAAATCGTTTGTTATAAAAAGCTAATAAACAATTATGCTAGTATGCAGTTTGAAAAGGGCCCCGTAAGTTGAGCCTCAATTATTTTTGGGCTTTCATTCCTACTGAAATTGGGCCCAGACCGTTCTTGCGATGATATAAAATCTGAAATACACACTAGCTGGTCCAACAGTTGGCCGCATTCTAGGGTTTATAGAACCCCCCACCACTAATCGCTAAGCCGTCGTTGAGAGATGGTGTCGTTGAAGCTGCAGAAGCGGCTCGCCGCTAGCGTACTCACCTGCGGAAAGGGCAAAGTCTGGCTCGATCCCAATGAAACCAACGAGATCTCCATGGCCAACTCCAGTAATTTCTCTCTTTTTCATTTCGCTTCTAGAGTGTTAAATCCGAATCAGAAGTTAATTTCATCTTATCTGATTTACTCAAATGAATTCTCAGTTTCAACCTAGGATTACGATTTGGTGATCTCGAACCTAGTAATACGGAATTTGAACCTAGGGTTACAATTCGATTTCATCCTATTTAAAACCCTGTTCAGAGGAAAGCAATGAACTGCAACGGTTTTTAAGTTCAAGGATATTTGTGTGTTTCACTCAGTGAACTGCACTTTGTAATGCTAGTTGCTATATGCTAGAAAAAACCCATTATTATGGTGCCTGTTCACTCAAGCCTAAAACTGTAGACACCGAAATAATTTTAACGCATTTTTCTACTTTTTGAATATCAATTTGTATTAATCTGTCTCTAGTTATCATCTGAGATATAGAATTGTTTTGCATATTTGATCATTGATCTATAATTAGGTTACTATGTGTATTGATGGTTTCATTTTGGAACGAAACATGAAACAACCCAGTAAACAAGTTGCATTCATTTTTAACAGGGCAGAACATCAGGAAATTGGTCAAGGATGGATTCATCATCAAGAAGCCAACAAAGATCCATTCTCGTTCCCGAGCAAGAAGAATGAAGGAAGCTAAGAGAAAGGGAAGGCATTCTGGTTATGGTAAACGTAAGGGTACCCGGGAGGCCAGACTCCCAACCAAGATCTTGTGGATGAGAAGGATGCGTGTTCTTAGGCGATTGCTCCGCAAATACCGAGAAGCCAAGAAGATTGACAAACACATGTACCATGACATGTACATGAAGGTGAAGGGTAACGTTTTCAAGAACAAGCGTGTGTTAATGGAGAGCATTCACAAGTCAAAGGCTGAGAAGGCGAGAGAGAAGACTTTGTCTGATCAGTTTGAGGCTAAGAGAGCTAAGAACAAGGCTAGCAGGGAGAGGAAACATGCTAGAAGAGAGGAACGTTTGGCCATGGTGTGTATATTAAAGACTGATTTTCAGTTCTCTTTGACTTATAATCTGTTTTTGTAAGCATTGCTTATTGGTTTGTGCAGGGACCCGGAGCTAAGCCTGCAGAGGCGCCTGTTCCTCAAGCGGCTGAAGTAGCCAAGATGGCCAAGATAGCCAAGAAATCGAAGAAGTGAGATTATGTTATATTTTGTTAACTGTTTTTCGTAGAGAGTTGCTGTTTTGTTATGCCATGAAATTTTGGATTGTGTTGAAGTTTTTGGTGCTAGTCTTTGATCTTTTCTGAAGACCTGAATAGATATGTTTACTTCTGTTAAACTATCAGCTTCTTAAATTGACTTTTTGATTAAAGAAGATGCTCTGATATAATTGAGCAGTCCGTGAATATTAGAATACCAAGTCAAATTTATTATCCTGCCAAGTAATTTTCAAATTCTCCATGAAGGAGGAACCTACGGGCGTTACTATAATTAGTGAATCAAGTCTTCATTCATCTTATCTATATAAAAGTTGGTTGTCCATAGCCAAAATTGAATAAAATCGGTACCGGGTCTGTTCTGGGCCACTCATTTAATTTTCGGGTCTCTGGACTTACTGTGATTTAAAGGCAAAATCAGAATGGGCTTGCTGATACCGGGCCGGTCATTAAAGTCCCGGGCTGAGAGTAAACCTAAAAGTTATGTGTTCTTTTCGACCCTCGTATCATCAACGACTCCACCAAGGATTTGTCTTCCTCGCCGCCGGTCACTCTCCTTTGGCCACTGTATCTACCTTTCTCTACCTCTTCCACCGCATGTCTCTAGCAGATTAGTCTTCTTCTCACACCGCCTCCGCCGCTCATTAGAAGATTATGCTTCCTCTCACCCCTCCTCCGCGGCTCACTTACAGATCTGGCTTCCTCTCACCTCACATCGCTGGATCTATAATAGTTTTGTATTCCTTTCACTCCATCGCCACCATCCGCCCATACCGTCGTCGATTAAATCTGAAAGAAGTAAGGTAGTGTAGAGAAGACGAAAATCTAAGAAGAGATGACTGATCTTAGTCTGGGCAATGATTGAAAAATCTATCGTGAAAATTTGAAGGGTGAGGGCATTTAAGTCTTGTTCTTCAAATGATCAACAATTTCCTGATCTTAGTCTTTTTAAGTCTGGGCAATAATCATATTTTCACACGCAGAGAGCTTTGTTTCAACCTTCGATGCACGGATCTACCGCCAAAGCTGCTCATTCTCTTCTGTCGCTTGCTCGAACAGTCTCCAATCCGACGTGGGTCGCTTGCCGTGAGAATCCGACGCTTATTCCGCCTGGCTATGGATTTGGGTTGGGATCATTTTGATCTGGATTGATTCTTTGATCCGACGCTTATTCATGCATAACCGTTTATTTTTTTGCAGTGTGCCATTAAATTTTTCATTGAACCATCTCATTGATGAGGTAACGTTCTTCTTCAATTGAGGTTTTATTGGATTAATTGAGTTGGTAACGGTTTGCATTAATTCTAGGTATTGATTGGTTTTGCAATTCTTATTTGGTCATTCTTAATAATAATCAGATTCCGCTCCTATAAATTCTTTGTCCATCAAGTACTAGCTCAAATCTTTTAGCAGAGATCAGTTCAAGCTACAAGGTCGTTAGGTGTAGCTCTCCAACTTAGGTGATTTTCCGCCTTGCTACTGTTTCCAGATTTGATTTCGATTGTGGTTGCTACTGTTTACAGATTTAATTTCGATTGTGGTTGCTACTGTTTCGTCTGTATGTGTATTTATACAGACCTTTTCGATGGGCCTGCAGATAGGAAGGAAAATTTCTGGTTTAATATATTGATATTAGTTACAAAGAAATTTAGCCTCCTAGATCATAAATCATGCCTCCGGCCCTGATTGTGGCAAGAGCAAGAATTTAGTAATATGACAATTGAGCAAATGATTTGAGTTGATTTGAGCTGTGAAGGTAGGGAAGTTGTCAAATTTGGACATAATTGCAGGGAGAGTTGCAGTGGAAGGTAGCATGATTGGGTTTGTGCTGTTTTTTTTTTATGATTTGAACTTTGTTTTTATCAGTTGAGCACACTATTCATTATGTCTTGCATAGAGGAAAGCTTAAATCTTTTTTCATTACGTGGAGATTGTTTTTTCTTTTGTTTTTAATCCAACTGAATTATGCCAAGCAAGCAAGTGAAATAGAACTGAGAGATTTCACTCACATTTTGAATTTTTTAGCCCGGATCCGTCAAATATATAAATCTATGCTGCTTCTGCGAGTGTCTGCTTGTGTAGTTTGTATCCACTTGGTATGGGCATTTCTATGTGGAGACTGTTTGATAAAGGACTTTTAAGAGAATTATTATCTCTTTCTTGGGGAAGGATTTGTGTGTATGTGGGATTTCAAATTGATAATCTTTTTATGAATGATAGAAGGTTAGGTAGTAAGTAAATATCCATGTAAATCTTCCATATCTTGAGTTTCCTGCCTTGCTGGACTGCTATTGAATTGTCCACATTTTAGGTTGTGTAGTTCCAAGCCTTGCATCTGATACATGTTTAAGAATTATATAAGATTGGAGATGTGATCTGAGTACATATTTCTTTTTTTTGGGTGGAAGAATCTGAGATCATATTATAATTCATTTGTTAATATATAGCCATTCTGAATTTAGCAAAGACTGCAATTCACATCAAGTTAGGGAATGTACTCACAACTCACAAACAATAATGTTTCCTTAATTGCTTACATCATACTATTATTAATCTTTTTCTTCCTTTCTTCTCCTCTCTCTACATGAAGGGCATTATCTGAGTGCAACGGCTCAACACTGGTTTTATTGTGTAGCAGACCTTTGGAAGTTCATATTTTTGGAAATGCTCCATGGCTATTTGCTGTGCCTTCAATTGCAATAATAGGGAGAGAGGTTCGTTGTTTGTTCCTGCCTACACATTCATCAGCTTTTCTTCTTTATTTCATAAAACAAATTGCTAAAGACTGAATACATGTACAACTCCAGCCTTTGATTTATACATACCCAACCTTTGATTTTGTGGGTGCACCATCTGTATCTCCAGCTCTCTGTGTTTTGTTCAAAATGTCATCGAATTCTGACCGTAGCCGCGAGAACGACCACAAGAGCCGCGTGAACGACACCACCATCGAATCTCTTTGTTTTCTGTATTTTGACATATTGTCAATGTTATCGTCTCCTTCACCATAGCCGCGAGAACGACACCGCAAGAGCGTCCCAATCTCCCTCTTGAGCTTCGTTTTGTATTTACGCGAAAATTATAGAGTTTGAGTGCATCATCTTTAATCCTTATCTAAAGATTCATAGAGATCTTTTTCCGTTATTTTGGGCTTTAATTCTAAATCTATTTTTTTAATAATCAATTATCATTAATTCTAAATTCATTTAAGTCTCTTTATTTTTCTTAATTAATTATCTCATCTAATTCTAATCGAATTTAATACTTATAATATCAAATATCTTATCCTATATATATGTATACCAAACACTTAGTTGTTTTTTTACAAAATTAATATAATTGATACTTATTTTCACCACTATCAATATTCCTAATTAATACTTCTCATAACAATTTATCTTGGCATATTTTTTTGCTTTTTTATGTTGGGTTTTTATGATTAAAAAGAATTCGTATTCAGTTAGAAATAAAACTTTATGAATGTAATTTTGAACTTTGTATCTCACTTTTAATGTTTTTAAATTTCATTGTTTGCACGACAAAGAATTGAAGGCTGAGACTTTTAAGTCATTTCAATAAAATTATATATATGAACCAATGTTATGTTTCAAAACAACTTCAAACATTAATATGAGGCAATCGAAAATACTTATAATTATAAATATTAACAAATTTGATAATAATAACAAAAATATTATCAAATAATGTGAAATTATATTAAACCATATACGAAAATCAATAATTTTCTCGCGCGGAGCGCGGAAGCCCGTATCTAGTTTGGAAATAATAACGAGCGAAATAGAAAGTTAAATGAAATTAAATGTGAAGGCTGATGTCCAGGACAAGCAAAATGTTATAGAAAAGATCATGCACTTACCTTGGTTGCGAATAAAGTTACTTGTACCTAATCCTCATGGCCAATGATTCATTACCTGATTTTTTACCATAAAAATAGGCCCTTGCTAAATACAGTCCGGGCGTTTTCTAAATAACGCCCGGCATCTCGCGTAACGCGAGGGGACGTTATCTCGCAGAACGCGAGGGTCGTCACCTCGCAGAACGCGAGGGGTTTTTCCCCTATAAAAGGGGAAAACCCTACTTTTACCATTTTTTACAGCCACCATCTTCATTCTACCGCCGCTCTGTTCTTCCTCTCTCGGTTCAAACTAATTGTTCTTCCTCTTTTCACTACAAATCTCCATATAAGGTATGTTTTTCTTCCCTTATGATTTCTAATGTTGATTCTAGATAAATATATGTTGTTAGTATAGGAAATTGAATATTATATGATGTTTTGATATTGAATGTTGTTTTAGAAATGGTTGTATAATGGATGAAAGATGATGATTTTGAATTATGGTGGATGAGTGGATGTTGATTTTGAATTATGGTTCATGAATGGTAGTATAATCTCCATATAGGGTTTTTGATTAGGGTTGTTGATTTTATTTAGGGTTTTGATGTTTATTTGGTAATTTACTTAAATTGATAGGTATTTTAGCTAAAATATTGAATTTTCGCCGGAAATTCTCGCCGGAAACTGTTGCCGGAAACTCATTATAGTGCAAATTCACGCAGAACGCTACACCCCTCGCAGAACGCGAGGGGTGTAGCATACTCGCAGAACGCGAGGGTCATGCTACTCGCAGAACGCGAGTGTCATGCTACTCGCAGAACGCGAGGAATTGACATAACTGGAAATTCTTTCCTCTTCTGCAGATACATATTTATATACTGATTTTACTTTATATACTGTTATATTTATATACTGATTCTACTTTACATTTTTTTAGGTAATGGATCGTCCTGGACGTTCAACCCGTCGAAGAAATTGGAACGCTGTGAGAGAAAATCCACCGGTTGAAAATGCAAAAGGGAAAAGGAAAGCAAAGAATACAACACCTGTAGAGCTCTTCCCCGAGGGGCCCCCGACGTTGATTATCGCGCCATAGAGCGGTACAGTGGTGTCCATAGTTATGCCGGGGAAGACTGTTCTGTGCCTAGTGGGATAGAACGAGCAGATACATATCAAGGGTATCGAAATGATGATTGGGACCTTTATTCTCAAGAGTCAGTTTCATGTGCACAACCGTCAACTCAATGGGCACCACAATCAACTCCATATGAACAATCGGGTAGCACTATTGGTGGCTGGGACAATTTCATTCCTCAGTATGCTGTAGTGGAAGTTGGACAAGGGTGGGGTGGACAAAGTTGGGTCGGTGGACAATGTTGGGGAGGTGGATTTGGTGAGGGAAGTGTTCCTGAAGACATGGGTCAAGGAAGTAGACAAGCTTGTTCTTCTTCTTACAATCCTCAACCAGAACCGATGGAACAAGAGTACCAGGATGAAGGTGTTGGGGAAGAACACGAAGAAGAAGGTGATGATGATGATGAAGAAGAAGAAGAAGAAGAAGAAGAAAAAGAAGAAGAAGTGGTCCAGAAACCAAAAAGAAAGAGGAAGTCCAAGAAGGAAGAGCAAAAGTATGATCCTGAGCTCACTCATGACACACCTGGAGGTCCAGAAGATCCCGAGTTGCTTAAGGGATTTGAAGCACATGTTGCGTTCCACATCCAGAAAGGGGAGGTAATTTAATTATTTATTTATTTTCTGCATTTTCAATACATTGCACATATTCTGCAGAATTATAAGAAAATGCATGATATGTGCATCTTCTCGCAGAACGCGAGGAGTGGCACACTCGCAGAACGCGATGGTGTCACTCATCGCAGAACGCGAGAAAATGCACAATTCTGCAGAAACTGATAATTCTGCAGAAACTGTATTTTTTGAAAATTTGGTCTGCAGTATGCCGGGAACATCAACTTCTTCCAAACTCAAAGTACTCCAGAAAGGGTGCAACTCTGATACTCTTAGTGGTCTTTGCTCCTTCCAATGTCTTACAATCTGATGAACACACATCAACCCATCTCTAATCTTGATCCCGCAGCTACAAAACATATTAAAGTGCGCACCTAATCTCTCCCCCTTCGTGTATTCCTTAAGAAAAATTCTATGCATTTGTAAGAGACTTTGAACTTCAAGACTTTAAACAAGTCCGCCCCTTCAACAACTGTGAAGCTCTTATTCAAACTCTCGGTGAAAGACACAGTAATCTCCTTAAGTTGGTTCTCCGCCATTGTTTTGTATTCTTTGAACATTGTGTCTAGCCTAGCATTTCCACTTGACAAGTATGACTTAAGACATGAATGTGCTCCTTCAACTCTAAAATGTTCGAAAAACAATAAAATGCAAATACAAATCAGAACCTGTGGATCCTTCTGTAATGTGCAACTCCTCGCGTTCTGCGAGGTCTGTCCACCTCGTGTTCTGCGAGTTCATTGATTGTTCCAGGATCTTTGCATTCGAAAATGCATCAACACTGAATCAAGGAATTTACTCGCGTTCTGCGAGGTGGTATGCCCTCGCGTTCTGCGAGGTGTGCATTATAGAAGCTCTTTTTATCATATGTAGAAGGTAGACATAAATAACAGAACATACCTGTTTGTCGTGTTATTCCCGAGAGTGAAGACATTATCCGTCCATGCTGAAACAAGTCTTTCTTTGTAACGGTTTAGCCAATTCGTTCTCACGTACTTCAATACGGTTGGATAAGCTCGCCATTCGTCCTCAAGTTTCTTCAAAGTACTCTTGTAATCTTCTTCAGTGGTTTGTTCGAACACGTTATAATAATCATTTGAAATATGAACCCCCAATGCTTGTGTGCCCATAGCTATCTTGGCTCTCGCCTCTATGTTCTTCCTTACATGTCGCCTACATAAGAGAAACTTTGCATTTGGCCATAACTTGTCTGTTGCATTCATAAGAGCCATCTCACGGTCAGTGACGAAGCAAGTAGGCGATGCTCCTATTCTCAAATACATCGTCTGCAGCTGCTGCAACGCCCATAAATAACTATATATCCTCGCTCTCAGCCTCTAACCATACCCCGCACACAACAAAATTCTTCCATGTAGAAGTAAAACCGACTATCTCCAGGAAGCGAACATTGTACCTTAAACCAAAATACAGTAAGATAAATACAACATAAAAACAGAATGATAAATACTTACCTGTTCGTGCTATAAGTCGAGTCCATCAAAAGGACATATGGAAACGCCTTTAAGAGTTTCATTGATTCGGGGCTAGCAAAGAACAAGTCGCCTATTATCGAAGGATTCGTTGCACTTGGCCTATACTCCATGAAGTAGTTGCTCTCTTTGCATTGGTGAAAGAATTCTTGAACCACGGTTCTACCTTCCATTTCCTCTTCCCTTATATGTCTTACCAAATTGTACACTTGGTTCTTCTTTGTGCAACTTCCGGGATCCTTGTTTATCTCAGTGTAAATCTGATTTGGAGAACAATGTGAAAGTACCATCTCACGAACCTTTTTCTTTTGATCCGGGGTTGGCCTCCCGGCAAATGCATTCCCGACCAAACTATCTCTGATAGGTCCAAATCCTACCCCGCAAGTGTACGGGTTCGGGTGTAGTACCAAGGTGTCGAACTCTGGGACTATGTAGTACCAATTGTCAATTCAACTAATAGATTAAGTCGTAAACAAGAAAAGGTTGTAATTCGGTTTGGTTTCAATGGTAACAAATATCAAGCAAACAAGGTTATTAATCAAGGGAAAAAAAAGGCTTCCAAGGTTAGGCTCCCCACAATGGTGATACAATAGGTTTTAAGCAATATTGGATTGTATTTCAATGCAAATGTAAATTGAAGGACTCGCTATCTAATGTCAACACTACTTCATGGTCAGACAATAGTGTGTGTACCTAAATGAGATTAGCAATCACTTTCGCGCAAGCCAATCTAATTTAGATCCATTAAGCTCTACATAGATCAATGGACAAGTGGAAACAACATCCACTTGTGGTGCTCAGCGGAATCTACTCATCCAAGGATCTAATCGATAGTCAAGTGCCACAAGGGGTTAAATCGATGGTCACGCAATTAACCCACAAGTTCTATCCTAGGGATCCATTTAAATCAACCTCCAATTATCATTATCTCCGGTCGGTCTCAAATTCTAATTAGAAATCCCAATTACAAAGCAATCAGGTTATTAAGCAACCTAGGATAGAATCAATTCACATTTACATATACATACAACCAAACACTACCAATCAAATCTATCAATTCACCATTGGGTTCACCCAACCTTAGAAAGGAGGATTTAGCTAGACATGAGGGAAAGAGAAATCAATTTCATTGAAAGAAACAACATACCAATTGTCTTCTCCAAAGAGATACGAAATTCCAACAATCAAATCTAGTAAAATCTCCAAGTTTTCCCTAGGGTTCTTGAGAGTTTTTGAAACGTCTAAGGCAGTTACAAGATAATGGAATAGCAGTTCTAACAAGGCTTTTATACCCCCCTCCGAATAGAAGACAAAACGCCCGGGATTAAATGAGTCGGAAATGAAACAGCGGCCCGACCCGGCCAGAAACTCGGCCGGGTCATGGCCGAGTTACACTCAGGTGACAACTCGCTTGCTGACCCGGTCACAAACCCGGTCGGGTCATGACCGGGTTACTCCCAGTTGAAGTCTGCCTTGCCTTCCACGACACGGGGTGAGACTTGGCCGGGTCTTGGCCGGGTTTGGCACGGTTTCCTCCTTTGGCTCCAGTCCCGGACTCTCTCCTTACTCGGCCTTCGTCCTGCCTTCTTCTTATCATCCGCACACTTGTCGTTGGCGCCATTCCAACGTGTCCTCTACTCGAACATCTTCGTATCAAGGCCACCATTCTCCAAAAAACGCCTCCAAAAGATCCTGAAATGAGAGAAGCGCAAGAGTAGACTCCGAACACTCCTAAACTACTAAAACCAAATAAAACTAAAGGAAAAATCAACGAAACAAATCAAAATGGCAGAAATAGACGTGGCCTAAACTAGTCTAAATGCATGCTATCAAATTCCCCCAAGCTTGAACCTTGATTGTCCCCAAGCAAGTGCACGACAATGAGTACACAAAATATGCAATAGCTGTTTCTATCCAAAAGACATATGAACAATGACCACGAAAGGCCAAACAAATGACAACTTCCGTCCTAGCATGCTTCTCAATCAATGACAAGATGAAATTAGTTCCTCAACTGTAGACCTCACAAGATAATTTTAATGTCACTCACACTCATGTGTTTAGGTTTATATACGTCGCTCAACTCTCTACTTTGAATGCTATCTACCATAAGCTTGCAACAATATCTAATCTCCACTACTAGGACAATGCAAAACACAATCACGAGACATATAATAGGGTTGTAATGGGGCCAAGGGATTTTAAATAGGCATGGATATATATTTGGCCATGTGGTGCTAAATCCAGGGGAATAGACTTCTCAAACCAACACCAACCATAATATGATATTACAATAAGCTCAGAAATTACACCCCAAATAAATGATTTACCATTCTTTTTCTTATGCACTTCTTTTCTCCTCCACTCTCTTTTTCTTTTTCTTTTTTTTTTTATCCAGATTTTTTTTTCTGGTTTTTTTTTTTTTTTTTTTTTTTTTTTTGAATGAAGAAGAAGGAAGTAAACTATTATAAACTGAATGGTATAGACCCTTACAAATGATTTCCAATGATCACCCAACATTTATACAACTCCCCCAAGCTTGTCTCACATCCACACAAAGCAAATAGAAGTTAAAACCCCTGGATAGGTAGGATATATAATAGGCTAGGATTGCTTTTGTGGAGCTTACAAATAAAATAGGCTATAGGCTCATAGTGGCTTCAAAAAGAGGGAAATAATAATAGGGTGGCCAAGGATTAAAAAGGGCTAACAAAAACAATGTCTCGATCAAGATGTAATGCATTTTTAGTCCTATATGCAGTCTCAAATAGGTACAGAAGCAAGTTCTAGAGATAGCAAGCAAAGAGAGATCACACAAGAAAATAAGAGGACTTATGAATGTAGTCCTAGAAAGGCCAACAACCTCACCGGGACATTTTGTCTAGAGTTTCATTCCTAACACATCTTAATCAAAGTCCACATGCTCAAGTCATTGTCATAAGTTTGATCAATCATATCATGCTCATAATGCAATTGCAATATTAACAACCAAAGCATATTAAGAGGAGTCATGGTGCGTGTACTGTTATGAGAACTCACAAAGGACCGAGCAGGGAAAAATTGCAACTAAAAATTCAAATGCAACTAATCAAGCGAACTATATGCAATGCAAAATTGAAAATACACCCCACCCCCAAGCTGGAACCCTACATTGTCCCCAATGTAGAAAATGAAGCGTAAGGAAAAGGGAGTACTCACAATTATTCTACTATGATGCAAGGGGTGAAGAGGAGTCTACTCTTGTGGAGGTGGAGAACCTGGGAAACGCCAATTCTGAAAATCAGCACGCAGTTGATCAAAGCGCGTGTTGATGTCTGCGTGCATATGGTCCATCCGTGCGTGCACTGCGGAAAACCCAACCGCCATGTCTTGCTGCATACTCTCTAGCATAGAATAGAGGCGCGAATCATGCCCCTGTGAACTACCAGCTGCGGGACCGCTCTCATTGGCATCATCATCATCATCCTCGTCTTCTTCGTCATCCATGGGGGCGCCTCTAGCTTGCTTGCCGCTGGAAGGGTAGGGATCCGAGGGCAGAGGATGCACATTCCAATTGGCCTGCTGCTGGAGCGAAGTGCGCTCGGGATTGGGGAGACGGAGGAGCCGGCAGCCTCTGGGAGCCTCAGCAGTAGGAAGCACCCAACACCCGGAAGTACCGCGCTGGAACACCACCCCCATTTTGATGAGCGTAGGAAAATCAATGGCGCATGAGTGCTGGTAATCGCGGCGACCCGCCAAAGGAATGCCAAAATGCTTCGCAAAAGCAGTCACCAAACCGCCGATGGTAATAGTCCCGCTGACCTTATGGCTCACCAATTGTAAATGACCCATCAGGAAGGCAGCGGAGTTGATCTCCTCGTTGTGCAGTGCGGCGCAAAGGACAAGGACCTCTTTCTTGGAGGCGCTGTTCTCAGCTCCACCACCGCGGCCAAAGATTGTATGGGCCATGAAGCGGTGAAAGAGGCGGATGGCCGGGTTAGTGATCCAGGAGGCCTTGGTCTTCGCAGGGTCATAATGATGATTTGCCGCAATCTCCCTCCAAAAGTCTGGGTAGGAACAAAAATGAGCCCTGGTATCCACTCGAGGAGCATCCACACTAGCTATTGGGAAGCCGAAGATGGCGCTCACGTCAGCCAAGGTGAGCTCGCGGTTGACGTTCCCTAGACGGAAGGTGCACAGTCCCACACTGCGGTGCTCGCCTTGTATGAGCTGACATTCCAAAGTGCTCAGGAACTCCAGCGTGAGGTGCCGGTAGGTGGGCTGCTCGAAGTGAATGAAGGTCTGCCATCCCAGACGTGCAGCCAGCCACTCAATGTCCGCATCAATCCCCAAGGTGGCGAGCATCCCAAAGTCCAAGTACCGCGTTGGCATAATCGAGCGATCCTTAATTTTTCGGAACCGCAGGCGATGAGCATTAGAAGAGAAGGTAATCTCCAACGCGTTGGCATTATCCGCATCCCTCAGAGGGTTAGCGCGGGGCCTAGAAGAGCTACCGGTCTGCCTTGGTCGCTTGGATGCTGACATTTTCCTGTTTTCCGGTATTCCTAGACACACAACAAAACAAGCCAAACCAAGGTAATGCATACCCACATAATCGTCATTCCGGCAAGAATGACCAATAATATCAGCACAAGGGGGCAAGCAATTTGAATCCCAAATAACATATATGTCGTTCTAGCAAGAACGAACAACAATTATAGCATAAGATTCACACGAGTCATCAACGAACAAAATTTACACGAGTAAGAACAAACCACTAGCACATCACAAAAATTCAAGCAAACCACCAAGCATCATCAACTTTACCCAAATCCACCCCCAAATTAAGAAATCTGGAAATGAGCCTAATATTTCAAAGTAATCATCAAGATCCAAAATTTACTCCCAAAAATCCACCCAATTCAAACAATCAATCATCCAAATCAAGAATTCGAACTTACAAACACCCAAAATCCAATAATCCAAACTAGATCTAGGGCTTAGAAATTATACCTTGATTTCTTAGGAATGGGAGAAAGGGGGAAAACGAAGGAAGGTGGTGCCGATGGTGGTGGTGCTCGGATGTTCCGGTGGTCGAGATGCTCGGTCCGGTCGGGAGAGGAGAAGGCGAGAAGGCGAGGAGGCGGGGGCTGGTGCGGCGAGAGAGAGAGAAGAGAAAGAGGAAGGAGAGAGAAGGGTATTTGGAAAGACCCGGTCGGGTTAGGGGTTAAACAAAAATAGCTGCTCGAAACCCGGCCAGAAACCCGGTCGGGTGATGACCGGGTTTCGCTCAGTTAAGATGGCGCATGTTTCTCCTTCGACCAACTGAGAGAAACTCGGTCAGAAACCCGGTCGGGTGATGACCGGGTTTCGCTCAGTTAAAATGGCGCATGTTTCTCCTTTTATTTATTTTTTTATTTTTTTTTATTTTTTATTTATTTTTTTTATTTTTTATTTTTAGAGAGAAGATAGAAAACGTACCTGATGGGTTGCCTCCCACCCAGCGCTTGTTTACGGTCATTAGCTTGACCTTCCATCGTCTTTCAAGGAACCGGATCGAGATAGAGGACGGAAACGGTCATCTTGATTGGGGCACCCGCGATGTACTTCTTGAGCCGCTGCCCGTTCACCTTGAATTGTCCCGTTTCTTCACTCCATATCTCAATTGCACCGTGAGGGTACACCTTCCGTACTTGGAACGGACCATACCATCGGGATTTCAGCTTTCCCGGAAAAAGTCTCAACCTAGAATTGTATAACAAGACGAGATCGCCTTCATGAAATTCTCTAGGGAGAATGTGCTTGTCATGCCACCTCTTAGTTCTCTCCTTATAAATCCGGGCATTCTCATAAGCATCTAACCTCAACTCCTCAAGCTCTTGTAATTGCAGCATCCTTTTCTCACCGGCTTCCTTCATGTCGTAATTGAACAATTTGATTGCCCAATACGCTTTGTGTTCAAGTTCCACCGGTAGATGACAAGACTTCCCATAAATCAGTCGGTAAGGAGTTGTGCCAATGGGAGTCTTGAATGCTGTCCTATAAGCCCAAAGAGCGTCATCAAGCTTCATCGCCCAATCTTTCCGGGATCGGGACACGGTCTTCTCTAAGATAGCCTTGATCTCCCGGTTAGAGACCTCAACTTGACCACTAGTTTGAGGATGATATGGAGTTGCAACCCGGTGCGTAACCCCATACTTCTTCAGCAAAGCCTCAAACTTCTTCTCAATAAAGTGGGATCCTCCATCACTTATCACAACTCTTGGAGTCCCAAACCTTGGAAAGATCACCTTGTTAAAGAACTTAGACACCACTCTTGAATCATTAGTCGGTGAGGCAATGGCTTCCACCCACTTGGACACATAATCCACCGCCACAAGAATATACTTGTTAGAGCATGACGGCGGAAAAGGTCCCATGAAATCTATTCCCCATACATCAAAGATCTCAACCTCCTGAATGTTGTTAAGAGGCATTTCGTTCCTCCTTGAGATGTTCCCCGTACGTTGACATGCATCACATGAAGCAATGAAACGGTGCACATCCTTGAACATAGAAGGCCAATAGAGGGTGGAACTCAATATCTTGGTGGTGGTCTTTGAGGACCCAGCATGTCCTCCACATGGTAGAGAATGACAATGAGTGATGACACTCTCTACCTCCTCCTCAAGAACACATCTTCTAATTACCCCATCAGCACACCTCTTGAAAAGCAATGGTTCATCCCAAAAATAATGCCGAACATCAGACAAGAATTTCTTCTTCTGTTGGAATGAGAGATTGGGAGGTAACTCGTTGCAAACCAAGTAGTTGACAAAATCGGCATACCATGGCATTCTTGAATTTGCAAGAGTCAAGACTTCATTAGCAATCCTAAAAAGGTGATCATCCGGGAACGAATCATCAATAGGTGGCTCATCTTTTGTGCACTCCAACTGCTCTTGAGTCAACCTAGATAAATGATCAGCAACCAAATTCTCGGTGCCCTTTTTGTCTCTAATCTCCATGTCAAACTCTTGAAGAAGAAGAATCCATCGGATCAGTCTAGGCTTGGCCTCCCTCTTACTCAAGAGATACCTGATTGCAGCATGATCAGTATAGACAATGACTTTGGCTCCCACCAAATAAGACCTGAACTTCTCAAAGGCAAAGACAATAGCAAGCAACTCTTTCTCAGTCGTGGCATAATTCACTTGGGCATCATCAAGAGTTTTACTAGCATAATAGATTGCATGTAGCTTCTTGTCCTTCCTTTGCCCCAGAACAGCCCCTACAGCGTAGTCGCTAGCATCACACATAAGCTCAAATGGGAGGTCCCAATCAGGAGGTTGTATAATTGGTGCTGAAATCAAGGCCTCCTTTAACCTGCAAAAAGCATCCAGACACTCCTTCGAAAATTCAAAGGGGGCATCCTTCAAGAGCAAGTTAGTAAGAGGTTTGGAGATTTTTGAAAAATCCTGAATGAACCTCCTATAGAACCCGACATGTCCTAGAAAACTTCTAATGCCCTTGACCGAGGTTGGAGGCGGCATCTTCTCTATGATCTCAATCTTGGCCCTGTCAACCTCAATCCCACGGTTAGAAACCAAATGCCCTAGCACAATACCTTCACTTACCATGAAATGACACTTTTCCCAATTCAATACAAGGTTTACTTCCTCACACCGCTGTAAAACTCGAGACAAGTTAGACAAGCAAGCATCAAAAGAAGTACCATATACGGAGAAATCATCCATAAAAACCTCCATAATATCCTCAATCAAATCAGAAAAAATAGCCATCATGCATCTTTGAAAGGTGCCCGGAGCATTACACAAACCAAATGGCATTCTCCTATAGGCAAATGTGCCATAGGGGCATGTGAAAGTGGTTTTTTCTTGGTCATCCGGATGAATAGGGATTTGAAAGAATCCACTATAACCATCCAAATAACAAAAATGTGAATGCTTGGCCAACCTCTCTAGCATTTGATCTATGAAGGGTAGTGGAAAATGGTCTTTTCTAGTGGCCTTGTTCAATTTTCTATAGTCAATGCACATTCTCCACCCAGTGACTGTCCTAGTAGGGATCAATTCATTCTTGTCATTTTTCACCACAGTCATTCCACCCTTCTTAGGCACAACATGAACAGGACTAACCCATGCACTATCAGAAATAGGATAAATAATGCCTGCGTCTAACAATTTCAGCACTTCTTTTTTCACTACTTCTTTCATGATAGGATTAAGTCTTCTTTGATGCTCAATGGATGGTTTATGGTCATCTTCCATCAAAATCCTATGCATGCACATTGAGGGACTAATTCCTTTCAAGTCATCAATAGAATATCCAATGGCTTTTCTATGCAACCTAAGTTCATGCAACAATTTTTCAATTTCACAATCACTCAAGCTAGCATTGACAATCACCGGATAAGTAGAATCGGGTCCAAGGAACTCATACCTCAAATTAGATGGAAGTGACTTCAACTCCACCTTTGGTGCCTCTTTGGTCTCCTCCTTAGGAGGAACATCTTCTCTTGTAAGGGCTTCAACTATGGCCTCGGGCATCTCCTCGGTGGACTCCAAATCAAAGAGCACATCAGCCAGTAGCCCCAGATTCTCAGCTTGGGTCGCACTCTCCATCAAGTAACGCTCCGAAGGGTCCTCAATCATGAGAGACATCACGGACTTTTGACCTTTGTGAGCACACACATCAATCCTGGATACATCATCCTCAAAAGAAGGTCGCTTAATAGCCTTGGACAAATTAAACTCAATTCTCTCATCCCCAATAGTAAAGGAAAGAATACCCTGTTTCACATCAATTAGTGTACCTGCAGTAGCTAAGAAGGGTCTTCCCAAGATAATAGGGACAGGAGAGTCAGCATCAATATCCAAAACAATAAAGTCCACAGGAATGAAGAACTTACCTATCTGGATGGGTATGTCCTCCAAAATCCCTATGGGGTGAGTCGCGGACCTGTCAGCCATATACAAAGTCATCCTCACTGGTCTCGGCTCTCCCAAGTCCAAGTCCTTGCAAATGGAGAGCGGGATGATGCTCACACTAGCCCCCAAATCACACAAAGCATCATAGGTGCAATCACCAATCACCATGGGGACGTTGAAGCTACCAGGATCTCCAAGCTTGGGAGGCAACTTGTTTTGAATTAGAGCACTGCACTCCTGACTCAAAGAAACTGATTGGCAATCATCCAGTTTCCTTTTGTTGGACAAGATCTCCTTCAAGAACTTCACATAAGATGGCATTTGCTTGAGAGCATCGGTGAAGGGGATGTTGATGTAGAGTTTTTTCAGCACCTCTACAAACTTGCCATATTGTTGATCCAACTGAGCTTGAGCCTTCCTTTGGGGGAAGGGAAGAGGAGGCTTGTATGGTGGAGGTGGGACGTAAGGTGCCTCCTTCTCTTGGACCACAACTTCTTCGGGCTCTTCAGCAGCTTTGCCCTTTTGCTTGAGATCCACAACCTTTGGGTCTTCGAGTTGTTTACCACTCCTCAAGGACACAGCATTGATTTGCCCTTTTGGATTTGCCTCAGTTTGACCGGGAAGTTGACCTTGGGGCCTAGGAGCATTCAAAGCGTACTGAGCATGCAAGCTATCATGGTTCTTCAATACTTTGTTGATGTTCTGAAGCTCTTTCATGATCAAGTCAAACTTGGACTCTTCAGACGTTTGGGCACGCTCTTGGCCTTGGGGTTGAGGAGCTCTTTGTTGAAAACCAGGAGGCGGTCTCTGAGCAGCTTGGTTGTTGGCATAGGAGAAGTTAGGGTGATTCCTCCAACCGGGGTTATAGGTGTTGGAGTATGGATCGTTCCTAGGACCCCGATTGAAGTTGTTCATATAGTTCACACCTCCCTCTTGTGCCTCATCCTGTGCAGCAAATAATTGACAAGTTGTTATGGTGTGATCACCATCCCCACAGAATTGGCAAACCACCTGTGAAGCAACCTGAGCAGGACTCTCCTCTTTCTTCAGCTTAGCTCTATTCATACTCAACTTTAGTTGTTTTATCTCATGAGCCATAGCCTCCATCCTAGCTTGTTGAGAGACCTCATTATCAACCTCATAAAGACCAGCTGTCCTCTTAGTGCTTGGAGTAGATCGAGCATCATAGTAGTGATTGTGTTGGGCAATGCTCTCAATCTTATCCCAAGCCGCATCAACATGCATATCCATGATAGTACCTCCAGATGAGGCATCAATGAGCATCCTATTAGTGTTGTCCATAGCGTTGTAGAAGGTGTGCAGCAACACCCACTTATCTTGCCCATGGTGAGGACATAGCAACAATAGCTCCTTGAATCTCTCCCAACCTTCATAGAGAGACTCCCCATCCTTCATCTGGAACGAACTAATCTGATTCCTCATCTCAGCCGTCTTCTTCGGGGGGAAGTACTTGGTTAGGAAAGCCTTAGCCAACTCATCCCATGTCGTGATAGTGCCCTGAGGTAGAGCCTTGAACCAAGCCTTAGCCCTGTCTCTCAAAGAGAATGAGAAGGCGCGCAAATAAAGCGCGTCATTAGAGACATCATGAATCTTCACCGTGTCCATAAGCTCCAGAAAGGTGTTGAGATGTAGGTGAGGATTCTCAGATGGTAGACCTCCAAACTGATTCTGCTGAACCATATTTATCAAAGACGGCTTCAACTCAAAGTTCCTTGCAGCTACTGGAGGTCGGACCACACCAGATGTGGGCCCTTGGTGACGTGGCAGCACATAGTCACCCAATGTCATTGGCGGAGGCGCATTCAACAACTGTTGCATCTCCTGCTGCTGATTTAGTAGTTGTTGTTGTTGCAGCAACTCTTGTCGTTGCTGTTGCAATTGTGCAGCCTCATCCATTGCTCGGGTCCTTGCTTCTCTTTGCTCTCTTCTTCGTCTGTGAAAAGCACGCTCGGGTTCGGGATCGTGTTGTAGTTCACCGTCGCTCAAGGCTCTTCGCATATGAATGAGAACAAATCTGAAACCAAAGACAAAGGAAGCAAAGTCAAAAACAAAAATGAGACCTAATCTATCGGTTGCGTGTAACAACCAATACTAACAACAGTCCCCGGCAACGGCGCCAAAAACTTGATAGGTCCAAATCCTACCCCGCAAGTGTACGGGTTCGGGTGTAGTACCAAGGTGTCGAACTCTGGGACTATGTAGTACCAATTGTCAATTCAACTAATAGATTAAGTCGTAAACAAGAAAAGGTTGTAATTCGGTTTGGTTTCAATGGTAACAAATATCAAGCAAACAAGGTTATTAATCAAGGGAAAAAAAAAAGGCTTCCAAGGTTAGGCTCCCCACAATGGTGATACAATAGGTTTTAAGCAATATTGGATTGTATTTCAATGCAAATGTAAATTGAAGGACTCGCTATCTAATGTCAACACTACTTCATGGTCAGACAATAGTGTGTGTACCTAAATGAGATTAGCAATCACTTTCGCGCAAGCCAATCTAATTTAGATCCATTAAGCTCTACATAGATCAATGGACAAGTGGAAACAACATCCACTTGTGGTGCTCAGCGGAATCTACTCATCCAAGGATCTAATCGATAGTCAAGTGCCACAAGGGGTTAAATCGATGGTCACGCAATTAACCCACAAGTTCTATCCTAGGGATCCATTTAAATCAACCTCCAATTATCATTATCTCCGGTCGGTCTCAAATTCTAATTAGAAATCCCAATTACAAAGCAATCAGGTTATTAAGCAACCTAGGATAGAATCAATTCACATTTACATATACATACAACCAAACACTACCAATCAAATCTATCAATTCACCATTGGGTTCACCCAACCTTAGAAAGGAGGATTTAGCTAGACATGAGGGAAAGAGAAATCAATTTCATTGAAAGAAACAACATACCAATTGTCTTCTCCAAAGAGATACGAAATTCCAACAATCAAATCTAGTAAAATCTCCAAGTTTTCCCTAGGGTTCTTGAGAGTTTTTGAAACGTCTAAGGCAGTTACAAGATAATGGAATAGCAGTTCTAACAAGGCTTTTATACCCCCCTCCGAATAGAAGACAAAACGCCCGGGATTAAATGAGTCGGAAATGAAACAGCGGCCCGACCCGGCCAGAAACTCGGCCGGGTCATGGCCGGGTTACACTCAGGTGACAACTCGCTTGCTGACCCGGTCACAAACCCGGTCGGGTCATGACCGGGTTACTCCCAGTTGAAGTCTGCCTTGCCTTCCACGACACGGGGTGAGACTTGGCCGGGTCTTGGCCGGGTTTGGCACGGTTTCCTCCTTTGGCTCCAGTCCCGGACTCTCTCCTTACTCGGCCTTGGTCCTGCCTTCTTCTTATCATCCGCACACTTGTCGTTGGCGCCATTCCAACGTGTCCTCTACTCGAACATCTTCGTATCAAGGCCACCATTCTCCAAAAAACGCCTCCAAAAGATCCTGAAATGAGAGAAGCGCAAGAGTAGACTCCGAACACTCCTAAACTACTAAAACCAAATAAAACTAAAGGAAAAATCAACGAAACAAATCAAAATGGCAGAAATAGACGTGGCCTAAACTAGTCTAAATGCATGCTATCAATCTCCAATAGGATGGTTGTGCAAACCACAAACAACCACTAATCTCCAATTCTCTTCAACCCGATTCTCCATGAGCTTCAACTGAAATTTACACCCCGTTTTCTTGCTCTTTGTGTTTGATCTAACACCGACACCTTTAGGCCTATGGCTTCCCCCTTTCTCACAAATGATTTGAATCTTACCACTTTGCCCCGGTTTAGATGGTACACTCCTTCCAATAGAGATCATAAACTTGTGTTGCTTTGCAACATTCAAAGCCCACAAATGACCAATCTCCTTAGAGGCAAACACTTGCTCCGTAGTGAAATATTCCGAATAATCCCTAGAAACAACCTCTTCCTCACATACGGGACTATCAAACTTTGGTGCAGTGCGTAAAGAGGGAAGAAAACACATCTCCTCTCCTACGTTTGTTGGTGGGTTAGCAAATTGTGAATCAAACGCATCATAGCTTGATGGCACCTCATATGTACATGGCAATTCATAAGTAGATGGCACGGGCAACTCATAAGTAGATGGCACGGGCAACTCATAAGTAGATGGCACAGGCAATTCATATGTAGATGGCACATGTTGTTCATATAAAGATGGTTGATGATAATATCCAAAGTGGTCAATCCCTAAATCAAATGACGGTGGCGAACATGGCCTTGTATTCCGGGAGGGGTAGTTGTAGTCATTCAACTGGATTGCATTCAATCCAGTGAACAAAGAAAAATTCACCTATACACAATGCTTCTGTTAATACTCTGTAATGTGCAACTTCTCGCGTTCTGCGAGGGAGGCACAACTCGCGTTACGCGAGGTGCTCCATCTCGCAGAACGCGGGAAGTTGCTATTTCCTGAAACTAGTCATTCAACGTGTTCGTCTCATCACATGAGTTTCTACATTAAAAACCCTAAAAACCCTAAAAACATGAACACATCTAAGTTTTTGACATTATATGCAAAAGTCATCTCTTCAACACTTACTACTACTACATTTAACATGAAATACAACATAATAACTTCATTTTAGCTCTTAATGGTGCAAAACAAATTAAAATTCAAAAATTAAGTAAGAACATTACCTCATTTGAATGGTAACTTGATGAACCATCATCTCCATCCCCTCCTTTGTTGAATTCCTCTTCATCTTCCATTATTTTAGGTGTTTTTAGAGTGTTTTGAAGTTTTAAGGTTTTGAAAATGGGTTTTAATGGAGGGTGAAAGAGGTGAAAGATGATAAAAAGAGGTGTTAGGGTAGGGTTAATAGGTGTTACGGAATACTTAAAATAAGGGGGTAGTTATTATAGTTAGGTGGGGACAAGACATGTAGTAATGGCGCACAACAACGTCCATCTGACATGCTAATCTCGCGTTCTGCGAGGGACGTGACACTCGCGTTCTGCGAGGGACGTGACACTCGCGTTCTGCGAGGGACGTGACACTCGCGTTCCGTGAGGACACGTGCACTCGCGTTCCGCGAGGACACGTGCACTCGCGGAACGCGAGATTAGCATGCATGTAATTAACCTAATTTCTTGTTAATCTCGCGTTACGCGAGAGGCCTTGTCCTCGCAGAACGCGAGTGACCCGGCGTTGTTTGAATAAAGCATCGGGCTGTATATAAGAACCGTGTAAAAATAGTGTTATATTTGTAATAGATTTCTAATCCAGTGTAACTATTTCACAGATAAGTGATGTTTAAATCAAGAGAACAGGTTAGAAAATTACCGACTTACAACTTCAAAATTAGACGTAGAGTTAACATTCTCATCCCTGAGAGGACGAGTATGGAGATCTCTGGATATCCTCGCGAGGTTTTTGCATAGAACCACCCTTTATTTAAGTCAATTTGCATTGAACCACCCCTTATATCACTATTAATTTAAAACCACCCACTATTTTACTTTTATTACAAAATCCCACCCTCAACTAACTTTTGTTAACATTTGGACGGAAATGTTGACATTACGATTCTGCCCTTGTCTTTTTAAATTAATTACACAAATTACCTACCCAATTTCAATTTGAAAATTAGGGTTCTTGACACAAATCAATTTGGGAATTAGGGTTTTTGGTAGAAATCCCGATTCAATTGCTTCTTCTCCCTCAAATCATTCCTCAACACAAAGTGGTGCAGAAATCGTCGAAACCGGAGGCGGAAAAGCGAGGCATGTGGGAGAGAAGCGTCCTATCAAGCCTGAAACCCATCCCTTCCTCCCTAAACTCATCTCCTCATACTCCCATCATGACGACCTCATCGCCTGGGTTGTCCCTTACTGCTCCGGCGGCGACCTCAACGTCCTCCGTCACCGCGACCTCAACACGAGAAGCGTCCTGGAAATGTTTTCTCATTCTAAATTCATACTTTGTGCTGAGGAATGATTTGAGGGAGAAGAAGCAATTGAATCGGGATTTCTACCAAGAACCCTAATTCCCAAATTGATGTGTCAAGAACCCTAATTTTCAAATTGAAATTGGGTAGGTAATTTGTGTAATTAATTTAAAAAGACAAGGGCAGAATCATAATGTCAACATTTCCGTCCAAATGTTAACAGAAGTTAGTTGAGGGTGGGATTTTGTAATAAAAAGTAAAATAGTGGGTGGTTTTAAATCAATAGTGATATAAGGGGTGATTCTATGCAAATTGACCTAAATAAAGGGTGGTTCTATGCAAAAACCTCGCGAGGATATCCAGAGATCTCCATACTCGTCCTCTCAGGGATGAGGATGTTAACTCAACGTCTAATTTTGAAGTTGTAAGTCAGTAATTTTCTAATTTGTTCTCTTGATTTAAACATCACTTATCTGTGATAAAGTAAAATAGTGGGTGGTTTTGAAGTTGTAAAGTTGTCTTTACATTGTAATAAGTTTTCTATTGGTTGAATTTCATGGTTTTATGTGCCATTATTTATACTTTTACCTTGATTAGACTTGTCTTAATTCTTGTGCGTAGTACAAAATGTGACAAACTTAAAGGGACGGAGGGAGTACTTAATACTTGTTATGGAAGTGTAGTTAGTTAAGTTAGCTTATGTAAATGAACTGGTGTCCTATAAACCGGGTTCAGTATATTTCCCTATTTAAGCTAACCAAACCATGGTAACAGATTACGTTTTCTAAAATAACAGAAACTCTCTCTTGTTCTTCTCCTTCACAAGCTCCTTTCATGGAGTCTTTCTCGTTCGATTAATTCCCTTCACATGGTATCAGAGCGCACAGCGTTTGATCTTGCTTGATTGAGTCGATCGTTGTTAGTTGTCTTCCGTATTTCTTCTTTCGCTGTTGCTATGGAGAATGGTTCAGGGAATGGTGGTGTATCTGGAGCAAGAACGGAGAATCTGGTTGGCTGCGATCGGCGTTGTCCAACTCTGATCATCCAGGGGAGCAATTAACTCAATTTCGTCTGGATGGTCTCAATTTCTTCACCTGGAGTCAGGGTGTTCGTTTGGTGCTTGGCGCTAAATTGAAATTAGGGTTCATCGATGGAACCTGCAATTGGAACGCAGGACTGTGAGAGGTGGATTCGCACAAATTATATGGTAAGATGTTGGTTGATCAATTCGATGGAAAGGAATATCTCTAACACTTTCATGTATGTGGAATCTGCGAAACACTTATGGGATGAGCTAAGTGAAAGGTTTGGTCAAACCAATGGGACATTGTTGTATCAATTACAGAGAAGATTGTGTTCAATTGAACAAGGGAATTCCACGGTTGGGGAATATTATGGCAAGATCAAAGAACTCTGGGATGAGATTCAGAATCTTGATGGTACTCCATTCTGTGAGTGTGGAGGAGTGCAAAGTGCTTGTAGCTGTAATTTGATTGAAAAGATTCTTGAAAAGGAATATAGGAGCAAGCTGTTGCAGTTCTTGATGGGCTTGAATCCTGATTTTGATGGTGTTAGGAGTAATCTCTTGTCTCAAGAGAAGCCGCCTACAGTTAACAAGGCTTTTTACCTAGTGCAACAGGTGGAAAGACAGAAGATTGTGTCAGGTTCTTTGCAAGTTCCTGGTGAAAGCAATTCTATTGCTATGTATGCAAATAGGCCATCTTATGATCAGAGAAATAGGAATCAAGATGGTAAGCAATATGATCCAAGAAAAGGCAGAGTTGAAAGGAAGTGTGATCACTGTGGTAAGAATGGTCACATCAGGGAAACTTGTTATCAATTGGTTGGATTTCCTAAGAAGAATAAGAATTCCAACTGGAGAGGTAGAACAACTGCTAATGCTAAGATCAATGCAGAGGAAGAGAGTCCTCTTGGAGGTCCAGACAAGCCAGATGTTGCCATGGTTGATGCAGTGTGCAGAGAAGTTATGAGAGCATTCAAGGGGATGGAATTTTCGAGTGTCTCTAATGCAGTGTCACAAGTTGAGGCTTCAAGGGAAAAGGATGGCTCTAACCTAGCTTCCACTTCTGGTTCTGGTGTGGATTTCTCAGGTAATCCTACTTATTCTCATGCCTTGTCAGTTTCTAGCTCAGATTACACTACTTGGATAGTAGATACAGGAGCAACAGATCATATGGTGTTTGATGAGAGTACTTTGATTGATAAAAGGAAGCTGATTAAGCCTATCAGAGTTGCATTGCCAGATGATAGTATTTTGAATGTGGATATAGTTGGGTCTGTGCAGGTTAACAAGGACTTAAGAGTGGATAATGTCTTGTTAATAACTAGATTCAGGAAGAATTTGTTATATGTCACAAAGTTATTAGATGAAAATGGTTTACAAGCCTTCTTGAAACCTGATAGATGTTTCTTTCAGGACCCTACCACTAAAAGGACAGTGGCAGTTGGATTGAGAGATGGAGGGCTGTATGTCATGCAATCTCCAAGGCAGGCTCAGGATGTTTTTTGCAGTATTGATAAGACTGTTTCTAATGCTTGTAATAAAGAGAATTTAGCTGAATTCAGTACTACAATTCATGCTAGATTAGGTCATTGTTCCCTAGGAAAAATGAGGCAGTTACCTTGGTCTAAGATGTATGCACAGGCTGAATTGAATTGTGACAGTTGTATTTTGGCTAAGCAATCTAAAGATCCTTTTCCTAAAAGTCTCTCTTTAGCTAAATTTGCTTTTGACTTAATACACTTAGATATCTGGGGTCCCTATAAGGTTCCAACTATGAATGGGGCATCTTATTTTTTGACAATCTTAGATGACAGTACAAGGTTTACATGGATATACTTGCTTAAGCATGAGAGTGAGGTAGTCACAGTCATTCCTTCCTTTTTGGCTTATGTCAAGACTCAGTTTGGGAAAGTAGTCAAGAAGATTAGAAGTGACAATGGAGCTGAGTTTATGCAGATTAAGTGCCAGAGTTTATTTGTGTCATTGGGAATTCTTCATCAGACCAGTGTCCCAGGGAATCCATAGCAGAATGGTAGAGTAGAAAGAAAGCACAGGCATATTATTGAGACAGCTCGAGCAATGAGGTTACATGCTAATCTTCCTATCAAGTGTTGGGGAGAGTGTGTATTGGCAGCAGTCAGAGTGATCAATTTGCTTCCAAGTGCAGTTTTACAGTGGAAAGTGCCTTATGAACTTTTGTTTGACAAGCCAGCAGATTATGATGAGTTGAGAGTATTAGGTTGTCTATGCTTTGGTAAACCTTATATCTCTCAAAAGGATAAATTTGGTGCTCAGTCCAGAAGATGTGTGTTTATAGGATATTCTATGACTCGGAAAGGATACAAACTATATGATTTGGAAAATCATAAAGTTTTTGTGTCCAGAGATGTTTGTTTCAAACATCAAATATTCCCTTTCATTGAATCTGTCCAAGATAAAGGAAAATCTATTGTCAAAGATGATAGTCTACCTTTAGTTAACCCAGCTGCACCAGTTGATAGCAATTTGAGAAATGTTTCAGTATCTGATAACAACACAGAGAATGCAAATTCCCAGCAAGAAATAGTTGTCTACTCTGAGCAACCACAAACTACTTCAGAAGAGGCCAATCCTAGAAGATCTAGCAGGGTAAGAGTTCCTTCTACTAGGCTGCAAGGATATAGTTGTACTGCAGAAAGTCTCCTAGACTTGTCTAATTACTCTTCTGAGTATATTGCATCATTCTATAATGTTTGTGAAATGGTAGAGCCAGCTACTTACAAACAAGCACAAGGTATAGAATGCTGGGAAAAGGCTACGAAAGCAGAGTTAGATGCATTAGAGTCTAATCAGACCTGGATATTAACTCCTTTGCCACCAGGAAAAGCAGCTATTGGCTCAAAATGGGTGTTTAAGGTAAAATACAGGCAAGATGGGTCAGTAGAGAGGCATAAGGCTCGATTGGTAGCAAAGGGGTACACACAGGTTGAAGGGAAAGACTATACCTACACTTTCTCACCAGTTGCCAAGCTTGCCACAGTCATAATTCTTTTGGCTTTATCAACAGTGAAGAGATGGAATATCCATCAACTAGATGTAAATAATGCATTTTTGCATGGTTTTTTAGATGAAGAGATCTATATGCAACCTCCTCAAGGATACAGTAAGGCCAGAGTAGGTGAAGTTTGCAAGCTACAAAGGTCCTTATATGGACTCAAACAAGCTTCTAGGCAATGGAATAAGGAGCTAACTGCCTATTTGCTCAGCTTAGGATACATGAGATCAATGGATGATTATTCTTTGTTTATAAGAAACAAAGATGGTCTCATGGCTATAGCACTGGTGTATGTGGATGATTTGTTATTGACAGACAATGATGATAAGGTGATTATGCAGACTAAAGAAGGATTGCACCAGAAATTCACAATAAAAGATCTAGGGTTAGTGAGATTTTTTCTGGGGATTGAAGTTGCTAGATCAGCCAAAGGCACTATTCTGAGTCAAAGGAAGTATATTTTAGATATACTAAAGGATACTAATATGACAGATTGTAAACCTGCTATCTTTCCATTACAAAGAGGGTTGAATTTGTCCACTGATGAAGGGGTGATATTGAAAGATCCAGAGACTTATAGAAGGTTAGTTGGACGCCTACTCTACTTGAACATTACTAGGCCAGATGTTTCTTATGTTGTACAAAATCTGAGTCAGTTTGTGAGTGCTCCTAGGCAGCCACATTTGCAAGTTGCATATCATGTGATCAGATATTTGAAGAATACTTTGAATTGGGGATTATTCTACTCTGTTGACAGTGACACCAATTTGATTTGCTATAGTGATGCAGATTGGGCAAACTGTAAGTTCACAGCTCGATCTCTTACAGCATATTGTGCTTTCTTAGGGAAGAATTTAGTATCATGGAAGACTAAGAAGCAAACTACAAGCTCCTTTCATGGAGCGTTTCTTGCTCGATTGATTCCCTTCACACTTGTTGTAACTTACATTAATGTAAGGAAACTTCCCGACCTTTAAGTTGTTGGAGATTGTGTGTTGACATCTGTTCGAGCCATTAATACTATGTATGTATATAATCGAAAGTAGCATGGGCATTTGGCCATGGTTAAAATCTTACTTGTGTTTTCAATATATGTATACAAAATAGGGAGTATATATAGGGAATCCAACGTAAACTACAGATGTGGCAGGAGCAAAAGAGACGACGAAGTGAAGGACCCGACGCATGCAAAGTGTAGTCCGTACGTATTTGATGAGGATGGAGCCGAGGGTGTTCATTATTGAATGAAAAATCCAATGACACGGCGGTGGAGGTGGATTTGGGGGCCATCCTCTGAACCAACTCGATCTTCTTGTTTTTATGATTCACATTCATCCACGTTAACAAATCTTCACATGCCTAACCTTCGTCGGACATGCCTTACATGGGAGGCTAATTCACTCTTACCGCCTTTATTTTAAATACATGTATTTTTCATCTCACCTTCAATTCATCTTACGTGTTTTTTAAACGAGTCTATCAATCAGACCCGTTAGATTAGATTTGATTGACAGTTGGATGATGCATAAGATATTTACCAAATAGATATTAAAAAAGGAAGATAATTAAAGATATTATCTTTTACAAAAAAAATAGAGAGGGTTGTTATCATAAAAATCTCACGTCTTCTCTCTCTTTGCCTTCTCTTTACGTTTATCGTCTTCTCTTTTTTCATACTTCACTAGTTCAGTGTCTCGTGCCTTGCATGTGAAACATTTTTGTATATTAAAGTACCTAAATAGCTAGAGTAAACAAAGATAATTAATTCTTATATTATAAAGTTTTTAATTAGTATGATAAACATTTTTTAATAAAGAGAGTTTTAATCAAGCATTGTTTAAATATTAAAATATATTTAGTTTAAATTATTTAAAATTTATGAACTATAAGATAAAATATTTCTATATAATTATTAAATAACTCTTTGTATATATTAAAGTACATAAAATATGGTTTAAATTTTTTTTAAATATAAATAAAGAAGCATAGTATATCTTAATTATCCTAAAATAAAGATTTACACATATTTATAATTTTTCTATTATATGATTTTTTTATCAAAAAGGAAAATGATTGAGAAATGACATGTGGCAAAATGAATATTGAAATGACATGTGGCAATTTTAGCGAAGAGGTGACATGTGGTAAAAATTAAGGATTGCTTTAATAGTTTAATAGTAGATTCCCATCAGACGATTTTCATCTATTGATTTTGATTCAAGGTTTGTTCAATGAATATGAAAAAATGTTTGATTATTCTTCCTACACTTCTTACTCGATTTTGATTCCATTTATAATCTTATTTTGTGTAGCATTCTCGATTTTTTTATTATGAATTAGCATGCTCACACCTTATTTTTTTAGGGTTTCTTTGTTCAAATCAAATTTAGTTTGTTCACCGACGAAACTTCAGTGATATTCATATACAATCATCTAATATTCGTAAGAACAATGAGAATGTTCAATAGATATTCGTTAATGTGTCATGGTTAAGTTCTGAATGTGTGTGTGCTTGAACGAATGACACTTATATTCATGAACAATGATCTGTTATTCATACATTATAGATGGATATTCATATTGTTGTCCGTATGATATTCAAGACTTATGTACTTATATTCACAACATTATGAATATTAAGATGCTCAACTTGACTTACATATTCATGCACTTCCATCTGATATTCATATGAACTTCATTATTGTTGTCTAGATATTCGTTTTTATTATCAGAGAAAATCGAGATAAGCCTAAGAAAAAAGGGTTTCCATTGAATTCCTTCCATAACTCAAAGTAAAGCAGAGAATGTATAGCCAAAATGGCTCATTCCCCACACTCTATTATTGTTGAATTGTATGTGTGGGCAAACCTGAGGTGAGGCGGTGAGACGACAAGGCAGTGAGACCATGTGAAGCATCAAACCTAGCATTAATGGAACAAGAAAGATAATTCAGAGAGAGAGGCAATTAGGGGGGAGAAGACTAAACAAGAAAACTTAACAAATCTGCAAGATTGTAGGAAATATTTAATATTAAAAATTAGACATAATTAAGAGAATCGTGAGATTATTTTATTGTCAATTTTTGCAGCCATATGATTAAATCTTGGACATCCATTCAACTCTCATCTAACGCCTCAAACTGATACTCTCGTTTTACCGTAACTCACTGTTTCATCAGAAACTAAATCTATTACTTGGTATGATTCAACTTCTGGCATAAAACTATAGACATAACTGACGAACAATACAACGACTCGTTGGACGTTGGAAACAAGTACAAAATGGTCCACAAGCTGGTAATCAACTTTCATTTAAATCAGTTTGGTATCTTTTGTATTTAAATTTCATAATTGATATGCACAAGGAAGCTTCGAACCTTTTTTATTTGTCCACAAAAAAAATATATTCTTTAAATACATGGAATTGATGGATCTTACATTAAGGTGAAAAACTTTGGATCAAGACCACAGACTGATGTCGTATCACTGGGGTGGGTGAATACTCAAAACAAGACTTATGGTGGGTCTATGTAATGCGCCATATGGAGACATATTTTGGACGACTAGCTAATTGGAACCCTGGATTCAGACCTAACTCATCTAAGTGCATTCTTCCTATTCACTAATTCCAAGTTTACGCAATACCCAAATTTAACATTAATTCCAATATATCTAAAATGAAAAATCATATTAAAGAACTAAAGGATTTCTTACAGTTTATGTTGTCATGATTTGCATACTTGTTGCACCTCTTGCATTTCCTCTTGCCCTTATTCTGAACTGCGCCTTCCTCTGCAGCCTCTTCTTTGCCTGTTTTGCCACACACCTCTCCTTTCCATCTTTAAACCTAAGGCTCGTGCCCTTGTTTTTTGCCAGTTCTGGAGGATGGACAAAAATCTCAGTTGGTGCACTAGTTCCCGCAAAGGTCTCAACCATTGATTCCATTATCCCGGATTGTTTGTTCACGTTAGTAGCACCTATAGTGTATTCAACCTTCTTATTCTCAATGTCGACACTAAATCACGAATTTTTTCTTCGTCTTCCTCAACAATGCCAACACATGAATATATTAGAGAACATAGGTCATTCATCATAGCTTGTTTCTCTTCTATCCGGACACTTTGATCCCATACACCATTAGGAATATTGCTATTCACCTTTTTTGCAGCACCCTTTCTCCTTGCACAATGCCTTACCACTAGAGCAATGAGGTAGTAATGATAAAAAAATGTATCTGTGCGGTAATATTTACCGCACAGATAAATTTAATTCTTTAAAAAAATCTATAATAATAAAAAAAAATCTTTAATAAAAAAAAAAATCTGTGCGGTAAATTAAAAAAAATTAAAAAAAGTTAAAAAATTAAAAAAATATATATAAATAAAACCTGTGCGGTAAATATTACCGCATAAGATTTTTTTTAATCAAAATCTTAATTTTTTTTTGTTAATCTTGGATTAAGCTTGTGCGTTAAGATTTAACGCACAGATCTGTGCGTTAATTATTACCGCACCGACTTTGTATAGGTTTCAGAAAATTTTCCAAGAATGCCCCGGAACCCCTTGGTGCGTTAATTGTTACCGCACCAAACTGTGCAACAAATGTTACCGCACCAAATAGTGTGCATTTAGCCCAAAAAACGTGTGCATATAGACGCAGCCTAGATTTATTGATTGTAAGTGGATCTTTAAGCTAAAAGATGGTATAAACTCTAATAAACCTCCTAGATATAGGGCTAGATTGTTTGTTAAGGCTTTCACTCAGAGAGAGGGTGAAGATTATCATGAAATTTTTGCACATATTTATCCTAAAATAAACATATACACATATTTATAATCTTCCTATTATAAGCATAGTTCCCATAACGTGTGATTTAAAAAATAAAAAAGGAATTGGATGTTGAAGCGCCACGTGACAATGTATTATTAAGAGAAGAATTTGATGAATTGATGTCACATGGCAAGGTGAAAGAGGGGATGTCGTGTGGCAAGATGAGAGGATTGTTTTAATAGATATATAGTAGATTAATATTTTTAACCTTTTAAAATATCTTAGCAATTAATAATAATTTGCAAGTTTGTTAGCTACTTTTTAGTCTCCACGTAAATTGTAAATATTTATTCTTATATATATTTATTAATCAAAATTGTATATAATAATTTATTCTTATGTATTTCATTTAAATAGAATTCTGATATCATCCTCAAAATAACATAGAAGAAGAAATGTCTACAAATCATAAAACAAACGAATAAAGGTCATATGATGAGTTCACCTGACTAGGGTTTTAAGTTAAAATTAGCATTGAGAAATTATCATGATATACCATTAATTTTTATAATATGAGGGTAGGAACTAGGAACACAACATAAGCTATATAAACTCGCGCAAGGCACGAGAACTACACTAGTTTGTACTTATTGTGTAATTATTTCCTTCTTTTCGGATAGGTCGAGAATGCATCAATTTATTCAATTAGGCCATTTTATTTATTGAGGGAGGTTCCGGTAAAAAGTAAGTTACGGTGGGAAGTGTGAAGCGTTCACGTTCATAAGTTACACGTCAATATTCATATTCTGGATGATAATGTTCATAATCTAGGCGGTGTAATTTTAAAAAATTTAAGTAAGTCACGCCGTGACAATTTTGTAATTTCTTTGAATTTTGTTTTGTTTTTTTCTAAATGACCTGAACGCACATGATCGCCAGAGTATGAAAAGGACCATCCAAATTATGAACGTTAGTACTTATTATGGTTTGCTCTCACTAAAATCTTTTCCTTTATTCCGCAAATACGGTTTAAATGATAATTAGCGCATTGTCAAATACGGTTTAAATGACAATTAGCGCATACAATACGACAGTATTAGCGTATGTTCACGTGCCATACACGGGTTGCATTTATCAAATAGTTTAATGATATGATTATATTTTTAACTAGTATTAAGTAGTTTATGCTTTACAATTTATAGTTTATAGACTAAAGTTTATCCTGTATGGTTTATAGTTTGTAGGTTATGATTTATGTTGTACAATTTAAGCTCACTACATAACTAAAGCAATTAGACTATTGACATAATAATTAAAAAAATGGGTATATAAAAGTGAAAATATATAATATGATGAAAGATAAAATCTATTTTTTTGTTAATAATCTAATAGATATTTAATTCAAAAATTTATAACAAAATATAAAATTGGTTGACATGAAGAATGACATAACAAATGATGTGGCATGACTTAGAGGCCTGCAAGTATAATTGAACGTAGAGATGTCATATGACAAAACAATGCTCTATTTTATCAACGACTTCTCTATCCTATGTCTTAAGGGCACATAATAAAGGGGAAAGATCTATAATTGAACGTAGAGATGTCATATGACAAAACAATGCTCTATTTTATCAACGGTTTCTCTATCCTATGTCTTAAGGGCACATAATAAAGGGGAAAGATCTCGTGATGATGAATTCTTAGATAAGGACTGAGGATGATGCACACAAACGCTATAAATAACGCACACACACGTTATAACTCATGCACACAGTATTTGGTGATGCACACCATCTGTGGCACATGTACACAGTGTGTGCATGAGTTATATCTCATGTGCACATGAGTTATAACGTGTGTGTGCATCATGCTCAATCCTCATCTAATGACTCGTCCTCACCGAAACCAAATCCCATAATAAACATACTACTTGGAAAAACTGCTACCCTGAATTGAAAAATTATAAACTCATCGCAATAAAATCATAATCTCATAAATAATTAAATTTAACAAAAGATTTTCATTATGAAGTTCATAATCTATGTTAGAATAATCGTTTTGTTAATTACTAATCGTTTTGTAAGTTCCTTTGTGGACTTGTTAAAAAACAAATACGAAAAATAGAGGACATCTAGAGTGACCAGAAAATAAAAGAAATGAGAAGGTTTATCTGGTATATATTGCAAGCAAGATCGCTACATCTTTAATGAAGGAGAGGAGGAGGAGGAGGAGTTGAAGAAGGAGGAAACTCAATCTTATTGAATTGCTACACGTACAATTCTACAAATACAACTTTTTAGCTTCTCATCACTATATAAGGCATCAGAAACAGGCGAAGAAGAACTTCAGAGCATGGAATTTTATTCCTCATCTTCATCTTCATCTCTTCCACGTGACATTACGTCACTCTGAATCCCCTCCCCTCTCTCTACACATTCTTTTGTTGAACAGAGCCGGAAATTCAAAGAGGAAGAAAAAAGGTTCTTTCGATTGCCTATTTTTGTGGTTGTTATTAACTGGAGTACTCCGTATTTGTTACCGCTGAAAAAATTCCTTTCCCGTTTACTCCCCTATTTCTCAGGCTGTATTTAGATTTGTTCGGAATGAACCTTCTGGGTTTTTTGAGATCTCTGCCCTGTTTCTGGAAATAGTTCTTGTTTTGTAATTTTGTTTTTACTGTTCTCAAACAGTAATTTCAGTCCTCAAATGATTGACTGGCTTAATACTTGTTTTTCGATCCCTTAAAATCCATGCCGACCTCTTTTGTGTGATCTAATTTTGAATACTCCAATTTGCAGCTGTAGATTGGATGGTGACTGGTTTTCAGTTTTGTTTGCAGTATTTCTTATTTTCCTCCCCAACAAAAACAAGCTCCTCTTCCCCTTTTTCTCTCTTCACCATTCTTAAACTTTTTGTCCAGAATTTTATTCCCTTTGCTAAATTAAGCCAGGTATATATTGATCTAAATTAATCCAAAAGATTTAACTTTTCATAGATATCAAAATGGTTATCTTCAGAAACTCCTCTATGGTTATTGTTCACTTAAACACTTTGCTAAACAATCATCTTTTTTAATGAAATGGTTGTATGTGCAGGGGCAATGGCACACTTGTCATCCATGTTCAACGATCTGGCGAGGTCGTTTTCGTGCAAAAGAGATCATTCATCTACAACTGATTGTATTTCCACAAATAGAAGAGAAGCTGTGGAGGAGATGGTGAAAGAAGCCAAGAAGAATGACTTGATCCTCAGATCTTCTGGTTTTCTGAATGTTCAAGGATCCAACAATTTCGCATCGATTTATACGAAGAGGGGCCAAAAGGGTATGAATCAAGATTGCTGCATTGTATGGGAGGTACATAGATCTCAATCCACTCAAAATTATGTAAATTTAACATATGGGTAAGCATTGTATAGCTGTTAAAGAGATGTGGGTATGTGTGAACTTTGATGGAATTTAGGGATTTGGATGTCAAGCAGACATGATATTCTGTGGAATCTTTGATGGGCATGGACCATGGGGTCATTTTGTGGCAAAGAGAGTAAGGGAGTCATTGCCTTCCTCTTTGCTGCACACATGGCAAGAAACGCTTGCTAAAGCATCAGCTGATCTTGATATGGAGCTTGAAGATGATGCTGATAAGAAACTGCAATGGTTCAACATATGGAAACACTCTTACTTGAAGACTTGTGCTGCTGTGGATCAAGATCTTAAGCACCATCGTAAGCTTGACGCGTTCTACAGTGGGACAACAGCTCTATCCATTGTTAGACAGGTAAATCTATGTAACTAATCTAGCTTACACATTGTTATAAACATGAGTAAGAATTATGTCAATCATAAATGCCGAGTGTTGTATAGCAACACCAGATATTTTTGGTTGAGTGGTCATTGTTGAGTTTGGGTCCACTACTCAAGTTGATGCAAATACAATGGAAAGTAGGGGCCATGGGAAAGATGTTATGTTATGATACGTTACAGAAGAGTTGTATGAGTTAGAGGGTGAGTGCGAGATATCTTATGTCAACAGCTCACTGATTGAACATTATTGAGTTGTACATTTGAATAAGAGTTCCAAATAGGAGTGAGTAGAGATTGATTAAGTTTCAAAATGTACCTATTCTATATAATCTAAAAATAATTATGGTATAATAGTCCGTTTGTCATATTCTGACCGAGTCCTAAAGAATTATCCTTCTGATGACAGTATCTTAATCTCGTGATTAGTATTCTAATAAACTACAGTAATTTAGTATAATATGCTCATCATTATAAGATTAATTAGACTACAAGTGTGTCTAGAAGGATTGTTGGTTTCTGCTGACCTTACTGATATTAAATTTGAGTTAATCTCTTGTCTTCAAGTGGGTTTGTGCCCTTCATTTCAACAGTCATATGTAGCACTTTTGGATTTCAAGTTGGTTTAAATGCAAGTTGCAAGAGCTGGTAGCACTCTCCACTAACTCACCTGTCATCTTTCTTGTTAATTATTATGCTTAATTCTTTTCTCATTCTTAATCAACTTGCTTAATCCTTTGTTTCCTCTTCTCATACGAATCTTGCCCTGTAGGCTGCATAGTGATTCCATGTCGCATTCTGAACAAACTTGATATATTAATCAAGTTTCAATGAAAGAGATAGTAGATACATTCTAATTTCTAAGCAATGGCTAATTTACAAGGCGTTTTTTCAGATTAAGAATAAACATACTAAGAAATAGAATAATGCAAGGGTTTATTATTAAGTTTCCATGTTGGTTTATGGTAGGGAGACAGTATGATTATATCAAACGTTGGTGACTCGCGTGCTGTGCTAGCCACCACTTCAGACGATGGCAGCTTGGAAGCCGTTCAGCTCACTGTTGATTTCAAACCCAATCTTCCCGGTAAGCTAACGATATTCATTTTAAGAAAACTGTTAAGCTAAATGGACAAAAAAGTATGACTAAAGTGATGCATTTTGTTGTGAATCAGAGGAGGCAGAACGAATAGCGCAGTGTAACGGGAGAGTGTACGCTCTAGACGACGAGCCTGGAGTTCACAGGGTTTGGCTACCTGAAGAGAACTCACCAGGATTGGCTATGTCAAGAGCATTTGGAGATTATTGTGTTAAAGACTTTGGATTAATATCGGTACCTCAAGTTACAGAGAGGAATATCAGCAGTAAAGATGAGTTCTTGGTGATTGCAACTGATGGGGTATGGGATGTAGTATCGAATGAAGAAGCAGTGGAGATTATATGGTCAGCTCCTGATAAGACCAAGTCTGCAAAATGGCTTGTAAAGCACGCTGCAAAGGCGTGGAAGCGAAAGAGAGGAGGAATCGCCATGGATGACATCTCTGCTATTTGCTTATTTTTCCATTCTACTTCGTCTTCTTCATTTCTTGTCCCAGGTGGTGGGTAGATGCGTTTTTATGTTGAGTTTGGAGTCCCACATCGAGAAATGAAGGAAAGTTGGAAGTGGTATGATAGTATAAATAAGAGAAGAGGGGAAGGGAAAGAGAAATAACTCGACCTGTCAGGGGTGATAAGGCGGCCAGTTGATGATCGTATCGAGATGACTGGCCGTGCCAACACCACTGTCAGCGAACACACACTTATTAGTGCGAGGGAGTGTCTGGCCCTACTTTCGGTTTACCCTCCTTCGCCAATTTTTGGAAGCTTCCTTTTCTAAAGGAGGCTCTACCGCTTATTAAGGAATTTGCTAAAACACTCAACTCTAAGTCATTCTTGAGTTAACTTAGCTCCTTCCCAAACAGATTAGATGCTCCTACGAGATTTCTCTGTACTGAGGGTGTGCAGTGAGAGGTATAATGGATCACACATATTCTAATTAATTGCACATATTTTGGACTTGAAGTAAGCAAACAGTATTAAACGATCAAGATTTACAAACTTCCTAACACCTCCTACATACATAGCAAATGATATCCAATACGCAACTTAGGAACAACATCACCTCAGATCATCTGATCTCCTACACACAAATGGGGTTCTGGAACCAAAACACCATCCTCATCATATCGCAACTTACCTCACTGGCTTACATTTTACTCCCATCACTACCTTCTTCTTGCGCTAACTTCGTCTTCGCAAGTACTTGTAGAGTAGCATTCTCATAAATTCGGGTTCCGTTTAAATGAGAAACGAGGGTTAAAAATTTGTAAATTGAAAAGAACAAAACTTGAGTTTTTTGGAATGAAAATTCACGCCCCACATTGGAAGTTGTGAGAAAAATTCTTCAATATATAAATTATGATAGAGATGTACATAAGGTTCCCTGTGCTGCGTCACATAGGAACACAACTCCTAGAGTTTGTTAGAAGTTTTTTAGTGAGTCTTTTAGTAGCTTGCTCAACAAAACCAGTGCTTATAAGCTTGTGTCTGTAATTTCGATCAATTCAATGAAACACATATCTCATTCTCTCAATTCTCTAAACATTGTCATGGTATCAGGCTTAACAACGATTCTTCCATAATCCTTTCTTCCGCTTTTTCTGATTTTCTCGATGACTCCAATGGATTCGAGCAATCCTCTGTATCTCCAGAATTCCGATCATCCGGGGTTGATTCTGGTCACACAACCATTTGATGGCACGAATTATGGCGAATGGCGGCGAAACATGACGATTTCCCTTTCTTCAAAGAACAAGATGGGATTCCTCACTTGCCGTCTTCCACAACCTTCTCCAGATTCTCCAGACTTTGATACCTGGGACAGATGCAACAACATGATCCTAGCGTGGCTCCTCAACACCTTAAGCGCAGAGATACGTAGCAGTGTGATCTACAATCTTCTGGCAAAAGGCGTTTGGGATGAAATTGTAGCGCGCTATGGAATACTCAATGGTGCACAATTGTATTCATTACAGAAAGATTTGTTGTCTTTGAATCAAGTTGCATCTTCTGTCTCCATTTATTTTACGAAGATGAAGTCACTTTGGGATGAGCTGAGTCCTATTCGTCGATTTCCATCCTGCTCTTGTGGTTCTCTTCAAGAGATCTTGAAGTATGAGGAAGATCAAAGACTCCTAGTGTTCTTGATGGGGCTCAGTGAAGGTTTCACTGCAATTAGGGGACAAATCTTGATGATGAAGCCTTTGCCAACGATCAATGATGCTTACAACATGCTTGTTCAAGAGGAAAAGCAACGATCCATCCACAACTCTCCTTCGGAGTCCGCATCATTCCATGTCGAAGGTAATCCTTTAGAGAAACTTAAGAAATCTGGAAATTCTTCTCAAGAATCTCAGGTTGGATCTAGTAGGTCTAATCCTAAGAATGATCGCAAATCCTTGTATTGTGAGAATTGCAAGAAGTCAGGACACACCATAGATCGATGTTTTTTCATCATTGGCTTTCCACCAAAGAAACCAAGGCCTCCAGGGGCTCGTAATGCTCCTGCAGATCGTCCTCGAAGTTTTGCTGGCCAAACTTCAACAGAGAGTGCTCATGATTCAGTCTTATCCAGTGATCAAATTTCTCAGTTGATTCGTCTTCTTGAAGATCAATCCAAACAGAACTCCAAGTTTGAGCAAGATGATTTTGCTGCTTTTGCTGGTAAAGCTCTATTAACTCAATTTGTTCACAATTCTCAGTCATGGATACTTGATACAGGAGCAAGTAATCACATGACTTGTGATCGTAGTAGCCTTACTAATGTGTTTCAATTAGCACATCCTTTCACCATTACTTTGCCTAATGGTCACATAGAACGAGTTCACATAGCAGGATCTGTGAAACTTCTTCCCAACTTGCAGATTCAGGGAGTTCTTTATGTACCTGCGTTCAAATGCAACCTTGTTTCCATTGGGAAACTTGTTTCTGAGTTAAATTCTCTGGTCATTTTCTCACATCAAGGTTGTTTCCTACAGGATGTGATGTCCAAGAAGACTATGAGGCTTGGTAATGCTAGGAAGAGTTTATACTTTCTGCATCAAGATCAAGCAATATCTCCTACAACTACAAATGTTATTCCCACTGTTTCTATTGATTCCTTAGATTCAGTTGTCAATCACACAAACACTAGTGTTTCTCCTGAACTTTGGCATGCTAGATTTGGCCATTTGCCTCCTTACAAACTCAGAGGGTTTCCTTTTGTAATAGGAGATGTAAACACTAATGCAATAACTGCTTGTGAATCATGTGCAAAAGCTAGGCATAGACGCTTACCTTTCCCTCTTAGCACAATTAAAACAACATCTATATTTGATTTGATACATTTAGATGTATGGGGACCATACAGAACTACTACTTATGATGGTCACAAGTATTTTTTGACTATAGTAGATGACTTCAGCAGATCCACCTGGATTCATCTTATGGCCTCTAAAGGGAATGCTTTTTCCATCATCAAAGCTTTCTTGGCAATGGTTCAAAGGCAGTTCAGAATTCAGATCAAGACCATACGCACAGACAATGCTCTTGAACTTGGATCAGAGAAGAGTGCTTCAGAGTTTCTTACATCAGAAGGCATTCAACTTCAGACTTCTTGTACAGCTACCCCACAACAGAATGGTGTTGCTGAAAGGAAGCATAAGCATATTCTTGAAGTTGCTAGGGCTATTCTGTTTCACTCCAAGGTACCTATTAATTACTGGGGTGAGGCTGTTCTCTCTGCAGTCCATATCATCAACATAATTCCTTCATCTGTCCTACACAACTTATCTCCTTTTGAGGTAGTGTTCTCCAAACCTCCAGCTTATGATAGACTAAGAGTGTTTGGTTCTTTGTGCTTTGCTTCAATACTCCAACACAACAGAGATAAGTTTCATGCTAGAGCAAGAACCTGTGTTTTTCTTGGCTATGCTCCAGGAAAGAAAGCTTATAAGCTCTTGGACATGAACACAAGGAAAGTGTTTTATTCCAGAGATACTGTTTTTCATGAAAACATATTCCCTTTTCACAACACTCAAACACCTCCTCAAAATTGGCCAAACCATGTCCCACATACTGAAGTTGATCCACCTTCTTCTTCTTCTTCTTCTTCTTCTTCTTCTCTAACACCACAAATTCAACCACAAAACACAACCACACATACTATTTCAACTCCTCCTCCTGATCAATTAAGGAGATCCTCTAGACACCATTCTCGTCCAGCTTATCTTGACAACTATATTTGTCATGTTCAATCTTCTGCTGAACACATTTTTTGTCACACCCTCACTTCTACCATTACTTTTCCTTCTATTTCCTCCACCCAAACCTACACACCAAACACAGAACCTATTTCATACCAACATGCTAGTCAATTCCAGGAATGGAAAAATGCTATGACACAGGAATTCAAGGCCTTGGACATCAACAAAACTTGGGAGATAGTTCCACTCCCTAAAGGCAAACGCCCTGTCAGTTGCAAGTGGGTCTATAAGATCAAGCACAAATCAGATGGCTCCATTGAACGCTACAAGGCTAGGTTGGTGGTCAGGGGCTTCACACAAAAGGAAGGTGTTGACTACACATAAACCTTCTCACCTGTGGTTAAAATGACAACCATTAGGTGTTTACTGAGTGTTGCTGTGAAACTAATTGGCCTCTCCTACAGTTAGACGTCAATAATGCTTTCTTACATGGTGATCTCCATGAAGAAGTATTTATGAAAATTCCACCAGGATTGAATGTTGATGGTGAAAGCAATCTTGTTTGTCGCCTTCTCAAGTCCTTGTATGGTCTCAAACAAGCATCACGCCAATGGTATTCAAAGTTGGCTTCTGTTCTTCGTCTAAGAGGGTATAAGCACTCAGAGAATGATTATTCCTTGTTCCACAGACAAGAAGGAGATTCAAGAGTTTACTTGGCCATATATGTAGATGACATCCTCTTGACAGGAAATGACACTGAAGAAATCAATTCCCTCAAGGTTTTTCTTCATGAAGAATTCAAGATCAAGGATCTAGGAGATCTCAGCTATTTCCTTGGCTTGGAATTTGCTCGAAGCACCAAAGGGATCACCATTTCTCAACAGAAATTTATCCAGGACTTACTTGTTGACTATAAATGCACAGATGCAAGTCCTGTTCTTAGTCCCTTGGAACAAAATGTAAAACTTCTTTTCACCAGTGGAGAACCACTCACCAATCTTTCAGATTACAGACGTCTAATTGGCAAGCTGAGCTTTCTTGTCCATAGCAGACCTGACTTGGCCTTCAGTATTCAACATCTCAGCCAATTCCTACAGAATCCACATTCTTCCCACATGGACGCTGCTTTACACACACTAAGTTATCTGAAGGGAACTAGCACCAAAGCTCTTTTCTTCAGCAGTACTCCCAACTTCAAGTTACAGGGTTTCTGCGACGCAGATTGGGCTTCATGTCCCAATTCCAGAAAATCAGTGAGTGGCTTTGTAATTTTCTTAGGAGACAATTTGATTTCTTGGAAATCCAAGAAGCAACAGACTGTGTCCCTCTACTCTGTTGAAGCCGAGTACCGCTCTCTTCGTCGCATCACAGCAGAATTAGCATGGCTCAGTTGTATTCTAACTGAACTTGGTGTCACTGAGATGATTCCAATTCTTGTTAAGTGCGATAACAATGCTGCCATCTACATTGCACGCAATCCCGTGTTCCACGAACGAACTAAACACATAGAGTTATACTGCCACTTTGTGCGTGAGAAGTTGCTTGAAGGACTTATTTCCCTCTCTCATGTACCAACACAATCTCAGCTGGCAGATGCTTTGACAAAGCCAATTCCTGGTTACAGACTTCAAGCTGTTCTTCCCAAACTCGGCCTCTTAGAAACCGTCTCGAGTTTGCGGGGGGATGATAGAGATGTACATAAGGTACCCTATGCTGCATCACATAGGAACACAACTCCTAGAGTTTGTTAGAAGTTTCTTAGTGAGTCTTTTAGTAGCTTGCTCAACAAAACCAGTGCTTATAAGCTTGTGTCTGTAATTTCGATCAATTCAATTCAATGAAACACATATCTCATTCTCTAAACATTGTCAAATTAGGAGAGCTAATGTTGTGTCATTGGGCCAATGGGAGACTACCTTGTCGGGCTTTGACCTTCCAAGACCACACACATACAGTTTGGTCGAGCTCAGGGATTATGTTCTTGTGTGTAATGAGTCGCTCGACTCAAGGAGGAGCTACCTTTCTTTTTTCAACTAGCCAAAACCGAGCATTTAAAGCATCAAATCACACATCTTTTAAGAGTCTTCTCTTTTGTTCTTCCTCCTTAATTTGAGTCTGAGAGTATACACAGAGCGTTAATTCGCAAACTTTTGTTCTTGAGTTGTGCAAAGAAAAAGACGATGTAGTTGTATCCTTTGATTCTAATCGCCATCGAACTGTCACACTACGATGTGTTTTCAGAACGGGGGGAAACCCCACACCCGAAAAATTATAACTCACAACCACTGTTGGGCACCTTAAGGATATGTCCATAACTTTTATAAAAAAAACTCAGTTTAGTTTTTCAGGGTGCGCTCAAACTAGACCGGATTTTTGGGTATCTTGAAGGCAAAAAAAAAGGGTGTATCCAGGGTGCGCTCAAAATGAGTGCGAGATATTAAACAAATGGATATGAGGTTAAACGCCCTTTCAATATTAAGGAAAGAGATTCAAGATCTCGACTCTGCACTTCCACTCGATCGATTCGTTTCGATACATTATTTGTTTAATTTCGATTTCCTTAATTCTGTTTTGTCCATTATATATACAAATTGCTAGTTTTCGAAAAATAAGTTCTTATACTCTTAATTCTGAAAAACATTTCCTATATTTATACGACTAGTTGATGTGTTAATTGTAGAGTATTAAGCAAAACATGTGCTACACAATTGATAAAATTGGTCATGTAATAATCGGACAGAGCATCAAGATAAGGAGGAAGAAAAGAAAGTTCCACCCCTAGAATTCAAATAATTTCAAAAAGAAACTGACTAAGAAGTTCTGTGGGAAATGCCACAAGTGCTAAAGATGTGTCATTGGGCCAAGGGAAGACTACCGAACTATTTGTGTCCAATATATCCTTTGAAACTAAAACGTAAGTTAGTAATCTTGTTTATTAAACACTATGCATATACCCTTCTCCCTAACACTCCCACTCACCGCACTCTTATTTTGAAAACAGATATGAGTTGCCTTACTCCACCCACACGCCTTCCCCAACCACTCCCCCACTGCGGCAGACTTCGCCCCGCCGTCACCGTTGTCCGCTCTCTTCCTCCTCAGTCGTTGACTCACTCTCGTTCGCCGTCGTCGGTTCGGGAGTCCCCGTATTCGTGCTTCCTCCTCACAGGTGCCACGCACAGGAGGTCGTCGTCTTCGCTCTTTTTCAGATCTGGCTTCCACGCATCGGTGAGCTCGTTGGTGGAGATCTCTCTATCGCGAATCCACCATGAGAGCTCCAAAACTCAAACTCAAATTCGTTGACACTTGTTTGTGTCTTGTTGTCAAGTTTTTATTGGTGTTGACAAATTATTTAGTCGTATTGACAAATTATTAGTGGTGTTGACAAATTAGTGTTTGCGTTGACAGTTTATTACTCGTGTTGTATGTTGTTGACAAGTTGTTAGTGGTGTTGACAAATTATTATTCGTGTTGATAGTTAATTACCCGTGTTGTATGTTGATGACAAGTTATTAATGGTGTTGACAAATTATTATTCGTGTTGACAATTTAGTTTAATTTTGTTGACAATTTTAATAACTCTTGTTTGTTTCATTACTCTCGTTGACAATTTAATCGTGTTGGCAGCTTTTTTATGTTGTTGACAAGTTATTTTTGGCGTTGACAAATTATTATTCGTGTTGACAGTTTAGTTTAATTTTGTTGACAATTTTGTTGACAAATTATTATTGCCACATCAGCAAAGGGGTATTTTCATATAACTTAAAAAAGTGATGCAAAAACTTAAAAATCAGTACACTTTTGGGGTATTTACCCAAAAACTGGAAGACTATCGTGGTGGGGTTGGGCCTTCCAAGACTACATGCGCGTACAATTTGGTCGGGTCGGGGTCGAATTTGAAGCTTATCATCACTCTTTATCTCTTATTTATGATTTAGCAACTCTACTCCCCAGTCCATCACATCTTCGTCCAAATATGTATCAAATTTAATGCATCTGAACTGACTTTTTGTAAGATGTATTTAGCCCGTGCTTACCACAATATACACGGGATCTGTTTCATCCTCAACGATCCAATTATACAGTTTGTTCTCAATTGATGATGGTTTCTCCAATATATTGATCTTCCTCTCCATGTACGGTGATTTAACGACATATATGAGCATTGGATTCCTTTTTGATTTGGCGGCATCGACATTCTTTCCGACATCCTTTCCAACATCCATCACATGCCTTGCTTCCTTATGCTGCTTTGTCTTCTCAATCAGTGGTTCCTCAGGATTTTCCTATTCAACAAAAGAACATTTTATCAACAAACTGATGCACATTTAACATCAAACTAGTGCACGTTTTCAATAAACTGATGCATATTTAGAATCAAACTGATGCACATGTACATTAAACTGATGCACGTTTACAATCAAGTTGGTGCCCATCTTCAATAAACTGATGCACATTTCTTACCTTTCTAGTATCCATCTCAGATTCCTTTGAAATTTCCTTCTCTGTCTTGTCCTCCCCACCTTCCTTTGCCACTTGTTGCACTTCTTCTACAATAGATGCAACAATATCCTGTTGAACAACAAAAGAAATTTGATGATCATTTATAAGAAATCCGATGCACATTTAGAAGAAAAGTATAAAACATTTTTGTATACATGCACTTCTATATCTGTTGATGGTTGCTTTTCCAACTCAGCATCAACAGTGGTAGAAGGTTCAGATTTTGTTGTACTCTTTTCCCTCATTACTACTTTTTTAGGAATCTATAATACAAGGCAGAATATTATTTACAATATTAATTAGAATAAAAGTGATGCACATTAATAATAAAAGTGATGCACATTCAAAGTAATATTGATGCACATAAGTTTGAAGGCGATTACCTTGAATACAGTGCGTTTATAAAACTTTGAGTCAATATCTTGCACATGAATAGGAGGGATTTCTCTTGGTGGAGTATTATTAATCCCCAAACTGAATGAAGGTATGTCATAAAGCTCTTTTTCCTTTACTGTCTTCTCGATTTCTTCTAGGCACTTTGAATCTTCATCCCAAAACAGTTCTTCATCCACAATCAGATTAACCTCTACTTCCTCTTGTGATAGAAAGATCTTGACTTTCAACATCTTGTCTATTGCTTCGTTGACCTTCTTGAACAGATTGTTCTTGGGCAAACGTTCTGGAGCCTTAGACACTCTCTCCACATATCTCCTGATCTCAAGAGCAAGTTTTTGGTTGCTCTTAATGTGTTCCTCCAACTCAGACTGTTACATGAATTTTTAAATGTTAATCTGAAGAACATTTATCATCCCTAAAATTATTGAATATTTATCTATAAAATGAAGCACTTTAAGAAAGGCTTGCAAAAAATGTAGCATCGTCATCTTTACCGACATTCTTTTCACTCTCATTTTCTTCCTTCTTCCCAGATACTTCCGGCTTGTCATGCGTTTCTCTCACCAGTTTTTGTTCCTTGAAGTCCAGAGGTATCCTGACATAAACTTTCCCAAAACTACCAATCTTAATCTCCTCAATCTCCATGTTCCTGAGCATTTCGGAATTCCATTTGGTAATGACTCGAAAGTGCCTATTAATATTCCGAGTTCGCAGTGCAACCCGATCAACATATATCATCTGTAAAAGAAAAAAATAACATTGTTAATATTGATGCACATTCATAATGAAATTGATGCACATGCATAATGAAATTGATGCACATTATTACAGAAATTGATGCACATGTATAGTGAAATTGATGCACATATAGAATAATATTGATGCACATACCAGTAGAAGCAGTATTGGACCTTTGAAATTCCCATCATCAGTTTTATCTCATGCTTCTTTTGCTTTGACTAGAAGATCAATCATAAGAGTTTACCAGTCATACTGATAAATATTATTTGTGTTGTCGAGGTGTCCTATTATTTTCACGTTAAGCCGTCCACTTTGATGGCTCTCCATGATAGTGTTAATGATAAAACTCACAAGGTTCCTCCTGAACCATTCATCGGGTACACTGCAACTCAAAAGCTAGCAAGATTTGATGAATGATTTTTTTCTAGATCAATAGGCTTCATTTATCCAATCTTTTTATCTTCAACTTCTCCAAACTGTCCAATGAATTCCTCTAGAAGTTCTTGAGCAAAAATATCTTCTTCATCAGTTGTACTCCGGCTTAGATCAATAAGTTTTCCCCCAACTGGTAATCCCAAGTAGCCATGCACATCATATTTGGTGACTCTGTGTTTTCCCCCGTTTGTACTCAAATTCAAATAACAAGATACATGATCAAAGTTCTCAAGAATCCAATGGAGCACTCGGGATCAATAAGCTCAAACTCAGGCAATCTGCATCCCAACAACTCAAACAAATCTGTCAATGAGGACACAACTGAAGAGATGGAGAACAAAAACAATGAACACCAGACAGAGAGCATTCCAGAGGAAGAGGGTGAAATCCTAGCAGCTCCAGCTCATCCCACACATCTCACTATCCACCCTGTAACCTTTGACAACCTAATGGTACCAGCCACTGAGGAAGAGGAAGAAGGTTTATCCCTTGAAGACCAGAAGCCAACTGGATTACTAGAAGACATCATACTTGCAACAAGACAACCAGTCCCCAAAGAAGATGAAGAAGAAGAAGAGGGTCTGGACTATGGAAATGAAGAGTATTCAGGTGATGAATTCAATGAAGAAGAAATGGCAAAGCTCGTGCAAGAGGATATAGAACTTGAGGCACTCAACACAACCACATCTAACAATTCCTTCCACTCAGTCCAAACTACTAGTTCCATGGCCAACAAAATGGAAGGTCTTGAAGTGAACCAGGATATGTCGACCTCAAGATCAAGCAAGAGGAAGAACCTTAGAGGAGATGATGACACTGCCTCTTCACACCAAATGGGGCACAAAAAACCCAAGTATTAATGGATTGTTCTAAAATATAGGAGCTCTCAACAAATGATCTACCAACCAGAGATCAGTCTCAAACCAATGCTACTAGCAGTTTCTATCCCTTATCTTCAATAAACAACACTAGTAGAAAATGTTTATGTAACACCCCGAATCCTGGGCGTTACCGCCGTGAATTTTCACTCGAAATCCACCAGGCTAAAGACAACAACATAACGATCACTACAGCGGAAGAGACAATAATACAAAGATATTCTAAAACCCAATACGAAAATTATAATATAAAATACGCAACTCTAGACACTAAACTAGCACCACCGTCGAGCACCTCCAACTCCTCCATGCAACTACCACATCGTACAAGCTAAAGTCCTGTAACCATCAGAATCAAAAGAAAACCCCAGAGTAACCTGGGTTAGAAGTTGGGATCTCAGGGGATGGACCCGCAATCAAACTACATCTCAAGAAACTAAACTGCAATTTACATACAACACATAAGACAAAGCATAAACGCAATCAACGTATCAAACTCACAACGATACTTAACAAGCACAACAGAATCAACACTTAGTCAAACACACAAGATAGCAAATCACAATGCACCTCACGCGCTCACCCACATACAATCAATCATACAATGCAACACATCATTAGATAACACCACTTTAACACAAGCACAAACAACATCAATTCTTTACCCTCAACAACACAAGATAACACAACAAATACACCTCCAACGGGCAACCACAAACCACACACTAGGGAATAAGATCATCAACTACAAGCACACGCGACATCGACTTATCAACCACAACAACAAAAATCACAGAGGCAAATTCTAATCTACCATACAAAGCCAAACAACAACTCGACACATTAGGTATCACAACAAGTCGCATATAAAGGTAACCACATAAAACATTAATGCACTTAATCCAAATTACAAGCAAGGAAACACACAACATTACAGTAAGAGTCCATCAGCGCAATCGTCAAGCGGGCCAGTCTGAGGCAATCAACTAAGTAAGTCGGGGGATGACTCACCTCGAATCCAAGCAACCCATATCCAACCAAGATCCATCTTCATCAAAAGTAAGGCCTATACAAGCCATATATATATACAAAGGCAATGGCTATATGCACGCGAATCGATGCATATATGCACGCGATTCTGTGCGCGCAACTTATGCGCACGCATCTGTGCGCAGTTCTTATGCGCATACGTGTTTTACGGGGTATTACGGGTACTTTTCGTAAATTTTCAGAGTCTGTAACACTTTGTGCGCCTAACTACTGCGCACAGGTTGAGAATCTGTGCGCCGTGTTTCTGCGCACTGTTCAAACATAGTAGCCGTTGAAATTTTTGAAAAAAGTAGCCGTTAAATGTAAAATTGTGCGCTTAGGTTCTGCGCACAGGTGCTTTAGGGTTTGGGTTTGTGCGCGGATGGTTAGCGCACGGGTCTTTACAGTTTTATTTGGACCACAACGGTCATAAATGTGCCTATATAAAGCCACAATCTCTTCGTTTCCAACAAATTCATTCAACACCTCTTCGTTTTCCAACAAATTCATTCAAAATGTATCGTCGTAATCAAAACTCTCGTATGTTAGAGTTGATTAATCAAAGTTGTGAAGATAGTGATGAAGAACACGATTGGGATAGCGGATCACAAGAAGAGGAAGACGACCCGAACGACGACGAATGGTTGGATGGTTTCTTAGAAGACGAAGAGTTCGGCGACTGGGATCCGAGTGGTGAATTTGTGGTTAGTATAATATGTTATAATTTGAAACATATGGTAGCGTAATTAGTTTCAAATTAGTTTCATATGCTAGAATAATTAGTTTCATATGCTAGAATAATTAGTTTCATATGCTAGCCTAATTAGTTTCATATGATAGCCTAATTAGTTTCATATGATATCCTAATTAGTTTAAAGTAATGATTCGTATTTTGCCTTGTTATTTTGGTAGTAGTGTAATTGTCGCTCTACAATTACGTATAGGGGAAAGATTATTCGGATTATTTTAGAACCGCACAATATTGGGATACTCCGCAAGAATTGTACGAGTGGGCGAGAGATAGAGGAAAGGAGTTAGTGATAGCTTTGGTAACGCGTAATTCAAGTCCGTACCAAATAAGTATTGTGTGCGATAGATTTGGAAAACCAAGATCTGGGAGGCCAAAGGTGAACAAAGAGAATCCAGAGTTGCCTGTTCCTAGGCTTAGAAAGTCGAAGTCGAAGAAGTGTGAGTGTAGATTTCAGCTACTAGCAGTGCGAAAGAAAAACATTCCCGGGGTCACAGGAGAAAAATGGATTTTAGGTGTGATAGAAGGTCGGCATAACCATGTGCTACTTGCTAGTTTTCATGGGAATGCATTCATGGGTCGAATGACGGAGGAGCAAGAGCTTTGTGCTAGGCGGTGGGGAGATGGAACTGGACGCAAGACGCCAAAAGAAATTATCTCTAAATTGAGGGAGAAGTACCCTGGTAATGTTACTTCAAGGAGACAAGTTGCAAACTTTTTGCAGAAGGTGAATTACGAAGATCGCGGAGAGCTAAACGTGACACAGTGGTCGCTTAAGTTTTTGCGAGACCACGACTACGTAGTTCACCCACATAGAGACACGACAAACGGAGAGGTTGCAATATTATTCTTTGCTAACCAAGAGTCGTTGCGTTTGTTGAAGAAGTACCCGTACGTGGTAATTATCGATGCGACGTACAAGACAAACAAGTAAGTCTCTACAATACCTTGGTCGATATTTAGTTCGGATAATGATATATGTTCTGTAGTGATATATGTTAATGTTTCAATAGATATGAAATGTCGCTCGTAGAGATCGTTGGATTCACCAGTACACACAAGACGTTCAACATCGCGTATGCATTCACTAAAGCGGAAAGGATTTATCATTACACATGGATAATGATTCAATTGAAGTCATTATTCATAGATTTGGGAGTGATGCCAACGGCTATAATGACAGATTGCGAAGACGCGCTGATAAAAGGGATAAAGACTGTTTTCGGGAGCGAAGTTCAACATCTGTTGTGTTGGGTGCATATCAAACACAACATTGAGGCACATGCTTCGACCATCCTAAAGAGACAAATTAAAGTGGAAGCCTTTGCAGGACAATGTTGGGGACTATTTTGCTCAGCTACTGAAGAGACCTATGAACTGCGGCTCGAACAGTTGAAGAGATCTTGGAAGAGCGGCCTTGTGGGATACGTCGAGAGAACATGGCTTAATCCTCACAAGACAAGTATAGTGAGGGCTTGGACAGATCATAAGCTTCATTTCCTTACGAGGACTTCAAACAGGTAAATATTGATATTTTTTAGTTAAAGACGATTATATCATAACGGCGTACTTTCTTAACTTACCAACTTAACTGTTTTTTAGAGTTGAAGGGATGCACAAGGTTTTGAAAGATATTATTGGTTCCAGCAGAGGGGGCTTTAACAGAGTGATCGTACGGATCCATCATTCAGTACTCCTTCAGATTGATTCAATTAGGGCGAGCATGAACATGTCTCTCTCCAAACGACCAACTGATTTTGATGATCCAAACATGCATCCGCTTGGAAGGGCTATTTTTTCCCGACTATTCTACAAAGTGTCAGACAGGTGTTTTGATCATTTGTTGGCTACTTATGAGATCATGTTGACGGGGAAATTTCCTGAACAATGCACCGACCATTGGGTGAGGAACTGTCTTGGGTTGCCGTGCGTCCATCAAATGGCACACGCTATCATTTCAAACACACCCCTGATTGAGGATGACATTCACCCGTTCTGGAGGGATTTGCATTGGGATGACACTCCTGAAACAGAAGACGACCCAAATCTGAAGGTCCGAATGAACATTATAGAGTTGTGACTCCATGAAATGTTCACCAAGTTGGAACTTGGAACCTTGAAGAAAAGCACGGCATACCAGCTAGGTGAGTTGTATCAGGACTTGGAGCATCCTGAACTAACTACCTTGAAAGAACCGACAAATGTGAGAAGAAAAGGCAGGCCAAAGGGTGCAAAGAACAAGGATAAGGAGGAGGTTGACAGTGAAAATGACAAGGAGGATGACATAAAACAAGAAGATATGGAGCAGTATGAGATGGAGGAGGCAAAGCAGAAATCAAAAGGAAAGAAGAGTACAGGAGCAAGACGGCCAGGTCGTCCTAAAAAGGAGGAGGATGACAGTGAAAATGACAAGGAGGAATCGAGAGAGAAGAGTTATTTTGAGCACAAACAAGAAGAGCTGAAGAAGTATGAGAAGGAGGAGGCAAAGCAGAAATCAAAAGGAAAGAAGAAGGCAAACAATACAGGAGCAAAACGACCAGGTCGTCCTAGAGAGCAAACAACGACATCACTTCCCGTGGTCATTGAGGCCGAGGAGTTGCATTCTCAACCCATGCCCGACCTATCACAGCCTGAAGGATCAAACTACACTGACTTCGATCAGTGCCCTGAAGAACTTGGTGTTCCTCTCATTCATAGGGGGGTTGACTTCGGCATTGACAATTTGGATGATTTTTGGCTTCCATACATCACAGATGTTAGACAGGTACGTTCTGACGGACATTGTGGTTATAGGTCGATGGCCTTACTTCTGGGAAGAAAAGAACAAGAGTACGGAAACATTCGGCGTGAGCTGGTAACGGAGCTGCTTCAGAACCGAGAATTGTACGAGCCTATTCGTCGTCGTCTTTGTCCGGGTACTTGGGAGGATTTTATTCTCCAAGTTAACCATTGCAGAAGCCCTTGTTCAGAACTGTACTGGTTGCACTTTCCACTGATGGGCTTAGTGTTTGCCACCCTATACCAAGTTGGTCTCGTGTTATTGTGTTGGGATGCTCCGACCTTTTGCTTACCGCTAAGGTGTAGAACAGAAAACGCTGATCCTCCACGACAGATTTTCGGCATGGCACACGTAGGCAACCGTGACCACTTCATACCGGTAAAGTAGACAATTGTACTTGATACTTGTGTAATCATAGTTTTTTGTTTAATGTCTTAAGTCGATTGTGTTTATATAGGTGGCGTTGATGGTTGGTTCGCCACTACCGCATACTCCCGGTTCGTGGAAGAAACACGTAGATCCAAACATTCAATGGTGGGAAGAAACATTTGGGGACAATTTGAGGATGTATCGAGAGTACCGCATTTCAAATGGCCGGGCACCAGATCCATTCATGTATAAAGGAGGGACCGAACCCGTTCACATATCTGACTGAGTGAGATTGTCATGTAATAATTAGAAGACGCATTGGAATTTCTTAGTTTGTAATGCCTTGGTTTTTAATGTTTCGTATTTGTTATTTTGGTAGTAGTGTAATTGTGCTTTATATAACAATGAATGGATCAGATTGCATTGTTATTTTAGTAAAGTAAAAAAGGCAATGGAACACATATTTCAGTAAAGTAAAAAAAGGCAAGTATGACTAAGGAATATGAGAAAATAGGAGTCGATGAGATGAAAGAAAGAGGTAGAAAACTCTAACCTCAAAGCTGGAGTGAACATGAAGAGCTTGTGAGTTTCTGGAGGATGAATGTAAACTATGGATGCATGTCTAACACTATTAAATATTAAATGGTGGTAGTTGAGGATTAATAAGGCAAATTCTGATAGATATTGACATTGACACTACAAAATTAAGTATTGTTGTCCACAACATTTCCTGTATACTCCGTAATACAGGAAATTACTCGATCAACTTACTCGATTAATAGAGTGACAGTGCAATAGTACACCATGCATATTGGATTTCTTAATTTATTTCCTTGAATAAAAAGCAAGTCTTGTCGGCAAAAACTGCACACATCAATCATCGATCCTTTTCACTTTTTTTCTTGTTCTTGTTGATTTGACTGCACACATCATGTTCACTCGGTACAATGGCCCAGTTCCAATATTGCACATCATAGACCATTCTCTTCCATCTGCTGTTATGATGTGTGCAGTCAAATCAACAAGAGCAGATGGAAGAGAATGCATGAACTAGTTGGGAAACTTCGATTTTTGCTGTAGTTGAGATGCATGAACTAGTTGAGATGGATGAAGAAATCACCACCTTCAAACCGTTGGTTTTATAGGAATTTATGTATATTGTGCTTTATATAACATTGAATGGATCAGATTGCATTGAAATTTCTTAACACGTTCGAGAGACAAAGAAGCGACAATGAAAATACATAATGAAAGTACATAATGAAAGTACGTAATGAAAGTACGTAATGAAAGTACACAATGCTCATAACATTAGATGTCTACGATTTAGGCGTCGTCGACAGAAGAGGAAGAGCAGTCGGAAGCATAGACGATACTACAAACCATCAACCGCAATTCTTTTTCTTTAATCTTAAACCTTTCCATCAGGACCTTCACTCTATTGTCACTCTTCTTTTTCTTGATGATTAATTTCGTGATAGCACGTAAAGCAGTAGGGGTATGCTCTGGATCAATAAACCTGATTCCGAAGAAACAATTGCATGCATAATGCCTTCGTCCATACTGGTCAGGCATGTCTTCGTCATTGTTAACGTAAACATTACACATTTGGCGACACCTTTTTGTACCAGTACACATTATCTGTGGAGGGTCAGGCTTCACACGTCTTGGGGATGATGATGATGCCATATTCGTAGTTATGTTCTTCGAAATAAGTAAATAATAAAACTTTAGTTATAAACATGAAAGCATATACAAAAAACAAAGCATGTACAAAAATGAACAAAAGAAAAATTTACCGGTTAGTAGGGAAACTTCGATTTTTGCTCTAGTTGAGATGGATGAACTAGTTGAGATGGATGAAGAAATCACCACCTTCAAACCGTTGGTTTTATAGGAATTTATGTATATGGTGCGCGTTGCTTCTGCGCACAAGGAGTTACCGATTCAAAATAACGGTAACTAAAAGTGCGCTATGTAGCTGCGCACAAATTTTTAACGGTAATTTTCTGTGCGCGTTACACCTGCGCACCAAAAGTTACAGATTCAAAAAGTTACAGAATAGGTGCGCTTTACCTTAGCGCATGGCTGAAATTTCTGTGCGTTCTACCACTGCGCACTATACTCTTCATTCTTCGAAATAGTTGCGATATGAAGGGTCTAGCACATCGATGTGGATTATGTTTGAAAAGCTTATACAAAATAGTGTTATTAGGCATATAAAGAGTGTATACGGTCTCCCCTTCACAAAAAGTTGATCGAAAATACGCGAAAACGCAAAAACGCCTTATCGGTCCTGATGGCCTGTTAAGGTCGAGAATAGGCGGTTCGATGCCCAAACGACGTCGGAATGCAATGAAACTTGTTTTCAATGCATATTATAGCTATTTAACCTTGTTGGTAAGTTCGAGTCGAAAACTCGAGCTCTTCGAGTAACACCTCCTTTGTAAACCTTCACTAGTCTTTCATTCTTCGAAATAGTCGAAGTAGTTGAGATATGAAGGGTCTAGCACATCGATGTGGATTATGTTTTTAAAACTTATAAAATTATGTGTTATTAGGCATATAAAGAGTGTATAAGGTCTCCCCTTCACAAAAAGTTGATCGAAAATACGCGAAAACGCAAAAACGCCTTATCGGTCCTGATGGCCTGTTAAGGTCGAGAATAGGCGGTTCGATGCCCAAACGACGTCGGAATGCAATGAAACTTGTTTTCAATGCATATTATAGCTATTTAACCTTGTCGGTAAGTTCGAGTCGAAAACTCGAGCTCTTCGAGTAACACCTCCTTTGTAAACCTTCACTAGTCTTTCATTCTTCGAAATAGTCGAAGTAGTTGAGATATGAAGGGTCTAGCACATCGATGTGGATTATGTTTTTAAAACTTATACAATTATGTGTTATTAGGCATATAAAGAGTGTATAAGGTCTCCCCTTCACAAAAAGTTGATCGAAAATACTCGAAAACGCAAAAACGCCTTATCGGTCCTGATGGCCTGTTAAGGTCGAGAATAGGCGGTTCGATGCCCAAACGACGTCGGAATGCAATGAATCTTGTTTTCAATGCATATTATAGCTATTTAACCTTGTCGGTAAGTTCGAGTCGAAAACTCGAGCTCTTCGAGTAACACCTCCTTTGTAAACCTTCACTAGACCGTTAAAATATGACCGTTGGGTGCGCACGATTGAATTGCTGCTACTCGTGCCATTATTTAATCCTCATCAGCACTCTCTAAACAGAAAATGAAGGAGTAGTTCTAATTATGAACTCTGATCTGCAGTTAACCCAAAACAAAATCATTGTTTCAACAACTGCATTGCTTTTGAGATGGTGATATTAGCAGAGGACGAAGCACTCAAAAGCTACGCAGTTGTTCAAAACAATGATCAATTTAGCTATGTCGCACAGTTCATCATCAAGCAACGCTGCCCTTTTTTATTGTAAATGTGATCGACCAGCGGTAATGAGGAGTTCAGAATCTCGAAGAAACCTCGCTCGAAGGTTCTGGACATGCGCTGGTACTGGTGGTTACATTTGTGAATTCCGCGAGTGGATCGATCCACCACACCCTTGTTACTCCTTAGCTGCAATAAGAGATCTATTCTCGAAGATACGTACGTTGGAGGAGGAAAACGCCGATCTTAAGGCTACCCTGGCTTCCAATCGTTAGTTAAGTGGTTGTTTTAATCGTTAGTTCGTTGTTGTAATTGTTAGTTAAGTGGTTGTTGTAATCGTTAGTAAACAAGCATAGCACTGGACAAAGAGAAGTTGAGGAGGGACAACCTATAAAGATCCCCAACCGATATTGGTTTCGATGTTCGGATTTAGCAAAATGTACGAACTAATAAGAGTTTGGAAACTGGTTATTAGTTGGTACATATTGCCGACTCCGAACATCGAAACCAATCATCGGTTTGGGGATCTTCATAGGTTGGTCTTCCTCACCATCTCTTTGTGTAGTGTTGTTGTTGAAATTTGTATTTCGTTTTCAAATCAATATAGTTTTTCACGTCTTGTTGTTCAGATTTGTATTTGCATTATTGTTCGGAGTCGTTTTGAATATTCAAACAAGCAAAACATACAAGTTCAAACCATCACACAAAAAAAGGCATACATAAAACATCAATCGTACATAAAACATCCATCAAACAAAAACAGAAGTCCAGCGTCTAGTCCTGAGTCTCCTGAGTATAAGGCGGAGCATCTTCCCGAGGCACATCACCCTGAGTCATATCATCTTGGTGCGCATCCTCCTGAGTGCCGCATCCACTCCCCTGGCCACTCTCATGAACAGAATCTCGGAAAACAGGAGGTGGTGGTGGTGGTGGCATCCGCGATGCACGTGGGGGAGATGGTGCCAAAGGTGCCTGAGGTGCCTCTAAGATTGCAAGCCAACCACGAATCACATCTTCAGTGGCCCAAGGTCGATCCGAGATAGGGGTGTCTAGAAAAGAGTGCATCATGGCTTGAAGGATCTGACAACGCTGCAAACAAAACGTAAATTTAATCGTTAGTTAAGGTCTAAAGCTAAGTTTTGTACAAACTTTATAAAATTTTACATACCGCTAATGCATCGATAGGCACCGGTGATATCCATAGCGAGGCGGGCGATCATGTCTCTCAGAGGATGGATCGACGACGGGATGTGAGAACTCGTCCAGCCAATCCATATAGTCATCAGACATCTTCCATGCTGGCTCTGCAACCGGCCCATCCAGATCGATCAGAGGCCTCGGCTCTGCGTCCCATGCAAGAAGAAGCTCAGGTGCATAAACGACGTCATACCTCGTGCAACCCATGGGCCGATGAAATGACAACGGCTGAATGGGTGGGTCGGGAACGGGCTGAGCCCGCCCAAACTGCCGCAGGACTCTCCTAGGGTTGTAGGCCTCATGAAATTTCCAGATGCTCAATACGCCCTCAAATCTCGTAGGAGAAACCTCTGGTGAGTTGAAGTCCAAATCTCTCCATGGCTGCCAGTTAACCTGAAACAAATAACAAGCCAAATTAGACACGTATTGCGGTAATGAAATAAAAAAATATAAGAAATTAAATCCAAACCTGCTCATATCTCATGCTGTCGAGCATGCGACGGATGGCAACCAAACGCTCAGTATCCGAGCTAAGTGGTGTATACAATCCTACAGCAGCATCTCCATGGGCGAATGCAGGGTTCGTGACAAAGTGATCACGAAAATGAGGAAAGTATGCCCAGATCCAGCACTACATATAAACAATTACATATTATTAGTAAAACTACGTGAATAGTTAAGAGTTATTCACCAAGACGTTAACGACAAGATCTTACCCTCAGAAGAATCCCACATGAACCAATGGTTGCCGTCTCGACTCTAGATGCAGACCCTAAATTGCGATACACTAACGCAAGTATGCCGGCTCCCCATGCAATGTCCCCTGTACGATCATGGTTGAGAACAAGCGCCGCGTACTGGACCTTGACACCCTTTGTCGACCTGTCCACCAAGACAGTCGAGCCCAGAAGCAAAAGGAGATACAGAGTGGCAATGTGACTCTCGTTCCTGACTGGCGCATCAAACAAAACTTCCAACCGAGCATTGAGGGCACCGAAATGAATGCCACCTGAGCTATAACATGCCTTCATGTCATCAGCCTCCTGACCCATAGCGTCCGCAAGCGCCGCATAGATCTGGTCATCTGTCATAGGTGAATTGCAGCTACGACCATGTATACGGACTCTGAGGATCTGCATCACGTCATGTAGGCAGATGGTCATCTCAGCAAATGGCATGTGGAAAGTGTTGGTCTCTGGATGCCACCTCTCCACAAAAGCAGAAATCAATGCAGCATCGATCTGAGACGCTATGCCCACTCGGCGCAGCTCTGTCAGCCCAGAACGCTCAGCAAGCCTGAACCATGTACCCTCCTCAGCTGAAATATGATGCTCATAATCATGAACCTGTGCAGATCTGTACATCACCCTCAGGAGCTTCCTAGCCTAAATAAGTACAGAAAAAAATTTGCGTCCGGTTAGTAAATAAGAAACGTATAACTTATTATAAGCATTCAGATCAATGTTATTGAACATACCGGATCTAACGGAGCCGCCTCAGCCTCGGCCTCATCCCCGTCCCCATCCTCTGGCTCATCCTCTGCCTGAATATCTCCTACTCGTCGTCTCTGCCTGGGACGACGACCACCTCTAACTGGAGCCGCAACCTCCTCACCAACAACCTCCTCAACTGCATCCCCCTCAGCGACTCCCTCAGCAGCAACACCCTCACCACCAACTCCCTCAGCACCCTCCTGACCTCTCCCTCTACCTCTCCCTCTCCCTCTCCCACCACCTCGGCCTCTGCCTCGGCCTACAGCTTCCCCCGCACGGGCATGCTTCCTAACCTGCACCGGGGGCACCAATGGTACATCGGGAGCGGGCCCTGGAAGAGGACCACGCGACCATATCCATCTCGCTATATGCGTCTCATAAGAACACAATAGGTGAGGCGCACGTGGTCGACAAATGTCCTGCATCGACTCCCCGAGCCAAGGAAAATATGTCTGTGGGGCATGGTCATCGTCGTCTAAATCTCCCGACACTGGCTCTGAAGATGCGACTGGCTCTGCAGATGCGACCGTAGGAGGAGAAGATGTCGACGTTTCTGCATCTGTCACTGCAGGTAAATCCTGCTCTGTATGCTCTGAACTGCGAGGTAAAGCATCCCGAAACAGAGGTGCGTCCTGGATATCATAGTCATCCGTGGTCACCTGCGCCTGTACTGGTGTGGGCTCGATAGGGTCGAACGCAGTAACATATCGACCAAGATAATCTACGTCGTCATGGAAATCTGCTCTCTGTCCATCCATCTCCATGTGCGAACCATCTATGTCCTGCTGCTGCAGCTGTGCCTCCTCGTACTCATTCCCTGGCTCACGGCGCTCAGGTGATCCGGTGCCGAAAAATCGTTCGAGGGCCTCGAACGATAATCGCACACCGGCTGCCACATCATGTCGACGTGGAAGCCGTTCCGCTACTGGTGCGGGCATCGTGTTGCCCGTCTGATCCATGACGGCTTGTATAGTCTACATGTTTTTACATTTTTAGTATGACTAATTCATACTAAAATATTCGGAAATAATTTGCAACTTCGTAATCAAATTCGAGTCTTTATATCTACGAAAACTAAATTTTTTAATAGAAATTGTTAGAAATTTAACAATTAAGTCATAACTAGTTATGACTGTTAAGTTTCTAATATTTAATTCATAATTACTAAAAAATAAACATCTCAACTAATACGAAATAATAATCACTACTATTACTAAAAAATTACAATTAATACGAATTCATAATAATTCGATTAGGCATTCGATTAATGCATAATAATCTGAAACTTAATCGTAATTATAAAAAAATACGATTAATAAGAATTCTAATATTTAATTCATACAAAACTGAAATTTAATCGTAATTATGAAAAATTACGATTAAATTACAATTAATACGAATTCTAATATTTAATTCATAAAAAACTGAAATTTATTCGTAATTATTACAAAAAACAATTACGAATAAATTTCCACAATTAAATACGATAAATATTTGAAAAAAGCGGGTTTAGAAATTTTATACCGAATAAAGATCGTGCGGTGTCTCCGGAACCCGAGTCGCCGGAATAGTCGCCGGAATAGTCGCCGGAGGAGCATTTGCCGCTGCCAACGCGGCTCGAGTCGCATACCGCCGACCACCTCCATCCACCAACGCTTCATCGTCGGACAAGGTCGCCGGAGGTGGCTCCGTTCGGACGGAAGTCGCCGGAGGTGTTGGGATTGGGACGAAAGTGGTGTGGTCGGGACCGGAAGAATGAGGGGGTTCAGAATCCATTGACGGAATTGTGTTTAGACGAGGGAAACTGTCGGAAATGGAAAGTGTTTGATCGGCGCCGTCGAGCTACAGCAGAAAAGAAAGAAAGAAGGAAGAAGAAGAAGAAGTTGCGGCGAGGGTTTAATAGAATGTGTGCGCAGTGCTTCTGCGCACTAATTCTGTGCGCAAAAGTTCAGCGCACACATTCGGGAATCCGAAACGTCGTGCGCTGAACTTTTGCGCATTATATATTATGTGCGCTGTTTTAATGCGCACACATTTGACAGACATCGTCAGAATTTTCACAATTATCCCGAAATACCCTTGTGCGCAAGAAAACTGCGCACCAACCTATGCGCATAACATCTGCGCACCAAATCGCGTGCATATAGAGAAAAAGTCGCGTGCATATAGGCGTTTCGTATACAAATCATAAATCAAAACAAGGCACTCTTACAAACGAAAGATCATAAATTTCTGAATCTAAGAGTCAACTTGTAAAATATAAAACGTATATCAAACAACGTCATAAAATCATCAAACTTTCCAGATCAATAGCCTCAAAGGTTACAAACTTAATGCCTCAAGAATCACCTTAATCCGATATTAAACAAAAGCTATATAATTAATATACTACAGGACTGTCCTATACATTCCAGATTCGTACGATATTCAATTTTATATATAAATACATGATCTAAAATTCATCAAAAATCATGAAATTATATACATATAAAGTAGACTTCTAAACGATTCCAACCATATGTCATAAACTCAATTCCGACATAACCTCAATTTAAAACGAATTTCCAAAGTCAGTCGTTCAACCTATTTTTCCTGTAATACCGAGAATCAGTTATACATTTCTACCGTCTTGAATATCATAAATCCAAACACATTTCTACCTTCTTGAATATCATAAATCCAAACGCTGCAAAACTTAACAGACTTCGTCTAAGATATATAATCTATCATTCCACAAAGTTGCATAAATTTTCTAAACAGATTTAAATAAGTGCACATACATATATAATTTTTCAACGTTGATCTACATAGAACTCTAATGCGAGTACTATCATTCTCGGATACTGCTCCCAATTCGATCTATATATTATAGGGAGTATGAATCAAAGTTGATAACCATTTCTTATCACTTTAACCATTAAATATCCAATCTCTAAAATTATAATCAAAACATAGATAAAACTCAAAAAAAACTAACAAAGTGTTCTTACCTCATAACCAAAAACACGAGCAAGATAATGATAGTGGAGGCGGTATTGTAGGTTTAGGTTTAGATGAAGTAGGATACATATATATACTAGGGTTAGAAAAGTTAATTAGAATTAGCTTAATTACTAATTAAGAATAATAAGAGATTATAATTATAATTCTTAATATATAATATAATTCAACTTAAGTCATTAAAATCTCAAAATATATATATGAGTCGATAGAAGTATTTAACACAACTCAAGATAAAATGTACGTATTATTCTTATTGAAACAATCAATAACCTTTTAAAAAAATTATACCTCTTTCTTTAAAACTATTTTTCAAAATCACTCAAACAAATACAATTTCTATCGAAATTAGGGATATTACAGTTTAGATGAGTCTCCCTCCTGGATTTCCAGTTATAGGTCCTATTTCAATCATTTCTTTATGTTTAGAGGGTGGATTTTAGAATCTACTCTTCTTGTTGTTGATTTGTTTCACTACTACTTGATTACTCAGTCCTCTGATGTAACCGGATGTAAAGCCACTTTGGCTGAAGTTCTTAATGAAATTAAAACCTTTAAATATCTTGAATTTGCACCAGCTTACCATTGGTATAATCTGATTTATCTGTCTTTTATACAGGATTTTAATGCTCTCTATATTTATCAACAACTTGATTTTCAACTGCTTACTTATTACTTAACAAATACAGGGAACAGGTGTATCACTCAACAAGGAACGAGAGGCTATATAATAAAGGTTGGAGCATCCGGCAGAAACACATGCAATTTACAACAAAGCAAAACAAATGTACTAAGTTAACAAGCCAGTACCGGCCTTGGAACTTTTTTTTTTCTTATTCTTTGAACAAAAACTGTAAACGGACTGTTAAGGTGACCAAGCCATTGCCATGGTTTGGGTTTTCTGTAAATATTCATACAGGTACAAATTCAAATGGTATAGCCAACAAAAAACAAAGTGGTCATGGCAAATTTTTCCAAAAAACGAGAGTCAAACCTAATCACCAAAAGTCTCTAAACAAAAAGAAATCAACAATTAATAGGATCAACCAAAAGCCCTGTACCCAGATACTCTACAATAGGAAAAAATCGACTGAACAAACTAAGAACCAAATGTATCACCAACGCACAGTGCTATCAACATGATATATGAGAATAGAGACCTCCAACCCTCATTTAATGAATGGATTTGGAAACTTGACATAGCACCAAAAATAAAAAGTTTCCTTTGGAAAGTCACAAAAGATATTCTACCAACTAGGGTGAAACTGGTAGCACGACATACCCCATCACTACCAACTGCCCTAATTGCAATAACTGCTATGAAGACACACACCACTTTCTTTTTAAGTGTGTCATTACCCGACAAGCGATAAATAGATTCAACAATTCCTTCACCCATACCCTCGACAATATTTACGAGGAAGATTGCTCAACCATTACACTACTAAATAAATTATGAGAGTACGCACCAAAAAGTGATGTAGAACAAATAGTGACTATCTGGTGGTCGCTATGGTTCTACAGAAACAAGAAGACTTTCAATGAAGCTGAATTTAATGAACTACCAAATATAATACAATTTGTCAACCAACATAGAGTTGAATGGGCAAAAACAAAGAAAGAAATGGGAGAAGTTGAAAACAAACCAAAAAACCCACACGAAGGAAGAGAGTAAAAATTAAATGGAGTAAACCATTAAACAATTATGTCAAATTGAATGTGGATGCATCTGTCCCAACAAACGGATCTGCTTCTTTTGGCATAATCATTCGAGACCATTTGGGGAAACCTCTTCATATGGAGAATGGAAACCTTGGTTTCATCTCACCCCTAACTGCGGAAGCCCTTGCTATGCATTTGGGCATTAGAGCGGCTATCCAACTTGGATTTTCTCACATCGAGATTGAGGGTGATAATCTTCACCTTATTAATGCCTTAAACGGCGTATGGGCTTGCCCTTGGGAAATTGACTTAATAGTGACAAACATAAATCTTGACCTGTGACATTTTCTATCTTATCGCATTTCCCATGTGTTTAGGGAGATTAATAAAGTGGCTGACTATCTGGAAAATATGAACCACTTTACCCAATCACCCGATTTGGCATCCTATCCAGATCTACATGATCTCGTCCTTCGGGACGCTCTAGGGCAGCATGTTTCCCGATAAACAGGCTCCCCTAAATGCTTTCCTAATCAAAAAAAAAAATGTTCCAATCAAGCAAGTGACCAAATCCACGATCTCTTACACACTGTTTTTGAGCTGCATTCATAGCCTTTAATGTTTCCACCAGACAAAGCGGTGAACTTTTGCACTTCAAAGTTGGAAAGTCCTTCTTTAGCTCTCTCATCCCTATCTTAGCTTTCTTCTTTGGTTCCATGACAACAACTTCATTTTTTCTCTTTGAACTTGCAACATGTTCCAGTTTCTTTGGAGGTTTCGGTTTCTTAACATGCTCTGGTTTCTTTGCAAGTTCTTGATTCTTTGCAGTTTTTGGTTTCTTTACGCCTTGGTCTCCTGGCTTCTGCGGCAAACTCATTTTGTTTGCTCTTCGCTGCAGTGGTATGTCATCGCTATCTGTTTCTTGGCTCAAATTGAACCTTGGCGAACTTCTAACTGTATAATTTGTTTGTTTGCAGTTGTTTTCCTTCTCTTAGGAGGAGGAGGAGTTGTATGATAATGATGCACATTATTCAATATATTATTGCACATTAGTCAGTAAATTTATGCACATACAAAATAATATTGATGCATATTAGAGTGTAAATTAATGCCCAAACCAAAATGAAGTATGTTGTAGCACATATAAAGACAAGTTGTTGAACATTTCAAAGTATTTTGATGCACATACAAAAGACATTTTTTAGAGTGGGCACCTTGATTTGAAGCTTTATCATTCAACTTATTTGATTGTGTCTCTTTGTCAACTGATCCCTCTTGTACTTCATTTCATATGCTCATAACTGCGTCTGGAAATTGTACTACCACATATTCTTTATCTTTTAGATTGCCATTTCCATGACAAAAGAAAACACAGTTAATGCATATAGTGATGAACAATGTTTATGATTCTGATGCACATACAAAATAATGGTGATGCACACTATATATAATTCATGCACAAAATAAACATGAAGTATGTTGATGCACATATAACAACAAGTTGCTTTACAATCAAAGCATTTTGATGCACATACAATGAGACATTTTTAAGAGTAGACACCTTCATTTGAATCTTTATCATTTAGTTAATTCTTCTTGGACTTCATTGGTTGTACTCATATTTTCCTCTCTGTTTTGGTTTACTACAGTTGTTGTATCTATTTCATTCCCTTTTGCATGACAAAAGAAAACTTAGTTAATGCATATAGTGATGAACATTGTAATGAAAAAAACTGATGCACAATTGCACATATGGAATTAAACTGATGCACATATGGAATTAAACTGATGCACAAATAGAATAAAATTGTTGCACATATAGAATAAAATTGTTGCATATTTAGAATAAAACTGATGCACATTCAGAATAAAATTGATGCACATTCAGAATAAAATTGATGCACATTCGTATTATTTCTCTCATTGATGCGCATATTACAATGATATTGATGCACATTCTAAAAAAATTGAGGCATATTCCATCAAATTTCTAGTCATCCAATGTCTTTGACTTAGTGAGAACTCACTCATAATGTAAAATCAAAATCATCAAGAAGAATCATCATCATCATGCAATGTTTTTGAACACAAAACAACAGAATCATCATTATCATCACCAAATTGTTTGAAATATGTGATTAAACTACTATTAAACAACAACAATCTAAAGCAGAATTAATAAGTGTAAATTCGTGCATATATTGTAAAGCTGATAATTGACGGTGTGAGAAAACGAGCGATTAGGAGTTCCTTACCTGTAGTTTGAGTTGTATCTTTGTTTGATGCTTCCATGTTCTTCGATTTAGCGATTTAACGAGTGGAATTTTTTTCGGAGCGTAGGCCTAGGTTTTTACTGTCGCCTTTTCACTGAGAGAGTTTATGATATCGGGAAGGAATGAAGAAATGAAACGTCGTTTGAAAAGCGCCTTTTTTGAGTATTTATGTACGGGCTTCGCACGAAGCAAGTAAGGGGGCGCATGTTGTCAATAAAGCGCTTTTTGCATCAATTTGTCCCAGCCGTCCGAAAGCTTTGATCGGCCCGAACTCTTACTATATAACCAATTTATATTTTATTCTATGTAACCCATTGTGGGTAGAGATAAAAACGGTTGGGGCGGTTTACTTTCTTTTGAGGATTGAAAAAATCCAACTGTAGTTGGGCCTCCATTTTTTTTTGTCTGGACGGCCCATCAGCATAGCCCATTAAGGGTGCAATTTGGCAGCTTACTCTTATATATACTGAACCCTACAACTTCTGTTACTATAGTTTTTCAATCCATCCTCGCACAGCCGTCGTAGTAACCAACTTGTCTTTCAGGTAAAACCCTCGCTCTCTGCTCTCCGTCTCAAATTGTACAATCATTGAATGGACCGGTTGGATTCGAATTTTTAATCGCAATTGAATTACCTCCTGTAGATCGACCAGTTAGTTGCTTCAATGGCTTCTGTGTTCTACAACCTCGGTTCCGAAGCTGGTCTCAAGAAGCTCGATGAGTACCTCCTAACCAGGAGTTACGTCACTGGGTGAGTTTTCATTGCCTTTTCCTCAACCTGCATCCTTTTCTATTTTCATTTGTTGTTTATCTGCTAATTTGTGGTTGTGATTCTAGTTACCTGGCCTCCAAGGATGATTTGACTGTCTACTCCGCCATCCCTAAGCCCCCTTCACCCAGCTTCGTTAATGCTTCTCGGTGGTACCACCACATTGATGCTTTGTTGAGGATCTCGTAAGTCACTGCCTTCCTCAAGATTGGATTAGTCTTGATTTTGTTTTAAATCTCTCCCTTGATGTGTTCCAGTGGAGTTTCTGGGGATGGATGTGGTGTTACAGTTGAAGGGTCTGCACCTATTCCTGATGCAATTGCCACTCCTCCGGCTGCTGATTCTAAGGTCTGCACCACATATTGAATTTAGGATGTAGTTGTAAATTGCAATGTGTATGAATCTTCTGTATACATGTGTACTGATTCGATGAATCACTTTAGGCCTCAGCTGCCGATGAAGAAGATGACGATGATGTCGATCTCTTCGGTGAGGAGACCGAGGAAGAGAAGAAGGCAGCCGAAGAACGTGCTGCTTCTGTGAAAGCTTCGACTAAGAAGAAAGAGTGTCAGTATCTCGTTTTATAGATTATTTTAAAATGTACTTTTGCTGATCAACTATTTCTGCCTCTTATTTTGCTGCATTCTACCTTGGTTGTATTATATTAGCTGGTAAGTCATCTGTCTTGATGGACGTCAAGCCATGGGATGATGAAACTGACATGAAGAAACTCGAGGAAGCAGTTAGATCTGTTGAGATGGAAGGCTTATTCTGGGGAGCATGTATGTTATCTTTCATGATCCCATGATTCATTTTCTTTTTATTGAGAGATTTATGTCCATGGAAAAAATTGTTCACACCATGGAAATTTTCTTTGGCAACAGCAAAACTTGTAGCAGTGGGATATGGTATCAAGAAGTTGCAGATCATGATGACAATCATTGATGATCTGGTCTCCGTGGACACCCTTATTGAGGAGCGTCTCACGGTGGAGCCAATCGATGAGTATGTTCAGAGTTGTGACATTGTCGCCTTCAACAAAATATGTGAGTTGTTGCCGCCACTTGTTTCTCTCTTGGCAATATTTTCCAAAATGAAGCTGGTATTAACCATTTGCCTTGTTATTGCAGGAATGATCATCCTTTTTGGTCTGGGGAATTTGAAGATTTCAACTTCCGTTTTTTATGCTTTTATATGGGTCATTGTTTTTCTTTGGTTACCATTATGAACAATGAATACTCTGGCTGATGCTCATTAAGTTTTCCCATAATTATGTTTTGATACCAGCCTAAATTACTTCGAGTTATTTATTTCTTGAGTTATTCCATGAGTAACGATAGTATATGAGTAATCGGAAATACCAATTCATTAAAATTTAATCAACTACTGCCAATATTTGTCAAAAAACTATGCCAGTTGCATCACTACTTGTACACATCCACGCAAATCTTTACAAGAAAGGTTGGTTTCGATTTGCAGACCAAAAAAGTTATATAAACAATCTTCACATACAATTGGATACAAGAATGTCTATGGAAAGTGAGGATTTGATTGTCCTACGACCTTCCATTGCATCCTTCTTCCTCTGACAATTGGCACAGAGATAAAGCCCATCACCTGACTTCGATGTTGGCGAAAAAAACTGACCTGAGTTAGCAGATAGTTCATCAGTGAGCGCTTGATCAACTTGGCAAACGGCACATCTCAATATCCCAGAATCTGGGTTCATCGGGACATCATTCCCTAGCCTGCAGTGTAAGGAAAGAGTGTAACCATAACAGTTAGCAAAAACCAATGAATAATAATCTGAAGTATTTTATTGCCAACATCCCACAAAAGACACTCAATACTCATTTTACATGAGTGCCATTTGAGACAATAATTAGTAGCATCAAGGCATCAATTCTATCATAATATACGAGGTATAACAGTGAACTGCAATCCCTAAGCTAACACATAGTGAAACGTGTCATACAGTAGGATGGTTCAGCAGTCAGTTGCATTCATTCAATAATGTTGCTACTAATGATGTAACCAGGTCCAGAACAGTTAGCAAAAGATAGACTGTGACACGTTTCATACATTAGAATGTAAGTAATCAAGTTTGATGGATTTTCAAGATAAAACTTGTAAGCAATGCCTGGCTTAATACTAACAAAAGAAATAATGAAGTAAAGGGAGAGGGGAATGAGTTTTACATGCCTTTCTGAAAGCATTGCAGAACCCTCTTCAAACAGTTCTTGCACAGCTCCAACAGCAGATAGCTTTTTCCAAGCTTTTCCATCGGAATTTGGAAATTTTCTACCGAATAAGATTGAAGTGAGCATGTTTTGTTTCTTCCAAGTTGTTACAGTTTGACCATGAGGATGGGCAGAGGGAGTAATATCAACAACCAGACACGTTGTATCATCTTTGAGTCCTCGTGATCTCAAAGCTTCCTGTAAAATGCAGAATAAAAACATACTTAGAGGACAAGTAAATGCTAAAACAAGCAAAAATATTAGGATATAGGCAATGCCAGAAATTCACCTTCACAACCAATTTTGCAGCAAGATCTGCAGGAAGGCCTCGACAAGTTTTTGCAGCTGCATCAGAAGACAAAGCATCCCATATACCATCTGATGCAATTATAAGTCTTCCTCCAGAATCTGAAAGCTGCACAAAGCCACCAAAGATGCTTATTTTCGAAAATTTTAATACGTCAAACTTTTTTTTATAATATGGTATCATCTTAAACGTTAGATCAATTCACCTACCTTCACTTGCTTAACATGTGGAACGGGAACAATATACTCTCCTACATCTGTATCACCAATTGATCTGGAAAGACACAATCCTCCAGGCCAACAACGCAGAGGACCAATCTGAAGAAGAAAAATGCATTAAAAATGCTACAATCAATTGTTACATTCTAGATTATCTCATACTTTCTTAATTCACCTCACTGCCACCATAAAGATTTAGCCTTCCCACTTCCCCGCCACTGGCTGTTACACGCTCTCTCTCTTCCACATTTTCTTCGAGTCGATGATCAACAGTCAAAACAGAAACCACACCACCTTGTGTATCCAATATGCATCTTGAATCCCCAACTGATGCAACGGTAACTGTCCAACCATCCACAACAACCAAAGTAACAGTTGTTCCCGAAGTCTCACCTGCCAGTTTATATAAATCCAAAAGTAAGCAACTTGCTGAATTCCTACGATAAACAACATATCCAAATGGATCAATTGCGCTACCTTTCTTCTGAAACTCTATATCGGTCTTTACAAAGCCGGCTACTAATGCACGTGGCAGAGCTTGAAGCCACTCTTCTCTACTAGCATCCTGTGGCACAGCACTCAACACATTGCTCAACAACTTGTCCTTTGTGAATATAGCAGCAGAAATGCCATTGTGCCCATCAAATATCTGCCAGAATTAAAACACAGCTTAGATTTAGTCTCTCCATAGCAATGAACATACTTGTTGCAAAGTATAATGAATTGGAATGAGGATTTACTGCAAAAACAGAAAATGAAGTGGATGGGTTTCCAGGAATTCTCTGGCAATCAGGCTTAATCAGAAAATAATCCTCTCCCTTCTTGGCTAAAGCTGCTTCCCCACACGAAACTACCGGTATTTCGACCTTCTTGCCCCTCAATTCACGCCCGATGAGTGTAGCAAGCGGAACAGGCAGAGGTTTTGCTCTCAATACTTGAGTCTGACTCATTTTGATCTACACTTCAGTAGTTTTAAACCTTCAATTCACAATCCTAAACCATAAATTAGATATATATAAGAGATTACACCCTCAATTCAGTGAAAAGCACTAGCCTAAAACTAGAGTCACAAAACCCTAAGTTTCTAAATTACAGTGCACGATTCTAGGCGAAAGAAAGCAGTTTTACAAGATCATGCAACAGATATTCATTTCTTCTGCACTTCTAGCACTATGCTTCAAAGTATTAGGTGTTTGTAAATTACAATTGGCAGTAGTGCAATGAAACATGTAAATGGAAAGACAATTGTAAAAAGAAATTGAAAAGTTATACTTACAGATCGAGCTGGCATGGACGAGCATGAAACAGAAAAAGGGAAGACTTTTGATGACTGCGGTACTATGTCTACAGAGCTTCCATTGGTGTTCGAACAAGTACGATTTGCAACGAAATGCGAGGTTGAAGACACAGAACCTAATTGCAAAGCTTCAGGATGAGCTCGGTTATAGACTGAAAGTTTTTTAAGAGAACACTTAGAGAAAGAGATGATGCAGGCAAAAAGCAAAAGTAAATCGATTCGGACTTTTTATGTCCTAATATTAGCTGTATAAATGGAGATTATCGACCAACAAACAACTATCCCCGTAATTACTTAGTCCTTCAACATTATCCTTTTCCGCCAAGGAAAAGCTAAAAATGTGTCCCATTAAGAAATAATATAAAATACTCTATCCATCGAGTAATATAAGTACCTTCAACCTTTTGTATTTGTAACATAATATAAGTTGAACCTTTTGTATTTGTAACATAATATAAGTCTTTAAAGTTTTTTTCCTCAATTTTTTCCAACTAACTCTTATTCTGTTAATTAGGTAGTATACAGAAAAATATATCTAAGGAAAATTATGTGAGTATCCCTAAATAAAAGATTTACTAATATCAGTATAAGTCTAATTAGGTAAATAGTAGCCTAATTAATTGAAAAGTTGAATTATTGAAAATGGAGAAAAGTTGGGATATTTTTGACATATATTTTTCATTGTTAATTTCTACCTAAAATGCTCGAGGAACATATTGCTAGACGGAGGGAGTATATCAAGTATTTACTCCCTCTGCCCCAAAATCATAGTCTCATTATTGAAAAAGCTCTTAGATTAAGGAGAAATGAAAATACATAATTACATGAATAGAAAATAATAAAATAATATATTATCCAATAGGAAGAAGAGTTAATAAATTCAACCAATCAGAATGCTTTATTAAGAGCACACGGATCAACCTACATTTATTTACAAAGATTTCCAGATTTACCCCTAACTCTTTGCAATAACAAATACAAATTGTTTAACCTGTTCATAACCCTATAAAAATACCAAAACAACCACAAAAAAACAGAGCATTTACATCTAATCTAAGAGAATAAACAGAGAGAATAGAAGAAGACAAGATACTTTTCCTGTATCACTTCCTAGTGGATGATGCCTTCAGCTTTAGACTTAAATGAGGTGTTATTCCTAGATGATGAAGGCTTTAGTGATGAAGAAATGACAGAAAATGAGACTCAACCAGATGATCCATTTGGGGACATGGAAGGAGGATTTCCTTTTGATCTTAACTTTTGAGTCAAACCATCGTCAACCAAAAATACAACTTCCAACCACTTCCCCGAATTTTCATCCTAAGGTACCAACCATGAGGCACCAACCACTAGGCACCAACCACTAGGCTCAGCAGTCAGAAAAAAATGGAGATCTCTGCTTCATAAATCACAAGAGGGAAGGCTTCCATATGGCGACATCAAAACAACTGCACAACAATTCAATCTGTCAACCAGAACAACTGGAAGGATATGGAACAAAGCAAAGCAGCAAGAAGAAAAGATTCAATACTATCATGTAAGTACAAATTTCCATAATTGTGGCAGGAAAAGAATTCAAGTGGATCAACAAGCAATTGAATCACTTAATATGGGAGACAGAACATGCCTTAGAAATTTGGCAAACAAGCTTGACATTTCAAAGTCCTTGTCATAGAATGGTGAAAGGGGGATTATGAGGCCTCCTTCAAATGCACTTAAGCCAGGTCTTAGTAAATTTCATAAGTTGACAAGAATGCAGTGGGTACTAAAGCTACTAATAAGGGACATACCATATGCAAAGACAACATATTACCCTATGTATGACTTTGTCCATATAGATGAGAAGTGGTTTTTTCAAACAAGTAAGACACGGATGTACTATCTAGAAAAGAGTGAAAAAGACAAGTACAGAGTTGCTAGCTCAAGAATATTCATCCCTAAGGTTATGTTCACAACAACAGTAGCAAGACCAAGATTCACCAGTCAAGGAGAATGCACATTTGAAGGCGCATATTCCATTTATTCTACACGAGTAATTGTTGTTTTACTTAGCTTAACTCACTCACAAGAGCTCAACTATATTTAAATCGAGACATACACAACGCATGATATTGTAAAGAATAGAAGAACAACATCGAAATGCAATGTTTCTTGAGCAACACCTTTTATACCAAGCATCCAATTTATGCTAGAGCAATATTTTGATGGCGCGTTCTCTGATGCCTGAGCTTTGCTTCCCCACACAAAAAGAGGTGAATCAACATTTTCTCAAACATCATAAAAATGAGGGAAATGGGATTAAGACACAAAACTAATTTGAAATTTAAAGTTGCAGTACATGTATACCTTCATTTGTATTAGTCTTGTTCGCTCTAATCGACAATCTTCACCCTGAAATTGAAACATAGAACATCAATTTCATTCCAAAATCATTGGACAAACTTGTATTATTCGGTCCAGAACAACAAAAGCACAGAATTGTAGCAAAGAGAAAGGAATCGAAAAACGTAGGTCAAGTTGCATCGAATCTCAAGTACAACAACTCACGTTGTGACTGCATATGAGGAGCGGGTAATTGAATTTATTCCATTTTAATTAGGATTTTATGTCAAGACTAACTGATTTGTAAATTTGATACAATCACAGAGCTGAAGTTGTCAGTGGATAACTTAGAGAAAGAGAGAGACTTCTACTTCTCAAAGCTCAGAGATACCTATATCATGTGCCATGCCAATTTCATGAACTTGAAAATTCACATGTAAGAAAAAAGCTATTCTTATTTATTTTTACAAAAATATTGAAATTTTATGGAGTTTCTTTGACAATGAATTTGTGCAGGTTGTTAAGGTCAATAAGAGAATACCATATGGATCGGAAGAGATGCCCTTAAGGTGGCAGAAGCACGAGATACAATAGTACATAGTACGAAGAAACCAAAGAGGAAGACCATCTTAACACAAGAAGTTGATCATGTGGCTATTGTTGTATTGTCCCCAAAACAAAGACTTTCTGATTCCACTCATGTTCTCTGCAACACATCTCCAGTTTTCAAGGTTCGGATAAATGCACTTGATAAAATTATTAGTTTCTTTGAGCTCAAGTCCTAAAGCATTTGGCTTTGGATTGTTGAGTACTTCTGTTTTGGCTTTCAATCTCATATATTTGTAGTGTAATTAATAATTATGTTAACTATGTCATGTATATGAATAAATTGAGGCGATAGTTCATGGCCGGTCTGGATGCATTGACACAATTTATATTTGGAAGGACAAGACCAAAGCACAAGTTGGGCCAACGATAATGCATGCAACATTACTTGTTGGACTTGCACAGTTAATTACTTAATTGTGACTAATGATGAGAAAGAAAATGTTGACAACTTTTTTTTTGTACAAGCAAACAAAAGACAATCTATTACACATAGACTATGCCTAAATCATCCGCACGAATGATCTTAAAGAAGTCCCTAACGAGAAAAAACCTCGAATTGGGGGACAGAATGTCATTCCTCAAGCTTTCGTAATGGTGAGGTTGAGAAGCCTCGTTCCATCTGAAAATGCCGGCCAGTAGATCTTCAATGTCAAATTCCTTCTTAGCAAGAAAGTCAGCAGCGTGGTTGCATTCCCTAACAACATGAAACACCCTATACTCGACAAACGAGGTTAGTAAAGCTTTGATATCTAAGACCAAAGAACGAATCTCCCACGAGATTTTCCACAAATCCCGAAGGCTCTTAACCAAAACCAAATTGTCACCTTCAATAATAAGATTCTTAATATTCAGGCGGATGGCCGCTCTCAGGCCTTCTAAGAGGGTTGCCGCCTCAGAAATAAGAATTGAAGAATCGGGAATTCTAAGTTGCTCAATGAAGCTAACACGTCCAATGGAGTCTCTAATGATGAAAGCGATGGAGGAAGCAGAGTTAGGTCTTATGGATGCATCAAAATTCAATTTATAGAATCCAGTGGAAGGCTTCTTCCAGGCGACATTTATTCTTTTTTTCTTACCGGTCAAATTGGTTTTACCAATAGAGGAGGACTTGGAGGCCGACTCCCAGTCAATAAACTGGGAGTACGCGGAAGCTGCAATTTGATCAGGGGAAAGATGTAAGTGTTTCTGGTCCTTACGAAAAATGCGGTTATTGCGGGTGTTCCAGGTAAGCCACCAACAAAAAAAATGAAAGATTGCTCTTAACAGAAGAATCTGCAAACTGTTTAATAGACTGTCCGAAGTCAGTCGAAAATGGCAAAACCCAATTCAAGTTAAATTTGTTGTTGATACTCTGAAAGACTGCGCTTGTGAAAGGGCAGTTGAAAAAGAAGTGATCTGAGTCTTCATCAGAAGTTCCACAAAGGCTACAGGTGGAATAAATTCTGTGGTAGTAACGGTTTAGTTTTTCCGTAGTAGGGAGGCAATCCGCAAAAGCTTTCCACACAAAATTGTGAATTTTGGGAGGGAGTTTTTTATTCCAGAAAATACTAGTGTCCAGAGTTGGATTGTTGGTAGGGCGAAGGAGATGATAGGCTGTTTTAACAGAGAAGGATCCATCCTGAGATGGGGTCCAAATAATCTGATCGTTTTGGCGGCCAATAAAATTCTAATTGCAATAATTTTTTTCAACAATATTGGTGGGCAGAACAGTAGAAAGCTTGTGGAGGTCCCATTGGAGATCTGGGGTAATAAATTCACTCACTTTTTGGTCAATCGGAGAAGAACCACGCATATTGAGGATGTTAGTATTAGGAATCCAGTGGTCAGTCCAGAAGCAAATGGAATTACCATCACCAAGTTTCCAATGGAGTCCTAGTTTGAAAGTATCCTTAAGAAGGAGAAGTCTACTGAATTGACAAGATTGGTTAGGACGACGTTCTAGAGTTAGAAGATCTCGATTTTGTAAGTATTTTTCTTTCACAATCATAACCCAAATATTGTCAGGTTGGGTTAGAATCTTCCAAAGGAGCTTGAGTTGAAGAGAAACATTATTGTCCCAAGCTTTCCTGAGGCCAAGGCCCCCAAGTGCTTTCGGGGTACATATCGAATCCCAGTGGAGGAGGTTTCTGTTGGAGGAGGAAGATTTATTCCAAAAGAAATCTTTATTTATATCGTCAATATCTTCACACACACCTTTCGGAAGGAGGAAACTTTGCATTAGATAGTTAACTTTATAGAAGAGGGATTAGTCTGGATGAGCAGGGCTCGCCCAACTTGGCACAGGGAGTCAGCTTTCCATTTCGAGCGTTGTTTTTTAAGTTCCGAAACCGCTCCTTCAAACATATCCTTGGTAACCCTCCCTTTGAGGATCGGAATACCAATATATTTTTCCATCTTTGAAGTGATAGGGATATTCATAGAAGAGGCCAAGTCAAGGGCCAAGTGCTTCGAAACATTTTTAGAGACCTGGAGAGAACTTTTATGGTAATTAATAGAGAGTCCTGTTTGTCTAGAGAATTTTTCAAGCAGATTTTTAAGGAAATTCATGTTGTCATGACAAGCATTAGCTAAAATAATGGTGTCGTCAGAAAAGGTGAGAAAAATAATATTGTGGCCATTAGTAGTAAGAGAAATACCAACTCTAGGGTTAGGGTTATTGGATTCAATGTATAATTGGCGTGCCAAATATTCCATAGCAATGACAAAGAGGGCTGGAGCAAGAGCTTGACGGATCCCACAAAATGTTGACAACTTTGTTGTCTTTTGCCAGATACCTATTTTAGAAAATGAATTTGATCTTTTTCTCGAAAATAGGTAGTGCACATCTTTCCTCGAAAATGAATTAAGGGACTTTGATCTTTTTCTATTATTATTACATATTTCTAAAAAATGTCAGAGTGGTGTGTCAAAAGATAATTTTAACTTCGATCACCAATAATATGCGACAAAGAATAATATTCAGAGAATATGTAGTACTATATTGTGTGGTTTGTTTAATTTACTCTTTCATGTTATTGGAATTATGCACCACACCAACATGTTGGGTTAACTCTTTTTTAAATATTAAACAAATTTGGAATTGCTTATGGTTTCTTTGTTTCATCCTATATGACAAAATAAAACTGGTGCGTTAGGTATAAGGATAGAAAATAGATGCTTTTGTGGAATGTACACCCAGGGCCGTTCCAATCGTTCGAGAGGCCCTGTGTAATAAAAATTAATTTTTTCATACTAATTTTATTTATTAAAAAGTATATCTATTTTTTTGGTTTTTTTATAAGAATTAAAGATTGAAAAATTCGACCGAATTACCCTAATTATAATAGATATATTAGGGAAATAAAGTAATTAGAAACCAAGAAAAGAAAATCAACAATGAATATGGGGTTCAATGTGGAAAAACTAGAAATAAATATTTAAAAACACAATTATATTTTAGCAAACATATTGAGCTTAAAAACCATCTATTATTTAACGAAGGGAGTACTAATAATACTACTCTATAAAAGTTTAAATTATGCAGATAATTGTCTTTAATAAGAATCCAACAATTCTAATACTTTTACTAATTATTAAATTTATAGTTATTATTGATATAAGCAATTATTTTCACATTCTAAAATACAATTTACTCCAAATTAAATTTCATTAAAATTATTTCTCAAATTCTCATGCAAAAAAAGAACAAATCATTAATCAAATAAATGATTACATATAATATAACAATATAAAATACTTACATCATAAAAGATATATCCATAGTTACAATTTTTGTAAGTGTACTGTAAAATCACTAACCTCTCTCATGTATTTGCTTGTTAAAACGTGTCAAATTATTAAGTTACTTAAATGAGGAGATCAAGTGTGTGGAAGTGAAGATGGGCCCCACAGTCCAAAGATATGATGTGAAAATAAAAACTAGGGATTAATGGAAAATATAGGAATGGAGTTGTGGTTCGACCGAAGAATGGACCATATGGGTAAGCTTGTTTTTTTCTTGGTTAGAAATATTAGCCAACTTGTTTTGACTCACTGTTAGTATACGTGTAGTAACATATGGGGCCCTTACAAACTTGAGGCCCTGTTCAAAAGAACACATAAAACATGCTCAGGCACGGCCCTGTGTACACCTCACTTATTACTGGAACAAGACATGTATAGAAAACCGTAAATTTTGTTATCTTTCACCCTCAAATTAGCTACCGAGAAAAGAAATAGAACATAGAGCGAGAGGATTCTCTCTTCATAAAATAAGATTTGGGGCCTTACAAATGGTATCAGAGCCGACTCTGGATTCGGAGTGGGCTTAACCGTAGTGCAGTCACTCAACCAGAGGGTGGTCTTTGAGACTTGTCGGGCCTTGACGAGGTCGTCAAGGGTTTAAGTGGGGGTGATTGTAACACCTCCTGTTGTAATCCTTTATATTGATTATATTTCTACCCATGTCAACAAGAACTCTTTCTTTTCATGGTTCGAATGAGGACAATGAGTTAGGAAATTAAGCTTGCTAAATCAGCAAAAGAAATCGGACCTTGGTAATCTTGAGTTTGTTGCATGCTTCTTGAAGAACTTTGTAGTTCTGAATCATCTTGCACTCGGACAAATATAGAACCTAATAAAGTCCATCCTCGAGTTCTGAAAAGCTAATCTTCTTAACTACCATACCCAAATAATTAGAAAGGTTTCAAAAAAATATAACTTTAATATTAATAAAATAAATCTTTTTTTTAATTAGGAGAGAACCGGGACCCCATGTCCTAGGACACTGACAGTCCCTGATCGTCCAGAAGGACGATCCGAAGAAAGGACCATAAGGATGGAGTACAACCATGTAATCGAATACGTACTACTCCTTAGATTCCTGATATTAGCATCAGGTAGAACTGAATTTTGCCCAAAAAGAGCTAATTTAATGACAAGGATATTAATATCCTTACTTGCTAGGAGTAGAAACTAGCAGGAACTAACAGTGACAAAAACATGTATTCCCTATTCATGCACATATCAGGCGGAAGATTGTAAGGGGTCACAATAACTGGCCAATAAGAGTATGTCTTTCCTGTTGTATTGAAAGGTGCAAAGTCGTCAGTGCATAAACCTAAGCGCACATTACGGGGCTCTGAAGCAAAATCAGGAGATGTTGCATCGTGCTTTTTCCATGCCTCACCATGTGACGGTTGACTCATTATTCCTTCATCTGGTACATAACGTGCATGCCAGGTCATAGCCTCAGCAGTAGGCTCAACTGCATATAATCTTTCCACTCGCGGGCCTAAAGGAAAGTACCACAAAACGTGATGTGGAATTCCTGAATTTCGATTGGCTATACGCTCATACCTATCATGGCCACAGTGCTTGCAGGATTCTTTCCAGTACAACATACATCCTTTAGGACACATGTGGATCTTCACCACATGCAATTCTAAACCCCGATACACTTTCTTTGCTTGGTAGTAATCTTTCGGAACCTTATGACCTGAAGGCAACACCTCATCAAACAACTGAACAATGCCATTGAAAAGGTCTTAAGACACGTTGTATGCTTCTTCAAATAAGAAGCTAATCATCTATCATAATCACTGGTTGCTCCACCGTCAAATTCTCCATGCCTATAATTAAATAAAATAGTGTAAAATAGACATGTCATTCCAACTGTGAGGCGAATGTGAAAGTAAAGGGGGAAGACTTGGCATTTACAATAAATTAAGTAGCGTTTTTTTGAAGCTTTATTAATTAATATTAATATCATAGTAAAAGGGAAGACAGTGGAATCATGAATGATTGAATGTGAGAGTGTGAGTTTGTTAGAGATCGTGAATTTACAAAGCAATTTGATCTTTTGCCTTTTCTTTTTTTGTTTGTTATTTTAAATCAAAACTAGAAGTATATACTTAAATCTATTACACTAAGCTTATTTAGTTATACAGTTCTAATTTTAAAAATATATTTTATATACTTCGGTTAATCGGTTAACCGAGGATAGTAAAACTCAAAACCGTAACCGCACCGAATAACCGTAAAATGTTTCGGTTGGTTAACCGTAACCGTACGTCGGCTTTTCTTCTGTACGGTTAACCAAGAATTTGATCGGTTTTTCGGTACGGTTTTTCGGTTACGGTTTTTTGTGCCCACCCCTAATGCTACTGGTGGCGTTTGCGAAGGCTGTAGCAACGCCAGCTTGCGACAGAAGAGGTGAAAAATGTAGTTACGACACTAAAGCGACAAATTTAGAGACAGAGCCACATGCTCGATAACACATTTGCAACAAATTTAAATCTTTGTGCCTATTGTCGTGGTTATTAGCGACGGTTAGGGCCACACAGCCCTTTTCGTCACTGATATAGCAACGAATCTAGCAACAACATTTATGTCGTTGCTATTGGCCACGAATATTACTACAACTTTTGAATTCCATGGCTGATTTAGTAACGAAAATAGAAAGTCGTTGGTATAGTCATTGCTAGATAGCGACAGATTCAATTCGTTGCTATTCCAGTGTTTTCTAGTAGTGTCATGAGGTTGATAAAAAAATGGATGTTCGAAGTTCAGAGATTCAGAAGGAGGTGCTATAAGTGTATGGTTATCATGATCAGTTATAAGGGATGGAATAATATCAAGATCTGAATTTAATATGCCGGTGGCTCAATTTTCCTGAAATCAAAGAGCAAGTTCCTTCGTGATTTCCATAGTGATGCTCTCTTGATCATATAAGAAAAAACCATCTTTTGTACAAAATCGAAGCATAGCTTGTTTAAAGGTTTTCTGTTTGGCTATTGCATGTAAGTATTTAAAGTTACGATCACCATCTTTAATATGCTTAGATTTAGCTAGTCTACGCCAGTAATCCGTCTCATAGTGAATTAAAGAGTTGAATTTCTTAGAGTGATTATTGATAAGTCTTAAAGTTGTTGAATTAGAGGGGTCATTCAGAAATTCTTGATTAGTTTCTCTTTTTGTATTACATCAATGTTAGTTTCTCTTTTTGTATTGCATCAAGAGAGAAAAAAATCCCAGAGTTAGTACCCTTCCTACACTGCATCAGGGTTAGTTTACCTTCCTGTATTGCATCAAATAGCACATGGCACTAAGCTAAGCAGTGAATAAATTGCTCTGGTTGTTTTGGCCATTTTAATTGATTTCTTTTGGTTTTGTTTAAGGTCATGATGGATAATCCACCAGAAACACCACATCGTACGCTTAATATTGATCAAGAAGAAGATTCAATGAACCCTCTTAGTATTTCGTTCACTATTCCAGAGCTTGTAGATGATATTTGTTATGAGATTGATGCTAGTGGTCTTTTGCTGAGTTTTTGTTTGATGTGTAAGATTGAGCAGTTGTAAACTTGGAGAATTGTAACTAGATTTTTATGCATTAAAAAAAAAAAGGGTTGTCTAATGTGTGTCCATGGGCACACAATAAACTATTAAAGAAGGTAAAAAAAAATAGGCCCTATCCCTAGGAAAATGGGATAAATCCATCACAACAAAAATGTATTAACTTTTCAATGTTATATATTCCTCTTTTGGTTGTTTAATGGCTTGGGCACATATTAGAAAAACCCTAAAAAAAAATAGACATAATAATTGATTTTTGTGAAATTTATTGATCATTACAATTTCATCATAATAATTGATTCTTGTGAAATTTATTGATCATTACAATTTCATCATAATAATTTATTCTTGGAAACTTATTGATCATTACAATTTCATCCTTAAGTTTTCATTCTAAACAGTATTAAGCTTTCTTATATACGAAGAAGAGAATTACAATAATTTTGTAAAATAAAAGCTATGCATCTTCTTCTTATTTGCTCTCTGCTACTACAACAAAATTTGAGACTATATCTCTTCCTCTTTCTTTATCTTCCAGCATTTTCAATTTGAGGAATTGAGACTATCTCTTCATGTTTGTTCATCTTGCAACATTTTCACTTTGAGAAAATAAGACTATATTTCTTCCTGTTTGTTCATCTTGCAGCATCTTCAATTTGAGGGACTGAGCATCTTCTTCATCTTGCAACATTTGTCTGTTTTGATTGCCTGAAAGTGAGGGTAGATGATAGATGGAGAGTCGCCATGAGGATGCAGGTAGAGGTAGACTAGCTCATCTTGGACCAGATAAAAGGGAGTCATCTTGTCGAGATGATCCAACTAAACTACAACCAAATGAGTAGGTAGATTCGAATTCCATAAGCATCGTGTCCATCTGACCTTCTAATGCTTTCACCACACTCGACATGGTTGGCCGTCTTGTCGGATCTTCATGTAAGCAACAAATTGCAAACTTCACCATCTTCTCTACATCTTCTCCATTTTCTTCCATTCCTTGGTAGCATCCCTTAAACAATTGGTTCCCCTCCGCTTTCCTCTTCACCAAATGGACTAGTAAAGCATTGCCACTTTCATCATCGTCTTCTTCATACTTGTAGTACTCCAAATTCCTTCTACCATAAACAACTTCTAGCAACACGACCCCAAAGCTATATACGTCTGCTTTTTCTGTGATCCTTCGGCTCAGCCACTCAGGCGCTAGGTATCCCCGGGTCCCTCTCATATGAGTCATCACAAAACTTTCATCCTTGTCTATCAACTTTGCAAGCCCAAAATCAGCCACTTTTGCATTGAAATCTTGATCTAAAAGTATGTTTTGAGGCTTTATGTCTAAATGGGCAATCTTGTTTTGGCATTCTTCATGCAAGTAAGCTAGACCTTTGGCTATTTGAAGGATTATAGTCTTCCTTTTTTCCCAACTAAGAATACTAAACCCTTCTTTTCCCCTAAAGATCCACTTCTCTAATGACCCATTACTCATATACTCATACACTAAAACCCTATGAGCATCTTCATCACAAAATCCAATCAACTTCACCAAATTCACATGGTGTATGTTCCCTAGTGTTTTCACCTCAGCTACAAACTCTTTCCTTCCTTGGCCTAGTCTGTCTAAACGCTTCACCGCAACCATGGTCCCGTCTACTAAACTCCCCTCGTAAACCGACCCAAATCCTCCACTTCCAAGCTTCCTCTTCACATCAAAGTTTCCTGTCACTAACTTGAGATTTTCATAGCTAAATCTTTTTAGCATGCCCCCTAATGCCTCTTTTGAATCTTCCTCCCACTCATTTTCATGCCTTGTTTTCTTATATCTCCTTGAAATAAGCCAAAACATAGTCGAAATGGTGAGTACCACTAATGTAGCAACAACAAAAACACAAACCGAAACGAATGTCATCACTTTCATGCCTAATATCAACCCATTTGAGTGAGGTGTTGGACTAGTGGAACTATGGTTTGGAAAATCTTCAATAATATCAGAGGCAGCTCTAAAAACACTCTCATTCGCTACCAACATGTTTCCAGTTACATTAACTGTCACAGAGGGCAAAAACTTGGGCATCATCCCAGTAAGATAGTTTCTAGAAACATCAAGCATTCTAAGGTGAGGCAACAAAGCGAAACTCTCAGGTATGCCCCCAAAGAATGCATTATCATTCAAATACAAATCAAGCAAGATTGTTAGATTACCAAGACCAGTAGGAATGTAGCCTTCAAACTGTTGCCCTGCCAAGTTAACAACGGTAACATTTCCATCTTTGTTGCAACCGATGAACTTCCATTCGCAAGCATTCTTACCTCTCCACGCATTCAACAGATTCCCCGGGAATCCTAAAGATTCCAATACACCAAGAAGGACAATCACCTGCTTATCACAAGCAACTCCAGGCTTATCGGAGCAAAAGATATTGTTGGTGTTTCCAACATTAACTCTAGCTGAGAAATTAGGATATGGGCCGAAGAGATTGTTGTTCTGCAACGAGATATTAAGCAAATTGGGCAATGAGGACAAGGAAGGCGGCACAACTCCGAGTAATTGATTGTTTTTGAGCTGAAGATCAAGGATGTTAGTGCAATTGGAGAGGTTTGGAATCGGGCCAGAGAATGAGTTGTTATTGAGCCAAACTTGAGTTAATTGGGTCATGGTTACAAGGAATTCAAGGGACCCGAAAAACCCGGTTGCTTGATGATCAAGCCAGAGTGTTTGAAGCTTGGAGGTTTGTGAATAAGGTTGTTGCCAGATTGTTCCAGTGAGTTGATTGTGAGAAAGTCTTAAGACCTGCAAATTTGGCATCCAATAGAGACTTGGAAATGATCCAAACATGCTTGTGTTGATTGCTTCAATGAGGGTTAAATCAGGACTGTTGGATATTGTAGGAAACTTCCATGGGGAAAGAGATGGATTATGGCTTAGGGTAAGAGTTTTAAGCCTTGGAAGGTTCTGGAAGGCGTTATCGGGGACGGATGAAAAGGAGTTGGAATCGAGGTGGATTTGTTGGAGGAAGCTGAGGTTGGAGAGGATGGGGATTGGGCCGTTAAAACGGTTATTTTGGAGGGAAAGAGTTGTGAGTTGAGAAAGAGGTGTGAGATTTGAAGGCAGAGATCCGGTGAGGGATTTGGAGGCTAAGTTGATGGAGATGACGTGTGATGACGTGTCGCATTCGACGTCGGACCATGTGCAGTGTGACGTGGAGGAAGTCCATGAAGGTGGCGTTGGTGAAAGAGAGGTGAGGAGGTTAAGCATGGTGGCGGCTTCATTAGCGTTTGATAGGTAGAGGAAGAAAGAGTAGAGAATGATCATGTGTAGTATTATCATCATCATCATTGAGTCTCGAAAATTTGAGCAAGCAAAAGACTTGTGTGTTCATCCCAGTGGAATAAATGGTGTATTTATCTCCGCTCGATTCTTCAAAGTAACAACAAACATCATGGTCATTGTATGTGTGGTCTAAGTTGAGAAGATGTGTTGGAGTGACCCAAATAACATAAAAGGTCAAATCAACGATTTTACCGATCCTGCAATTGAGTAGTATAGATTCTTGTGTATAATTCTACCGTTCCTACATAATTTTCTCATGAAACTATACTCATATAAGCTACACACTTAAAAATCTAAATAATGATATACAGTAAAAACTAAGGTTTTATTATCACAATATTATCAAGGTTAATACTTCAAAAATACTCCGTAGTTAATTATTAAGGAGTAGATCACATTTGTAATAGTTTAGTTGCAGTTTTTCAAGCTGAAACCGTGTTATGTTAACTTGTCAGATTACAGGGATGGCTGTGATTAAAAAGCTGGTCAATTTATGATCTTGTTTTTTTCAGTGGACACTGCGCCATTAATTTTTGTTGGCATGAGGGTATGACTTAAAGTCTTCGTTATTGGAAAGACTCAGACTAGTAACGTCAAGGTTCTACTACAGGTCTACCAAAAAAACAATCCCGTCTCTCCAAATTCTCTACACAAGCCAACAAGTTGATGAATGATGATGACACATCTTTTATCGTCAAATATGGCGGAAATCTTTGTAAACATCCTATTCCTAATACATTGACACTCTCTTTGTAACTATGTAACAACAATCTTCTATACTCCCTCCTTTGAACCTCCAGTTTTTCGTTTCATGGAAGAACTCGGCTTTTCGTTCTTAGCTGCCGAAGAAAGCGGAGCAGATCCCATGGACTGTTTCCTAGCTGGGACTGTAGGAATCATACTCCTAATCACACAAAAAACATAAAAAATTAGTACTTAAAAGTTAAAACACAACATTAATGAAGAAAAAAAAGAGTAAGTAAGGTACCTAGACTCTTGTTGTTTTGTAGGTTTAGGCTGTGGCTTTCTAAGCTTTGATCCAATTCCAGATGGTAAGCTTGATGTTCTTTTCATACTTGAAGGTTCTTTGAAATCTAACTCTGAAGATTCACTAGTAGCAGCCTCAAATTCATCTATCTCTTCACCATTCTGTTCGGTTTTGTGCTTCAGAATGTCTGAATATGGAGCGGTTGATCTATTCCGGGTTCTTTCTTCAAGAGTTCCTAATGACCGTCTTCTATCCACATTCTCGCGCTTTACTGTAATCTCATTTGTAGCCTCTCCTTTTTGGGAGTTAAGGGGAGGCCAAGCTGCTAGATCTTCAGGGTCTAAACTTCGTCTTCTTCCCTTCGATCCAGAGCTCACACTTCTCTATATCACATAGTAACAAAACTATACTTAAGAACTTCTGAACTAATCAAATGCACATTAGTGCTTAAGTCATGAACAAACCTTTTCGTCCTTTGGACTCCGGCGACCATTTGACAAGTCTTTACCAGGTAATGTAAATATTGCACTAGAAAGTGTGTCTGGTTCTTCCTCTTTCTTTGCCAACGCGCTTTTCAGATTTGTAATCTATCAAACAGCCAGAAAAAAGCATGTCAGAGTATTCTAGTCAAGAGATTATTCATGTTTGTAATTTGAAGATGATAACCTGTTCTTTAAGCTCTTTGACATCTCCACTATCTTTGTTAACATGGGCTGCTCCAAGCTCTACAGATGAGACGCGCTCAGCAAATTTAAGTGTACTTAATGTTTCTCCAACTGCTTCTGGATCTGGTGCTATGTGAACAAACATCAATGTCTTTGCTTGTCCTCCTGATGAAAAAAAACGACACACGCCTAAAGTTTCAGCAGAAAAAAAAATTAAGAAAAGATTCTAAACACATGTAAGAATTTACCAAGGGAATCTTGCAGCAGTTGTGTAAGTTTACTGTTTCTGTAAGGAATATGTGCACCCTTTTGAGCTAAAGCAGCAATAACATCCCCTAAAGCCGAAAGAGACTTGTTTATATGCACTGCCTCCTTCAATCTATCACCAGTAACCTCAGATTTTTCAACTCTTTCACTTCCAGCAAGATCTACCAAATGCATAGAGCCTCTAAGACTCGCTCCTGATGTCAAGTCTCTTCCTTGAACATGAACTGTCAAGCAGCTACAAAAATGCTTTATAGGAGTTAGAAATTTTTAATGGTAGCTTGAAAACTGCAATTTGTAAAACAAAAGAGAAGAGCAGACCTGTGAGAACGGCTACTGCGATCATTCATGGCAGTAGCACATACTGCGCGATTTTTCTGGCCAAGATTCATCAAGTTGATGACATCATCTGTTGAGGAAACCGGCAATCGGTTTGCATCTGGTACATTGATCCCATTTGGAGAGCTGTTACGAATGTCTAATGTGTTCAAGTGTTAAGAAAAAATAATATGGGCCAAAAATTTGTTAACTAATTGAGATTGATATATTCAAGGATATTTTTTGTTTGAGCTATCTGTGACTAAAAGATCTCTAAGCTGCTCATTGTAAATTTCCATCATCTGAACAGAAACCTCGTAATTGACTGTCTCTTTTCTTTGTTGTGAGAGATAGAACAAGTCGTTTAATGCTCTATAGTTCACTCCGAAAGTTTCCTCTGTCAGATTATTTGGACCACTCTGCATTCATCCAAAAAATGAAAATACTAAACACTAAAGTTTTATCAAAAGAAAATGTTGTAGCAGCAAGTGATCTGGGAATACCATTGTAAAAGTTTTTCCTGATCCTGTTTGGCCATACGCGAAGATACAAACATTGTAACCGTCAAGAACAGATCGTACAAGAGGTTGTGTATCCGCAAACACCTCCACTGCAAGAACAAATCAAGAATGTGCTCATCTTAAAAAAGTTGTGAAAATGAGCAAGAATTTGGTGAAACTAATGTACAGTCATATGAAAACCTTGGGAGGAAGTTGGTCCAAATACTTTGTTAAAAGTGAATGATTTTCTCCCCTCTTTGTAATATTTTGAAGGCGTCTGAATCGTAATAGTCTCGTCTTGAATGCGCTCAACAACACTAGAGGACTTAGTTTCTCCAGGCAAGAATGGCCGTACTCGACAATACACCCGAATATTACCTATTGAAAGAAGGCTCAGCAAAAACTTGAGTTCTAATTATCATAGATTCAGGTTTAAAATATAGGATAATTCCTTAGAATACCTTTGAGATCTTGAACTATATTGTACAACTTGCGATTCTCTGCAAGAATCTTCTGGTAGCCAGAAGCAGCATTAGCTAGTCTGTATAGCTGCTCACCTGTAAAAACAGGCACATTAAGTTAAATCTTAGCATTAAACTGTAAATTATGAGCTTGATGTACCTAGTTTGTCAATATCTTCCTGATACTTTCTTTGCAAGTTGTGAATGCTTTGTTTTGTAACATGGATATCAGACTTCAGCTCCTAAAAATGTATCGCCATGTCAACAGAAAATCAAAGCAATGTATTAAGTGCTACATATGCAGTTGCAGTTACCATGACATCTTTTTGTTGTCGCTCAACCAAACTCTGATGTTTTCTTGTATGAGAATTATATAGGTTTTTATCAAAGATATTGTTGTCTGGTTCTCTTGAAACATTTCTGCTGCTCATGTCCTCTGCCCGAGTTTTTTCATCGTGTGATGAAGGCTATGGAAAAAAGATGAGGTCAATATTGGGAACAATTCTTATAGTTATCATCTACTAAAATACTAGTAGAAGCAGGAAAACTCACATGTGCTTCATCCTTGTCATCCCTCTCATCATGTGATGAATCCTATGTAGAAAGTGAAAATTAGTGTACGGAAAATACTTAGAAAAAAAAAACTTGTATGAGCACTGGAAACTGATACACTAGACACTCACCAGTTCATCATTCTTGTCATCCATTTCATCACAAAATGATGGCTAAATTGAGAATAGTGTGAGATTAAACAAAAGAGCATGTAGCAAAACTTAGCATAGATAAAAATTAGAGCATGAACTCTCACTTGTATATTATCAAGCGTTGGCTCTGTAGGAGACTGGTTGGTGTCTGAAACTTCGACATGAGCCGAAGATGCTCTCAACTGTCGAAACACAGGCAGAATATTATATTCTTCACAACTGAAAAGATCATCTTACAGAAAACCATAATCACATACCAATTCTTTATTGCTAGCCAGCCGATGATCAAACTCCTCCAAGATTTTGTTCAGAATGGATTCAACAATCTAACATAAACGAAATTAGAATCTTTCGATCTGAAAATCTTGCTTCATATGTAAACATGACAGCAACTGAGCTTACTGTTGGAAGCTCATATTGCCTCTTGCCCGAAAGAACTGAACGAACCAGCACACTCATTGAACGACTATTGCTCTGTTGATAAAAGTACAGCAAGTATTTCAATAAGCAATCCTAATGTAAAAAAAACAAAAGGAAATGACCATTAATTGCTACCTACCGTTTCATTTGGATCAGGACCCGGAAAAACATCATCAGACAAAACCTCGAAAGACATTTCACTGAGAGACGAGCTTCTTGAAATTGACATAGACTTTGGAAAATTATGTGCTTTACTATTTGCACTATATTTCCATGTTCCTGAACCGCCTCCATGTTTCCACTCGGCATATGACTTCAATGCAAGAACACACTCCACAATCCTTGAAGTATTACCGCCCTGATAATCAGAATCATTTACTAGCATAGCAAAATGAATAAAGTTGATTAAGTCATAATGCTAAGAGTTAGTTTCTCCACACACCTTCTCAAATTCAGAAGCCTCAAAACTCGGAATTCCAAGCTCGTCTATAACCGCGAGAAAGTTCCTCACATTTTCGAAATACTGAAATGCCATTAAAGCCGGTCCATCAGGGACTATAACAGAATCACTTGAATGTTCCACCACCTGTAAATATGAAATTTTAGCATGATCCAAAGTCAACATATTTATTTAGCTATTTTCTTTATCATACCTTTGGTATTGACCCAGGTTGAACCTTGTTGAGGACAATGCAAAGGATAATGCCGCTCCTTAATCCGATCCTAAAATCGTCATCAGACGGCTCAGCTGGAAGATCTTTGCCTAAAACAACTCCAGCATTTCTTCTAAGCCATCTTGCTGCTTCATATCTTTTTCTAGCTACAATTCACCATTTTCAAATCACAAATGTTACAATCCTCATCTGATATGAATGAGAACAAAAACATAAAAAGTCTATCTTACAATCCTCATCTGCTTTCCGGGAAGCAAAATCAGTGTCGCTGAAAGACGCAGCTTGTTGTTGGAGAACATCTTCGATCACAGAAGCTAAGGAAAAAGACGACATTGGCAGCATCTAATCAATTTGATCAATACAATTTATATCTAAATTTGTATCTCAAATTCCGCTCAAACAGAATTATGAATTGATCGAAACTAATAAAAGCTCTATCATCCTCTAATTGAAGATGAGAGAGCAACTGGGAGAAAAGGCCATTGATATCTCAGTTTTTTCCTTGTTTATGATTTTTGCGAGTTCGTATCCACGAAGAGGCCCCGCCCTTTTTTTTTCTTTTTCTTTTTTATTGGATTTGAAAAAACAAAAGGCTGATTAATACACCATAGCGTGGTTACATAAAGGGAATCTAATTTAGAATTTACAAAATCATAACACAATGAAGGGAATCTAATTTTACCTCTTGGTTTTCCGCCTTTCCTGTTACATTCTAAAATAGTTGACACAGAAGAAGTAAATCTTTTTCTTTTGGGTGTGATACATTTCATGCAACTAAAATGTGAAGTCCATAGACCCAACTTAATTATGATTTATGAGTAACGTTCGAATTATTCAAATGGCAGGCTCGCTTCCCACCATCCCCGGAAAGACACGTGTCGAGCAGAGGGAGAAACCGGGCTCACGTAAACCATAATGTACTGTCTCCACAAACATAATTTACATTTATATTCATGATTATCATTTTAATATTATTTGGAATGAAATACTGCACGCATGACTCTTTGCTAATTCTCGCTAGCTTGATTTATGTATTTGTTTTTCTTGTTGACTTCTTAGATTTTCTCGGACTGAATTAAAGATGCATAATAAAATAATTGGAAAGTATCAGGCGAGAATACCTATTAAAATACGAACGTGAGAATGATGCACATTAGTAGTAAATTGATGAACATTTAGTACTAATTTGGTGCACATTCGTTGAAAAACATAAAAAAATCCAAAATTAGAAGAATATTTATTTTTTAAAAAAAATTTATTGAGAAACTGAAGAATAGGTAAAAATTGTAAATGTGCATTACTTTTTCAAAGAATGTGCATCAAAAAATTTGATGCACATTCAAGTATATTTTAATGCACATTTAAGTATATTTTGATGCACATTAGTCTTAGTCATTCGCATGTTCCCATTTTAAAAACGGTTCTCATCAAAACCGCGCCCTAAAATAATTAGCATCTATAACCAATGTCTTTTGGATTAAAATAAGTATAACCTTATGTTAATGCATGAATCCAGATTCTGAATGTGAAATCATAACAGGGCTGCTCCAATTTGTCGCGTTTTGAAACAGATCATACCTATAGAAGTGGGGCAAACCTAACAAATTATACAATGTAGCTCCTTTACATTATTTTGACGAAAGCTTGGTGTATGATGATAAAAGTTAGGTTGTTTAGTCATTCATATGCACACTTTCCGGCCTTAAAGCATTTTTGAAGCAGCCCCTCAAAGCTTAATAATTACAAACGTTGGCCAAAATCTAGGAGCTCTGAATTTATCATTGTTGTCAAGCAATGCAGTTTCTTTCAATACACCCCATGTGTCCATGACATTTGTATGAACTAATTGTTGTCTGGTTATACATATCCTATACCCATTTACAACTTTATGCTTTTCAAACTATTTCTTAAAACAATACCGTCGGCAAAAGATATGGATTAGGATACAAAATTTAGATGTCTTCTAGTAACTGTTTTAGGGCATTGAAGGCATTTTCAATGGAGAGTTAAAATGAACATGTCATTTAGGATTATTGAAATAATTAGGTTTTGCGAAAAATATTGTTTGTCTTCATTAACCTCTCAAGGGCATATATATATATATATATATATGAATCCGGATCAGGTGAGAATAATTAATAAGACGACCTACCAATCGTCGATACCGCTCAGGCTCCTGTAATGTTGGGCCATTAATCTTGCCCAACTGATGATGTGAATCCATAGGAAACTTGCTAGGTTTGCAACCAAGCAACCCAGATTCATCCAAAATCTCCAAAGCATACTTACGTTGATAGACAAATATATACCTGGAGAGTTGCGAGCAATCTCAAGACCAAGGAAGTACTTGAGAGGCCCCAAATCCTTCATGTAAAAGCAACTACTGAGATAAGCCTTGACACCATTGATGCTACTAGAAGTGTTGCCATCAATAATAAGGTCATCCACATAGACCAATACGTGCACAACAGAGTCCCCTTGACACAAAGAGAAAAGGGAATAATCAGCCTTGCTCTGCTGAAAACCATAAGTACGAAGAGCTGAAGCAAGCTTAGAGAACCAATTGCGAGGGGCTTGTTTCAAGCCATCACTAGTGGAAAAAACACTTGTTGCAGCGCCCTTGTTGAGGCGGGCAGAGTTTTGCCCGCCTCAACAAATACAAAAAATTGGACTTGTTGAGGCTGGCGAAATTCCGCCCGCCTCAACAAGTGTCTGTTGAGGCGGGCGAAATTTTGCCCGCCTCAACAAGTCTAATTTTTCTAAATAAAAAAGCGGTGCCTCTTTAAAAAATGACGAGTCCAATTTTTTTATAACCCACCCATCTCATTATAACCCTAACCCGGCCAGTAAAGCGGCGTCTCTCATTATAACCCTAATGACGAGTCCAATTCTTTTCCAAAATCTCTCGTTCTAAAATCTCATTCTAATCTTCCCCTCTACTGAAATGAAAAATCTCTCGTTCTTTTCCAATCTTCCTCTCCATTGAAATCTCATTCTAAAATATCTCCTTCCTTCTCCCAGATTTGCAACTGTTCTTCTCCATTAATCTTCCTCCATTGAAGCTCTTCTTCAACAGATCTGTCGCTCGATCTCTTCCTCCGTCACCTCATCTTCAACAACCTTTGCGCCGCTCGATCTCCTCCACCGCTCGACAACCAAGATCTGCTCCGCGGATCTCGTCAACAACCAAAATCGAGCGGATCTCGTCAACAACCTCTGCGCCGCTCGATCTTCAACAGATCTGTTGGATCTCGTCGGAAGCGACTTTGGCGTCCAGATCTGTTGGATCTCGTCGTAAGCGACTTTGGCTTCTAGATCTGTTGGATTTGTTGTATCTGTAAGGATCCATCGAAGAAGAAGACGAGCCTCCGACCGAGTCTGCACCACCGAAGACGAAGACGAAGACGACCGAGTCTGCTCCGACCGAGTCTGCTCCGACCGAGTCTGCAACTGAAATCCACCGAAGACGAAGACGAGTCTGAAGAATGAGATTTGTTCGCAGTCATAGGCGACGAAGACGAGTCTGCAACAGAAATCAAATTTTGATGCCTTGTTCATAATCTATTTTGTTGCAGATCTGTGTACAGATTTAGGGTTTCATTGTAAATTTGATTTGCAAATTTGTTAAATTTTTGAGTTGTAAATCTGATCTGTGTAAAATTGGGTTATCGTAAAAATTAATGGCAGAAATATTGAAATTAAAAATATTATTGATATACTGAAATTAAAATTAATGTTGCCAAAATTTGGAGATTTTGAGGCGGGCATGGCAAATATTAGAGGCGGGCAGGATTGTGTCCGCCTCAAAAAGCCTAGTCTTTTGAGGCGGGCACGTGAGATTTAAGGCAAACTTTTGCCTATCTGTTGAGGCGGGCACGTGAGATTTAAGGCAAAATTTTGCCTATCTGTTGAGGCGGGCAATATAGTGACCGCCTCAACAAGTGACTTGTTGAGGCGGACATTTGCCCGCCTCAACAAGTATTTACTTGTTGCAGCGACCCCTGCCCGCCTCAACAGGGGGGGGGTTTGTCCGCCTCAACAAGTGTTTTTTCCACTAGTGCATATAGAGATTTTTGCAACTTACAAACTTTCCGTGCAGAAGAGTCAACATATCCTGGTGGTGGAAACATATACACCTCCTCATCTAAATCTCCGTGGAGAAATGCTTTGTGAACATCCATCTGATGCAATTCCCAACCTCGAATGGCAGCAACCGAGAGAAAAACACGAACATTGACCATCTTTGCAACCGGGGCAAATGTCTTAGTGAAGTCAATCCCTTCAACTTGTCGGTTTCCTAGAACAACCAAACGAGCCTTGTAGCGTTCTATCTCTCCATTAGCTTGGTACTTTATCTTGTAAACCCACTTGCACCCAATAGGCTTTTTGCCTTCAAGCAAATCAGATAGAATCCAGGTGCCATTCCGCTCTAGAGCATCAAGCTCATTCTTCACCGCATCCCGCCACGGGGCATGCTTGACTGCATCAGAGAATCAAGTAGGTTCAATATTTGTTGTTATGGCGGCTAAAAAATGGGCATGTGGAGTAGAGAATTTAGCACAAGAGACAAATGCCGCAATTGGATAAGGAGTAGTGATTGAAGATTCAGCGGGAGGTGTAGAAACAGAGCCATAAACAGTATCACAAACATAGTCTCTGAGCAAGACAGACGACTACTTAGTACGAGAAGAACGACGTACAGTCATATCAAGACCCCCTCTCGTCGGAGGGGATAACATCAACAGTATCAAGCTTCAACGAAGTTTCTGCAGAGGCAAATCCGCGCCCGCGGTCCGGGGTCTGCACCCGCGGAACGGTCACTGTATCACTGATGCTGTCTGTCAAATCTGCGCCCGCAGATGGAATTTCCGCGCTCGCGGCTGGGATTTCCGCGCCCGCGGCTTGGATTTCTGCACATTCCGAAGTCTCTGTTGTAACTCCGCGCCCGCGGTCTCTGTTCCGCGCCCGCGGTTCTGCTTCCCGCAGAACTGTTTCGTCCTCATAGAACCCCGGATGCACTGAATTTTCAGTTGGCAAAGAAGAAATTGTAGGTTCTGCATAGGGAAAAACCTAATCATAAAATACCACATCCCGAGAAACAAAAACCTGATCAGTCTCGAGATCATATAGCTTCCATCCAGCTTGTCCAAGAGGATAGCCTAAGAAAACACATTTGCGACTTTGAGACGCAAATTTATCATGTGATCGTGGAATCTGTGATGCAAAGCATAGACATCCGAAAACCCGTAAATGAGAATACTTTGGCGCCCACTGATACAAAATTTCATAAGGAGTCTTGTTACCAAGTAAAGGTGTTGGTGTCCGGTTGATAAGATGAGCAGCCGTAAGCACACATTGACCCCAAAATTCCAAATGTAAAGACCCTTGAAAACGTAATGCACGAGCGATGTTAAGAATGTGGCGGTGTTTTCTCTTCACTCTACCATTCTGATGTGGAGTATATGGACAAGAAGTCTCAAGAAGAATACCATGAGAATCAAAGAATGGTCTTAAGCACAAGAACTCAGTACCGTTGTCTGAATGAAAACGCTTGATGGATTTCTGAAATTGAGTTTTCACCATATCACAAAACTTGTGAAATACACCTGCAACCTCAGACTTGTGAACCATAAGAAAAGTCCACACTGCTCTCGAATGATCATCAACAATTGTCAAGAAATACTTAGCACCAGTAGTAGCAGGAGTACTGTAAGGCCCTGATAACACTTAATTTATACATATATTAAGAGTCTAGTTGCATATTAGATTAGGTCATTCTCATGCATATTTCTTATATTTTATAGTTAGTTTCGCATTATTTTGTATTCGGAGTCTACACTCGTATTTCTATATATTTCATGTATTTTTGAATTACTTATAAAATAATGTGCTGTTGGAGTTGTGACCCACCGAGACGGTAGAATTTGATTGTGGACCGATTGTGTGCAAAGAAGGCTGCAAAAAAAAGAAATGCTCAATCAAAATTAATATTTAGCAATATTTCTAATCATCTAATTTCAATTATCATAAACATTTTCTCTTAAACACATACTGTCATCAAAATTACATTGTGTCTAATCATTATTCTGTCATCAAATCCTTAGTTTATCAACATTCTGTCATCACTATTCAATTCATGAATTGAAATGAGACTAAGAAACAATTTGTCATCACACTTTCAATTCTAAAACTAAGTTGAAAATTTTGTCATCAACTTTCCAATCTTAATCCAATATCAACATTCAAAGTATCATCTTAGCATCATTTTGTCATCAACATCAACATTCAAAGTATCATTTTATATCCATATAAACTTTGTCATCAAATTTCCATTATTAATCCCACATTGTGTCTAATCATTTTTCTGTCATCAAAATCCTTTTTTAAACAACATCATGTCATCACTGTTCAATTCCTGATTTGAAAATGAATCTAAGCAGCAATCTGTCACCATATTTTCAATTCTAAAACTAAATTAATGATTTTTAAATTCTCTGTACTATAAATTACCGTTTCTATGGAGCATATGATATCAAATTCCTCATTTTCAACAATATGTTGTCATCAAAAATTCAGAAAGTCATATAAATATCTGTTTTTTTTATCTTTTTTTGTGTTTGAGCATTCACAATCATGTAACTATATGATGACAAAATAATTCTTACCTCGAATTCGAATTGTAGTTGTGACGCAGTATTTGTTTTCTTGTTAGTTGCGATTGTTTGTCCGTTTTTTTCTTCTCTCGCGAGTTCTCTCTCGATGACAGATGGATGCTTTTTTAGTTTGTTGATGTCAATCCGTGATTCTCATCCAAGAAGCTATTCCGAGAGAGCTTCTACGAAGCGCGCGAAGCGTGCTTCATTAATCTTACCAGAAGCAAGTCGCGGCGAGCCGACCAGTCGAGGTGAGGCGATGCATCGTAATGTTCAGTCGAGGCGAGTCGATGCGTGGATGCGAGGAAGAGGAGGGAGGAGGAAGGAGTTAGGGAAGGAGGAGGAAGAAGGAGAAGAAGATGACGGCGCGTATATTTCACAAGGGTTAGTTACCCTTCGTTTGAAAACCCGGGTTACTTACCTTTGGTAAGTAGCCAAACCGGGTTACTTAACCCGTTTTTGGGGATTTTAATGAAATGAGGGGGGCAGACACAAGGGGGGAGTGACGTAACTTTGGGCTTGAGGTTTTGTTGTCAGGAGTTCTTGTAGTTAGTTGGTTCTTGTTTTAGGTTTTGTTTTGTTGTTCGTTGTTCTTGTTTTGGAGGGTGGCACCGCAGGCAGAGCTTTTCATGTGGAATTTCTTTGCCTCCGTTTGATTGAAGACGATGTTTATTGTTCTAGCTTGGATCAACTTGGATTATTTTCATCATTGAGACTAAGTTTTCTTATCTCCTTTCTTTATTGAATAACTCATATATGTTGATTGCTTGTTTAAATCTTCCGGATATGTCTTCGATCATGCTTGGTTAAATTCCTAGTTCTAAGGTTATGGTGATCCAGACAATGCGTATATAAGTAGAATTATATGTTTGCCTGAATTGAAATAATATTTGATTCGTTCCTAGATGTTTTATGCTCATTCTATCTTAAACTGATTGGATCCTATTGACGTTTGAGACTCAAAGGTGAAAACACTAATAGGTAGTTAGGTAAAGTTTGAGACTGAAAGGTGATAACTCCTACCGGAAACCTAGGAATTGAACCTGAGTGTTATTTGTGCGAAAGCGACTTAATTACACTTGAGGATACTAAGTCATCATAGATGTTCTAGGTTTAGATAGATTTAGCGGAGCGCGACAGCGAATGTTATTTCAGTTTATTCCTAGACTCTAAGAGCGTTAATGAGTTTGAATGAGATTAGCTCTGCGCGACAGCGATTGTTAGTTAGTTCAAACATGTTTACTATCGTCTGAAAGGAGTTAGTAGATTACCCTAGATGTCTTACCTTCAAATAACTGGACTAGATTCTGGCAAAGTGTGATTTTATTTACTGAAGCATTGTTGCGGTGATCCTTAACCTTAGACACATTTATCCATATATTTTTATTTGTTATTCCTAGTTAGCTTAGTTATAGTTTATCTAATCCATATCCATTCGACCTAACTCACTGGTAGCGTTTCAATTAATATTACATTGGTCACTGTTGATTACGAGATTAATATTTGCTTGAGAATGTTACAAATTGTGTTCATGCCTACTAACTACAGGATTGTGTAGTCTTGTTCTTTGGTTTGCTTGGTATTTGTCATGTGCAGTGTAAATCAAAGAGGAAAGCTGATGAAATTTTCTGCACTTGTACTGATTGTTGCGATGCCGAGCCAAATCAAATGTCTAAATGCCTGATATCTTTGGTGAGTTTCTCTTCCTTTATTATTTTATTTCTTCATTGGAGACAATGTAGAATTTAAGCTCGGGGGAGGGTTAATTCCATGTGTAGACTCTGTTTGCATTTTAGTGTTAGTTTTTCATTCCGTTTGCATTTTAGTGTTAATTTTTCTTTTATTTTCTCATGCATTTCATATATCATGCATTGCATTTGCATTATATTTTAGGTGTTTGATATGATTCACGGGCTTTGCTTTTGTTTTTTCTTTTTGCGATGCACAATCCATGAAACCCCTAATATGCTTTGGTTGTTGATAATGCAATGATATATGCATGGTAATGATGGCTTAAATGTTTGACATTCGACTTGAGCATGTAATGTGATCGCCAAACTTGAATCTTGTTAGGACTAATACTCTAAACAAAAATCCGGTGAGGTTTTGGCCTTTCTTGGACTAAATTTTATAAATGTCCTCTCCTTATTCTCATGTGTGAACTCTCTTTGTGTGTTAACTCTAGAACTTGCATTAATATCTTCTTTGAGGCTACATTCACGATTTATGTGCATGACATTAATATGATTGGGGCATTGTTTTTGTTAGCCCTTTATCCTTGGTCACCCTATACATGTTTGTATCCTTTTCTTGAAGCCCGTTGAGCCTAAATTGTCCATTTCTTTGAAAGCTCCACAAAAGCATACCGAGCCTATATGATCATCCTTTCCATCCGGAGATTAGAATAGTTGAGTTGTTGTGCTAGAGTGGATTTCAGTCAAGCTTGGGGGAGGTTATATATGGTGGTTAAAAGTGTATTCAAAATTTGTAATGTGTCTCTTGTCCTTGTTTCTTCCTATGCTTCTTCTTCTAAAAAAAATGTAAAAAAAAACAGAAATCAAAAGAAAAAAAAAAGAGAAAAGAAAAAAAGACATTGAAATAAAGAAGAAGAAGCAATCATATAAAAGGAATGAGACCTTGTCATATGAAGGGTTAAAGTTGTATGGGTTTGAAGATTATAATTCACTTGAATGGGTGATTTTTGCTATTTGGTGATGTTCATGGTAAGATCCTCTTCTCCGGAGTTAACACCTCATGGCCTAAAATTTTCCCATTCCTCATGTTTCACCTTGGCCCCATTACAACCTTGCTTAAGACCTTAAGATTTTTGTCATGTGCACAATCTATAGTAGTGGAGATTAAGAACATTGTTGCAAGCTTATGGTAGTTTAGCATTCAAAGTTGAGGATTAATATTGAGTGAAACAAATACCTAAACACATGAGTGAAGTGATCTCATTTCTTTATCCTTGTAAGGACTAGAGTGGAGGAACAAACTTGATTTATTGTATTGGTTGTGAGTCATGTTATGATGGTTTTGTCTCATGTTTAGTCCTTCATGAATGTTTTCAACCTTATCATATTTTGTGGATTTATTGATTGTGTACTTGCTTGAGGACAAGCAAAGGTTAAGCTTGGGGGAATTTGATAACACCTAATTTATACATATATTAATAGTCTAGTTGTATATTAGATTAGGTCATTCTCATGCATATTTCTTATATTTTATAGTTAGTTTCGCATTATTTTGTATTCGGAGTCTACACTCTTATTTCTATATATTTCAAGTATTTTTGGATTACTTATAAAATAATGTGTTGTTGGAGTTGTGACCCACCGAGACGGTAGAATTTGATTGTGGACCGATTGTGTGCAAAGAAGGCTGCAAAAAAAAGAACTAAAATTGGGGTAAGTAACCCTTTTTGCACTTTGAGTTGTATTTTCTAACCCTAATAATTTCTAGTGTGGAAACTAACCTTTTTTTTTATGACAGTTTGTGTTGACGACAATTTATGTTGATGACAGTTTGTATTGATGACAGTTTGTATTGATGACAATTTTTTGTTGATGACGGTAATTTTCATTGATGACAATATTTTTCGTTGATGACAGTAATTTTCGTTGATGACAGTAATTTTCGTTGATGACAGTAATTTTCGTTGATGACAATAATTTTGTGTTGATGACAGTTTTGCCTTTTGATATTTTTACATCATATTTGATTATAATTTTTGTCATCGTTTTTATTAATATTGTCATAGCAAGATAAATTGTCATCCGACGACATAAATTGTCATCCGACGACAAGAATATTTTTCAGTCTTTGTCATCGAATTAACAAATTTTATCATATTTTTCTTTGACACAAACGTTTTAAAATAAATAAAGTGTAATACTAAAGTGTCATCCACTGGCAAATTAATTTAAATCATCATTATTTAGTCAAATTAAAGTGTCATCCACACTATTAATATTATCGTCGTCCAAAAAAATCACATTATTAAATCAAATAAATTGTCATCAACACCATTGAAGTGTCATCCAAACAAATTGATAAAACTGTCATCCAAACAAGAAATCAATCCATTAAAACTCAAATAAGGTGAATTCAAATCCATTTTGATAACATACAAACTGTCATCAAACTAATACAAATCTATCATCAAGTTGTATTACAAACTCGTGGTTGCTAGATCTAGCGTAACAATTTGTCATCAAACTAATGCAAAATTTGTCATCAAACTAATGCAAAGTCTGTCATCAAACTAATGTAAAGTTTGTCATCAAGAGTCGTATTACAAACCTGTGATCGAGCTCCTCTAGAGACGGATCGCACCGGACGTCGTCCTTGGACTGCAACCGTATTACAAAGCTGCTTCACTCACCACCTACATAACCACCTTCAATTATCAAGGTCAGTTCCTCCGACAAATGCCTCAAATTCGGTAGCCAATATTCATCGTTAAATCCTTCACAATCTGTCGCACACGTCAACCGGAGCTCCTCCGCCTCCTCTCCATGGACGCATCATGGTCTTCGAATCCGAGTCCCTCCTCCAGTCCAACTCCTAGCCGCATGAGATCCCGCTCGGCGAGGTAATCGTCTACAAATAGAATCTTGATCTCCCTCCGGATCTAACACCGCAGATCTACGAGTGCTTCCCGACGAATCTAGGAGAAACCAGATCTGGTCGCACGCGGCCTCCGGCTACCACAGAAACGCCTCTGGAAACAATGTCGATGCTGTCAGGCGAGGAGGCGGAGGAGCCTTTAAGCCGAATCCAGTGGGAATCTCCGCCGCACATGAGGACGAGGAAGATGAGTTTTACTCCCCTAGAGGCTCTGCAGGCGGCCGGGAGAGCTCCTCGAAGACAGAGAGGAGGCTTGAAGACTGAGAGAAGAAGAGACGAAGCTTGAGGCTTGAGAGAAGAAGAGAGGAAGAAGAAATGAATGCGGCGGCTACGGGAGAGAAGAAACTATTAGGTTTAGATTAGGGTTAGTTATCACTCTCTTTTAATATGAATGTTATTTTCCACTCCACATACACAATTAAGGGCAAAGGGCCCGTATTGCGAAAAAAGAATAACTATATGGGCCGGCCCATACCAATAAGTGGCGGTGGATTTTAATGAAATGAGGGGGGCAGACACAAGGGGGGAGTGACGTAACTTTGGGCTTGAGGTTTTGTTGTCAGGAGTTCTTGTAGTTAGTTAGTTCTTGTTTTAGGTTTTGTTTTGTTGTTCGTTGTTCTTGTTTTGGAGGGTGGAACCGCAGGCAGAGCTTTTCATGTGGAATTTCTTTGCCTCCGTTTGTTTGATTGAAGACGATGTTTATTGTTCTAGCTTGGATCAACTTGGATTATTTTCATCACTTAGACTAAGTTTTCTTATCTCCTGTCTTTATTGAATAACTCATATGTTGATTGCTAGTTTAAATCTTCCGGATATGTCTTCGATCATGCTTGGTTAAATTCCTAGTTATAAGGTTATGGTGATCCAGACAATGCGTATGTAAGTAGAATTATATGTTTGCCTGAATTGAAATAATATTTTATTCGTTCCTAGATGTTTTATGCTCATTCTAGCTTAGACTGATTGGATCCTATTGACGTTTGAGACTCAAAGGTGAAGACACTAATAGGTAGTTAGGTAAAGTTTGAGACTGAAAGGTGATAACTCCTACCGGAAACCTAGGAATTGAACTTGAGTGTTATTTGTGCGAAAGCGACTTAATTACACTTGAGGATACTAAGTCATCATAGATGTTCTAGGTTTAGATAGATTTAGCGGAGCGCGACAGCGAATGTTATTTCAGTTTATTCCTAGACTCTAAGAGCGTTAATGAGTTTGAATGAGATTAGTTCTGCACGACAGTGATTGTTAGTTAGTTCAAACATGTTTACTATCGTCTGAAAGGAGTTAGTAGATTACCCTAGAAGTCTTACCTTCAAATAACTGGACTAGATTCTGGCAAAGTGTGATTTTATTTACTGAAGCATTGTTGCGGTGATCCTTAACCTTAGACACATTTATCCATATATTTTTATTTGTTTTATTTGTTATTCCTAGTTAGCTTAGTTATAGTTTATCTAATCCATATCCATTCGACCTAACTCACTGGTAGCATTTCAATTAATATTACATTGGTCACTGTTGATTACGAGATTAATATTTGCTTGAGAATGTTACAAATTGTGTTCATGCCTACTAACTACAGGATTGTGTAGTCTTGTTCTTTGGTTTGCTTGGTATTTGTCATGTGCAGTGTAAATCAAAGAGGAAAGCTGATGAAATTTTCTGCACTTGTACTGATTGTTGCGATGCCGAGCCAAATCAAATGTATAAATGCCTTATATCTTTGGTGAGTTTCTCTTCCTTTATTATTTTATTTCTTCATTGGAGACAATGTAGAATTTAAGCTCGGGGGAGGGTTAATTGCATGTGTAGACTCTGTTTGCATTTTAGTGTTAGTTTTTCATTCCGTTTGCATTTTAGTGTTAATTTTTCTTTTTTTTCTCATGCATTTCATATATCATGCATTGCATTTGCATTATATTTTAGGTGTTTGATATGATTTCCGGGCTTTGCATTATATCATGCATTGCATTTGCATTTTAGTGTTAATTTTTTTTCTCATGCATTTCATATACCAGAAGCGAGTCGCGGCGAGCCGACCAGTCGAGGCGAGGCGATGCCTCGTAATGTTCAGTCGAGGCGAGTCGATGCGTGGATGCGAGGAAGAGGAAGGAGGGAGGAAGACGGCGTGTTCTGTAGGGAAGAAGGAGGAAAGAAACGAGATGATGTGAAGAAGGAGGAGGAAGGAGTTAGGGAAGGAGTTAGGGAAGGAGGAGGAAGAAGGAGAAGAAGATGACGGCGCATATATTTCACAAGGGTTAGTTACCCTTCGTTTGAAAACCCGGGTTACTTACCTTTGGTAAGTAGCCAAACCGGGTTACTTAACTCGTTTTTTGGGATTTTAATGAAATGAGGGGGGCAGACACAAGGGGGGAGTGACGTAACTTTGGGCTTGAGGTTTTGTTGTCAGGAGTTCTTGTAGTTAGTTAGTTCTTGTTTTAGGTTTTGTTTTGTTGTTCGTTGTTCTTGTTTTGGAGGGTGGCACCGCAGGCAGAGCTTTTCATGTGGAATTTCTTTTCCTCCGTTTGATTGAAGACGATGTTTATTGTTCTAGCTTGGATCAACTTGGATTATTTTCATCATTGAGACTAAGTTTTCTTATCTCCTTTCTTTATTGAATAACTCGTATATGTTGATTGCAAGTTTAAATCTTCCGGATATGTCTTCGATCATGCTTGGTTAAATTCCTAGTTCTAAGGTTATGGTGATCCAGACAATGCGTATGTAAGTAGAATTATATGTTTGCCTGAATTGAAATAATATTTGATTCGTTCCTAGATTTTTTATGCTCATTCTAGCTTAGACTGATTGGATCCTATTGACGTTTGAGACTTAAAGGTGAAAACACTAATAGGTAGTTAGGTAAAGTTTGAGACTGAAAGGTGATAACTCTTACCGGAAACCTAGAAATTGAACCTGAGTGTTATTTGTGCGAAAGCGACTTAATTACTCTTGAGGATACTAAGTCATCGTAGATGTTCTAGGTTTAGATAGATTTAGCGGAGCGCGACAGCGAATGTTATTTCAGTTTATTCCTAGACTCTGAGAGCGTTAATGGGTTTGAATGAGATTAGCTCTGCGCGACAGCGATTGTTAGTTAGTTCAAACATGTTTACTATCGTCTGAAAGGAGTTAGTAGATTACCCTAGATGTCTTACCTTCAAATAACTGGACTAGATTCTGGCAAAGTGTGATTTTATTTACTGAAGCATTGTTGCGGTGATCCTTAACCTTAGACACATTTATCCATATATTTTTATCTGTTTTATTTGTTATTCCTAGTTAGCTTAGTTATAGTTTATCTAATCCATATCCATTCGACCAAATTCACTGGTAGCTAGGTGTGGGCATGGGTGGTTAACCGGTGTTTTGGTTAACCGACCTTCGGTTAACCATTCTTTCGGTTAGTGATATAGGCATACTGTAAACCGTACCGTTAACGTCGGTTAACCGTCGGTTTCGGTACGGTTAATCGGTTAACCAAATAACCATAATATTAAAATACTTATATACATGTAATTTTTTTGGGTGTAAAAACTGTAATCAACATACTTAAATAACGGCATCACTTGCATTAACTGAAATTAAAAACCAATAAAACATAACACTAGCATAACTTAGCATTATCCTCCAAACAAAAGCTAATAAAAAACTTAATAACGACATAAATTGTATGCAATGCCCTGTAAACCGAAACTCCAACACTAAAATAACTTTGCATGCTTCATCAAACAAGCTAATCATTTGTCATAATCATTGGTTGCTCCACCGTCAAAAAATCCATGCCTATAATTAAATAAAATAGTGTAAATTAGACTTGTCATTCCAACTATGAGGCGACTGTGAACTTCGGCTTTAGATGAATTAAAAGGGGGAGATTTAAAAAAATTTGTTTTTATTATTATACAATAAATAAGCAGCGTTATATTGAAGCTTTATTAATTAATACTAATATCATAGTAAAAGGGTAGATAGGGGAATGTAAGAGTGTGAGTTTGTCTAAGATCAAGAGTTTACAAAGCATCTTTGCCCTTTTCTTTTTTATTTATTGTTTTAAATTAAAACAAGAAGTATATACTTAAATCTATTACACTTAACTTATTTAATTATATAGTTCTAATTTTAAAAATATATTATATGTGTATATATATATTCTCGGTTAATCGGTTAACCAAGGTTAGAAAAACTCAAAACCGTAACCATACCAAATAACCGTAAAATGTTTCGGTTGGTTAACCGTAACCGTAAGTCGGTTTTTCTTCGGTACGGTTAACCAAGAATGTGATCGGTTTTCCGGTTTTTCGGTACGGTTTTTCGGTTACGGTTTTTTGTGCCCACCCCTACTGGTAGCGTTTCAATTAATATTACATTGGTCTCTGTGGGATCGACACTTGACTACTACAACTGACCCCGTACACTTGCGGGTACGTTTTAGCCACATCAGGCCCCCAAACGTCACAATGTATCAAATCAAAGATGCCATCGGCTTTATTAGAACTCAAAGGAAAACTGTTACGGACTTGTTTTGCCTTAAAACAAACATCACATGGCTCAATAGCAATATCTCTGCGAACAATACGACCCACCGCAGGGATAGGAGACAAAGAAGACAAAGACGGATGTCCCATTCGTTTATGCCAAAGAAACAAAGAAGCGGAAGACGAAGTTACTGAATGACAGGCTCGAGCAGCCGAGCCTAATGTGTGAAGCCAGTATACACCCCCTTGTTGCTCACCTACTCCAATCACCGTTCGTGAAGTACTCTCTTGAATCACACACATCCTGTCTGTAAGCAAAGCCAAATACTTCTTTTCTTGAAGAAGTTGAGAGAAAGAAATCAAATTGTAGTCTAATTGAGGAGTATACAACACATGACTTAGAGAGATATCAGATACTGTCAGAGTGCCTTCCTCAGTTGCTGCAGCAAAGCGATTATCCTGTAACTTAATAGATACCGGTGATACGGGTACAATATTCCGAAGCAAAGATCGATCACATGTCATATGAAACGATGCTCCTGTATCTAAAATCCAATTAAAAAACATACCAGAGGAGTGGTCAGGCATGGACTGAAACATGGCGACAACAGTATTCCATTGATCACCATTGAGGGTCGGCCCTATGATTTCGCGGTCCTCTCGATTGGGTTCGAAACGAACCTGAGAAGATAATCTTGAACAAACAGCAGAAACTGTTGCAGAGGAAAATCCGCGCCCGCGGATTAGAGTACTGGACGAGTCTGAAGCGCAGCTGCTGAACTCCGAAGGGTCTCTTTGCCCAATAAATGTTGATCTGAGTCCATCGGAATAACGAATCAAGTGATAACACTTGGATATATCGTGGCCACAAAGGGTACAAGATGATTTATCTAGATAAAAAGATGATACCGAAGTCGGATGCGCATCGGTGAACAATCCATCGAATATGCCGGACGTTTCCTTCGGGTCACTCATGATGAAAACGACAACGAGAGGTGTTAGACAAGGCCGGCGGCGGGGGATGAAGGCGGGGAGGGGTGACAACGATTTTAGGGTTAGGAAAAAAATTTAGAGCTTAACCTGCTCCGATACCATGAAACAATTATGTTTTGGGGAAAATATTGTGTGTCTTCATTAGCCTCTAAAGGGCATATATATATACCTAGATACAAGAAAGAAGGTTCATCAAAAAAAAAAATACAAAAAAGATACAAAAGGCAATAATATAAACATTATCAATTAATACTAATATATCTCTAATAATTATAGCAAATGAATATTGTACATTTTAGCAATTGCTATTTTTGCCAAGTCAAACAACCCCAATAACAAATGCTAAAATTTTGCTATTTCCTAGCATAATTTCAACATTTTCATGCTATATTAATTTATTTGTTAAATAAAAAATCAAATACTCTTTTGACACATCATCAACTTTGCTATAAGGATTGCTATTTTGATTGCTAAATTTAGCAATTGATTTGACAATTCAAAACATCTCTAAAAAAATATTCTTACTAATACTATTGGTGTTTGATTTTTGCTACAAATTTATTATTTCCATTATAGCAAGCTATTGGAGATGCTTTAGCTTTGTTTATTTCTCCTCTTTAGATCTCTTGTAACACATCTTCTCGATATGGTTGGAGAAGGATGCGCTCATCTAGACCTCTCAGACCACCCTGCAATGGGAATATACTAGATCGATTGTTGTTGTAATACCGTCGGCAAATCATATATATTATATTGAAAGGTTTCATTAAGGCAAATGATCTATTGTGAGTAACCATAGTTTATGCCGGGAATCCAAGATCAACTTAAAACAAAAAACAAAGTTAAACATCAAGATCCAAGGATATCAAGGGGGGCATTGAAGCAAGCTATAGTTGTGTTGAATTTAGCCAAGATTGGTATGGGAAAAATAAATATTAATACATATCATTTTCCTACATACTAGAATCTTAAACACACATTCAAACGTACAATATGAAAATTATACATTTTCTCAAGAACATATTATTTCCCTTCCCCTCTTCTCCTTTTTTCCCACAATAAACACAATTCTCATGACTCTCTTGGGCCATCTCATCGTCCAGGAAGCTGCTCTTCATAATGTGTCGTCAAGAATGGTGGACAACAAGAGCTCGTGAACAAACCCCGACCTCCTTGCTCTCTCTTCTTGATCCTTGATAGACAAAGGTGGTGATTTGACATTCCTATCACCATTAACAAAAATTATTTCAAATGATTGGGGATAAAATCATAAAACCCAGAATTTTTGTTGCCACTGATTCACGTACAAAGAGAAAAGGAGAGATGGAAAGATGGAGCATTGGTGATAACCATTGGCCGTGAAATAGGCAATTTCAAGAGCAAAAGATCCAACGAGTTCTCTGTATATGTCGAATGTTGTCACTGGATCAGCAGATCCTCCAACTTCACTGTTTGTCTTCAATCCATATCATCTTATGACAGAGATAGTTAACAGCAAGTAATTTAAATTGTTCCACAATTAAAAAAAAAAAGACCAAAGGATCCATGCTACACTTGTATAAGTGAGTGAATAACATATGGTATTTCTTCATGTAGAATCTAATCTTTCAGTGAGCAGCCTCCTTTTTGACAGGTAATCAGTAATCCTCGTAAATTTCAGCATGTATTTGTAAAACTATGTGGTGGTACATGAATCAGGGGAGCTCCCATGTACACAGCACACGCTCAAATATCAATTTTCAGATGGTGTGCTAAATTACATTGTACAGGCAACATAATTTATCAAAGAACACTGCCAAAATCTCTAAAGGCGAGATCTTGATAGTTAAGGCCAGGAATATATGTTGGTCTCTTCATCGAAAGTGCCAAGCATAGATTTTCATCTCCTTATCACCGTATGACAGTGATTTATAAAAACATTCTGAAGAACCAAAATATCTAAGGTGCTTGTTTGTTTGAAAACTATTCTGTCAAGCATAGACTCCTTTTATGTATACATTTAAAAAACAGTTTAACATGAAAATAAAAGAATATGAATCAGCAGCAAAAACCAGAATTTCGTACCTTTTTAATGTGCTCTCATCTTTTCCTTTCTCCATAAAGGTTGAATCAGCCGAAGAATGAGGTTGCAAATTCACATGCTCGTCAGTCATTGGTAATATAAAAGATGACAGCAGGGAATCAGGAACCGCACTGTTTGAAGATGCTATATAGGAAGACCCCAACAGGGACTGCAAGTTGCCTTCCCGAAGTTCCTTCCTCAACATTGAAAGGGTGGAATGTGAACCACCTTTACTAGATCTCCTCTTGCGCTGCATGTAACCATTAGTTAAGGAAAATCTGAACTCAGACATGTCATCATTAAAATATGAATGCCCTTGTTTTAGCTTAATGAGTTTCCAGGGTGTAGGAAAGAGTTGATTATATTTAAATTTGAATCATGAGAAATCAAGAAGAAAGGATATTTTAAAAACACTTCCATGTTGAAGAGTGATATGTGCAACCATGTCGACCCCTACCCTCATAGCACAAACTGGACATACCTTCAGATGAACAGAGTAAATGATTAGTATATATATCCTCAAATGTCCTAAAACAGTTGAGAGAGAAGCACTGAAGATAAAAATAAACGATAATAGAAAATAGGTCTGTACAAGGACCCTGGCGAAACCCACTCCTCCAAAACTCATTAAGGACGTCAACAATGTCACATTGCTTAAGATAGTTGGTACTATATATCCTCAAATGTCCTGGAACATTTGAGAAACTTGAGATGAGAAGGATTCACATAGACATCATAATAACTTTTTCCCTCATAGAATACCTGTGAAGTGGCAAGTCTGTCCCAAGATGCAAAACTTAACCTCTAGATCTATAGATTGTACAGGCGGTTTAAAATCACCATGGTTACCTAAATTATCCTACTCAAATCACAGCTAAACTTCTAAGGTACTTGTTTCCTTCCACCATTTTCAACAGACCCAGATGAGTACCATATATGTATCTCATTCTCTATCTGAAACCCCCACATGCTTAAAGCAGTTCAACCACTGATCACCACTTTTCTTTTTTTAACTCCATATCATAATCATGAGGCCACTCATCAGTGATGACAGTATCTCACAGTAGAAAATCATAACAACCCAAGAAAACACATCTACACAGGTATACTTATAGGTAGAAATTCGGATCCCCCTCTACTTAGAAATATTATTAATTCAACCACTTGAATTTATCTTGTCGGGCTATCAATCAGAAAATAAAGCAAATGTCATGAATTCACAAACCGACTAAAATAAGCTTGTAAATTTCAGATGCAAGTATGAAAATTAACTAAGAAAACATATGAGTGACCAAAAAGAAGAAAACTTTGAGAAAATTACCCCATTCTTGGCCTCTACAGGGTGGTCGTCGTCAATATGACAGCACAAGCCAACGATGTCGAAGAAGTCGGAACAAAAGGGGCACGGAAATTCCTCCCTTATATCATCATCCCCATCGATTTCCTCTAACCCCAAGAACAAATCTGGAGAAACAAAAAGTAAATCAGGGTTGTGAAAACTGTGAGTAGAAGAGAAAAGGGGGAAATTGAAGGGAGACCTGATCGAGATTGCAGGGCCGATTGATAACGCTTGGAGAGAGAAGAGAGGCGCGCGCTCCATGAATCGGCATCCATTTTGATTTCGGGAAATTGATGACCGACTTAGGGTTTGAAGAAACGTGGTAAATTCTTCGGATTCAGAGTCCGAAGCTTTCAAATCTCGATCTGGAAAGGGTAATTTGGAAGAATATGAGAGGAGGTGAGGATTAGAGGGAGAAGGTGAAGGTGGCAGATGGGGATTGTTGAATCAGCGAAGAAGAGGAGTTGAAAGAAGAGGGATGATCCAACAGACAAGCCCTCACCTGAATAATATCCCACTCTTTCACTCTAATAATTCATACTTACTTCCTTTAATTTCTCGACAAAAAAGATTGTGAATCAAAAACAAAGAAAATAATACATGAATTTTTACAAGCTAATAAAAGGTATCTATTATACATAAACTATACCTAAATCATCCGTACGAATGATCTTGAAGAAATCCCGAGGAAGAAGAGTCTCGAATTTGGGGATAGAAGATCGATCCTCAAGCTTTCAATTTGGTGAGGTAGAGCGGCCTCGTTCCATCTGAAAATGTCAGCTCGAAGTTCTTCAATGTTAAATTCCTTCTTGGCAAGGAAGTCTGCAACTTTGTTGCATTCCCTAACAACATGAAACACCCTACAAACATCAAAGAAATTAAGCAATTTCTTGATGTCAAGGACAAACGAACGAATTTCTCATGAGATTTTCCAGGAATACCTAATGCACTTGATAAGGGCCAAGTTATCTCTTTCAATAACAAGTTTTTTAATTTTAAGTCTGATGACAACCCTCATGCCTTGCAAGAGAGCAGGAGTCTCTGAAACTAAAATAAAAGAGTCAGGAATCCTAAGTTGGTCAACAAAATTAATGCGTCCAAGTGAGTCCCGAATGATAATTACAATAAAAGAAGCAGAGCTAGGTTTCTTCGAAGCATCAAAATTCAATTTGTAAATACCATCTGATGGTGTTTTCGAGGCAACATTGATCCTTTTTTTCTTATTAACCACTTTATTTTACCAAGGGAAGAGGCAGAGTTAGCGGTTTCCCACCCAATATATTCAGAATAGGCAGAGGCTGCAATTTGTTCAGGAATGAGGTGTAAGTGTTTTTGGTCCTTTCTAAAGATAAGATTATTACGGGAGTTCTAGGTGAGCCACCAACAAAAGAAAGCCAGGTTACTCTTCAGGGAGGAATCCACGAATAATTTAATCGAGTTTTTAAAATCAGACGAGAAGGGCAAATCCCAATTCAGGTTGACTTTAGAATCAATATTGTTGAAAACTGCTTTGGTAAAAGGGCAATTGAAGAAGAAAGGATTATCACCCTCATCGGTCGTTTCACATAAGCTACAAGTAGAATAGATTCTATGATAGGCGCGATTCAGTTTTTCCGTTGTGGGAAGGCAACCAGCAAAGGCTTTCCAAACAAAATTATGTATTTTAGGAGGAAGTTTTTTATTCCAGAAGATGTTGGTATCAAGCGTAGGGGTGTTAGCAGGTCTCAACAGGTGGTAAGCCGTTTTAACCGAGAAGGAGCCATCCTGGGATGGAGTCCAAAGAACCTGATTAGTGAACTGAGTGTTTGGAATGCGGATAGCCACAATTTTTTTCAATAATGATTTTCCAAAGGAGTTTAAGTTGGAAGGCTACATTGTTGTCCCAGGTTTTACGTTGCCCAGACCTCCTAGGGCTTTTGGTGTACATATCGAGTCCTAGTGGAGAAGGCTGCGACTAGAAGAGGATGTTTTATTCCAAAAAACTCTTTATTAATATCATCAATTTCTTCACAAACACCTTTGGGAAGAAAAAAGCTTTGCATAAGATAATTATCTTTAGAAGAAAGGTTCGTCTGAATAAGTAGTGCTCGTCTAGCTTGGGAAAGCGAATCAGCTTTCCACTTAGATCTACGTTTCTTCAATTCCGAGATAGCATCCTCAAACATATCTTTGCTGACTCTACCTTGAAGGATGGGGATTCCAAAATATTTTTCCATTTTCGAGGTGATAGGAATATTCATAGAAGAAGCCAGGGAAAGGGTCAGATGTTTCGAAACATTTTTGGAAACCTGGAGCGAACTTTAATGAAAGTTGATATACAGTGTGCTTTGTTTGGAAAATCTCTTAAGAAGGTTTTAAGAAAATTCATATTATCATGACAGACATTGCCAGAAGGATTGCATCATAAGCAAACGTAAGAAAGGGAATACGGTGACCATTATTAGGGATTTAAATTCCTACTTTCGGATTACGGCGAGAGGCTTTGATATAAAGTTGTCGAGCCATGAATTCCATGGCGATGACAAATAACGCAGGGGCCAGTGGGTCACATTGAAGGACCCCACAAGAAGGCTTAAATTCTTTACGTGGTTGATTATTAACCAGGACAGAGAAGGAGGCAGTCTTAAGACAAGAAGAAATTAGGGAGATCCACTTGGTGCAAAAGCCAAATTTTTCAAGGACATTACAGGGGAAATCTCAATCAAGTCTGTCATAGGCCTTTTCCATGTCAAGTTTAAGAGCCATCCACCCAGTTTTACCTTTAGTATTTTTATGAAAAGAGTGAAAGATCTCATGGGAAACAAGAATGTTATCCTGAATTAAACGCCCTTCGACAAAGGCTCCTTGATGGGGAGAGATAATTTTCTGAAGCAAAGGTTTAATGCGATTGGCTATAACTTTGGTGATAATTTTATACGAGGAATTACAAAGACTAATAGGTCTTTAATGATTGATAGAAATAGGCGAGACATTTTTAGGGATAAGGGCTATGAAGGAGTGATTGATAGCTGTAAGTAACTGTCTAAAGTGAAAAAAGGCTTTGGTTGCATTGAGTAAGGAGGTCTTTATGGTATTCCATTATTTTTGGTAGGAATCGATGGGGAAACCATCAGGTCCAGGAGTTTTATCTGGAGGTTGGTCAAAGACGGCCGCTCTGAGTTCAGATTCTGAGGGTGGTTTAACAAGGTTTAGATTATCTTCCTCAGTATTGAGGCAAGGAATAACGTTGAGAAATTTTGAATAGATAGTGAATCTATTGGACAATTCCTGTGAGATAGCCTCTGAAATTCCATCTTGGTCATAGATGGTAAATCCATCTTTGGTACGGAAAGAAAGGATTGCTTGTTTAGCCGTTCTTATCTTAGAGATAGAGTGGAAGAATTTGGTATTGCGATCCCCATTCATCATGTGTTTGGTTTTAGCTCTACGTCTCCAGTATTCAGTTTGAAAGCTAAGAAGTTTAGAATATTTGGTAGAATGGATAACAATGCTATTAATAGTAGCAATATCTCCAGGGTTGTTCATGAATTATAGATGGAGGGACTGAAGCTTGTTTTCAGTATTTCTAAGTTGAATAAAGTTATTTTGGTTGTTATCTCTGGCCCAAGCTCTAGAGAAGAGCTTTAAAAGCTTAAGCTTAGAGTTGAATTTAAACAAGTAGGAGCCATGGAATTTATACCTCCAAATTTTAAGAACCAATTTAGAATAGGATGCTTTTAGGGACCAAGCACTCTCGTACCGGAAGGGAAGTTTGGATGTGGGATTATTTGTATTATGGGAAAAGGTTATAAGAGCGTGGTAGTGAAGGGGTGATGATTAACAATGAAGTTGGGGATAATGGGAATGATCAAAATTGTGGATGAGAACTCTATCGAGTCGTTCCAAAATGTTGTTTTGCATGTTATGGGATTTCCTCTAGGTAAACGGGAAGCCTGAGGTTTTAGTGTCAGATAAATCAAATTCAGAGATAAACTTTTGAAGCCTGGAAAATCTCGACGAGTAAACTGGAATCCCACCAATTTTATCCATAGGGGAGAAGAGCTCATTAAGATCTCCAATAAGGATAACTGGTAGGTTTAGGTTAACAATAATACTTCTAAGGAGATCCCAGAAAGCAGGTTTATCTGTTTCACGTGAAGGAGCGTTAACAAAAATGATAATAATGTCAAGTTTCTGAAGAGTATAATTAGGGACAATAAGGTTACTGTGAATTTGATTTACCAAGAGATTTTTCATTTTGAAGGTATTTTTGGTGAGGAGCCAAATACCACCTTTGTGGGGTTTCATTTTATGTTGAGTCAATGTTGGGCGGACTGAAAAGTTTTCCTAAAGGCACATCTTGTGGTAGAGCTCGACTGCGCGCTCAACACCTTTTAGTTGCGTTGAGTGGGGTTGCTGCTGTTGTAGCTGGTGAGTTATTAACCTCCATTACATGCCTGATTAACTTGTGGTTAGCTGGTAATTGTCCTGCCGTTCTGGGTGAGTATATTGCAAGTGCTCCCCTTACACCATTAGTTAAGCCTGGTGGTGGTTTACGACCCATTGCTGTCGGTACTATATGGAGGAGGTTAGTGTCAAAATTAGCAGCCAGAATAATTGGGAAAGAGATGGTCAGTTACTTGGGTGATCACCAATTTGGCGTTGGCATTCCTGGTGGTGGTGAGGGCATATTGCATTCTGCCAATAGGCTAATAGAAGTGAAAGTTAACCAAAACGATATGGCAATGCTGCTTATTGATTTTACTAATGCCTTTAACCTTGTTGATAAAACCACCCTTATTAAGTTAGTGAGAGACAAGTGTCCAGCAGTCTCCAGGTGGGTCGAATTTTGTTATGCTCAACCGTCAAGATTGTATTATAGGGACGTTATTCTCTTGTCTGCACATGGTGCTCCCTTAGGCCCTCTCCTATTTGCCTTGCCATTACACCCATTAGTGCAGAAAATTGGTTCACATTGTATGCTCGACCTCCATCCTTGGTACTTAGATGATGGCACTTTGATTGGTGACACTCTTGAACTATCTAAGCCTTTGAGGATAATACAAACAGAGGGTCCTTGATACGCTGCACTTTGTATAGCGTAACTAGAGATTATTACATTAGTTTAGGAGTATTATCATATGTGTTTCGAGTCATTATTATGTTCTGAGATATTTATTAAGAAGTGAAGAAATGAAGATCAGAACCGAAGAAGATTGAAGACTTGACGAATGAAGAAGCTTCTGCGACGCCAACCGCGATCGCCACTACCATCCAGGCGATCGCCATCATTCAACAGAAGGCGCGGACGAAGAGTTTCTGAAGACCGCGACCGCGGATTACAACCCGCGATCGCGGGTATTGCGCTGATGCGTGGACTGGGCTGGATGTTGTGGCCCATTTAATAAGAAGCAAGCAGCTAAAATCATTAAGTCGAGCCTACGTTTCCTTGCTTGCTTGTTTTTGTGTTATATTATTTCTTTTCCTTTTCTTTTATTATTTCGTTTAGGATATATCTTTTACCATATATTTTTAGGGTTAGTCTCTATTTAAGAACCCTAGCCTTTATCATCTTTTCCATCAGACAATTTAGTTTTGCAACCATGAGCAGGAACTAATCTCCATTGTTTTGCTTAGCGGTTGAAACCTTCAGTTATTAAGTTGTGAGATTTCTAAACTCTTGTTCTTTTCCTATGGGTTTGTATTAATTCTCTTGTTCTTCATCTATTGAATTCTATTAGTTTTGCTAGCTTGATCACCTAGTTTGATTGATAGTTTTCTATTGCTAGACTAGGAATATACGGTGGAATTCCTTGTCATTGTAACACTCATATCTGCATGATCTGGTAGTTGATTGCTTTTATGAAAAAGAATTGATTGCATGTTAATACTTGACGGTTGTAAGTTATTGCATGCATCCTTATGATTCTTGTGCCCTTTGCTGCTATTTCATCTAATCTTGAGAGGTTTCCCTGATTGCTGAATAGTAAGTATTATCAGGACCGGTTGGCCTGCTGATATATTAAAGATTGGAATAGGAACATTCCCTAGGATTGAATAGAACTTGAGATAAATCTATGATCAACTTGATTGACTGTTGTGTGGATACTTGCTAGGTGAAACCCCTTCTCATCATATTCTCACCCAAACTTCCTCTGCTTGTTACTGGTTACTTGTGTGTTCTTGCAATCAAACCTCCCCCCCTCCTTTGGTTACTTGTTACTAGTTGATATTTCACTTGACTGCATTGATTTGGTGTTTTGATTCCCTTGGGTTCGACCTCTACTTACTTGCTATACTCTAGTTAGTGTTTAGGGTTTTCTTTGATTTGGCACTACGACTTTAGCCTCATCAAATTTGGCGCCGTTGCCGGGGAATTGAAATTTTCTGATTCTGTGTTGATTGTGAAATTATCAACTGTTTGGTGTGAACCTTTATGGTTCAGACTCATGCTACTGATTCATCTCTTGTTTCCTTTGACCCAGAGATTGAAAGGACGTTCCTTCGTAACCAAAGAGCAGCTCTGAACCAAGAGAACGAGATGGGTGATCGACATGGACCGCCATTGCCTACTATGAGGCAACTCACTGCCCCAGACTTAAACCAACAACCTTTGGCAGTGAGGTTTCCTGAGATTGAAGAAGGTGTGAATTTTGAACTAAAAGCTGGTTTAATTCATGAGCTACCACACTTCCATGGCTTAGCAGGAGAAGATCCCAACAAACACTTGGCTCAATTCCATGCCATATGTTCTAGTATGAAGCCAAGAGGTGTTACTGAGGAGCAGGTCATGCTGAGAGCTTTCGGATGTACTCTGAAAGACGCTGCGGACGATTGGCTCTATTATCAAGCTCCATGGAGTATTGATACATGGGCTAAGATGAAAAAGGTCTTTTTAGAGAAATATTTTCCAGCTACAAAACTGAGCAGCTTGAAGAAGGAGATCACGAATCTTCAACAACACTCAACTGAGAGTCTCTATGAATATTATGAGAGATTCAAGAAGCTTTGCTCAAGCTGCCCATTCCATAGTTATACTGACCAAGATCTCCTTATGTACTTATTTAGTGGCCTGATTGATGAGGATCGTCGAGTGGTGAATGCATCCTGTGGAGGTAACTTTTTAAGATTGACTATACCTTAGGCTACTGAAATGTTTGAGGAATTAGCTGAGAGCTCAAGGCAGTTTGGCAGTAGACAAGGACCCCACTCAGTCAAAGCAATTAATTCAGATCAATTACAAACTGACATGAATGAACTGAAAGATATGATGAAGTCTTTTATGCTGAAAAGTGATTCTCTTCATGATCCCAATGCTGAGGTAAACGCTGTTGGTGGATGGCAACCAAGACCAAGGTATGATTCTCATAATATTAATTATTAGCCACCTAGACCTCAGAATTCTATGACTGTTGAAGATATGATCAAGTCCTTATCTCAGACTGTGATGCAACAAAACGCTAAGACGGAATCAAGCATCCAAAATCTTGAAAATCAGTTGGGACAGATTGCTCAAGCTGTGAGTAAATTAGAGGCCAGGGAACCGGTAAGAAACCCGAAAGAGAACGTCAGTGAAGTGTTCTTGAGGAGCGGAAAAACGTTAAATGACTGTTCTGTGCCAAAACCGTGATCGCCATATCTGAGTGGCGATCGCCATGAGATTACAGAGAGCAAAACAGGATCTGCATCCCGACTGCGATCGCCATATGGAGATGGCGATCGCCATTCCACTCCAGAGGTTGCATCAGATTTCGACAACAATCCGCGACCGCGGATTTATACCCGCGATCGCGGGTCTTCTGCAGAAACATACATCTCTCGGCCGCGATCGCCAATAGCTGATGGCGATCGCCGGGAGACCCCTGAGTACATTGACGATTATGTTCTTCCAAATTCCCCCCCTCTGTTCTCTCAGAAGCCTGTTGTTCCCTTTCCTGAGGCGTTGAAGGATACTGGAAGACTGGATGACGACAAAGAGATCTTCGAAACCTTTAGTAGGTGTGAGGTAAACATTCCTTTGCTCAAACTGGTTAAGAGTATTCCTAGATTTGCTAAGTTTTTGAAAGAAGTTTGCACTATCAAGAGAAATCAAAAACTGAAAGGAAAGAAGAAAGTTGAAATAAGTGAACAAGTTTCTGCTGTGTTTCAAAAACGCATGCCTAAGAAATGTGGTGATCCAGGCATATTTAGCATTCCATGTGTGATTGGTGAAACTAAATTTGACAAAGTCATGCTAGATTTAGGTGCATCAATCAATGTTTTGCCTTACTCTTTGTATGAATCACTAGGCTTAGGACCTTTGCATAAAACAGGAACTGTTATTCAACTTGCTGATAGGTCTACTGTGTACCCGAAAGGGGTTGTTGAGGATGTTCTTGTTATGGTTGGTGATCTGATTTTTCCTGCTGATTTCTTTGTGTTAGATATGGAGCATGCTAATAATGTCACACCTATACTGTTAGGTAGACCTTTCATGAAAACTGCACAAACGAAAATTGATGTTAATAGCGGGACTCTCTCTATGGAGTTTGATGGGGATAAGGTGGAGTATAATATTTATGACATGGATCTCATTGATAAGAATTCTCTATGTGCTATTGATGTGATTAATCCTACTTGTAAGGATGAATTACAACCTGTTTTAGAGAATATCTTAGAGCCCCCAAAAGTAGATATTGTTTTGTCTACTAACATGCAGGAGTGTCAGGCTAAGTCAGAGCCTAAAGGTAAGCTCTCTTCACATCCTTTGGGAAATCGCCCTCCATTACTGACCTCGCCAGGCGAGATACCATTGATGTCTAGTGTGCAGGCACTTGATATTGAGCTTAAACAACCGCCTGATACGGTCAAGGAGGAGAAAGTGAATGAAACCACCTTCATTGCTAAAGACAAGGTGGTCAAGGTAAGAGAGACGAGATTTAAGGCGTTCCATGAGTGGTTTAAGAGAGAATTCAGACAAGAGACGGTTTTCACAAAGCCAAATGGCGTTAGTTAAATCTCTTGAGTTTCATGTCGAGCCACGACATAAAATAAGGCGCTACTCGGGAGGCAACCCGAGGTTTGAGTTTGTTTTTATTTGTTTTTGTTCGGTTTAATTTTCGTTTTAGTTTTTCTATGGACAGGAGGAAATCACCGAAGCTTAGAGTCAGCTACAGTCAGCAGTCAATCTCGCTGTAAGTCTTCTCTCCTGTCTAAAAAAAAAAAAACCGAAAATCCGAAAATCATTCCGAGAAAAAAATAATATATCGGATTAAAAAAAACTAGAGTGCAGAAAAAAATATGAGAGAAAAGAAAGTAAGGAGTTGTATTACATCAAGTTTGGTTTCATTAGTACTATCATTCTAGATCTACATTCGCTGGAGCTTAGCTTGTTGGTGACCATGTTCTTTGCAAGGAGTTGATTTGTTTGGGTCACTTTCTACATTGAAGGTATTCTTTCTTTTGCTTTAGATGAGCTATGCATTTTTGGATTACATTTAGTGCTCATCTAGTTTCTCATTCTACCACACTTTGAGTTTTATTGGAGGAAGGTCATCCGACCTTGTATGTGAGTCTTTTGTCTCCTTCCCTGGGTTCGTTTTTATGTCTTCCATTTCATTGAGGACAATGCAATGTTTAAGTATGGGGGAGGAGAATGTATTCACATGTAATTAATTGGAGTTGGTTGTATCTGCATGAGCTTATTGAATATATATATATATTGTATGAAAAAGCCACAAAAATTGAAAAAAGGCATACAAAATCCTTGGATAGCAAGATCTATGCAATAAGAAGGTGGCTTGACCGGCATTAGGCTGGGGCAAAAATAAGTCTTGAGTGATGTGAGTTTTGTGAGCCTGGAACAATTATTGAGTGGTTGAGATGAAAACCCGAAAGGGCGCCCAAGCAAGATGAGTGTTATAAAAAAAATTGAGTGTTTTTAGGATCTTTAGCATCTTGGCGTATGGAGACATAAGAAGGAGGCGTATAGGAGGATTCGGGTAGGCCAATTGGAGGAATAAGGTGTAGTTCTGGGTATGTGTTTATTTTATCACATTGTTCTTGATTATTGTTGTTGTGTTTTGTGTGTTTTGGAGGAGTTTATTGGTTATGTAATCACTAGGAGATATTCTTGTACTTCCTGAGGCTTTGAGTATTTTATTGTATGGGTAGCTTTTCTGTAAGTTACTCGGGACGAGTAAAAGTCTAAGTATGAGGGTATTTGATACGCTGCACTTTGTATAGCGTAACTAGGGATTATTACATTAGTTTAGGAGTATTATCATATGTGTTTCGAGTCATTATTATGTTCTGAGATATTTATTAAGAAGTGAAGAAATGAAGATCAGAACCGAAGAAGATTGAAGACTTGACGAATGAAGAAGCTTCTGCGACGCCAACCGCGATCGCCACTACCATCCAGGCGATCGCCATCATTCAACAGAAGGCGCGGACGAAGAGTTTCTGAAGACCGCGACCGCGGATTACAACCCGCGATCGCGGGTATTGCGCTGTGGGCTGGATGTTGTGGCCCATTTAATAAGAAGCAAGCAGCTAAAATCATTAAGCCGAGCCTACGTTTCCTTGCTTGCTTGTTTTTGTTTTATATTATTTCTTTTCCTTTTCTTTTATTATTTCGTTTAGGATATATCTTTTACCATATATTTTTAGGGTTAGTCTCTATTTAAGAACCCTAGCCTCTATCATCTTTTCCATCAGACAATTTAGTTTTGCAACCATGAGCAGGAACTAATCTCCATTGTTTTGCTTAGCGGTTGAAACCTTCAGTTATTAAGTTGTGAGATTTCTAAACTCTTGTTCTTTTCCTATGGGTTTGTATTAATTCTCTTGTTCTTCATCTATTAAATTCTATTAGTTTTGCTAGCTTGATCACCTAGTTTGATTGATAGTTTTCTATTGCTAGACTAGGAATATACGGTGGAATTCCTTACAAATGTTAAAATGAGTAGTTTTCTTTTTCATAGGATTGGACTTGTTATTCATCAATGGGTTGAGGCTCAGCTTGTTGCTCGGCTCTCAACCCATTTCTTGTAAAAAATCTTACATGTATATAATAAAGATGTTTCTTTTCATCTTAAAAAAAATAATAGAAACAAAAAAAAATAGTTTAGAATCTCTATATAACTACTAAAGCAAAACACATTTCTCTCATTCTAGCTATGTCATGTGACATACTCTTCATTCAGGTCATTCGTTTGTCGCAATTCTAGTGGTCATAATGTTTTACTATTTATTGTAATTTTCTTTAAAAAATTGATTAAATTTGGAAAATCATATGCACAAATATCATAAAAAGATTACTTAAGATATTTCAGATTACAAAAAGATTTTTATGTGTTAATTTTTTAGATTTTGACATGCCAATATCCTATTATGTTATTTTACAAATTTATAATTTTATTTTTATGATATGACATATCACAAAAAGATTGATAAAAATAAGAGAAAATATTATATTTTTGTGATGTGGTAGTCCTTTAAATTATATAATTTTATATGTGTTGAAATCAATTTATTTAAATTTGTTAAAAATTGACCAATGATAATTTTATCAAATTAGAGTTTTGTATAAAAACTGATTTATATTCGTTGTTTATTATATTTAAAATTTTAAAACTTAATCATGTATCAATATCATTTTGTGATACTAACTTATTTTCATATAAATTATATATAATATATAATATTACTTATTAATTATATCGAGTTATATAAATCTGCGTATGGCGCGGAAACTAGGCCACTGGCAATTAAAAGATTACTATTTTCATCAAATATGAGATATACTCCTTCCGTCCCCTTTTGATCTTCTCATTTGAAATGAACACATTTGTCGATGCACGTTTTGTTTCGTCAATATCTCTCGTTACAAATTAGCTAAAATTGTAAAATTTTGATATTGTTAAAGTACTCATTGATATGAATCAAACAAGATCACTCATGACTATATTTTACTTTGTACAATAGCCAAAAATGAAAAGATTCTCTACGATCACGAATAGTGTTAATAAAGCAAATGAGTGTTATATTTAGGGATAAAGAGAGGAGGCTTATATTTAGGATAGAGAGAGTAGTATGGTAGAAGACGATTCGAAAATCCAGCGCAAGCTGCAGAATGTTTGGTTAGTTGTGAGAGACATCCGCATAGCGAAGAGATATTAGAGTTTAGAGAAATGTGTCCGGAAATTGGAAAATAGAGAAAGAGATTGGGGAGACGACACGTCGACCTCTCACCCCTAAATTCCCTCCAAACGAATATTGGCGGGTGTCATACCGACTCTACTCACACTTCCTACTGCCACCTAAAGCTAAATTCCTCATATCACCTCCAATTTATCACTATTTCCGGATCTTCTCCAAACCTTTTACAAAATCCACATTGTCTACCATCTTTTCATTACGTATGTGTAAATTTTATAATCTTATATTAAATCAAACTTGTAAGATTTGAATAGCCTAATCTAGATAGATAAACCGTCTAATTTAGGGGAGTCTGAGTGTTAAATTTGTCTTTGGTGAAATAGTTTATATAGCATAGAATCCAAACACTGAATATCAAGATTAGGTTGCAAATTGGAATCCTAATTCCCACAACAACAAGTGCGGGGCATTTTGAAAACTGTAATAAAACATTGAGCATATAGTAGAAATTGGTGAGAGTGGAAGGGCATAAGAAGAAATTTGCAGAAATAGATTTATAGGGTTATGTGCCTTCCAAGCGGACCGCTCCAGTTCCACCGAGATTTCTGCGTCTATCTATATCCTCACTTTTTTAATTTGCGACTGATCATTCTCTTATTCTCAAGACTAGTGTTGTAGATCGTCATCATCAGACTTATCTCTCCACTTAACTACTGAACCACCAATACCCACAAAAGCCGTTGAATTCGTCCTGTTGTGCTTCCCAGATCGAAATGAATGAAAGCAGGAAATCTTGTGCTGATTGCAACGCTACACGAACACCCTTGTGGAGAACTGGCCCTGCAGGACCAAGGGTAATTCTTCTTCTTCTTTTATGGGTTTTTTGTTGCTAATTTTGTGTTCTGATTAAAACCCATGTTCTTCTATAATGGAGTTAATTTGTGTGTGCAGTCACTGTGTAATGCGTGTGGGATCAGATACAGGAAGAGGAAAGCATCAGAAGAAGGGGGTGAGAAGCAGCAGTCTAGTACTACTTCAACAACTTCGTCTTCCTGCTCGAGCTATGTTGGAGATGCAATTAAGAGAGAGCCAATCAAGAAGATGATGGTGTTTCAGAGAGAAGACTCCCCTTTAAAGAAACAGAGGAATGGAAGAGATGGAAATGGTGAAGTTGAAGAGGCTGCTTTTCTTTTAATGTCTCTCTCATGTCATCCTGTTTTTGCTTAATCACTCATTCCATTTCCACTCCCAACACTTGGATGTTGTTGGTTTTGTAATTAAAGGAGGTTACAACTTTTTTAGATTGACTTTTTGGGAACGAGGAACAAATGATTTAATCAAGGTGGTTCCTGCTGTATGGAATTTGTGGTGTTACTTAATGTTCTACGTTCTAGTCAGTCACGGATCTAAAATAAAATCTCCTTGCCGCTCAATATTTATATAATTTTTTTTAGACATAATCAAAATCAAGGTTTTTAAAAATAGTAACACAAAAATGCATTATAAAAAAGTTATTACTTTCGACACTACAAACGAGGAGGTAAATCTATCGTACGACTTTTCATATTTTGAAAATATTAAAGGATAAAAACATTATCAATGCTTCTAAAAATATCTTTTACAAACGGGGAGAAACCCATCTCCCATCTTATCACACAAATCAGACTTGACAATCTTCATGGAATTATGTACAGTCTGTTAAATGTAAATAACTCAATTTAATTGATATCAATTGAAATTTTCAACAAGTTCAACACTTCAAATAAATTAATAAATTTTAATTAAAATAGATATAATTATTCAAAGGACTTACAAATCAGTATTAAATCAGTATTATGTAATGTTATAAATCTCTAAAATTTAAAAATTATATAAAACTTAAAATTAATTAATTAGTAACAAACCTACAATTGAATGAAGATTAGGAGATTGGAGCCGTGGAGATAAAGAGTGCCGGCAAATTGGATTTAGTGGGTTAATTAAATTCTTGTTGGTAATGGTCTAATAGAGGGTTAGTGTATGCAATGCAGCATGCCGTCAAAATTGGCTCAAGTCCCAACACAAGAGAAGGTAAGTTTTTATTTGTTTTCCTTTTAAAAATGATGGAGGTGATACAATATCATTTCATTAACTCAAACGACAGCGTTTTGACTTTTTATAAGAAACAAAACAAAAATTGAAATAATACTAATCTCTTCTTCAACCTCCCGCTTATATCTCTGTAACTTTCAGATCTACAACTTCAATGGTGGCAATTTCGTCAATCGTCGTGGGGGCTCATCTCTACTGCTATACTGCTCGCCGGATCTCCGACCCCACGGACCCCACTGTAGATCCGCCTCTGGTTGTAGTAGTATTGGACTTGTATATTTATCGGTGGATCATGTCATTTCTTCTATATAGAAAGATATATATATTTGTCTGATCAATTGAAGAAATCAGAGACTTATTCCTCAGTTGTATGCTTAATTATGCTGAAGTTTTGTTTCATAGTCAATTATCACTACAAGAGATATTGAGCTGGACTTTATTTAGGGTGATAAATGAAATTTCGCCATTTTTGGGTAAATACCTCAAAATGGATTGTTTTGTTTGTTTTTACACCACTTAAGTTATATGCAGATAGATACCCTGGTCACAATATACCCTAAACATGGATTGTTTTGTTGGCTTTTACACAACTTATGTTTAAGTTAAATGCAAATACTCTAGAACACAGCACGCAATCCATTAAACATAGCTAAATAAGCGTACGCCATCTTCTTCCCTCTCCATCTCCATCACCTCACCCCTATCACTCCTTCCTCACTGTCGGAATTGACTCGTCCTAGCTAGCTCCGTCCTCCTCCGACCTCACCCAAGGTCCTTCGTCGTCGCCGATAACTCCGACTTCCTCACCATAACTTCCTCGCCTCTGTCGACACTCATTTCTTTAGGATCTTTGTTCCCGAATGAGGAGTTTTATCTTGGAAAATTGGTTAATTCCCATGTAATTAAATCAGGATTTTTGGATGCATTTGTATGTATCTCTGTTGCATATGTACTTGAATGTGTGTCGGGGTTCCGATTCAAATGCAGGGAGAATTGAAGGGATGGGTTGTGCACGAAAGGTGTTCGATGAAATGTGTTGAAGCTACAGCTGAAGTAAAGTTCCTTCTGGTTTTGATGGTAACAAACATTCCTACTAATGTATACTTGAGTGTTTCAGGATGTCTACTCTGAGCAGGAACGTTACTCAACAGAGGCGAGCTAAATAAGGAAAGAAATGGCTGAAAGAGCACAACGAAGATATCAATGTTTTATTTATGGAAAATACGGTTGAGCAGCAAAGATTTCATGAAGATCCTAAGGAAAGAGATATATTTAAAAGATGGAAATAATATCTTCTTATGCGAAAGATATATTTTCCATAATCTTGTTTATTCCCTAGTTTAAACCTAGTTTTATCCTTGCTATATAAACTAGTCTTAGGCTTAGGAATGGCGTGACGATTGAGAGAGTTTTACTTGTGCGAATCAAGTGTGATCGTCCAAAAGAAGAACAAGAAGAAAAGAGAGAAAGAGTGAGCAATACTTTATCTTAGGCGTTGAGTTTGGGCTCGAGTGAAAGAAGAGATTCGTGATCGTAATCCTTGCTTTCTTTTGTAACAAACAAGAAATTAATAAGATAAGTATACTCATTCAAATCCTTCAAGTGAGAAGCTTGAAGGTAGTGGTTTTACTCAACTCTTAGTGGTTGAGGTTTTCACTCTAAATACTTGTGTTCTTCTATACTTCCTGCATTAATATTCCGCTGCTACACCTCTGAAGGAACAATACACTTTGCTCCCTCAGAAGTAATTGAACTAACGATCCAACAATTGGTATCAGAGCCTGGTCTCTAGATTGTTACCCTTGCAGGAAGAATGTCAGGAACAGCCATCAACGACTCCTTTTGGAAGCCACCAATGCTCAAATCAGGAGAGTTCTCATACTGGGTGGAACAGATCGAATCACATATATGTTCCCTGCATGGACAGATGTGGAAGATTGTGGAATTTGGAGATGTGAAGATTCTCGATCCCTCAGATGAGACTGGAGGAACACTCAAGAAAAGAGAAGATTATCAAGATGCTGATTACAAAGTCTTGGAGCTCAACATGAGAGCAAAGAAGGTCATACTCGCTGCCCTTGGTCCATCCGATCAAAGGAAGGTTCTAAAGTACAAGACTGCTCACGACATATTCAAATCCCTCAAAAGGATGTATGAGGGGAATGAAGACATTAAGAAAAATAGGATCTTGACTCTCATCAAGGAGTATGATAGTGTTGTTCAAGGAAAGAATGAGTCTTTGGATGACTACCATTCACGTTTCCAGGGATACGTAGGCCAACTCGAGTTCTTAGGGGAAACGATCCCTGAGTGGAAACTAACACATCAATTTCTTCAGGGATTGTCCTCTAAATGGGACGCGTTCTCTCTTGCACTCCAAGCTCAGAATGATATCAAAAACATCACCTTGGAGGAACTAGTTGCTCGTCTCCAGAGCAATGCGGGGATTCAACAGAGCAAGATGCTAAGAAGGGAAGGAGAGAAGGCAGAGAAGTCCCAGAACATTGCTCTAAAAATCGAAAAAGCCTTCGATCTTGCTCAGGAAGAGGACGAAATTATTGATAAGGATGAAGAAGTTGCTCTCTTCACAAGAGCCTTTCGAAGAGTTTGGAAGGATAGCAGAGAAAAACAACGTCTCCCTGATGGGAACAAAGACATGAGTACTATCATCTGCTATCACTGCCAGAAGAAGGGACACTTCGCAAGAAATTGCTTCAAAAAGAAGGGAGGAGATGCAAATGTCCCTCAAAGGGAAAAGAAGGAAGCAATGATTGCAACATGGGGGACATCTGACTCTGAAGACGAATTTCTCTACACTCCCAAGGAAACATGTCTAATGGCTACAGGAGGGACTTCAGACTCCAAAGAAGAATCTCCCTACACATGTCTAATGGCTACAGGAGAAAAATCCGAAGATGAGGTAAACATTTCTGAATTTGACTCTTTCTTAGAAAACAAATCAAAAGCTCAGATTATTAGGTTCATTCATTCTCTAGGAAAGGAACAAAGTAATCTGAATTCTTTGATCGATGAGAAGGACGAAACCATTTCATGTCTGATTGAGGAAAACCAGCTTTGGGCTTCTAAGGTTGCTAGACTTGAAAAGGCTTCGTTCCCTTCGTCGGACTCGTGCAAGTCCTGTCCTAAGTATGTGTCTGATATAGCTTCCCTGGAAAGGAAAATTGTCATTCTTGAATCTGAAATTAAAACTTTGACTGAGGAAAATTCAAAATTTGCTAAGAAAGTTGATGAATTTCTAATAGAGGAAGAAAACAAAAGGAAAATTTGGTTAGATGAATATATCACCTCTAAAATTGATAAGGAGAAGGCTGATTTCTCTAAACGCTTTGTACCACGTGCTGGATTAGGCTATGATAGCGTCTCTTGTTCACAAACTGCCATCTCGTCTCCTGGTATACACAATTCCCTCTGTCATAAAGAACCCTGTGGAGGATCAATCACACATTGTTCCCACAATGGTTCTGAAAACAAAGGGAAGAAAATTGCTCAGGAAGAGAAGGTGTGGTTTGATGGACAGAAGGCCTATAAGATATGGCAAAAACATGCCAACAACACTAAGCCAGTAGAGGTGGATTTTAGATCTAGAATTGAAAACAAAACCATCTGGCCTGGACAAAGTAGGTATGTCAATCTGAAACACCACAGGGTTTGCTGGTACTGTGGTGAGTCAGGACATCATCAACAAGAGTGTTTGAAAAAATCAAGAGATGAGGAGATAGCCTACAATTATTGCAATAATTCTTCTGTTAGGAACACTCCCAGGATCAAGGTTGTTTTAAAAGATAATGAGGATAGAAGATTGTTCTTCATCCCAGGTAAGCCTAGGCTTGCCTGGGTGCGCAAAAACTAATCCCTTACTTGCAGGATGGAAAGAAGAAGAATTCCTGGTATATAGATAGCGCTTGCTCAATACACATGACTGGGAACAAAGCATGGTTTATATCTCTCCATCCTGAAAACAAAGGTTCTATAACTTTGGGAACAACAGTAAAGGGGAAGTAATTGGCATGGGAAAGGTAAGGATCTCTGACAATCTTGTTGTGAATAACGTTACTTTAGTGGATAACCTAACCTTTGATCTATTGAGCGTACGTCAAATGTGCCAGGATGGTCAAAATAGGGTTATCTTTACTACTAATGAGTGTTTGGTTGAGAATGTTGAGACAGGGAAAGTTCTCCTCAGGGGAATCATAGAGAACAACCTATACAAAGTAGATCCATCTTTTATCCCTGAAGAGGAACTGTGCCTTTCTGCACAATCTGAGGAATCAAATCTATGGCATCAAAGGTTCTCTCATGCAAGCCTTAGACTTCTACACAAACTTCACAATAAAGACCTAGTTATTGGTTTACCAAAGATAGAGAGTCAATCTGAAGAGGTGTGCATTGCTTGCACAAGAGGAAAACAAGTAAGATCATCCTTTAAGTCCAAAAACCAGGTAAGTACCTCTGAACCCTTAGAGCTTATTCACATGGACTTGTGTGGGCCTATGCGCACACTTAGCCGTGGGGGAAACAAGTACGTGTTCGTCATTGTAGATGATTTCTCTAGGTTTACTTGGACTATTTTCATTGCTTCAAAGGAGGATGTGTTTGATGAGTTTGAATTTTGGTTACATGCTATTGAAAATCAATCTGGATTTCATCTAAGGGCTATACGCACTGACCATGGTACAGAGTTCGAGAACTCCCAGTTTCTTTCCTTGTGCAGGAACAAAGGCATAAATCATAATTTTTCTGCGCCAAGAACGCCTCAACAAAATGGAGTTGTTGAAAGAAAGAATAGGACTCTGGAGGATATGACAAGGACAATGCTAATTGCAAGTGGATTGCCAAGAAACTTCTGGGCTGAAGCACTCAACTCTGCTTGCTATGTACTGAACCGTGCCATGTTGAGACCTATGATTGAGAAGACACCATATGAGTTGTTCAGAGGAAGGAAGCCGAACATTTCTCATCTAAGGGTCTTTGGGTGCAAGTGCTTCGTCCACAACAATGGAAAGGACAATCTGGGCAAGTTCGATCCAAGAAGTGATGAAGGAACGTTTGTAGGTTATTCCACACATAGTAGGGCCTACAAAGTTTACAACAAGAGGACAAGGAAGGTGGAGGAAAGCATCCATGTGGTCTTTGATGAAAAGATCATGGCAGGTAACGTTGTCCATGATCCAAACGTTCCTCCACTGACTGAAGCCGATAGGGAACAATTCATTCTCGCTGATGCTGAGGAATGCATCCCCACTACGGACATGAACGCAGCAGAAGAAGCAGTCCCTGATCAAGATGCAAGTGTACCTAATGAAGATTCTGGAACTCAGGGGGAACAATCCCCATCTCAGGAACAATCTGAAGAAGATACTCACCATGAAGAGGAAGGAACGCGACGCAGCACTCGTATCCATGGGCCCCCATCAAGACTCATGGACTACGTATGCAACTGTGCTTCGCTTCCCTCCTCCGATCTATCTCTTGAACCCAGCGACAAGGTTTGTTCCGTACTAACATTAGATCCTACATTTCATGCCTTCTGTGCTTTTGTCTCCACAACTGAACCAAGAACAGTGAAAGACGCCCTAGAAGACCCAGAATGGGTCAATGCTATGCAAGAGGAACTTCATCAATTTGAGAGGAATAAAGTATGGAGACTAGTTCCCAGACCTAAGGATCGCTCCGTCATAGGTACCAAATGGGTGTTCAGGAACAAGATGGATGAAGGAGGGCAAGTGATAAGGAACAAAGCAAGACTGGTAGTAAAAGGCTACAATCAACAAGAGGGAATTGACTATGATGAAACTTTTGCACCAGTTGCAAGATTAGAAGCAATACGTCTCTTGATCGCCTACTCTGCCCACTATGGATTCAAGTTGCAACAAATGGACGTCAAGACAGCGTTCCTGAACGGGGTACTAAAGGAAGAAGTTTATGTGCAACAAACGCCTGGATTCGAAGACTCTTCCTATCCTGACCACGTTTACATACTTGATAAGGCACTCTATGGTCTGAAGCAAGCTCCTCGCGCCTGGTATGAAAGGCTTTCTCAATTCCTCTTATCTCATGGTTACGTAAGAGGGGAAGTAGACAGAACTTTATTTCTATTAAGAGAGGGAAAGCATACCTTAGTGGTTCAAGTATATGTGGATGACATAATCTTTGGCTCCACCAACGAGCACTTAGTTACCAAGTTCACAAAGCTGATGGAAAGTGAATTTGAGATGAGTATGGTGGGCGAGCTTAAGTTCTTTCTAGGCCTACATGTTGTTCAAACAGAGGAAGGAACAAAGGTACATCAACAAAAGTACCTACGAGAGTGCATCAAGAAGTTTGGTATGATGGATGCAAAGAATTATTCAACCCCTATGTCCCCAAATGATTCAATAGGAATGGATGTTGACAAGAAAGAAGCTGATCAAAAGGTCTATCGTGGAATGATAGGCTCATTGCTTTATCTAACCGCCAGTAGGCCTGATATCATGCAGAGTGTATGTTTTTGTGCCAGATTTCAAGCCAGTCCTAGAGAAACTCATGTCATTGCTGTGAAAAGGATCCTGCGTTACCTTAAGGGGACTGATGATCTATGTCTGTGGTACCCAAGAGGGGGAAGTCTTGAATTACTGGGGTACACAGATGCTGACTTTGATGGACACAAGCCAGATAGGAAATCAACATCTGGGATGGCTCAATTCCTTGGCCCTTGCCTTGTGTCTTGGGGATCAAAGAAACAAACCACTGTCGCCCTCTCCACTGCCGAAGCTGAGTATGTCGCCGCCGCAGCTTGTTGTTCTCAACTCATATGGCTCAAACAACAGCTAAGTGACTTTGGCATCATTTCAGGTAACGTTCCTATACTCTGTGATAACACTAGTGCTATTGATATTTCTAAGAATCCTGTGCAGCACTCTAGGACTAAGCATATTGACATAAGACATCACTTCCTTCGTGATTGTGTGGAGAAAGGAATTGTCTCTATGGAACATGTCCGCTCTGAGGATCAAATCGCGGATATCTTCACAAAGCCACTAAACAAGGCTCCCTTTGAGAAATTACGTATGGGTCTAGGTATGATTTCTCTCAACTAATCTTGATCCTCCTTGAAACCCCCAATGATTGGTGAAATTAGTGAGTTTATTCATCTTGAGTATTAGTCCTTTGAGCATATCAATACCTGCTTTTCTATGAAATAAACTTGAGTCCTTTGAACTGCTTGCATGATCTATACGTGATTAGGAAAGATACCTTGCTTGAGATTGAAATTGATAAATGCATGATTCCTTAAGCAAAGGTCTTATTTTCTAACCCAAAAGATCCCTCTTGATGTACTGATCCCTCAATACAAGCCCAAAGGATAGAGGGAATCTACGGCCACCCTATGAACCTTCATGATCGATAGTCCTATGAGCCATGTTTTTCCATCCACAACTGGACTCCCTCATCATGATGTAAAATATTTTAAATTCATATTATGTGAAATATTCTCTATGTGATGTTCTTTTGTACCATTCCTGGTAAACATACCCCAAGCATCACAATACCTTCGATATCAGATTGAGAAAGGAAAGGATAAGGGTTGAGATTTGAAAAATTGCTGAGGGGATTAATAGCTCTGAGGTGACAGATACATGCATTCGGCAGAAGTCTAAAGGACTAGAGTAGGTTCTGGAACCGAGAAAGTAATGATGGTTTTTGAGTATATTTGATTGGAGGAAAAAGCGGCACAATTATGGAAAACCGTTCAGATTTGGAAAAAGAAATTTTGAATTTGAAACGAGTGATCTGATGTTCAGATATGGAAAATTTGGCAACTACTTAAAGGCATTCTCCCAGATCTCCATCGCCACTATCCTCTCTTTACCCTCTCCTAAACTCAAGCTTTCTCAGAAACCCTCCCTGCAACAATGGTGAACACCACATCTGTTTCTCTCACAGGAAACGAAAGCCCAGAGACACTAAGAAGCATCCTTGCTTCCCTGGGCATCCCCACAGAATCTCCAAAACTACATTCCCCAGCCAAAGAACCCTCATCCCCTCCAAAAGAAACCCATAAAGAACCTTCATCGTCTCCAAAAGAAACCCATCAAGAACCCTCGCCGGCAAAAGAAACAACACCGCCGGTCACACCCACCCTATCCCAGTCAAGTACCTCTACTGAAAAACTAGCCTCCCCTACCACTGAAAAAGTCCCCAGCCCCCTCTATCAAGAAAAAGCACCAAAAGAAACCACTCCTAGCCCTCCACACTCCTCTCCCCCACAAACAGACCTGATCCTTGCCGAAATCGAGGAGGAGAACTCGCCACTATTTAAGGGAAAGTTCCCTGAGATTCTTGATCTCAGTGAGGAAGACGACGAGCCTCAGGAACCAGTGCTCAAAAGAGCAAAAGTGGAGCCTTCTCCTTCTCGTCCACGAACAAGGAGCGTTGCAGCCAAGCCACCCAAAGGAAGGAAAGTTCCCAAACAAGTGGCTGCAGGAAAAGCCTTGGGGAAACGAACCATCATCAGAGATCTTCTGTTTGATGAGGAGTTTCTAGTCGCCAACAGGATGGATATCCTGGTGGACATCATCCGCCACCAAGGTTGGGAAAATTTATTCTGCACAGCGCCAAAGGTAAATGAGGGAATGATAAAGCAGTTCTACAGCTCCTTCACCATTACTGAGAGGCCTCACGCCATACAAGCCTCCTTCGTCCTTGGGAAGGACACCCACGTGGTCTCAAGCACCGAACTGGGAGTCATACTCGGGGTACCTCACGAAGGTTTTGAAGAATACGTCAAAGGGCAGTGGCCAAAAGACATAGGGCTGGCTGCAATCCAAAGGGTTTCTCAGGATTACTCAACTGAAGTTGTTGGGGAGATGACCACCTCGTCCATGGGGGTAGCAAACCGGATCTTGCACAGCTACCTCATCAGTAACATTACCCCCAGAGAGCAGAAGCGCACTTCAATTCTCATTCAGGACTGCCTTCTCATGGACAAGCTCCTCCTCAGGCAAGCCATAAACCTACCAAAGATCATTATGCTACACATGGCCCATGCCCGGAGGAACGATAGGCATGGTCTTCCCTTCCCAGGCGTAGTAAAGAAGATTCTAGAGTATCTGAGGGTGTATGAAGCTGGTCCTTCTGAGGTTGTCTTTGCTAGGGAGTTAGCTGAAGCGAATTTAAGGAAGATGAAATTTGAGAAGAATGAAGATGGTGATTGGGTCCGCTCTGCTGAGTTTTGTGAAACAGAGCATGTAACTGAGGACCCTCCACAGGAACAGAGTGAAGAACCAACTATGGTCTATCAACATCAGAGGATGGAAGAGTTGTGCTCACTGGTTGGAAACCTGGTGAATGAAGTTGCTGCCTTGAAGGCTGAGATACGTCGTTGGACGTCATCCAACTAGAGGTTCCCTTGGCAGTTTAACAGTCTCTTCTCCACACCTTTCCTCCTCTATCTGACCCCCACTCTCTGTTCCTAGCACATCTATCCTTCTTCTTTTGCGCTTATTGTACCCTTTGCTTAGGGTTTTATGTGTCTTCCTTTAAATTTCTCTATGCTTGTGTTTTTCTTTTCCCAGTCCAGTATATGTATCAGCGTCCGTTCTTATGACGCTTGTTTTAATCTATGATTAGCTTGTTTTGATGAGTTCTGGAGTTCTTCTATTTCAAGTACATGTTTAGACTTACTTTTTGATGATGCCAAAAGGGGGAAGAAAGGAACGGTCAAGGTTTGAGGGGGAACATCTGTACTTAAACCTTATAAGTAACGTTCCCTTAGGAGAACTGTTTAGATGTGTTTTAGAAGTATTCAATGAGTATGTTTGTCACCATCAAAAAGGGGGAATTTGTTGAAGCTACAGCTGAAGTAAAGTTCCTTCTGGTTTTGATGGTAACAAACATTCCTACTAATGTATACTTGAGTGTTTCAGGATGTCTACTCTGAGCAGGAACGTTACTCAACAGAGGCGAGCTAAATAAGGAAAGAAATGGCTGAAAGAGCACAACGAAGATATCAATGTTTTATTTATGGAAAATACGGTTGAGCAGCAAAGATTTCATGAAGATCCTAAGGAAAGAGATATATTTAAAAGATGGAAATAATATCTTCTTATGCGAAAGATATATTTTCCATAATCTTGTTTATTCCCTAGTTTAAACCTAGTTTTATCCTTGCTATATAAACTAGTCTTAGGCTTAGGAATGGCGTGACGATTGAGAGAGTTTTACTTGTGCGAATCAAGTGTGATCGTCCAAAAGAAGAACAAGAAGAAAAGAGAGAAAGAGTGAGCAATACTTTATCTTAGGCGTTGAGTTTGGGCTCGAGTGAAAGAAGAGATTCGTGATCGTAATCCTTGCTTTCTTTTGTAACAAACAAGAAATTAATAAGATAAGTATACTCATTCAAATTCTTCAAGTGAGAAGCTTGAAGGTAGTGGTTTTACTCAACTCTTAGTGGTTGAGGTTTCCACTCTAAATACTTGTGTTCTTCTATACTTCCTGCATTAATATTCCGCTGCTACACCTCTGAAGGAACAATACACTTTGCTCCCTCAGAAGTAATTGAACTAACGATCCAACAAAATGCTTGTTAGACATGTGGACGCGTGGAACAAGATGATCAGCGTGTATGTGTGGATTGTGCTCGATAGCTGATTGAAGAAATGCCTGACAAAGATGTTGTCTCATGGAATGCTATGATGTCAGGCTTCATCAAATCTGGGGATGTTGCAAAAGCTAGAGAATTTTTTGAAAGGATGTCGGATAAGAATGGCGTCTCTTGGACCTCCATGGTTGCAGCCTATGGAAGCTCAGGTGATCTTAAGACTAGTTAAACTGTCAACAAGAATAACTACTACTGTCAACACGTGTAATTATAAATGTCAACATGATGTAATTAAACTGTCATCACGATGTAACTAAGCTGTCAACACGATGTAACTAAGTTGTCAACACGATTAATAATTTGTCAACACCTCTAATAACTCGTCAACAACATTACAAAACTGTTAAAACGGGTAATTAAACTGTCAACACGACTAAATAAATTGTTAACACCACTAATAACTTGTCAACACGACTAAATAATTTGTCAACACAGCTAATAATTTGTGTCAACAAGACAGTAAATAAAAAGTGTCACCAAGACAGTAAATAAAAGTGTCAACAAGACAGTAAATAAATTTGTCAACAAGACACTAAATATATTTGTCAACAAGAAACTAAATAAGTCTGTCAACAAGACACTAAATAGATCTGTCAACAAGACACTAAATAAAGCTGTCAACGCTACTAATAATTTGTCAACAACACAAAGAAAATCTCAATATCACCAATATTTTGTCAACACCACTAATAATCTGTCAACAACACACAAATAAGTCATAAGACTACGAGTGACATCAGTTCATTTTTAATTAACTTTATTCTTATATGTAGCCAAAAGATGCATATTTTGACATTTTGTACCGGTTGAGTATTTTTTACCAGCAACCGATGACATGTGTTCTTGTGACATGGAGATATAACATGATAGCTTATAGCAACAAGCACATTAAAGCAACCCGATGTTGACAACTCATCAAGGCCTAGAGAAATTATAGGATACGAAGTATATATATTTGTTTGATCAATTGAAGAAATCATACACTTATTTCTCATTTGTGTGCTTAAATATGCTGAAGTTTTGTTTCATAGCCAATAATAAGTAGACAAAAACTTGCTTAAAGTATACAGACTGTTGTGTGTTGTGGGGTACGTATACAACAAAGGATAATGCTATTTTTTATAGTATTTGTTGCTGCTTTGATAATTGATCATGAGGGGGATAACGTGGCCTCCACATTTCCAGTTGCAAATACTTATACAACTTCTAATACTTGTACATATCATATATAATTCATTCAACTACTTATTTATCTCCACTTCTAGATACTTATGCAACTACTAAGCTTAAACATATTACATTTTTTAGAGGCGCATTATGGATTCTATATAAGACGTAATTCTGACATTCCAATAGAATGCACGATAAGAAGGACGCTCAACACCTTAGAAAGAGGCGATGATTCACTTTTTTTTTTTGCTCAAGAAGAGCCCTTTGATGCGAATACCAGCACATAGCATCTCCACATGCAATGTTTCGAGCACAACGTAACAAGAAAGGCTTAGCAATTTGTTTTAGTCCAAGCAATGTAGCATGAGCATGTGATGGTGGTCCGCGTAACGACTCACACGATTGATGAGCTAAATTGAACAACAAGACTAGAAAAGGATGTATCGTGGTGTAGACCAAAGCGAGAAACGAGTAGTAATGGTGATATGCCATAGTTGATGAGAACAACGACTCTATAATCCTCTTTTTGGTCAACATTTCCAAAACCCAAGGGCAAAAAACAAGGCTTTCATGAAGGGGAGATTTTGGAAAGCATAGGATGGAAAGGATAAATAAATTTGCAGTGTTTGATAGAGGGATTACAGAGGAGGATTTTAGTGGACAAAATGGACCATTAACATATCCGTGGAACATAAGCACTATATGTCATTACTCAAAGGGCCCATGCCATAATGCAAGCGCTAGAAACATCTATTCTCTTACCACGACGATGACGATGTTCAGCATATATTTTGATGAAGGAAGGCGAGCGGAGCAAACAACACCAAGTCTTACAAACGGATTCAAACCAAATTAGAGATTTAGGAGGGACCCTAACCAGAATATCATATCGTGCGTCTTCCATCACAAATCTACTTCTTCTCTTCCTGGGAAAGGATCCCCCTAATATTGGGTAGCTGTTGCCTTTGTCCTCTGAATCTTCCCTCATAGATACATCCAAAAAATAACATATATAGACTCACTCAATTAGGTTTTTGGAATGATTTGATTCTGTTGGATCGGTTAGTATAGTTACTTCCTAGGGAACAATAGGTATTGTTCCTCAGGAGGTCTGGCAGCGGAATGGTAATATGCAAGAAGTAAACTTTGACGCAAGATTTAGAGTGGAAACCTCAATCAATTTGTGTTGAGTAAAACCACTACCTTCAAGCTTCTCACTTGAAGGATTTAGAAAGGTATACTTATCTTATTGATTTCTCGTTCGTTACAAAAGAGAGCTCGGATTACGATCACGAATCACTCCTCTCACTCGAGCCCGAACTCAACCTCTAAGCTTAAGGATCACCCTTCTTCTTCTTCTCTCAATCTCTCAGTCGTACAACTCCAATCAAAGCGTCAAAACGTTTCTAAGTCTAAAACCTTACTTTTATACCTAGATCGTCTAGAATAAAACATGGAAATAAATCTCTAAGAAAATAATATCTTTTAGCAAAAGATAATATTTCCTTCCATAATATCTTCAACCGCCTAACCGCCGAGATCACAATCTTCCTTGAATATCTTTTCTCCGAGTATATCTTCTTCGAATATCTTCTCTCAGATCTTTCCTTTAGAAACGCAATCCCTTGTTTTTCTCCTTTCTCGGTCTCGCCTTCCTAAAATAGAATACCGCTGTGTACCACTGTGTAACGTTCCTTTCTGAGTAACGATCCTGAAACACTTAGTCATTTCATTAGCAGAATGTTTGTCTCCATTCAAAACCGAAGGAGCTTCAACAAATTCCCCCTTTTTGATGGTGACAAACATTCTCTTCTTTAAGGCGTATAAACACTTAGGATATAAGACATGAAAAGTGTATTCACAGTAGACCATAAATAGTTCCCCTTAGGATTGTTACTCGTAGAGAAAGGATCTGATATTCCCCCTAAAACCTTGAACTTCCTTTATTTTCCCCCTTTTGGCATCATCAAAAAGCTGTACTTAATCATAAAAGGACTTAAAGCAAGCGAAGTCAGGTCACAAAACAGTCATTCCATTGATTAATAGGCGTCTAAGTGGCCGACGCTTGTACATAGTGAAGCAGGGAAAGAAAACGCAAACAAAGCAAACAAACGAAGAACAAGTACATCAAGCAAAGGGTACAAAAAGCATAGAAGAGAAGAAGTTGATGAGCTAGGGAACAGAAAGTGTGGGTCAGATATAAGGAAGGAAGAGTGCAAGGCAGCGTCTTGATACTGCGAAGGGAACCTTACTGGTTTGATGTCGTCCATCGACGGATCTCATCCTTCAGAGCAGTGATCTCCTTAGCTAGCCTGTGTTGTTGTTCAGACAGGAGTCCAACAAGCGTGCACAATTCCTCCAACTTATCACTGTGATAGACCATAGTGGGCGCTTCATTCTGTTCCTCTTGAGGGTCTTCAGACAGGGCATCAATTTCAGTATTGTCCAAAGCCCTCACCCAAGCACCATCAGCGTTCTTGTCAAATCGCATCTTCTTCAAATTAGCCTCAGCAAGCTCTCGTGCATGTACAGCATCAGTAGGCCCAGACTCATACACCTTTAAATACTCCAGGACCTTTTTCACAACTCCAGGGAAAGGAAGACCATGCCTGTCATTTTTCTTGGCATGAGCCATGTGCAGCATGATGATTTTAGGCAGATTGATGGCTTTCCTGAGGAGCATTTTATCCATGATTAGAAAATCCTGGATCAGTGTTGTGGTGCGCTTCTGCTCTCTGGGTGTAATGTTACTGATAACGTAACTGTGGAGCACACGATTCACAACTCCCATGGATGCTGTTGACATTTCCCCTACCACCTCAGTATTGAAGTCCTGAGAGACATTCTGAATAGCAGCCAAGCTCACCTCCTTAGGCCACTGACCTTTAACATATTCCTCAAACCCACAATGAGGGACGCCAAGAATTAAACCTAATTCAGTACTTGAGAAGACATGAGTTTCCTTACCCAGTTTGAAGGAGGCTTGCACGGCGTGAGGTTTTTCAGTGATTATGAGGGAAGTGTAGAATTGACGGAGCAGATGAGCATTTACCTGTTCAGCGGAACAGAACAGTTTTCCCCAGCCTTGGAAGCGAACCATATCCACCAATGCTTCCATTCCATTGTTGATCAAGAATTGATCGTTGAATATTAAGTCCCTGATGATTACCCTCTTCCCCAGAGTTTTGCCTTCGGCAATCGTTTTTGGGGCTTTCTTGGCTTTGGGCGGTTTTGCAGCGAGACTGCGAGTGCGAGGGCGAGAGAGAGAGAGATTTCAACTTTTGCTCTTTTGAGGGAAGGCTCATCAGACTCCTCAGATACGACGGTTGACGACCGTCGAGGCGTAGATCGTGCCTTTCTTTTGATGATTGGTTCATCCTCATCTTCCATTGTCAGGTCTGTTACATCCAGACCCTTTTTCTTCTCCTCTTTTCTGCTCTCTTCCTCTATTTCCTCAAGAACTCCTGTAACGCCCAGATCTGTTGGCGTTGTGGCGGAGGCGGTGCCTTCAGATGTGGCTTTTTGTGGGCTTGGTTCAGGCTCTGCTAATTTCGGAGCATTGATGGGTTCAGGGATAGAACTAGGGTTCGACTTTTGTGGTGAAGGATCTGTGGAAGGAGATGGGCTGTGGAGCTTTACTGTGGGAGGGGTAGAGACTTTTTCAGTGGAGGTGTTGGAGGTGGTGTGAATAGGTGTGACAGGAGGAGTTTTGGATTTGGCTGGAGACGGTGTGGGTGTGGTTGTTTTGGCTGGCTTTGGTGAGAGAGATTTTGATTTGGTTGGAGATGGGGATGGTGATTTTTCTTTGATTTGGGTTGAGGGAGTTGATTGGGTTTCTGCGGGATATTCGATGGCGACTCCAATGGCGGCCAGTATCCGTCTTATTGTTTCTGGGCTTTCCTTGCCAGTAAGAGAGATGGAGTTGGAGTTCACCATTGTAGAGAGCTTTGATGGGGATTTGAGGATTTTAGGATTCTGGAGGTTAGTTCTTTGAGAGGATCTGAGGCGTGAAGAGGACGACTCAAGGGGATTCCTTTTATAAAGAGACGTGTCCAGAACCAAAAACTCTTCAAATTTCAAATCTTTAATTTTCCTTGTGTGAATTTGTTTCCATAAATTCACCGGTTGATTATTGCCGCAATTTTCTCCAATCAAAATTCTTCCCTTTTCATCATGAACCTTGGGAGTAAAACTGTCATTATTGGTCTGTACCTTCAGTCACTTCACTCGTCCCTAATACCCATGAGTTCCCACTTGCAGATTTCAGAACATTGCCTTTTTCACTTTTCCTTCCTTATCTGATGTCGAAGGTGTGTGATGGTTGGGGTAATGTTACCAGAAGGAGTACAAAGAGAACATCACACAAAAACATAATATATAGCATGAATTTTAATAATTTTATATCATGGCGAGTGAGTCCAGTTGTGAATGAATAAACAGGGCTCATAGGACTATCATCCATGAAGGCTAAGGGTGGCTGTAGATTTCCTCTATCCTTTGGGCTTATATTGTGGGTTCAGTACATCAAGAGGAATCTTTTGGGCTGGAAATAAGACCTTTGCTCAAAATAACATGACTTCAATTGAATACAATGAGTGGTAACTTTCCTAAGCATGTATAGTACTAGCATGCAGCACAAAAGACACGAATTCATATCATGGGAAATCAAGAGTGACCATGCTTCAAAAGATCAAGTACAGAATGAATAAATTAGCTAATTTCACCAATCATTGGGGGTTTTATTGAAGAGCAAGATCATTCGAGAGAGATCATACCTAACCCTAGTCGTAGCTTCTCGAAAGGGGCCTTATTTAGTGGCTTTGTGAATATGTCTGCGATTTGATCCTCAGACCGAACGTGCTCCATAGAGACGATTCCCTTTTCCACACAGTCACGTAGAAAGTGATGTCTAATATCAATGTGTTTGGTCCTTGAGTGCTGCACAGGATTTTTAGAGATATCAATAGCACTTGTATTGTCACATAGAATAGGAACGTTACCTAGGGTAATACCAAAATCACTTAGCTGTTGTTTGAGCCATATGAGTTGAGAGCAACAAGCGGCTGCGGCTACATACTCAGCTTCAGCGGTGAAGAGAGCTACTGTGGTTTGTTTCTTGGAGGCCCATGACACGAGACATGGACCAAGAAATTGAGCCATCCCAGAGGTGGATTTTCTGTCTGGTTTGTAACCATCGAAGTCTGCATCTGTATAGCCTAGTAGTTCAAGAGCTCTGATACCAATTGTTGGATCGGTTAGTATAGTTACTTCCTAGGGAACAATAGGTATTGTTCCTCAGGAGGTCTGGCAGCGGAATGGTAATATGCAAGAAGTAAACTTTGACGCAAGATTTAGAGTGGAAACCTCAACCAATTTGTGTTGAGTAAAACCACTACCTTCAAGCTTCTCACTTGAAGGATTTAGAAAGGTATACTTATCTTATTGATTTCTCGTTCGTTACAAAAGAGAGCTCGGATTACGATCACGAATCACTCCTCTCACTCGAGCCCGAACTCAACCTCTAAGCTTAAGGATCACCCTTCTTCTTCTTCTCTCAATCTCTCAGTCGTACAACTTCAATCAAAGCGTCAAAACGTTTCTAAGTCTAAAACCTTACTTTTATACCTAGATCGTCTAGAATAAAACATGGAAATAAATCTCTAAGAAAATAATATCTTTTAGCAAAAGATAATATTTCCTTCCATAATATCTTCAACCGCCTAACCGCCGAGATCACAATCTTCCTTGAATATCTTTTCTCCGAGTATATCTTCTTCGAATATCTTCTCTCAGATCTTTCCTTTAGAAACGCAATCCCTTGTTTTTCTCCTTTCTCGGTCTCGCCTTCCTAAAATAGAATACCGCTGTGTACCACTGTGTAACGTTCCTTTCTGAGTAACGATCCTGAAACACTTAGTCATTTCATTAGCAGAATGTTTGTCTCCATTCAAAACCGAAGGAGCTTCAACAGATTCTCGTTGCATAATAAGTCCTACTCCTATGTGTATATATGTAAAGAAAGAAGCTTGTGATATTTACGACAATAAGAGCAGGATTGTGGCACGAGAGGTTGGGACATCCGTCACTGGACGTGCTCAAGTTAGTTTCCAAGGCTGGAATTTATGGCACTGATAATGTATCGAAAGAAGCTTGTGAAATTTGTCAACGAGCTAAAAGGACTCGAGAAAGTTTTCCTTTGAGTACGTTTAAAGGTTATATGATTTTAAATTGATACATTGTGATTTATGGGGGGGGCTTATCCGGAGGTCTCCTCTTATGGAGCACACTATTTTCTAACTATCGTATATGATTATACAAGGGTTGTTTCGTATTTCTTCTTGTTGATAAGAAAGAAATGAATGGAGAATTGTTGAAATTGTTTGCTCCAGTGGAACGCCAATTCACAAATGAAAGTCAAAACTTTTCGTAGTGACAACGGGACCGAATTCACCTGCTTAAGATCATTGTTTCAAGAGCATGATATTGTTTTCCAATCTTCTTGTGTAGGTACACCTCAACAAAACGGTCCTGCAGAGCGCAAGCACCGTCATATTCTGAATGTTTCTCATGCACTCTGGTTTCAAGGTAATCTGTCGATTATGTTGTAGCAGCTGCATATTTGATAAATCGTCTGCCTTCCCCTGTTTTGGATGGTAAGAGCCCATACGAAATGCTTTATGACACGCCTCCTACATATAAGCGAAGGGAGAACAAGACCAACCTATCGATAATTCTATTCCTCAAGAACCAGCCACGAGTCGTGGACATTGTGTGTGTCATCCCTCAGTTCATCTGAATGAGTATGTAACTAACTCTGCTTGAATTTTGAAATCAGCTGAGCACACAAGCACCTCAGGTACTTGGTATCCATTGCACAAATTTTTGGGATATGAACGTTTTTCTGCTAGTAATCGCAGTTTCTAGACGGCTATTGTTGAAGAACGTGAGCCTGCTCACTTTGGTGAGGAGGTGAAACACAAATGTTGGCGCGATGTCATGCATCTTGAAACTCAAGCTTTGGAGGACAATGACACTTGGGTTCTCACAACTCTCCCCCCTGGAAAGAGAGCTCTTGGTTGTAAATGGGTTTACAGAATTACAAGGTTGATGGGTCAATTGAAAGATACAAAGCACGTTTGGTGGTACTCGGAAATCATCAAGTAGTTGGCATTGATTATTCTAAAACGTTCGCTCCTGTAACAAAAATGGTGATTGTAAGAACTTTGTTGGCAGTGGCGGCGGTTCAGAAATGAGAATTGCATCAAATGGACGTTCACAATGTGTTCCTCCATGGAGATATCGGTGAAAAGATATTTGTGAGACTTCCTCCCGGGTTTCGCACTACTCGATACGGGCTTATTTGCAAATTCCAAAAGTCATTGTAATCGCCAAGGTGTTGGTTCATAAAGCTCTTTACAACACTTCGTGGGTATGGTTTCTCTCAATCTTACCATGATTACTCCTTGTTCACCCTCATTCACGGTGAAGTACAGTTGCATGTTTTGTTATATTGACAATTTGATTAATTCTGGAAATCAGTGAGGTATCATTGATTGTGTGAAGAAGTATCTTAACTCCTGTTTTCACATGAAAGATCTTGGTCTTTTGAAATACTTCTTAGGAGTCTAAGTTGCTCAATCACCTGCTGCAATTTATGTGTGTCAGAGGAAATACGCTCTCGACATTGGATGTGGGTCTGCTCGGTGCTAAGCTTGCAGATTTTCCTATCGATACACATAATAAGCTTGCTTTGACTTCCTTGCCTTTTCTCCACGACCCCGAGAAGTATTGTCGGTTAATTGGTCGACTGATTTATCTATGCTTCACTCGCCCAGACTTGGCCTACTATGTCCACACCCTCTCTCTCAGTTTATGCACGCACCCACAACTAATTACTGGTGTATGATAACTAATGGGGCAACCCGGATAAGGCCTTCTGTTGCGATCTCCTAGCTCTCTTCAACTGACAAGATGCTGTGACTCTAACTATGCGAGTTGTCCTTTGACTTGTCATTCTCTCTCTGGATGGCTGGTTTTTCTAGGAGATTCTCCCATCTCATGGCGAACTAAGAAGCAGTACACGGTATCCAGATCATCCATTGAGGCAGAATACGACAACCATCACTTGTGAGCTTAAATGGCTAAAGGGAATATTGGGAAATTTTCGAGTGCATCATCATCAGCCCATCCGGCTACATTAATTGTGACAACCAATCCGCACTTTATATATCCCAAAATATTGTCCTTCATGAAAGGACGAAACATATTAAGGTCGATTGTCACTTCATCAACGATGCAATTCTAGATGGAATTATTCGTCCCTCCTATGATCCTACCAGGGCACAACTAGCTGATATCTTCACAAAGGCTTTAGGCAAGATGTCACACCTGAATTTTATCGACAAATTGGACATTCTTGATTCGCATGCTCCAACTTGAGGGAGGATGTTGCAAAACTTTGTGTAGCTGGGCCAATAGGTTCAATTCTTTTCTAACAATAGGGTTTGCTTTCTTTCAGCCCATGTATATGTATCTATACATATAGATATATGTGCAACGCTTCAGCTGAACAACAACAACTAAAGCAATCACGCCGTTTTTGGCCTTAGTGTGTTGTTCTTCAATTTGGTCATTTGGTTTAAAGGAAAAGATGAGATCACATTATAAAGGTATTAAATTCTTGTCTTAGCTGGTGCTTCATGGTCCTTTTTTATGCTATAATGCTGTTTTTGTAAATATGTATATGTAAGGAGTATATGCTTGAAAGAACAAGTTTCATTTAACCAAGCACCCTATATATCGAGGCTTGATTTCATGTTTAGTTGGATACTTTGATTCTTGGTAATATTATAATAATAAGAGACAATTTGATTGAAAAAAAATACACTCAGATAATATTATTTTGCTTTTTACATACTAAAATTATAAAGTATAATCTCTAAGCACTTATATCACTTCCTCTTTTTAAATCTCCTTATTATTTCCAGCCTCCTCAATCCTAGAATCCACTAAACACTAGTAGGGAAAATACTTTTAGCGACACTTTTGGAAAAGTTTTTGCGATGCAAAAAAGCGTCGTAAGCATCTATACCGACTCAATCAAAAGTGCTCTATTTGCCTATGCCTCTACCCCTATTGCGGCGCTTTTTTATTGCGTCGGTATAGCAACATCTTTGCGCCGCTATAGACTAACCGCGCTTTCAAAGCGTCGCTTAAAGTTTGGTATTGTCCGACATTTTTAGGTATCTATTGGGGTGCATAAATAGCGTCATCAGATATTCACGACGCTTTGAAAAGCGCCATAACAATTACTTTAAAGCGTCGTAAATATATGGATATTAGAGATCTAGCCGGGCACATTTAAGAGAGTTTAATTTTCATAAAAACTCATTACTCAGAAATAATGGTATTCTATTAATAATGAAAAGATAACATAGTATCATAAGTTTCTAAACAAAAAGTAATAAAATGTATCAAAAAGAAACATTATGGAACCAGTTAAAACTTAAAAGAAGAGTTTGAACTTAATTGTCTTTCAAACCCCACAAGTTGTGTCTTTTTCAATCCAATAGCTAGCTTTTTGAGTGGTGTGGTGAAGGAGAACCATGGTTAGGAGAAGAAGTACTTTGATCCTACAAAAAAATCATAACAAACATCAAAATGTAATTTATGTTTCAAGAGGTTTTCAAGAGATTCCGTATAATCACCAATGTGTTGTAGTCATATGAACTTTCTTAATTATTTGCTATCATGCTTTACTATTGAAGGATTAATTTATTCAAAAGAAAACAAGATCAAATACAATACATGTGCATATAGGGAAAACAAATTCGAGGTGACATGTAAGTTAAATACTCCCTTCGTCCCTTAATATAAGGGTCATTTGCTTTTTCGACACTATTTATAAATTGAGAGAATCTTCTCGTTTTCTTCCAATATATAGAAATAAATATAGGCATGCGAGATCTCGTTTGATTCGTCTGAATTAATACTTTGACAATATACAAAAATTATATTTTTCATCATCGTATATTTAGAGATATTAACGTTACAAAACGTGTATCGACAAATGTGTCAAAAGCAAATAGAAAGATCAATATGAGACGGAGGGAGTATCAAGAAGTAACCTTTGCAAGTACAACCTTTCATATCAGTTCAGATCAAATATAGTACATCCTTTCAGATCAGTTTATAATGAGTTTTTGGATCAGTTCAGTTCAGTTTATAAAGCTGTCAAATTCATATTTAGATCAGTTTATACATAAGCTGTCAAATTCATTTTCAGATCAGTTCAGATCAGATCAGTTCAGATCAGCCCAAGAATACACAAACTGTCAAATTCATATTCATATCAGTTCATACATAGATATCACACAAGTTCAAGTTCACAACAACCTGTTATTAGCCTAATATGTGCAATATGAATCCAAATTACAAAAGCCAGGGAAGAACTACTACCTTATCAGCATGAGAGATGTGATGAGAATCTTTTTCTTCTTCAGAATCAGAATCAGCCACTTCAGAATTATCTGAATCATCAAAGTCAGAACCATAAAGATCTTGGAGTTTCCTTTTCAACTTTGATATGGTTTTTCCCTGATTTTTTACTTGCTTCCTTAGTTTTTGTGATGAACCTTCCAATTTGCGTAAATAATGCAAAAAAGTTGTTTCATCCTTATTGGACATGTTTAGGCCTTTGCAATATGAAGGAACGTACATAAGGTTCTGCGAAATCTGATGGCTTCACTCCTAATAACCCAAAACCTCGAACACGACCATATTGATCTTTACCCAATACCTTTGAAACAAGATCGTTATCTAAGGTTACTTCTTGATCCCTTTGTTCAGTATCAATGTTCTTGATTTGATTCTACAAAGCAATTAAGAAAAAGAGAGTTCTTCAGCCAAAGAACCAAAGAACACAGCGTGTTAACACAATTTCTAGTTAATAAATCAAGACATTCAATTTCTAGACTTGGGGTCTTTTGGGATTTTGAAGTTTTTTGTTTCTATTTTTATTATGCGCTTTTTGTTCCCAGTAGATTGGGCAAATTAAAACGACGCTTTCGGAAAGCGCTTTAACACCTTTTATCTGTTTCTTATTCGTTTCTTATCCCTTTCTTATCTCAATCCTTTTTTTAAAAGCGTCGCCACTTAAGCGCCTCTAAATCTTGTTTTTGTAGTAGTGTAGAGGATCCCCACTCTCAAATACCACTCAATTTCCGATTTTTCTATCGTAATTCCTAACTAGGTCTCGTGAACTATCACAGAATTATAAATTTACATTAATATTTATAAAATGCTTATTATTTTTTATACAAACATTGTTAAAATAATAAATAAATTATAGTTATATTTGTGAAAGATAAATAATAATAAAAATGTTAATACATGTTTTCATTGTAAAATATATATACGTAAAAACAGAGTGAAAACACTGAATGATTCACCTCCAATATAAAATATACACCAACCTATCGTATGGTCAACCAAAATCCTATAAGATAGTATTATCTAAACGTAAAATAATGACCAAGCTACCAACAAAACAATATTGTAAACATAATCGTTCAACATCATACTCTCTGAAGTATCATATTCTCTGAGGTTTGAACTTTTGAGTTCAATGATCGATTTTTTCTTACCTATGGCATAGGATAAACATACTTAAATAAGAAACTACCTCTACAAGTAAATGGATAAACACATTACCAAAAAAATCACTAAAATGACAACATCTAATCACTAAAATGGTAATTGGTAACACCTAATCATAAATTTCTAAAATTAACCTCTTTAAAAACGACCAAAGCTTATTGTATGTTCCTTATTCTATGTTCCTCCTAAACATGATTTATAAATGACCAACACTTTTGATTCACATACTTGTAGTAGTGGAAGATTGTAGAAAAATGGATTTTTATTTAATTGATATTTTTTAAATGGTGATGTGGCGCTGATGTAGCACAATCTTTTGTAAAGACTTGGTTTCTCCCTTATATTATAATTAGGTAGATTGTATGTTCATTATTCTATGTTTCTCCTAAACATGGTTTATAAATGATCAACGCTTTTGATTCACATATTTGTAGTAGTGGAAGATTGTGGATAAATGAATTTTTTTTATTTAATTAATTGTTTTTATAAAAATGACGTAGCGTTGACGTGGCGCAATCTTTTTTAAAGATTTGATTTTTGCCTTATATTATACTCAGGTAGATTTGTTGTAGAGGATCCGAACTGAAACTTGCGAAAATAAAAGGTTTGATTAGGCGTTAATGGAGTCGTACTAGATCAAGTATATGCTTGTAAAAACGGCCCAGTTTAATGGTCCATCTCTATTCCATGGGCCATTTGTGTTCCGGTCACAGATCACAAAAAAAAAACTAGTTGGACCTTACTTCTGTACTCGATGTAAACATATATATATTCGTACACAAATTTGCACAATTAGTATTAGAGCACCAGAAAGGTTCGACCCGGCCCGTTCGATCGACCCTTTAAATAACCGGGCTTGGACATTAACATCGGTCTTTCCGGGTCGGGTCGACTTGCCCTGGTAAAATGCGGGCAAGGTACAGACACTGATAAAAGCTCAGAAGGGCCGCTATATCATGTCCAATACTCTGTAAAAAATTTAATTAATATATAAATTAATAAATATTAGTTAAATAATAATTTAACTTAATATCAACGCTAAAATACACGTCACAAATCACTTCTTAATTGTACGCCTCCATATTCAATCTCTCCAACGCCGGTGTTGCTTTAAATTCTCACGGCGGCCCTTGATTTCAATGTACGGTATGTTAGTTCTAAATTTTCATCGAGATTTCCTTACTCCATGCTTAATTTCGAAGTTATTTAATACCGATACTCGGCTTTGTTGGTAATATGACACCAGTTTGTGAAATATATAAATTTTTACAAGGCTGCTCTGCGGGCTACCATGCCCAGTCTTCCGGACGGGCTCAGACAAAAATTCCCGCACGTTTCAATCGGGCGGGCTTAGCCCTGCCCAGTCATACAAGCAAAATTTTCATTTTGGCCCTGTCGTGATAATGCCCATACCCTTACTTGTACATGTCTAAGCGCCACCAATCCCCAAAAATAAGGAAAATATATCACGTCGAGAAGTAGCGCCGGTTAATTTAAATACCCGTCACTATAAACTTTATTTTTGATGGATAATGCATTTACGAGATGAAGGTTATCGTTTTCAATCTTTGGATGTATTTGGATAGATAGGCATAATGCATTAAAATGCATTATGGAAGAAATAATGTATTAAAACTAAAAACTATGTTTGGTTGTATAAAAGTTTAAAATGTATTATTGTTGAATATTAACACCGAGAAGAGTTGAAGGATGAGGGAGGTTCCTGAAATAGACAGAGGAGAAACTTAATATACTTATGTTGTCAAACACACTCAAACATTTAATACATTTTAATAACATATTAAATTTTCATTTAACGCATATTAAAATTTAATGCAAAATAATGCATTATTGATTTAATGTGTTGGAATCCAAACGCACCCTTTGTATTCGTGACTAGAGCAATGTGTTGAGCAAAAGCTAGGGTATATAAATAGGCCCTTACTAAATACAGCCCGAGCGTTTTACTAAATAACGCCCGGCCCCTCGCGTAACGCGAGGGAGCGTCACCTCGCAGAACGCGAGGGACGTGTCTCTCGCAGAACGTGAGGGTTTATTCCCTATAAAAGGGGAAAAAACCCTACTTCTGCTCATTTTTTACTTTCACCGCCGCTTTTTTTACTCCCCCTCTCAAAAACGAACTTCATCTTCCTCATTTCAACACAAATCTTCAATTAAGGTATGTTTCTTCTTCCCTTATGCTTTATAATGTTGATTCTAGATGAATATATGTTGTTAGTATAGGAAATTTCATATTATATGATGTTTTGATATTCAATATTGATTTAGAAATGGTTTTATATAGTATTAGGTTGTTTGGAATGGATGAAAGATGATGATTTTGAATTATGGTTGATTAGTGGATGTTTTTTTTATGTTGAATAGGTTGAAATTCATTAGGGTTAGGGATTTTGATTAGGGTTTACATTTTATTTAGGGTTTTGATGTTTATTTGGTAATTTACTTAAATTGATAGGTTTTTTAGTTAAAATATTCAATTTTTCGCCGGAAAATGTCGCCGGAAATGTCGTCGGGGTGTATAAGATCACCGGAGAAGAAAGTGTTAAATCACTCGTCACGCGTGACGTCACTCCTCGCAGAACGCGAAAGTCATGCCACTCGCAGAACGCGAGGGTCATGACCTCGCAGAACGCGAGAAATTGTCGTAACTGGCAATTTCTCCTTCTGCAGAACATGTGTATTCTACAGAATTTGTTTTCTATGTTTTTGTCTTTATGCGTTTATTTACTGATTTTATTTTGTATTGTTTTAGGTAATGTATCATCCTGGTCGTTCAACTCGTCGGAGAAACCGAGACGTTGTGAGGGAAGAACCCCCGGTTGAAAAAACAAAAGGGAAGGGGGAAAGCAAAGAAGACTGCACCTGTGGAGCTCTTCCCCGAGGGACTCCCCGACGTTGATGAACACCCCCATAATTGGTCCCAAGGCAGTTATTCAATTGGACAACCGTGTACTAGTTGGAACTCATACCCAGTTGGTTGGGACCTTGTTTCCCAAGATAGTTATTCAATTGGACAACCGGGTTGCTAGGACCATCTTTTTCCACGGGATGCACTAGTGGAAGTCGGACAAGGGTGGGCTGGACAAAGTTGGGGCGGTGAACAGGGGTTTGCTAGACAAAGTTGGGGCGGTGGACATGCTGAGGGAAGTGGACATGCTGAGGGAAGTCGACAACCTTGGTCCTCTTCTTACAATCAACAACGAGAACCGATGGAAGCAGAAAACGAGGATGAAGTTGTTGGGGATGAAGAAGAGGAAGCACATGAAGAGGAAGGTGATGATGATGATGAAGAAGAAGAAGAAGAAGAAGAAGAAGAAGAAGGTGATGATGATGATGAAGAAGAAGAAGAAGAAGAAGAAGAAGAAGAAGTGGTCGAGAAACCAAAAAGAAAGAGGAAGTCCAAGAAGAATGAGCCAAAATATGATCATGAGCTCAGTCATGGCGTACCTGGAGGTCCAAAAGATCCCGAGTTGCTTAAGGGATTTGAAGCACATGTTGCGTACCACATCCAAAAAGGGGTGGTAAGTCATTTATTTAAGGGATTTCTGAAGTTTAATACCAAATGCATATTTTCCGAATTTGGTATTCTCTGCAGAAACTGCACATTTTTCTGCAGAGAATACCTAATAATGTGTATTTTCTCGCAGAACGCGAGGTGTGGCACCCTCACAGAACGCGAGGGTGACACACTCACAGAACGCGAGAAAATGCACATTCTCTGCATTTTCTTCTATTTCTGCAGAATCTATATTTTTGGTAATTAATGTTTCTGCAGAGTATAATTTATATATTTTACTGCAGATCAAAGGTCCGATGAAGGCACAACAAAGGACAAAGCAAAGCAGTGAATGGCCATTAGACAACAATTATTGGTCAGAGATTCCCGGTGCAGTTGGACTGTCAGATCTCCCTAGAATGATGTACGACGAAATCGACTTCCCATTGATTGAAGCGTTCATCGAAAGATGGCAACCCGAGACAAATTCATTCCACCTCCCTTGTGGTGAGATTACTATTGGCTTTCTTGATGTGTATAAGATATTAGGCCTTGCTATAGCAGGGAAAGCTATGACAACAAGTAAGAAACTGGGTGCCAAGTTTAGTCATGACGAGGTTTTAAAATTCTATGCTAGGAAGGGGGCAGAAATTTTTGGAATAGATCCTCTAACGTTAGATTCTGGGAGGGTGAAAGCCGATTTTTTTTGAAGTCATTGTGAAACCCTTTCTGAAGAACGAAAGGGTTTAGGTTGGGTGTTGTATACTGTTGCCTCGATCTTATTTCCCGACAAGTCACAAAACTTGATTCGGCTTAGATATGGGCCTTATGTGGACTCCTATTCCAAGGCTACAAAAATGTCGTGGGGTTCAGCTGCTTTGGCCCATCTGTATAGGCAGCTGGGGATATCTACACGCCAGGGTTGTGCCCAGATGTCTTTTTGTTACACCATGTTGCAGGTATTTTACTTTCTAAGCGTTTAATTTACCTACTTATTTATATTTTCATATTTAACGCAATTTATATTTCGTAGGCATGGATATACAACTACTTCCCACAGTTTCGACCTACTGAACGTCCTTGGTGGACGGAAGCACAACCATGGGTTTACCGTTGGATGCCTAAGAATTTAAAGCTGAAGAAGGGGCAAGTCGGAAGGGACTATAGAGGCGCGCTCGATATTATTATACCGGAGCTGGTAATTATCTAAGTAGATTTTTAAGTGTGTGCATTAGGTTGTGTTAAGTTTCTGCATATTCTGCATTTTCCACAGCGTCTGCATTTTCTGCAGAAAAATAGCTTCTGCATTTTCTGCAGAAAAATAGCTTCTGCATTTTCTCGCAGAACGCGAGGTGTGTGTTACTCGCAGAACGCGAGGATGCACACACTCACAGAACGCGAGAAAATGCACATTATGGTGCAGATTCAATGATCTGTTTGTTAGCTGTTTCTCTAATCTTCTGCTATTTCTGTCTGTTTTTAGATATGTTGGAACCCGTATGGATTCCAAAACTTCTCTAATCCTCAGCTCACTCCCGCTCTATTTCACGGGGTGCTATCATGCTGTGAAGTCACCGAACCACACATGCCGGATCGGTGTCCGAGGCAATTTGGGCGACTGCAACGTATTCCAAGGCCAGTCATCGAACCGCTAAAAGCTCATAGGTTGGCCAACATTAGGTGTTACAATGTTTTTTATGACACCAACCAATGGCTTTGGAAGGCAAGATCTGTGCACTCCATCTTTGTTGATGAAATGGGGCCAGTTGCGTATGTACCACATGAATGCTCCCATTATTACATGGATTGGTACATCAGGAGGACCCATAGGTATATCCGTCCTGCAATCCCTGGGATGATTGCTGAGAAACAGGTAATATTATTTGTTTTGGTTTATCTTGCGTTTCTAGTCTTTGTTTGTCTCTAATATTAATATAGAATGAATGTTTACATGCGTATAGGTGATTGGTCGGGTGTACAATGACATGGACCGGTATCGGTTTGCCACTGCAGAGGATTTTCCTTCTTATCACGCTCAAATGCTACTATGTATGGCAGATCTCGCTCCCTTCCGACCAGAACAAGAAGAGTAGCCATTGTTTGAATTTCCTTAAGTTGATGGATAATTTTTAATTATGTTTTGGATTGTTTATGTTTTTGGATTGCATTCTTGCTTGGATTAGTTGTTGGATAATTATGTTGGTTTACAATTCTGTTTGTTGCTTGCATGTTCTCGCAGAACGCGAGGGACACACACCTCGCAGAACGCGAGATATTGCATTGAAGTTCCTGTTTCAGAATTTAAAAAATCATCTCCAGTTCAACATTACATTTCAAATTCAGCGAGTTCGGACATAACTACAACTACGTTAAACTATAGGCGGCACATCGATGTGCCACAAGATCGTGCAAACAATGAGCATCATATTCCGCGTTTCGCCACCAAGGAGTAAACACAAAAGGTAATGAGCAGTTTTCTTCAAGACGCAACTACAAGAAAACAACAACGTTAGGAAGTTGCATATTAGAAAGTAATTCATAAGAAGATCCAAAACATACCGGAACAAAATGTTTCTCCCTCTCAATATAGAATAAGCAGATCGTCGGAAGTGTGTCACCTGCTTCTAACCAAGTAGGACGTTGTAGAGGAAGGAAAGTGTGGTTAGAGTTTTTTCCCACCGTTACGAACACTACGTTGAATGTGGATGCCACAAGGCATCCCATTTTCGGGGTAGCTAACCAATGATCCTCCGAAGCCCTTCCTATACCTTCTCATGTAAGTTGGTGTACAACGGTCTCCAAAGTTGGTTGTTCTGGAGGTCCAATTCAAGTTCCTTCAACTAGATGCCAAATATCTGATGAACACACATCAACCCATCTCTAATCTTCATCTCACAGCTACAAAACAGAGTAAAGTGCACACCAAATCTCTCCCCCTTTGTGTATTCCTTAAGCAATTCCTCTATGCATTTGTAAGACACTTTGAACTTCAAGACTTTAAACAAGTCGGCCCCTTCAACAACTGTGAAGCTCTTATTCAAACTCTCGGTGAAAGACACATTAATCTCCTTAAGTTGGTTTGCCGCCATTGTTTTGTATTCTTTGAACATTGTGTCTAGCCTACCCTTTCCACTTGACAAATAAGACTTAAGACACGAATGTGCTCCTTCAACTCTAAAATGTTAGAAAAACAATAAGAACAAACATAATATGTAAATACAAACAGAAACTTTGCATCATTCTGAAATGTGCAAATTCTCGCATTCTGCTAGTTGTACACGCCTCGCGTTCTGCGAGAATGTGCATTACAGAAGCTCCTATTCTCATATATAGAAGGTAGACATAAATTAGAGAACATACCTGTTTGTCGTGTTATTCCCGAGAGTGAAGACATTATCCGTCCATGCTGAAACGAGTCTTTCTTTGTAACGGTTTAGCCAATTCTTTCTCACGTAGTTCAATACGGTTGGATAAGCTCCCCATTCAATCTCAAGTGTCTTCAACGTTTTGTTGTAACCTTCTTCAGTGGTTTGTTCGAACACGTTATAATAATCATTAGAAATATGATCCCCCAATGCTTGTGTGCCCATAGCTATCTTGCCTCTCGCCTCTATGTTCTTCCTTACATGTCGTCTACATAAGAGAAACTTTGCATTTGGCCATAACATGTCCGTTGCATTCATAAGAGCCATCTCACGGTCTGTGACGAAGCAAGTAGGCGATGCTCCTATTCTCAAATACATCGTCTGCAGCTGCTGCAACGCCCACAAATAACTGTCCTTGCTCTCGGCCTCTAACCATACCCCGCACACAACAAAATTCTTCCATGTAGAAGTCAAACCGACTATCTCCAGGAAGGGAACATTGTACCTTAGACCAAAATACAGAAAGATTGCACCTTTAATTCAGAGTCTTAAATGTTTCTACTAGGAATAGCATCTGTAATGCTCTTTCTCGCGTCACGCGAGGTCACACCACCTCGCGTCACGCGAGTTAGTACTTTGTCCAGAATCTTTGCATTCAAAGATGCATAAACACTGAATCAAGGACATTCCTCGCGTAACGCTAGGTGGTGTGTCCTCGCGTTCTGCGAGAAGCATTTTTGACCACAAATCTTCAAATTGTCATGAATTTTAAAATAAAACATAAAAACAGAATGATAAATAATTACTTGTTCGTGCTATAAGTCGAGTCCATCAAAAGGACATATGAAAACGCCTTTAAGAGTTTCATTGATTCAGGGCTAGCAAAGAACAAGTCGCCTATTATCGAAGGATTCTTTGCACTTGGCCTATACTCCATGAAGTAGTTGTTCTCTTTGCATTGGTGAAAGAATTCTTGAACCACGGTTCTACCTTCCATTTCCTCTTCCCTTATATCTCTTATCAAATTGTACACTTGTTTCTTCTTTGTGCAACTTCCGGGATCCTTGTTTATCTCAGTGTAAATCTGATTTGGAGAACAATGAGAAAGTACCATCTCACGAACCATTTTCTTTTGATCAGGGGTTGGCCTCCCAGCAAATGCATTCCCGACCAAACTATCTCCAATAGGATGGTTGTGCAAACCACAAACAACTGTTAATCTCCAATTCTCTTCAACACGGTTCTCCATGAGCTTCAACTTAAATAGACACCCCGTTTTCTTGCTCTTTGTGTTTGATCTAACGCCGACACCTTTAGGCTTATAACTTCCCGCTTTCTCACAAATGATTTGAACCTTACCATTTTGCCCCGGTTTAGATGGTGCACTCCTTCCAATAGAGATGATAAACTTATGTTGCTTTGCAACATTCAACGCCCACAAATGACCAATCTCCTTAGAGGCAAACACTTGCTCCGTAGTGAAATATTCCCAATAATCCCTAGAAACAACATCTTCCTCACATACGGGACTATCAAACTTTGGTGCAGTGCGTAAAGAGGGAAGAAACCACATATCCTCTCCTACGTTTGTAGGTGGGTTAGCAAACTGTGAATCAAACGCATCATAGCTTGATGGCACTTCATATGTACATGGCAATTCATTAGTAGATGGCACGGGCAATTCATATGTAGACGGCACGGGCAATTGATATGTAGATGGCAAAGGCAATTGATAAGTAGATGGCACGGACAATTCATATGTAGATGGTTGATGATAATCACCAAAGTCGTCAATCCCTAAATCAAATGACGGTGGCGAACATGGCCTTGTATTCCGGGAGGGGTAGATGTAGTCATTCAACTGGATTGCATTCAATCCAGTGAACAAAGAAAAATTCACCTATACACAATAAAGAGTTAATACTCTGTAATGTACAAGTTCTCGCATTCTGCGAGGTAGGCATATCTCGCGTCACGCGAGGTGCTTCCTCTCGCAGAACGCGGGAACTTGCTAACTTTGAAACACAGTGAAACAGGCTCATTTAACATAAACATGAACAAATCTAAATTTTCTACATTAAAAACCCTAAAAACATGAACAAATCTAAGTTTTGGACATTATATGCAAAAGTCATCTCTTCAACACTTACTACTACTACATTTAACATGAAATACAACATAATAACTTCATTTTAGCTCTTAATGGTGCAAAACAAATTAAAATTCAAAAATTAAGTAAGAACATTACCTCATTTGCATGGTAACTTGATGAACCACCATCTCCATTTCCTCTTTTGTTGAATTCCTCTTCATCTTCTATTATTTTAGGTGTTTTTAGAGTGCTTTGAAGTTTGAAGGTTTTGAAAATGGGTTTTAATGGAGGGTGAAAGAGGTGAAAGATGATAAAAAGAGGTGTTAGAGTAGGGTTAATAGGTGTTACGCGAGAGTCACGTACCTCGCAGAACGCGAGTGACCAGGCGGTGTTTGGTAATGGCATCGGGCTGTATATAGCATCCGTGTATAAATAGTGTTATTTTATGCATTTCAATATTGCTACTTGTTTTTATTCCACATGTGTATGTATGTCTATCTATCAACAGTTTCACTAAATCCCGGTCGTGAAATTCAGATTCGCTATAAAGCTGTGTGCTTTAAATCTTATAAATTATAATACCCTAATCAGCAACAACACAGGCAAACCCTGCCTGTTTATACAGAAAAAAAAAATACATTTATATGGTGAAGTACAGTATTTATTTATAGTACTCTACACCTTTATAGTAGCTGTTTCCTCCAGTAGTAAAGTTCAGTGAAGCTTCCTTATCAACTTGGGTGTTTTCCGTACATACATAGAAATGGTGATGATGATAATCATTCATCTATTTTTGGCATTTGCAATCATCTTTTCTTCACATAAATTGCTCGATTTATGGGGGCGAATGTTGGCCAGTTACTGTGGCTCAGGAGCAACAGATTATGGTAGCTGAGAAGCGGATGATACGCTGGATGTGTGGTCATACTAGATTGGATAGAGTTCGGAATGAAGTTATTCGAGGAAAAGTCGGAGTGTCTACTATTAAAGATAAGTTGCGAGAATCTAGACTCCGATGGTTTGGCCACGTTCAGAGGAGGCCACTTGGTGCACCAGTTTGCAGTTGTGAAGTTCTGGCGTTGGGGGACTACCGCCGGGGTAGAGGGCGACCAAAGAAGAGCTGGATGAAGGTCATCCGCAAGGACCTCGCCGCTCTGGAGCTTTCAGTTGACGTGGCTCAAGACAGAGCTTTGTAGAGGGAAAAGATTCGAGTTACAGAAGCTTGATCTGAGATTCATGGAGTGATGTATCCTTTTACTCGGGCTTGGAGCCGTATAATCTTTTTCTCTGTTTTGACCTTTCTGTTTTTGGTTTTTAGCTCTCGTGGTATTCTCATGTATTATTAGGTCATATCGGTTACTTCCTCCCAACCTGTTGGGGTAAGGAAATACCAATTCTGACCACCTCATACCCCGTTTTTCGGGATAAATGGGGTTTGATGTTGTTCTGTGTGTGACAGTCACTGTGACACAGATACAGTGCAGAAGCTGGAGGTTTTGAAGAATAAAAAAAACCTTGGAGAGTTTCTTGAAATACCAGTGAATTGCAGTCCGGAATAGTTTGTCACTGCTGTTTTGCTTCTTTTTAAAGGTCGAGTCTTTTCGAATTGGGCCAAATCAGTCATCCCATTCTCACGTTTGAGATCGTGTGTTAACATGTTTGCTTGTCAATGTATCGTTAATAATTAAGCGCCTAATATTAATCAACCGGGGTGATTCTCAATTCTCAAATTAGTTGATGCACGCTGGAAACATAAATCGATGGAGAAAACTTAATTGATATATTTTGCTTAATCTAGAATAAATCATTTCCTGAAAATAAGCTTCCATAGGCTTTCATACAAGTATGGGGTTATTTTTGGTTTTAGCATAGGATTATATGATGTGAATTTTATGGGGTCAGATTGATAAGTAGGTAAAATATCAATTAACAAGTGGGCTTAAGCAAGTTCAATCCTTCACTCAATTAAAAGTGGTTATAGAGGCTCATGTGATATAGATCTAAAACAAATAAACTATTATCAACATAAGCCTTCATTATAAATTTGGCAGTATTTATTCTATAGGTTATACATGGTCAACATATGATATAAATTGAAGGCTAGCAAATTAATTAAAGCAAGTAAAACCACAACACATTAAACGTGGTTACGTGTTCGCCATTCGATCTCAGGAATCGGTGTTGTTGGGATTTTTGGTTTGTTGTCAGCCATACACCAATTACTATTTGCAGGGAATAATTGAAGCTTGTATACAAATCACGCCAATACTTAAATAGTGCTCTCAAATAATTTCAAACTTTGACAATAATTAAGGAAATGCCGGATAAATAACTAACAAATTAATCTTTTTCTTACTTTTTTTGTTGTTGGTCATGATGTAAGTTTAATAGGTCGATGTACTATTGACTCACAAAAGAACACTTAAGGAAACCTATTCTCAAACAAGTAAACCAATTGAATATAAGTATATTAAGCTTTTTTACTATTATTATTCAACAAAAATTAAGCAATTAATATATTTTATTAAGGAAAAAGTTCTGATAATAAACTTTAAATGATGATAAACGAGAATGAATGTGAGGTCTTAGATCAAGAAGATCAAACAGTCAAGATGACGGAGTACATGACACCACTTGCCACTACTTGCCACCACTGATCGGACTGCCGTCGGACCTCCTCCAGACCACCGGACCACCATTGACCCAACTTCAAGCTACCACCAGACCACCACTTTAATATGATTCGGCTAAAAAACGTTTGATTTTTCATCAGAACATAAATGTTCATCATATCGTTCTTAAATGTTCATCAAAACATCCTTAAATGTTCACAATGATGTACTAAAATGTTCGTTAAAATTGACTTAAATATTCACAAGTTGTTTATAAATGTTCATCAAGATGTTCATAAATGTTTATTTGGACGTACTAAACTGAAATGTTTATCAATGTTCATTTGGACGTACTCAACTGAAATGTTCATCAAACAATATTTCAATGTTAATCAAGTTGTATTACATTTAAATGTTCACGTCATTTGGACAAATGTTGGACCACCGCGAAGATTACCTGACCACCGCGGGACCAACACCGGAGGATCGTCGGACTACCGTCGGAGGGTGGCCGGTGCCGCCAAATGGTGACCGGAGTGCCTCCGGAATCCCGGAGTATCAATCTAGAGTGCGACCGAATTATCTTAAGAGAGTTTATTACCGGATCCATACCCTTTTATGAGGGGGGGGGGGGATTTACTATATACAAAAGAAAAATATAATTCTTTTTTAATTGAAGGTGAGATTCTGATGTAAATATATATGCAAAAATTATTAAAAAATCTCACTTCTTAACTAAAACTATAAAAGTCCAACTAGCTAAGGGTGCAATTTAGATTCAAATAAATATAATAGTGCAAATATATGATCATGGAGATGTTATTCGATTTCTTCAAAATATTCTCATCTCAATTTATGAATGTTCTCTTATTTTCTATTCAATATTCATTAAATTATTACTATTAAAGGTAATCATTGTACATAATATTTTTTAAATACTACAGAATTTTCATTCGTATGAGAAAAATAATAATTGATCATTTCTTACTATCCTGATCATTAAGACGTAGTGATTTAAAGGAACGGCTTAGCGTAAGAATGAGATGAGATCATTCCATTACCAACTATCCTGATATATTCAATTGTTTGCAACAGGGCAGCACCCATTTTGCGCCCGGCAGCACCCCCTCGTTCGGAACCCCATTCCAAACGAGGGGAAAAATTATTTTTTTTTAAAAATTTCGTTTCTCGTTCGGAATGGGGTTCCGAACGAGAAACGGTTCATTTAAATAAATTGTATTAAATAATGCCAAACCGGTTCGCATATTGCGAACCGGTTTACACCTCGTTCGGAACCCCATTCCGAACGAGGATTTTTTTTTTTTTTAATTATGACGTCAGCATCTCGTTCGGAACCCCATTCCGAACGAGGTGTGACGTCATTTTTTTTTAATATGCCGTCATATCTCGTTCGGAATGGGGTTCCGAACGAGATGCTGACGTCATAATTAAAAAAAATTAATCCTTGTTCGGAACCCCATTCCGAACGAGATTCGGCAAAAATTTTTGAAAATGCGAACGGCTATATTTTGACGGAGTCTATAAAATCGGAGTTGTATGACCAAATTATCAAACCCAATCGGAAGAAACACAAAAAATGACGTCTGAAAGCGATTCCACTAATTCTTCAAGGGCAGGTAGTTGGAAAGAAGGACGAGAGTGTTCTTCTAGTGAGACGTCGGTGGAGGAGGAGGTTGATTTTTCTGCGCCGGTAGATGATACATATTTCCAAGTAAGTATTTGTAAACCTTTTTTTTATAGCGTTTCATTATAATTTATTTTATTGGTATAGTAGTATTGATATTTGAGTAATTTTAAATAGGGATACTGTAGTGATGAGGAATATTTAAAAATCGACTATAGTGCCCATTTTACGACTAGTGAGAGATTTCCTACTATGGATCTTCTGAGAGAGTGGGTTAGAAAGGTCGGTTATGAGTTGTGTATGGTTATCACCACGAAATCATCAATGGCCAACAAGAGGATATTTCTGCACTGTGAGCAATCCGGTAGTTATAGAAAACATGGAAAGAACATTAATCTTGAAGGAGATGTAGCAGAACCATCGTCGCAGCGTAGCAACCTTAGTAGGTTAATGAAGTACAATTGTCCTTTTATGTTAAGAGGATATTATCGACGAGCAACTCTTGTTGAGCCGCCTGGGTGGATACTAAAAGTTGAGAAGGCATGTCACAACCACTGTCTTTCCAGCAGCTTGATTGGCCATGCATTTGCTTCGAGGATGACGGGAGAGCAGAGACGAAAAATAATGATTGCATCAGCGGCCGGGGCAATGCCGAAGGTTATTTATACACAGCTGCTTCAGGAAAATCCGACTTCCACAATATCAAGAAGGCAAGTGTACACTGTGAGGGAAAAGGAGAGGAAGAAAGCATTGGCAAATCTAACCGTGACCCAGTGGTCATTAGATTTCCTCCATCATAGAGGTTATCGTAAAGACATTTACCACGAGACGAATCCGGAGACGGGGGAGAAAAAGTTGGCAGCGTTTTTCATATCTCATCCGGATTGTCAACATTTGTTGAGAATGTTCCCTCGGGTGGTGATCATGGACGCGACGTACAAGACTAATAGGTACACTAAAATTCATTATTATGAATTCAAATACCGTTATAGAATTATAATTATTAATATACCCTCGTTGATAGGTATGGTTGGCCGTTACTTCAGTTTGTTGGATTCAATTGCACCAACTATACATATTGTATTGCGCTAGCGTTCATCTGTTGTGAGACAGCCCCATACTATGCATGGGCATTGAAACGGGTCAAGTATTTGTTTCGTGCACTCGAAGGACCGGATTGCATCATGTCTGATCGAGAGCTGGCAACAATTAAGGCGGTTGACCATGTATTTCCTAGTGTGCGTCATATGCTTTGCCATGTCCACGTTGATCGGAATGTTAAGGCATTTGCTAAATTGAACAACCTGGACGAAAAAAGTGCATCTGCTAGCGTTCGAAAAAAGTGCAGCGTTTTCCTCCATGAGCTCGGTGTTTTTGGCTTTCAGTTCATCTATTTCGTTGGCCCATTCTTTTGTTCCAATCCTCAGCAGCTCCATCCCTTCCTCAATTCCTTCAGCCTTTGACCAGTTGCATAAGTTGTCTGCATTTAGTTCTTCAATAACGACCCTTGCACGACCTGTGTATGGTGGATCGATCCAATGTTTGTATTTGCACCCTTTCTCTTCCTCTTCTTCAGTAAGAGCATCCCAACATGCATCCGGACATCCCCAAAATCTTCTCCCATAGTTGACCTTGTCCCACTCTATTTGTTCGGTACACATATGCACCGTGGGCTTTTTCTGACACCAACACAATTTCGGACCAGGATCCATTGTCGAGGAAGAGGCGGGAAATAGAGTTGGACGATTTGGATACATATCGAAATTTGAGAGAAAATAAATATAATGGAATGATAGTGAATGTGTGTTTGAAATGGTTTGTTTTGGAGGTATTTATAGACGAAAAGATAAGATGTGTGACGGAAATATTTGACCGGGTCCCACACCATCTCGTTCGGAACCCCATTCCGAACGAGATGGTGACGTCAGCATCTCGTTCAAACAGATCTTATATTTTCGTCTATAAATGGCAGCCATGCGGTGAGTCCCGGATTTGCATCTATATCTATGTCCCGGATTTCTTTAACGTCATAACCGTGCAAACCAATGCCGCCTCTAAATATTAACCCGATACCCCAAGATGACGATGATGACGATCATGTAGTTGAAGATGGTGGTGAAGACGATGAAGACAACGAAGGTGAAGACGACGGTGACGACGAAGGTGAAGTCGAAGGTGAAGACGAAGGTGAAGACGAAGGTGACGACGAAGGTGAAGTCGAAGGTGAAGTCGAAGGTGAAGTCGAAGGTGAAGACGAAGGTGAAGACGAAGGTGAAGACGAAGATGAAGACGAAGGTGAAGACGAATCGGAAGAAGAACATGAAGGTGATTATGATGACGTTGAAGAAGATGGTGGGGAAGAAGATGATGATGATGATTAGAAATGGTCACGTTTATATACTTTGTAATGCTCAGTTGTGTTGTCGTCTTGTTACAACAAAGGACATCAATAAAGAAATTTGCAACAAAGAAGTTTTCGAAAATTGCTAAGTTGTGTTTAAGGCTTATATATTGATGGTGAAGATATCATGTTGGTAGAACACTTGAAAACCACATCAAAAGACATAGTAAATTGCAACAAAGAAGTATCTCGAGCTGAGAAGCAAAAAATTGAAGTGAAATTGGAATTGGGAACCAACAAGGAAGATGACTGCGCGTCAGGCAAACAGTGCAAAGTTATTTTTACCTCTTTTTTTTGATGCTCTTTCAATTGAAAATCAGTTTTTGGATACTAGTACTGTATTAAATTTGAGACTGACCATGCATGCAATCAAATTGAAATGGCAGACAAACCAGTGCAAAATCATTTCCTATATCTGTATTTGGAGGAAATACTAAATTAAATTGATTGAAACGTAAGGAAACCAAATAATATTCATTATAACTTAAGGAAACCAAATAATATTCATTATAACTTAAACAACAAATACAACGATTCAAATCCCCCAATAAGGTTCCGACCCGTGACCCACATTATCTTCCCATTCATTACGCCCTGCTTCTTGTTCCGGATGGCCTTGTCCCGCACCCATCCTTGCCCGCTCCCATATAGAAGGTGTGGCTCTCTCTTCTGCACTCCTGGACGACTCTGCTTGTGACATCCGTTGAGTTTGAGTGACCTCCTCAGCTGTAGGCGGATTGTCGATACTGAGCATCCGAATGTAGTAATCCAAATTCTCCATGGATAATATCCCCTGTTGTCGATGTGTCCGCATAATACCGAGTGTCGTCGATACACGCTGCAATACCAACACATAATTAGGAGATGGGTCATATAGAAAACACAATACCAACAAATAAAATAATATAAGAATTACCCGGTTGAAATCGAGGGTAAGGATCGGGTTCGGGTTACGTGGCGGTCGAGGTCTTGCCGGGGCGTTTGGGCTCACATATGGATGTGAGACCTGAGCAAACCAATCGAGGTAAGCATCCTCAGCATCCCAAGGGATAAGAGCTGGCGGGCTGGACATGATGTACTGACACAGGTTGTCATAACGCTGGTCCCATCTATCCCATTCCGGGCCATACCGTACAGTGTATTCCCGGCCACCTCGCATTGATTTTGGCGGACAATAATACTCCACTGGCTCGGGGACATCCAAAGGCCGGGACTGACGGCGACCGAACTGTCTGCAAAACCGATCAGGGTTGTACATCTCCATAATGTCAAAGCACCGGATCCCACCACGATAAGTGGCCACTCTATGACGCCCTTGCGGTCCCACGTCCAAATCCGGATACGGCATCCAACACACCTACAGAATTAGCTTATAACAATTAATAACAATATTAATAACAACTTGGAATGACATTTAGACGATTCACTTACATCTTCCGGTGCATACTCATCCAAGATGCGTCTGTACTGTTGCAGTGTCCTTTTTTGCCTCAGGGGGGCTCGTCCAGTGGAATAACGGGACACACGAGCAGTAGCTTCTTGGGAGTTGACATCCAGGTTTGGGTTCCCAGGAAAATACGGGAAATGTAACCAAATCCAAATCTCAAGAAGCCTGACGCAACCAGAAAATTGCACGCATCTCGCCCTAGATGCTATACCCAGCTGCCTGTACAGCAATGCCAAACAACCTGTACCCCATGCGTATTCATGTATCCTGCTCGGATCCTCTAGTAGCGGCAGGAAGCATGTGTCTAACAGGTTGGAGGTCTTGTTCACGAACAAAGACTGCTGAATTAGGTGCCACAGAAAGCCGGTTGCAATGGAGCTCGGATTGGATCTTCTTCGAGAGTTGATCATCGAGACAACGTGGCAAAAGAATTCCCGCTCGCCGACTTTCCCCCTACCTATGAACTTGACCATAAATGCCTCCTCAGCGTCAAACGGGTTGTCCAGGTCAACGCCAAACAAATAGGAAAACAATTGGGCACAATGCGCTGAATCTGCATCTAGACCCAAATGTGTCCATGGCGTGGTGACAGCACCCCCGTCAATAGGCAGCTCCAGAATCTCCAAAACGTCATGGAGACCGATTCCAAGCTCCCCAAAGTTCAGATGAAATGTGTTCGTCTCAGGGTGCCACCTTTCCACGAATGCAGAAAGGAGGTTGTGGTCCACATTCCAAAATTGACCCTTCAGGATGTGAAGCAGCCCCGACTCCTGGGCAAGAGCAAACCATGATTCTGGCTCCGGGTCGGTAGGAATTCTAGGAAACCATAGCTCGAAACACTTTTGCCTTGTCTGCGCCTTTAGCTGACGGGGGACACTTTCATCGGGATTCGGATCTATCCAAATCTGATGAGCAATGTGTTGCTCATAACGAGTCAATATAGACCCCTCGTTGAGTCCTGGAAGAGGAGGAGCCGCAGCAGCTTCTGACTACATCGGAGCAGGACCTGACTGCCGAGTCTGTCGGGATCTACCCCGCGAAGAACCCGACCCACTCGGAACATCTGGGTTAGGTGGGTTCCTAACCCCCGCAGCACTTGACCCCCGGGAACCTGACTCTTGCGGTCTATCACCACGCGATCTTCTATCCCCCCTCCTCTCAGAAGCAGTGATTCGCCTATCACCCAAATTTCTGTCCTCTCCAACTCTGGATCGGATATTTCTAACTACCTCCTAGTTTTAGCGAAATACATACAAATTTACCATCGATTATTATAACTAAAGTCCATATATGCGATTTTAAGTAGTTTTCAACCTTTTTGGTATTTTCTACAAAGTGTTGATACGCTTTCCACATGCATTAAACTATTTTTTTTTACCATGCATTGCAGTTAATATTGAAATGAAGCGTTTTCCACTATAAACTAATTTTACCTCCTAGTTTTAGCGAAATACATACAAATTTACCATCGATTATTATAACTAAAGTCCATATATGCGATTTTAAGTAGTTTTCAACCTTTTTGGTATTTTCTACAAAGTGTTGATACGCTTTCCACATGCATTAAACTAATTTTTTTTACCATGCATTGCAGTTAATATTGAAATGAAGCGTTTTCCACTATAAACTAATTTTAGCATGCATTTGAAATACAATTGAGCATTTTCCACTATTTCTACAAAATTAAGCGTATTTCAGGTTTTTAGAAATACTAACCGACTCCGTGTTCCGTCTCCGACGTGCTGCTCGGACATCCTCCTCCGCTTGCTCCGGCTCTTCTTGAGGCGTTGCTCCGCCTGTAACAGTTGCATCCCAGAACATGTGTTGTTGATGCCTTTGGAGATCACTGAAACTGGGGGTGGGGAGGTTGTAACTACTACTAGCTGCTCCGTTCATGTTGAAAAAACCACTACCAGAAGGACCAGCGTAGCTTGCATTCGGAACACCATAACCCGACCACCACTCGTTTCCTACGTAAATTTCTTCATCTGCAGCCGTCGGATCAGAAAAAAAAGGATTAGGAGGAGTTCCGGCCATTATCGAGACGAGGGAAAGCGTTTTTTGAAAGATTTAGAAGGGAGCGTTTTTTTGTAAGATTGAGAAGAGAGCGAATTCGAGTGTGGTTCGGAATGGCATCCCGAACGAACTATATATAGGCAAAAGCTGGTGAGAATGCTGACGTCAGCTAGCCGTTACACATAGCTGACGTCAGCATTTTTAAAAAAAAATCATTCTCGTTCGGAATACCATTCCGAACGAGAATGATGACGTCATCATGACGTCATCAAAAAACTATTCTCGTTCGGAATGGGGTTCCGAACGAGAATAGTTTTTTAAACCGGATTATTTTATGTATTAAATAAAACCCGGTTCATGAACCGGGTTCACAAATTTTCTCGTTCGGAACACCGTTCCGAACGAGAATATTTTAATAAAAAAAAAATACAAAACTCGTTCGGAACGGGGTTCCGAACGAGGGGGGGGGTGCCGAGTGTAAAATGGGTGCTGCCTGGTTTAATCGCCATTGTATTTTCATTTGCTTAAGCATCAACCACTCTATTTGCATAGAACCACTCTTTATTTGGATCAATTTACATAGAACCACCATTTATATCACTATTGATTTAAAATCACCCATTATTTTAATTTTTCTTACAATGTCCCACCTCAGGCTAACTTCCGTTAACATTTCCGTCAAAGGTTTGAAATTACCATTTTACCCTTGTATTTTTAAATTATTTATAACTTTTACCAGGTCACAAATCAAAACTCAAATTAAATTTCTGATTTGGAAATTTAGGGTTCTTGTTAGTTTTTGGGGATTTAGGGTTCTTGATAGCAATTGTTAATTTTTCCCAATTTCAATTTCTCCTAAAATCAACAATCCCCTCGATCTCACAACATCGACATGGGATCCAACAGTAAGGAGCTCCTCTCATGGCTGCTTATCTCGAAGACCTTCCTCGTTCCGGCTCCGCAACCCTAGTCTTTAACGTCGTCTCCGCTGCGCCTCGGAATGGAGACAGAACAATCACAACAGAGGAGATCGAGAGAGCTCTCGAGCGCCTCGGAATGGAGACCAAATCCTCGCCTCCTTTGCCAAGCCTCACACCTCCGGTCTCACCTTTGACGATTTCGAGGCGCTGGACGATTCCTACTTCGACCAAGCCGGGTCTTCGCAGGAGGAGACGGATCTGGCCGAGGCCTTCAAGGTGTTCGATGAAGATGGCGATGGATTCATATCTGCCAGGGAGCTGTAGGTGATTTTGGATAAGCTAGTCTTGCCTGAAGCAATGGAGATGGATAGAGTTGAGAGGATGATCTCTTATGTCGATCCCATAAAAAGCTATCAAGAACCCTAAATCCCCAAGAATCAAATAGAACCCTAAATCCCCAAATCATAAATAAAAGATTTGTGACCTGATAAAAGTTGTAAATAATTTAAAAATACAAGGGTAAAATGGTAATTTCAAACCTTTGACGGAAATGTTAACGGAAGTTAGCCCGGGGTGGGACTTTGTAAGAAAAATTGAAATAATGGGTGGTTTTAAATCAATAACGATATAAGGGGTGGTTCCATGCAAATTGACCCAAATAAAGGGTGTTTTATGCAAAAACCTCATTTTTATATTATTTTATGAATATCATGTACTATTGTTTTTATTTCCAAGGAATTTTCAAATTTTAATAATAGTATTTATTATAGGTAAATTATCCCCTTTCAAGGTGCATGATATTGTTTGTCGTTGTCAATTTAATTGCATGTAACGCAACCAAAGCTACAACTTGTAGTAATGATGTACTAAGAATGTGCTTGTGATCAACAAAGAGAGCTTTATCATCACTATTCCTACAAATACAATATATAAGAATTATTCAGAGTTGTGATTGGTCCGTCGAAATTTACTTTGACCCAACCAACATATGATTTTATCCATGTCTGATTTCTCACTCTTCTCCTATTGTGTTTTTTGCTAGTAGGTGTCCTTGTTACTCCATGAATGAAGATCCTCCATTACGAAATTAGAAGAACGCTATATCTGAAGGATTCCCTAATTTTGGAAAAGTAAACTTGTGGATACTTTCCTGTTTAGCTACAACAAATACAATAAATATCGAAGGGATTCAATTTAATGGATATTATTTTTGTTTAGATTAACAAGTTCTCTGAAGTCATCAATGAAAACCCAAAAAGATGGTAATGCATAATTGAATCCAATATGCTGCCGAAGTTGTTGGATTATTACATAAAGAGCAATAAGGAGTTGTTGAAAGATAGCGGTTAAGTCGTGAAGTTGTTGGTAAAGAATAGGTAAATTTTGAATTTTTGGGGCAATTTTTAGTTTCCACAACATATGGTCGGGAAACAATGTTCATTTATCAGGCAGAGCAGTGGAGAAACAACCACTAGAATTCAGTTTCCAGGTAATGGTAATATGGTATCCTCAGTAGAAGAATTTGGGATATAGATTTTAAGAGTACGTTGAATAATGTAATTGGGCAAAACTCTACCAAGTAATTATTAACATGCCATTGGTTCCCTTTGTAAGTAAAGTTGGCTATTTTATCATTTCTATTCGCTATATTCTGATTAAAGAAAAGAGCTAGTTGTAAATTAGGTACTAGGAATCAGTCCAGGAGTTGATTGTTCATCTATTCTCTAAAATTCATCAGACACATGTTTGAAAAAAGTGACGAAGATGAAGCAATCTAGAAAATTGCCAGAATTGTTTACAATTTCCTTTATAGTTTAGCAAGTCTGAAGACCATAGATATTTTTCTGAAATAATCTTAGCGCATAATATTTTCCTTGTCAACTAAAATTTTCCATAATAACTTCATTTGAAGAGCTTTATTCATATCTTCAAATTTATGCAAGCCTAGGTCACCAACATCCTTACGTTTACAAATAGTGTCCCAACTTAATAATGATGATAAGAACACATACTTTTATTCCAAAAGAAATGTTTGTTAATGTCATCAATTTGCTCACAAACATAAAAAAAACTACATCAAATGATTTATTTTTTATAATAGATTAGATTGAATTAAAACTACACCGTCTACTTGTGAAATTTCATTTGGATAATTGTTTTGCATACTTTCAATTGCGTAATTAAAACATTCATTCTTAACTCCTCCACAAACTATTGGAATTTCTAAATATTTTTCCATTGAATTTATAGTTTACAAGTTAAATATTGATGCTAAGGTAATCTTTTGAGCAATACTCTTGTGGTAATTAATTGTCAAACCCGATAGATTAGTGAATTATTGAATGAAATTCTTAATGTAGATCATATTTGTTATGGATGCATTTATAAATATAAGTGTATTATCCGTAAAATATAAAAATAGAATAATAATTTCATGTTTAGAAATGGAAACTACTCTTGTGATAATTAATTAGCAAACCAACAGATTAGTGAATTTCTCACTATCTAATTGAAATAATCATGTACAAATAAGATGGAGTATCATTTTTCTCTTCACGAGTTCTTGTAAGAAGGTTTATTATGTGCTATTGTATCGGTCCTTATTCTTACGTTTTATTTTGAGCATTTTAAAAAAAATTCTACTTTTCTTAAATACTCATTATTTTATATTCAACAGTTTTAATTTTCCTAATAATTATTCTCTTACAAACTACTCTCTTTCTTATCCATTTAATCATTTTATTCTACCTTTATCTCTATCTTAATAACCTCAAAATTTTATAAAGGATACTCATTTAAGATTATTTAGGAATAAAGGGAATAATTGAAACATTAAACCTCTTTTTAGACGATTTATAATTAAATTTAGGTACGGATTGTCCTACTACATAATAGAGCTTATAGTATAATAGACCTGTTAATAATACAATAGACCTTATAATATAGATTATATATACTTAAAACTAGGGCAATCACCTTCTTAACAATATAATAGACGTTACAATATAAATTATTTATTTAAATATATTTTTATTGGAAAAGATTCAGGTTTGAATGGATTAATAATGTACGAATGAAAAATTCACATGCACAATTAATGTAATTGACATGCACATTTAGATGTAAATGCATGCACATTTGGCTGATTGTGCATGTCTTAGATAAAATGTGAAAAATACATGCATATACCTGCGTGTGCATGTGATTACAAAGGAATGTGCATTTGATTACAAAGGAATGTGCATGTGAATTCTGTCATTCGTATATTCGTACATTAAGCTATTCGCACCTGATCCAAAACCATTTTTATTATGATATACTAATTATAAATTGTATGAAATACAATAATTCATATAGATTTATGAATTTATCAAGCCTTAAAGATTGTATATTTTCAGTCTCGAAATTACAATTATGTATATAACTCAATTAGAACTTCTTGACTCACCTACTTATTATTTGATTTAAAAAAAATTGTTACACTATGTTTTACTTTAAAAATATTAATTATATTACTTCTGGGCACTTAAAATAAGAAGAGTTTAAACACTAACTAGTGTAATATCCGTGTCAAGCACGGAGTTCAATATAAAAATATGTTTTTAAAAGTAATTTTCTATTATAACATAAATGAAATAATATTTTAATATAAATGAAATTATTTTTATATTTAAAATGAAGATATCGAGTAGTTTATACTTTATACGTATAAGTTTTTATAGTAGAAACATATTGAATTGATTTTAAAAATTTATTTATTTATTGAAGTCAATTGTTGGAATTGTATAAACTATGTATAATTTTCAAATATTGAAGTTACAAATTGATATTAATAATCTGAACAAAATTTCAAGAATTATTATTCTTTAATTCCAATCATTAAAAGGATGATTTTAAAATTTTATTAGATAAAAATTATACTATATATCTAACTTTTATTAACAATATGTTTTGAAATTTACAATTAATTTTTTTTTAATAGATTACAAATCTAACAACTCACTCTTAAAAATACTCTTAGAGCTTGAAAATGTTTAGTTTTAATATATAAGATAGATTGTTACACTAGTAAGAATTTATTAACATTAAAGTTTATTAATTTATTGCATTTATTAATAGAATAAGAAGAGTTTAAACATACATTGAATAAGGAATTTTTTTTCCCCTGAATTGGGCACTTTGTTGGAACAAATTCTCATTGTAAGCGTAGTTTGAAACAATTTCCTAATATAAGACCTTGTTTCAAGTTTGGAAATTTATAACGAAGGAAAGGTGTTGTCATGAACATCGCCTCTACCCGAACCTAGCTTTAAAAAAAAATAAGACTTCGTATGAGGCGCTGTGTTATGGGCAACGCCTCATATGAACGGATATTTTAGACAACGCCTATATTTTTTGTTTTTTTTGTTCTTTAAACATTTGATATATTTATGCGTGACTTAAAGGAGGTTTGGGTTGCTCGTTTTAGGATTGTTCGGAATCAGAATCGATCGAGACCAGTTTCGTTGGGTCTGTATCGATCCCAACTTTGGAATGAATCTGTAAATCTCCATTTTCAGTAGCGAGACTTACGCGGGTTCGAGTGGCTCGTCAAGGTTGTTTGGAATCGAAATCGAGTGCGAGACATATGTGGTGAAAATTGGGATCGATACAGACCCAATGAAAATGATTTCGCTCGATTCGAATTCTGAACGATTCCATACGGGTCATCCAAACCCGTATAAGTCTCACGTAAATATGTCAAATGTTAAAAGAAAATAAAAAAATGCAATTGAATAAGTAGCTACTCCTACGTAGTCCGTAGCATGGAGGTGCATCCTAGACTTAGGAACTAGCATCCTATGATATGCCCCTTTCAGTAATTTGCACTTTCACTTTGTTTTCTTCTTCTTTTTGTTGTGGTTGCCAAGTCATGATGAATTTGGACCGCTGATCAAACATGGTGTTTAAGGTACTGGTAAATCAACGGCTAATATGTTTAGGTGTGGACTCATTCTGATACACGGAACATGTCACGTGACATCACAGCCTAACGTGCCTTCCCCTCATCTTGGCTTTCGCGCTTCCCTACTTCATCAAACCTTTTTATATTCCGAGTACGTAACAGACGCTGCAAAGATGGCCGAAGTTAAATTTTGACGAGACTTGTCCGATAAGATTGTTATGATGTGAATCATGCACTGATGTCGTAAGCATTTCTTATTTTAGCATTAGATACTACACTAAATTTTACTCCTCCCTCCCAATATATAATTTTCCTTTGCAGTGTTCGAGAAAAATTAATGATAGTCCCGATTCTTGCCTAATGCCAAAAAAAACTTAAGCCAAATCATTATTTATAGATCAAATAATTAGAAATAATTCAAAAGTTGATCAAACTCGTAGTGTGCTCGTATGTTAAATTCGGGTTTCATTTGAATGAGAAATGAATGCTAAAAAGTGGTTACATACAATGCAACTAAGTTGAGTTGAATTTGTGCATCGTACCTTGGAAAATGAGAGAAAAATCTCCTAGTATATAAACTAAGAGTTGAGTACAATGGATATGTCATTGGGCCATGAGGAGACTATCTTGATGGGCTTGGACCTTCCAAGACCACACGCGCACGGTTATGTTCGGTCGGATCGGGTTCGGTCGGGCACAGGGTTAGGCTTGAGACTTGAGGTCGTGGGCCCAAGGAGGAGGAGCTCAATCCGAAAGAATAAAATGCCCCAAATTCCCCTTCTATTCACAAGTCAATCCGAGCACGTATTGCTCCAGATTCTCCTCCTACGCCATTGATGAGCAACATCAAATTCTTCTCCCTCTATTAATCTGGAACAATCAAATCCTGCATTAAAGCGCGCATATTTTGTGCGGGATTGAATTCTGAGCATTAATGCTCCGAATTTCCCTCTCTTGCAGAGGCTCCTACCCGGCCTATAAATTGAGTTTTCCCGCTTTGTCTTCTCTTTTCAGTACTTCCTCTTCTTTTCATGTATGAGAGTACACATAAAAAGATGGTTTTTAGGCTTCTGTTCTTGGGTGGTGCAAACCAGAAGATGACGTAGTTGTATCCTAGGATTCTAATCGTCATCAAACTGTCATACTACGAGGGTCAAAACTAAGGAAAGAGATCTTCATCTCGACTATGCACTCGATCAATCGTCTTTGATCCGATTTTGGTATTTGTTGATTTTGATTTTCTTAGTTCCGGTTTGCTCATTATTCATATAAATTATTAGTTGAGGAAATTCGGGGTCCTACATAATATTGGTTTATTCCCGAGATCAATGATCAAGTTCTAATAATTTCAAAGATTTACGTAAATGAAGTGAACTCAAAGGCAAATATTGAGTAAAAAGTAACAAATGCTTCAATGATTTTGAAAATTAACAATAAGATATCCATCATATAAGGAGTGAAATCCTCATGAGGAAGTACCTTTAAAATAGGACTAAAATCATAAATTTCAAAAACTACCACCAATATGCAAAAGTCTCCAAACGAGGAAGATATAAGTTTCAACCCATTGTTGCAAAACACACGCTTTATATAAATCTTTTCCTCTTCTTCACAACTTCCCTAAGACACTTTCTTCCCCCACACCTTCTCTCTAAAACTCCAATCATTTCGATCGATTGCAACGACAAAACCAAAGAAACACTCTCACACTCAATTCCAACCTATAGAAACAAATATCGGCGAAGAAAAAGAAGAAACATGACCGATCACACTGGAAGAAGTCAGTTTAAAAAATAAAGAAATTATGGTTAATTTGAGGCCATTTGGAGGTTACTTTAAGACGATTCTACAAGAGGAGAAAAACAAAATTATTTGCAAAATCCAACAAAATTATGTGGAATCACTTTTTTTTTTCCCTAATTAGAAGCACTACTGAAGCGGTTTCAACAAAGGGATCGAAAACTTCTACATTTGAAAGTAAATTATTTGTGAAGTTCTTGTATGTTTGAGTGCATGAGTGAATGAGATTGAGAACGAGATCCAAAATTGCTAGTTTTGAAGGTTTATTCTCTGTGGATTTATCTGTATATTTCATAAATTCGTGCACACATCAGTTTTATATAGCATGTTCTATAATCTACTATTCAGAATTTAGTTCTGTGCATGTCTAATTACTTATGTGTGCATGAGTAGTAATTGTGTATTTCATAAATTTAGTCCATCGAAGAATTTTACAACATGCTATTTAAATTCATTACATATATGAGTTTAATAGCAAGTTCTATAAGCTATTAATTTTAATGTAGTTGTGTGCATGAATTATATCTTTTACGTGTATGAGTTATATCTTCTACGTCAGTAACTTTGTATTTCATAAATTCAGTGTATATATGAGTTTTATCACATATTCATAAACATTTTATGTGAATGCAGTTGTGTGCATGAGTTATACCTTCTGTGTGCATGAGTTATAGCTTCTATGTGCATGAATCACTTTGAATTTCATAAATTCAATGCAGACATGAGTATAATAACATGTTCTATAAATTACAAATTGATCAATAATGTAGTTTTGTGCATGAGTTATACTTTTTTAAACACATATATGCATGAGTAACTTTGTATTTCAAATACAGTTCATATATGAGTTTTAGGGCATGTTCTATAAATTTTATTGTAGAAGTAGTTGTGTGCATGAGGTATACCTTCAGTGTGCTTGACTAACTCTATATTTCATAATTCGGTTCATATATTAGTTTTATAGCATGATCTATAAACTTTTAATATAAATGTAGTTGTGTGCGTGAGTTATATTCTCTGTATATGCATGAGTTATACATTTTGTGTGCGCGAGTAACTGTATATTTATTAAGAGTATTACAACATGTTCTCTAAACTACTTCTTTGTGTGCATCATTGTATGTACATGAATTATACCATTTGTTCATGACATGTACAATTTGCGTGTATTATTTTATTATGTACATCAACCAATGCATAAATGTATGTGAAATTTAACAATACATTTGATCTTCAAATTATAGGGGATGTCATACCAACAATAGCGGAAATAGAAAATGGAGCGAATAAAGTTGGTTCACCTCTAGTTCCAACAATTAGTCTAATTCTTGTTCTAACTAGAACAACACCAACAAAAAACAGTAATTTAAGAGTCAGTCGAGGATGAAGAAATCAATTATGGTAGCTCAGTTGAAGAGATTTTACAAGAAAAAGAAACAAAAGAAGTTAGTTGAAGGGAGGAAACCTTCAAGTAAAGGAAACAAAGAAGGAAAGAAGAAGATAGATGAAGTTTTGGTTTTGTGAAGGTAGTGGTTCTATGGAGAGAAATTTGATGAAAACATTGTGTAGTATGATTTTTTTTAAAACGGCGTGTATAATATTTTACTGATGAGTTGTTCAAATTTTATTTTGTTTGCAATTGCAAAGTATTGGTTTCAAAATTATTAAGTGTCATGCACTTAAATAGTATATATTGTGTGATTTTAAATCACTAGAACTCTAACAAATGTGTGATGCATAAGTCAGTAGTTCGGTATGCATGACTAATTATTTGTGTTTGCATGAGTTTGTGCTATTGAGTGTAGGAGTTAGTTTTATTGATGGGAAGTATCAAGTATGTGTATATGTCAGTTTTAGTATAAAAGTATGATCTTTCATGAGACACAACTTGATGCTAAATCACTCTACAAATCTAAAATATATGTGCATGAGTGAGTGGTTCGATGTGCATGACTCTATGCTTTTGTGTGCATGAATTTCTATTGAGTGCATGAGTTAATTCATGACAGTTTTCTTATATGAATCATAACATAGTTGAATACAAAACACAATAAGTTAAAGATAGGAATAAATCTCTTGCACTTATGTTAGAAGACATGTATGTGTCAAATCTAAACTTTTTCGATACAGTCACACCATAGTTAATCTTCCTCTTTTACATCATAATGAAAGTAAAATGCATTGAAATTGTTTGATTGGTAGGATCAATCGACATATGGCTTCAATTCATCATTGCATCCACGCGTATAATGCTGAGAAATATTGACAAGAGAAAAAGAGGTCGAATTGCCCTCAATTTTATATTCATCTCATGAAAAAAAGAGTACAAGAACACAAAAGTCAAAATAATGTTGTGTACATCACTTATGACTTGTGTATGCAACAATTATGCATTTTTGTGCATACGTTATTTCCTATGTGTGCATTATTCACATATGTGCATCAATAAGTGATTTTTGTGTGTAACATAAAGAGCTTATATGTGCATTAATTAGTGCTTGTGTGTTTGAATCTAAGGTCTTATGTGTACATAACAAAGTTCTTTTGTGTACATAACAAAGTTCTTTTGTGTGCATAACTCTAAGTGTTCAAATACTAAACAATTGGTTCATGTTGTAGTTTACAATTCTGTGTTTGCGAGTATGAAATTAATTCAATCAGATTGCGCGTTTAAGCAAAACTGAGCTATTCAGTCACATTGAATTTCATGAAATCAATTCAATCAACACTACAATTGAGAGTATAAATTTATGTCGATGACCGGGAAACATGAGAACAAAGAAGGAGGATATCGAGCAATGAAGAAGGTGCACATTTGAAGAAGGGAGGAGAGAAGTGTGTGAACACACACACCCAATCTGTTTGGAAAGAGTTAGACATATGGTGGGACCTTTTCCCTTATATAAGAGTTGTTGTTTGAAAGGATATAATAATTATTTTATCCTAACTTATTATACAAGAACTTCTTATGTGCAAACCTTTTTTTTCTCCATAAATATGAATATATTATCAAATACAAAATAAATATGTACATAAAGGTCGATATTTTCAACTAAATATCATATATGAAAGAGTGTGATCCTCAAATTTATTATTTTCTCCTTCTCGTCATGGTGAGCGCGAATAACACTGTTAAGTCACTTGTTTATAACAGACGTGTCAAGCTTGTATTTGGCGACCAATTTGGTTGTAAAAAACATTAGGTAATAACTTTTGTTTTAATGAATTAAAAATATTAGTTAAAATTTATAAACCATAATATATACTCTCATATTAGTATTTTGGTTTTCCATATTAATTAGTTTGTTCGTCAAATTATAGAATTTATCATCATCTTCAATACAATTATTATGGTACAATTTATGCTACCACAACCTCAAATATATACTCCTACTAGGAAGAAGGGAGCACGGATCTTTATGTTTTGTTGTATTTTTGCTTTGTTTAGTTTTATTTTTGGTAGCAAGCGTAAAATTTGTGTTTCCGTTGTAAATTTAATAGTAAAACTATATGTGGAAGTGTATAACTGTTTTTTAAATTTTGCATTTATGATAATAGAAATGTATAATTATCTACACTATTTGAATCTATGAATGTGTTGTTTTTTATATTGAATATTTTTCAACTATAATGTATAAAGCCAACCAATTAGAAGATAGTAGTATTGAACTGAAAAGTGTGAATTACCAATAAAAATCTGAAGACATATATTGCGGATCTTCAATTTTCTATCACAACTAATTCTATATTAGACTAGTGGTCTATAAGTCGTGCTACGCACGATCGGATAATTGAGTGAATTTTTGTTTGCTGTTTGAATTTTGAATAATGTTGTAGGGTTCTGATGTAGATTGTAGGTCATGAAAGAACATTATTTTACCTTTTTCCTTTAGTGATATTATTTGTTTTCTTGACATAGTGAAGTTTTGTTTTGTTGTGTGTGATGTCGTTTCTTCTGAACTGGCCAATCGTCATTTCTTCGGAACTTGTCAATCTGTAACGTTTGCAAAATCTATTTAAATGAAACATAAAGTTGTAGAAAATAAAATGCTTTTTAATTGAAATAATTTCATGTGTAGGGTGCTTGTAATAAGGAGGAAGTGATTTGATTATTGGCAGTATGTCGTGTTCTCCATCTTTGGCGGTGCTGCACCTTGTTTGAGTCGTTGGCACCACCTCCTTCCGCATTGTTAACATTTGTAATAATGTATTAAAGGTTTAATTACTTTCTTATACGAACATAGGTTTATGAGTTATACGTTTGTTATTTTTTTTTTTCATGTGTAAAGGATTTGAACTTATTTGTTCTGACCTGACGATGTAACTTATTATAAGTTGTGCACCCATCTTTCATGGCGTGTTGCAATTTCGTTTTCGGTCCGGTTGTGTAAATCAATTCTCTCCTATGTCTCTAACAATGACAACCATTTGTGCAAGATGATGTCCAATAGTTGTTTTCATGTTCTTTACTACCGTTTGTCCCGACATTATTTCATATATCCAGTAGTCGGACCTCTTACAACGCTCAACAACAATGTTCTTGGTGTGTTTATCATAATCATTTGGCCGTTTGGTTAGTACTATCTTCAATCATTTCATATCTGCTACTTTGGAGAAAGCGATGCACGACCCCTGTGAAAGTGTTCTTTTGGGTTCCCAATGTTCAAGTTTTCTAATTAAGAAATCATGCGCGACCTAGTGCGAGGTTAATATATTTTATTAATAAATGTTTTTATTAAGAGTCATGTATTATTAAGTGTTGGTACGTTAATTTATATTTAGGTATGTTTATTGAAAGTAATTATAGAGTAAAATTTAATCAAAAACATCATTGTTTGAATTTAATAAAAAAACATCAATGTTTTAAATTTTAATCAAAAACATAATTCATACTTAGGTGTCCACCATTGATTTTTTATTTTTCGTCTCGCTTTCGACTTCCGAACACGTCACCCACTCTTCTTCCTCGCTATTTCATCTCGCTTTCGATCTCTGAACATGTTACTCGCTCTTCTTCCTCGCTATTTGTTCATCTACTATTTTAGTTTGATTTTAATCTAATAACTTATAAAAACCCGTAATATCTTTCCTTTCTTCGCACTTCTTTTTCATTTCTTTCTTCTCGTTTCTTGTTCATTTATTTCTTCTCGTTTCTTGTTCAAATTACTAATAAGACATGTGAGTCTAAAAACTGAGTTTGAATTAATTCCTTCTAGTATTGGGAGTTCCATACACATATTCTTTATTTTACCTAACATCAAGAAATTTTATTCCGACTCTAGAGGATTATAAATAAATGAATAGCTTATTTCCTTGAGATTGAGGTCTTCTGATTCTCCACCATCGATAACTCTGGTTTATTCATCTGAACCTTATGGTAGATATGTGGCTCCCACATAATTCTTGATTCAATTTAAGCCGTCTTTTTCTGCTCCTTCTCACGCCATCTTCTTAACTCTCATTCGATGTCGCCTTTGTTCAAGCCTCCACAATCTCCACTTAATTGAGCACCACCTTGGTAGTAGTCTTTATGTCTTCTATCTCCAACTTCGTGAAAGCTTCATCAACACTGGATTTCAAAACTTTTTTTGTGCCCATCAAAGCAGATACCTTTAACCCCTTCGACTCATCTGATTTCTCTATTTTCTTGATGAGAGACTTGAATTTGTCCCTCGAGATAGCGATGTTGCCACCTAAGTGTGTAGTGTTGCACATCATTAAATATTTATTAGTAAATTATCACATCATTAAATATTTATTAGTAAATTTACTATAATTACAATGAATAACTTGTGCAAATATACTTAATTAACTACTAGATTAAGTCTTACCATCATATCCTCAACTTCAGGAAAGGCTAAATTTCCAATAGTATGAGCACATCTTTTCTCAGACAATCTGTTTTGAGAGTTCCTTTCGCTTACAATCTGTAAGTTAAATTAAAACATATTTGTATAAAGGAACAATTGTGAAGCTAGAAAAATGAATGTTAAATGAGCGAATACCTTGAATTCATTTGAACCATAATAATTTACACACCATTCCCATTGCTCTTGAGGCAAATTAGGTGGAGGATTTTTTAAGCGTTCAATATAAGTTTTTCCACATTCAGGACTCTTGTAGTAATAATGCAATCGACTTTTCCATAGCCTATATAAATTTTGCATTGTATCTAAAACGAAATTATACATCTTCAAGTTGCAACTAGAATCACTAACTTGAAAATTTTCCTGCAATGCCAAAATAATGTATTTCAAAACAATGTTTAGGACAAAAATATTTCACAACACAGTTCAGGACATAATGTTTACGACAGAATGTACAGGACAAAATGTTTCACAACACATGATAGAATATTCACAACACAATTCAGGACAAAATGTTTAGGACAAAAATATTTCACAACACAGTTCATGACATAATGTTTTAGGACAGAATGTGCAGGACAGAATGTTTAGGACAAAATATTTCAGAACATAGTTCAGGACAAAATATTTCACAACCCAGTTCAAGACAGAATATTTCACAACACAGTTCAGGACAAAATGTTTGTGTGAATCTGCAGTTTTAGTTCACAACACAGTTCAGTTTTCAACTCTCGTCCTAATAAATACTAATATTCTACACCCTCATTTGCTAGGGCCAACGAGCTGCTGTCATAAGCTAAGAGACATCAAATTGAGGGTACGTAAATACACATTCTTTAAGCTACTGCATGCACACTCTTTGCTTACATTTTGTGTGAATCTGCAGTTTCAGTTCACAACACAGTTCATCTGCAGTTTCAGTTCACACTCTCTGCTATCATAATTTTCAAAATTGCATTATATTCGACTTCAATCCCGCCAATCAAAAACCATTACCATCAGCATTCAGCAACATACACATTCATGCCTTATTTGGTTCAAAATTATAGAAATGGAACCACAATTTGGAAGAATCTAGTCCACTGTAATGTCATTAATCATAATTTTTTTTATCTCACTTCATACTCCTCATTTTCATACAAAATCGATTTTCATCCCCTCTACTCCTTTCCCCATATATGAAACTAGAAAATCAGCAAAGAAAACAAAGAAAACCTGTAAATATATAATGAAATTCAACAAATCAAAAGAAAAGTTAATAAAAAGTACCTGAATCTCCTTCCACATGCTGTCACCTGCAATAGATAAATTTTTTTTCCAATTCTTAACATTTAATGATGCTTTGGTTCTTACCACATGATGACAGACGAATCTGCAGGATCAAATATATGAGGCTGAAAACGTTCTCTTGGGGTGGATGTTGAGGAAGTCGATGTTGAGATGGCTTTGAGAGATCGTTGTGGCAGACGATCGATCGAACCTTGGCCTTCGACAAGTGTTATCTACCTTGACTCAGTCGTCGAAATAACCCAAGGAATCCACCTAGGATTCTTTCAAGGTTTTGAGGTCGAGCTATGTATAAACACAGATCGATCTCAAAGATGGCATTCCATACATAAACACAGATCGAACTATGTATAAACACAAATCATAAAACTTATTATGTAACATTAAAAAAAATCAATCCATAAATCTCACACATCTAAAAGTAGTCTATTTATTTTGTAAATATTTTACAATTTATAGAAAAGATAAACATAAATGATGCTAATTCAATTTCTTTTGGAATAGTGACGAAATGATTTTTTCTTGATTATCTAAACATTTTGATTATTATAAATTTTTCTTTAATTCAAGTTAAAAGTAATATATTTAGAAAGTTTTTTTTTAAATACTCATTTTCTTAAAATAAAATATTTTCCATTATCATTTTTCGTTGCTACTAACCAAAATAACAATAATTGTGTTACCAAATATTGTTCTTTACAATTACTTTTAATTATATTTTTTACAATTAAAATTCAAATAATTTTTTTAAAGTTATTTCAGCTCGTCACCTAGTCAAATTCATCTGTGTGTTGTGTGGAATCAATAACGAAATGAAGAGGCATTCAGAAAAAAACCTAATTAAAAACAAAAAAAGCCAACTTCATCTACAAAAATTTGTTCACAACAGTCTTAGTTAAGCTCGAAAATGGGAAAATTAAAGTGAATTAGTGAGATAGGTGAGTATAGCAGGTGTCCTTAGCAAATTCTTCCTTGTGAAAAAACTCCAACCAATATCTCCTTGAGCACGCTAATAGACTTCAGTCTGAATAGGGAAATTAGCAAAATTGTATTTATAAATCACATAACCTACAATATAATAATATGCAGTATTTGATTGACCCAAATTACTGAAGCAGACAGTGTCCAAAATACTCAAGCATACACTCACATACTTTCTATTCACTTTCTATTCACCGCCCACTCAAATTGCTATTTACCGTTTCTATTCACCGCCCACTCAAATTGCTATTTACCGTCCAGTTTTTGTGCGTCACGCATGGAATAAAACCATACGTCGCGCACGAATTTTTTTTTTCAAAAAATTTCATGCGTCACGCATGGATTAAAACCATACGTCACGTATGGATTTTTTTTATTTTTTTGCTTTTTTTTTCCATAATCTTGTAGATAATTTCAATACGATCGCGTGCATATAAAATTCGTCTAAAACGGACATCATTTGCCCCTTCAAAAGGCTAAAAAACAAAAAACAGTGAAGTAATTATGATTAAGTGTAACAAATCTATTACTCCGTACTTATAAATTGTACAGTTATTAATTTTATTTAAGTATTAACATCACTAAATAAAATCTTTAATAAGTTATCTACCATATTATAAAAAAATTTGAAAAATGATGTGTTGTTTTAACGGACTTGTTGATACAATAAATTATGTGTGATAAATTTGTATTTTGGCCTTTTGAAGGGGCAAACGATGTCCGTTTTGGACGAATTTTATATGCACGCGATCGTATTGAAATTATCTACGAGATTATGGAAAAAAACAAGCAAAAACAAAAAAAAAAAATCCATACATGACGTATGGTTTTAATCCATGCGTGACGCATGGATTTTTTTGAAAAAAAAATTCGTGCGCGACGTAGGGTTTTATTCCATGCGTGACGCACAAAAACTGAGCGGTAAATAGCAATTTGAGTGGGCGTCAAATAGTAAGGGCCTAAAGTTAGTATATCAACATCTTTTTTTTGTCAATGAAGACATTCCGACACATTAGAAAGCATATCAAACTACTGAAGCAGACACTGTTCAAAATAAACCGCCTTACATCAAATGCATTTTTTAAATGCCCATTGTGATTGTTGGTTTTAAAGATCCGTAAATTGTTCCGTAATATAAGTAGATCTCATGAATTATATGGAAGCCTTGAAACTGAAACAAATTCACCAGCACAACTGATGGGAAAATTGGTCATCCAAATTCATGCACTCCACCCGGTTGAGAGAGAGTGTGTTACAATGACCCCTTTAAAGTTTTTAATTAGGAAAACTAGTCCAAAGTAGTTTTTATTAGTTTTTGTTAAAGAAAACTAACCCTTTGGGTTTCTCCTTCCCCTTAGGGTAGGGGGTTAGTTCCTATATGAGTTATTTTTCTAATAAAAACGTATAAAATGACTATTTACCCAACTCACCGCGCAGCTACTTAACATAGTAACTTTTCTTCAATGAATATTGGAAAAGCCAAACCATTTCCGGAAGTAGATATGAAATCTTACAAGAAGATACCTGATGTCCACGTAACTGATGGGGGTGAAGGGAAATAAACAAGGTCTACAAGGATAGACTAACAACTTTGACCACTTTAAGAAATTAATGCTTGATATGCAGACAATATCCAAATAAATTTCCATATTTCACAGATAAAACATTACCTACTACTACGTGAACGTGACAAAAGACAACTCACATGTATTCAGATTTGTGAATCTGTTTTGATCGAATTACGGGGTAATTATAGAATGTTCAAGAGACACAAATAACATCATTGGTGTACAAAGTGCCTCAAAGATGGCATTCCATACACCCTAGTATGTGCTTAGACTCCAACAAAGTAATGCATACTAAATTTGCTTTCTTAGAGTTCAATTTGAAACATTGCTCAAAAATAACAGCTACAATGCCTTAATGGACACTGGGATATTTAAAATGTTAACTGTCAGTTCCATTAAATCAGTTTTACTTGTTGCTTTACTCATTTTAAACTACTAATCAAACCAAAACCTAAGAGACTTTGGTCAAACATAAACATGTAAGTCACAACAACATCCCTAAATTCTAAAACCTGAAAAACTACCCACCCGAAACATGCCCTACACTGCAGGAACGTTATATGATGTGGCTTTGTCTATACAAGTTAACTGCAGTAGTAAACAAAATTGCCACAAAGTTCTACTTCTGTTTGAATGTTTTGTGCTCACTTTATTGATTTAGTTATAAACAAAAATTGTTCATTTCGTTTAACTATATTATGTTCTAATCAAATCTATTAATGAAAATTCCTTTGGAATTTTTTCCATTCGTCGAACCTGGTACTGGATTGAATTAATGAAGGAAGAAGGCGGTGGAGAGAACTCAGAGAAGGAGGGATCATTAAAGAGATCGGGAGGAAGAACCAGGGTTTCAAAGGGGAGAAGAAAGTCGGCGATGCAAACACAGTGAACGTGGACTATGAAATACGGAGTAGGAAGGAGAAAAGAGAGCAAACAAAGAGACGAAAAGAAAGAGAGAGACAGTGAAATCAGAATCAATGAAACATAATGCAAAGACGTCATTGGAGGAAGAAGAAGGACCTCAATGCTCAACCCTAAATTAGGGAGGCACAAAAATGACCCAGACCCGGTCCGGTCCGGTCCCAGTCCGTATAATTTAGGAATTCCGGGATCCGGTCCGGTCCGGTCCATGAATTTCCCGGTCCTGTCCGGGACCGGAAACCCGGACAAATTTTATAAATTAATAAAATAGTATAGAAAATATAATTTTTTTAATTTTTTATAAAAATACCGGTCCGGTCCGATCCCTGGTCCATAGGTTTGAAAAACTCCGGTCTGGATCGGTTGTGCAGCCCAGTCCACTAGTACAAAAAACCACGGTTATTTGGCAAAGAAGACCCCGGTTCAGGAACAGTGGCAAAAATGGCCGCACTAAAAATGTTTAATTCGGTTTTCTTTTTTACCCCGGTTACACATTTACCCCGGTTCATAAACTGGGGTAAAAGAAGAACCGGGGTAAATTTTCATAATTCTATTTTTAGTCTGGAATTTTACCCCTGTGGTATGAACCGGGGTAAATATTCCTCATCCCTTTTTTAGTTTGACAGAGTTTATTACTTCGGTTTATCATAGAACCGGGGTAAGAAGATATATACTTTTTTAAAATTATATTTCAAATGTCAAATAGACAAACCAAACCCTGTATTCACATATAGAAAAATAACATGTCAAAATATCAAAATAAAATCCTACTAACAACAAAGATAGCTAAATGGTCCATGCCATGTGTTAATCCATGTTTAAAAATGAATATAACAATAGTTTTTGAACATTCCCCACTCTTTTTTATTTGGAAACTCTCTGATCGCTTCAACATCAAGTCTCTGAAGTCTGTAAGATTTAATATCTTGATTTTAGATGAGCTTTGATAAGTTGGAAAAATATGGCCAAGGTTTGATGGATCCGTCTGGATGATACAATCATTAGGCAAGATCTTGGCTACTCCCTAATACATGACGACAAAAAAAAACAAGATCTTCAACATTCATGTACATATAAAAGAATTATATCAGAAGACGAGCTATGATCTGCAACCAATATTCATGCAACAGTAATTTCCAAACATTTGAATTTACATGTATGTGCAAGGAAACTAATCAGCAAAAGAGTTTTACAAAAACAACCAAAGCATTTTATCTATATTGTGGATGCATCTCACAGTATATATACTCCATCAAAGGTGTTGTAGAATTAAAGGTTTATAAGATCATATCAAAGTATACTCTAAAACTCAAAAGCATCTATCAGTAAGCGATATAGGCAAGGAAGCAAAAGCGCATGATTCGTTCACTTACCGCTTTATTCATCCCACCATCCTGACCAGCTGCAGCTCTACGTGAAATGAATTGAAAGGAAAGTGTGTTTCTGCAGAGCAAAAAGTCAGAAAATGTGACACCCACTAAGATGATTAAGTATGTTGCTCCTAATAATGCTTCCAACTCAACAACCACATACCAATAGAAAAAATAACTTTGATAACATACTAACATGTATAAAATCCTTTTTATCAATCCCATAAATTATCATGTGACAAAATCATTCATAAACAGATGTACGCAGAAAGAAAAGGCTACAAAATGAACCAACTTTTGTTGATCTATATCTTATGATAGCTTCAAGTGACATGAAAAAATTCAAATCATTTTTTGACAGTTCAATTAAAAAAAGGTCACTGAAGATGTTTACTCTTGTTCTAGATATGCTAACATAGAGTAGAACTTCATAAATGAAGGTAATTAACGAGAGATGAATCTCGAATCCCATTTATTTATTTTCATAAACTTCCCAACCTAGTCACTTTAGACCAAATGCACAATACACGGGGGGGGGTAAATTTCACATTCAAGCAACAATATATCTTTAAATTCCATAAAATGGACCAAGAACTGAAGAACCAATTTCGTAAGAGAATTATTTAAATCAAATTAAGCATACCAAAATCAAACGAAAGAACATAATATCATGCCTCAACTACCTTATGAGCTAAGTCATCCTGACATACTTGTTTTATTAAGTACATGCAATACAGGACTGTTCCGTTTGTTACTCGACAACATATATGCAATTTAAAAATAAAAATGACTGATGTTCTCTAGAACTAGAATTTAACCACAACTACTGATATGGAGAAAATCTGCAGCCATATGTGTCACCACAGTACATCCTAGAGAAACTATGAAGATACCAGGTCAAGTAGACTCATTTTGATAGCTGCATTTAGCTAAAGAAAATCTATTATCTAACTTGGAAATTGAGAAAATCTTTGTGCATATGCTTCATGCGATAGAAATATGACGGAGAAAGAAGCTCAAGCGTCTAATTTAACTTAAAAACTAGTTTTTATATTTGCAGCAATATGAAAAACAAGCACATCCAGTAATATCAATCCACCTGTTATCGTAACCAGGTGCTGATAAAGAAACTTACTAGTATTATCTCAAATTATTTTCCAGAGTCAACCACCACAAATACATGCTCAATCTTTGATTCATGTCTCAATTTAAAAAAATTGCATGTACAAAACAACAATATTCCTTATTTAGTTGACGAAAACAGAAAAAGACGTTGTCATGCTAATTGAAGAATCAATAAATATAGAAATATGAACATTGACAATAGACCTGATGTGGCTTAAATGAGTTGCCAAGTGGAGTAGACAACTGGAGCAATAACCGCAACTTCTGGAGGTGATTAGCTAACAAAGAGGTGTTCATGGTTGTATTTTCCTAAAGAGGTGTTCATTATTCTTCCTTAACTCTTGCAATTGCTGGATCAGCTGAGCCTTTAAGCTACATTCCTCAACCTGTTAATGATACCATTTAAAATCAGGTTTCAGCGACAGAAAAAACAGTTCATAAGTTCTAAATAAATCAATCATGAAAAAGAAAAGGAGATGGAGATACACGAAGCTTGCTTTGGTTTCAGGGATCATTAGATGTTTTTTTTACTCTCCTGCATTGATCCAGCTGAATCCAACATAGCTTCACATTCATCATGTGTGGCCCTCACTAAGCTCATCTAGTCGAGCATTTTCATGTGCCAAGTAGTGACATTATAAAACATTGACAAGGTTCCAAATTGAGCAGTTGCATGTACTGAAAGCCATCCCAGTCTCAATTTCTGCATTCATACAACTCTAAATTCCATCTTCAATATGACAGATATGCTCATGTGCTCATAATAGGCATTCAGTACAAGGAACACAAACAATGTCACGTCCATGGAAGTTTCAAACTCATCTGACACACCTAACCTACAATTTTAATCTCAACCTCTTGATTTCAAATTCATAGTCTAGAACGTTGTATCCGAGCTACTGCCTACTGCTAATTAGGACACATTAACCTAAACCCTATGGAGCAATAACTCTTACGAATTAATAGTTATTTTTTCAACTAGTGATTAGCAAGAACTGAATTACCTTTCCGACAACCAATTCCATCCATATGTATAACCTCAACTTCACTCGAACACATGTCACTGTCATCGCACTGACCTTACAACCACCAGCGTAGATGTACCAATCTCCAAAGCCACCACCGAAACCCCACCGCAGCCTCCAATGTCGTCTTATTTCCCTTCACACCGTTTTTGAACGGATTTTGAAATAAACAAAAAAAAACGTCGAACTGATTTTGAAACAATTCTAGAACAAATTTTGAAAAGATACTTACCTAAGCGGCCGACAAGACCACAGACAAATGAAGTGAAGGGGAATTCAAGAAGTTGTTTCTGTTGTCGTCGTCGTTGTCGCCGTTGTCGTTTCGCCGCCATCAAGAGGCTGAAGAAGTTGACAGTGGTATAAAAGAGACTGCGTGAAACGTACGCGTAAGAATTGAAGTTGCAGATTAGGTTTAATTAGGGGAATTGATCAATTAAAAGACTTTGGAAATAAAATGTGAGTGGTCAATCCTAAAATTATTAAAGGAAAAACTACCTAGCAAATTACTCCGGTTAAAATTACTAGATGGTTTTACCACGGTTTTTAACATATCCGTGGTAAATATTCTGAACCGAGGTAAAATAACGCCAGGAAAAGTATTTATTTACCGCGGTTCTGAGTAAATCGAGGTAATCTTCTTAAGAACCGAGGTAAATTTACCGTTGTCGAATGTCATTTTTGTACTAGTACGTGTACCCTACCCTAAATGCACTCCCTAAAATAAGTAATTGCTTAATCTAGAGATCGATTTTATATGTTTAATAGACTTTTTGGGTCCGGGCTACGCGCGAGTTTTACGGCCTATAAAACTTCATAATAAGGCGTCGCGGAATCGAAGAGTAGAAGATGATGATATGTTCCATACAGATACATAATAGACTGTGTTGGTGTGGCAAAATCATTATTTGGATGACATATTCGTAAACGTAGGAAATAAATGGGAAACTAAAATCAAGAAAATGATAAATTAAAAACAAAGCATTTATATTAAATGTAGTGTGATTAAAAGAAAGAGAGAGGAAGTGAAATCAGAATCAATGAAACATAATGCAAAGACGTCATTGGAGGAAGAAGAAGGACGTAAATGCACTCCCTAAAATAAGTAATTGCTTAATCTAGAGTTCGATTTTATATGTTTAATAGACTTTTTGGGTCCGCGCTACGCGCGGGTTTTACGGCCTATAAAACTTCATAATAAGGCGTCGCGGAATCGAAGAGTAGAAGATGATGATATGTTCCATACAGATCCATAATAGACTGTGTTGGTGGGTCAAAATCATCATTTGGATGACATATTCGTAAACGTAGGAAAGAAATGGGAAACTAAAATCAAGAAAATGATAAATTAAGAAAAAAAGATTAAATGTAGTGTGATTAATTTGAGAAACCCCTAGTAATATACTAGACTTTTTGGGCATGCGCTACGTGCGGGTTTTACGGCCTATAAAACTTCATAATAAGGTGTTGTTGAATCGAAGGGTAGAAGATGATGATATGTTTCATACCGATCCATTATAGACATGTGTTGGTGGGTCAAAATCATCATTTATGCGACATTCGTAAACTTAGGAAAGAAATGGGAAAAGAAAAAAAAATCAAGAAAATGATAAATTAAAAACAAAATATTAAATGCAGTGTGATTAATTTGGAGAACCCCAAATTTTATAGTATATATATACTAGAAAGCATTTTGAGGCTCGCGCTACGCGCGAGTCTAATACACAGGTCTTAAAATTTAGATACAAAAACGTTATTGATGTATGTAAATACTTTACATTTTGATTTTTGTAGTAATATATTTTATGGTTGGAGACTATTTTAACATGTGAATGTTGTAAGGTGGAATATTGGAAATGTGTATGTATAAATATAATAAATAAACATTTGTTTTGTCCACCCTTTGCATTACATATGTTTATGAAATCAAAAGAGAGTCTCCATTAGCTTTCGGATAATCTATTGTATACTAATAATCTCATAACAATTTTACGGTTACAATCTATCTAATTAATTTGTCTAAATTTATTTTTAACATAAAGACATGTTAAAACATTTTACTATGATGGGCTTGACGAACAACAACTATGAATTGGGTCTGCAACAATGAGTCACAACATATACATATGACTTCATAAATTCGTAAGCTTTATTGAAATGTGGAATTGAAATCATTTATTGAAGAACCAATCAAAACACTTCAAAATTGAATGCGGGTCTTTCAATTTCTCTCTCCACAATTTATGTAGTAAATTAGATTAGAAGATTAGATACATATGACTTCATAAATTCGTAAGCTTTATTGAAATGTGGAATTAAATTCATTTATGGAAGAACCAATCAAAACACTTCAAAATTGAATGCAAGTCTTTCAATTTCTCAACTCCGCAATTTATATAGTAGATTAGATAGATTAGATTAAGATAAGATTAAGATTAGTGTTTTTGGGTCCGCGCTACGCGCGAGTTTTACGGCATATAAAACTTCCTAATAAGGCGTTGCGGAATCGAAGAGTAGAAGATGATGATATGTTCCATACACATCCATTATAGACATGTGTTGGTGTGTCTAAATCGTTATTTGAGCGACATATTCGTAAACATAGGAAAGAATCGAGAATACACAAAAATCCAAAAAATGATAAATTAAAAACAAATAATTAAAATACAATGCGATTAATTTGTAGAACCCCTAGCTTTATCTAAATCTTAATCTTAATATACTATAAAATTAGGGGTTCTCAAAATTAAAAACACTACATTTATTGCTTTGTTTCTAATTTATCATTTTTTTATTTTTTTATTTTTCTATTTCTTTCCTACGTTTACGAATATATCGCTCAAATAAAGATTTTGACTCATCAACACATGTCTATAATGAATTTGTATGAAACATATCATCATCTTCTACTCTTCGATTCCACAACGCCTTATTGTGAAGTTTTATAGGCCATACGCGCGGGCCCGAAAAGTCTAGTATAATATAAAGTTAGCCTTGTACAAAAAAAAATTGAATACCCTTCATTGATCACATTTATTAAAGACTTTAATTTTTTTCCTCTCGTAAATCATCTTTCTCCTCTTCTCATTAAATGTAACTCCTCTTTTTATTGTTGATTGACCTATTAAAAACAATATAATTGATAATTTTATAGAGCAATAGAAATTAGACCATCTCTAATGTCTAAATATCTTTGATACCATTCAAAGATATTATATAAATAATAAAACTTTATTTATATATTAAACTAAACATAAAATTAAGACATTTTAAAAATTAAATATATAATAGCGTATCTTATAGTATAAAAGTGTCGCGTGTAGCTAGACCTAGGAAAATATGAACCGACCCGCAAACCCGACCCGAACCCACCCGATTTTTTGTGCTCTTAACCCGTTAAATTAAACCCGAAACCTGATTTTGACCCGACCTGATGACCCGACATTTTGCTCGGTCAAAAACGGGTTGGGTCGGGTCAACCTGTTGGGTCTTACACTCTTACCAAAAAACAATTAGAAAATAACAATAGAAAAGAAATATGAAAAAACTGTAAAAATGATAGGGAAAAAAATGATATTTTGCTGCTATGTTATGAATTCTGTTTATAAAAACAAGCTTAAAAATAAAAATTAGGTTGATTAGGCTTAAATAATATATTGTTTTACTTATTATGGGCTTTAATTTTAAAAGTCAAATTAGGAAAACATACCAAATTGAATTGTAAGGAATCAACAATTTGTACCAACCTTATATACACATTTAGAGCTTCATGTTTTTCCATTTGGTCGATGTGGGAGAGATTCGATTTATGTAGCAAAAATTGCAAGATTATATAGAAGATTGTGACAATGATCCATTTGCAAGTTCTCGATGTGTGGGAAATGAGGGTAGACAAGTTTTATACATACAAATTTAAATAGAGCCACCAACCACTTAATTTTTAATGAGATTTATTACTTCTTCTAGTTATTTTTTAAATGTTTAAATTTTGTATAATCATCATCACTATTCACTAGTTTACAATATTCTAGCCCAATATTAAATGATATTGTGAGCTATAATTCTAGCTTGTATGAATTGTTTAATAATTGTTTAGTGTTTATATAAATTTTATTATACGGAATACTCTTTAATAATTAAGAACATATATAAACTAGAGTTTATGTTGGCGACTATAATTTATGGATGATTATTTAATAAAATATAATATACTTTTATATACTTACATAAGAAATTATATGGTTATTGATTGAACATTATACTTTGTTATACTTCTATTAGTTTGAACAACATGACACAAAGTTCAAATATAAGAAAATAAGTCATTTTATTTTATACTGAAACTATGCATAAACGCTAAAAGGCCATGTGGGTAACTTCTAATCACAACTTCTAACTTTTCAAATTGCACCTCTTTTGTAAAAACCAAACTAGTGATAACTCTTTAACTTATCACAATATGTATGGCCTAAAACATCGATGTTGATTATTGTTGAAAACATTATACAACTTAGTCTTATTAGGCATATAAAGTCACAATAAGGTCTCGCTCACACAAAACGAGACTCGAAACTATGCGTAAACGCTAAAAGACCTTAAATAGGCTTAAAAGCCCAATTTGTCAAAATATTCCTTGAAAAAGTATAAAGAAGAGATAAATGTTCAACGATTTGTTTATCCATTGCAAACTTATTTATAAATAAGTACTCATAAAAATGAATAAAAAAATTGCGCAATCAGACCCGATGGGTTGATCCGAACCGGAGATAAACCCGTCGTAACCCGACCTGTTTTGACCCGGTAAATTTTAAACCTGAAATGACCCGACCCGAAATATACTAAACCCGATGTACTCTGACCTTCACCCGACTCACCCGACTCACCCGACCCGTTTCTCCGGTCTACGTGTAGCCCTTTGAATTCTACTAGTAGTATATTAAGATAGATGACTTGTCCTCCATTGTAGCAAACTTTAGAGCGTGGCATAAACCGTAATAAACCCCAAATCAGAGGTTCATTCCCTCGGTTGAGCGAATATATTTTCCCTCTCCCTCTCCACTTTCCCTCTCTTCCTCGTTTACAGTTGCAGAGCGACGAAGAAAAAGAAAAGAAAAGCTCAATCAGCCACGCTTCCCAACCACCACTGAAAACCATGAAAGATCCCCTTCATGCTCCGGCCACCGCTACAGACGCCGAAGACTGTTACTACATAGACAGCAACTGCTCCACTCCCTACGTTAGCGCTCCTTCCAGCCCCGGTCGCCCCTTCGACGGAGGAGCTGCCTCTTCTGGATACTTCTACAGTGCGCCGGCAAGTCCTATGCATTTCATACTCTCCAAGTCATTTGCGCCGTCTCCCACGGACACGTCTGGTTCCGGATCCTTTGAGTTTGAGTTCTCCGCCAGGTACGCCGCGAGTTGCACTGAATCGGAGGTGCCTGAGATCGGATCTATGTCCTCCGCTGACGAGCTCTTCCTTAACGGTCAGATCCGGCCGATGAAGCTCTCAACGCACCTTCAGAGGCCGCAGATTTTGGCTCCGTTTATGGATTTGTTCGAATCGGAGCAAGTGGAAGGGAAGGAGGTTGATACCAATGGAGATATTGTGATTCGGAGGTCTAGGGATTTGAGATTGCGCGACAAGTCGATTCGGCGGAGAACCAGATCTCTATCTCCATTGAGGAATACGACGCCGTTTGATTGGTTTGGTGTTGCTGTAAAGGGGGAAGAGGAGAAGAAAACTGAGAATGGCGGTGATGGAGATGAGAAAATCGCAGCGTCCAACGAAACGACGCCATCTGCTTCGGCGAGCTCTTCTAGGTGCTCATCTGCTGGTAGAAGCTCGAAACGCTGGGTGTTCTTGAAGGACTTTCTGAGGAGCAAAAGCGAGGGAAGAAGCAACCATAAATTCTGGACCAATATCTCGTTTTCTCCGTCAAAGGATAAGAAATCATCTACTGCTAGTGCTACGGATACAGCTCCGAAGAAGTCTTTGCCAGGAAAGAAGGCGTCGGTGGGGAAGCCGACGAACGGAGTAGGAAAAAGGAGGGTCCCAGTGTCGGCACACGAGCTGCATTACACAGCAAACAGAGCGCAGGCTGAGGAGATGAGGAAGAAGACATTCTTGCCTTATAGACAAGGCTTGTTTGGTTGCTTAGGCTTCACTTCTAAAAGCTACGGCGCCATGAATGGATTCGCTAGAGCTCTTAATCCTGTTTCTTCAAGGTAATACAAAACCTAAATCAGATCTTGTTTAGTACTAGTGCTTTATATGTATAGAATCGTCACTCAAATCGGAGTATGTATGTTTGAAATCATTTGGGGCTTTTTGCTCTCATCATTTTGGTTAAAAGTGAAAAATCTTGATAGCTTTTTGAGTTTTGATTGAGCTAATGAGACAAAAAATGATGCTAATTGGATGAGATAATTGATTAGAAAGACGGTGTTGGATTGTTGGTGTCAATTATTCAGTGCACATGTAAGTTTACAGATGTACTGTTAGGTGGTGGGTAGAGGAAGAAGAGTGTTGATTTGTGAGTAGTGAGTGACCCTACTACAGAAAATGGCCATAACATTGCTGCTGCTGCTGCTTGACCCCTCCCTCCCTCCCTCAACAATTGTGTATTGCACAAGAAAAAGGAACCTTCCTGTGACTTAACTTGTATTTTTGTAACAACGAGTCTTGTCAAATCTCATTGCATACTACTCCAACTCCACTCCGTAGTATTATCAGTAGTTACAGTAGCAAGTTTCATATGCATAATAGTCGGCATGGTTGAAACTTGTTACAGAATGTGGCCTTGTAACTTAAATTTCACTCACTGGATTTACTTCTACCTATTTCTGGTATTGTGTTATTTCAGAGCCATTGTTGCAGTGGCCCCAAATGGGTCCTCTAACTTACACTTTGTTCGTGCAACCAAGTTACTGTAAACGATGCACAAACAAAAACAAAAAAATAATAGTTTGGAGTTAATTACGAAAGAAACCATTTTTATAGTTGGGCTGCAACTCTTGTTTGCTTCGACTCCGATAGCTTATGGGTCCAAATTTTATGATCACGATTCTTATATACAGCCCGATACTTTATTCAAACAACGCCGGGTCCCTCGCGTTTTGCGAGGGCACGTACACTCGCGTTACGCGAGATTAGCAAAAAATTAGGTTAATTTCATGCATGCTAATCTCGCGTTCCGCGAGTGTACGTGTCCTCGCAGAACGCGAGTGTCACGTCCCTCGCAGAACGCGAGATTAGCATGTCAGATGGACGTTGTTGTGCGTCATTACTACATGTCTTGTCCCCACCTAACTATAATAACTACCCCCTTATTTTAAGTATTCCGTAACACCTATTAACCCTACCCTAACACCTCTTTTTATCATCTTTCACCTCTTTCACCCTCCATTAAAACCCATTTTCAAAACCTTAAAACTTCAAAACACTCTAAAAACACCTAAAATAATGGAAGATGAAGAGAAATTCAACAAATGAGGGAATGAAGATGGTGGTTCATCAAGTTACCATTCAAATGAGGTAATGTTCTTACTTAATTTTTGAATTTTAATTTGTTTTGCACCATTAAGAGCTAAAATGAACTTATTATGTTGTATTTCATGTTAAATCTAGTAGTAGTAGTAAGTGTTGAAGAGATGACTTTTGCATATAATGTCAAAAACTTAGATGTGTTCATGTTTTTAGGGTTTTTATGGTTTTTAATGTAGAAACTCATGTTATGTTAAAATATCCCGTTGAAGGACTAGTTTCAGGAAATAGCAACTTCTCGCGTTCTGCGAGAGGAAGCCCCTCGCGTCACGCGAGAAGTGCCTCCCTCGCAGAACGCGAGAATTTGCACATTACAGAGTATTAACAGAAGCATTGTGTATAGGTGAATTTTTCTTTGTTCACTGGATTGAATGCAATCCAGTTGAATGAATACACCTACCCCTCGCGGAATACGGTGCCCGTTTCGCCACCGTCATTTGATTTAGGGATTGACGACTTTGGATATTATCATCAACCATCTTTATATGAACAACATGTGCCATCTACATATGAATTGCCTGTGCCATCTACTTATGAGTTGCCCGTGCCATCTACTTATGAATTGCCCGTGCCATCTACTTATTCCATGCCATGTACATATGAGGTGCCATCAAGCTATGATGCGTTTGATTCACAATTTGCTAACCCACCAACAAACGTAGGAGAGGAGATGTGTTTTCTTCCCTCTTTACGCACTGCACCAAAGTTTGATAGTCCCGTATGTGAGGAAGAGGTTGTTTCTAGGGATTATTCGGAATATTTCACTACGGAGCAAGTGTTTGCCTCTAAGGAGATCGGTCATTTGTGGGCTTTGAATGTTGCAAAGCAACACAAGTTTATGATCTCTATTGGAAGGAGTGTACCATCTAAACCGGGGCAAAGTGGTAAGATTCAAATCATTTGTGAGAAAGGGGGAAGCCATAGGCCTAAAGGTGTCGGTGTTAGATCAAACACAAAGAGCAAGAAAACGGGGTGTAAATTTCAGTTGAAGCTCATGGAGAACCGGGTTGAAGAGAATTGGAGATTAGTGGTTGTTTGTGGTTTGCACAACCATCCTATTGGAGATAGTTTGGTCGGGAATGCATTTGCCGGGAGGCCAACCCCGGATCAAAAGAAAAAGGTTCGTGAGATGGTACTTTCACATTGTTCTCCAAGTCAGATTTACACTGAGATAAACAAGGATCCCGGAAGTTGCACAAAGAAGAACCAAGTGTACAATTTGGTAAGACATATAAGGGAAGAGGAAATGGAAGGTAGAACCGTGGTTCAAGAATTCTTTCACCAATGCAAAGAGAGCAACTACTTCATGGAGTATAGGCCAAGTGTAACGAACCCTTCGATAATAGGCGACTTGTTCTTTGCTAGCCCCGAATCAATGAAACTCTTAAAGGCGTTTCCATATGTCCTTTTGATGGACTCGACTTATAGCACGAACAGGTAAGTATTTATCATTCTGTTTTTATGTTGTATTTATCTTACTGTATTTTGGTTCCAGGTACAATGTTCCCTTCCTGGAGATAGTCGGTTTGACTTCTACATGGAAGAATTTTGTTGTGTGCGGGGTATGGTTAGAGGCTGAGAGCGAGGATAGTTATTTATGGGCGTTGCAGCAGCTGCAGACGATGTATTTGAGAATAGGAGCATCGCCTACTTGCTTCGTCACTGACCGTGAGATGGCTCTTATGAATGCAACAGACAAGTTATGGCCAAATGCAAAGTTTCTCTTATGTAGGCGACATGTAAGGAAGAACATAGAGGCGAGAGCCAAGATAGCTATGGGCACACAAGCATTGGGGGTTCATATTTCAAATGATTATTATAACGTGTTCGAACAATCAGCTTTCACCCTTCTAAACCAATCAGCTTTCACCCTCCCAGAATCTAAAGTGTGAGGATCTACTCCAAAAATTTCCGCCCCCTTCCTACCATAGTATTTTATAATCTCATCATGACTAAACTTGGCACCCAGTTTCTTACAAGTAGTCATTGCTTTCCCTTCTATAGGTAGGCCTAAAATCATATGTACATCAAGAAGGCCAATAGTGATCTCACCACAAGGGAGGTGGAATGAGTTAGTCTCCGGTTGCCATCGTTCGATGAACGCTTCAATCAACGGATAGTCGATTGCTTCGTACATCATGTCAGGTAGATCTGACAGTCCAACAGCACCGGGAATCTCTGACCAGTCATCGTTGTCCAATGGCCAATCACTGCTTTGCTTTGTCCGTTGTTGTGGCTTCATCGGACCTTTCAACTGCAGAAAAATACAAAATTACACACTGTAGGCCAAATTTACAAAAAATACAGTTTCTGCAATTCTGCAGAATTGTGCATTTTCTCGCGTTCTGCGAAGAGTAACACCCTCGCGTTCTGCGAGTATGCCACTCCTCGCGTTCTGCGAGAAAATGCACAGAAATTGCATTTTCTGATAATTCTGCAGAATTTCTGTTAATGTATTAAAAATGCAGAAAATCAATAAATTAGTAAATTACCTCCCCTTTCTGGATGTGGAACGCCACATGTGCTTCAAATCCCTTAAGCAACTCGGGATCTTCTGGACCGCCAGGTGTGGCATGACTGAGCTCAGGATCATACTTTGGCTCATTCTTCTTGGACTTCCTCTTTCTTTTTGGTTTCTGGACCACTTCTTCTTCTTCTTCTTCTTCATCATCATCATCATCATCATCATCACCTTCTTCTTCGTGTTCTTCCCCAACACCTTCATCCTGGTACTCTTGTTCCATCGGTTCTGGTTGAGGATTGTAAGAAGAAGAACAAGCTTGTCCACTTCCTTGACCCATGTCTTCAGGAACACTTCCCTCACCAAATCCACCTCCCCAACATTGTCCACCGACCCAACTTTGTCCACCCCACCCTTGTCCAACTTCCACTACAGCATACTGAGGAATGAAATTGTCCCAGCCACCAATAGTGCTACCCGATTGTTCATATGGAGTTGATTGTGGTGCCCATTGAGTTGACGGTTGTGCACATGAAACTGACTCTTGAGAATAAAGGTCCCAATCATCATTTCGATACCCTTGATATGTATCTGCTCGTTCTATCCCACTAGGCACAGAACAGTCTTCCCCGGCATAACTATGGACACCACTGTACCGCTCTATGGCGCGATAATCAACGTCGGGGAGCCCCTCGGGGAAGAGCTCTACCGGTGTTGTATTCTTTGCTTTCCTTTCCCTTTTGCATTTTCAACCGGTGGATTTTCTCTCACAGCGTTCCAATTTCTTCGACGGGTTGAACGTCCAGGACGATCCATTACCTAAAAAAATGTAAAGTAGAATCAGTATATAAATATAACAGTATATAAAGTAAAATCAGTATATAAATATGTATCTGCAGAAGAGGAAAGAATTTCCAGTTATGTCAATTCCTCGCGTTCTGCGAGTAGCATGACACTCGCGTTCTGCGAGTACCATGACCCTCGCGTTCTGCGAGTATACTACACCCCTCGCGTTCTGCGTCAATTTGCACTATCATGAGTTTCCGGCAACAGTTTCCGGCGAGATTTTCCGACGAAAATTCAATATTTTAGCTAAAATACCTATCAATTTAAGTAAATTACCAAATAAACATCAAAACCCTTAATAAAATCAACAACCCTAATAAAAAACCCTAACCCTAATGAATTTCAACATAAAACAACATCCACTCATCAACCATAATTCAAAATCATCATCTTTCATCCATTATACAACCATTTCTAAATCAACATTCAATATCAAAACATCATATAATATGCAATTTCCTATACTAACAACATATATTCATCTAGAAACAACATTAGAAAGCATAAGAGTATAAAGAAACATACCTTATATGGAGATTTGTAGTGAAAAGAGGAAGAAGAAGTAGGTTGAAACGAGAGAGATGGTGAGAGGCGGCGGTAGAAAATTGTGTGTGATGTAAAAAATGGGCCGAGTAGGGTTTTTCCCCTTTTATAGGGGAAAAACACCCTCGCATTCTGCGAGGGTACGCTCCCTCGCGTAACGCGAGGGTGCGTTATTTAGGAAACGCGAGGATGCACATTAAAGCGTATTAACAGAAGCATTGTAGTTAAGTGTGCAAAATAACACATTTTTAGTGTCTTTTTTAAGGCGATAAAGCCCAATTCGGCAAAAACGTCATCGAAACTTTATCGAAATGGAATGAAACTTTGTTTCAATCCTTATAATGTCTATTTGATCATGTGTGTAACTTGAAATTAAGATTTCTTCCTTTGGAAGTGAAACCTAGTTTGAAAACCGAACGAGGTCGCAATATGTATGACACACCATATAAATAAAGAAATATAATAAGGTTCAACACTTCAAAGGTGCAACATAATAAGGTTCAACATAATAAGTAATTCTAAACAAACAACATTAAAAGGAACAAGCAAACAAAGAAGGTCGATAAATTTTCAAAAGAAAGATCTAACGACGAGGGTTGAACGGCCTGAAGAGGTTCCTGAATTCTCGTGCGGTCATCCTTGGTCTAGTGGATGGTTCCCCTCTCTCCCTTTGACGTTCTTGTCTCTCCCGTTCACGTGTCTCCCGTTCAAGCATATCAAAGTTGTCTCCCATGCTAGACACCGTACTAATATCAGAAATATCAGATTCTTGATTGGAATAGGACATCTGTATAATCACAAACCTGACCAAATTATAGTTACATACTCAATCAAATTCATAATCTATACAAACAACAACAATGCTTATAATCATAGTAGTCTTGATCTGCGACAGCATGACTCTCGCGTTCTGCGAGAGTCATGACCTCGCGTTCTGCGAGTATCATGACCCTCGCGTTCTGCGAGGGGTGTAGCGTTCTGCGTCAATTTGCATTATCATGAGTTTCCGGCAACGGTTTCCGGCGAGAATTTCAGGCGAAAATTCAAAAACAACATCCACTCATCAACCATAATTCAAAATCATCATCTTTCATCCATTATACAACCATTTCTAAATCAACATTCAATATCAAAACATCATATAATATGCAATTTCCTATACTAACAACATATATTCATCTAGAAACAACATTAGAAAGCATAAGAGTATAAGAAACATACCTTATATGGAGATTTGTAGTGAAAAGAGGAAGAAAAACTAGTTTGAACCGAGAGAGATGGTGAGAGGCGGCGGTAGAAAATTGTGTGTGAGGTAAAAAATGGGCCGAGTAGGGTTTTTCCCCTTTTATAGGGAAAAAACACCCTCGCGTTCTGCGAGGTGACGCACCCTCGCGTTCTGCGAGGATGCGCTCCCTCGCGTAACGCGAGGGCCCGGGCGTTATTTAGAACGCCCGGGCTGTATTTAACAAGGGCCTTTTATGATAGGTAAATTTTTGGGCCCAGTACCTATGAATAATTTGTGGCAATACATCTAATAACATTAAATTATAAAGTTTGTATCCTACACACAACACCCCATTGCCTCTCCCTCCGTCTCATCAGCTCTTGTCCGTCTCCGATTCCGTTCCCGCCGTCTTCCTCCCGAAACATCCCTTCAAATCCAAGCCATCTTTAGTCTGACCTCCTTCGCCTCTTCCCCCTCAACTCAGGCATTTGCAGACAAGGAGACCTCACCATAGATGAAGTAATGACAAATTGTACTAAGTTAATGCATTGAGTTAAGACATTGAATTTTTTTGAAAGGTTAATGCATTGAGTTAATACATTAAAAAATATCACATTTAATTAGGCTCGTAGTCGTCTCACGTCTGTTCGTTTCTGCCAGTTGCTCTTCCTTTTATTTAATCTCCTAATTTGAATATTTTATTTATGTTTTGAGTGTATGTCCGTATGTTTGTTTCTGAATCGTATTTCCCTCATCGATTTTTATATGTTCCATGAGTATGTCTTTTGAGATCCTCCTTGGACACATTGATTGTCTTTTGAGATTCTCTTTCATCAAGTTGTTATTATGTAGATAATGATTTTAAAATATCACTAATTAGTAATTATATATATCTTTCATTACTAATCAATATGTTAGAATTTATATATTTAATTAATTAAAAACATCTCTTTTTCTTAAAAGTTACTGCATAAATACATTTGTGAAAATAACACGAAATATATAAATACAATAAACGTAAACGTGTTAAGCTCGCGCGAAGCGTGAGAAATGAACTAGTGGAGATACAAAAGAGTTGGTAAAGAGATATGGTGGTAGTTTAGAAGAAGAGATATTATGTCATTAATGCAGTTAATCAAAATTTTCTATATTAGGTTTTTAAATCCTTTAAGATGTTAAATTTTCCAAATTAGATGAAGGAAACATATTAGGGAATATTATAAGGCAATAGAGGATTTGGCCTGCCGTAGCAGGCGTTGAGGACAAACAATTGGTTTAGCTCTACGCATGGCACAAATTTATATAACTCACGATGCAAGTTTATTTAATTCATGAGACACTCATAAGTAATCTCAAATATAATTTTATAAAATAAATTTAGTTGATAGTTTTAAAATGATATTCCTATTTAGAATTTTGAATATAATTAATAAACAAAAATATAAATGAGCTTGTATACGAAAACGATATTTGAGAAAATATTCATAAGTCAATTTTAACAAATTTATAAATACATTGATTTAAATTATTTTCTCAATTATATAGAATTTCATAAATAAAGCTCTATCATAATATAAAATATTAAAAACTATTTTTAAAGAATGAAATAGTGTGAAAGTAGAAATATGTTAAAAATTTATTTTATAACCGATTTGCATTAAAAAGGAAAAAAACTATATTAGTTTTGTTGGATACTACTCCCATAGACTATTAGTTTTAGGTAATAATTTTTCAAAATTAAACATAATAATTTAATTTTAGAATTAATAAAAAAATGATACATAAATAATATATAGATACAAATAATAAATATAAATTATTTTGGAATATGAAAGATATGCAATCTTTCTCTCCATTGATTGTAGGAGGAAAGGGTTCTGTTTTTCATTTGATTTTTTACATCATTTGTTGCAGGTAAACTATGTTACCTCCTCCTATATTCATATTGCCATTCAAGTCAGATAAAAAATCAATTCGTATATAATTATATAAATGTGCACTATTGCTTTTTTTTGAAAGGAAAATATGGTGTTATATTAGGTCAATAGCCGCAAGGTCTTTAATGCCTCGTGGGAAATTACATAGGAACACCAATTCACTATTTGGACTATAAGATAATCTAGTAGCTAAATGTGCAACTGTATTACCGAAGCGACGCACGAAAGAAAAGCTAACATAATCACATGAATTACATAACGACAGTATATCAGCAATGACCAAATCCACATACGCAGGACCTTGTTTACCAGCCTTCAACTGATTGTCCAAGACGAAGGGCAACCTGAAGGTCCCAGCGACATGCAGACATGCAGTGCATTCAACGAGCAAAGAGTTTCCAGTCCCAATAACACAAGTTCCTGTTGCAAATATTATACCCCCAGCAGAATTCCTGCACACCGCACCAAGCCCGAAATTACTACTGTGAACAACTGCATCGATATTAAGCTTCACACAATTTTGCGGTGGTGGAGACCATGTTGCAGCAATAGGAGACTGAGACTGGACTGCTGTTGTATGTGACGAATGATCATCATAATCTGCTATAAACTTCAGCAAACCATTACAAAAAATATCGCCATTTACAAATCTTTCTTCAAAAAGACATGTATTCCACCAGCACCAGGCGATCCAGCAGCGAACAACAAATTCCCGAACTACAACTGTACCATGAATATCTCTCAGTAAGGAGAGATAGTCAGAGAAATTGGTTACAATCCAATTCCGCGCCATACCCAGCAGAGCCGATCCCGACTAGGCCAGGTTTCCGGGCACATGACCATAACATGCCAAATAGATTAAGGACAAACACCACATCGCTCACATGTTGCTGAATTGATAATATGCCTCCTGCACAGTAGCTCTTTGACAGGTAACACATCAGAACAAGCCCTCCACGGAAAATCTTTCGCTTTCGCTTTTGTTTGCTTTGTTCGGTTCTCTACCTTTTGTCGTTTTGGTTTTGTAGGAGCACTTTTGGGAGCTATTAGAGCATAATGGAATGAACTTGGAATATCTCAAGCTTGGACAAGATCAAAAGGATCATTGAGTAGAAGATTCGGTGAAGAAAAAAGCACTTCAATAGGATCATGAACCACCGGTGTCGGACAACACACTTGCACTTCATGACAAACCAAGAAAGAACATGTTGAAGCCGACAAGACCGTGGTAATCACCACAACCATGGTCGTCACCGAGAACAAAAATACTTATTTGTCTCTTCTCTTGGTGACTCATATAAAAGGAGTTTTAATGGCATTTTGCAACATGAAGCCATAACCCTACATCTTACCTTAGTCTCCATTTTCTAGAGTTTGCATTTTACTTCACTCTCTCCCTAGATTTAGCTTACATTTCATTATCCCACTCAAATTGATCGTGATCTTAATGCTAGTTATGAGATTTTAGTCCCCATTTTGGATGGTTGAGCTCACTTGGCATTGAAGACTTGGAAAAGGAGCAAGCTTTCACCTTTCTCTCATTATATCAATAGAAATGCAAGAATTTGACTGTTTGCATTGTTCTTTTGTGTCTACATGTGTTTAATTGTTGATTTAGTTTCTTTTGTCATGTTTTTGCATATCATGAGTGAGTAGTTGATTGTGCTGGGATTGGGATTAACCCAATGATGGTTGTGTAATACTTTGGTAAATTTGCCTCTTTGGTTGCATGAGTTTTAGGTTACTACTCAAATCTTGCACACCAAGTGTGGGTGAAAATGCCTAACTAGGATTTTCACAATCTTGCACACCAATTGTTTGTGAAAATGTCTAGTTAGTGTTTTTTCTTATATTAAATGTTAGATATGCATCAAAAGATGATATTTGACATTGGATCTCAAGATTTGAGCTAGGAACTTTAGGACCACGAAAGTAGGCCTAATTTCCTAGTGGTTATTTAAATTTGTCATTAATCTTAATGCACTTAAACTTGACATAGCTACCACGAAAGTAGGAGTCAATCAAGTTTAGGTAGTCCTCTTATGCCTTGAAAGAGGGTAAGAGAAACATTAGGACATTTGACCATTGTAAACCACTACTCGCAACCTTAGAGATATATTTGCTTACAATTACATGACCTCATTAGTGGTGAACCCCAATCCTAACCTTTTATTTCTTATTTGTTACTAGTATTTCTTTGTCATTTTAGTTTTCTTTAGATATTGCTTCTTTGTTTGTCTCAACACCCAAAACATATCACTTTAATCATTTGATCTATATTAGTAGTTTGTGTGAAATTGGTGATCGACGGGTGCTCCCTTGGTTCGATATCTTTTATACTACTCGATAAGTATCGTGCACTTGCGGGCCTATCAAGTTTTTGGCGCCGTTGTTGGGGAACACGGTTGACATTGATTTAGCATAGATTAGTGAGACTAGATCGTTTTCTTTTTTGTTTTATTTCATAAAAAAAAACCTCTAATCACTCTATTGTTCTTGTTCTTATTGTAGTGATTCCTTTATTGCATGCCCGTTACTCGAAGTCTTAGGGAGCATCTTGAAGAAGGAGATCCCAAGATTGAGAGGTTGTTTCGTGCAAAGAGAAAGCTGCAAAGGAATCAAAGGCAACAAGAAAGTCCTTACTCATTTTCAATCATGGATGGTGATCAAAGAACCGTTGAGGATTACATTGCTCCAAACACATATGGCATCCATTCCGGAATCACTAGGCCAAACATGGAGGCAAACAACTTTGATCTAAAGCCGACTCTTCTTTCCATTGTACAACATCATCAATTTTTCGGATCACCATTGGAGGACCCAAACCTCCACCTCTCGGTCTTCTTGGAGATTTGTGACACGGTGAAGTACAATGGAGTATCTCAAGATGCCATTCGACTAAAGCTTTTCCCATTCTCACTAAGGGATCAAGCAAGGGCTTGGGTCTATACTCTTCCGGAAAATTCAACCCCCACTTGGGAGCAACTCTCTACCGCTTTTATGGCCGAGTATTTTCCACCAAGCAAGACTACCCCTCTAAGGAATGAGATCACTTCTTTTTGTCAAAAAGGAGATGAATCTTTCTATGAAGCTTGCAAGAGATTCAAGGAACTCTTGAGAAAGTGTCCACATCATGGATTTGAGAAGTGGTTCTTAGTCCAAGGTTTCTACAATGGGATATCTAGTACTTCAAAGATGGGAATTGATAGTGTCGCCGGTGGAGCTCTCATGAGAAAGACGATAACCGAGGCTTGGACATTGATTGAAGAAATGGCAATGAACCACCAAAAGTGGTCTAACCCGAAGTTTGAGCCCAAGAAATCACCAGGAAAGTATGACATCGATGCCTATGATCTCTTAGCGGCCAAAAATGATGCCTTGTCGGTTAAGTTGGATGCCCTCAACAATAAGTTTGATGCTATGAATGTGCATGCCAATGTGAACAATGTTGATTCAAATGGCCCTTGTGAAATATGTGGTATGGTTGGTCATCTTGGGTTGAATTGTCAATATATGACTTTGTCCTCCACATCTTCCCAAGAACCTTCTATTGAGCATGTTGACTTCCTCAACCACCCAAGATCAAGACCTCAAAATGACCTATATTCCAACACCTACAATCTCGGTTGGAGGAACCATCCAAATTTCTCTTCCCGAAACAACCAAAACACCATGCCTCAACCTCCTCCACAACAACCTCCCGGTTTTAACCAAGGTCCTTACCCAAACCAACCTCCTAAAAAGCCCAACCTTGAAGTCATGATGGAGAGTTTCATCTCCACTTAATCAAAGCAAAATGATGAGTTTAGAAATCAATTTGGGCAACTTGCATCCAAATTTGATGCCATGGCTTCTCACAACAAGATGTTAGAGACTCAAATTTCTCAAATTGCTCAACAAGTTGCTAGCTCCTCTTCTAGACCTCAAGGTAGACTACCCGGTCAACCCGAGCCTAATCCAAGAGAATGTATGGTGGTGAACCTTAGGAGCGGGAAGAAGTTGGAAGAACCCAAGAGGAATGATATTGTGGAAAAAGCGAATCTTGGTGTGGAAGACCCTTTTCAAGATGATGGTGAGAGACAAAAGATGGGAGAAGAACCAAATGGAAACAAAACGAGAGATGGAGGTGAGAAAGAACCTACATATGTGGCACCTCCACCATACAAACCACCTATCCCATTCCCTCAAAGACTTCAGAAGTCGAAGCTAGACAATAAATTTATGAAGTTTCTTGATGTATTGAAGAAGTTGTACATCAATGTTCCTTTCACCGATACTCTTTCCCAAATGCCAACGTATGCCAAGTTTTTGAAGGATATCTTGTCCAACAAAAGGAGCCTTGAAGAGTATGGAACGGTGGCCTTGACGGAGGAGTGTAGTGCAATTCTTCAAAACAAATTGTCTCCAAAGCTTAAGGATCCCGATAACTTCTCTATTCCTTGTGTGATAGGAAACACTAATTTTAAAGGTGCTTTGTGTGTTCTTGGTGCTAGTGTTAGTTTGATGCCTTGAGGATGTTCCTATCAAATTCGGTAATTTCACTTCATGACAAACCAAGAAAGAACATGATGAAGCTGACACGACCGTGGTAATCACCATGACCGTGGTCGTCACCGAGAACAAAAATACTTATTTGTCTCTTCTCTTGGTGACTCATATAAAAGGAGTTTGTAATGGCATTTTGGAACATGAACCCATAACCCTACATCTTACCTCAGTCTCCATTTTCTAGGGTTTGCATTTTACTTCACTCTCTCCCTAGATTTAGCTTACATTTGATTATCCCACTCAAATTGATAGTGATCTTAATGCTAGTTATGAGATTTTAGTCCTCATTTTGGATTGTTGAGCTTACTTGGGATTGAAGACTTGGAAAAGGAGCAAGCTTTCACCATTCTCTCATGATATCAATGAAAATGCAAGAATTGATTGAATGTTAAATATTTCTTACTCATTCTCTTTATCTCTTGCATTGTTCTTTTGTGTCTACATGTGTTTGATTGTTGATTTAGTTTCTTTTGCCATGTCTTTGCATATCATGAGTGAGTAGTTGATTGTGTTGGGATTGGGAATAACCCAATGATGGTTGTGTAATACTTTGGTGAATTTACCTCTTTGGTTGCATGAGTTTTAGGTTACTACTCAAATCTTGCACACCAAATGTTTGTGAAAATGCCTAGCTAGGATTTTCACAATCTTGCACACCAAGTGTTTGTGAAAATGTCTAGCTAGTGTTTTTGCTTATATTAAATGTTAGATATGCATCAAAAGATGATATTTGACATTGGATCTCAAGATTTGAGCTAGGAACTTTAGAACCACGAAAGTAGGCCTAATTTCCTAGTGGTTATTTAAATTTATCATTAATCTTAATGCACTTAAACTTGACATAGCTGCCACGAAAGTAGGAGTCGATCAAGTTTAGGTAGTCCTCTTATGCCTTGAAAGAGGGTAAGAGAAACATTAGGACATTTGACCATTGTAAACCACTACTCGCAACCTTAGAAAATATATTTGCTTACAATTACCTGACCTCATTAGTGGTGAACCCCAATCCTAACCTTTTATTTCTTATTTGTTACTAGTATTTCTTTGTCATTTTAGTTTTCTTTAGATATTGCTTCTTTGTTTGTCTCAACACCCAAAACATATCACTTTAATCATTTGATCTAGATTTGTAGTTTGTGTGAAATTGGTGATCGAGGGGTGCTCCCTTGGTTCGATATCTTTTATACTACTCGATAAGTACCGTACACTTGCGGGCCTATTAGCCACACAACATAGACTTCTCCTGCCAAGCGACTTTGCCAAGCATCAATGGTCTGACAAGTGCCAAGCCAATATGCCGACTTAACTGTAAACTTCCCATCTCTGTTAGGCCACCACAAAATAGAATCATCTTGGTAACGGCGTGTCAAGGGAATACTAAGGTTACGGTCCCAGGTACTGCAGCCAGGAATAATGAGGTCTGAGACTAACATCCCTGCTGGGACTTGAGATTGGGCCAAAGGTTTGTGAAAGTGTAGCCCACCCTGAATCCATTTAGCCTCACTGATATTGAGTTGAGATCCATCCCCAACCCTCCAACCAATACCCTGAGATAAGAGTTCTCTTGATGCCCATATGCTTTTCCACGAGTAAATATTTTGATAACCAATTGCTGAAGTCAGGAAAATCTCATTCCTATAATATGTGGTTTTCAGAATCTTGGATAGAAAAGACTGTTGATTATCAATGAGTCGCCAAGCCTATCATGAAAACCCCTGCCCCCTAGCTTTTTAGGAATGCACATAAACTCCCATCGCTTCCAGTGAATTGTTCGATGTAAGTCAGTAGATCCCCAGCAGAACTTAGCAAACATTTTATGAATTTCATCAAGGAGGCCATCCGGGATACGATACACACCCATCAAATATGTTGGCAGACTCTGAAGAACAAATTTAATGAGTACTTCCTTCCCAGCTTTGGATAGCATACAACCCCTCCAACCATTAAGTCTGCCCCAAATCTTATCCTTGATTGCTGAGAAGATAGCTTTAACTGCAGTTGGCAACCCAAAGTATTTAGCATGTTTGTCAACTTCAGATACGCCCAACATAGATACAATAAAGTCCTGCACAGGTTGCACCACATTCTTACTAAAGGATACCTCCGTCTTGTCATAGTTAATTTTCTGACCAGACGCTCGTTCATAAAGGCTGAGTATTTCAGTCAATTGAGCGATGTGCACTATTACTTCTTCCTTGAGATCTAATGGTTATAAAGATTTTTGATGTCAAATAATTTATCTTTTTGGTGTGTTGCAGCCTATGAAGTACTTGAAAATCAAGTCAAGGATAAGATTACCATCAACGTACGATAGTACATGCAAAACAAATAGGCATCAAGTCCTGGAGCTTTATGTCAACTAGGTGGGATACGCGTGCGCGTCTTAGGCATCAAGTCCTGGAGCTTTATGTCAACTAGGTGGGATACACGTGCACGACGCGCACACGTTGATTAACTTTCTTTAAGGCGTCCGTGTAGTTATATTTGTAATAATTTTGACGTGACAAAATAATTATTTTTATATTTTCTACCAAATTGTTGGCAGAATAATCCGTCGAATCGAATAAAGGAGGTAGAAAACACCATTCTTTTCACGAAGATGATGGATGAAGGAGATGAAATGAATTCGAGCGAGATGAATGGATGGACGGTCGATCGAATGGGGGATAAAGAGCAACACTCTTCTATAAGTCAACACGTATATTGACTTGCATGACTTGATTTAGCCCCAAGAGTCGACGCCAAAAATGTTTGGATCGGTGTCGAGTTAATGAGCGATAAAATCAGTACCAAAACTCAATAACTCACGATCGAATAAAACAAGAAAACCACTTGAATTAATCCAACAAAAAATTACAACTAAAGTGTTTTAACATAAAAACGGTGAAAGAAGTAAGTGATAGGACAAAAACCTACCCACAAGCGTATGGGATCAGTTGTAGCTTTTCAAGTGTCGTTCCCACGAGGACAATGTAGTATCTTTTGTAACTAAACCGGTAAGCTAAGTCGTAGAAAGATTTGGTTGATTAAACTAAGATTAAAGTATTGCAAATATGAAGAAATTCAATGAGATGGTATTATCTAGAATCAAGGATCCCCACAACAATGCCTTGGTAACTCGTATGTGTTTATCAGAATCTAGCATAAGCTCATATGACGGTAAGTTATCTGAAATATCAACTAACTCCTTTCAGACGATAGTAGAAGTATCTAGGCTTCAACTAGCAATCACTTTCGCACATCACTAGTCAAAGTCTAGATCCTTTAGGCGCTTAGAAACTAAGATTAGACCGAGATAACATCCACTTTCGTGCTCCACTAAGTTCGGTCTAACCTTGGGTTTCTATGATAACTTACTATTCCGCGAGAACAAACGAGTTCATTCAAGTTCAATTCTAGTAATTCCAACAATAGTAATCTCCTTTCGGACTCATACCATGTCTAATTGTTCATTAGATATCTCCTTTCAGACTCAACCTAATTGAACACTAATTGATAAATTATCAATTGCAATAAGAACCCTAGAATTGAATCAATCATGAACTCATGCTATCAAATTAGATAAACACAATCATCAAGTTCACCAATTCATTGTTGGGATTTCCCCAACCCTAGATAATGGGGGTTTAGCCTAGCATGCTTAGGAAATCAATCATAAACATTGTAAGAATCAGGAGAATCATTCAATTGGATGAGAAGAAGAGAAATACTTGATCAAATCCAAGAAACAACCTTCAATCTTCAACAATCTTCAATAGGAATCTCCCAAAAACACAACTAGGGTTCTTTTTAGTCTTAGAAAACGATTAGGATAGCCTCCCCTCAGCAAATCCGATCTAAAAACGTATATATACTCCCCCAAATAAAGAAACGTCGGAAGAAACGAAAAGACACATTAACAGCGTTTTCGCACGGTCCGTAACAAATCGGCACGGTTTGTAGCAAACCGTGCCGTTTTACTGGACATCTTCATCAACTTCTGCTGATCTGCACGGTTTGCAGCAATCCTGCACGGTTTGTTGCAAACCGTGCCGTTTTACTGGACGTCTTCATCAACTTCTGCTGATCTGCACGGTTTGCAGCAATCCTGCACGGTTTGTTGCAAACCGTGCAGAACCATTTTTTCTCCTTTTCCCTCGCTCGTTTCGTCCCTCGTCGAGTCCTTTAGCTCCCCTGTTGCAAGATATCATCCAATACACACCAATCCGCATCCGAAAGTCCGCAAATCCACCTGTAACACGCATAAACTTGTGTAGACATCAAGACTCAACAAAACAATGAAACTAACAAGAAAACTATGCAAGAACACCATAAAACGACACATTCTAACACCTAAATGCATGTCCTAAGGTATATGAATTGGATGCTATCAGTAAGTTCTCAATTTGGCTAATCTGAACAACATGCTCTAAAAAACAACATTAGATATGAAATAGTCTAGGGATAAAACTGTAAAATAAAAAAAGATAAATGGACATTTTGTTCACTGGATCGCTTTGTCCCGAGCCCTGTAATAACTCGTGTCCCCATCTTCTACGACGTGAGACATCAGAACCCTTCGTGTATCACAAATTATAAGATATATTTAATTATTGAACCTTGTAGAACTTATGGTGATAAGTGTGTCATGAAAATGGCTCATAAATGGAATATGATTCATCCTACTAATAAAGATTATATAAACCCCATTTCAAAATGGGATCAACAAATGCACATAATTTATGGGCTAGGTTATCAACACTGCATAATTTTGTTTCTAATCTATATTTTTCTCATAATATTTACATTTGCATAATACGTATACAGATTTACGGTTAATTTGTTGCTACTTATGCCCTGAATTGAACTGATTGCAAAAAATTGAATGATCTTGGGCATAAACTTACTTCCAACTCTTCATTAATGTTTATTTCTTCATCTTTAGGATACAATTGCTCTGGCTTTCATCTCAGATTTTGATTTTGAGGGATGCAACTTATCTTCGGATGCAACTCTTCTTGGAATTAAAATTTATGTGTCAAAATTGGTAAAATAGATCTTTAATGGGTAGCTTATACTGTGAGTTTAAATGAAGTGTATTTCCTTATTATATGAAGTTTATCTTGTCTCCACAGTAATATGCTTCATAACTGGCAGATATGCACCAATATGTTTGTAACAAAATTCATATTTAAGAGACTTGTTTTCATAGTACATATAGATATGAAATGTGATTACTCTATTAAGAATGTTTGAGAATCACTATGCTCTCCAATACTGCACAAGTGAGTCTACCAAATATAAGAAAATTATTGCACAAGTGATTGGAGTATGCTAAATTTTGTTGATTTGGAAACACTTTTGAGTTCGCTACAGTGTATTCCATTAATCCCAGTCACTTGGAAATTAACTGGGCCCTTGTTGTCATTAGCAATCAATAATATGTTTGATTCTTGAAATATTTGTGATGCTTCAAAGTCTTTGTTTTTCTTTTTGAAATTCCATCAGGATATTTGTGATGCCACTTTTTTTCATTAGCAATGAGTTAATTAAATTCCATACAAATAAAAAAAAAATTACCGCCCGAACTACATCTAATTCTCCTCATACCTCACCAAAACCAATTGTCCTCATACCTCACCAAAACAAAGCTCGATTCCGATATCAATTCCCGTGAAACAGATAAAAACGAGCTCAACCTCCATGTTCTTGTCGACTAATTCAACCTAAAAAAGCTCCACCATTCTCTACCAGACCACCGGAAACGCCTCCGGATACCTTGACTCCGTCAATATTGGGTGGCGGCGTTGGATTCATCTCCAACATCCCCAATTCCAAGATCGACTGCACCTACACCAAGGTCGGTAAACAAACTCCGTACAATATCTTTGTTCTCAAATTCAGCTAGATAAACGCTTCCGCGGTCCTCTTCTCCGCTGCCGCTGCCGCCTCCACCGTTGACATCACCAGATTGCTCGAGAAGCCAGGCGCAAAGCACTCGCCTCCCTTGAAAACCATAACTCAATTTCGGGCTCGAAACAAAGAATTGTTTTAAAGGACAAAAACGTAAATTTACACAGTAAAATTACTATTCATATGCCACGAGTAGGATCCACTTCTATTAATGGAAAAAATAATGTTTGTTTTTAAGGTACTTTTCGTTGATTATATTTACCCACGGACTAGAGGGTTTCATCATAATCTTCCAAAGGAGTTTAAGTTGGAGGGCTTGATTATTGTCAAAGGCCTTTCTAATACCCAACCCTCCTTGTTGTTTGGTGGAGCATATAGTCTCCCAAGAAATTAATGGTTTGAAGTTTTTGTTAAAATTGTTCCAAAAGAAAGCTTTGTTAACCTTATCAACTTCCTCATAGACACTTTTCGGGAGGAGGAAGCTTTGCATCATATAGTTCAATTTTGTTGATAGGTTTGACTGTATAAGAGAAGTTCTTCCAACTTGAGAAATAGAGTTAGCCTTCCAATTAGTTAGTTGTTTTTTTAACGAGTTAATAGCCTCATCAAACATACTATTAGAGACTCTTCCTTTAACAATAGGAATTCCAGATATTTTTCCATAGTTTTGGTTAACTAAATATTTAATGGTTGAAGTACGTTTCTTCTCTCTCCGTATATCTTTTAATAATTTATTGTGATGGGTTGAATATTTTGGTCGGTTGCACCTGGTAAAAAATTAGCTACTCACCATCGATAATGGAGGTGGAAGAGGTCTGAAATGACCCAAATGAGTTGGACTATGCCATAAGACTGGACCATAGGATACAGAAGCCTTCACCAAGGCCATGCTAAAATGGGCGAAATGTTTCTATATCTCAATCTTGAAGCAATTTGGCATCGAGTTAGCACTTGAACAGATCACGAGAACAATCTCAAATTGGGGTATTGGACTTGAGTTTCTCCCTAGATTCCTTAAGCTCACTATAGTAAGCAGCAATAGAACGCCCACCTTGACGATAGTTGGCAATGTCTGAGCACGTTGGGAGTATCCGAGATTCGTTTCCAACAGAAAAATGACGACGAAGATCCTCCAAAGATCATAAACGGAAGCCCAATTGATTATTAACCAACTAATGATCATAGATCGACACTACTCCCTCCGTCCCCTATTATAGATTACGTTTTCCATTTTAGGCGTCCCAAGATATAGCTCCTACTTTCCTTTTTTAATCTTTTGTCTTATTATCAATATTACATCAATCTACACTCTCTTTCATTCTTTTTACATCAAAGCTCACACCAATTCACTTTTCTATCTTCTCTCTCCTACATAAAAATTCACACCCACTCACAATCTCTCTCCTCTCCACTTTTCTTTCCCTCTTCCTTAATTTACCTCGGTAACAACAAACGAGATCTATAATATGGGACGGAGGGAGTATAACAATTGATGAATTTTGTTCAACAAACAACAAAAACGACAAGGTTATTACAATTCTTGGCACAAATAAAATTGACAATATTACTAGCTTGACAAGACTGCAATAAACTCACCCACCTAAAACATACCACATGTACAATCACAAGGGGGCATGGGAGTTGAGTTCCCTTAGAACTTCTCAAGCACACATTGTAAGAATCAAAGGACACCATCCCCTCACCAAAGAGCGAGGGCTAACAACCTCTCAAGATAATAAGAGACTCAAAGTAAAAGAGGACAAAGATCCTCTCGAAGTATGAAATAGATTTTAAGTTTCGCACAGAGTGATGGAATTCATACTCTCTTTGTAGTGGTAGTCGGTAGGGTCAGAAATAAGTACTCGTGTTCTAGGGAGTATTCCAATTCCGTGATGTAGAAGACAAAAGAGCTAAACAAATTAGGAACTTGAACCAAGCAACCATTACATAATTGGTTAACATATACCAAGCAAGCTGTGTATAACCTCTGGTTTTGAACAACTCACTTGGGCTGTAGCCTGTAGGGATGGAAGGATCAACAAAGTGCAGTGCAAATTCACACTACTAGAAAACACTGAAACAGCAACAACATTTTAGCGACGACTACCGTCCGTTGCTAATTAGCGACGCCGATACACACAACTTTCCGGTTTCGTTGCTAAATTAGAGACAAAATTAAAATTTTGTGGTAATATCCATCGCAAATAGCAACGTTTACGAGGTTGTTGCACAAGTCGTGGCTAAATCCGCGACGGAACAAATAACGTAGATGCAGTCGTTGCTACCTGCAACGACCGTTGCGACGCTGCAATTATCTTGTTGCAAATATGACAATGGCCATGACATTCGTTACTAAATTCGTCGCTAATTTGCAATGAAAAGGGACGTCAAACCATCCGTGTCAATTTAGTTACATATTGGGCGACGACATATCGTCCGTTGCTAAATAGTGACGCCTTTAGCAACGACAAAACATTTAGAAAACAAATTATCATCGAACATTCACTTTATAAGACTCGTCGCTCCGATCGTTGGAATAGTCGTCGTAAACATTGATTATTTCATCGCTGCCGTCGTCGCCACTGCCGTTACAAACGGTTCGTCGCTAAAGTCGTTGCTGTGGCAATTGCGGAAGGCCGTCGCAAATTCCGTGGGTACCACTGTTGCTATTTTCCGAAAACCCTAATATTAATTATTGCGGTATCTTGTTTTTCATTGATAATAATTCGGTGCCTCAGCCTCATTAATTGCTTCGTATTCTAAAAAACACTTATCCATCGATTATTTCTAGATCCAAGCTTATTCAAATCGTGAGGTTAGTAATTGCAGATATATTGGTTTGTGATTGTAGTGTTGAAAGTTGCTTAAATATTTTTGTGAATGATGTATTTGTAAACATGTACGATTGATATGCAGGTTAAAGATGGATAATAATCGTGCATGGATGTATGATAGGTATGACCATGGAAGTTACAAGGCTGAATTTTTCGATGGAGTTGACACTTTTTTGAATTTTGCAATTGCCAAAGTCGATTTTATGGACGGGAACAAAATAAAATGTCCATGTACGAGATGTCGTAATTGCAAATTTTTTACAAAGGATGAAGTTCAAGAGCATTTATACCGGCGTGGGTTTATGCCTAACTATTATTGGTGGACTGCACACGGTGAACAGGCTGAACCATTTGTACCTCCTTTGAGTAGGAGGCAAGATAATCGAGGAAATTTGTATGGACAGTTGAACGATGAACAAAGAATGGTCTTTGATATTGCAGGGCCTAGTTTTGTTCCTCCATCATGGCTTAATGTTGGTCATAATGAGACTTATGGGCCAACTGACGGTACCCAAGCTGAGGGAATGGAGAATTTTGATCCGGTTGACGAGATATTGACAGATTCAGTTCCAACTGTGGAGGAAACTAGGGGGTCTCAACGCTTTTATGATTTGTTAAAAGCGGCTGATGAGCCCTTGTATTCAGGGTGTGAGACACATACAGAGTTGTCTTTTGTGTCCAGGCTTATGAGTTTGAAAAGTGAATACAACGTGTCTCAAGACCTTTTCAATGGCATTGTTCAGTTGTTTGATGAGGTGTTGCCTTCAGGTCATAAGGTTCCGAAAGATTACTACCAAGCAAAGAAAGTATATCGGGGTTTAGAATTGCCTGTGGTGAAGATCCACATGTGTCCTAAAGGATGTATGTTGTACTGGAAGGATGATTCTGATGCAATACTCTGCAAGCATTGTGGCCATGAGAGGTATGAGCGTATAGGCAATCGAAATTCAGGAATTCCACATCAAGTTTTATGGTACTTCCCTTTAGGCTCGCGACTGGAAAGATTATATGCAGCTGAGCCTACTGCTGAGGCTATGACTTGGCATGCACGTTATGTACCAGATGAAGGAATAATGAGTCATCCGTCACATGGCGAGGCATGGAAAAAGCTCGATGCAACATTTCCTGATTTTGCTTCAGAGCCCCGTAATGTCCGCTTAGGTTTATGCACTGACGGATTTGCACCTTTCAATACAACAGGAAAGACATACTCTTGTTGGCCAGTCATTGTGACTCCTTACAATCTTCCGCCTGATATGTGCATGAACAGGGAATACATGTTTTTGTCACTCTTAATTCCTGGTCCTAAAAATCCAAAACAGCTAATAGATGTGTGTTTACAACCTCTAGTTGACGAGTTACAACAGTTGTGGGAGTCTGGTATAACCACTTATGATGTTTCAAGGAAAGAAAACTTTACGATGCGTGCAGCTTTACTGTGGACGATCAATGACTTCCCGGCTTATGCTATGTTGTCAGGATGGAGTACTGCAGGAAATTTAGCTTGTCCGCACTGCATGGAGCACACAGATTCATTCCGCTTAGAACATGGTAGGAAGGCTTGTTGGTTTGACTGTTCACGGCGATTCTTGGAAAGCAATCATCCTTTTCGCAAAAATAAGAAGGATTTCATTGCTAATCGGGTGGTAAGTGAACCACCGCCTCCGATGCTGACAGGGGAACAAATCTGGGAGCGTATCCGTCATTTTTCCACTATTATTGATGACCCGAACAACAAACCAGCTGGCTATGGAACTTCTCATAAGTGGGTCAAGCAAAGTATTTTTTGGAGACTTGAATATTGGCCGCATCTTTTGATTCGTCACAACCTAGATGTTATGCACATTGAAAAAAATGTTTTTGATAATTTTTTCGATGCCGTGATGAATTTTACCGGAAAGACTAAGGATAATTTGAATGCAAGGAAGGATCTAGCCATATATTGTCGTCGCCCTCGGTTTCAGGTTGACTCGGATTATAAAGGTAAGAAACCGAAGGCAGATTACTCGTTGACAAGAGATCAGAAGATAAAAGTACTTGAGTGGATCAAATCTTTGAAGTTCCCCGATGGTTATGCTTCTAACATGGGTAGATGTGTCAAAATTGATGATTGCAAGCTAACTGGGATGAAAAGTCATGATTGTCACGTGTTTATGGAGCGACTCCTTCCAATTGCCTTCAAAGAGTTGTTGCCTCCTAAAGTTTGGGGCCCTTTATGTGAGTTGAGTTACTTCTTTCGTTCTATTTCTTCATCGTCAATGTCGGTTGAGCACATGAAGCAATTGCAGTCTATGGCACCTGTGCTATTATGTAAGTTGGAGCGTATTTTTCCTCCATCTCTTTTTGATTCTATGGAACATCTCTTACTTCATCTTCCATATGAGGCTCGAGTAGGGGGACCGCCGCAGTATCGATGGATGTACAAACCCGAGAGATTATTGGGTCATTTGAAGAAGAAAATAAAACAGCCAGGACGTGTGGAAGGATCCATATGTGAAGCTTATTTGAAGGAAGAAGCAGCAAATTTTTCAGAGCATTACTTCAAACCTCATGTTCCTTCTAAATTGAGAAAAGTTGGCAGGAATAATGAAACTTCTGAAGATGATGACCAACCTATTTCCATTTTCAATTACCCTGGTAGGAGTAGTGGAAAAGAGAAGAAAAGATGGATGACAGATGCTAGAGAGTTGAATGCTGCACATGTCTATATATTGCGTAACTGTTTGAGAGTGGATGAATACATTGAGTGAGCTTCTTATTCCTCATACATTTATTATCGTACCATCTTTGTTTATTGTGACAAGAAAATTCATGATATTGTATATGATTGACCGTTGTAGGAAGTTTATAATGGAAGTATTGGGTGGTGAAGTTGATGATGACAAAATAGACAACGAGTTTGCGGGATGGTTTAAGGACCATGTAAGTAATGTTGATTTTGTGTCTTTGTTAAAAATATGAGCAAATTTTAATTTTTCTATACATATTTAATTCTTTTCGTAGCATGAGATGTTCCTTGATATTGCAGGTACTAAATAATAGCTCGCTGTGTACAGACGAACTGTTGTATAGTTTAGCTTGGGGCCCGAGCACCAAAGCAAAGAGTTGGCCTGTTTACTTTGTTAATGGATACAAGTTTCATACTCTAGATCATGGTTTTCGCAAATCGACAATGAATAGCGGAGTTTGTGTCAAAGCATGTGAGTACGAGAATGATCTAGCTGATTTTTATGGTCTTCTCGAAGAAATCATCAAGCTTGAGTATATCAGTCTAACGGATAGACCATTGAAGCTTGTTATGTTCAAGTGTCGTTGGTTTAGTCCTACTGAAGGAGTGAGTGTTGATCCCATCCTTGAAGTCAACCACAAAAAGCTATACAAGAAATATGAACCATTTGTATTAGCACAACAAGCAGTGCAAGTTTACTATGCTGGATACCCTGGTGCTAGGCGGGAGCGCGCAAATTGGTGGGCTGTATGTAAGACGGTTCCTAGAGATAGAATTGCAGAGCGTTGGAGATCAGGAACTCCTGCCTATCAGCCTAGTGAACCTGACTCATTTGGACAAATGATGAATGGAGATGTGTCAGAACATTTGGCTGATCCATTAGGTACAAGTGAGGGTTTAGAAGAAGAGGATATGGAAGAACTTGATGAATATGATGACGAGGTAGAATTAGACGATGGATATGATGATGGGGATGAATCTAACACTGAGAATGATGATGAGGATGAATTTGATAGCACATCAGAAGACAAAGGGGGATCAATGAGTATTGATGACGATGAGTCAGAGTAATCGTACATTACTTTGTCATTTAGACTTTATTGTGGTGTCCAAATTTGGTTTGATAATTTTTTTATTGTCTTTTTGCATCAAAAAGGTGGATATATGTTTAGTTGTCTTTCTAGTTCAAAATTCATTGCTCAAGAAAAAATCAGTTTTGCTGTCAAATTTAGTTGTTTGCTATAAAATTCAGTTATGTGGTGTCAAAATCAGGAGTTTTCTGTCAAATTCAGGATTTTTCTGTCAAATTTAGGAGTATCCCATAATTTTTGCAGTTACACTATCTTCCTTCTTTGGATGTCTTAACAGTGTGCAGAGAATGAGTCCAGTAAATGAACATTTTGGAATCAGTCTTCATCTTTAGTGTGCAGCAGAGACATTTAATTAACTCAAGATAAATTAGCCTATGTAGGATTTGAACCCACATCTTTGTGCTAGAGCACAATGCTCGACCAGTTGAGCTAATAGGCTATCATTTAGCACATTAATTCTTCACAAGCTTTCATTTCACAGCATACTGTCATAAGAAAATATTGTCAGCTAACTGGTTTCAATAGGGCTCATTTTTATGCCTTGTTGGTCTGCACTGCATATGTGAAAAAAAGGTCTCTTTGAAACTAATCAATCGGTACTATAAACGCAGATGTATTATCCATGACATAGAGGAATTTAAGCTACCCACTGCAAGGAAACCAAAATATATAAGCAAACAAACAACTTCCATGGACTTTTTTTACTACCTACATTGCCAACATCTCATATAAAGCTTCTAAAACTCACAGCTACAGTGTTCAGGTCAATTATATACCTACAGAAAACATTCAGCATCTCAAATTGAAAAATAAGTAGAGCTGCTTTGAGCGGCTCACCTGCAAAGCAATCCTCCACATTCAGCAAAGTAAACTATCACAGTAAACTACTAAACTATCACAACCAGCAAAGCAATCCTCCATATGCTGCAAACTCCTGTATAATCACTTTTAACTTACCAAAACCCGAGGCAAAGATTATCATATATCATAATGTTATACTAGAACTAAAGGCTGTCAACATGGGCAGTGAAAAGGATAGATTAAATTCACATTCCAGGAAATTATCACACTTAACACAGCTAGAAATTTAAACAACAAGGAAAAGTGATATCAGGAGGAGGTTTTAAGATTTACCTGGGAGAATTCGGCTTGAGAGACTCAAACAGTTTCTTACAGACTACATCTATAAGTTAAAAGTCAAAATGTTTATAAAGAAACAAGGACAGAAGATTACTAGCAGAGTACATAATACACTATGCTGTAATTAAGCAAGAAAACTGTACAAAATGACAACACAATCTATTCCATTTCACCTCAAAGAAATTTAAACCTTGGTATATACTCTTTCACCATATAAATCCAAACTGAAAATTTCAACTGATGACCTAAGTTATGGAGTTAACATCAAAAGAGTAAGATGGTGTGGAGTTAACATCAGACTCACAGACATCATTTTTAAGGTAATTTTCTAGTTGGCATTTGACCAAACAGTTGGTGTGCATTACAATTTCTTAAAGATTCACAAGAGCATCTTCAGTCAAAATTCCACCTAATCAGAGACGGATCAGCCACAACAACAATCAACAATAACCAACAACAATCAATCCATTCAAACCACACAAGAAATAAGCTCCTGCACATCAAAATCCAGAAATAATATGCGAAGGAGAAAGTTTCACCCACCTCGATGACTTCAAGGAGGAACTCGCCAAATTGGTATACAAGAGGCACGCAGTTGGACGAGCCACCAAGGATTAGCAGATCGGAGATCGAAGAGAAGAGCAATCGGAGTTGATGACTCCAATCTATCGGAGCAAACGGAGCAAGAGCAAGTAAAATTGCTGTTAACGGAGCAAGAACAAGTAACACATGGAGATAGACCTGGCAGAAATTAACCCGACCCGCAAACCCGACCCGACCCAACCCGATTTTTCTGGGTCATAACCCGTCAAATTGAACCCGTGATCCGTTTTTGTCAAACCCGATTGACCCGATTTTTTTTGGGTCAAAAATGGGTTGACCCGCCCCAACCCGTTTTTGACCCGAAAATTTGGCCAAAAAGATAAAAGTAATAAAGAAGCGGAAATTGTAAATTTTACCCAAAAAATTGTCAACACACTAGATAACTATTGTCAACAACATTAATAAACTGTCAACACGTTGGACAAATTGTCAACACACTAGATAATAAATTGCAAACATGACTAATTAGTTAGTCAACACAATTAAATAAACTGTCACTAAGACTAATCAACTGTCAATATGGATAATTAAACTTTTAGAGAACTAGTAAAGTAAACTGTCAACATGGCTAATTAAATTGTCAACAAGACTAAATAAACTGTCAACAGGACTGGTTAAATTGTCAACACGACTAATTAAACTGTCAACGAGACCAATAGACTGCCAATATGGCTAGTTAAGTTGTCAACACGGCTAACTAAATTGTCAACATCATTAATACTTTGTCAACAACACTAATAATCTATCAATAACACTACTAAAATGAAGTGCCAATACCATTAATGTACAACTTAGTCTTATTAGGCATATAAAGTAAGGTCTCGCTTATTAGGCATATAAAGTACCAATAATGTACAACTTAGTCTTATTATACAAAACGAGGCTCGAAACTATGTGTAAACACTAAAAGGCCTTAAATGAGATTAAGGTCCAATTTGGCAAAACGATGTCTGAATGGATTGAAACTTGATTTCAATGTCTATTAGAGATATTTGACCATGTGGGTAACTCTCAATCAAAACTTCTTCATGTTCAAGTAACACCTCCTTTTCTAAACATCAAACTAGTCATCACTCTCTAACTTGTGGCAATATGTATGGTCAACAACATCGATGTATTATTATGATTGAAAAAATTATACAACTTAGTCTTATTAGGCATATAAAGTCCCATTAAGGTCTCGCTTACACTAAACGAGGCTTGAAACTATGCGTAAACGCTCAAAGACCTTTAAAGGCCTTAAATGGGCTTAAGGCCAATTTGGAAAATCGACGCCCAAACGATGTCGGAATGGAATGAAACTTGGTTTCAATGCTTATTAGAGATATTTGACCATGTGGGTAACTCTCAATCAAAACTTCTTCATGTTCAAGTAACACCTCCTTTTCTAAACATCAAACTAGTCATCACTCTCTAACTTGTGGCAATATGTATGGTCAACAACATCGATGTATTATTATGATTGAAAAAATTATACAACTTAGTCTTATTAGGCATATAAAGTCCCATTAAGGTCTCGCTTACACTAAACGAGGCTTGAAACTATGCGTAAAAGCTAAAAGACCTTAAAAGGCCTTAAATGGACTTAAGGCCAATTTGGAAAAACGACGCCCAAACGATGTCGGAATGGAATGAAACTTGGTTTCAATGCTTATTAGAGATATTTAACCATGTGGGTAACTTCCAATCACAACTTCTAACATTTCAAATAACACCTCCTTTGTAAAACAAAACTAGTGATAACTGTATAACTTGGCGCAATATGTATGGTCTACAACATCGATGTTGATTATTGTTCGAAAAATTATACAAGTTAGTCTTATTAGGCATATAAAATATCAATAAGGTCTCGCTCATACAAAACGAGGCTCAGAACTATGCGTAAACGCTAAAAAGCCTTAAATGGGCTTAAAACCCAATTTGACAAAAAGATGCCCAAATGATGTCGTAACAACCCGACCTGTTTTGACCCGGTAATTTTAGACCCGAACCCGACCCGACCCGCCCATAAACCCGTAACAACCCGACCTGTTTTGACCCGGTAATTTTAGACCCGAAATGACCCGACCCGAAAAATACCCGACCCAGAGCACCCTTAACCCGAACCCGACCGACCCGACCCGATTGCCAGGTCTACATGGAGATAATGGAAAGGTGAAAGTAAAATTGAAATGGAAGGTGAAACACAGGAGGAAGAGCAAGGTAGATAATGGAAGGTGAAGGTACATTATACAAATTGCTGTTAACGGTTCTTTTTGGAATATTTAGCGCCTAAAATAAGCTCCAAATTTCACTCAAAATTTCAATTAGCGCCAAATCACTCGAAAATTCCCATTAGATATAAATGCAAAGCCCTAGCTTTTTGTCGCCTCTTTGAAACCTCCTCCTTCTTCTATCAGTGGTCGCCGGCAACGCAGTCTTCCCAGTCAAGTCTTAGATTCACCTTCCATTATCTCCCTGTGTTTCACCCATTTCAAGCTCCTGGTACGGGATCTCATCTTCCTCAATACAGGATCTCATTTTACTTTCACCTTGCAGCAAGCGAACACAGTAAGTGCTCCGTTTGCTCCGATAGATTGGAGTCATCAACTACGATTGCTCTTCTCTTCGATCTCCGATCTGCTAATCCTTGGTGGCTCGTCCAACTGCGTGCCTCTTGTATACCAATTTGGCGAGTTCCTCCTTGAAGTCATCGAGGAACACAGTAAGTGCTCCGTTTCCTCTTGTATACCAACTGCGTGCCTCTTGCAGCAAGCGAACACAGTAAGTGCTCCGTTTCCTCTTGTATACCAATTAGATTCACCTTCTTGTGTGGTTTGAATGGATTGATTGTTGTTGGTTATTGTTGATTGCTGTTGTGGCTGATCCGTCTCTGATTAGGTGGAATTTTGACTGAACATCCTCTTGTGAATCTTTAAGAAATTGTAATGCACACCAACTGTTTGGTCAAATGCCAACTAGAAAATTACCCTTAAAAATGATGTATGTGAGTCTGAGTGAAGGTCAGAAAATGAATAGGGACTACTAATGGATGATTATACATGCTTTGAATGTCTAACAAGGTCATTATAAACATTTGAAAATCATGGCTTCAAAATTATCAACATTCTTGCTTAGCTTTGATTCTAGTTGAAGCAGCTTTGACTTCATCTCCTCTACATCTTTTAGTAATCTAAGTCCATCTGTTTCAATCACCATTCTTGGCTCTATTCCCTTCACTGATTTTGCTTCTATTTTTTCCACCCTTAATGCCGATGTAAGTTATATATATATATGCCTCTTTCTGTTTGTCTTCTTCTTTCCTAATGGAAGCCAACTACCTTTATTCAACTAGGCAGTGACATATACCCACAACTACTTAGTGAGGTACATACATATATCATATATGTAGGGAGATATTATATATGTAATGGGATACTTGATTTACTGTTTTTATTACTTATGTGACTGAAGTTATTCAAGTGGCTGGTTCAGTTATGCATATCACTGATAAAAGTGACTGAAGTTGTTCAATTCAGCTGCCACTCATTTGTTTTTCTGGAAATGTAGCTATTTTGACTTATTGTTTTTTATTTTCTTTTACATCACATATGCTTTTGGATTCTATTAATAATCATATTTATGGTATGTTAGCATGATTTCTCACTGCACACTTGTCTTGATTTTCTGAAATTGCAGATCCCTTTGGTTGAACTTGTAGGAGCTACACAAATAGTATGCCTAGAGTCTCTCTTAAAAATGTCCAGAAAAGGGTGTCACCACGCACTCTTTCAGGCTTAGCTTCTCGGCCTCCTCTTCCCCCTACTTCAACTCCATCTCAACCGGTGCTTATTAATGAAACACAAGTATCTGAGCCTTCTCCAATCCCAAACCAGCTTCCTCACTCTTCTACGCCTACATCTACTTTTCAGCCTTCTTCCCCTTTAGGCTCTCTTGCTCAGAGGCATCCCTCTTTTGGATATTCTTCACCATTACACTCCTCACCTTCTCAAGGCAATGAAGATAGATTTGAAAACAACGAAGAGAGTAACCGTCCATCAGATATGTCGGAATCTGCCCCACCGACTGATAAAAGGACACAAATTGCAATTGATAAGAAAAAGTAAGTTTTTCTTTGAGTTTTATTGATATGATCCTTATTTTGTAAGTACTTTATTGTTTTTTATGTTAATCACAACATATTTATCTGACAGGAAACTTTTTGTTCCCTCCAAGCCTGCAAATAATTCATTATTGCAAATTGTGCATTCACATTTCGATGAACCGTATACTTGTTGGTCAGATGTGTCAGAAAAAACACTCCTTGGCTGGTGGACTGCATTCAAGGTATGACAATGCTCAACTAAATATTTGTATTGTTTTTTGACTAGTTATACTAATAATTAAGCTTGCTTACATTAACAGCGATTGTACAAATGGGATGAAAATCTATTCCAGGAGACGGAAGTTTTTGCTGTCTTTAATTCAAGAGGTGGTAATCATATAAGGGGAATTTTTAATAGAGCAAGAGATAGTGGGACTAAGCCTAGTTGGATGAAGGAAGAAATATGGGAGAAACTTTGTCATATCTGGGAGACTGATGAAAAATTTATAAAAAGGTCGACAGTAAACAAGCGGAATAGAGGGATTGCACTCGAAAAAGGAACTCCTAGCTATCATGGTGGATCTTCAAGTATTACAGAACAAAAAAAAAAACTGGTAAGATATTTTTGATTTATTAAGAAGATAATCATTTTCTTATCTGTTTTTGGTCTTGTGGTTTTGATGCTTCTGCTTGTGCTTAGTTGCTGTAAATTTGGTTAAGATTTGTTGTATAATTCAAGTGCTAGAGATCATTATTCTTAAGTTGCTAGAGATCATCATTCATAAGTTACTAGAGATCATTTTGATGCTTCTGCTTGTGTATTTTGTCTTGGCTGTGGATTTGCTGTAAATTTGGTTCAGATTTGTTGTAAATTTTGTTCAGAGTTGCTGTATAAATTTGGTTCAGATTTGGAGTATAATCCAAGTACTATTCGTTAGAATTTACTCAAGCATATCCTTGATGTATCATGTTGCTTTTCCCCCCTTCATTTTAGTATATCTTGTTCTTTATTGCAACTTTGTCAATATAATTGCATTGGTTTAGAGGTATGTAATGCCATTAATTATTGTTTTGACAGAAAGCGCAGCTTGGAGTAGAACCGTCAATAAAGGAAATGTTCACACAATTCTTCGGTAAGAAAGACGGTTCTCTGACGCCTGCAGCTAAGAATCTCTTGGTAAGTCAGTTTTGAATTGTTCCAATTTCTAGTTTGCAACATTACAATGAGCAATTGGCTTTTATGGTTATTTTGTGCTGCTGTATATTCTTTGGCGAATGAGCAACTGGCTTTTATGGATATTTTGTGTTGTTGTATATTCTTCATATTGAGCAACTATTTAATGGTTATTTTGTGCTGCTGTATATTCTTCATATTGTACAGTCTAGTTGCTTATGGCGTATGCCAAGATATGACCTAATTTTAGGCTAACAATAAATATTGGGACAACTCTCTTGCAAGTTTTAGCATCCTGAAGTTGAAAATAACCATAATCTGCAGAACTTGATGTAGGTCTTTAACTTTCTCTGCTTGCCATTTCGATTGTGATTAGTGGATGAATAACTCTATGGCCCTCTTTACAGTTGGCTTGTTCAAATGTTTTGTTGTTTAAGTTTGTGTATGACTTTTATGTTGTAGGACAATTTTGATGCTATGGTTGAGAAAGCAAACGAAGAGGCTGACATTAATGGGACTATTGTGGATCAGTACCAACTGTGGATCGATGCAACGGGTGGTGTGAGTAAAGGAAGAGTGCCATTCATGGGATCCGAGTCTTCAACTATCCTTGACCAAGTGAGTTCATATGGTATGCATGATAGGCCATCTTCTTCTACATATCATAATGTTGATCATTTTAAGGAAGATGTTCGAAATGAGGTAGCTTCTGAGATCGCAAAGCTCAATACGTTTTTTCTTGACAAGTTAACGCAACTGAAAGAAAATGTGAATGAAGAATTTGGAGGAAGAGTGAAGCTTGTGGAGGATAAAGTGGATAATATATGCATTATTGTTGATGAAGTTAAGACTCAGGGTCAAGAAAACAACAACAAATTGGATCGAGCTCTTGAAAAAATAATGGCGAATCAGAATTCATTCTTCACTTCCATGAAAGAGATGATTAACAATTCCTCTTAGAATTGTATGTTTGATCCTCAACTTTGTTTAATTTAGTATTTTAGAATATGAATTATTGTAGCTTTGTTGAATCTAAGTGTTAATTTTTTGTAGTACTCTAATGATATGATTTAGATTTGAAGAACTTATGGTGTGATTTTTATATTATCATTTTAATGTTATTGATCATGAATATCAACTAGTATTAAGAGTGGTAATGAATAGTAACCAATATTAAATGGATTTAACAACCCCAATACCAACGAATTTGGAGACGATTCTAAAAATGCCCTGGTAACGAATGTATCGATGGATGTTGCAACGTATTTAGCAACGACCATAGGGATGAAGTTGGTGACGACAATAGAAACGACCTTGACGGATGGTCGTCACAATAGCAATAATTGAGCAACAAATATAGCAACGACAACAAGGACGAACAAAGCAACAAGTTTTGTGACAAACATAACAACATCCATAGCGACGATCATAGCAACAACATTACGGACGAAAATAACAACGAATAATGCGTCGTCACCAACGAGTGTAGACATGCAAATAGGGACAACGGTAGCAACGCATAAGTTTACGACAGGAGCGACGAATTCAGCGACACCTATAGCGACATATTTAGCGACACCTATAGGGACGAATTTAGCAACACCTATAGCGACGCCTGTAGGGACACATATTTGCATCGGGGTAAAACCGTTGCTAATTTTGTTACTGTAACGCATCAATAGATTCGTCGAATTAGCAACGAAATCAGGGACGAAACAGGAAGCCGTTGCTAACCGGCGTCGCTAACCGCCGTTGCTAATTGCGACGAGCCGTATAGCAATGGGGATAAGGGTTCGTCGCTACAGCCGTCGCTAAGTCTCATTCGTCGCTCACGGCATCGCTACAGCCGTTGCTAAAGCCGTTGCTATTTCAGTGTTTTCTAGTAGTGTCAACAAGGATAGTCTATGAAGAGAGGATAGGTCATTCAAATTCCCTAAGCAGAATCTGGACATTTGTAGAAGCCTGATACGCTGCACTTTGTATAGCGTAACTAGGGATTATTACATTAGTTTAAGAGTATTATCATATGTGTTTCGAGTCATTATTATGTTCTGAGATATTTATTAAGAAGTGAAGAAATGAAGATCAGAACCGAAGAAGAAGAGGATCAAAGACTTGAAGACATTCTGCGGAGCAGCGGCGATCGCCACCATCACTATGGCGATCGCCATTCTACAACAGAAGCTCTTCATAAGTTCGAGAGATCATGGCGATTGCCATGAATCTACGGCGATCGCCATGGGGCGACAGAGACACGGCAGAGATTTAAATGAAAACCGCGATCGCCAGGCATCTATGGCGATCGCCACAACAAGGCCGAAGATATTCCGGACTTTCCTTATTTTGCTTTGCTTTTATTTCTTTTATTATTTTCATATTTTCCTTATTTTCGTTTTAGGATATATCTTTTACCATATATTTTTAGGGTTAGTCTCTATTTAAGAACCCTAGTTTCTTTCTTTCTATCATCATCTTTTCTATCATCTTTTCCATCAGACAATTTAGTTCTGCAACCATGAGCAGAAACTAATCTCCATTGTTTTACTTAGCGGTTGAAACCTTCAGTTATTAAGTTGTGAGATTTCTAAACTCTTGTTCTTTTCCTATGGGTTTGTATTAATTCTCTTGTTCTTCATCTATTGATTTCTATTAGTTTTGCTAGCTTGATCACCTAGTTTGATTGATAGTTTTCTATTGCTAGACTAGGAATATACGGTGGAATTCCTTGTCAGTGTAGCATTCATATCTGCATGATCTGGTAGTTGATTGCTTTTATGAAAGAGAATTGATTGCATGTTAATACTTGACGGTTGTAAGTTATTGCATGCATCCTTATGATTCCTGTGCCCTTTGCTGCTATTTCATCTAATCTTGAGAGGTTTCCTTGATTGCTGAATAGTAAGTATTATCAGGACCGGTTGGCCTGTTGATATATTAAAGATTGGAATAGGAACATTCCCTAGGATTGAATAGAACTTGAGATAAATCTATGATCAACTTGATTGACTGTTGTGTGGATACTTGCTAGGTGAAACCCCTTCTCATCATATTCTCACCCAAACTTCCTCTGCTTGTTACTGGTTACTTGTGTGTTCTTGCAATCAACCCCCCCCCCCTTTGGTTACTTGTTACTAGTTGATATTTTACTTGACTGCATTGATTTGGTGTTTTGATTCCCTTGGGTTCGACCTCTACTTACTTGCTATACTCTAGTTAGTGTTTAGGGTTTTCTTTGATTTGGCACTATGACTTTAGCCTCATCAAAGCCCGGGGATAACTCAGCAATTCAGACTTCAAGTTTAGAATTTCTGGATGTGCAACAGATGGATCAGTGTCTAAGATCATCTTATCCAGCACTGGTGAGCTTCCAAGCAGAAACTTTATGAGTTTCATCTCATCGAGCAGACCACGAATACCCCATATCTCGATTAATTTCAACCGCTCATATACAAAATTAAGTGCACATTCTGAATCCCAGAGACATACCTTAGGAAAATCTGATGGAATATATCGTGATACGGAAAAAAGCTGCACAGATTAAAACACGAGTGTTGAAATCATGTGAACTTCAAACATAGATAATTATTTCAGATTATTTAAGAATCCTTCACCACTTACTGTGATTTTAAGTTTTTGTAGATCAGGTGTGCCCATTATGAGACGAACCACAAGTGACCTCTTATCTTTATCAAGTAAATTCACACTGTCTAGGTTTATTTTCCTTAGGTGAGGAAACACCAAGGAGTTGTAACAGGATTCGATGCCGGCGCTCAGATACTGACAGAAAGACAAAGAACCATGAGAATGAATGCAGACCCAGACTGAAGTAAGTGAATCGTTACCAAACGCTACTAAAAGACAGAACTGTGATTGATTGTTACCTTTACAAAGTTATCACTTGCATGCAACTTCTCAAGTTTGGGAAAACCACCAAGAAAATTGGTATAGTTACAAACTGAACTTTCAGCTGCGGAAGTACAGGATACATGTAGTGACAGTTTGGAGAGAAGTGGAGCATAAACACTTATTTCTTTGAAATCACCTGCCAAACTCAAATGCTTCAGATTTGGAGCACGAATCTTTAGCGCTAGATTTCTGAAGTGGTCGTCTAACCTTAATATTTCAAGCAGCGGAGAAATAGCAACAACAAGCTCAAGTGTATTAGGATGCAATTCAACATCATTTAACCAGAGGTGTCTCAAACATAAGAATCCCTCGAAGGTTGGAGGTGGTGGATGAAGATCACATCCACAAAGCTCCAAATGGGTCAAGCTTTGACAAGAATAAAGACTAGAGTGGATGTCAAACCCACCTCTGATATGGATGTCTAGGATTAACATCCTGATATCATTCCTTGATAGGAAAAGTGAAAGTAATTTAGCTTAGTTTTGACTAAGCCAGTATTAGTTATTTAGGATTAAATAATTACCTATTTTGTAGGCACCTGCAGTTCAGTTTGTTATGTTGTTGGATATTGTTCAGCCATTAGTTTGCTTCTGTTTTGTTATGCTGATGTACGGCTATTTAAGCCTTGTTTCATTCAATGAAAGTCAAGCAAGTTTACAGTATATCATCTCTCAAATCTAACAAGTGGTATCAGAGCAAAACACTAGTTCTAGAGTACAAGGCTGCAACCTTGAGAGGGTAAACACAGAGAGATGAGTGAAGACAAGACCTTAACCAAGATTCCCCATTTTGATGGTCACTACGACCACTGGAGCGAGATGATGGAGAACTTGCTGAGGGCCACGAGACGATGGAGTGTGGTGGAGACGGGTTTTATTGAACCCAAAGATAAAACATTGCTGGCCGATGCCCAACAAACGCAGTTGGATAAAGCCAGATTTCACGACCACCAAGTCAAACACTACCTCTTCCAAGCGCTTGATCGAGAGGTGTTTGATCAGATCTTGGATAGGAGCACATCCAAGATCGTGTGGGACACTCTGAAACGAAAGTATGGAGGGAATGACAAGGTAAAGAAGGCGTTGCGCAATACCTTGAGAAGGGAATTCGAGGTGCTGGAACAGAAGACAGGAGAAAGCATAACCGATTACTTTGCAAGAGTAATGGTTGTGTCCAACAAACTGCGCAGCAATGGCGAGAAGATGCCGGAATCTCAGATTGTAGAGAAAATCCTGCGCACTTTGACGGAGAAATTTACCTATGTGGTGGTGTCGATCGAAGAGTCCAGAGATACCGACACAATCACGGTTGATGAATTACAGAGCACCTTGGTTATGCACGAGCAGAAATTCAACAGATCCACTCGCCAGGATGATGACCATGTGCTTAAAGTAGAGGAGAGACTTAATTACTCCAGGGGCAGGGGTAGAGGAGTTCAGTGCGGGAGAGGACGTGGCCGAGGAAGATATGTTGACAAGTCCACCATCGAGTGTTACCGGTGCCATAAGTTGGGACATTTTCAGTTTGAGTGCCCTAAAGGAGGAGACAAAGAAGTCAATTATGCTGAGTTCGAGGAGGAGGACGAACTTCTGCTAATGACTTATACAGATCAACATCAAGAAGGAAGGAACTCGGCATGGTTCATCGACTCGGGGTGCTCCAACCACATGTGGAAGTCCAAGGCAATGTTCAACACGCTCGATGAAGACTTCTCACACTCAGTCAAACTTGGCGACGACAATCGTCTAAGTGTTCAAGGCAAGGGAGTGGTGAAGGTGTCCTTGGGAGGCACCAGATACGCAATCAGAGATGTCTATTATGTTCCGGAGTTGAAGAACAATCTCTTAAGTGTGGGCCAACTTCAAGAGAAGAACCTTACGGTTCTGTTTAAAAAAGGAATATGTAAAATATTCCATCCTCAAAAGGGTCTCATGGTGCAATCTGTTATGAGTGCCAACCGCTTGTATGTCATCTTGCCCAAAGCAACACCAGGAGTTTCAGAAGCTTCTCAACTTGAAGAAAATTGCTTGCAAGTTTCTGACTCGAAATTAGCAAATCTATGGCACAAGAGATATGGTCATCTCAGCCACAAAGGTTTGCATACTCTCCAAAACAAGCAAATGGTTGAAGGGTTTCCCAAGTTTGATGAATCCACAGAGATATGTGCTGACTGCATTACAGGAAAGAAAATTAGGGCCACCATTCCAAATCAGAATCTGTGGAGAGCAAGTCAGTCGCTGTAGTTAATCTACTCCGACATCTGCGGCCCCATCACTCCAACATCGAACAACGGCAAAAGATATTTCCTAAGCTTCATCGACGACTTCAGCCGGAAGGCGTGGGTTTATCTCTTGGCCGAAAAGTCAGAAGCCTTTACAAGCTTCAAATTATTCAAAGTTGCAGCTGAAAAGGAATCAGGAATGCCAATAAAATGCTTAAGGACAGATCGAGGAGGCGAGTATTTGTCGGATGAATTTACCAAGTTTTGTCAAGAGCATGGCATTCGAAGACAGCTCACTAATGCCTATACTCCGCAACAGAATGGGATTGCCGAGAGACGGAATAGGACAGTGATGAACATGGTCCGATCCATGTTGACCGCCAAAGCCATGCCCCGGTCTTTTTGGCCTGAAGTTGTTAAATGGACGTTTCATGTGCTGAACAGGTGCCCGACACTTGCTGTAAAAAATATGACTCCTCAAGAGGCTTGGAGTGGCTCCAAACCGTCTGTAGATCATTTCAAGGTGTGGGGCTGCCTAGCTCATATGCACATCCCAAAGGCCAAGCGAGGTAAATTAGATGATAAAAGTTCTATTTGTATTTTTTTAGGAGTAAGTGAAAATACAAAGGGGTACATGCTGTTTGATGTCAAAACAAAAAAGTTTGTAATAAGTCGGGATGTCATCTTTGAAGAAGAAAAAGAATGGGAATGGGATCAATCTGATGGGAGCCAAGTGAAAGGGAATTTAGAGTGGGAAGATGAAAGGAGTCAAGAAGTGCCGATTATTAATTTTGATATGCAGGGAGAAAACATCAGCGTTAGAGGGTTAGAAGATCAAGGGGAAAACACTTGTACTGATATAAGGGAAACACGGGAAACACGGGAATCAAATGAGGAGACTACAAGGGAAACACGGGATTTAGAAAACTCAGAGGCTGCTCATCAAAATATCAATACGGTTCAAGGGAGAATAAGAGAAATTGAGTCTAGGATTGTTACTGAGCCACAGGGAGTGAGTCAAGTTCAAGGGAGAATGAGACGAGCTCCTAGGTGGCATAATGACTACGTTCTTGATGACAACTTACTTGATGACGAAGCCCATATGGTACAAGATAATGATGCTAATGATGTTGGCGACTCGACTTGTTTTGCAGAGGCAGTAAAAGAAGAAAAATGGAGGCTAGCCATGGAAAGTGAACTTGACTCAATTGAGAATAACAATACCTGGATGCTCACCGATCTTCCAGAAGTAGCAAAATGCATTGGAGTCAAGTGGATTTACAAGACTAAGAAGGATGAGACATGGAAGATCACCAAGCACAAGGCTCGATTGGTAGCCAAGGGGTACTCGCAGCAAGAAGGGGTGGACTTTACTGAAGTTTATGCTCCTGTAGCTCGCCTTGATACAGTAAGAATGATGATGGCATTGGCAGCTCAGAGAGGATGGAAAATATATCAGTTAGATGTCAAGTCAGCATTTTTACATGGAAAGCTAAGTGAGCAAGTGTTTGTTGAACAACCGAGAGGATATGAAAAGAAAGGTTGCGAGAATCTGGTGTACAAGCTCCACAAGGCGCTATACGGTTTAAAACAGGCCCCAAGAGCTTGGTTTAGCCGGATTAGAGATCACTTTGTCAAAGAAGGCTTCAAAGGGTGTGATAGCGAACAAAATCTATTCACCAAGAGAAATGCAAAAGGTAAAATCATCACTGTAAGTATTTATGTGGATGATTTAATTTATACTGGTGATGACAAGGAAATGTTGATGGAATTCAAAGCCTCAATGACGAGGGAATTCGACATGACTGATTTGGGGCTCATGAACTACTTCTTGGGAATAGAAGTTATTCAGAAAGAAGTTGGGATTTTTATATGCCAACGCAGATATGCTGAAGAAGTTCTTCGAAGATTTGGGATGTGGAATTGCAACCCAGTAAAAATTCCTATTGTTCCTGGTTTGAAAGTTGACAGTGAAGGAACCTTGGTGGATGAACGACAGTACAAGCAAGTTGTTGGTAGCTTGATGTACTTGACAGCTACTAGACCTGATTTGATGTTCGCCACCAGCCTGGTCAGTCGCTTTATGGCAAAGCCAACTGAATTCCATCACCAACTAATTAAGAAGATTTTCAGGTACCTAAAGGGGTCCATCAACTTGGGTATTCTGTACAAAAGAAGAGGAAGAAAGGAGCTGCAAGCCTTCACAGACAGCGACTATGCTGGTGATGTAGCTGACCGGAAAAGTACTAGCGGCTATGTTTTTTTGATGAATGAGGGAGCTGTTGCTTGGAGCTCAAAGAAACAGCCCATAGTCACATTATCCACTACAGAAGCCGAGTTTGAAGCTGCTGCCAGTTGTGCTTGTCAGGCGGTATGGATGAAAAGGATTCTCAAGGAATTAGGCTATGAAGGAGTAGAGTGTACCAACATTCACTGTGACAATAGTTCTACTATTAAGCTCTCCAAGAATCCAGTGATGCATGGCCGAAGTAAACATATAGAGGTTCGCTTCCATTTCTTGAGGAACTTGGTTGCTGAAGGAACTGTCTACTTGAGTTACTGCAGCAGTGGAGATCAGGTTGCTGATATAATGACCAAACCATTGAAGACTGATGCATTCTACAAGCAAAGGGAAGCTTTAGGAATGTGCGAAATTACTGAAGTAAGCTAAGCTGTTAGCATTTAGCTTAAGGGAGAAATTGAAAGTAATTTAGCTTAGTTTTGACTAAGTCAGTATTAGTTATTTAGGATTAAATAATTACCTATTTTGTAGGCATCTGCAGTTCAGTTTGTTATGTTGTTGGCTATTGTTCAGCCATTAGTTTGCTTCTGTTTTGTTATGCTGATGTACGGCTATTTAAGCCTTGTTTCATTCAATGAAAGTCAAGCAAGTTTACACTATATCATCTCTCAAATCTAACAAAAAGCAGCCACTGGTCAATATTACGTGCAAGTGGTGAGACGCTACTGCTAAGTTCAAATTTATGGATGGGTCCTTGATGTAACAACAGAACCTGGGTGATGAAATCTTTCAGGCGGATCTCATCAGTATAATAATCTCCTGAATCAGTGATAGAATCATCATCAAAAACAAGCTGAGGAAGACTAGCCCATTTATACCTCCACTGCCTTGACAAAAAGCTTGTTTTGACAACATCTCTAACAGGAACACGTTCTAGAATGTTATGTACAATACCCAAGGGAAGATCACTCAGAAAATCAAGACTGAACTGCTTATCCATCGTGATAATAAGAACCCTAGAAAACATTTGCACGTGAGAAAAAAAAATCAGCAGCAACACAAGTAGAATCTAACCATCATGAGACAATCAAAAAGGTAACAAAAGTGATCAGCAAGCTCAAGATTGTAGTAATAAAATGAAGGTAGTAATAAAATCATCGACCAGGTAGCCTTAGTCTGCTTAATCTTTAGTTCCTAGTGCTTTGTACTAGGTCGATTTGACCCGATTTCAAGCAAAAACAAATGGGTTTAGGGTTTATAGTGAAGTGAGATGAGAGGACAAAAGGTTTGTACCAAAATTGAAAGTAAAAGTTTTCAGAACAAATGTCATATTGAAAGAACAAGTTTACAACTGAGCAGGAATCATGTACGAGAATGATATACCATTCTCAAAGGAAGCAGAATTTGAAGGATGAACTCTCTGGTGTGTTTCAGCGAGAGCGTGCCGCAGAATGGATTCACTCATCGTTTTAACTTGCTTTTCTGTAAATTACACAAATTCACCGCTTTCGCGAGGTAATTTCTGAAAATAGCATGTTTTAGTTTACAAAACAATTTTCTGCCCAGAGAGAAAGACAAAATTGCCAGACTGGCAGAAAGACTTATATGTACACCGTACACGAAGTTCTTAGTACTGCAGCTATAGGTGTTGACCTCCGTTGCTAAGTCTCCCATACTGCTTGTGTTGGACCCGGGTAAAAGTAGGCATAAAGCCCATTACAAATAGGCTCAATATCAGTTCTTAGGTCATAAAGTGATAGTATATATCTCTTACTAAATACAATCCGGATGTTTTCCCAAATAACGCACGATCCCTCGCGTTACGCGAGGGCGTCTCCCTTGCAGAACGCTATAGGAAAAAACTCCTACTTCTGCTCATTTTTACATTCTACCGTCGCGTTTTTACTCCCTCTCTCAAACAAACTACTTCATCTTCCTCTTTTCAACACAAATCTTCAATTAAGGTATGTTTCTTCTTCTCTTATGCTTTCTAATGTTGATTCTAGATGAATATATGTTGTTAGTATATGAGATTGCATATTATATGATGTTTTGATATTGGATGTTGATCTAGAAATGGTTTTATATAGTATTATGTTGTTTGGAATGGATGAAAGACGATGATTTGTTATTATGGTTGATTAGTGGATGCTTTTTTTATGTTGAATAAGTTGAAATTCATTAGGGTTAGGGTTTTTTTTATTAGGGTTTACATTTTATTTAGGGTTTTGATGTTTATTTGGTAATTTACTTAAATTGATAGGTTTTTTAGTTAAAATATTGAATTTATGTTGAATTTGTGTTGAAATGTCGCCGGAAACAGGACGAAATGAATGAGATGACCAGAGAAGAAAGTGTGAAGTCACGCGTCACGCGTGACGTCACACTTCGTGTTACGCGAGAATGGTGCCCTCGTGTAACGCGAGGAATTGCCATAACTGGCAATTCCCCCTTCTGCAGAACATGTGCATTCTGCACATTTTTATTCTGTGTTTTTTTCTGCATTCGTTTATTTATTGATTTTACTTTGTATTGTTTTAGGTAATGGATCATTCTGGACGTTCAACTCGTCCGAAAAACCGGAATATTGTGAGGGAAGAACCACCGGTTGAAAAAGGAAAAGGGAAGAGGAAAACAAAGAAGACAACACCCGTTGAGCTTTTCCCTGAGGGACTCCCCGACGTTGAGCTGAACCCTACTCCCTCACACGTTGAGTTGTACCCTGATGGACTCCCCGACGCATATCTGGAGTACAGTGGTAGACATAGTTATGGTGGGGCAGACTGTTCTCGGCCTAGTGTGTCAGGTCTACAACATTCATATCAGGGGTATTACCTTGCAGGTGGCTGGGACATTTTTTCTCAAGATAGTTATTCTTGTGGACAAGTTGAGGGTGGTTGGGACAATTTCATTCCACAGGGTGCAATAGTGGACATTGGACAGGGGTGGGGTGGACAAAGTTGGGGCAGTGGAAATGGTGAGGGAAGTGTTCATCCGGACATGGGTCATGGAAATGTCGAGGGAAGTGGACAAGCTTGTTCTTCTTCTCACAATCAGCAACCAGAACCGATGGAAGAAGAAAATGAGGATGAAGTTATTGGGGATCAAGAAGAGGAAGAGGAAGAGGAAGAACAGGAAGAAGAAGAAGAGGAGGAAGTGAAGCCAAAAAGAAAGAGGAAGTCAAAGAAGAACGAGCCAAGATATGATCCCGAGCTCACTGAAAGTGTAACTGGAGGTCCAGAAGATCCCGAGTTGCTTAAGGGATTTGAAACACATGTGGCTTACCACATCCAAAAAGGGCTTGTAAGTCATTTTTTTATAATTAGAAGCATTGTTCTGTTTGCACAGTTTCTGCAGAGAGTGCAAAAACTGTGCATTTTCACGCACAGGAAGAAGAAGAAGAAGAGGAAGTGAAACCAAAAAGAAAGAGGATGTCAAAGAAGAACGAGCCAAGATATGATCCGGAGCTCACTGAAAGTGTAACTGGAGGTCCAGAAGATCCCGAGTTGCTTAAGGGATTTGAAACACATGTGGCTTACCACATCCAAAAAGGGCTTGTAAGTCATTTTTTTTATAATTAGAAGCATTGTTCTGTTTGCACAGTTTCTGCAGAGAGTGCAAAAACTGTGCATTTTCTCGCAGAACGCGAGAAGGCCCATCTCGCAGAACGCGAGAGTGGACATCCTCATAGAACGCGAGGATTTGCACATTTTTCATCCTCTCTGCAGAAACTGAATTTTGTTTGCTACTTTGTCCTGTAGAATCTAATATGTATTTTTTCCTGCAGAACGAAGGTCCAATGAAGCCACAACAAAGGACAAAACAGAACAGTGATTGGCCATTAGAAGACGACAATGACTGGTGTGAGATTCCCGGTGCACTTGGATTGTCAAATCTCCCCGGAATGATGTACGACGAAATCGACTTCCCGTTGATTGAAGCGTTCATTGAACGATGGCAACCAGAAACAAATTCATTCCACCTCCCTTGTGGTGAGATCACTATTAACCTTCTTGATGTGTATAAGATATTAGGCCTCACCATAGATGGGAAAGCTATGGCACCAAAAAAGAAACTGGGTCAAAAGTTGGGTCATGAAGAAATAAAAATATACTATGCTAAGTGGGCGGCACAAATTTTTGACATAGATTATTCCACGTGCGATTCTGGGAGGGTGAAATCCGAGGAGTATAGGAGTCATTGTGAAACCCTTTATGAAGAACGAAAGGGATTAGGTTGGGTGTTGTATACTGCTGCCTCGATCTTATTTCCCGACAAGTCTTAGAACTTGATCCGGCTTAGATACGGGCCCTTTGTGGAAAACTTTGACATAGCTTCGAACGTCTCGTGGGGCTCGGGTGCTTTGGCACATCTGTATAGGCGGCTTGGGGTATGCACACGCCAGAACTGTGCCCAGATGTCTTTTTGTTACACCTTGATGCAGGTATTTTGCTTTCTAATCATTTAATTTACCTACTTATTTATGTTTTCATATTTAACGTAATTTGTATTTCCTAGGCATGGATCTACAATTATTTCACACAGTTTCGACCTGTTGAACGACCTCAATGGACGAAAGCTATGCTATGGGTTTACCGTTGGATGCCTCATAATTTAAAGATGAAGAAGGGGCAAGTCGGAAGGGAGTATAGAGGCGCGCTCGATATTATGTTACCAGAGATGGTAATTATCTAACTCTTTTTTTATTCATCTGCATTAGGTTGTGTTAAGTTTCTGAATTGGTGCATATTCAACAGCTTGTGCAGAAAGGGCCACCAGGCGTTACGCGAGAAAACGCCCATTTTCTGTAGAAACTGTGTTCTTTTGTTAGCAGTTTCTTTCATTTTCTGCATTTCCTGTCTGTTTTTAGATATGTTGGAACCCGTATGGAGTGGTAGACTTCTCCGATCCTATGTTCCCTCTCGCTCTATTTCATGGGGTGCTATCGTGCGTCGACGTCACCGAACCACACATGCCGGATCAGTGTCCAAGGCAATTTGGGCAATGCAGCGTATTCCTAGGCCAATGATCGAACCGCTCAAAGCTCATAGGCTACCCAACATTAGGAGTTACAGTGCTTTCTATGACGCCAACCAATGGCTTTGGGAGGCGAGAGATGTTCACTTCATCTCTCTTAATGATATGGGGCCAATTGCCTATGTACCACATGAATGCTCCGAGGATTACATGGATTGGTACATCAAGAGGACACATAGGTTTATCCGTCCTGCAATCCCCGAGATGATGACTGAGCAACAGGTAATATTATTTGTTTTGGTTTATCTTGCGTTACTAGTCTTTGTTTGTCTATAATATGAATATACCTTATTTGTTTACATGCTTTTAGGTGATTGGTTGGGTCTACAATGACATGGATCGATATCGGTTTGCAACTCAAGAGAAATTTCCTTCATATCACGCTGAAATGCTACAATCTCTTCAAGATCTCGCTCCCTTCCGACCACAACAACACTGAATTAAGTTGATGGATAATTTTCGATTGTGTTTTGGATTGTTTATGTTTTTGGATTGGTTTGTTTGTTGGATTGTCTATGTTTGTTGGATATTTTAAATTTGTTTGTTGGATTAGTTGTTGGATAAAGTGTCTTAAAAAACTGTATGCAACGTCTCGCAGAACGCGAGGACAGTGCATCTCGCGTTACGCGAGGAAAGCCATAGCCATCTTCTCGCTCTTAGTGAACTCGCACGGTTAGTGGCACGGTTTGTGCATCTCGCGTAATGCGAGGTTCACTATCCTCGCGTTCTGGGAGAAGTTGCATCTTTTCCAAATTGTCCATTCCACCTGTTCCTGTTTCAGAATTGAAAAAACCATGCTCCAGTACAACATTACATTACAAATTCAGCGAATAAAACATAAATTCAACTACGTTAAACTAAAGGCGGCACATCAATGTGCCACAAGATCGTGCAAACAATGAGCATCATATTCTGGGTTTCGCCACCAAGGAGTAAACACAAGAGGTAATGAGCAGTTTTCTTGAAGACGCAACTACAATAAAACAACAACGTTAGGAAGTTTCATATTAGTAAGTAATTCCAAAAAAAGATTAGAAACTTACCGGAACAAAATGTTTCTCCCTCTCAATATAAAATAAGCAGATCGTGTTAAGTGTGTACCCTGGTCTCCACCATGTAGGAATTTGTAGAGGAAGGAATGTGTAGTTAGCGTTTTTTCCCACCGTTACGAACACTACGTTGTATGTGGATGCCACAAGACATCCCATTTCCGGGGTTGCTAGCTGTTTGTAGCGAAATTACCAACGAGATGATAATTAAGCAATTGTAGGACAAAGATCAAATATTACGGTATAATCTCAACACTCAAGAACAAGATGGAAAATTAGGGTTGAAGTTTGAACTTATGTATTTCTCGCAAAGTGGCTGAATGATTACAAAGCAGGCGTTAGCCTTTATTTATAGGCTAACCCTAGTTTTATCTTTAAGGAAACGAGATCTTATCTTTTCCTTTTATCCTATGATAATATAAAATTAAGGTAAAAGATATTCTTTCTAATATCTTTCACCAATTACAACAATATCATAAAGAAATAGGACTATATTCACTCGGCCGACTTTATCATCAACGCAAACGAGATCCCCGCTCTATCTCGTCACGTCGACGTGGTCGCCCTACGCGTAGCTCAGAACGCGTTCCTCACTCGTCATATTTTTAGGCACAAACAATACCCCTAAGGCGTCTTACAAGGCTTAACGTCTAGTAGAACTGGGAGACGCCTTCTTTCTTCATGGAATACGTCTTCATTAAACTTGGAACGCGCTGGAGATTACGTCACCTGAAATTTTAACATCGTCGTAAAGCTTTGATCATCATTTCTCTTCAATCATCTTCATGCATCTGACGGAGTTCCTCGTAATCTGCGCCGACAACGTTCATTTGCAACGACTAGTTTTCTTTAGTGGAGGATAATGCCGTTGAAAGAATATCTTCTCCCGTAATCTTCGCGATTCTTCACCTATATAAAGGCGAGATCTTCCTTCTCTTTATACGCTTCTTCTAATCTCATTTACTCCAAACACTTCTTCGCTCTTTTTCACTCGATTCTACTCTTAACTCCTTATTTCCCTCTTTACTTATGGCGACACCAATTCTCTACGAGCAAAGGAAAGTGCTTCGTGACTCGGATCGATACTACTCTGAGTGCATGACATCAGTCGTCTGAGATCTATTACTGAGCTAGGTCCGGAGGTGAAGTTTGAAATCCCTCTGAGGGGGGTCTGTGCTGACGCTCACCTACCGGGGTGGATCTCGGTCTATGAGTACCCTTTTTTAGCGGGACATCGATTCCCATTCTCGCCTCTGGTCAAGGCGTTTATGCTCTCCCTTGGTTTGGCGATGGGCCGGCTTCTCCCGGGTGCTTGGAGGATTCTTGGCGCTCTCGACGACGCCATAGATAAGTATGGTCTAGATTTTGTCGCGGCGGACCTCGTCCATTCTTTGTCAATCTCTCTTTCGTCCCCAGGTAGGGTCTAGTCCCCAGGTAGGGTCTACTTTAAACTCAAGCAGAAGAAAGTTCGTATAGCTTTTGAGAAGAGTACGGCTGATCGGGGTTGGGCCGAGGTGTTTTACTTTGTGGAGAAATCTTCTCTTGGAGAAGAATGCTCCTGGCTCATCGAGGATTGGAATCCTAAGAGTAAGCTTTCTTATTTTGCTTGCTGAGTTTTCCTTTTCATTTGTTCATTTCTCATGCGTTGATACTTCACTTATGCGCGATTCTGTGTATCTTTTAGTCAACGTGGAGGCTCTTAAGATGAGGGCTCAATCGAACAACGCGATAGCTGCGCTTCTAGCGATCCTCGAAGTTGATCGAACCTTCCATGGGCATGACGGAGAAGGTCATCGTAGCGTCCCTGCGACTCCATCTGGTAAACTATTTTTCTCTTATTCGTTTATCTGATTCTCTTTACCTTACGCGTTCTTTACTCATTGCGCTTTGTTAGTGGTCACAGCTTCAGTTTCTCGCGTTCGTGCCCGCGATGAGTCCGCCACAGTTCTCGTGACGTCGAAAAAGAGACAAATCGCTATAAAGGGGTGCTCGTCCTCTGCTCCTATAGAAATCGACCTCATGGCCACACTGGATTCTTCACCATCTCCTTCTCCGGCCAAGGCGACGCGGTCGAGGAAAGGTAAGGAGAAAGTGGTCAAAGCTTCTGAGGACAAGTACTTGTCTGTGGATGACTTCCCTGGTGTGATTTCGCATGCTTTTGCTTTGGGAAGGGAGCTTCTCAAGGCTTTGACTGGGCTGCGTTCCTCGTCGTCACTCGACCATTACTCCTCGATGGACCCGGCCGATGTCATGGGAGAAGCCTACGCTGCTTAGTGGAAGGTAAGATTGTTGCTCTTATTTTACTCTGATCTTTCGCGAGCTTTCTTTCTTATTCTTTTCTTCTCCTTCTTTCAGGGAATTTAAGGCGTCGCTATGCGCCTGGACGCTTTTATCTACGTATCCGGAACGGATGGAGAAGTTGGAGAAAAAGATGTCTGATGCGGAGTCGGAGGTCAAACGTCTTAACAACTTGCTAGAGAAAGCCTACGACGCGGAGAAAGCGGCTAAGGAGAAGGCCACTGAGGTTCTCAATCTTCACGGTGCGGTTGTCGAACAGGTCAAGGACTTACAGAAAAATCTTGCTACTTTGAGGACAGATGTGGAGAAGCAGAAGGCGCAACATGATTCAGAGCTACACGAGACAAAGATTTACTGGTCTTGGTTGTCCAGAGTAGAGGTCTTGGAACAGTACGGCGCCGACGAGCATGTTGATTGGGATCTAGAGGCTAAGCGTAGGGAGTTTGAGGCAGCTTATCCGGATATTCCCGAAGGCGTCTTACCACAGATTTCGACGTTATGGAGGAGGACGCTCCTGATCTTAACGCTGCTAACGTTGAAGGTGACGAAGGCGTCGACGAGGAGGAACCTGCAGCCGACGACGTCGAGGAAAGCGATGATCACGCGTCTGGCTCTGGGTCGTCTGAGGGCGAGTCTAAGTCTCTGTGACTTCTTCCTCGTTTGTTATCACTATTATTATTATTATTATTATTTTTGTACGCGTTGCCCATATCTTGGGGCGTTTTTCTTTTGAACATTGTCACTTTTGTTCTCCTTGGTGGGAGTTTCTTTTTAGTGCATTCGGCGTTCTTATTCTACCCCTTGAATTCTCTAATATTGAATGTGCTTCTTTGTTTGGAAGCGTTTTCTTTGGCGATAGCGTCTCTCCGCGTTCGAGTTTCTTGTTCTCGATCACCACTTTTTAGCGTCTGTCTTCGAGTTATTGCGACGATACTTCGTTTTTTTCTGGTTTCTTGGGCGTAGTCCTACCCCTTTTGGTAGGTTTAGCTCAGGCTTCTTGTCGGTTGGGTTGGAGCTACCAAAGACTTATGTACTTTCTTTGCATTTGACGTTTTGTGGTGCTTATACTTTGACTATGTCTATTTCGCGTAGGATTTTTTGTGATTTCTTACGCGTAGGATCTTTGCGATGTTTTACGCGTAGCTTGCTTATGAGTGCGTAGGTCAGGTCTTCGACCTTCGTTACTTTATTGATGTTAATACTGTTAGGTAGACCTTTCATGAAAACTGCACAAACGAAAATCGATGTTAATAGTGGGACTCTCTCTATGGAGTTTGATGGGGATAAGGTAGAATATAATATATATGATATGGATCCCATTGATAAGAATTCTCTATGTGCTATTGATGTGATTAAGCCTACTTGTAAGGATAAATTACAACCAATTTTAGAGAATATCTTAGAGCCCCTAAAAGTAGACGTTGTTTTATCTACTAACATGCAGGAGTGCCAGGCTAAGCCAGAGCCTAAAGGTAAGCTCTCTTCACATCCTTTGGGCAATCGCCCTCCATTACTGACCTCGCCAGGCGAGATACCATTGATGTCTAGTGTGCAGGCACTTGACATTGAGCTTAAACAGCCGCCTGATACGGTCAAGTAGGAGAAAGTGAATGAAACCACCTTCATTGCTAAAGACAAGGTGGTCAAGGTAAGAGGGACGAGATTTAAGGCGTTCCATGAGTGGTTCAAGAGAGAATTCAGACAAGAGACGGTTTTCACAAAGCCAAATGGCGTTAGTTAAATCTCTTGAGTTTCATGTCGAGCCACGACATAAAATACGGCGCTACTCGGGAGGCAACCCGAGGTTTGAGTTTGTTTTTATTTATTTTTGTTCGGTTTAATTTTCTTTTTAGTTTTTCTATGGACAGGAGGAAATCACCGAAGCTTAGGGTCAGCTACAGTCAGTAGCCAATCTCGCGGTAAGTGTTCTCTCCCGTATATATAAAAAAAAAAAAATCCGAAAATCATTCCGAGAAAAAAATAATATATCGGATTAAAAAAAAAATAGAGTGCAGAAAGAAAAAAATATATGAGAGAAAAGAAAGTAAGGAGTTGTATTACATCAAGTTTGGTTTCATTGGTACTATCATTCTAGATCTACATTCGCTGGAGCTTAGCTTGTTGGTGACCATGTTCTTTGCAAAAAGTTGATTTGTTTGGGTCACCTTCTACATTGGAGGTATTCTTTCTTTTGCTTTAGATGAGCTATGTATTATTGGATTACATTTAGTGCTCATCTAGTTTCTCATTCTACCACACTTTGAGTTTTATTGGAGGAAGGTCATCCGACCTTGTATGTGAGTCTTCTGTCTCCTTCCCTGGGTTCGTTTTTATGTCTTCCATTTCATTGAGGACAATGCAATGTTTAAGTATGGGGGAGGAGAATGTATTCACATGTAATTATTTGGGTGTTGGTTGTATCTACATGAGCTTATTGAATATATATTGTATGAAAAAGCCACAAAAATTGAAAAAAGGCATACAAAATCCTTGGATAGCAAGATCTATGCAATAAGAAGGTGGCTTGATCGACATTAGGCTGGGGCAAAAATAAGTCTTGAGTGATGTGAGTTTTGTGAGCCTGGAACAATTATTGAGTGGTTGGGATGAAAACCCGAAAGGGCGCCCAAGCAAGATGAGTGTTATAAAAAAATTGAGTGTTTTAGGATCTTTATCATCTTGGCGTATGAAGGCATAAGAAGGAGGTGCATAAGAGGATTCGGGTAGGCCACTTGGAGGAATAAGGTGTAGTTCTGGGTATGTGCTTATTTTATCACATTGTTCTTGATTGTTGTTGTTATGTTTGAAGGAGCTTATTGGTTATGTAATCACTAGGAAATATTCTTGTACTTCCTGAGACTTTGAGCATTTTATTGTATGGGTAGCTTTTCTGTAAGTTACTCGGGACGAGTAAAAGTCTAAGTATGAGGGTATTTGATACGATGCACTTTGTATAGCGTAACTAGGGGTTATTACATTAGTTTAGGAGTGTTATCACAAGTATTTGAAGCTATTATTATGTTCTGAGATATTTATTAAGAAGTGAAGAAATGAAGATCAGAACCGAAGAAGAAGAGATCAAAGATTGAAGACATGAAGACTTGAAGATATTCTGCGGAGCAGCGGCGATCGCCACTACCATCCAGGCGATCGCCATTCTACAACAGAAGAGTTATGTGAGTTCGAGATATTATGGCGATCGCCAGGCATCTATGGCGATCGCCAGGCATCTATGGCGATCGCCAGGCATCTATGGCGATCGCCAGGCATCTATGGCGATCGCCAGGCATCTATGGCGATCGCCACAACAAGGCCGAAGATATTTCGGACTTTCCTTATTTTGCTTTGTTTTTATTTCTTTTATTATTTTCTTATTTTCCTTATTTTAGTTTTAGGATTTATCTTTTACCATATATCTTTAGGGTTAGACTCTTTATATACCCTAGTTCTTTCTTTCTTTGATCATCTTTTCCATCAGACAATTTAGTTCTGCAACCATGAGCAGGAACTAATCTCCATTGTTTTACTTAGCGGTTGAAACCTTCAGTTATTAAGTTGTGAGATTTCTAACTCTTGTTCTTTTCCTATGGGTTTGTATTAATTCTCTTATTCTTCATCTATTGATTTCTATTAGTTTTGCTAGCTTGATCACCTAGTTTGATTGATAGTTTTCTATTGCTAGACTAGGAATATACGGTGAAATTCCTTGTCATTGTAGCATTCATATCTGCATGATCTGGTAGTTGATTGCTTTTATGAAAGAGAATTGATTGCATGTTAATACTTGACGGCTGCAAGTTATTGCATGCATCCTTATAATTCTTGTGCCCTTTGCTGCTATTTCATCTAATCTTGAGAGGTTTCCCTGATTGCTGAATAGTAAGTATTATCAAGACCGGTTGGCCTGCTGATATATTAAAGATTGGAATAGGAACATTCCCTAGGATTGATAAGAACTTGAGATAAATCTATGATCAACTTGATTGACTGTTGTGTGGATACTTGCTAGGTGAAACCCCTTCGCATAATATTCTCACCCAAACTTTCTCTGCTTGTTACTGGTTACTTGTGTGTTCTTGCAATCAACCCCCCCCCCCCTTTGGATACTTGTTACTAGTTGATATTTCACTTGACTGCATTGATTTGGTGTTTTGATTCCCTTGGGTTCGACCTCTACTTACTTGCTATACTCTAGTTAGTGTTTAGGGTTTTCTTTGTTTTGGCACTACGACTTTAGCTTCATCAACCCCTAATCGCCACGACCCCTCGTCGCTTTGACCCTAAGACAACGGCATGCTCTTATTGAAAAATATAATCCTACTCATGCAAAGGAAAATGGAAGGAAATCGAAAACACGTAAAAAATTTCAAACGTTTTCTGGCGGAATTCTTATGGTGGATGGTGCTTCAAGAACATGTAGCTTAGGTTAGCGTTCTTCGCCATAAACTCTCACCATCTTAGAACTCGGAGACTTTGCTTATGCTTGCGTAGAGACGCGTCATTCTTGTCGACGCTCTTATCTCGTTTCTTGAATGATTCTTTCTTCTACGCGTCGGGAGTCACTTTCCACCCCTAGCTCTTTTCTTGGACTTTCTGTGGTTTTCTCGTATCTTGCGGTGCTTCGACCCCTTGTTACTTGACAATTTAGACCATGAAGATGCTTTTCTTTTCTCACTTCTCCGTATGGCGTAAGATTTGTCCTCCAATCTCCTCCTTCGTTTCATAGAGTTTTCTCTTAACGTACCTTACCGACTCTTCATGGTCTTTTAATTGCTATGCCTTACCCCTTTTATCTTGGGACGCGATGGTTGTACTCCTCATTCCTATGCTGTAGCACTCCCTTGCTATCTGTGGTTCACCCTTGATTTCTTGAATTCCCTATGGAGATGGAAATTTCAGGGATTGATGGTATGTTGAGGGTATGGCCTTCATATCATGCAACCACGGTCTTCCTAAGATCATGTTGTAGGGCGACTCCGCTTCCATTACTACAAATTTAGTCTGCATATTGACCCCTTTGGCTAGAGTTGTTAGAGTATTCTCTCCTAGCATGTCTGCGATTTCGCCACTGAAGCCTACTAGGGGGATGTGTTTCTTCACTACGTCGTCGCTGGATAGCCCAAGCTCTTTGATGGCGGACAAAATGACGAAACACATCCCCCTCTTGACCTTGCAATTACGGATGGTGAGGGAAATAACTAACCCGTCATGGTAATCTACGTCCTCGTTGGGTTCTTCGAATGTGATTGGACAATCTTTCCTGACAGTTCTGACATGATAGATGGGTAGAGCGCCTCCTTCTCCACACGATGCCTTGGCGTTCCTTTTGGCGGCAGACGTGGTGTAGCCACTTAGGGAAGAGCCTCCAAAAATGGTATTGACCGTCCTCGAACAATTTGATGGAGGTGGCGGTGGCGTCGGAGATCTCTTTTCTTTCTTCACCTCTTCAAATACATCCCTTCCTTCTTTGGAGAGTAGATCTAGGAGGTCGCCTCTTTTCAAGAGGTGTAGAACTTCTCTTCTTAAGGTGTAGCAATCATCCGTGGAATGGCCCGAGTCGTTGTGGAACTCGCAATACCCTCTCCCTGATCCCGGCTTCTTCTCCGGATTTGGTTTTTTTGGCCACTTCACGTCGCGTAGTTTATCCATCGTGTTCATGACTCGCAACGCGTCGGTCTTCATGTATACACCTCTTTCGACCGCGTAAACGTTATTGATCTCGCTTACATTGTGCACCATGGGAGGCTCTCTTTGGAATGGTTTGTTCCTCCTATCGTGACGTTCGTGACTTCTTCGCTGGGGAGAGTCCCTGCGTGGAGGAGTTCATCTACGCGGAGATCGAGACTTTTCTTCGGCGTGCCTCAAGAGATCTTCTTCGAGACGCATTGCTTCCATGGCTCTTTCTCTGGTTGCGACGAAGGAATCGGGACGAGTCTTCGTTAGCTCTTTGTATAAGTCGCTATCTCGAGGGAGAGCGCGCCTGAACGCGTCAGCAACAGTAGACTCGCTACAATCCGGGATGGTGATCTTCTCGTCGTTTAAACGCTTCATGAAGGCCCTTATAGTTTCGCCTTTGTTCAAGCGCATGTTATGGAGATCTGAAGGTTGTTTTGCAAACATCTTACTGCTGGAGAACTGTAGGCGAAACATGTTGGAGAGTTCGGCATAGGATGAGATTCTCCCTTTGGGGAGGTGGATGAACCACGTCAAGGCCGGACCTTTCAGTGTTGAACTAAAGAACTTACACATCATCGCCTCTCTTAGCTCCGGCTCGATTGGACTCGTGGAAAGCTTGGCTTTGTAGAGAAAGATATGCTCTTCTGGGTCGTCGGATCCATCGTAGACGAGAGATCAGCGACGGTGAACTTCTTAGCTATTTTCTGGGCGGCGATGGCGCTAACAAAGGGACTCTCTTGATATCCGAACTCGTGCTCAAGGATGATGGACTTAGGTGCTCCGGGCATCAACATCATCTCCTTCCTCAAGGCACCGACTTGTTGCGCCACGAGTGTAGCAACGGCGCTTGGCGTCATTTCTTCCTCGGTCTTCTTTCTCGGAACTATTTCTCTAGACGGAATGGTTTGTTCCTCCTATCGTGACGTTCGTGACTTCTTCGCTGGGGAGAGTCCCTGCGTGGAGGAGTTCGTCTACGCGGAGATCGAGACTTTTCTTCGGCGTGCCTCAAGAGATCTTCTTTGAGACGCATTGCTTCCATGGCTCTTTCTCTGGTTGCGACGAAGGAATCGGGACGAGTCTTCGTTAGCTCTTTGTATAAGTCGCTATCTCGAGGGAGAGCGCACCTGAACGCGTCGGCAGCAGTAGACTCGCTACAATCCGGGATGGTGATCTTCTCGTCGTTGAAACGATTCATGAAGGCCCTTATAGTTTCGCCTTTGTTCATGCGCATGTTATGGAGATCTGAAGGTTGTTTTGCAAACATATTACTGTTGGCGAACTGTAGGCGAAACATGTTGGAGAGTTCGGCATAGGATGAGATTCTTCCTTTGGGGAGGTGGATGAACCACGTCAAGGCCGGACCTTTCAGTGTTGAACTAAAGAACTTACACATCATCGCCTCTCTTAGCTCCGGCTCGATTGGACTCGTGGAAAGCTTGGCTTTGTAGAGTAAGATATGCTCTTCTGGGTCGTCGGATCCATCGTAGACGGGAGATCGGCGACGGTGAACTTCTTAGCTATTTTCTGGGCTGCGATGGCGCTAACAAAGGGACTCTCTTGATATCCGAACTCGTGCTCAGGGATGATGGACTTAGGTGCTCCGGGCATCAACATCATCTCCTTCCTCAAGGCACCGACTTGTTGCGCCACGAGTGTAGCAACGACGCTTGGCGTCATGTCTTCCTCGGTCTTCTTTCTCGGAACTATTTCTCTAGACGGAATGGCGTCTTGACGCCCCCAAAATCCATAGATTTCATCTTCTTCAGCGACGGCATCCATGTCGAGGCGTCGAACGACACTCTGACTACGAATGTAGGTATGTGGTCCCGCCGATTCTGCTTTGAGTTCTTTGATTTCGGAGCGCAACCTTTCGTTCTCTTTGGCGAGTTCCGACGTGGTCTTCTCGCTGGCGCTTTTGGTTTCTGCCCAATCTTTCTGGAGGGCAGCCACATTGGTTACTTCGCCGTCTACTCCTCGTCCTTCATTAGGAACTCTGGTCTCTAGAGCGTCGGGAGTCTCTTCGAGAGCTTTTTCCACTTCTTCGGCACAAGGAACGAGAGACTTCGTCGTGGGTTCTTCTTCCTCGGATCTCTTCTCGATGTTACTTTGGCTGTTCGTCGGGCTTGTCATGACTTTCCTGCAAAAAAGAAGTTCCCTTTGTGTGGAGAGACGATACTTTTTTGATCTAGCCCCACGGTTGGAGCCAATTGTTTGTAGCGAAATTACCAACGAGGTGATAATTAAACAATTGTAGGGCAAAGATCAAATATTACGGTATAATCTCAACACTTAAGAACAAGATGGAAAACTAGGGTTGAAGCTTGAACTTATGTATTTCTCGCAGTGGCTGAATGATTACAAAGCAAGCGTTAACCTTTATTTATAGGCTAACCCTAGTTTTATCTTTAAGAAAACGAGATCTTATCTTTTCCTTCTATCCTATGACGATATAAAATTAAGGTAAAAGATATTATTTCTAATATCTTTCACCAATTACAACAATATCATAAAGAAATAGGAATATATTCACGCAGCCGACTTTATCATCAACGCAAACGAGTTCCTCGCTCCATCTCGTCACGTCGACGTGGTCGCCCTACGCATAGCTCAGAACGCGTTCCTCACTCGTCGTATTTTTAGGCACAAACACTAGCCAATGATCTTCTGGAGTCATTCCTATTCCTTGCCATGTAAGTTGGTATGGGACGCTCTCCAAAGTTGGTTGTTCTTGAGGTCTAATCCAAGTTCCTTCAACTAGATGCCAAATATCCTTGACCTTAGCTATCATCAAATCTCCAAGTTCCTCCATAAGTGTTGGTTCTCCTCCGTCTCATACGCTATTGATCTATATCCACAATTTCCATCTCCATTTACGTAAAACCAACCATTCACATAGTTGCGCATTGAGGCAGGTACCTGAGCCTTGTACTTGCCAATTGCCTTAATTTTTGGCTTCTTGAATGTTTCCGAATTAGAAGCATTTCTTTGCTTCTTTGGAGGTGTTTCTTCCAAAGCTCTAGCATCAATCTCGGCATTAGTGTGCTCCCATGCAGACGGTCTTCTTTGCGTTGACCTTGGCTCTTTTTTAGGAGCTCCGACTGGACGACCCCCGGTGTGCTTTGAAATAGTCGTCTCTTTTAGAGTAGTATTTACTCTCCCAATGTCTAAAATAGTTTGTGCACACTTCTCTTGATCATTGGGGGACAAGTTCGGAAACTTTTCCTCATAGAAACTCTGAAAAAGACGTATTGCCACCTTACTCTTAACTTCGAGTACGCCGGGAACATCAACTTCTTCCAAACTCAATGTACTCCAGAAAGGGTGCAACTCTGATGCTCTTAATGGTCTTTGCTCCTTCCAATGTCTGCCGATCTGATGAATACACATCAACCCATCTCTAATCTTGATCTCACAGCTACAAAACATAGGCGTGTACAAACCAAATCTCTCGCCCTTCGTGTATTCCTTAAGCAATTCCTCTATGCATTTGTAAGACACTTTGAACTTCAAGACTTTAAACAAGTCGGCCCCTTCAACAACCGTGAAGCTCTTATTCAAACTCTCGGTGAAAGACACATTAATCTCCTTAAGTTGGTTCGCCGCCATTGTTTTGTATTCACCGAACATTGTGTCTAGCCTACCCTTTCCACTTATCAAGTAAGACTTAAGACACGAATGTGCTCCTTCAACTCTAAAATGTTCGAAAAACAATGTGAACAACATAATACGCAAATACAAACTCTATAATGTGCAAATTCTCGCGTTCTGCGAGGTGTACTCGTCTCGCGTTCCGCGAGATGTGTACTCCTCGCGTTACACGAGAATGTGCATTACAGAAGCTCCTATTCTCTAATTTAGAAGGTTGACATAAATTAGAGAACATACCTATTTGTCGTGTTATTCTCGAGAGTGAAGACGTTATCCGTCCATGCTGAAACAAGTCTTTCCTTGTAAGGGTTTAGCCAACTCTTTCTCACGTAGTTCAATACGGTTGGATAAGCTCCCCATTCTTTCTCAAGTGTCTTCAACCTTTTTGTTGTAACCTTCTTCAATGGTTTGTTTGAACAAGTCATAATAATCATTAGAAATATGAATCCCCAATGCTTGTGTGCCCATAGCTATTTCGCCTCTATTTTCTTCCTTACATGTCGTCTACATAAGAGAAACTTTGCATTTGGCCATAACATGTCCGTTGCATTCATAAGAGTCATCTCATGGTCTGTGACGAAGCAAGTAGGCGATGCTCCTATTCTCAAATACATCGTCTGCAGCTGCTGCAACGCCCACAAATAATTGTCCTCGCTCTCGGCCTCTAACCATACCCCGCATACAAAAATATTCTTCCATGTAGAAGTCAAACCGACTATCTCCAGGAAGGGAGCGTTGTACCTTTGACCAAAATACAGAAAGATTACATCTTTAATTAAGAGTCTTAAATGTTTCTACTGCAGAATAGCATCTGTAATGCACTTTCTCGCGTTATGCGAGGACACCACTCCTTGCGTAACGCGAGAATGTACTCTATTCCAGAGGCGGTGATTTCCAAAATGCAGAAATACTGAATCAAGTACATTCCTCGCGTTACGCAAGGTGTGGTGTCCTCGCGTTACGCGAGAGGTGTTTTTTACCACATATATTAAATCTTTCATGAATTTTAAAATACAACATAAAAACGGAATGATAAATACTTACTTGTTCGTGCTATAAGTTGAATCCAACAAAAGGACATATGAAAACGCCTTTAAGAGCTTCATTGATTCGGGGCTAGCAAAGAACAAGTCGCCTATTGTATAAGGTTTTTTTGCACTTGGCCTATATACTCCATGAAGTAGTTGTTCTCTTTGCAATGGTGAAAGAATTCTTGAACCACGGTTCTACCTTCCATTTCATCTTCCCTAATATCTTTTACCAAATTGTACACTTGTCTCTTCTTTGTGCAGCTTCCGGGATCCTTGTTTATCTCAGTGTAAATATGATTTGGAGAACAGTGAGAAAGTACCATCTCACGAACCATTTTCTTTTGATCAGGAGTGGGCCTCCCAGCAAATGCATTCCCATCCAAAGTATCTCCAATAGAATGGTTGTGCAAACCACAAACAACTGTTACTCTCCAATTTTTTTCAATACGGTTCTCCATGAGCTTCAACTGAAATGAAGACCCCGTTTTCTTGCTCTTTGTGTTTGTTCTCACTTCGAGACCTTTAGGCTTATAACTTCCCCCTTTCTCACAAATGATTTGAACCTTTCCACTTTGCTCCGGTTTAGATGGTACACTCCTTCCAATAGAGATCATAAACTTATGTTGCTTTGCAACATTCAACGCCCACAAATGACCAATCTCCTTAGAGGCAAACACTTGCTCTGTGGTGAAATATTCCGAAGAATCCCTAGAAACAACATCTTCCTCACATACGGGAACTACCAAACTTTTGTGCAGTGCGTAAAGAAGGAAGAAACCACATCTTCTCTTCTACGTTTGTAGGTGGATAGCAAACTGTGAATCAAACCCATCATACCTTGATGGCACTTCATATGTGTTTTGGGCAAATAATCTCAATGGACCAAATTGCCTTTAGATAAGGTAAAACAATCGAGACAAGTCTAAATACTATGACGTCCTAAACAATCAAACCAGGCAAATTGAATGAGACAAGGATGGAACAAACTTAGCTACAGATCTGACGGTCGTAAGTATCAGATCGCAAGATGAACACAACCGATGAACACAAACGAATATGAATTCTTGAGATTGCTAGACGGATTACAAAGTTACAAGAGTTTTCTTAGAGTTCTGGGAGCGTGTCTTTACAGATGATGGCTTTATCCTATTTATATCCCTAGAAGTTTTCCTAATCAAGTCGTTAAATTGCTATTAATGAGATCCCGGAAATCTCTCCTTTCTTCCGCCCGTTACGTCATTCATGGCACGTGGACCAGATCGTGGGATCTTCAACGGCAGCTTCCTTCCTCCTTACTTCTGGCGTGCGACTTGGGCTGCTCCAAACGTTTAAATCATATGGGCCGAAATTAGGCCCAACAATTTGCCCGAAAAGAAAGTGTGGATCGGGCTAGCGATATGACGATTTCTTTTCTACCCCTCATCTAACCCTACACGCGTCTCGTGGTAACTCGGAGATTTGAATTCAACATGCAATTAACTGCTTTAAATTGATGGGATGGCTTGGTAAAAATCATCATTCCACTTCTGTCGTCCGTGAATCCCAAGGTTGGTTTCTTCTTCCCTCTTCAATCTTTCTACCTTCCGCAACCATGGCGCTTGAACTCGGGGTTGAAGCCGTCGACCCCCTTTCGTGTCTCTGCGACCAAGATGTTGTACCCAGCGAGTTGACTGAAGAAGACTTGAAGCAGTTTCGCCATTGGTATGGCTTCCCTGTTGATTCGACGTCCCGAGTGCCGGAGGCAAATGATCGGGTCGACGACGAGGAGAATGATTGGGTATGCCTTTTTGAATACCCTTTTAAAATTGGTCATACCTTCCCATTCTCCCAACTGGTCCGTGATGTTTTAGAAAGGTATAATCTCGCTTGTTGTCAAATCATGCCTCATGGATGGAGGTTACTCCGAATCCTTGACCGCTTGAACGATAGATACCCCAACCTGAACTTTAATCTGGCCGCCTTCGAATACTTTCACCAACCTATGTCCATAAAATCCCACATGTATTGTTTTACGAGAAGATTTTGGTACAAGTCCCTTGCTTTGGGCCAAAGTCCTAATGATAGAGGTTAGAAGAAGCGTTATTTCTTTTCATAAGTATCATCGCTAAGCACGGTGGGGGATCGTCATTTTTTGAGAACTAGGTGGTTACGCCAAGGTATGTATTCTTCCTGCATTTGTTCTTCTTTGTGACGTTTTAACTTTGTCTTACTTTCTCTTTTTTGTAGTTCCGGAGGAGATTGACCGTCCGTCAGACCCTGTCCTTGAAGCTAAGCTAAGACAAATTTTGGTTGTTCCGACCCTTCACCGCACATTCCAGAATTCTTCAATCGCTCAACCCATTCCTTCCGACGACATGGGTCCTACCCCTTCTCCTTCCAAATGTAAGCGTCTCAAGTTTCTCTTTTTTTTTATATATGACGTGTTATCTCACCGTGAGGCCATGTTATGCTTTTGAGTGACCAGTACCCATGCAGGGCGTTCCAGTGCTCATTTGTCTTTCAAGGATTTAATGGTTGTGAAAGGAAAGGCAAGGCATCTTCATCCCATGCTCTTCCTCCCAAGCCCAAATCAGGGGACAAGTGGAAAGCATATGAGATCATTGACCTATAAAAGGACATCGTTCCTGCTGAGACTGAGGCGAGCATCTCGAAACTTTCAGACGTCGTCGTCCCCGGCGATGTTAAGCTTAAGAGCCTCCAGGACAATATGACCTATGCTGGGGAGAACCTGTGGGCGGTAAGTCGTACTTTGTCAACAGTTTTTTCTATCATGTCCTTCTGCTCTTGAACATGTCTCTTTCCATGTAGGCCGTTCAGCACATCCGGGAGTGTCACGACAAATTTTCAAAAGCGATCGACGATCTTACCTGTCGGGCTGAGACTGCTGAGGGTCGTGTCAAGGAAATGAGAGGTCTACTGAAGAAGGCAGAGGACACAGAGACCGAGTTGACCAGAGGTCTTAATGAGGCAGATAAATCACTGGAGGACGAGAGGAACTCATGTGCAACCAAGGCTGTGGCCATTGGCTTGTACTTTGGGGCTAAATCTCGCGTGCAGATTATGGAAGAGTACGTCAAAGGTCAGCATGTGGCTTGGGATCTGGATGACGCGAAGGCTCAACTAGCGGCGGCGTTTCCTGACGGTTGCCCACACCCGGAGTACTAGGATGACGTCCCTCGGCAGGATGAGGGTGTCGATGAAGCTGAATCAAGTTCAGGTCGTACGGAGGTCGCTGCTGAGTCCGTGCACAAGGAATGTGTTACCAAGGCTGTCGATGGATCTCCTGCTAACGACAACTGATCCTTCCTTTCTCTCTCTTTATTAAATATTTGCTTTGTGTGTGGTGTGTGTTGACACTTGAACTGTTTTGGCGACCCGTCCAGCATCGCGGGTCGCATGGTTGTAAAAAACTGTTTTGGAAATCCGTCCCCCATCGCGGATTGGATTTCCATGTAAGACATTTGGCCGAGCAGGCCTTTCTTAATGCACTATCGTTATTTCCTTTCTCATCTTGAATTTGAGACGATCTGTAATATAGTCCATCTGACATGGGTCTTATGATCTTTACGATGAGTATGTATTTGATTGTACATGTGTATGTGATCCAATACCTTATGACGTAGATAAGGTCGCAGGGTCCGTGGACCCAGGCGTCGTATCTTTATTCGTCGTAGGACTTATCAGATCCTCGCGTGTCGGCTCCTCTTAAGGCTTAGAAGGGGAAGCCTGTGATTTAAATGCGCACGTGTTAGAGTCATGACGTATGTCCGAAGGATAAGATTTTTAGCAATAGTGTTTGCGTTGTGTGGGTCGATCGTACCTTATTGTTGTCATAAGGTAAGCGGGGTACGTCGTTCCTGTGTGGTCCTTCGTGTTCCGATCGATCGTGTTTGTGTGTGTGTGAGCTCATGAATGTATGTATGTGGATCCACTTATTCTTCGCAGGCCTTTATTGATGTATCTACAATAACTTTGTAACAAGAAAACAAGAGGCAACAAATATATCCTTGAGTGATAATCGGTCGTGCGACGCGACTACCCTAGGACACTTGTGTCAGTATTTATTCATAGGGTGAGGTAAGTAATAAGATTAAGGAATGACGAGTTTGTTGTGCGATATGAATGCGTAAATAAGAGGGTTTTCAGAAATGATACAGCTTTAGATGAGTCGCGTTCCAACTTCGTGGGATAGGGTGCCCACTGATGTTCTCTAAGCGATATGCTCCTTGTCCTACGACTTCGGCTATCTTGTACGGTCCTTCCCATTGTGGAGCCAGCTTACCATCTCTGGGATCCTTGGTGTTCTGGAATGTCTTCCTTAGGACCCAATCTCCTTGCTTGAAAACTTTGATCTTGACGTTCTTGTTGTAGCTCCTGGCGACTTGTTGTTGGTATTTGAACATCCTAATCCGTGCTCTTTCTCTGAGTTCACCGACGGTATCTATATTGTGTGACAAAGCTTCGTCGTTGGTATCGAAATTTTGCAGTCCATATCTTGTGGTTGGAAGGAGGACTTCAGTAGGGATCACCGCCTCACATCCATACACGAGTGAAAAAGGCGATTGCCCCGTAGCATTCTTTGGCGTCGTGCGATCCTCCCATAGGACGTAGGGTAACTCTTCGGCCCATCATCCCTTATCTCTTTCTAGTCTCTTTTTCAGGTTATTGATGATGATTTTATTGCTGGATTCTGCTTGTCCATTAGCTTGAGGATATCTAGGTGTAGAAGTAACCAAGTTTATGTTCCATCGAGCACAGAATCCCTGGTCTTGCCCCCGATGAACTGGGAGCCATTGTCGCAGACAATCTCTGAAGGTATGTCGAATCTGCACAAAATGTTACGCTTAATGAAGGATATTACCTGTGCTTCTTTTATTTCCTGATAAGCTTCGGCTTCAATCCATTTAGAAAAATAATTTGTCACGGCTAAAAAGAAAACTCTCTGCCCCGGTGCTGGAGGGAGTTTACCGACAATGTCCATCCCCCACCTCATGAAGGGCCATGGAGCTATCGTAGGATGCAACAGCTCTGATGGTTGATGTGGGACATGTGCGTGCCATTGACATGCGTCGCACTTCTTGGCATGGTTTAGCGCATTCGTGTTCATGGTCGGCCAGAAGAACCCTTGACGTCGAGCTTTGCACGCTAGACTTCGTCCCCCTGTGTGGTTGCCACACTCACCATTGTGGATCGAGTGCAGTAGCTCTTGTGCTTCGGACGACGTTAGGCATTTTAATTTTGCCCCTGTGACAGAACGTTTAAAGAGTAAGCCATCGATTATGTCATAAGAAAGAGCATGTACCTTAAGCTTCTTGGCCGCCGCTTTGTCGGTTGGTAGGACACCTCGAACCATGTAATCCAGATATGGTTTGGTCCAATCTTCGGCAGCGTTTTCCATCCCTTCTTGACCGAGGTTTTCCTCATTAACTAATACCTCGAGGGACGTGTCTTTTGCTTTGGATATAGCAGGAGTCGTTACATGGATAATAGGAATGAAAGGGAACTCTTTGGGATCTAAAGCGGATCCCAAGTTTGCCAGTTCGTCTGCTTGCGTATTTTGTTCTCTGGGAACCTGGTGTATCTCAAACGTGTTGAATTTTTCTATTAACCCCCGAGCAACGATCACATAGGCTGCCATCCTATCATCCTTAGTGGCATATGATCCTTGGACCTGATTGACTATAAGCAATGAATCACATGTGACTTTGATGTCTTTTATGCTCATGTCAACCGCTAAATGTAAGCCAAATATGAGTGCTTCGTACTCGGCTTCGTTATTCGTCGCATACCACTCACATCTCACAGCTTGGGCTATATTGTCCCCTTGTGGTGATTTCAGTACGACACCTAGACTTGTGCCCCTGACGTTCGATGCTCCATCAATGTAAAGTTCCCACGTACCTTTTTGATCTGCGGCCGTCAATTCTGATGCTTCCTTTACTGCTTCTTCCTCTAAAGTAGGACTGAAATCAGCCACAAAGTTAGCTAAAGCTTGAGATTTTATTGCTGCCCGTGGTTCGTACTCTATCTCGTACCCACTCAGATGTATTGCCCACTTTGTTATGCGTCACGTGAATTCCGTCTTTCTCAACACGGCCTTCAATGGGTCATTGGTTCTTACGACGATTGTATGTGACTCAAAGTAGGGTCGCAACTTGTTGGATGCCATGACCAGAGCAAGTACAAGTTTCTCCAAGGACGAGTACCTTGTCTCAGCCGGCAACAGAGACCGACTGACGTAATAGACGGGCAACTGTTGACCGGCTTCTTCCCTTACCAAGACTGCACTTACGGATGACTCAGATACTGACAAATAGAGAGGCAATGCTTCTTCGGTCTTAGGTTTGGCCAGTAACAATGGGTTGGACAGATATGTCTTAAGATCCTGGAAAGCCATTTCATGCTTCCCGCCCCATTGGAAGGACTTACTTTTCTTTAATGCTTCGTAAAAATGTTTGCATTTATCGGACGACTTAGAAATAAATCTGTTGAGGGCTGCGACTCGTCCTGTCAATTTCTGGATGTCTTTGATGCACATGGGGGACCTCAAGTTCATGATCACCTTGATCTGCTTAGGACTGGCTTCGATGCCCCTTTGATTCACCAAGTACCCTAGGAATTTTTCTGACGACACACCAAAAGAACACTTAGTAGGATTTAGTTTCATATTGTATCTCTTAAGTACCTCGAACGCTTCTTGTCAATGTTCAATGTGGTGCTTCTTTTGTTTGGACTTCACCATCATGTCATCGATGTATACTTCCATGGTATCTCCGATTTGATCCTTGAACATCTCATTGACCAGGCGTTGATAGGTTGCCCCTGCGTTCTTAAGTCCGAAGGGCATAACTTTGTAACAGTAAGTACCCTGGCTGGTCACGAAGGAAGTTTTCTCTTGATCGTCCGTGTCCATTTGGATTTGATGATACCCGCTGAAGGCGTCCATAAAAGTGAGCATCTCATGCCCCGCCGTCGCATCAATCATAGCGTCGATATGGGGGAGCGGAAATGAGTCCTTCGGACAAGCCTTGTTGAGATCCTTGAAGTCAACGCAGACTCGCCACTTGCCATTCTTCTTCTCCACGACCACCACGTTTGCCAACCAGTCGGGGTATTTGACCTCCCTGATTTTGCCTATCTCGAGGAGCTTTGTCACCTCCTCGTCAATCACTTTGTTGCGCTCGGCTGCAAATTTCCTACGTTTCTGTTTGACAGGAGGAAAACTAGGATTGACATTAAGCTTGTGAGTCATTATATTAGGTGGTATACTGATGAGGCTAAAGTCGTAGTGCCAAATCAAAGAAAACCCTAAACACTAACTAGAGTATAGCAAGTAAGTAGAGGTCGAACCCAAGGGAATCAAAACACCAAATCAATGCAGTCAAGTGAAATATCAACTAGTAACAAGTAACCAAAGGGGGGGGATTTGATTGCAAGAACACACAAGTAACCAGTAACAAGCAAAGGAAGTTTGGGTGAGAATATGATGAGAAGGAGTTTCACCTAGCAAGTATCCACACAACAGTCAATCAAGTTGATCATAGATTTATCTCAAGGTCTATTCAATCCTAGGGAATGTTCCTATTCCAATCTTTAATATATCAGCAGGCCAACCGGTCCTGATAATACTTACTATTCAGCAATCAGGGAAACCTCTCAAGATTAGATGAAATAGCAGCAAAGGGCACAGGAATTATAAGGATGCATGCAAATAGCAGTAAAGTTCAAAAAGGTACGTGGGAACTTTACATTGATCTGCGGCCGTCAATTTTTATAATTCCTGTGCCTTAGATGAAATAGCAGCAAATAGCAGTAAAGTTCCCACGTACCTTTTTGATATGCGTCCCGTGAATTCCGTCTTTCTCAACACGACTTTCAATGGGTGATTGGTTCTTACGACGATTGTATGTGACTCAAAGTAAGGTCGCAACTTGTTGGATGCCATGACCAGAGCAAGTACAAGTTTCTCCAAGGATGAATACCTTGTCTCGGCCGGCAACAGAGACCGACTGACATAATAGACAGGCAACTGCTTACCATCTTCTTCTCTTACCAAGACTGCACTTACCGATGACTCAGATACTGACAAATAGAGAGGCAATGCTTCTTCGGTCTTAGGTTTGGCCAGTAACAAGGGGTTGGACAGATATGTCTTAAGATCTTGGAAATCCATCTCATGCTCCCCGCCCCACTGGAAGGACTTACTTTTCTTTAATGCGTCGTAAAAATGTTTGCATTTATCGGACGACTTGGAAATAAATCTGTTGAGGGCTGCGACTCGTCCTCTCAATTTCTGGACGTCTTTGATGCACCTGGGGGACCTCAAGTTCATGATCGCCCTGATCTGTTCAGGATTGGCTTCGATGCCTCTTTGATTTCCCAGATATCCTAGAAATTTTCCTGACGACACACCAAAAGAACACTTAGTAGGATTTAGTTCATATTGTATCTCTTAAGTACCTCGAACGCTTCTTGTAAATGTTCAATGTGATCCTTCTTCTGCCTGGATTTCACCAGCATATCATCGATGTATACTTCCATGGTATCCCCAATCTGATCCTTGAACATCTTATTGACCAGGCGTTGATAGGTTGCCCCTGCATTCTTAAGTCCGAAGGGCATGACTTTATAACAGTAAGTGCTCTGGCTGGTCACGAAGGCAGTCTTCTCTTGATCGTCCGGATCCATCTGGATTTGATGATACCCGCTAAAGGCTTCCATAAAGGTGAGCATCTCATGTCCTGTCGTTGCATCGATCATAGCGTCGATATGGGGGAGCGGAAATGAATCCTTCGGACAACTCTTGTTGAGATCCTTGAAGTCAACGCAAACTCGCCATTTACCATTCTTCTTCTCTACGACCACTACGTTCGCCAACCAGTCAGGGTATTTGACCTCCCTGATCTTGCCTGTTTCGAGGAGCTTTGTCACTTCCTCGTCGATCACTTTGTTGCACTCGTCGGCAAATTTCCTGCGTTTCTGTTTGACAGGAGGAAAACTAGGATCGACATTAAGCTTGTGAGTCATTATATTAGGTGGTATTCCCACCATATCCTCGTGGGACCATGCAAAGCAATCTGAATTTAATCTTAAAAATTGTAATAAAGACGCTCGTGTCTCGTCATCTAGGTCAGACCCGATACGGACGGTCCATTTGGGCGAAGAGGGATCGAGTGCGATTTCGTCCAGCTTTTCTGTTTGAGGCTCAACGTATCGCCTCGGTCTCTCTTCGTCCTTTAATTGCTACGCGGATCTGTCCTCGACTGCTTGTTTCATGGACACCATATAACATTCCTTTGCAAGCTTTTGTTCCCCCTTAATTTCCTGAATCCCCCATTTGGTAGGGAATTTTATTGTTTGATGATAGGTCGAGGCGACCGCCTTCATCGCGTGGATCCAAGGCCTCCCAATAATACAATTATAAGGCGACTTGCAATCCACGACGTTGAATCTTACTTGGAGGTTTATCCCCCCGCGTAGACGGCAAGGACGATATCCCCGACCGTATACTTCACCTCACCACTGAAACCGACCAGGGGAATACGATTGAGACTGACATCGTCTTCCCCTAGTCCCATTTGTTTCAATGTGGAAAGGTTCATCAAATTACTAGAACTACCTGTGTCGATAAGGATTCTACGTATTAGACAGTTACCGATGGATAATGATATAACTAGACCGTCATGATGCTCGACCTCGCACGCGTCAGCATCCTTGAAGGTAATCGAGGGTAAGTTGCTCACCCTCTTTCCCTTTGATTCCGACGGTGGAGGTGCGTCAAGGACACTACTCTTAGCCTGTCTTTTCGTCGCTGAGTACGAAATTCCACACAGTTCCGACCCACCTGAAATGCAATTAATAATCATGGTCGTAACTGGCGATGGAGCACGGTTGTCTGGGCCCTTGTCAGGTCGATCAAGCGTCGCCTTAGCTCGTTCGGATATGACATCCTTAAGGAAGCCCTGAGCCAGCAATCTGGCAACCTCCTTCCGAAGAGCTACACACTCATCTGTATAATGGACATGGTCCGCATGAAAGTCACACCACCTGCTCATGTCCTTCTTAGACTCCCGCTTGTCGCTCTTTCGTGGCCATCTGACATCCTTCCCGAACCGGTCGAAGGTCTTAACCAAACTGCAACAGAGACACTAAAATTGTAAGATTGAACCTTCGGTGGGAGGGACGGATAGTCTTTCCATTCACTCCCACGTTCTTTGCTCGATCCTGCCCTGTCTTTGTCTCGCCTATCTCGAGGATAAGGCCGACTCCGGTGATCCCGTCGGTTGTCATCTCGAGGTCTGCGATCGACTCGATCAGGACTCCCATAGGGTGCTTCGTCCTCTTCCAGCCGAACCTGTGCCATAGCTTTAGCCTGCACGTCCTCGAACGTCTGACATGGGTATTTGGTCAGCTCCCGATAGAGCTCACTTCCCTTAGCCAAGCCCCGACGGAACGCTTGGATTGAGGTCTGAGGGTCACAATGTGGGATTGATACCTTCACTTTTTTGTACCTGTTCAAGTAATCACGTAATGACTCATTAGCTTTTTGGATAACATAGTATAGATCACTAGATTGCTTCTCCAATTTGCGACTACTAGCAAATTGATTCTTAAATGAGTCAACTAATTTAGCGAAAGATGTGATGGATCCTCGCGGCAAGTGCATGATCCATGTGAGGGTGGGCTCGGACAACGACTTCCCAAAAATCTTGCACATAACTGCCTCTCGACTCCCACGGGGGACCGAGATAGCCATAAGCTTGTGCTTGTAAAGGGCGACGTGGTCATCCGGGTCGCTTGTACCATCGTAGCTAGTCATGTGTTGGCAAGTGGATTTTTTTCGGGATCTCCGCCCGTGCGATTTCCTCACCGAATGGCGAATCTTCAAATCCGTCCGGAGCCTCCTTCTCGATGGGACGAGGTACCCCCGGAATCCTAGCGATTCGTTCATCCAAGGCTCTGAGACGCTCGTTAAGAGCTTGATTTATGAGCATCTGGATGTTGTTAAGTGGTTGAACCTGTGTTTCAATCGCTCGGTCTATGGTAGGACCTACGGGAGCAGCAAAAGTAACCGTGTTAGCAGAAACCGGAATTTCAACATTAAGTTCAGGGTTACCGATGGACGTCCTACGATCGGTCGCAGGTGTCATGTCCACATCCTCCATGTTGAGTCGGGTTCGGATATCAGCGATGTTGCTAGTCCTCGCTGTCCTAGCCATGTTGAATCCCGAAGACTGTACCTGCGCTCTAAGAGACAAATTTTCATTCATTAGTTGATTATTAGACGCAGATATTGCTTCATAACGTTGACGTTGATCATGCATCTCCTTGCGGAGAGACTCCATGGACTGATGCATCAGCCGCATCTCTTCCCGGGTTGACTGGGAAGCATTCTCGGAAACAACGTTATCAGTGGACTTTGTCACCGGATCTTCCTCGGTTTGGCCAGGTGTCTCCACGACCGGGGTGCCCTCAGGATTGGGAACCAGAGGAACCAAACCTTGAGCAGGAACTTCGGGGATCTCATTCACCATCTTGGTTGATTGCCGAATGACCTAGTTAACACCTGAAATCGATTTATTGCCCCCACGGTGGGCGCCAAATTGTTTTGGGCAAATAATCTCAATGGACCAAATTGTCTTTAGATGAGGTAAAACAATAGAGACAAGTCTAAATAATATGACGTCCTAAACAATCAAACCAAGCAAATTGAATGAGAAAAGGATGGAACAAAATTATCTACAGATCCGACGGTCGTAAGTATCAGATCGCAAGATGAACACAACCGATGAACACAAACGAATATGAATTCTTGAGATTGCTAGACGGATTACAGAGTTACAAGAGTTTTCTTAGAGTTCTGGGAGCGTGTCTTTACAGATGATGGCTTTATCCTATTTATATCCCTAGAATTCTTCAATCACGCCGTTAAACTGCTATTAATGAGATCCCGGAAATCTCTCCTTTCTTCCGCCCGTTACGTCATTCATGGCGCGTGGACCAGATCGTGGGATCTTCAACGGCAGCTTCCTTCCTCCTTACTTCTGGCGTGCGACTTGGGCTGCTCCAAATGTTTAAATCTTATGGGCTGAAATTAGGCCCAACAATATGTACATGGCAATTCATAAGTAGATGGCACGGGCAATTCATATGTAGATGTCACAGGCACTTGATAAGTAGATGGCACGGACAATTCATATGTAGATGGTTGATGATAATCACCAAAGTCAATCCCTAAATCAAATGACGGTGGCGAAACAGGCACCGTATTCCGCAAGGGGTAGGTATAGTCATTCAACTGGATTGCATTCAATCTAGTGAACAAAGAAAAATTCACCTATACACAATAAAGAGTTAATACTCTGTAATTTGCAAATTAGAGAGGCCATTCTCGCGTTACGCGAGGTGCTCTCTTTCGCAGAACGCGGGAAATTGCTAAGGTGCAAACACAGTGAAACGGGGTCATTTAACATAAACATGAACAAATGTAAATTTTCTACATTAAAAACCCTAAACAAAATAAGGTTGAAGAACAAAAGTTTTGGACATTATATGCAAAATTCATCTCTTCAACACTTACTACTACATTTAACATGAAATACAACATAATAACTTCATTTTATCTCTTAATGGTGCAAAACAAATTAAAATTCAAAAATTAAGTAAGAACATTACCTCATTTGCATGGTAACTTGATGAACCACCATCTACATTCCTTCCTTTGTTGAGATCCTCTTCATCTTCCATTGTTTTTGGTGTTTTTAGGGTGTTTTGAAGTTTGAAGGTTTTGAAAATGGGTTTTAATGGAGGGTGAAAGATGTGAAAGATGATAAAAAGAGGTGTTAGGGTAGGGTTAATAGGTGTTACGGTTTACTTAAAATAAGGGGTAATTATTATAGTTAGGTGGGGACAAGACATCTATTAATGGTGCACAACAACGCCTATCTGACCGGAACCACTCGCGTTCTGCAAGGTCACATACCCTCGCGGAACGCGAGATTAGCAGTTAAAAAATTATGTTAATTTTTGCTAATCTCGCGTTCTGCAAGGGTACGTGACCTCGCAGAACGCGAGTGGTCGGACGGTGTTTGGTAAAGTGATCGGGTTGTCTATAGCATCTAGGAATGAACAATGATCAAGAAAGGAGAGGGAATGAAGGAGGCAAGAATGGGGGAGGAAATTCCAGGGCCCTCATATTGGTCTTCAGTCAGGTCAGTTCACTCAATTGGTAAAAGAGTTGCATCTCTATTCAAATTCTATACTGTATCTTTTTTTTTGGTGAAAATTCTACTGTATCTTGATTGGTCTGTGATGTCTGCATTCTACATGCTTATATAGTTTAGTGACAGTTCAGTTGGCTATATGTCAAACAACATGAGCTTGACAGTCTAGAACATCATAGAATCTATGGTACTTGCAAGCTGCAATATGCTTTTTGCTTTAAAGAATTTAGGCTGATATCTGCAAACCATGGAAGATACACAAAACTGGATATAACTGTAGGATTGCCATGGATCTTATCATGTATTTTTTTTAAATAAACGGTCAGCTGACTTCAACTTTAAAAGAAGTTTTTAAATCGCTTTGGCCTCATTTTAAGAAACTGACACTGCAATCAGTGCATGTTGTTCGCTAAATGCTACTCCATCCGTCCCATAATGTTCTTCCCATTTTTTCATGACACATTTGTCGAGGTACGTTTTATATCCTTAATATCTCTAGTTTTATGTTAATACGAATTATTAAAATTTGATATTATTAAAGTACGCATTAATACGAATCAAACAAGACCCCGCATGACTATATTTTTTTTTATATATCAAGACAAAACGAGAAGATTCTCTTGAACCGTGAATAGTGTACACTATTCGAAATGAGAAGAACAAACTGGGACGGAGGGAGTATAATCATAAAACTCATTGTTTTCTCAATGCATTTTTCTAGGTCTCTCTTTGGGATGGCATCATTCCTTCTCGTGAGCATGCAAAGTTTTCGATCCGAAGTACAAACAAGTATCGGTTCATTGATCAAGTAAACATCTTCAAACTTAACACTTTTTGGTACTCTACTGATCAACTAAAGCCCTGTTTAGCTGAATCTGTTAGAAATCATCTTGAACTTTTTGACAAGTCATTATTTGCATCTCTTTCATGATCCAGGGCACGAATCTTCGAGGGAAGGACTTTAACTTGACAATGCATTGGCATGTGATGCCCAAGACCGGAAAAATGCTTGCTGACAAGCTCGTCATGCCGGGCTACCGTTTACCACATGAATACAGATAGGCCTTAAAAATTCAAGTGTTATCTATTATAATGCATGTTTTAGCTCAGATGTATGTGATAGGAGAAGAGATACGGGACAACCTTCTCATTCCTCAAAGTTCAAAAGATGTATGTGCTCAAGTGTTATCTATTATAATGCATGTTTTAGTTTTCTTATATCGGATATTCTATAATTTGAGTTGCTTTTTTCCCTTCCGATTTTGCTCAGTAAAGCCCTTGGCTAAAATGAATTAATCATATAATTAGGCAATGGGATGATAAAACTGCACAAATAGAAACCATACGAGGGTTTGCTTCCACAAACATGTTAGAAGGGTTTAATTTTGCAAAGCATACACTTTTTAGTTTTACGGGTTATTACGTAATCAATCATCTAAGAGTTTTTTTTCTATGGTTATAATATGATCGGTTCTATTCCAGAATGATTTGTTTGTCTGTTGTAAATGCAAGTGTTATCTTTACTTAAGCATCAATATCATTTAAAAACAGCTTGTATCTTTGACAATTTTATTTCCCACATTTGGGCACATGCCACCTCACTCAGCTCAACCTACTGAACCAAATATGCATCAGGTATGATCCTTGAATTTGATTTAATTTGGGAATTTTTTTCTAAAATGAGCTTTTTTCAGAAAAAATTCCCGACGTAGGCTCTTTTCAAAAGAAATTCTCAATATAGGCACTTATGCCAGCTTCGGATTTTTTTTATGTGTGAGAGACGCGGGTAGAACCAGCGTCTCTCGTCCGAAGCTGGTAATTTTTTTTTTGAATTTTTTATGTATAAGAGACGCTGGCTCGCCCAGCGTCTCTTATACATGTTACTTTTTTAATTTATTTTCCAAATTTTTTATTGTTTTAATTTGTTTTTTTTAAGGTTGCGTATTATATGAGACGTTGGTCGAACCAGCGTCTCATATAAATGATCTTTTTTTTTTATTACAGATTTTTATTTTTTAATTCCCTGTGTAAGAGACGCTGGTCGAACCAGCGTCTCTTACACGTAAAATGCTTTAAAAAAAAAATTTATTTGTAACCAGCGCCTTATACAAGGCATTTGTTAATTTTTTTTTTTTCAAAGTTTATATATATATATTATTATATATGACTTACTCGTGTTTGGATGGCTCGTATGGGCTCGTTTGAAATCGGAATCGATCACGACCGATTTCATTGGGTCCGTATTGATCCCAGCTTTCACCAGATATGTCTCTCGCTCGATTCTGATTTCGAACGACCCCATACGAGCCACCCGAACACGCGTAAGTCTCGTGCGTACCTTCTACTGTAAATGGATATTTACAAATTCGTTCCTCCATATCAGGCGATGAGAGACATATCTGGTGAAAGCTAGGATCAATACAGACCCAACGAAACTGGTCGTGGTCAATTCTGATTCCGAACAAGCCCATACGAGCCATCCGAACAAGCGTAAATCTCGTGCATACCTTCTTTCACCAGTTCGGAATCGGAATTGATCACGACCAGTTTCGTTGGGTCCGTATTGATCACAGCTTTAACCAGATATGTCTCTCATCGCCTGATATGGAGGAACAAATTTGTAAATATCCATTTACAGTAGAAGGTACGCACGAGACTTACGCGTGTTCGGGTGGCTCGTATGGGGTCGTTCGAAATCATAATCTAGCGAGAGACATATCTGGTGAAAGCTGGGATCAATACGGACCCAACGAAATCGGTCGTGATAGATTCCGATTTCAAACGAGCCCATACGAGCCATCCAAACACGAGTAAGTCATATATAATAATATATATATATAAACTTTGAAAAAAAAAAAAATTAACAAATGCCTTGTATAACAAATAATTTTTTTTTTTAAAACATTTTACGTTACACAGGGGAATTAAAAAATAAAAATCTGTATAAGAGACGCTGGTTCGACCAGCGTCTCTTATACATGTTCAAATAAAAAAAAAGACCATTTATATGAGACGCTGGTTCGACCAGCGTCTCATATAATTTTTTATTTTTATGTTTTAACGTATAAGGCTCTTATACATAAAAAATTCAAAAAAAAATTACCAGCTTCGGACGAGAGACGCTGGTTCTCACACATAAAAAAAATCTGAAGCTGGCATAAGTGCCTATATTGGGAATTTCTTTTGAAAAGAGCCTACGTCGGGAATTTTTTCTTAAAAAAAGCTCATTTCAGAAAAAAATTCTAACTTATCTAGTAGAATGATAGGATTTTGGTGGGATAATTTTTGGGCTGGTAAACCACCTGATTATAATAAAGGATCTTAGATTTCATGTCATCAGAGAGCCTATTAAATGATGCAAAATGAAGAGTAATACTTGACAAAAATATCTTGATTAGTTCGTTTCTGGTTGTGCATTAATATATTTTTCAACTTGTCTGCAGGTTTTCCATGGCCAAGCAACTACAGGTACCCCAGGTTCTGTACAAAATCCACCTTTACTTCGTCCAAAAGTTCGTGCTAGAAGAGGACAAGCAACAGATCCCCACAGCATTGCCGAAAAGGTAATTTTACTTACACTACTACCAAGTTGATATTGGTGTTAGCCGACACTTATTTTTCTTCGAAGATATTTGTATTATAAAGAAGATCGGACAGTAACGTGTTCCATACTTCTATTTCTATGTGTCTTGATTCACCCAAAATGATATATAACCAATCCAGTTGTATTCTGCCTAATAGTATGGCTTTCATTTATGGTGTTACATGTTTGTTTTTGTATCTTCTTTAACAAGATTAGAATGAAGGTTTTCCTTGTAGCAAACTAGAAAAAGGAAAAAAAGATCAGAATGAAGAGTGGTAAAATAAGACCATAATTTTTTTCATAATGCTAACATTTTCCGTGCAGTCGCGCAGGGAAAGAATAACAGAAAGAGTGAAGGCACTGCAAGAGCTTGTTCCTAGCTGTAACAAAGTAAGTATTCATTTGGTACCATAGAACACATTTGTTCACTTAGCTGTTGGTCCCAATATTTAAATATATGACATAAGTTGCAATGAAGAAATACATTGTAAGGTGAACTTGATATAATTTAAAGTGGAAACATTTGCCTCTAAAATTTAAAACCTTGTAATTGGTTTCATCTAAGCAGTTGAAAGACGTTCCAGTCCAGCCAGACCTTTACACTGAGAATGAGCTGACTGAGGATGCAACAGCCGAAGGTCAGGAAGCCCCAGTCTCATATTACATTTTCCATTAATTATATAAAGACCATTGTATTATTACAAGATGTTCATAGATCACATAAGTTGCATGTGCATCATTAGCATTTTGCCGTATACTTTATTATATATGATGGATATTGTAAATATTGTTTCATTAATTACATATGAATGAATGATTGTTGGATGTTCATTGAATTTTTTTCGTTATAAATAAATATGATAAAATACAGGATTATCGAGCATATTGTGTATAATAGCGACCAATAGTAGAGCATACAATATTACTACGATTATAGCAAATTAAAAGAAATGAAAGTTTAATACGGTTCTAACAATTTTATTACACACAAATTTACTACGGTTATAACAATAATACTACATACACATTCACTATGGTTATAACAATAATACTACATACACATTCACTACGGTTGTAACAACATTACTACATACATATTTACTACGGTTGCTACATTTACTACGGTTTTTAATGGGGCTAAAAAAGTGCATTTTTACTACGGTTCCGCAAAACCATAGTAAATATGAGAACCGTAGTAAAAAGATAACCGTAGTAAACAGAAAGACTACAACCATTTTTGCTACGGTTCTGAGCCGTAGTAAAACATGCATTTGAACCGTAGTAAAACTGACATTTTGTGATAGTGAGATTTCCCATGAGGAAATCATTTTGTCTGCAATAGAGGAAGCCTCTTAGATATCATAAACTCTACATCTCCATCTCCTTCACACAACACATGCTCAAGCTGCCTGAATAAGATCCCGCACCGATCACCGCTTCCCCATCTTCGGCGAAGGTCGGTTAGATTCTCATGGCGGTGCGAGTTAAGTCAAGACGGACCTCGTCGCATCTACCTTGATCCCGCTTTCGACCTTCCTCCTTCCCGATCCGATCGAGACAAGCCGGGGCTGCAGGATCAATGTCGACCACCGATTGCTACATCTCAGCTTGTGAGTTCATCTTGATTATCCGTGGGGGCTCAACCTGCGCCTACACCTTACTACCCATGTCGATCACGGACCGAGCTTCGTCTTAGCTCGCGTCCTCATTTCGGTCTTCCTCATGGACTCGCAACCTTCGCATGTACATGGCGACTATCGTCGACTTCCGACTATGCTTCGTCTTAGCTCGCGTCCTCATTTCAGTCTTCCTCATGGGCTCGCGACCTTCGCATGCACACAACGACTATTGTCGACCTCCGACTGTGCTTCGCCTTGGCTCGCGTCCACATCTCGGTCTTCCTTGCGACGCTACCTAATGGCATTACCCGACCCTTCGCGACCCAGACTTAATGCTCGTGAGTTTGAAGGATCTATTCACTCTTCATTATATAATTAGACCATTCAGCCATGGAGAGATTACCAGTTCACGTGAGTTTAAGTATATGGTTGCAACAGTAGGGAAAGGATGTTACGTGCCTGTATGTCGCTGAGCATATAGTGGCGTATATTGATGTTCGCGAGGTGGAAGCATATCATTTTGAGCATATTGTTCCTCACGAGGGTCATGCGGAGCAAGGTGTTAAGTATGTCCCATATGTTTCGCGAGCTTGAGTGTATAATTGAATTAATGTCTAGACTCTCGCGAGCTTGAGTGTATAATTGAATTAATGTCTAGACTCTCGCGACTCTTTATACTTACTCATTCAACTAATATATCGTTTATATGATTACTGACTTGAGTGTCGGAGTGCTTTTCTCGGGGGTCCCACTTCCGGATTTGGCTTTTGCAGGAACTTGGAGACATTTCCTTTGAAAACAAGAGAGCTTTAGAGACTTGCGAGACTGATAGCAAGAGAGTCTTGAGAGCTTGTGGAAAGAAGAAAGGATAAAGATTCGAGAATCAGGAGTGTTGCCGGTTACCCTTCCGTTGGAACGAGATTGCTCTCTCTTGTGTACCAGCATTTTTATGGAGTCTCAGCTTTCAGCTTTCTTTCTTTAATTATTTCCTATTCTTCGATTCTTTTTGTTCTCTCTGTTTCTCGATCTGCTAATGTGGTCCGAGTAATTTTTTTATGAAACTGATCTGCCATGGCGTTCTTTGAGATCCAAGTCTGTGATTTGGTTGAGTTTGTTATTGTTTAACTGATAAACTCGTCAATCTGTCGTTCTTCTGTCGCTCCTCTCGATTGTCGTTTTGATCTCCACCGACTACCTTTACTATCGGAATAAACGGGAAATTAATACCTAAATTCAAATAAAAGAGGGGTTGTCGGAGGTTCTGAAATCTATGGGTACGCTCCTTCCTATCTCTTTCATATTGTCAATGGATTGATCTTGTATGTAGTTTGTTCATCTTTTTCGTTTATGTAAATTATGTAAAGTTTCTACTGTTGATTTCTTTCTTATTTTTATATTGTTCGATCTAGGCTTCAGCCACAATTTCCAACTTCTTCTTCGATCAAGGCTCCCATGTTGACTCTTGCAGCGAGACGAGTCAATCCCGGGGTTGACTTACCAGATCTCTCTTTCCTCTCTTCTCTCGGTCGGCCGTAGTAGAACTACTAGGTAAAAGTTCATGTTAATACCTATGAATTGATTTAGGCCGAATTCTTATAACTTCTTGTTTGATTTGATTTTTGAGGGATTGTCTTTAGAGTTTCTTTGAATTGTTTGATCACTCTTACTCTCAGAATAAGGCATATCTGGAGTCTATTAACTTCAACAAAGTTATTAATTTTTTAATGAATTTTTTAATTTCTACTTCTTCGTATAGTTTTAAATTTGCAAAATGTTTGCATAAAATTGCACATGAAGGAAAATCAAAGCATAAAATTCATCTTAATGGTGATTCATGTCCCAATTTCCTTAGCTGCGGTTATGCTAAATGCTATCAGGCACTTCCTTTGCCTATGAGGAGCAATCCATAATTTTTTGTTATCTTACTGCCTTGCCATAGATTTAGAGATTTTTACCCCAAAAATATCATATATGTTGTACTTATGTGTTGATTGTTTTTTTTATTATCTCTATCTAATACAAGTTACTTTGACATTGCAACTTCCAAAGATTAATTGTGCAGTTCTTAACAATTATTTATAGCTGATTTAAAACCCTACTCTCAATGGTGAAAATTGTTTATATATTGTGTACTTAGCTGTTTTTTTTATTTGCATATAGTAGCTCCCTTATTAAAAAAAATCGTGAGACTTTGTTAAGATGCAGAACATAATCTTATATTATGATATTAGGCTTATTTTGTTGCACGGATTTAGTATCTACATGTTTGCATTCTTCAAACACATTAATAGTGTAAATTATGCTAAAAAGTGTGTGTTTGTTAGGATTTTCACCGTCTTGATCAAATTCATTAATACTAAAATTAACAAAATTTTACGTAAGTTTAAACACATCTTTAGGATAGAAAGATGAGAATGAAGACTATGAATAATTTTGTTAAACTTCACACTTCACAGTTGCCTTTATATTTCTTAATGGATCTTATATCTTCAACCCTTCCCTTAACGTAGTTATACTATCACAACAAATTAAGTCAATTGTTTATTGTTTACATCACAATGTGTTTACAGAGGTGAGCTCGGCTGAAGTAGCTCATGACAAGATTAGGAGACATTGCTCGAAGGGCAAGTATTGTGAACTGTTCAGAAAGAAAATAGATTGGAAATGCAAGAACGAAAGTGTTTGTAAAGAAAAGTGTAGTTCATGTGGTGGTGTTTTTACTTGCACTGATCATCATATATACTGCCTTTTCCAAACTCAAACCTAAGTCAACATCTTTTTTATCAACAAGTTGTATCTAACCACTAAAATCTTTGAAGGCTCTGGTTCACATTACAAGCTTTTCAACAACAACACTAAAGTATTTGAAGGGTTTGGTTGAAAATACAAGTTATATAGTTCTAAAAGTAAAGTATAAGTAATCGTCGAGTGTAAAGGAATTTCAAAAAAACATAATGAGAACAATCTATTTAAACTCAAGGGGATAAGCTTTTGAAGATGAGATTTCATTCAATGATGTTTGTTGACTTTGCAATAGTTTGTTTCATATGGAGATAGATCAATTTTCTTGTTGATGTGATGGACTTGGGATTTAACTTGGTGTTGATTGAACGTTTTATTGAAGTACCCTTTTCTGGTGTTTTAGGTTTATTAGGGTTATTATGTTTTGAAAGCGTAAAGCGCGATTTCTTCTGTATTTTCATAATGTAGTTTTTTTATTAGCCTTATTTAGTATGAATATTTATTGTCATTTTATCCGTTGGCTTCCAACATATTTATTTGGGGTTTTTGCACGAAACCACCCGCTATTTGTCGAAATTTACAAGTAACCACCCGCTATTAATCTATTTATTCTAAACCACCCAAAATGTTTAAGTTTCTTACAATCAACCACCCCTTAACAGATTCCGTCATCATTTCCGTTAGAAAAGTGAAATGACGATTTTACCCTTATACTTTTAAAACAGAAGCAAGTAAATAGAAGGGTAAAATGGTAAAATCAATTATTCCTTCTTCCTCTCCTCTCTATTCTATTTGCCCAAGATTTAAACCATAGCAGGAGCCCGAATTAGAGTGACGCGTTTCGCCTGTCGTATATGAGCAGAGTAACAACTGTGATTTGTGTCTGTGGATGAGTAGTATAGTAGCGGTACATGCAAGTCAAATTAATTGTGTTTGCTACCAATTGTTCAAACATTAAAATGGTACAACTAAAACGAATTTGACAAAATCAAGGGAATAACGACACACAGCGCCACTTGACCATCAATCGGATTATTATATGGAATAGTTGTGTAGAATTTGCATGCTTAAGCAGGTGTGAAAGAATTGTGTCATTTAATCAAATGTGCAATTACTAATTATGAAGTAGGACTATTTATGGAGATTAATAATCCAGATATTTTAGGAGTCGCATGCTATTGCTAGTGGCCAATACGACTTATGGGATTAATCAAGTCAAACCCATGGTTAGAATAACTGGGTCCTATAAGGTCACACACTTAGAGTTTATGGACTGGATCAAGTGAATCTACAGGCCCAGTAAGCTTGTAAGATTTTGGCTATATGAAATAATTAACGAAGTGAATTATTTTTCAAGTATAAGATAATAGTTATTTATTACTTGGAAATAAAGGCTAAGATATACTATAAAGATATATTTACTTTCCTATTATTATTATTATAAGATAGTGATAATGTTAGGGTTATACAGACAACCTAATATATATTATGAAGGTGATTAGGAGATCACATGTGTATATATATATATATATATATATATATGATTAGGGTATGCCGTATAACCAAGAGGTATTTTTGAGTGCTCAGCCGCAATTCACAAAATCGAAACTAAAAGAGTGCTCGGTCAAGAGAGAGCAAAAGTTGCTTGTTCGTTCGTTATTGTGTTATTGTCCCTCGTTCCAACGTTGTATATTTGAGTTCCTCGGTCTAGCAGAAGAGACTTAAAGGTGATCCAGTTTATTGTTCGTGTGGACTAATTAGAGGAGTCACAATTGGGACTCTAATCTCTCCATTTCAGCGAGATTCAAACACGCATCAAAAGGTATTTATTCTTTCCTATATTCTATCTATTTAATTTATGCATGAGATCCTTGGTTAGATGTTAGGAAAACATTTCTTCAAATTCCGCTTTAAGCATCTAAAAATCCCTACACTGGTATCAGTTGCCTCTTGCATAAATTGATTAGATCAAATTTAAAGGTTTAAATTTTGATGCATGTTCATGTTTTATGTTGATTCAATTATGTAGAAATTGTTTGTATGAATTAATTTGCATGACTGAAACGAAAATATGATTTTTCTAGCCATAGAATTCATGAATTACATGTAGGGTAAGTTGCTGATTTTTTGAAAATTATGCATGATTTTGCCTTAAAGTTGATTCTTTTGATTCGTTTATGCAATCTGTTGTATATGTTTGAACATACATGTTAAAATATGATTTTTTATGTTTAAACTATGAATCAAGAAGTCTGAATTTTATGAAAATCTATTACCATAAATTTTCCTATCAAGAGTTGTCAGCCCGATAGCCATTCTGATGGCGATGCAGGCTGGACTTGCGCGGCAGCAGCACTACCCCGGTGGTTGTGCTGTGGTGGCCGTCGGTGGCCTACTAACGATCCCAAGGATATTATTTACCAAGATAAGATACGATATGTGATATTCTATCTTAATAAATTAGATTTATTTTAATCAATAAGATATTTGATATTTTATTTGGTAAATAAAGATTTAGTTAAATGTTACAAGATATTTTGATATCTTATTTGGTAAATTTTGAGTTACCATATTAAATGTTATCTTTGACTATTAGATTCATCATTTTTAGCAAATTAATGATTAATATATGATATTAATTCCATGCACAATTTAATTGAATTAATACAATTAGAAATTAGTTTCTATATTAAATAATTAATTTGATTAATTGTTTATGCTTTTTAAATTTGGATTAATAGCATATTTTATTTAAATGAAATTGTATATGTTATTTTTGCATGCGAGTTTAATATTTTGATATTATTGCATGCGGTGACTAGTATGGCCCACATTAGGATAGATAAATATGATATGCGTATCGTTATGTTTTTCTTGTACATGATCTGCGTATCGTTATGTATTTTTGTAATGTAAATTTTTGCAAGAAATTTTATTTCAATTATATGTAAAACAAGAAGAAGGAGATCCTAATGAGCCTAAGGATGGAGATCCAAGAAGAGGTGACTCAAGGATGGAGATCCATGACAGATGAGTTTAACATAAGATGTGACCACCATTCAAGAATTATAAAGGGTTATAATTAGTAAAGAGTTTACTTACCTTGATTACATGAGATTTGGGGAAGTGTCTAAGTACGCTCAAGTTTCATTTAAGATAGGATCTTGGAATCATTTTACTCAAGAAGGGACAATTTTAATTGAGTAGAATGCGCAATATTTTAATTTTTATATCTTGTCTAAATTCTAAGTTATTGCATGTCAAGAATAATTTATCTGCATATTTTATTATGTTTCTGTACTTACTACGTCTTCATAACACCTCAAAATCATTCTCTCCACTCAATTGTTGAGAAACATAAGTTGAACACAAATTTATTTGATTGGGAAATAAAATGAGAATTGTTCTCAAAACTGAGGGTCAACAGGATCAAGAGAGGATTTACGTTATTGAAATCTTAACAACCAAGTCTCATTCTTCGGTATTAGATACCGGATGTGGTTCTCACATTATATCGAATGTGCAAGAAATAGGAGACAATTGCAAAAGGGTGAAATAGATCTTCGCGGTGGAAATGGAGCAAGAGTTGTTGCACTTGCCATTGGAGATTATTATGCTCAAGCCCATATGTGTAATACTGGAGTATACATATTGGATCTCAAAGCTGAAGTTTATAACGTTAATACAAAAAGGCAAACGCCGAATGACATAAGTGAAACCAATTTATGGCATTGTTGCTTAGGCCACATTAGCATTAAACGCATGAAGGAACTCCATTTAGTTGGTAGCCTAAAATCATTTGATTTAGAATCATTTGAAACATGTGTATCATGTTTAATGGGTAATATGACAAGGTCACCTTTCAAAGGTACAAGTGAAAGGACTAAAGAGCTTTAAGCTCTCATACATACTGATGTGTGTGGACCTATGAGCACAGAAGCCAAGACATTGTTAGACATGGTCCGCTCAATGATGAATTTTGTTAATCTTCCTACATCCTGTTGGGGTTATGCCCTCACTACCGCTATATTCACATTAAACATGACCCCGTCACGCTCAGTTGACAAGACACCACATGAGATATGGTTTGGGAAGCCTCCCAACTTGTCATTTCTGAAGGTCTGGGGATGTGAGGCTTATGTAAAGCGTTTAATATGTGATAAGCTCACACCCAGATCAGACGAATGTTTTTTATAGGTTAACCCAAGGAAACGATGGGTTATTATTTCTACAGTCCGGTTAAGAACAAAGTGTTTGTTGCTCGGGATAGTGTCTTTTTGGAAAAGGGGTTCTTTTTCAAGAAGTCAAGTGGGAGAAATGTTCAGCTTGATGAGATTCAAGCAGAGCAACAAACTCCACAACATGAGGACATAGAAGATGTCATAGAGGAGCTTGATTTTGGAAGCGCACCTTCACAAAGGGAAACCACCAGATTCAAGATGCAGTTCCTCAAGTGGATGAAGCACCCGAGGTCCCACATACTGATGTGGTCAATCCTTCAGCTGATATCTCTCCAGCTGTGGGACCACTTTGGAGATCAAACGAGCCAAGGTGGCAACCTAGATGATATGAGGATTTTATCTTGACTGTTGACGTTCTACTTTTAGAGAATGATGAGCCTGCTACCTATAATGAAGCAATGACGGACCCCGACTCCGAAAATTGTCTTGGAGCCATGAGATCCGAAATGGACTCCATGTCTGAAAATCAAGTTTGGGACTTGGTAGATTTGCCTGATGCGGTAAAACCTATTGGATGCAAATGGGTCTTCAAGATCAAGACAGACAAGGATGAAAATGTTTATGTCTATAAGGAAAGGTTAGTTCCCAAAGGATTTAGACAAGTTCATGGTATTGACTATGATGAAACGTTCTCACCGGTCGTAATGATCAGGTCCATTAGGATAATCCTAGCAATTGCCGCTTATTATGATTATGAGATATGGCAAATGGATGTCAATACCGCTTTTCTAAATGGTAATTTAGAAGAGAATGTATACATGATGCAACAAGAAGGTTTTGAGGATCCAGAGAATTCTAGGAAAGTATGCAAGCTTAAGAAGTCTATCTATGGACTTAAGCAAGCATCCAGGAGTTGGAATCTTCGTTTTCATAAAGTGGTCAAAAAGTTTGATTTCATCAGATGCGAAGAAGAGCCCTGTGTTTACAAGAAATTTAGTGGGAGCAAAGTGGTATTCCTGGTTCTATATGTAGATGACATATTATATTGGAAATGATATTCCTATGCTGGAGGCAGTAAAGGAATGGCTTAAGAAGTATTTTTCAATGAAGGATCTAGGAGATGCAGAGTACATATTAGGCATTAAGATCTATAGAGATAGGTCTAAGAGGCTTATTGGTTTAAGTCAGACTTATATAGATAAGGTCCTTGCTAGATTTAATATGGTGAATTCAAAGAAAGGATTCCTTCCTATGCAACATGGCTTACGTCTTAGTAAAACCCAGTGTCCTAAGACATCTGGTGAAATGAGAAAATGAGTAGGATTCCTTATGCCTCACTCATAGGATCCATCATGTATGCTATGACTTGTACTCGCGCAGATGTTGCGCACACTTTGAGTGTGTGCAGCAGATACCAATCAAACCCTGGAAAGGCACATTGGTGTGCAGCCAAGAACATTCTAAAGTACTTGAGAATGACTAAGGATGATGTCTTGATGTGTGGAGGTGATGACGAATTAGTCGTCAAGGACTATATTGATGCGAGTTTCCAGACAGACAAAGATGATTTTGAGTCTCAGTCTGGATACGTCTTCATTATGAATGGAGGAGTTGTCATCTAGAAGAGCTCGAAGTAAAAGAGATTTTCCTAGTTTTATATGTGGATGACATATTACTCATTAGAAATGACATCCATATGTTGGAGACATTTAAGTACTAACTTAAGAAGGATTTCTAAATGAAGGACTTGGGAAATGCTGAGTACATACTAGACATTAAAGTCTATGGAGATAGACATACGAGACCTACTGGCAGTAGTACAAAATGTCAGTTTTACTACGGTTCAAATGCATGTTTTACTACGGTTCAGAACTGTAGCAAAAATGGTTGTAGTCTTTTTGTTTACTACGGTTACCTTTTTACTACGGTTCTCATATTTACTACGGTTTTGAAGAACCGTAGTAAATTAGTAACCGTAGTAAAAATGCAGTTTTTTAGCCTCATTAAAAACCGTAGTAAATGTGGCAACCGTAGTAAATATTTATGTAGTAATATTGTTACACCCGTAGTAAATGTGTATGTAGTAATGTTGTTACAACCGTAGTAAATGTGTATGTAGTATTATTATTATAACCGTAGTAAATGTGTATGTAGTAATGTTTTTACAACCGTAGTGAATTTGTGTGTAATAAAATTGTTAGAACCGTAGTAAACTTTCATATTCTTTAATTTTTTATAATCGTAGTAATATTTTATGCTCTACTATTGGTCGCTAATATACACAATATGCTCGATAATCCTGTATTTTATCACATTTATTTATAATAAAAAATTCAATGAACATCCAGCAATCAGTGATATGTAATTAATCAAACAATATTTACAATATCCATCATATATAACAAAGCTATAGAAACCTGAAAAGATACATGAGGTAACCAAGAACCTAGTAAGAAAACCTCATCAGTCACGTTGAGATCAGCTTCGACATTAATTAGGCAGTTGCTTATATCCGTAATACCACCATGACACCATCAGCTGCTATATGTAATGGACTCACTCCACCTGCATTAATGCCTAGCAATACAGAGTTGTGTATTCAGCCCAACTTGCTCTACAATATTAATGACATTGTTCAAGACAAAACCTAGCAATTAAAATAAAAGAAAAATGTTATATAGTGAAGTATAGAAGAATGTCAACACCTAGAAATTAAAATAATGAAACAAGAGATATTATACTCTAACTTACGTAAATGGAATCCAATTATACAACTTTCTTATATCCTTTTCCATGTGTTGAACAAGAGCCTGTCAGAATAACATTATCAACTCCCATTTGAAAGAAGCCTGCTAATAGTGAATAACGGATCAAAAACCAACAAACGACAAACCAATTCCACATATTTGAATCGCTAATGAGATTCAGTATACCTTGAGCAAATCCACTAGCCTTGGCTTCAGAATTGAGTTTGCAGCAACACCAGAAGATAACAACTACATATTTAAACTAGTAATCAGAAATAAATATGAGACAAGAAGACGTGATACACTGAATTAGACAACATGCAAACACCTTACTCCTTTTTAAAAGAATTTAGAAGAAGAAAAATACACTTGTGGTTTCGTAATATATTGGATACTGAAGAGTTCAGAGTATATTAAAGGGGTTGATAAGAGCATAAAGTTTTTTCTTGCACAATTCTATACACATGCATACAAATAAATGCATGAACTTAGAGTAAATAATACCTCTTTTCCAACAAAAACAAGGGCCATGGTGTATGAGAACTTTTCCCCGCACACTGCAAGAAGAGACACAACAAAAAGAAGATAATAAAGTTGATTGCATTAGAATAGGTTACCAAAGAATGTGACTAAGTCCATTGCTGAAACAAGAGAGTACCAGTAAATCGGACCAGCCTCCTTCAGAAAGAATGGACTTAGCTAAATCTTTTGGGGAGATGGTTCGATAATTTACAGCTCTTGACCTGTTATTATGGTACAATATAATCGAAATTAATGCCCGAAATTTGAAAATCATAGGGAAATGAGAGAAACAATAGATATGAAACCGTACATATAAAAAATGTAACTACAGTGACATAATAGAACAACTCCAAAGAAGAAGAAGAATAAATCATGAATATCGAAATAATAGTGTTAGAGCAATCTAGTATTTTCAGCAGAAGATTGAAAAAATATTGCAGTACTAATACCAATCGAATAAACTTGCTTATGCTTTACTACATAAGAAAAAAAAACTTGGAAAGACACCCCATTTTAATTTTATGCTTCATCCTAACTCTATGTACATTCAATCCATTCTTTAGCTCTTTGACACTCTCCAAACAGACCTATTTCGGCACCATCCAACGAAAATCAAAAAGTTCAAATGGACAGAACGCTACAACTGAGTCTAAAATAAAATTATCGCTAACACCAGCAAAAGCACGAATGTCACCATTTTAAAACCGATTAGAGTTAATTTAAATTCTCTGTTTTTCACCTCCTGCAAAATCAAAACCCTAGAAAATCAACTGTCGCAGAGATTGCATATACAAAAGCAACATATGCAATGGATCACGAATTCGATAATCGGCAAAGAAGAACTGAAAAACAAAAGCGAATTCACAGGAGGGACGGCGGAAATAGCAATCAACGGAGGAATCGAGAGGCGGAAAAAAGAGTTTACCTCAAATCATCAAAGAGGCGGAAGAGAGAGGGCGGTTAGCAGGAATTGCAGGCGTGAAAGAGGAAATCGAGTCTCGTCTCGGGATAATACGCGTAACCTAGGGCTTCCTTCCTTCATCCGTATAAGTGTATGACCCTTGTTAAGCTTGAATATCAACACAATTGTTTATCTTTTTTTTGGAAATTTTAAATATTTATTTGAACGATATTTTTACTACAGTCCTTGCTAGACATTTTTACTACGGTTTTTATGAGACAATTTTACTACGACTCTTATTAAACCGTAATAAATAAACCAAATAAAGAAAATATTTAATGAACCATAGTAAATTTTAAGCCTTTTTATAAAGGTTCTAGTAAAACCGTAATAAAATTACCAATTTAGTTAAAATCTTTCGGAACCGTAGTGTATGTGTACATATTTTACTACGGTTCATTAATAACCGTAGTAAATTAGGTCATAAATTATGACGGTTCATGAAAAAACCGTAGTAATTTGATCACACATACAAAATTACTACACAAAAACACGGAACCGTAGTAAAAACGTACGTCCTAAAACTGCCATGTTGTACTAGTGTGGTCTGAGAAAGAGTTAGTGTCAATGGTGTATAAGAAAGAACATCCTATGGTACTTAAAAAGGACTAAGGATGAATTCTTCGTTTATGGAGATAATGACGAGTTAGTCGTCCAGACAAGTACTACGAAAGTGCCACATGATTCAATACTATGTTGATAGAGGAGACATGAGGTTGTGCACATTGCACAGATGATAACATTGCAAATATTTTAACCAAGCCTATGTCTAGACCCAAGTGTGACACGGGCTCAAACACATTGGAGACCTCTTTCAAGACATTAATTGTTTTATGATAAATATTATTTATCGTTATCACATACATTTATGCTTGACTTATATATGAGTTTCATACTATTTTTTAATCAATGCTTGGGATTAGATAAAGTATCCAAACAATTTAATAGTTAACAAATGGGTTCATCAAAACTGTTTTTGGTGAATGAAACCCCATTAAGTGAACTGAAATTATAAAATTGTTAGAAGTCCATGGTCTGAGTCATTAACTTGGATACAAATGACTTTATTAAAGACCATATTGTGAGATTGATTGATAACATCGGGTTTCATGTGTTATAGGGACATAGTGATGTCTAATCAATTACATAGATGTGTATAGCGATACATGTCGGACAGGCCGATCATAAGATTCTTCAGGACATTATTGCAGAGTTCTAGGAATATTCATGATTAGTGAGTTCCTTAGACATGAGTATGATATAGTTATCATTTGGCTGCTGGTATGTCTTTGACACTGTTAAACGCTGACCGTAACAGGCAGTTATAAAGGCGGTGATTGGGATTGCCAAAAGTTGAGTGGGAGCTATAGTCGTACAAGATTGGATTTGTCCTCCTATTCCATGTATACCATGATACATTTGGAAAAGGTTGGTGCCTCGGCAACTTGAAGAGTGAGAACTGTGAAAACGCATGGCCATCCTCAGATTGATTATAAGTAATCATCTGTACTGACAGTTTGATCTCAGGAGTTCAAGCAACAAATTTGGCGGTAAAGATGAGTTTCATCATATAGTCAAATAAGACATTAAGCGACAAAGGAATTTTAACATTGCACCCTTGTTTTAAGGACAAGTGGGAGATTGAATGAATTGTGTCCTTTAATCAAATGTGCAATTACTAATTATGAAATAGGACTATTTATGGAGATTAATAATCCAGATATTTTAGGAGTCGCATGCTATTGCTAGTGGCCAATACGACTTATGGGATTAATTAGGTTAAGCACATGGCAAGAATAACTGGGTCCTATGAGGTCACACACTTAGACTTTATGGACTGGATCAAGTGAATCTGCATGCCCAGTAAGCTTGTAAGATTTTGGCTGTATGGAATAATTAACGAAGTGAATTGTTTTTCAAGTATAAGATAATAGTTATTTATTACTTGGAAATAAATTAAGGTAAAAGATATTATTTCTAATATCTTTCACCAATTACAACAATATCATAAAGAAATAGGAATATATTCACGCAGCCGACTTTATCATCAACGCAAACGAGTTCCTCGCTCCATCTCGTCACGTCGACGTGGTCGCCCTACGCATAGCTCAGAACGCGTTCCTCACTCGTCGTATTTTTAGGCACAAACACTAGCCAATGATCTTCTGGAGTCATTCCTATTCCTTGCCATGTAAGTTGGTATGGGACGCTCTCCAAAGTTGGTTGTTCTTGAGGTCTAATCCAAGTTCCTTCAACTAGATGCCAAATATCCTTGACCTTAGCTATCATCAAATCTCCAAGTTCCTCCATAAGTGTTGGTTCTCCTCCGTCTCATACGCTATTGATCTATATCCACAATTTCCATCTCCATTTACGTAAAACCAACCATTCACATAGTTGCGCATTGAGGCAGGTACCTGAGCCTTGTACTTGCCAATTGCCTTAATTTTTGGCTTCTTGAATGTTTCCGAATTAGAAGCATTTCTTTGCTTCTTTGGAGGTGTTTCTTCCAAAGCTCTAGCATCAATCTCGGCATTAGTGTGCTCCCATGCAGACGGTCTTCTTTGCGTTGACCTTGGCTCTTTTTTAGGAGCTCCGACTGGACGACCCCCGGTGTGCTTTGAAATAGTCGTCTCTTTTAGAGTAGTATTTACTCTCCCAATGTCTAAAATAGTTTGTGCACACTTCTCTTGATCATTGGGGGACAAGTTCGGAAACTTTTCCTCATAGAAACTCTGAAAAAGACGTATTGCCACCTTACTCTTAACTTCGAGTACGCCGGGAACATCAACTTCTTCCAAACTCAATGTACTCCAGAAAGGGTGCAACTCTGATGCTCTTAATGGTCTTTGCTCCTTCCAATGTCTGCCGATCTGATGAATACACATCAACCCATCTCTAATCTTGATCTCACAGCTACAAAACATAGGCGTGTACAAACCAAATCTCTCGCCCTTCGTGTATTCCTTAAGCAATTCCTCTATGCATTTGTAAGACACTTTGAACTTCAAGACTTTAAACAAGTCGGCCCCTTCAACAACCGTGAAGCTCTTATTCAAACTCTCGGTGAAAGACACATTAATCTCCTTAAGTTGGTTCGCCGCCATTGTTTTGTATTCACCGAACATTGTGTCTAGCCTACCCTTTCCACTTATCAAGTAAGACTTAAGACACGAATGTGCTCCTTCAACTCTAAAATGTTCGAAAAACAATGTGAACAACATAATACGCAAATACAAACTCTATAATGTGCAAATTCTCGCGTTCTGCGAGGTGTACTCGTCTCGCGTTCCGCGAGATGTGTACTCCTCGCGTTACACGAGAATGTGCATTACAGAAGCTCCTATTCTCTAATTTAGAAGGTTGACATAAATTAGAGAACATACCTATTTGTCGTGTTATTCTCGAGAGTGAAGACGTTATCCGTCCATGCTGAAACAAGTCTTTCCTTGTAAGGGTTTAGCCAACTCTTTCTCACGTAGTTCAATACGGTTGGATAAGCTCCCCATTCTTTCTCAAGTGTCTTCAACCTTTTTGTTGTAACCTTCTTCAATGGTTTGTTTGAACAAGTCATAATAATCATTAGAAATATGAATCCCCAATGCTTGTGTGCCCATAGCTATTTCGCCTCTATTTTCTTCCTTACATGTCGTCTACATAAGAGAAACTTTGCATTTGGCCATAACATGTCCGTTGCATTCATAAGAGTCATCTCATGGTCTGTGACGAAGCAAGTAGGCGATGCTCCTATTCTCAAATACATCGTCTGCAGCTGCTGCAACGCCCACAAATAATTGTCCTCGCTCTCGGCCTCTAACCATACCCCGCATACAAAAATATTCTTCCATGTAGAAGTCAAACCGACTATCTCCAGGAAGGGAGCGTTGTACCTTTGACCAAAATACAGAAAGATTACATCTTTAATTAAGAGTCTTAAATGTTTCTACTGCAGAATAGCATCTGTAATGCACTTTCTCGCGTTATGCGAGGACACCACTCCTTGCGTAACGCGAGAATGTACTCTATTCCAGAGGCGGTGATTTCCAAAATGCAGAAATACTGAATCAAGTACATTCCTCGCGTTACGCAAGGTGTGGTGTCCTCGCGTTACGCGAGAGGTGTTTTTTACCACATATATTAAATCTTTCATGAATTTTAAAATACAACATAAAAACGGAATGATAAATACTTACTTGTTCGTGCTATAAGTTGAATCCAACAAAAGGACATATGAAAACGCCTTTAAGAGCTTCATTGATTCGGGGCTAGCAAAGAACAAGTCGCCTATTGTATAAGGTTTTTTTGCACTTGGCCTATATACTCCATGAAGTAGTTGTTCTCTTTGCAATGGTGAAAGAATTCTTGAACCACGGTTCTACCTTCCATTTCATCTTCCCTAATATCTTTTACCAAATTGTACACTTGTCTCTTCTTTGTGCAGCTTCCGGGATCCTTGTTTATCTCAGTGTAAATATGATTTGGAGAACAGTGAGAAAGTACCATCTCACGAACCATTTTCTTTTGATCAGGAGTGGGCCTCCCAGCAAATGCATTCCCATCCAAAGTATCTCCAATAGAATGGTTGTGCAAACCACAAACAACTGTTACTCTCCAATTTTTTTCAATACGGTTCTCCATGAGCTTCAACTGAAATGAAGACCCCGTTTTCTTGCTCTTTGTGTTTGTTCTCACTTCGAGACCTTTAGGCTTATAACTTCCCCCTTTCTCACAAATGATTTGAACCTTTCCACTTTGCTCCGGTTTAGATGGTACACTTCTTCCAATAGAGATCATAAACTTATGTTGCTTTGCAACATTCAACGCCCACAAATGACCAATCTCCTTAGAGGCAAACACTTGCTCTGTGGTGAAATATTCCGAAGAATCCCTAGAAACAACATCTTCCTCACATACGGGAACTACCAAACTTTTGTGCAGTGCGTAAAGAAGGAAGAAACCACATCTTCTCTTCTACGTTTGTAGGTGGATAGCAAACTGTGAATCAAACCCATCATACCTTGATGGCACTTCATATGTGTTTTGGGCAAATAATCTCAATGGACCAAATTGCCTTTAGATAAGGTAAAACAATCGAGACAAGTCTAAATACTATGACGTCCTAAACAATCAAACCAGGCAAATTGAATGAGACAAGGATGGAACAAACTTAGCTACAGATCTGACGGTCGTAAGTATCAGATCGCAAGATGAACACAACCGATGAACACAAACGAATATGAATTCTTGAGATTGCTAGACGGATTACAAAGTTACAAGAGTTTTCTTAGAGTTCTGGGAGCGTGTCTTTACAGATGATGGCTTTATCCTATTTATATCCCTAGAAGTTTTCCTAATCAAGTCGTTAAATTGCTATTAATGAGATCCCGGAAATCTCTCCTTTCTTCCGCCCGTTACGTCATTCATGGCACGTGGACCAGATCGTGGGATCTTCAACGGCAGCTTCCTTCCTCCTTACTTCTGGCGTGCGACTTGGGCTGCTCCAAACGTTTAAATCATATGGGCCGAAATTAGGCCCAACAATTTGCCCGAAAAGAAAGTGTGGATCGGGCTAGCGATATGACGATTTCTTTTCTACCCCTCATCTAACCCTACACGCGTCTCGTGGTAACTCGGAGATTTGAATTCAACATGCAATTAACTGCTTTAAATTGATGGGATGGCTTGGTAAAAATCATCATTCCACTTCTGTCGTCCGTGAATCCCAAGGTTGGTTTCTTCTTCCCTCTTCAATCTTTCTACCTTCCGCAACCATGGCGCTTGAACTCGGGGTTGAAGCCGTCGACCCCCTTTCGTGTCTCTGCGACCAAGATGTTGTACCCAGCGAGTTGACTGAAGAAGACTTGAAGCAGTTTCGCCATTGGTATGGCTTCCCTGTTGATTCGACGTCCCGAGTGCCGGAGGCAAATGATCGGGTCGACGACGAGGAGAATGATTGGGTATGCCTTTTTGAATACCCTTTTAAAATTGGTCATACCTTCCCATTCTCCCAACTGGTCCGTGATGTTTTAGAAAGGTATAATCTCGCTTGTTGTCAAATCATGCCTCATGGATGGAGGTTACTCCGAATCCTTGACCGCTTGAACGATAGATACCCCAACCTGAACTTTAATCTGGCCGCCTTCGAATACTTTCACCAACCTATGTCCATAAAATCCCACATGTATTGTTTTACGAGAAGATTTTGGTACAAGTCCCTTGCTTTGGGCCAAAGTCCTAATGATAGAGGTTAGAAGAAGCGTTATTTCTTTTCATAAGTATCATCGCTAAGCACGGTGGGGGATCGTCATTTTTTGAGAACTAGGTGGTTACGCCAAGGTATGTATTCTTCCTGCATTTGTTCTTCTTTGTGACGTTTTAACTTTGTCTTACTTTCTCTTTTTTGTAGTTCCGGAGGAGATTGACCGTCCGTCAGACCCTGTCCTTGAAGCTAAGCTAAGACAAATTTTGGTTGTTCCGACCCTTCACCGCACATTCCAGAATTCTTCAATCGCTCAACCCATTCCTTCCGACGACATGGGTCCTACCCCTTCTCCTTCCAAATGTAAGCGTCTCAAGTTTCTCTTTTTTTTTATATATGACGTGTTATCTCACCGTGAGGCCATGTTATGCTTTTGAGTGACCAGTACCCATGCAGGGCGTTCCAGTGCTCATTTGTCTTTCAAGGATTTAATGGTTGTGAAAGGAAAGGCAAGGCATCTTCATCCCATGCTCTTCCTCCCAAGCCCAAATCAGGGGACAAGTGGAAAGCATATGAGATCATTGACCTATAAAAGGACATCGTTCCTGCTGAGACTGAGGCGAGCATCTCGAAACTTTCAGACGTCGTCGTCCCCGGCGATGTTAAGCTTAAGAGCCTCCAGGACAATATGACCTATGCTGGGGAGAACCTGTGGGCGGTAAGTCGTACTTTGTCAACAGTTTTTTCTATCATGTCCTTCTGCTCTTGAACATGTCTCTTTCCATGTAGGCCGTTCAGCACATCCGGGAGTGTCACGACAAATTTTCAAAAGCGATCGACGATCTTACCTGTCGGGCTGAGACTGCTGAGGGTCGTGTCAAGGAAATGAGAGGTCTACTGAAGAAGGCAGAGGACACAGAGACCGAGTTGACCAGAGGTCTTAATGAGGCAGATAAATCACTGGAGGACGAGAGGAACTCATGTGCAACCAAGGCTGTGGCCATTGGCTTGTACTTTGGGGCTAAATCTCGCGTGCAGATTATGGAAGAGTACGTCAAAGGTCAGCATGTGGCTTGGGATCTGGATGACGCGAAGGCTCAACTAGCGGCGGCGTTTCCTGACGGTTGCCCACACCCGGAGTACTAGGATGACGTCCCTCGGCAGGATGAGGGTGTCGATGAAGCTGAATCAAGTTCAGGTCGTACGGAGGTCGCTGCTGAGTCCGTGCACAAGGAATGTGTTACCAAGGCTGTCGATGGATCTCCTGCTAACGACAACTGATCCTTCCTTTCTCTCTCTTTATTAAATATTTGCTTTGTGTGTGGTGTGTGTTGACACTTGAACTGTTTTGGCGACCCGTCCAGCATCGCGGGTCGCATGGTTGTAAAAAACTGTTTTGGAAATCCGTCCCCCATCGCGGATTGGATTTCCATGTAAGACATTTGGCCGAGCAGGCCTTTCTTAATGCACTATCGTTATTTCCTTTCTCATCTTGAATTTGAGACGATCTGTAATATAGTCCATCTGACATGGGTCTTATGATCTTTACGATGAGTATGTATTTGATTGTACATGTGTATGTGATCCAATACCTTATGACGTAGATAAGGTCGCAGGGTCCGTGGACCCAGGCGTCGTATCTTTATTCGTCGTAGGACTTATCAGATCCTCGCGTGTCGGCTCCTCTTAAGGCTTAGAAGGGGAAGCCTGTGATTTAAATGCGCACGTGTTAGAGTCATGACGTATGTCCGAAGGATAAGATTTTTAGCAATAGTGTTTGCGTTGTGTGGGTCGATCGTACCTTATTGTTGTCATAAGGTAAGCGGGGTACGTCGTTCCTGTGTGGTCCTTCGTGTTCCGATCGATCGTGTTTGTGTGTGTGTGAGCTCATGAATGTATGTATGTGGATCCACTTATTCTTCGCAGGCCTTTATTGATGTATCTACAATAACTTTGTAACAAGAAAACAAGAGGCAACAAATATATCCTTGAGTGATAATCGGTCGTGCGACGCGACTACCCTAGGACACTTGTGTCAGTATTTATTCATAGGGTGAGGTAAGTAATAAGATTAAGGAATGACGAGTTTGTTGTGCGATATGAATGCGTAAATAAGAGGGTTTTCAGAAATGATACAGCTTTAGATGAGTCGCGTTCCAACTTCGTGGGATAGGGTGCCCACTGATGTTCTCTAAGCGATATGCTCCTTGTCCTACGACTTCGGCTATCTTGTACGGTCCTTCCCATTGTGGAGCCAGCTTACCATCTCTGGGATCCTTGGTGTTCTGGAATGTCTTCCTTAGGACCCAATCTCCTTGCTTGAAAACTTTGATCTTGACGTTCTTGTTGTAGCTCCTGGCGACTTGTTGTTGGTATTTGAACATCCTAATCCGTGCTCTTTCTCTGAGTTCACCGACGGTATCTATATTGTGTGACAAAGCTTCGTCGTTGGTATCGAAATTTTGCAGTCCATATCTTGTGGTTGGAAGGAGGACTTCAGTAGGGATCACCGCCTCACATCCATACACGAGTGAAAAAGGCGATTGCCCCGTAGCATTCTTTGGCGTCGTGCGATCCTCCCATAGGACGTAGGGTAACTCTTCGGCCCATCATCCCTTATCTCTTTCTAGTCTCTTTTTCAGGTTATTGATGATGATTTTATTGCTGGATTCTGCTTGTCCATTAGCTTGAGGATATCTAGGTGTAGAAGTAACCAAGTTTATGTTCCATCGAGCACAGAATCCCTGGTCTTGCCCCCGATGAACTGGGAGCCATTGTCGCAGACAATCTCTGAAGGTATGTCGAATCTGCACAAAATGTTACGCTTAATGAAGGATATTACCTGTGCTTCTTTTATTTCCTGATAAGCTTCGGCTTCAATCCATTTAGAAAAATAATTTGTCACGGCTAAAAAGAAAACTCTCTGCCCCGGTGCTGGAGGGAGTTTACCGACAATGTCCATCCCCCACCTCATGAAGGGCCATGGAGCTATCGTAGGATGCAACAGCTCTGATGGTTGATGTGGGACATGTGCGTGCCATTGACATGCGTCGCACTTCTTGGCATGGTTTAGCGCATTCGTGTTCATGGTCGGCCAGAAGAACCCTTGACGTCGAGCTTTGCACGCTAGACTTCGTCCCCCTGTGTGGTTGCCACACTCACCATTGTGGATCGAGTGCAGTAGCTCTTGTGCTTCGGACGACGTTAGGCATTTTAATTTTGCCCCTGTGACAGAACGTTTAAAGAGTAAGCCATCGATTATGTCATAAGAAAGAGCATGTACCTTAAGCTTCTTGGCCGCCGCTTTGTCGGTTGGTAGGACACCTCGAACCATGTAATCCAGATATGGTTTGGTCCAATCTTCGGCAGCGTTTTCCATCCCTTCTTGACCGAGGTTTTCCTCATTAACTAATACCTCGAGGGACGTGTCTTTTGCTTTGGATATAGCAGGAGTCGTTACATGGATAATAGGAATGAAAGGGAACTCTTTGGGATCTAAAGCGGATCCCAAGTTTGCCAGTTCGTCTGCTTGCGTATTTTGTTCTCTGGGAACCTGGTGTATCTCAAACGTGTTGAATTTTTCTATTAACCCCCGAGCAACGATCACATAGGCTGCCATCCTATCATCCTTAGTGGCATATGATCCTTGGACCTGATTGACTATAAGCAATGAATCACATGTGACTTTGATGTCTTTTATGCTCATGTCAACCGCTAAATGTAAGCCAAATATGAGTGCTTCGTACTCGGCTTCGTTATTCGTCGCATACCACTCACATCTCACAGCTTGGGCTATATTGTCCCCTTGTGGTGATTTCAGTACGACACCTAGACTTGTGCCCCTGACGTTCGATGCTCCATCAATGTAAAGTTCCCACGTACCTTTTTGATCTGCGGCCGTCAATTCTGATGCTTCCTTTACTGCTTCTTCCTCTAAAGTAGGACTGAAATCAGCCACAAAGTTAGCTAAAGCTTGAGATTTTATTGCTGCCCGTGGTTCGTACTCTATCTCGTACCCACTCAGATGTATTGCCCACTTTGTTATGCGTCACGTGAATTCCGTCTTTCTCAACACGGCCTTCAATGGGTCATTGGTTCTTACGACGATTGTATGTGACTCAAAGTAGGGTCGCAACTTGTTGGATGCCATGACCAGAGCAAGTACAAGTTTCTCCAAGGACGAGTACCTTGTCTCAGCCGGCAACAGAGACCGACTGACGTAATAGACGGGCAACTGTTGACCGGCTTCTTCCCTTACCAAGACTGCACTTACGGATGACTCAGATACTGACAAATAGAGAGGCAATGCTTCTTCGGTCTTAGGTTTGGCCAGTAACAATGGGTTGGACAGATATGTCTTAAGATCCTGGAAAGCCATTTCATGCTTCCCGCCCCATTGGAAGGACTTACTTTTCTTTAATGCTTCGTAAAAATGTTTGCATTTATCGGACGACTTAGAAATAAATCTGTTGAGGGCTGCGACTCGTCCTGTCAATTTCTGGATGTCTTTGATGCACATGGGGGACCTCAAGTTCATGATCACCTTGATCTGCTTAGGACTGGCTTCGATGCCCCTTTGATTCACCAAGTACCCTAGGAATTTTTCTGACGACACACCAAAAGAACACTTAGTAGGATTTAGTTTCATATTGTATCTCTTAAGTACCTCGAACGCTTCTTGTCAATGTTCAATGTGGTGCTTCTTTTGTTTGGACTTCACCATCATGTCATCGATGTATACTTCCATGGTATCTCCGATTTGATCCTTGAACATCTCATTGACCAGGCGTTGATAGGTTGCCCCTGCGTTCTTAAGTCCGAAGGGCATAACTTTGTAACAGTAAGTACCCTGGCTGGTCACGAAGGAAGTTTTCTCTTGATCGTCCGTGTCCATTTGGATTTGATGATACCCGCTGAAGGCGTCCATAAAAGTGAGCATCTCATGCCCCGCCGTCGCATCAATCATAGCGTCGATATGGGGGAGCGGAAATGAGTCCTTCGGACAAGCCTTGTTGAGATCCTTGAAGTCAACGCAGACTCGCCACTTGCCATTCTTCTTCTCCACGACCACCACGTTTGCCAACCAGTCGGGGTATTTGACCTCCCTGATTTTGCCTATCTCGAGGAGCTTTGTCACCTCCTCGTCAATCACTTTGTTGCGCTCGGCTGCAAATTTCCTACGTTTCTGTTTGACAGGAGGAAAACTAGGATTGACATTAAGCTTGTGAGTCATTATATTAGGTGGTATACTGATGAGGCTAAAGTCGTAGTGCCAAATCAAAGAAAACCCTAAACACTAACTAGAGTATAGCAAGTAAGTAGAGGTCGAACCCAAGGGAATCAAAACACCAAATCAATGCAGTCAAGTGAAATATCAACTAGTAACAAGTAACCAAAGGGGGGGGATTTGATTGCAAGAACACACAAGTAACCAGTAACAAGCAAAGGAAGTTTGGGTGAGAATATGATGAGAAGGAGTTTCACCTAGCAAGTATCCACACAACAGTCAATCAAGTTGATCATAGATTTATCTCAAGGTCTATTCAATCCTAGGGAATGTTCCTATTCCAATCTTTAATATATCAGCAGGCCAACCGGTCCTGATAATACTTACTATTCAGCAATCAGGGAAACCTCTCAAGATTAGATGAAATAGCAGCAAAGGGCACAGGAATTATAAGGATGCATGCAAATAGCAGTAAAGTTCAAAAAGGTACGTGGGAACTTTACATTGATCTGCGGCCGTCAATTTTTATAATTCCTGTGCCTTAGATGAAATAGCAGCAAATAGCAGTAAAGTTCCCACGTACCTTTTTGATATGCGTCCCGTGAATTCCGTCTTTCTCAACACGACTTTCAATGGGTGATTGGTTCTTACGACGATTGTATGTGACTCAAAGTAAGGTCGCAACTTGTTGGATGCCATGACCAGAGCAAGTACAAGTTTCTCCAAGGATGAATACCTTGTCTCGGCCGGCAACAGAGACCGACTGACATAATAGACAGGCAACTGCTTACCATCTTCTTCTCTTACCAAGACTGCACTTACCGATGACTCAGATACTGACAAATAGAGAGGCAATGCTTCTTCGGTCTTAGGTTTGGCCAGTAACAAGGGGTTGGACAGATATGTCTTAAGATCTTGGAAATCCATCTCATGCTCCCCGCCCCACTGGAAGGACTTACTTTTCTTTAATGCGTCGTAAAAATGTTTGCATTTATCGGACGACTTGGAAATAAATCTGTTGAGGGCTGCGACTCGTCCTCTCAATTTCTGGACGTCTTTGATGCACCTGGGGGACCTCAAGTTCATGATCGCCCTGATCTGTTCAGGATTGGCTTCGATGCCTCTTTGATTTCCCAGATATCCTAGAAATTTTCCTGACGACACACCAAAAGAACACTTAGTAGGATTTAGTTCATATTGTATCTCTTAAGTACCTCGAACGCTTCTTGTAAATGTTCAATGTGATCCTTCTTCTGCCTGGATTTCACCAGCATATCATCGATGTATACTTCCATGGTATCCCCAATCTGATCCTTGAACATCTTATTGACCAGGCGTTGATAGGTTGCCCCTGCATTCTTAAGTCCGAAGGGCATGACTTTATAACAGTAAGTGCTCTGGCTGGTCACGAAGGCAGTCTTCTCTTGATCGTCCGGATCCATCTGGATTTGATGATACCCGCTAAAGGCTTCCATAAAGGTGAGCATCTCATGTCCTGTCGTTGCATCGATCATAGCGTCGATATGGGGGAGCGGAAATGAATCCTTCGGACAACTCTTGTTGAGATCCTTGAAGTCAACGCAAACTCGCCATTTACCATTCTTCTTCTCTACGACCACTACGTTCGCCAACCAGTCAGGGTATTTGACCTCCCTGATCTTGCCTGTTTCGAGGAGCTTTGTCACTTCCTCGTCGATCACTTTGTTGCACTCGTCGGCAAATTTCCTGCGTTTCTGTTTGACAGGAGGAAAACTAGGATCGACATTAAGCTTGTGAGTCATTATATTAGGTGGTATTCCCACCATATCCTCGTGGGACCATGCAAAGCAATCTGAATTTAATCTTAAAAATTGTAATAAAGACGCTCGTGTCTCGTCATCTAGGTCAGACCCGATACGGACGGTCCATTTGGGCGAAGAGGGATCGAGTGCGATTTCGTCCAGCTTTTCTGTTTGAGGCTCAACGTATCGCCTCGGTCTCTCTTCGTCCTTTAATTGCTACGCGGATCTGTCCTCGACTGCTTGTTTCATGGACACCATATAACATTCCTTTGCAAGCTTTTGTTCCCCCTTAATTTCCTGAATCCCCCATTTGGTAGGGAATTTTATTGTTTGATGATAGGTCGAGGCGACCGCCTTCATCGCGTGGATCCAAGGCCTCCCAATAATACAATTATAAGGCGACTTGCAATCCACGACGTTGAATCTTACTTGGAGGTTTATCCCCCCGCGTAGACGGCAAGGACGATATCCCCGACCGTATACTTCACCTCACCACTGAAACCGACCAGGGGAATACGATTGAGACTGACATCGTCTTCCCCTAGTCCCATTTGTTTCAATGTGGAAAGGTTCATCAAATTACTAGAACTACCTGTGTCGATAAGGATTCTACGTATTAGACAGTTACCGATGGATAATGATATAACTAGACCGTCATGATGCTCGACCTCGCACGCGTCAGCATCCTTGAAGGTAATCGAGGGTAAGTTGCTCACCCTCTTTCCCTTTGATTCCGACGGTGGAGGTGCGTCAAGGACACTACTCTTAGCCTGTCTTTTCGTCGCTGAGTACGAAATTCCACACAGTTCCGACCCACCTGAAATGCAATTAATAATCATGGTCGTAACTGGCGATGGAGCACGGTTGTCTGGGCCCTTGTCAGGTCGATCAAGCGTCGCCTTAGCTCGTTCGGATATGACATCCTTAAGGAAGCCCTGAGCCAGCAATCTGGCAACCTCCTTCCGAAGAGCTACACACTCATCTGTATAATGGACATGGTCCGCATGAAAGTCACACCACCTGCTCATGTCCTTCTTAGACTCCCGCTTGTCGCTCTTTCGTGGCCATCTGACATCCTTCCCGAACCGGTCGAAGGTCTTAACCAAACTGCAACAGAGACACTAAAATTGTAAGATTGAACCTTCGGTGGGAGGGACGGATAGTCTTTCCATTCACTCCCACGTTCTTTGCTCGATCCTGCCCTGTCTTTGTCTCGCCTATCTCGAGGATAAGGCCGACTCCGGTGATCCCGTCGGTTGTCATCTCGAGGTCTGCGATCGACTCGATCAGGACTCCCATAGGGTGCTTCGTCCTCTTCCAGCCGAACCTGTGCCATAGCTTTAGCCTGCACGTCCTCGAACGTCTGACATGGGTATTTGGTCAGCTCCCGATAGAGCTCACTTCCCTTAGCCAAGCCCCGACGGAACGCTTGGATTGAGGTCTGAGGGTCACAATGTGGGATTGATACCTTCACTTTTTTGTACCTGTTCAAGTAATCACGTAATGACTCATTAGCTTTTTGGATAACATAGTATAGATCACTAGATTGCTTCTCCAATTTGCGACTACTAGCAAATTGATTCTTAAATGAGTCAACTAATTTAGCGAAAGATGTGATGGATCCTCGCGGCAAGTGCATGATCCATGTGAGGGTGGGCTCGGACAACGACTTCCCAAAAATCTTGCACATAACTGCCTCTCGACTCCCACGGGGGACCGAGATAGCCATAAGCTTGTGCTTGTAAAGGGCGACGTGGTCATCCGGGTCGCTTGTACCATCGTAGCTAGTCATGTGTTGGCAAGTGGATTTTTTTCGGGATCTCCGCCCGTGCGATTTCCTCACCGAATGGCGAATCTTCAAATCCGTCCGGAGCCTCCTTCTCGATGGGACGAGGTACCCCCGGAATCCTAGCGATTCGTTCATCCAAGGCTCTGAGACGCTCGTTAAGAGCTTGATTTATGAGCATCTGGATGTTGTTAAGTGGTTGAACCTGTGTTTCAATCGCTCGGTCTATGGTAGGACCTACGGGAGCAGCAAAAGTAACCGTGTTAGCAGAAACCGGAATTTCAACATTAAGTTCAGGGTTACCGATGGACGTCCTACGATCGGTCGCAGGTGTCATGTCCACATCCTCCATGTTGAGTCGGGTTCGGATATCAGCGATGTTGCTAGTCCTCGCTGTCCTAGCCATGTTGAATCCCGAAGACTGTACCTGCGCTCTAAGAGACAAATTTTCATTCATTAGTTGATTATTAGACGCAGATATTGCTTCATAACGTTGACGTTGATCATGCATCTCCTTGCGGAGAGACTCCATGGACTGATGCATCAGCCGCATCTCTTCCCGGGTTGACTGGGAAGCATTCTCGGAAACAACGTTATCAGTGGACTTTGTCACCGGATCTTCCTCGGTTTGGCCAGGTGTCTCCACGACCGGGGTGCCCTCAGGATTGGGAACCAGAGGAACCAAACCTTGAGCAGGAACTTCGGGGATCTCATTCACCATCTTGGTTGATTGCCGAATGACCTAGTTAACACCTGAAATCGATTTATTGCCCCCACGGTGGGCGCCAAATTGTTTTGGGCAAATAATCTCAATGGACCAAATTGTCTTTAGATGAGGTAAAACAATAGAGACAAGTCTAAATAATATGACGTCCTAAACAATCAAACCAAGCAAATTGAATGAGAAAAGGATGGAACAAAATTATCTACAGATCCGACGGTCGTAAGTATCAGATCGCAAGATGAACACAACCGATGAACACAAACGAATATGAATTCTTGAGATTGCTAGACGGATTACAGAGTTACAAGAGTTTTCTTAGAGTTCTGGGAGCGTGTCTTTACAGATGATGGCTTTATCCTATTTATATCCCTAGAATTCTTCAATCACGCCGTTAAACTGCTATTAATGAGATCCCGGAAATCTCTCCTTTCTTCCGCCCGTTACGTCATTCATGGCGCGTGGACCAGATCGTGGGATCTTCAACGGCAGCTTCCTTCCTCCTTACTTCTGGCGTGCGACTTGGGCTGCTCCAAATGTTTAAATCTTATGGGCTGAAATTAGGCCCAACAATATGTACATGGCAATTCATAAGTAGATGGCACGGGCAATTCATATGTAGATGTCACAGGCACTTGATAAGTAGATGGCACGGACAATTCATATGTAGATGGTTGATGATAATCACCAAAGTCAATCCCTAAATCAAATGACGGTGGCGAAACAGGCACCGTATTCCGCAAGGGGTAGGTATAGTCATTCAACTGGATTGCATTCAATCTAGTGAACAAAGAAAAATTCACCTATACACAATAAAGAGTTAATACTCTGTAATTTGCAAATTAGAGAGGCCATTCTCGCGTTACGCGAGGTGCTCTCTTTCGCAGAACGCGGGAAATTGCTAAGGTGCAAACACAGTGAAACGGGGTCATTTAACATAAACATGAACAAATGTAAATTTTCTACATTAAAAACCCTAAACAAAATAAGGTTGAAGAACAAAAGTTTTGGACATTATATGCAAAATTCATCTCTTCAACACTTACTACTACATTTAACATGAAATACAACATAATAACTTCATTTTATCTCTTAATGGTGCAAAACAAATTAAAATTCAAAAATTAAGTAAGAACATTACCTCATTTGCATGGTAACTTGATGAACCACCATCTACATTCCTTCCTTTGTTGAGATCCTCTTCATCTTCCATTGTTTTTGGTGTTTTTAGGGTGTTTTGAAGTTTGAAGGTTTTGAAAATGGGTTTTAATGGAGGGTGAAAGATGTGAAAGATGATAAAAAGAGGTGTTAGGGTAGGGTTAATAGGTGTTACGGTTTACTTAAAATAAGGGGTAATTATTATAGTTAGGTGGGGACAAGACATCTATTAATGGTGCACAACAACGCCTATCTGACCGGAACCACTCGCGTTCTGCAAGGTCACATACCCTCGCGGAACGCGAGATTAGCAGTTAAAAAATTATGTTAATTTTTGCTAATCTCGCGTTCTGCAAGGGTACGTGACCTCGCAGAACGCGAGTGGTCGGACGGTGTTTGGTAAAGTGATCGGGTTGTCTATAGCATCTAGGAATGAACAATGATCAAGAAAGGAGAGGGAATGAAGGAGGCAAGAATGGGGGAGGAAATTCCAGGGCCCTCATATTGGTCTTCAGTCAGGTCAGTTCACTCAATTGGTAAAAGAGTTGCATCTCTATTCAAATTCTATACTGTATCTTTTTTTTTGGTGAAAATTCTACTGTATCTTGATTGGTCTGTGATGTCTGCATTCTACATGCTTATATAGTTTAGTGACAGTTCAGTTGGCTATATGTCAAACAACATGAGCTTGACAGTCTAGAACATCATAGAATCTATGGTACTTGCAAGCTGCAATATGCTTTTTGCTTTAAAGAATTTAGGCTGATATCTGCAAACCATGGAAGATACACAAAACTGGATATAACTGTAGGATTGCCATGGATCTTATCATGTATTTTTTTTAAATAAACGGTCAGCTGACTTCAACTTTAAAAGAAGTTTTTAAATCGCTTTGGCCTCATTTTAAGAAACTGACACTGCAATCAGTGCATGTTGTTCGCTAAATGCTACTCCATCCGTCCCATAATGTTCTTCCCATTTTTTCATGACACATTTGTCGAGGTACGTTTTATATCCTTAATATCTCTAGTTTTATGTTAATACGAATTATTAAAATTTGATATTATTAAAGTACGCATTAATACGAATCAAACAAGACCCCGCATGACTATATTTTTTTTTATATATCAAGACAAAACGAGAAGATTCTCTTGAACCGTGAATAGTGTACACTATTCGAAATGAGAAGAACAAACTGGGACGGAGGGAGTATAATCATAAAACTCATTGTTTTCTCAATGCATTTTTCTAGGTCTCTCTTTGGGATGGCATCATTCCTTCTCGTGAGCATGCAAAGTTTTCGATCCGAAGTACAAACAAGTATCGGTTCATTGATCAAGTAAACATCTTCAAACTTAACACTTTTTGGTACTCTACTGATCAACTAAAGCCCTGTTTAGCTGAATCTGTTAGAAATCATCTTGAACTTTTTGACAAGTCATTATTTGCATCTCTTTCATGATCCAGGGCACGAATCTTCGAGGGAAGGACTTTAACTTGACAATGCATTGGCATGTGATGCCCAAGACCGGAAAAATGCTTGCTGACAAGCTCGTCATGCCGGGCTACCGTTTACCACATGAATACAGATAGGCCTTAAAAATTCAAGTGTTATCTATTATAATGCATGTTTTAGCTCAGATGTATGTGATAGGAGAAGAGATACGGGACAACCTTCTCATTCCTCAAAGTTCAAAAGATGTATGTGCTCAAGTGTTATCTATTATAATGCATGTTTTAGTTTTCTTATATCGGATATTCTATAATTTGAGTTGCTTTTTTCCCTTCCGATTTTGCTCAGTAAAGCCCTTGGCTAAAATGAATTAATCATATAATTAGGCAATGGGATGATAAAACTGCACAAATAGAAACCATACGAGGGTTTGCTTCCACAAACATGTTAGAAGGGTTTAATTTTGCAAAGCATACACTTTTTAGTTTTACGGGTTATTACGTAATCAATCATCTAAGAGTTTTTTTTCTATGGTTATAATATGATCGGTTCTATTCCAGAATGATTTGTTTGTCTGTTGTAAATGCAAGTGTTATCTTTACTTAAGCATCAATATCATTTAAAAACAGCTTGTATCTTTGACAATTTTATTTCCCACATTTGGGCACATGCCACCTCACTCAGCTCAACCTACTGAACCAAATATGCATCAGGTATGATCCTTGAATTTGATTTAATTTGGGAATTTTTTTCTAAAATGAGCTTTTTTCAGAAAAAATTCCCGACGTAGGCTCTTTTCAAAAGAAATTCTCAATATAGGCACTTATGCCAGCTTCGGATTTTTTTTATGTGTGAGAGACGCGGGTAGAACCAGCGTCTCTCGTCCGAAGCTGGTAATTTTTTTTTTGAATTTTTTATGTATAAGAGACGCTGGCTCGCCCAGCGTCTCTTATACATGTTACTTTTTTAATTTATTTTCCAAATTTTTTATTGTTTTAATTTGTTTTTTTTAAGGTTGCGTATTATATGAGACGTTGGTCGAACCAGCGTCTCATATAAATGATCTTTTTTTTTTATTACAGATTTTTATTTTTTAATTCCCTGTGTAAGAGACGCTGGTCGAACCAGCGTCTCTTACACGTAAAATGCTTTAAAAAAAAAATTTATTTGTAACCAGCGCCTTATACAAGGCATTTGTTAATTTTTTTTTTTTCAAAGTTTATATATATATATTATTATATATGACTTACTCGTGTTTGGATGGCTCGTATGGGCTCGTTTGAAATCGGAATCGATCACGACCGATTTCATTGGGTCCGTATTGATCCCAGCTTTCACCAGATATGTCTCTCGCTCGATTCTGATTTCGAACGACCCCATACGAGCCACCCGAACACGCGTAAGTCTCGTGCGTACCTTCTACTGTAAATGGATATTTACAAATTCGTTCCTCCATATCAGGCGATGAGAGACATATCTGGTGAAAGCTAGGATCAATACAGACCCAACGAAACTGGTCGTGGTCAATTCTGATTCCGAACAAGCCCATACGAGCCATCCGAACAAGCGTAAATCTCGTGCATACCTTCTTTCACCAGTTCGGAATCGGAATTGATCACGACCAGTTTCGTTGGGTCCGTATTGATCACAGCTTTAACCAGATATGTCTCTCATCGCCTGATATGGAGGAACAAATTTGTAAATATCCATTTACAGTAGAAGGTACGCACGAGACTTACGCGTGTTCGGGTGGCTCGTATGGGGTCGTTCGAAATCATAATCTAGCGAGAGACATATCTGGTGAAAGCTGGGATCAATACGGACCCAACGAAATCGGTCGTGATAGATTCCGATTTCAAACGAGCCCATACGAGCCATCCAAACACGAGTAAGTCATATATAATAATATATATATATAAACTTTGAAAAAAAAAAAAATTAACAAATGCCTTGTATAACAAATAATTTTTTTTTTTAAAACATTTTACGTTACACAGGGGAATTAAAAAATAAAAATCTGTATAAGAGACGCTGGTTCGACCAGCGTCTCTTATACATGTTCAAATAAAAAAAAAGACCATTTATATGAGACGCTGGTTCGACCAGCGTCTCATATAATTTTTTATTTTTATGTTTTAACGTATAAGGCTCTTATACATAAAAAATTCAAAAAAAAATTACCAGCTTCGGACGAGAGACGCTGGTTCTCACACATAAAAAAAATCTGAAGCTGGCATAAGTGCCTATATTGGGAATTTCTTTTGAAAAGAGCCTACGTCGGGAATTTTTTCTTAAAAAAAGCTCATTTCAGAAAAAAATTCTAACTTATCTAGTAGAATGATAGGATTTTGGTGGGATAATTTTTGGGCTGGTAAACCACCTGATTATAATAAAGGATCTTAGATTTCATGTCATCAGAGAGCCTATTAAATGATGCAAAATGAAGAGTAATACTTGACAAAAATATCTTGATTAGTTCGTTTCTGGTTGTGCATTAATATATTTTTCAACTTGTCTGCAGGTTTTCCATGGCCAAGCAACTACAGGTACCCCAGGTTCTGTACAAAATCCACCTTTACTTCGTCCAAAAGTTCGTGCTAGAAGAGGACAAGCAACAGATCCCCACAGCATTGCCGAAAAGGTAATTTTACTTACACTACTACCAAGTTGATATTGGTGTTAGCCGACACTTATTTTTCTTCGAAGATATTTGTATTATAAAGAAGATCGGACAGTAACGTGTTCCATACTTCTATTTCTATGTGTCTTGATTCACCCAAAATGATATATAACCAATCCAGTTGTATTCTGCCTAATAGTATGGCTTTCATTTATGGTGTTACATGTTTGTTTTTGTATCTTCTTTAACAAGATTAGAATGAAGGTTTTCCTTGTAGCAAACTAGAAAAAGGAAAAAAAGATCAGAATGAAGAGTGGTAAAATAAGACCATAATTTTTTTCATAATGCTAACATTTTCCGTGCAGTCGCGCAGGGAAAGAATAACAGAAAGAGTGAAGGCACTGCAAGAGCTTGTTCCTAGCTGTAACAAAGTAAGTATTCATTTGGTACCATAGAACACATTTGTTCACTTAGCTGTTGGTCCCAATATTTAAATATATGACATAAGTTGCAATGAAGAAATACATTGTAAGGTGAACTTGATATAATTTAAAGTGGAAACATTTGCCTCTAAAATTTAAAACCTTGTAATTGGTTTCATCTAAGCAGTTGAAAGACGTTCCAGTCCAGCCAGACCTTTACACTGAGAATGAGCTGACTGAGGATGCAACAGCCGAAGGTCAGGAAGCCCCAGTCTCATATTACATTTTCCATTAATTATATAAAGACCATTGTATTATTACAAGATGTTCATAGATCACATAAGTTGCATGTGCATCATTAGCATTTTGCCGTATACTTTATTATATATGATGGATATTGTAAATATTGTTTCATTAATTACATATGAATGAATGATTGTTGGATGTTCATTGAATTTTTTTCGTTATAAATAAATATGATAAAATACAGGATTATCGAGCATATTGTGTATAATAGCGACCAATAGTAGAGCATACAATATTACTACGATTATAGCAAATTAAAAGAAATGAAAGTTTAATACGGTTCTAACAATTTTATTACACACAAATTTACTACGGTTATAACAATAATACTACATACACATTCACTATGGTTATAACAATAATACTACATACACATTCACTACGGTTGTAACAACATTACTACATACATATTTACTACGGTTGCTACATTTACTACGGTTTTTAATGGGGCTAAAAAAGTGCATTTTTACTACGGTTCCGCAAAACCATAGTAAATATGAGAACCGTAGTAAAAAGATAACCGTAGTAAACAGAAAGACTACAACCATTTTTGCTACGGTTCTGAGCCGTAGTAAAACATGCATTTGAACCGTAGTAAAACTGACATTTTGTGATAGTGAGATTTCCCATGAGGAAATCATTTTGTCTGCAATAGAGGAAGCCTCTTAGATATCATAAACTCTACATCTCCATCTCCTTCACACAACACATGCTCAAGCTGCCTGAATAAGATCCCGCACCGATCACCGCTTCCCCATCTTCGGCGAAGGTCGGTTAGATTCTCATGGCGGTGCGAGTTAAGTCAAGACGGACCTCGTCGCATCTACCTTGATCCCGCTTTCGACCTTCCTCCTTCCCGATCCGATCGAGACAAGCCGGGGCTGCAGGATCAATGTCGACCACCGATTGCTACATCTCAGCTTGTGAGTTCATCTTGATTATCCGTGGGGGCTCAACCTGCGCCTACACCTTACTACCCATGTCGATCACGGACCGAGCTTCGTCTTAGCTCGCGTCCTCATTTCGGTCTTCCTCATGGACTCGCAACCTTCGCATGTACATGGCGACTATCGTCGACTTCCGACTATGCTTCGTCTTAGCTCGCGTCCTCATTTCAGTCTTCCTCATGGGCTCGCGACCTTCGCATGCACACAACGACTATTGTCGACCTCCGACTGTGCTTCGCCTTGGCTCGCGTCCACATCTCGGTCTTCCTTGCGACGCTACCTAATGGCATTACCCGACCCTTCGCGACCCAGACTTAATGCTCGTGAGTTTGAAGGATCTATTCACTCTTCATTATATAATTAGACCATTCAGCCATGGAGAGATTACCAGTTCACGTGAGTTTAAGTATATGGTTGCAACAGTAGGGAAAGGATGTTACGTGCCTGTATGTCGCTGAGCATATAGTGGCGTATATTGATGTTCGCGAGGTGGAAGCATATCATTTTGAGCATATTGTTCCTCACGAGGGTCATGCGGAGCAAGGTGTTAAGTATGTCCCATATGTTTCGCGAGCTTGAGTGTATAATTGAATTAATGTCTAGACTCTCGCGAGCTTGAGTGTATAATTGAATTAATGTCTAGACTCTCGCGACTCTTTATACTTACTCATTCAACTAATATATCGTTTATATGATTACTGACTTGAGTGTCGGAGTGCTTTTCTCGGGGGTCCCACTTCCGGATTTGGCTTTTGCAGGAACTTGGAGACATTTCCTTTGAAAACAAGAGAGCTTTAGAGACTTGCGAGACTGATAGCAAGAGAGTCTTGAGAGCTTGTGGAAAGAAGAAAGGATAAAGATTCGAGAATCAGGAGTGTTGCCGGTTACCCTTCCGTTGGAACGAGATTGCTCTCTCTTGTGTACCAGCATTTTTATGGAGTCTCAGCTTTCAGCTTTCTTTCTTTAATTATTTCCTATTCTTCGATTCTTTTTGTTCTCTCTGTTTCTCGATCTGCTAATGTGGTCCGAGTAATTTTTTTATGAAACTGATCTGCCATGGCGTTCTTTGAGATCCAAGTCTGTGATTTGGTTGAGTTTGTTATTGTTTAACTGATAAACTCGTCAATCTGTCGTTCTTCTGTCGCTCCTCTCGATTGTCGTTTTGATCTCCACCGACTACCTTTACTATCGGAATAAACGGGAAATTAATACCTAAATTCAAATAAAAGAGGGGTTGTCGGAGGTTCTGAAATCTATGGGTACGCTCCTTCCTATCTCTTTCATATTGTCAATGGATTGATCTTGTATGTAGTTTGTTCATCTTTTTCGTTTATGTAAATTATGTAAAGTTTCTACTGTTGATTTCTTTCTTATTTTTATATTGTTCGATCTAGGCTTCAGCCACAATTTCCAACTTCTTCTTCGATCAAGGCTCCCATGTTGACTCTTGCAGCGAGACGAGTCAATCCCGGGGTTGACTTACCAGATCTCTCTTTCCTCTCTTCTCTCGGTCGGCCGTAGTAGAACTACTAGGTAAAAGTTCATGTTAATACCTATGAATTGATTTAGGCCGAATTCTTATAACTTCTTGTTTGATTTGATTTTTGAGGGATTGTCTTTAGAGTTTCTTTGAATTGTTTGATCACTCTTACTCTCAGAATAAGGCATATCTGGAGTCTATTAACTTCAACAAAGTTATTAATTTTTTAATGAATTTTTTAATTTCTACTTCTTCGTATAGTTTTAAATTTGCAAAATGTTTGCATAAAATTGCACATGAAGGAAAATCAAAGCATAAAATTCATCTTAATGGTGATTCATGTCCCAATTTCCTTAGCTGCGGTTATGCTAAATGCTATCAGGCACTTCCTTTGCCTATGAGGAGCAATCCATAATTTTTTGTTATCTTACTGCCTTGCCATAGATTTAGAGATTTTTACCCCAAAAATATCATATATGTTGTACTTATGTGTTGATTGTTTTTTTTATTATCTCTATCTAATACAAGTTACTTTGACATTGCAACTTCCAAAGATTAATTGTGCAGTTCTTAACAATTATTTATAGCTGATTTAAAACCCTACTCTCAATGGTGAAAATTGTTTATATATTGTGTACTTAGCTGTTTTTTTTATTTGCATATAGTAGCTCCCTTATTAAAAAAAATCGTGAGACTTTGTTAAGATGCAGAACATAATCTTATATTATGATATTAGGCTTATTTTGTTGCACGGATTTAGTATCTACATGTTTGCATTCTTCAAACACATTAATAGTGTAAATTATGCTAAAAAGTGTGTGTTTGTTAGGATTTTCACCGTCTTGATCAAATTCATTAATACTAAAATTAACAAAATTTTACGTAAGTTTAAACACATCTTTAGGATAGAAAGATGAGAATGAAGACTATGAATAATTTTGTTAAACTTCACACTTCACAGTTGCCTTTATATTTCTTAATGGATCTTATATCTTCAACCCTTCCCTTAACGTAGTTATACTATCACAACAAATTAAGTCAATTGTTTATTGTTTACATCACAATGTGTTTACAGAGGTGAGCTCGGCTGAAGTAGCTCATGACAAGATTAGGAGACATTGCTCGAAGGGCAAGTATTGTGAACTGTTCAGAAAGAAAATAGATTGGAAATGCAAGAACGAAAGTGTTTGTAAAGAAAAGTGTAGTTCATGTGGTGGTGTTTTTACTTGCACTGATCATCATATATACTGCCTTTTCCAAACTCAAACCTAAGTCAACATCTTTTTTATCAACAAGTTGTATCTAACCACTAAAATCTTTGAAGGCTCTGGTTCACATTACAAGCTTTTCAACAACAACACTAAAGTATTTGAAGGGTTTGGTTGAAAATACAAGTTATATAGTTCTAAAAGTAAAGTATAAGTAATCGTCGAGTGTAAAGGAATTTCAAAAAAACATAATGAGAACAATCTATTTAAACTCAAGGGGATAAGCTTTTGAAGATGAGATTTCATTCAATGATGTTTGTTGACTTTGCAATAGTTTGTTTCATATGGAGATAGATCAATTTTCTTGTTGATGTGATGGACTTGGGATTTAACTTGGTGTTGATTGAACGTTTTATTGAAGTACCCTTTTCTGGTGTTTTAGGTTTATTAGGGTTATTATGTTTTGAAAGCGTAAAGCGCGATTTCTTCTGTATTTTCATAATGTAGTTTTTTTATTAGCCTTATTTAGTATGAATATTTATTGTCATTTTATCCGTTGGCTTCCAACATATTTATTTGGGGTTTTTGCACGAAACCACCCGCTATTTGTCGAAATTTACAAGTAACCACCCGCTATTAATCTATTTATTCTAAACCACCCAAAATGTTTAAGTTTCTTACAATCAACCACCCCTTAACAGATTCCGTCATCATTTCCGTTAGAAAAGTGAAATGACGATTTTACCCTTATACTTTTAAAACAGAAGCAAGTAAATAGAAGGGTAAAATGGTAAAATCAATTATTCCTTCTTCCTCTCCTCTCTATTCTATTTGCCCAAGATTTAAACCATAGCAGGAGCCCGAATTAGAGTGACGCGTTTCGCCTGTCGTATATGAGCAGAGTAACAACTGTGATTTGTGTCTGTGGATGAGTAGTATAGTAGCGGTACATGCAAGTCAAATTAATTGTGTTTGCTACCAATTGTTCAAACATTAAAATGGTACAACTAAAACGAATTTGACAAAATCAAGGGAATAACGACACACAGCGCCACTTGACCATCAATCGGATTATTATATGGAATAGTTGTGTAGAATTTGCATGCTTAAGCAGGTGTGAAAGAATTGTGTCATTTAATCAAATGTGCAATTACTAATTATGAAGTAGGACTATTTATGGAGATTAATAATCCAGATATTTTAGGAGTCGCATGCTATTGCTAGTGGCCAATACGACTTATGGGATTAATCAAGTCAAACCCATGGTTAGAATAACTGGGTCCTATAAGGTCACACACTTAGAGTTTATGGACTGGATCAAGTGAATCTACAGGCCCAGTAAGCTTGTAAGATTTTGGCTATATGAAATAATTAACGAAGTGAATTATTTTTCAAGTATAAGATAATAGTTATTTATTACTTGGAAATAAAGGCTAAGATATACTATAAAGATATATTTACTTTCCTATTATTATTATTATAAGATAGTGATAATGTTAGGGTTATACAGACAACCTAATATATATTATGAAGGTGATTAGGAGATCACATGTGTATATATATATATATATATATATATATGATTAGGGTATGCCGTATAACCAAGAGGTATTTTTGAGTGCTCAGCCGCAATTCACAAAATCGAAACTAAAAGAGTGCTCGGTCAAGAGAGAGCAAAAGTTGCTTGTTCGTTCGTTATTGTGTTATTGTCCCTCGTTCCAACGTTGTATATTTGAGTTCCTCGGTCTAGCAGAAGAGACTTAAAGGTGATCCAGTTTATTGTTCGTGTGGACTAATTAGAGGAGTCACAATTGGGACTCTAATCTCTCCATTTCAGCGAGATTCAAACACGCATCAAAAGGTATTTATTCTTTCCTATATTCTATCTATTTAATTTATGCATGAGATCCTTGGTTAGATGTTAGGAAAACATTTCTTCAAATTCCGCTTTAAGCATCTAAAAATCCCTACACTGGTATCAGTTGCCTCTTGCATAAATTGATTAGATCAAATTTAAAGGTTTAAATTTTGATGCATGTTCATGTTTTATGTTGATTCAATTATGTAGAAATTGTTTGTATGAATTAATTTGCATGACTGAAACGAAAATATGATTTTTCTAGCCATAGAATTCATGAATTACATGTAGGGTAAGTTGCTGATTTTTTGAAAATTATGCATGATTTTGCCTTAAAGTTGATTCTTTTGATTCGTTTATGCAATCTGTTGTATATGTTTGAACATACATGTTAAAATATGATTTTTTATGTTTAAACTATGAATCAAGAAGTCTGAATTTTATGAAAATCTATTACCATAAATTTTCCTATCAAGAGTTGTCAGCCCGATAGCCATTCTGATGGCGATGCAGGCTGGACTTGCGCGGCAGCAGCACTACCCCGGTGGTTGTGCTGTGGTGGCCGTCGGTGGCCTACTAACGATCCCAAGGATATTATTTACCAAGATAAGATACGATATGTGATATTCTATCTTAATAAATTAGATTTATTTTAATCAATAAGATATTTGATATTTTATTTGGTAAATAAAGATTTAGTTAAATGTTACAAGATATTTTGATATCTTATTTGGTAAATTTTGAGTTACCATATTAAATGTTATCTTTGACTATTAGATTCATCATTTTTAGCAAATTAATGATTAATATATGATATTAATTCCATGCACAATTTAATTGAATTAATACAATTAGAAATTAGTTTCTATATTAAATAATTAATTTGATTAATTGTTTATGCTTTTTAAATTTGGATTAATAGCATATTTTATTTAAATGAAATTGTATATGTTATTTTTGCATGCGAGTTTAATATTTTGATATTATTGCATGCGGTGACTAGTATGGCCCACATTAGGATAGATAAATATGATATGCGTATCGTTATGTTTTTCTTGTACATGATCTGCGTATCGTTATGTATTTTTGTAATGTAAATTTTTGCAAGAAATTTTATTTCAATTATATGTAAAACAAGAAGAAGGAGATCCTAATGAGCCTAAGGATGGAGATCCAAGAAGAGGTGACTCAAGGATGGAGATCCATGACAGATGAGTTTAACATAAGATGTGACCACCATTCAAGAATTATAAAGGGTTATAATTAGTAAAGAGTTTACTTACCTTGATTACATGAGATTTGGGGAAGTGTCTAAGTACGCTCAAGTTTCATTTAAGATAGGATCTTGGAATCATTTTACTCAAGAAGGGACAATTTTAATTGAGTAGAATGCGCAATATTTTAATTTTTATATCTTGTCTAAATTCTAAGTTATTGCATGTCAAGAATAATTTATCTGCATATTTTATTATGTTTCTGTACTTACTACGTCTTCATAACACCTCAAAATCATTCTCTCCACTCAATTGTTGAGAAACATAAGTTGAACACAAATTTATTTGATTGGGAAATAAAATGAGAATTGTTCTCAAAACTGAGGGTCAACAGGATCAAGAGAGGATTTACGTTATTGAAATCTTAACAACCAAGTCTCATTCTTCGGTATTAGATACCGGATGTGGTTCTCACATTATATCGAATGTGCAAGAAATAGGAGACAATTGCAAAAGGGTGAAATAGATCTTCGCGGTGGAAATGGAGCAAGAGTTGTTGCACTTGCCATTGGAGATTATTATGCTCAAGCCCATATGTGTAATACTGGAGTATACATATTGGATCTCAAAGCTGAAGTTTATAACGTTAATACAAAAAGGCAAACGCCGAATGACATAAGTGAAACCAATTTATGGCATTGTTGCTTAGGCCACATTAGCATTAAACGCATGAAGGAACTCCATTTAGTTGGTAGCCTAAAATCATTTGATTTAGAATCATTTGAAACATGTGTATCATGTTTAATGGGTAATATGACAAGGTCACCTTTCAAAGGTACAAGTGAAAGGACTAAAGAGCTTTAAGCTCTCATACATACTGATGTGTGTGGACCTATGAGCACAGAAGCCAAGACATTGTTAGACATGGTCCGCTCAATGATGAATTTTGTTAATCTTCCTACATCCTGTTGGGGTTATGCCCTCACTACCGCTATATTCACATTAAACATGACCCCGTCACGCTCAGTTGACAAGACACCACATGAGATATGGTTTGGGAAGCCTCCCAACTTGTCATTTCTGAAGGTCTGGGGATGTGAGGCTTATGTAAAGCGTTTAATATGTGATAAGCTCACACCCAGATCAGACGAATGTTTTTTATAGGTTAACCCAAGGAAACGATGGGTTATTATTTCTACAGTCCGGTTAAGAACAAAGTGTTTGTTGCTCGGGATAGTGTCTTTTTGGAAAAGGGGTTCTTTTTCAAGAAGTCAAGTGGGAGAAATGTTCAGCTTGATGAGATTCAAGCAGAGCAACAAACTCCACAACATGAGGACATAGAAGATGTCATAGAGGAGCTTGATTTTGGAAGCGCACCTTCACAAAGGGAAACCACCAGATTCAAGATGCAGTTCCTCAAGTGGATGAAGCACCCGAGGTCCCACATACTGATGTGGTCAATCCTTCAGCTGATATCTCTCCAGCTGTGGGACCACTTTGGAGATCAAACGAGCCAAGGTGGCAACCTAGATGATATGAGGATTTTATCTTGACTGTTGACGTTCTACTTTTAGAGAATGATGAGCCTGCTACCTATAATGAAGCAATGACGGACCCCGACTCCGAAAATTGTCTTGGAGCCATGAGATCCGAAATGGACTCCATGTCTGAAAATCAAGTTTGGGACTTGGTAGATTTGCCTGATGCGGTAAAACCTATTGGATGCAAATGGGTCTTCAAGATCAAGACAGACAAGGATGAAAATGTTTATGTCTATAAGGAAAGGTTAGTTCCCAAAGGATTTAGACAAGTTCATGGTATTGACTATGATGAAACGTTCTCACCGGTCGTAATGATCAGGTCCATTAGGATAATCCTAGCAATTGCCGCTTATTATGATTATGAGATATGGCAAATGGATGTCAATACCGCTTTTCTAAATGGTAATTTAGAAGAGAATGTATACATGATGCAACAAGAAGGTTTTGAGGATCCAGAGAATTCTAGGAAAGTATGCAAGCTTAAGAAGTCTATCTATGGACTTAAGCAAGCATCCAGGAGTTGGAATCTTCGTTTTCATAAAGTGGTCAAAAAGTTTGATTTCATCAGATGCGAAGAAGAGCCCTGTGTTTACAAGAAATTTAGTGGGAGCAAAGTGGTATTCCTGGTTCTATATGTAGATGACATATTATATTGGAAATGATATTCCTATGCTGGAGGCAGTAAAGGAATGGCTTAAGAAGTATTTTTCAATGAAGGATCTAGGAGATGCAGAGTACATATTAGGCATTAAGATCTATAGAGATAGGTCTAAGAGGCTTATTGGTTTAAGTCAGACTTATATAGATAAGGTCCTTGCTAGATTTAATATGGTGAATTCAAAGAAAGGATTCCTTCCTATGCAACATGGCTTACGTCTTAGTAAAACCCAGTGTCCTAAGACATCTGGTGAAATGAGAAAATGAGTAGGATTCCTTATGCCTCACTCATAGGATCCATCATGTATGCTATGACTTGTACTCGCGCAGATGTTGCGCACACTTTGAGTGTGTGCAGCAGATACCAATCAAACCCTGGAAAGGCACATTGGTGTGCAGCCAAGAACATTCTAAAGTACTTGAGAATGACTAAGGATGATGTCTTGATGTGTGGAGGTGATGACGAATTAGTCGTCAAGGACTATATTGATGCGAGTTTCCAGACAGACAAAGATGATTTTGAGTCTCAGTCTGGATACGTCTTCATTATGAATGGAGGAGTTGTCATCTAGAAGAGCTCGAAGTAAAAGAGATTTTCCTAGTTTTATATGTGGATGACATATTACTCATTAGAAATGACATCCATATGTTGGAGACATTTAAGTACTAACTTAAGAAGGATTTCTAAATGAAGGACTTGGGAAATGCTGAGTACATACTAGACATTAAAGTCTATGGAGATAGACATACGAGACCTACTGGCAGTAGTACAAAATGTCAGTTTTACTACGGTTCAAATGCATGTTTTACTACGGTTCAGAACTGTAGCAAAAATGGTTGTAGTCTTTTTGTTTACTACGGTTACCTTTTTACTACGGTTCTCATATTTACTACGGTTTTGAAGAACCGTAGTAAATTAGTAACCGTAGTAAAAATGCAGTTTTTTAGCCTCATTAAAAACCGTAGTAAATGTGGCAACCGTAGTAAATATTTATGTAGTAATATTGTTACACCCGTAGTAAATGTGTATGTAGTAATGTTGTTACAACCGTAGTAAATGTGTATGTAGTATTATTATTATAACCGTAGTAAATGTGTATGTAGTAATGTTTTTACAACCGTAGTGAATTTGTGTGTAATAAAATTGTTAGAACCGTAGTAAACTTTCATATTCTTTAATTTTTTATAATCGTAGTAATATTTTATGCTCTACTATTGGTCGCTAATATACACAATATGCTCGATAATCCTGTATTTTATCACATTTATTTATAATAAAAAATTCAATGAACATCCAGCAATCAGTGATATGTAATTAATCAAACAATATTTACAATATCCATCATATATAACAAAGCTATAGAAACCTGAAAAGATACATGAGGTAACCAAGAACCTAGTAAGAAAACCTCATCAGTCACGTTGAGATCAGCTTCGACATTAATTAGGCAGTTGCTTATATCCGTAATACCACCATGACACCATCAGCTGCTATATGTAATGGACTCACTCCACCTGCATTAATGCCTAGCAATACAGAGTTGTGTATTCAGCCCAACTTGCTCTACAATATTAATGACATTGTTCAAGACAAAACCTAGCAATTAAAATAAAAGAAAAATGTTATATAGTGAAGTATAGAAGAATGTCAACACCTAGAAATTAAAATAATGAAACAAGAGATATTATACTCTAACTTACGTAAATGGAATCCAATTATACAACTTTCTTATATCCTTTTCCATGTGTTGAACAAGAGCCTGTCAGAATAACATTATCAACTCCCATTTGAAAGAAGCCTGCTAATAGTGAATAACGGATCAAAAACCAACAAACGACAAACCAATTCCACATATTTGAATCGCTAATGAGATTCAGTATACCTTGAGCAAATCCACTAGCCTTGGCTTCAGAATTGAGTTTGCAGCAACACCAGAAGATAACAACTACATATTTAAACTAGTAATCAGAAATAAATATGAGACAAGAAGACGTGATACACTGAATTAGACAACATGCAAACACCTTACTCCTTTTTAAAAGAATTTAGAAGAAGAAAAATACACTTGTGGTTTCGTAATATATTGGATACTGAAGAGTTCAGAGTATATTAAAGGGGTTGATAAGAGCATAAAGTTTTTTCTTGCACAATTCTATACACATGCATACAAATAAATGCATGAACTTAGAGTAAATAATACCTCTTTTCCAACAAAAACAAGGGCCATGGTGTATGAGAACTTTTCCCCGCACACTGCAAGAAGAGACACAACAAAAAGAAGATAATAAAGTTGATTGCATTAGAATAGGTTACCAAAGAATGTGACTAAGTCCATTGCTGAAACAAGAGAGTACCAGTAAATCGGACCAGCCTCCTTCAGAAAGAATGGACTTAGCTAAATCTTTTGGGGAGATGGTTCGATAATTTACAGCTCTTGACCTGTTATTATGGTACAATATAATCGAAATTAATGCCCGAAATTTGAAAATCATAGGGAAATGAGAGAAACAATAGATATGAAACCGTACATATAAAAAATGTAACTACAGTGACATAATAGAACAACTCCAAAGAAGAAGAAGAATAAATCATGAATATCGAAATAATAGTGTTAGAGCAATCTAGTATTTTCAGCAGAAGATTGAAAAAATATTGCAGTACTAATACCAATCGAATAAACTTGCTTATGCTTTACTACATAAGAAAAAAAAACTTGGAAAGACACCCCATTTTAATTTTATGCTTCATCCTAACTCTATGTACATTCAATCCATTCTTTAGCTCTTTGACACTCTCCAAACAGACCTATTTCGGCACCATCCAACGAAAATCAAAAAGTTCAAATGGACAGAACGCTACAACTGAGTCTAAAATAAAATTATCGCTAACACCAGCAAAAGCACGAATGTCACCATTTTAAAACCGATTAGAGTTAATTTAAATTCTCTGTTTTTCACCTCCTGCAAAATCAAAACCCTAGAAAATCAACTGTCGCAGAGATTGCATATACAAAAGCAACATATGCAATGGATCACGAATTCGATAATCGGCAAAGAAGAACTGAAAAACAAAAGCGAATTCACAGGAGGGACGGCGGAAATAGCAATCAACGGAGGAATCGAGAGGCGGAAAAAAGAGTTTACCTCAAATCATCAAAGAGGCGGAAGAGAGAGGGCGGTTAGCAGGAATTGCAGGCGTGAAAGAGGAAATCGAGTCTCGTCTCGGGATAATACGCGTAACCTAGGGCTTCCTTCCTTCATCCGTATAAGTGTATGACCCTTGTTAAGCTTGAATATCAACACAATTGTTTATCTTTTTTTTGGAAATTTTAAATATTTATTTGAACGATATTTTTACTACAGTCCTTGCTAGACATTTTTACTACGGTTTTTATGAGACAATTTTACTACGACTCTTATTAAACCGTAATAAATAAACCAAATAAAGAAAATATTTAATGAACCATAGTAAATTTTAAGCCTTTTTATAAAGGTTCTAGTAAAACCGTAATAAAATTACCAATTTAGTTAAAATCTTTCGGAACCGTAGTGTATGTGTACATATTTTACTACGGTTCATTAATAACCGTAGTAAATTAGGTCATAAATTATGACGGTTCATGAAAAAACCGTAGTAATTTGATCACACATACAAAATTACTACACAAAAACACGGAACCGTAGTAAAAACGTACGTCCTAAAACTGCCATGTTGTACTAGTGTGGTCTGAGAAAGAGTTAGTGTCAATGGTGTATAAGAAAGAACATCCTATGGTACTTAAAAAGGACTAAGGATGAATTCTTCGTTTATGGAGATAATGACGAGTTAGTCGTCCAGACAAGTACTACGAAAGTGCCACATGATTCAATACTATGTTGATAGAGGAGACATGAGGTTGTGCACATTGCACAGATGATAACATTGCAAATATTTTAACCAAGCCTATGTCTAGACCCAAGTGTGACACGGGCTCAAACACATTGGAGACCTCTTTCAAGACATTAATTGTTTTATGATAAATATTATTTATCGTTATCACATACATTTATGCTTGACTTATATATGAGTTTCATACTATTTTTTAATCAATGCTTGGGATTAGATAAAGTATCCAAACAATTTAATAGTTAACAAATGGGTTCATCAAAACTGTTTTTGGTGAATGAAACCCCATTAAGTGAACTGAAATTATAAAATTGTTAGAAGTCCATGGTCTGAGTCATTAACTTGGATACAAATGACTTTATTAAAGACCATATTGTGAGATTGATTGATAACATCGGGTTTCATGTGTTATAGGGACATAGTGATGTCTAATCAATTACATAGATGTGTATAGCGATACATGTCGGACAGGCCGATCATAAGATTCTTCAGGACATTATTGCAGAGTTCTAGGAATATTCATGATTAGTGAGTTCCTTAGACATGAGTATGATATAGTTATCATTTGGCTGCTGGTATGTCTTTGACACTGTTAAACGCTGACCGTAACAGGCAGTTATAAAGGCGGTGATTGGGATTGCCAAAAGTTGAGTGGGAGCTATAGTCGTACAAGATTGGATTTGTCCTCCTATTCCATGTATACCATGATACATTTGGAAAAGGTTGGTGCCTCGGCAACTTGAAGAGTGAGAACTGTGAAAACGCATGGCCATCCTCAGATTGATTATAAGTAATCATCTGTACTGACAGTTTGATCTCAGGAGTTCAAGCAACAAATTTGGCGGTAAAGATGAGTTTCATCATATAGTCAAATAAGACATTAAGCGACAAAGGAATTTTAACATTGCACCCTTGTTTTAAGGACAAGTGGGAGATTGAATGAATTGTGTCCTTTAATCAAATGTGCAATTACTAATTATGAAATAGGACTATTTATGGAGATTAATAATCCAGATATTTTAGGAGTCGCATGCTATTGCTAGTGGCCAATACGACTTATGGGATTAATTAGGTTAAGCACATGGCAAGAATAACTGGGTCCTATGAGGTCACACACTTAGACTTTATGGACTGGATCAAGTGAATCTGCATGCCCAGTAAGCTTGTAAGATTTTGGCTGTATGGAATAATTAACGAAGTGAATTGTTTTTCAAGTATAAGATAATAGTTATTTATTACTTGGAAATAAAGGCTAAGATATATAAATATATATTTACTTTCCTATTATTATTATTACAAGATAATGATAATGTAAGTGTTCGGTCTGAACCCGACCCGATCAGACTTGTTCCGACTTGTTATAATTTTGTGTATGTTTCGAATTTATCTGAAATCCAAAATTTTCCAACTTGGTCGTTCAATCTGACACACTAGGTGTATCATGTAACTGTTATCCATCAGATACTTAATCTTAAAGGCGTTTAACGCTCCTAAACGAACCGGGTCGGGTAAAAAAAATTTGCCTTCAAAATGCCAAAAATCGGGTCTACTCTGGCCGCATCCGTATTGCGGCCAAAGTTGAAACCCAGATTTTAAAAAATGGCCTGGACGCATCCGGAATGCGCCAGAATAAATAGGTTAATAGCGGGTGGTTACCTGCAAATTTCGACAAATAGCGGGTGGTTTCCTGCAAAGACCCCTATTTAATTTGTTCATTTTTTCATCTTTAATGCTTAAAAAAGTCAGTGATTACAATGATGTTAGGATGCCGTGTGTTCTTGTGTTTATGGATCAGTTCAGATACAAATCAATTCTTATTTATGCTTAGGATGTTCATGTCTCAAAATGTGAGAAGTATGAAGTTGTGTTTACCTTGTGTTATGCTAATATATACTTAATAAACTTTCAAGATACTCGGTTTCATGAACACAACAATGATAAACACATAAAAGAGATTCAAGTTCGTCAATTCCGCGTGTGCTTGCGCCCGTGCCTCCCTACTAGTGATATGTAGGTGAGTAAGAGTACGAGAGCACTCAAAATTTTACCCTACCCAAAAATCCCGATTGGTCCGAACGGAAAAAAAATCGACCAAAATTCGAAAAAATGAAAGTATTAATGTCCGAGAGCAATCCGATCCGGCCAAATAATTTTGAAAAACCGAAAATAACCCGAATTGATTAGCCTCTTTTCTACCCAAAATCATCTCGCTCGAACTCGTATGAACCCAAAATTTTCGACCTAAACTCGTGTAAAATGTCCGATTTAAAATATCATTTTTAAAATTAATCTTCTCTTTTCTGAATAAAAAAAAAACTAAATTGATTGGATCCGAATACGGCCTAATCGAAATTGATCAGACACGAAACACGACCGATCTGAAACCGACTCTACTCGATAAATGACCAGACCCGAAATCGCCCCGACCGAAAAATTGTCTAACCCAAAAGTTGTCCTATCGAAATTAGCCCGAAACCCGAATCTCGACCAATAAGTAAGTGTTTGGTCCGAACCCGACCCGATCAGACTTGTTCCGACTTGTTATAATTTTGTGTATGTTTCGAATTTATCTGAAATCCGAAATTTTCCAACTTGGTCGTTCAATCTGACACACTAGGTGTATCATGTAACCGTTATCCATCGGATACTTAAACTTAAAGGCGTTTAACGCTCCTAAACGAACCGGGTCGGGTAAAAAAAAATTTGCCTTCAAAATGCCAAAAATCGGGTCTACTCTGGCCGTATCCGTATTGCGGCCAAAGTTGAAACCCAGATTTTAAAAAATGGCCTGGACGCATCCGAAATGCGCCAAAAGTTGAGTCTCGGTTAAATTTTCGGGCGCAGGGTTTTTCTCCGGACCTTAACTCTTGATCACAAATGGCACACGTGTACCAAAAAGGATCGGGCGTACGAAATTTTGTTTGAAGAAATATAACATTTCAGATAAATATTGACATTTCGTTACATGGAGATATTCTTGATGTGGATGATTAATAAAAAAAGATCGAACTTAAAACATACGCAACTATGGGTTTGTTTGGTAGTTAGTTTATAAATTAATTTTTAGTTTATAAACTGTTTTTTTTTCACGTCTTTTTAGGTACGAGGGTAGCGGTTTTCAAAAAATAAACAGTTTATATAAAAAAAAACAGTTTATAAACTCATTACCAAACACACCCTATAGTATTGAGTTTATTTTTAGGTTTCGGTTGACCAATCTAGGTGGTCGACGCGTGCGCGGGGCGCGCACGCGGTATCGAAGGCCGCACTAAGAAGATCAATCTTTGGAAACCAGCTCGTAATAAAATTCAATTATTCTTTAACGAGGGGATTATGTTATTTTAAAAATACTCATACATAACTTATTGTATTATAGAACACAAGTGGTCTATTCTTCAACTATAGTCTTTCTTCTTCATCTTGGTCTTTCTCATCATGCATACTGGTTCGCTCGACTGTAAACAATTTTCTTCCATGAATTTTCTCTTTTTTCGATTTCAAAACTATGTTCTCTCCCATTGAAATACACATGTATCTCAAGTCTTTTAGTGACAATACCTTTAACTCATTATCTGATGTTTTCTTTTGAAGAATAGCAGATATTGTAAAAATGACAATGACTCCCTCGGAAGTATGCGATTAGTCTATTCGCACTGAATTGGTTCTTTTGGGTTTTTATCCTCTACACATGGTCGGACATATAATGACCTGAACATAATATGCGAGTGTGAGTTTGAATTGAAGAAGTGTAATCTTATGCAATTAAATGAAACTTATATATATAGATCGATTCATAAAGCTTACCATAAGCTTACCATCTCCGGGTCGGATTTGCCTCAGGAGGACAATGTATCTTTGAGCAAAGTTAGAGCCTGAAGTCATAGAAAATATCTAGTAATATGAATTTTATCAACAAAAATATCTAAGATATGAATAATGTTCCATTTTTATTTTTATGAAACTTCTAGAGTTAGTAATATGAATTTTATCAACAAAAATATCTAAGATCTGAATAGTGTTCCATTTTTATTTTTATAAAACTGCTAGAGTCTAATGTTGTAATCCCTGCATTTCTTCCAAAAAAATTGTTTAAATCAATCATTAGATATAAGTCTGTTTTTTCATCATCTTATTTCATGCTGAATTAGAAGGAATTAGGAATAAACATGGGTGTGTACACATGGATATTAATGCTACAAGCCAAAAAAAATCAATGTAGACTAAAAGCAAAGCTTAAAACAGAAAAAGAAATAGCCTACTTTCTATGCAATGTTCAATTCAAATAAACCGGACTAATGCATAAACGCATACTTGCAGCCTAAATGAAGGTTCAATGATTTATGATTTCATATTACCTAACCATATGTGGACAACATTACCATTGATCAAATATATCACAAACCATTAATTCCTACTTGTATAACTAACTGTCTCTCGCCCTAAAACCATCGAATTCAACCATTTTTGTTGCCAAACTCGCTGCAGAGCTTCCGGTCGTCATCTTATTTGCTGGAGAATTGTTTTACATCTCAGTAACTAAATTGAGACCAAAGCCTCGAGATTTCAATGACTTCATTCTGATATCAATTCTCGTGAAACAGATAAAAACGAGCTCAACCTCCATGTTCTTGTCGACTAATTCAACCTACAAAAGCTCCACCATTCTCTACCAGACCACCGGAAACGCCTCCGGATACCTTGACTCCGTCAATATTGGGTGGCGGCGTTGGATTCGTCTCCAACATCCCCAATTCCAAGATCGACTGCACCTACACCAAGGTCGGTAAACAAACTCCGTACAATATCTTTGTTCTCAAATTCAGCTCCTCGATAAACGCTCCCACGGTCCTCTTCTCCGCTCCCGCTGCCGCCTCCACCGTTGACATCACCAGATTGCTCAAGAAGCCAGGTGCAAAACACTCGCCTCCCTTGAAAACCATAACTCAATTTCGGGCTCGAAACAAAGAATTGTTTTAAAGGACAAAAACGTAAATTTACACAGTAAAATTACTATTCATTTGAGAAGGCTTGCCTTTTAAGCAGTAAAAGATTAAAGGGTGGATGTCATGTTTTCATATAAGTGAATAGGTGATGCTTCCAATCAAATTTCTCTATAGGTTGGTTGTTTCTGCGGTATATTGATTTTAAATCTCTCATATATTCAACGATTTCTCCCTCAACAATGATGATTTTAAATGTGTAATATGATAACAGTACTTAATACAATTATTGTAGTAAATCATGTATATGACAACCATAGGCATATATGAATTAAGATTGTAAGGGAGGGCATCTGAAATATAGTTTTAAGCATGTCATTTAGATCATTCAATATATAATATTGAATTTATATTGAAGCTAACACATCAAGGAAAACACGGTACACCAACAAAGGTATTTATAAAATTAATGAAAGACCACCTCTTAATAAACATCAACATAGAAGATCAATTAGACTCTTTATCCCTTGAAGGTTATAGTAACCTTAAATAAAGGTTGTCTCACTAAAACCTTTTAAGCCATAAATTAATTTATTAATTGTGTTTTAAAGTGGTTTAAAAACTATTTAATATAAGGAACTAACCCTTCCTGCCCGTGCTACGCACGGGCCAAATGAATTTAAATAAACATATATGTAATTTTTTTAAATTTTTATTGTTATTATATATCACTAAGTAAGAATTTTTTACATATTTTGAAGTATGTAAAATATATTCTCATACAACATGATAGGGGTGGCCGGGTGGGCATAGTAAATCGAAACCGAAAAAAACTAAACTGAAAAAACGGAAAACCGGCCGCTTTTTAGATTAATCGTACCAAAAAAACAATTTCCAATTATAATTAACCGAACGATACTATTTACAGCTAATCGGTTACGAAACAGTTAATTAAATTGTATTTAACATATATATTTTTTAACGCAAAACAATATATATGACTATGATAGTAAAAAAAGTTGCAATATAAATGTAATGTTAGACTTAGTAAAACATTTCTTATAATATAAATTGCAATATGATGGAAGTTAAATTTTCAATTCTCATCAATTTAATTTCTATCGAATTCAACATTTGTTATGAATTTAATTGAGTGATTGTTTTATTTTTGTATCACCTTTCGCTCAAATTTGTTCATGTGTTGACCTATGAGATATGATAACTCATCCACCGTATCATTCAAGTTACTAAAAAATTAAACAAAATATTTTTAATTTATTGATTATTTATTTCTAAAAGTATCATCTTATTGTTTATATCTTACCAAGTTTTTATCTTGTAAAAATTTTTTATATTAAAAATAATATGAATAAGTTTTTTCAAATAAAAACCATCTTATGTAAAAGTATTTTATAAAAATTATTTATTTTCTTATCATCTTTTGTTTCATAAATATATTTAATGTAATCTAATTTTATGCATTACGGTTATAATCTCAACTTAATATACTCTCAATCTTCTAATCTTTAGCTACATGTTTAAAATTTTGAAAACTGATAATTAACTGTCGATATAATTGATAAATCTATCATAAAAAAAGAATTTGAAAAGTTATTTGTATCCTAAAAGGATAACTTTTATGAAAATGATATTAAGGCCTCGTTCGGCGTTAAATATATTACTAATTATATATTATAAAGTTTAGAATTTGTATGCCGAACATAGCCTAAATATTTTTAATATTCAATTAGTTCATTTAATGTATTCTTGCCACTATTGGATTATTTTTCCTTTTTTATTATATTTAATTTGCAACATATTTTCATCACAAATGATATTTTTGATCTCATATACAATCTAATTAAAAAAAACTCTTGAGTCAATTCCAAAAAAATTCTCTAACCGATTTCATTGCTATGATTTATCCTTTTATATAGTTATTAATAACAAGTATAATAACATGTTTTAGCTTTCCAATATAAAACGTGTTTAGCCATAATTTTTGGAAGAATAGATATTGTTAGGAAAAAGAAGAACTAAATATATGAACAATTTTATGAACATATTTTAAATTATTAAATATAATTTATGGAAGAATAGATAAATATGTATAATAACATGTTCATAATAAGTTAATAACATGTTTATGAACATCTTTGATAATAATTGTTTTTCAATTATATGATCTTTGAAAGATATGCTTTGTTTCATTGGTTTTTCTAAGGAAATAGGTTAAGCATACTTCAAATAAAAATTGTTTTCTTACATGACAAAAATACAAACCCATCACATCAAAAAATATAACTCAAAATCAAAATATTTAGAAATTCTTTTCATTATGAGCTTCTTATCCTCATATTCTAGATTATGTATAACCTTTTTTAGTAGGGTAGTCAAAAGTCTAAATATATTAATAATTTAATTTATGAATGTTATTTTTCTCTTACCCTTAAAATATATATAATATGATTAATTTATTAAATGATATTTATATGTGCGTTTTTATTTTGGTCCATAATTATATTAATACTGAGTTTTATGTGGCTTAAGCAAAACCAAATTTTATAACAAATTATTAATTGGTGAATATATTGAGTGTATATTTTACTCCTATCCAAAAAATTATATATTATGATATTCCTCCCTTCAAACCCCTATATCTTTATGAAATTAGACCAAAACTTTTTCCCTCTTAGAATTCCAAGTTCGAAAGATTAGTTATTTTAGTTTTTGTTTGTGAATGGGTCTTTCAATCCAGCTTTTGAATGCTTAGAACAAAGCTCTTTCACTGATAGCGATTTTATTGTTAACATTTAGACATGATCTATGCATAAATTGCTTAAGAAGCATATGTAAACTTTACCCGAAAATGTAATAGCTCCATGAACAAATATTTTACCCGAATGATCTATGAATTTTTTTATAATTATAATAGTGTATTTGAATATAGAGGTTTTTACCGAAAACCACCCGTAAAATACGCTACATTGCGCTAAACCACCTCTATAATTGAATATTACCGGAAACCACCCGTATTTTACATTCCGTTAGCCAAACGCCACCCTCCGGCTAACTCCGTTAATATACATTACACGTGTCAAAATTATTGTTTTTATATTTAAATAAATAGAAATAAAGAAAATAAAGAAAAGAAGAATTAAATTAAAAAATAAAAATATTGTTCATCGTCTTCTTCGGGCCAAAATACTCCATCGCCGACAAGTCTTATTCGTGCCGACTCCCTCCTCCATCTCGTATTCTCGTTAGCATACATGAGTGACATCTCCCTCCACCTCCCTAAGCTCGTATTTGCAGCACAGCGCCTCCTTCGAGATCATGTCGCATCTGTGCGATTCCGCTCGTATCCGCCGCTCAGCTTGCGTTTCCGATTTTGCTTCCTTCACGTCTGTGTGGCCTTCATTCTCTTATTCATCTGGGAGACAAGTTCGAAAGGTTAAGAAATTGAGAATCCCCAATTTATAAACCCTAGAATCCATAAATTAAAAATTGGGGATTTTCAATGGGGATGGATGATTTGAATAAGATCATTAAAATTGGGCTGTTTAAAGTTTCACCATGTTTGATTGAGTTTCAGACGTAATTTTTGTTGAAAATGTAAGTTCTTGAAAATTTGATAGACATACAAGGAGATTTTGGTCAATTCACGTTATTTGATTAATTTTATAATTAAAAGTCACTTAATCTATTTTATAAGATTAAATATATAAGGGTTAAAATGGTAAATTTTTATACTTAACAGAATTTTAAACGGAAGATGGGAATGGGTGGCGTTTGGCTAACGGAATGTAAAATACGGGTGGTTTCCGGTAATATTCAATTAAAGAGGTGGTTTAGCGCAAAGTGGCGTATTTTACGGGTGATTTTCGGTAAAAACCTCTTAAATATATTTAATAACAATTTTTTCAAATGATTAATATTAAAATATATAATTTTGATTATTTACTATATTAACAAAATATTTTATAGTCATGTTTATATAGTAATTAATATAATTTTTTCAATGATTACTATATTTCAAAATAATTTTGTTCAAACAGAGTAAAAGATTCTGAACTTAATTGTTTATGTAATGAAATCAATATTTACCAAATTTTGTACCCTTAATAAAGCCGTGTACAACTCAATTGTCCATATATCTTTGCTCCTCATATGCATATTTCAATGTTCAATGGACATTTTATAATCATGTCTATATAGTAATTAATATATTTATAAAATAATACGTTGACATGAAATTATATTAGGGCTGCCAAGAATATCTTTTTACCATATATTTTTACTATATCTTCTTTTTTGTTTGGTTTTAATAATTGTAATAGTGTTTATAACTATCTTTTATCTTTTTATCGTATCTTTTTACTATATCTTTGTTTTTAGTGGTTTTTGCAGGAAATCACCCGCTATATGTCCAAATTTACAAGTAACCACCCGCTATTAACCTATTTATTCTAAACCACCCAAAATGTTTAAGTTTCTTACAATTAACCACCCGTTGACATTTTCTGTTAGATGTTCCGTTAAAATTTGAGAAATTACACTTTTACCCCTCTATTTTTACAGAAAATAACAACTTTGAATGTTATGGGGCAGTTTTTGTAATTTCCTAAAAATGGATTGAAAACGGAGCAGATCTATTGAATCTCAAGCTTAAGAAAAAGCTTGAAGCATTAACAATGGCAGAACCTCAAATCAAGTCCAAAACAATGGAAGGTTGAAGAGAGAGAGAGAGAGAGAGAGAATGGTTGTATCAACACTAAGAATCAGAACTAGTCCCGACGAAATTTCAACTCGATTTCATTTTCGCCTTCGATTTCTTCGGGCCTTAAATCTAATGGATTCGATTTCGCCTTCACCCAACTCGATTTCGCCTTCAAGTCTACAAATTTTCCATTATTTCTCCAATTTTGTCTAACCCTAAAAAATTGCTCAGATCGAACTATGCCGAAATCAATTTCGCACCGAAATCAATTTCCTCAATTATTCAAGTCTTTGATTCGATTGAAGATTGGGATTGAGAGGTGGATGAGATTGAAATTGGGGAGGAACAACCTAAAATCAGATTTAGGGTGATGATAGTGAAATGTTTTCAATCCATTTTTAGGAAATTACAAAAATTGTCCCATAACTTTCAAAGTTGTTATTTTCTGTAAAAATGGAGGGGTAAAAGTGTAATTTCTCAAGTTTTAACGGAACATCTAACGGAAAATGTCAAGGGGTGGTTAATTGTAAGAAACTTAAACATTTTGGGTGGTTTAGAATAAATAGGTTAATAGCGGGTGGTTACCTGCAAATTTGGACAAATAGCGGGTGGTTTCCTGCAAAAACCCCTTTTTTAATTGGTTTTTATAATTAAGTGTGTATAACTATCTTTAATAATATTTTTTTTGAATTATAAATCTTTAGGATATAGTTTTGTTTATTCAATATAATAAAAATATCTATGTAGACTATCCGAAATTGAGCTTTTTTTCCGATGGGCCGAGTAAAAGCCCAAAATTATAATGAATATCTTGATGAATATAATGGGTGAATATTTTTCAACCACCCCCAAAAATTATATATACTAGTTTTTTTTTGCCCGTGCATATAAAAAGAACGTAGTATTTTCAAAATTGTATTAATAATTAGTAATAGTGTTGGTATATTTAATTTGTATCTTAACTTGTACCTACCATGGGTCCAAATCAGGTGGGAAGTGGGTCTTAAGATGAGAAATAAGAAGGTTTCTCAGCCTTCCATTATAGCTTCTAGGGTGGATTACACGCGGCCCATTAAACAACCTACTCGCTGGCTTTTAGGGTAGATTACACACGCGCTAAACAAAACCGAAAAAGCGCCATAACAAAATCATACGAAGCGCCAGAAAACCTCCTTACTCGCAGCGACTCGGTGAGAACTCGATGACGATTTCGACGCCGCAACGACTAGATTCGGAGAAGCTACGATTCGGAGAAGAAGAAGCCACGATTCGCAGCACTCGGACGCAGCCATGGCGAGTTCATCTGCACAAAACCTCGAAGACGCTTCTAACGGTAATCTTCGAACTAGATTCTACAGAAAACCTAAAATTGACGATCAAACTAGTTTTTAGGTTGTATATCCTTCAATTAAACACTCGATCTCTATAAATTGACGATAAGAACTAGAATCTAGGGTTTTCTCAAGAGAAAACTGTTTATTGCTCGGTTTAGAACGGATTTGACTTATTTTGCTTCAGATTCAAGCATATTTGGTGATTTTGCTTTCGATTACTAGTTCATGTAGGAGTTTGGGGTGGAATACTGAGGCACAAATGAATTGCATGTGCTTTGATCCATTTTTGTGCACAACATTATAGAGAATGTGCTTTGTGCTACAATATAATGTTCTTGTGCTTCAGATTGTAGCATTTTTGGCGATTTTGCTTCCGATTACTGGTTCATATAAGAGTTTGGGGTGTAATACTGAGGCACAAATGATTTGCATGTGATGCTATTGTGCTTTGATTAATCTGTGCTAGCAGATGCTTCTACTGTGCTTTATTTTGCTATTGTTGTGCTCCTCTTTTATAACATTGTGTTAGAAATGAGAGTTAACATTTGCTTATGCTGTGCTATTAGTGTGTGCTTCTATATGCTATTTTTGTGCTTCTATTTTCAATATTTGTGTTTCTGTTTATAATACTGTGTTTCTGTTTATAATACTGTGTTTCAACTTACTCATTTTACCTTTTTATGATTGTGCTTCATTTACTTTTGATTGTGCTTTGCTTTGTCCTATAATTTTGCTTTATAAGCATTCAATCTTTAGAAACTTCTGATGAGCTATGATTTACTCAGTTATCTAATTGTTGTGCTTCTATTTTCAATGGTTGTGCTTCAGAATACACACGGTAATATGCTACTTAATTGTTTGCATGTGCTTTGATTAATCTGTGCTAGCATATGCTTCTGTTCTGTTTTAATTTGCTACTAGTGTGCTCCTCTTTTATAGGAATGTGTTAGAAAATGAGTGTTAACATTTGCTTATGTTGTGCTATTATTGTGTGCTTTCATTTACTATTGTTGTGCTTCTATTTTCAATGGTTTGCTTCAGTTTATAATTGTGCTTTAGTTTACTCATTTTACCTTGTTATGATTGTGCTTCATTTTCTTATGAATGTGCTTAATTTTCTTATGATTGTGCTCTCTTTTATCGAAACTGAAATATTTGTATGGAAAATGTGATACAGAGTTGCATGTTTGGAGACTTTCTTGCGGATAAAGGCATGACAACAAAAGCAGATACATCGCAAATGTTAAAAAGGTCAAACATGAGAAGAAAGTATTGTTATTCCATAATTAATGATTCCACATTCAATGAGATCAAAAATATGGCAGATGTAATGTCGAAGAAGAAGAAGAAGTGAATGCCTTGAAGAGCTGTATTTTTTGTACTTCTTACTTTGAAACATTGAATCTTAAAATTTCTAATTTAAGTGTAAATACTTGCAAGCAAATTGGGTATGCTAAACTTAAAATGGGTTGTATATGCTCTTTTTGTGTCTGGTTTACTATGTATAAGGTGCTTAAAATGAAGGTGTTGAACACAATTGTATTTGTGCCTGAAATTGTTTGTATAATATTGACCATGCTTTAAGTAATTGTATTTGTGCCTCCATTTAAGGGATAAGTGACAAACAAAACTTTAATGTGCTTCAACTTAAGAAGGAATATTAGTGCTATAAGAACACTAATAAATATGTTATAACATTGCACATTTGTACCTTAGCATTGTACATTTGTGCTTCAGTCTAGCATTGCACATTGTAATGAATGTGCTATACTACTCTATCATTCACTATATATAAGGGGCTTGAGAAAATGCTTAAAAATGAAAGGGCTAATCTGACAATGAAATTGTTTCTATAATACTGGTAGTGCTTTGATTAAGTGTATTTGTGCTTCCAAATAAGGGAAAAGTGCTAAACACAGTCGTAAACATAAATTTGTGAAAGGGAAAAAAAGTGCTTCAAAAGCTAAACAACGTGCTTCAAAAGCTAAACAACGTGCTTCAAAAGCTAAACACCGTGCTTCAAAAGATAAACAGCGTGCTTCAAAAGATAAACAATGTGCTTCAAGTATTAATTCTAGCTATTGAGAGAGATTCAACTTTTTTTGCAAGTGCGGCTGTTATGTCTTGTCTTGCTACAGATGTTATCCTCAACAATGCTTTTAAGGTGAGTTGTTCTTGGTCTGCCCTTTTTCTTTGTGTAAGGAGGTGGATGAATCAGAACTTCACTTGATTTCGGACAAAGAAGTGACTCTAATCTACTAGCATTCGACTTAGAAGTTGAAGAAGGCTTGTTCTGAACAGACTTCAATTACATATCCTTTATGAAAGACAGAATATCTTTCATCAAAACAACATCATCACCACTTACATTGATGCAACTATAAATCTCAGACAACAATTCAGAAACCAAATACAAATAGAAGTGTAGTAAGTCGAATTCACAGGAAAAAGGATACTGGTTGATTGTGCTAGAATATAAACCAAATACAAATAGAAGTGCTAGCATATTGTTTGTATGTGCTAGAATACATCGCATGTTTATTTAGGAGTTTCATAATTATATGTTCTCTTTCGTATGTGCTATAATATTGTTGATTTGTGCTAGACTAATTTGTGAAAGTGTCATGATTCATTTGTGTCATTGATTTGTGCTACTTTATTATGCCTTTGTGCTTTGATTTTATGAAGGAGTGACAATTCCTTCAACAAACAAGGTCAAATTTGGATACATACACACAGATTCATCCATCTTGCTAACTCAAGCAAAATCAAATAGAAAACTAAATCAAATCGTAAGAATTAATGATGAAAACTCAATCGAAAAACTAAAATAACCGACGAAACTTGAAAATAAAAAAGGACGAACCTCCAATCGTCAGAGTTAGAGATAGAACCATGGCGAAACCTAGAAATCGGACAACGATTGAAGAAGAAAGCAAATTCAAGTAAAAAAACTCGAAAACCTAGAAATCGAAGTCTACAATATCAAGAAAAGCTTACAAATCAATGAAAGAGAATAGATAGAGGAGAATCGAGGAGAAACCAGAGAGGAAGAGATCGAGTAGGGAGCTGGATCGTGCGGAAGATTTTCCAAGTGGGAGAAGGAAAAGAACGCGCTGCACGCGCCTGGGAAGGAGGGAGGAGATCCGTAGATCTGCCCTAGATCTGACGGTCTTTGTTATTTTCTCATTTCTCGCATTAAGATTAATTTCTCATTTGATCTTTTGCCTCATATGTTTAATTAGTATTAATTATGTTCAACTTATTTATCGTATTCTTTGGTAATACATAACTTGATGTTAATAGCATTAATCTGATAAAAAAATTTATTCAAACGAGATTTATTCTAATTTTCAACTAAAAGCCAAAGTTTGGAATGAGAATAGGTAATTTGATGACTTAGATGATTAAATTTCCCACAAAATTTATATATATTGTGATGATATTATATGATGTTATGATATATATAATTTATAAAATTAAAATGGTAAATTTAGTACTTATGATATGTTTGATTTGTCTTTTAACTTGGACCCATAATTATATTCTTAATCTATAGTTACGTTTTTCAAATTTATTATTGTTTCGCTGAAAATATGTAATCTTATATAAACTGCTGATTTTTTTTATTTTAAGTGTAATCTACTCAACAATATATATGTATATAATATTTCAACTTCATTATCTTTTAGTTTTGATTTTTATTAATTTTTTCATTATATCTTTTAGTTTTGATTTTTTTTTTCCAATTATAAAATATTTCTACTCAACAATATGTGTTTTATTATCTTTTAGTTTTGATATTTTTTCCAATTATAAAAAGTAATATTATGTTTTTACAATATTGGATTTTTTGGGTGGGTCAAGCGAAATTTCCAACTCAAGATTAATATATTTTTCCTATATGATGATTAATCTTGTGTATATTACATATATGATAATACGATATATTAATATTTTTAAATATAAACTTGATTACAATACAAATAAACAACTATTTTCCTTTTTTATAAGATTTGTTTTGGTAATTTCTTCTTACGTAATTATAACACACACCACACGGTAAAAAAACCAATTACGTACAAATAAAATCAGACGGGATAGTTACATCCAAATTGATGGATATGTATGAGACAATCATGCGGGGTTAAGTTGAAATGTCGATGTTATCGTTTTTTTTAGATAATTTAAATTTGTAGTTATTTCTGACGATAAGATTCACGAGTAAAGGATATGATAACATACGGTATATAAATTTCTTTGAAAACTTTTATTAGTAGCTTTATGAATTCATTAATATTGCTAAATGAATATCTTTTTAAATATAGTTGATAAATATTATTTTTCTACTTCTAAATAGAACGTAGCATATGTAGATTTTAGTTTTGATGATTGAAAAATAAAACGTAGGCGAAAGGAAGAGATGATGATGATTTTTTCAATTAATTGAAAACTAAGAACGTAGTTGAGTGGAGTTTCTTAACAATATTTTTTGGCGCTACTATTTGGCACACCCTAAAAGTTTATTTAACACACCCATACATTCGTCACGAAGGTATTTGGTCAGACATTCGTCACGAAGGTATATGGCCAGACATTCGTCACGAAGGTTTTGGGGAGATTCGTCACGAAGGTATTCGGGAGATCCGTCACGAAGGTATTGGGGAGATTCGTCACGAAGGTATTGGAGAGATCCGTGACGAATCTTTTTTTAAAAAAAAATAAAAAATTCAGAATCTTGTAGAGAATTTCAATACGAGTCCGTGCATATAAAATACGTCCAAAACGGACATCGTTTGCCCTTCCAAAAGCCTCCAAAACAAAATAGTCGCATGCGTTAAGTTTGTAAAAGCAAAACCTTATATAAATTTAGTATTTGTATAATATAATTATATATTATAGTTAAAAATCATGCAATTAAATTTATATACTATAATTGTATATTATCATTTAATATCACTAGTTTATTAATTATAAAGTATAATTATGCATTATGTTTAAATATTACGAACTTAACAAAAACGACTGTTTTGTTTTTAGGGCTTTTGGAAGGGCAAACGATGTCCGTTTTGGACGTATTTTATATGCACGGACTCATATCGAAATTCTCTACAAGATTCTGAATTTTTTATTTTTTTTATAATTATGCATTATGTTTAAATATTACGAACTTAACAAAAACGACTGTTTTGTTTTTAGGGCTTTTGGAAGGGCAAACGATGTCCGTTTTGGACGTATTTTATATGCACGGACTCGTATCGAAATTCTCTACAAGATTCTGAATTTTTTATTTTTTTTAAAAAAAAGATTCGTCACGGATCTCTCCAATACCTTCGTGACGAATCTCCCCAATACCTTCGTGACGGATCTCTCCAATACCTTCGTGACGAATCTCCCCAAAACCTTCGTGACGAATGTCTGGCCATATACCTTCGTGACGAATGTCTGACCAAATACCTTCGTGACGAATGTATGGGTGTGTTAAATAAACTTTTAGGGTGTGCCAAATAAAGACTTTGTATTTTTTCCATTGTCCTGAAATTTTGTGTGTCATCGCTTAGTTTTGATTTTTTCTAATTATGAAAGATTCGGAGTAATATTTATCTTTACAGATTCAACCTTTTTTGGATGGACCAAACAAAAGTCTAATCAATAAGAATATATTAATGAATATCTCTTTGAATATAGTGGATTAATAGTGGATTAATATATTTCAGACACCTCAAAAATTATATAATATTATAATTATGATTACAATATAAATATGATGATACGATGATACAATATTCCTCCGTGCAAAAACTTAATTTGTTCCTTCCAATAGTTTTTGGAGATTAATTATGGCACATATCTTTTATCCAAATATAAATATTCATCTTTAGTCTAAGATTTATTATTTAAATGTAATCCTTACAATATTCTCTAATAAGAAAGCATATTTTATCATTAGGAGCAAAGAGGAAATGTCTTTTTCCGGATTATAATATTTTTATTTTATTTATTTTATTTTTCCCAATTATAAAAAATAAGAATTGTTTTTTTTTATTTTGAGTTTTTTTCCTGTGGCCCAAGCAAAACAATATTGGATTTTTTTTCCAGTGACCCAAGCAAAAACACAATCCAAAATAAATATATTCATGAATATCTTGTTGAATATTTTTCACCACTCAAAAAATTATATGTATTATGATATGATATAATGATATGATTATGATATGATATGATAATATTAGTTGTTATATTGTTTATTTTTTCAAAACATAACCCGTCTAAAACTAAATGGCGGTGATAACAGTTTTTAAAATGAGAACGCGCGAATGGTAAATGTGCATTAAAATATACGTAAATGTTCATCAATAGATACTAAAATGTTGTTGATGCACCAAATTACTACTAAATTAGTGTTAAATGTTCACCAATTTAATTTAAAACGCTTTACTTCAATCCTGATACTAAATAAAATTCATTAGAGGATCGTTCTTCTTCAGTCACTGTGTTGCAAAGAATTTCATATCTCCAGAGAGAAATGGCGCCATCGTGGATCTTGTTCGTCATTGGAGCTCTAGCTCTTCTCGTCTTCTCCTCGGCCACTGCCGATAATGTCCTCGTCTTAACCCAAGAGAACTTTCACAAAGAGGTCGGTCAAGATCGCGCTGCCCTCGTCGAGTTCTATGCTCCATGGTAACCTCTATCTTCTTCTCTCATTCACTTACCCTAAATTTTAAGTATTCTTACTGTCGATTTTCTTTCTAGTATCGTTTGGTGCGATTGTCGTTGTTGGATGTGAGACTTGGGATAATCGTTTTCCGTTTTATATTGTCTTAATTCGTCTAGATAAACAGATCTGATTTGATTTACAATTACAACTACTCTGTCCACCACTTCAATTTAGCTCACATACTCTGTCTATCAATTATGTTGTTCGGGTTATAGCTGTCCACAAACTCTCATTTACTTCTGCTGTAGTAGAATTTGCTGAATTCTCAGTGTGATGGTGTGCTTCAAATCAATAAATATTAGATTCGGTATGTTGCAACTTTTCATTTCAGAGATTTGAGATGGACTGGATCGCTTTGATATCGCTTTGATATGTCGTTTGAAAAAGGAATAGGAAGCATTAGGAATTTCCTCCTTACAGTAGAACTGGGCTTAGCTTTGTTTTTGTTTAAGTAACTGCAGTTATTGGTTGTTGATTGAGCTGCATGTCATGCTGTAGATGACCAGTCTTTAATTCTGTATGCACCATGATTCCTGTTTTAATTATTATTCTTCAATGTTCATGTTCATGTGCACTAGAGCTGATCTTGTTTCTTCTGATTAGGTGTGGGCACTGTAAGAAGCTTGCTCCAGAGTTCGAGAAGCTTGGTTCAAGCTTCAAGAAAGCAAAATCTATTTTAATCGGAAAGGTCAACAAATATGCATATGCTTATGTTTCTATTTTCTCTAAGATGTAGATTCTTGGTGTGTGAGTGTAATTTTGAGTCTTGGTGTCGGCATATTTTGCGATGCAAGGAAAAACAAGCACCCTGACTTACTAGAAATTAGCCTTGGTGTGTGAATTTAATTATGAGATATGAGATACAGGCAGATGATAATAATTTTTCAATTTCGTAGAGTTTATATGTGATTTTGATGTGTGCTTCTGTCCTGTATATGAAACCATTATGCTTCATGTATCAACATTATGCTTCGTGTTATCGTGTATCATACTATACATCTCATTGCACTTGCATATTCAGTATTTTCTTGTGGACCAACTTATGCACCATTCTGTAGGTAGACTGCGATGAACAAAAAGATATTTGCAGCACGTTTGAGGTTACTGGATACCCCACAATAAAATGGTTTCCCAAGGGGTCTTTGGAGCCTAAGAAGTAAGTAGATGTGTTTCATTGGTTTATTATGTAAAGCTGTGTTCTGATACTTTACAAATTTTTGCTTGCATGTTAGATATGAAGGTGCACGTACAGCTGAGACTCTCGCTGAGTTTGTGAATAATGAAGCAGGTACTGTGGCTAGCGAGTGGTTACAGTTTAATCTAAAGCTTCTGGAGGTTGAAATCTTTTGCTTGCTGTACGAATTAATCAAATACATTTGGAAGCTGTAAACTCTTGATTCTTGTCATGCCAATAAATATAGAGTAGAAAATTTCGTAATTTGTTTTTTGACAAAAACTGACCTTTGTGGTTCACCTAGCAAGCAAGTATAGAATCCTGACATTTCACAGGTGATTATCTTTTGGATTTTTGTTGGCTGATATTGATGTGCTTTGCTTAAACAAGTTATCTTGGAGTGTACTGACGATTAGGCTGAAAGCTTACTGAATAGTATTCCTTCTCTTTACGAACTTTAGATTGCTTGCTCTCATTTTTCAAAGACTTCTGTTTAAATGACCTTAACTTATTTCAGATTTATTATGAATTTGTAAAGTCTGTAAAATATCCAATCGATAGTAAATGTATTGTTTGAAAGGACTAATTACAGAAGCAATATTTACTCTCAGCTGAAGTGATTTCTTTTCTTATGCATTTTTCAGTAAGGTGTATCCTTCAATACATACGAACTGATACCTTTTTCCAGTGTCTTATTTTACAAACATGACATGGCATGATCTGACACTCTCAGATTTACCTGTTCAATGTAGTTAGCTTATTTTTTATGTGTCCAGATCTACTGTGCTAGGTGTGGAAGAATCTATTCTACTTTTCCTTTTTGACGGGAAATTCTATATCTTCCTGGGCATATAAATTCATTCTCTGGGTTTTTATCATGACCTATGAGTCATGAGCATACTCTTATTAGTTCACTATCTTGCAGTTGGTACTTAATATTTTCTTTTATTTGCAGGGACCAGTGTAAAGATTGCAGCAATTCCATCAAGTGTTGTGGTGCTGACTTCAGATAATTTTGATGAGGTTGTTCTGGACAAATCAAAGAATGTTCTAGTTGAGTTTTATGCACCATGGTAATAAGGCATCTTTCAGCCCTATATTTGTTTGGTTTTGGATTGTGAAGCTTTAATATCCACCCTTTTGAATAAAACACTATTCTAAGGCTGATTTTATCCGTCGTGCTAATTCCTTTATTTTTATCTGAATCATTATTTGTTCCATTCCAGGTGTGGTCACTGCAAGTCCCTTGCTCCGGTAAGGCTTTTATTCGTTATTGGGTGGTTTGTGTAGCTCTGAACCTTACTGTGACTTACGATTTGTCTGATTTCTTCTTCTTCTCCTTTCTTCGTTTTCTCTAGATCTATGAAAAGGTCGCCTCAGCTTTTAGATTGGAGGAAGAAGTAGTGGTTGCAAATGTTGACGCTGACAAACATAAATACCTGGCTGAAAAGTGAGTCAAATGCTTTGATACTTCTGCCTTGTTTTTGCCTGATACGAGGTAAGGGTTATATTCAGGATGCATTTAAGATTGAGTTTCATTCTATCAACGATACAGGTACGGAGTAAGTGGGTATCCAACATTGAAATTCTTCCCCCAAAGCAACAAAGATGGTGAAGACTATGATGGGGACCGAGATGTGGATGACTTTGTGAACTTTTTGAATGACAAGTGTGACACCAGCCGTGATGCAAAGGGACAACTTACTTCAAAAGTCAGTGATTTAGTTCTTCTAGCTGATCTAATATCACTATATCAGTCTTTCCCCGATTCCACTAGATACTTATATTTTGCTATAAAAAATACAGGCTGGTATAGTTGAGACATTGGACACCTTGGTCAAGGAGTTTGTTAGTGCTGACAATGATGAAAGGAAGGGTATCCTAACCCGGATGGAGGACGAAGCTGGCAAGCTTGTGGGCTCTTCTGCAAGGTTATAATTTTCGACAAATTAATTTGGAATGTTGTCTTCCTCTGTTTACTGAATAAAACTATCTTCTGTTCAGATATGGAAAAATCTACATCAAAGCTGCCAAGAGCTGTATAGAGAAAGGTGCTGATTATGCCAAGAACGAAATCCAGCGTATAGAACGCATGCTTAATAAGGTAAAATAACGCCTTATTGTAGGTAACAGTTGGGAGTCAATTAAATCCATTTTATATGTTGGTGCTGTTTGGTGTAGGCAATAAGCCCAGTGAAGGCGGACGAGTTCTCGCTGAAGAAGAACATATTGTCAACATTTACTTAACTGAGACGATTTCTGGCTTTGTTCTGTTTTTTATCTTATACCACTAGAACATTGCACACGTTTTCCAGTTACACCTGTAGTTGTAGAACTTAAGAAACCCAGAGATGAGAGCAGTTGTTCTGTTTTTATCTTGAAACAAAAGGTACTACGCCAGTGTAACTGATATGTAGCAATACCTTAAGTTGCAAGGGCAGGTTTGGTGTATGACAGTAGTCTGCTATTGAAATTCAATCAAGCAGGTTTTTAGCTTCAGGCCCATCTAAATTGGAAAATGAGGCTATATAAAGATTTGGACGTTACGACCTTTAAGTACTGTATTTTAAGTTGCAAGGGCAGGTTTAATGATCAGTAGTAATTGGATAATGTCATGGAATAAAAAAAAAAGGGGCGTTCCGGGAATCGAACTCGGGACCTCTCGCACCCGAAGCGAGAATCATACCACTAGACCAAACGCCCTTGTTGGTCCTATATGAAATTTTTAATATAACAATAATGTTGATGATTGCGGAGTGGAAAAAAATCAGAAGAATTGGAGATGCGGGGTATCGATCCCCGTACCTCTCGCATGCTAAGCGAGCGCTCTACCATCTGAGCTACATCCCCTTTTGATATATAGGGTCCGTTTGGATTCTTCAATAATGTCATTATAATGTCAAATTTGGCATTAAATTTGACATTATAATACCAAATTTGATATTATAATGACATTATTCATGGAATCCAAACGTACCCATAGTATGATTGCCCAATTATGAGGTTTTGATATTTTGCCCCAAATCATAGCGCATACCAAATAAGCGCTATGTATTTGACGGAAGATATATGTACTAGTAATAGATATGTTAATGGATGTGTATATGTTTGCGAAGCTTAGATCTAAAATTATTAATGGGATGGTGGAATAGAGAATCTGGAGACTGCATGTGAGGGTAGACTGATGAATAGAAGCACAGTAGAGTTGTTGATATGCATGTTGTACCCAGCATTGCTGGGCTTGAATTTACTGTACTAGATCTCGTTTTGGCATCGTATATTTATAGAATTAACTAGTTGAGGTGTCCGCATCTTGAGTTTATTTTACATTTTTAAGAGTTGATGTGTCAGTATAGTTTCTCAAACTAAAATTTGATATTAGAGAATAATGAAATATAATAAACTATTCAAAAACTACATCTTTTCATCAACTAATATCAATTATTTCCCAATAATAACATTTTATTATCGAAACTTATTTTACATATGCAATACACGAACTTGAATCTTCCAAGTGACATTATTCTTTAATATTAGATACTGTCAAAAATAGGTATTAAAAGAATAGAGATATTATCTTAATATATATGAATGAAAAAAAAAAAAACTTTTAGAAATTAAATTATATTTGGATAGTGTGTAGAAATTAGACAAATATTTTAGGTAAAAGAGAATTACATAATTAGATTGATAAGTATAGATGAGAAGAAGATAAAAAAATAAATAAAAAGTAATTAATTAATTAAATTAATACATACAGATGGAAAGAAGATAAGATTTTTAGGCAAGAGATAATCAATTAATAAATATTATGATATTTCTTTCCAAGTTTCATAAATATGTGGCATTTTTTTATTAGTTTTCTTAAGTCCTGACGACGTGGCGGATGACGTGGCTAATGAGGTGACATAGCTTATAGGCCAACACATAGGCGAATTGAACGTAATGACGACATGTGGCAAAACACCGCTCTGTTTTAGTATATGTATAGATTAATGCACAGCTCCAGCCTCCGACCACCGTAATCTTTGACTTACAATGTTCCTTTATTATCAAACTAGTGTAGTGACCCATGCACGGGTATTCCAGATTGTCCGTCGTAAAAATTTATACGGTTTAAGTCAAGTTTGTCTAAAAATTAAGTTCAACACTCACCAAATAAGCGAAATAAATTTAACTTTTTGTTTGTGAATATTAATTAATACATATTCATTTCATGATATATAATTTAATTATATATAAATATCTAATTATATATATATATATCATAATTAAATTTAAAATTTATTCTTAATAGGATAGGATAATTTGTATTGTTTTTATGTTGAATGAAGTGATTGTTTTATAAGATTTATTTGTTTTTTTTGTTTTTGTTTTTTTAACAAGCAAGGAAGCGGTAGGGATCATCTAGCCCAAAACGATAGTCCATTTCATGGTCCATTCATTTTGTTGAGTTAATTATTCAATATATTTTTAATTAAAATTAAAAATAAAAAATGAAAATAGCTTAACAACCTAGTCTAGAATCACTCTAGAAGCTCTAAAAGTCTCAGCTTTAATATATAAGATAGAAATATTTTCAATTAAAGTTAAAAATAAAAAATGAAAATAACTTAACAACTTAGCCTAGAATCACTCTTGAGGCTCTAAAAGTTCCAGCTTTAATATATAAGATAGATAGATCTTTGTGGAAAATATTAAAGATTGGGTTTCGCCACCCCAAGAAATATAAGCCTACAATTCAATGTTAACATATATATGTCTGCTGATTAAATGTCAATCGTTATTACATCTACTTAATTATGATATAACGGAGAAACCAAGTCTTCACAAAACATTGCGTCACATTAGCATCACCTCACAAAAAATTGGATAAAGAGGCTTTGGACACACTCTCACACATTAGAACTCTCGCTATTAGTCACTCTAACAATGTTAAAGAGTGGTTCTTTTATCTTTCACAGATTGAGTTTTTGCATTCAGAAACGGGTAGGAGCGCAACTTGTTTCTCGTCTGCCATCAAACTTTATATAAGAAATTAAACCGACGGTCAATAATTCATTAGGGAAAGATTATAAAATATAACAATTTTCCTCAACTAAATAGAAAAAACCGACTACTATCTCCACTTCCCTAATCCCTATTCATTTTGGTCAATTTTGAAAAAATTCAAATTTCAATATGTTTAAGGAGAGATATCTTAAGTTGTAGTTTAGTTTGTTATTCCTATAAATTAAATGAAAAACTCATTAAAAGTTTGTTCACTTATTATATATATTATTAAAGGTTATTTCTACTTATTGTTGATTTTTTATAACATTATCATCAAATTCATCATTGTTGGATAACTATAGGTGGATCTTATGTGTTAGCCATAATTTATTATATATACTAAAGGTTTTTTCTTCCTTATCTTTATATTACTATTGAATGGTTTCGCATGTGAATATACCTAACGATTCCGCGTTTTATAGATTGAAATAAAGAGAAGATTTGAGAACAGGGATTGGGAAACGCACTGTTATTGATTAGAGCAGAAGATGTAGTTTAATTCTTTCTATTTATCTTTCTTTGAATCTCTTTTTCCACTAGAATTGTTTACATATTGACTTTCTCTCTCCAGATTTTCGATCCTTCATTTCGAAGGATGAGGCTTCTATTTATAGAGCTTGAGATGCTTGCAAAACGTGTCACTTGGAGGTTTTTGATTGGTGACAAAAAGAAAGAGGTGGACGTGCTTATACTGGCAGGTGATTTCCAAAGGGAGAGCGCGTTCTTAGATCCTCTGGAGCGTCTTGGGTCCATGAGAGCACGTTGGGTATATGAAAAGTGTGAGATATCAGAGGTGTGCAAATGATGGTTCCATCACAATATTTTTTCTTCTCATAGGTTTTTAATCTAAGAGGAGACGGCATGAGACTAAAATGTAGCGCGTTGAGGATGAAGAAAGAAAGAAGGGCATTTTGGTCTATAATTTTCTATCATCCAAGGGCATTTTAATCTTTCCTCATATTTAACGGATTTTTTGACAGAAAACGTCGACGGGTGGTTAATTGTAAAAGAAATGCTTTTAATGAATGGTTAAAAATAATTTTCAATAGAATGGGTGGTTATGGGTAATATCACCTATTTAACGGCTGGTTAAATCTAATTTTCCTCTAAATAAATTACCAATTTAAATGGGTTTTCATAAGTCTCAAACTACTTTCTATTAATAAAATAGAATAAACTCATTATAATAAAAAAACATTATAATTTCAATATTATTCCTACGTCTTTTAGTTAAATCCAATCAAAGTATCGCTGCACATAATGAAGTTCAAAAGTTTTTTTTTTTTTTTTTGGTCATCAGTTCAAAAGTTGTTATATACGAGTATATATACCAACTTAACTCAAGCCTAATGACACCCAATGAAATTGCGCCATGATAATCGATTGGTCTTAAATGGTCAAAGTTGTTCCAATGAAAAATTATTACTCAACACAAAAGGGTAAGGAATTCAATAATGCAGTTAAGCTAAAGGTACGTCTTAATCGCGTAGTCGAGTAGTCGCACGATAAAAGCCAAAATGGAAATGGCCTTTATATTTTATTTTCCAACCAACCACAACCCCACATTTTGCACCACCACCATTTCCTTTGTTTAGCAAAAGACAAGCCATAGATTGACTACTCGTTTGGATCTTCTTTGTGCAATATATGTAGGCTAGGGGTAATGTTTTCTTGTATATATATATATAGAGCAACTAGATGAACATAACAAGTTAAATAAGAGGTAGCACATTTACATGCATCGAAACTTCAGCGTAACGTATGACACATGGATGTTCATTTACGTGCTCATTTTCTATTTCAACTTATATCAAATCTCTTCCACCACTTAATACAATCTATTTTATAACGATATACGTATATGTTTGATCATGTAAATCATAATAAATGCGAAACATTTAAACATGACTCATTGATCTATACTGTGAGCCGTTGAAAATGATTGATAGAAGGGGCAAACCACTACTAGCAAGTAGCAACAAGAGGCTAATAATAATACTGAATAAATGCGTTATTTTGGCTCTCCAAACAATGTAAAAGGCATCAAATTGGAAGATAAACTAATAATTATTAAAAAAAAGAGGATCTTCCCATTTTGCAAATGGAAGGTACCAAAACTGTAAACGTAGGGTGGGTATGAAAAGAATTTTTAACACCAGGACATATATCAAGTGCAATTCATGGCCCATAACAATCTATCCATAGGTCATCATCTTTGTCATGACTCATGATAGTATTGGAAGACTTTCTTGTTTCCCTTATAAAGAATCTCCTAAACTTAATTTACACAAGTCATTTTCCATTTTAACAAAGATGTTTATACTTGTCACTCTACCATTTGTACAACTACTATTACTATATATATCACTATACATCAGTGATGATAGTGGTACATAAACTTTGTCTCATAATTATAAGTGTACGTTAGGGTGGAGAATTTATAAATACATAATATTAGATATGCTGATGAGCACTGTTTGCACATAAGCAAATTAGGGCACACATTACTTGCAATTGATTATCCTAATATACTCTTCATCAAGTTCAGAAGAGATATCTACCGCATAATAGCACATAAAAACAACGAATATAATCCTCTTTGAGATCATTATTCATTGATCAAAAAATTTCATCATGGCTTTAGACTTTAAAATTTATGAAACAGGAAAAACAAGGAATTGAATTATTCTCATTTCAAAAGCAACCTTCGTGAATAGCTCTATCACAATGATCTACAAGCCATTTTGTATGAGAACTAAGTAGCAAGTGAAGGCTCCACTTCTAATGATGATGATGACTTAGATGAGTATTGCCGATGGTGTACATTGACATAAAAACTAATGCAAACAACTTTGTGCACGAGTTACAAACTTTGTGTGCATGAGTTATAACGAATGTGTGTATCGTCCTCAATCCTCATCTAAGGTTTCATCCTCACGAGAAAGTATAATTCTAAAACAATATACTTAGTGATTCTTTTCATTCATAGGTTCTTAATTTATTCCCTTGGAAAAATCGTTTGTTATAATATGGTTCTCCAACACATAAGTAGCAAGTAGAAGATAAATTAAGAATCAGGACTTGCTTAGCGTTACCATTCAAAGGTTATAAGATACTTGCCAATTTTGGTCAAGCCTGATTTTTTTTTTTGTTAAAAGGTAAGGACCAAAGTCTCACTTAGGAACAGGTGACAACCCTTGACCATCCAAACGAATGACCCTAAAAAAGTCAGTATGAGAGGACATCATACTAGACTGCAAGAACAACGGTCTTATAATTCTGATGTAATCACCAGATATGACATTATCCTTATTACACATAAGGATAATTTTGAGGAAGTGCATATTGGCGTGCGGCTTAGCCAATAAGTCCGCAGATTTATTTGCTTCTCTGAAGCAATGAAAAATCTTGACATTATTAATCGTGTTAAGTAAATTTTGAATAGCAATAATAATATTTTAAATCTCCCATGGTATCTTCCAAATATTCTTAATACAGTTAATAACGGTAAGGTTATCTCCTTCTAATATTAAATTATCACAATTCAATTTTTTTGCAAGTTTAACAGCAAAAAGTGCACTTAACGCCTCCGTCTGAAGGGGAGAGTTTGACACTACTTTTTTATTAAATAGGTCTATTGTATTCCCTTCCTTATTACGCGTTATACATCCAATCCAGGATTCATGTATAGATTTAAAGGAGCCATCAAAGTTGATATTAGTCCAATTATCTGGTGGTTTTATCCAACATTTATTAGCTAACTTACTTCTATTTCGTTTATTTTTCAATTTCGGTCCTTTTGTATATGCAGTGTTATTTTCCCAGAACTTGAATTGTTCAAAAGCAATTCTATAAGGCTCTTTTTTGGTACTGTTATTCTTACCAAAAATTATGGAATTTCTATATATCCATAATGAGTACCACAAATGAATTAATGCTTCCATGATGTTTTTATTATTTTTTAAGTTACTAATAATGTTTTGAAAATTTTGTAGTAGAGGAGCATCAACTTGAATTTTAAATTTGAAGCCAAGTAGCGTTTCAAATTTATGAAGTTGTGACAATGTGTGGGGACATTGAAAGAGCAAATGTTCCGTTGTCTCCGTTAGGCTATTACATCGCGAACAATAAGATGGAACTCTATTGTAGTGTTTGTTGAGTCTTTGAGTAGTTGGCAAATTGTCTGAGATTACTTTTCACATAAAATTTTGATATCTTGGAGGGATTTTTAAAGTCCATATCCATTTATATAGGTCGGTGTTTATTTGATTGTGGGCAGTGTTATATGTTCTAGCTGAAGCTGTGGTCAAGCCTGATTTCCACTTCACTCTTTCCCTGCAAAATAAAGATATCTCTCTTAAGTTTATACGTACATGTTCCAAAGAGTGTCGCATATACAAATAGTCAAATAGCATAAAAGAGTGATTTTTGCAAGTACTGAAAGCAACTTACTTACAATATATTCCCCATTCAACGCTGAAAAATGAAACAAGAAACATTGCAGGCTAAGATTTTTTAATCAAAACAATCACGGTAAAAAGCTCATGTTTTTGTTGGGAACTTTTCCCAAAAAAGTGCAGAGTGAACAAATTGTGTCGACACCAGGAGTTAGTTAAAAGCCAAATTGGCAACTACGGAGTATATAAAATTATACTACTGCAAGATGAGAGATGACCCACCAAATGGAAAAGATCAAAGAGGGAAAAAAGAGCAAAGTTAGGGTTTTTGGGAGGACAATTGACTTCACATTTCACATTTTCAATATAAATACAAAGCCTTTATTTGGCACACCCATTTTCTTTATTTAGCACACCCGGAGATTCGTCACGAAGGTATTACAGCTGATCTTCGTCACGAAGGTATTACATAATAGATTCGTCACGAAGGTAAACCGGAGTTCCGTCACGAAGGTAAACAAGAGATTCGTGACGAAGGTAAACAAGAGATTCGTCACGAAGGTAAACAAGAGATTCGTGACGAAGGTAAAATATTTTTTAAATTTTTTTCCAGATTCTTGTAGAGAATTTCAATACGAGTCCGTGCATATAAAATACGTTCAAAACGGACATCGTTTGCCCTTCCAAAAGCCCTAAAAACAAAACAGTCGTTTCCGTTAAGTTCGTAATATTTAAACATAATGCATAATTATACTTTGTAAGTAATAAATTAGTGATATAAAATGATAGTATATAATTTTAATTGCATGATTTTTAACTATAATAAATAATTATATTATACAATTAATAAATTTATATAAGTTTTTGTTTTACGAACTTAACGCATGCGACTATTTTGTTTTGGATGCTTTTGGAAGGGCAAACGATGTCCGTTTTGGACGTATTTTATATGCACGGACTCGTATTGAAATTCTCTACAAGAATCTGAAAAAAAAATTAAAAAATATTTTACCTTCGTCACGAATCTCTTGTTTACCTTCGTGACGAATCTCTTGTTTACCTTCGTCACGAATCTCTTGTTTACCTTCGTGACGGAACTCCGATTTACCTTCGTGACGAATCTATTATGTAATACCTTCGTGACGAAGATCAGCTGTAATACCTTCGTGACGAATCTACGGGTGTGCTAAATAAAGAAAATGGGTGTGCTAAATAGTAAGGCCCTATAAATATTCAAATAAAGCCAAGTTGGTGATTTCTATATGAAATTTGAGTTTGATTAACAAGGCTAATGAATTTTACCTCAGGCCATCCTTGGACACCGATCAGAAACGTTAACAACGGAATCGACTACACTCATATCATCAATGCTGGTAGAACAATTATATACAATTTCACCTCTAAGTATAAGAACATAAACATTGATTTATAAAACACAAAGGAAACCACCAAAACCCTATATCTTGCAGCAGTAAGCAAGTGAAACGCATATCAATAATGCATATAGAAAGGGGGGGAAACAAGGTCTCTTTCAATCTGATAAGCTAAATAACCTATTTTCTTATAAAAAATTGTAATTAAGAAAGATAAACATATGGGGACCGCATGCTGTAGTATATAATACACTTATACACCCTATCAACACCAAGAAAAAGATGAGGAAATTACATTTAGAAAATACTCCAATAATAAGAGCATATGAAAAATGGAGCCCACAATGGCTAATAAATAACGGCCTCTTCTCCTCCCAAGGTCCTAAACAAATTACAGAGAGCTTTCTAAGTTTATTCAGAAACTAACCTCATAGTGTCGACATGAATTGCCAAGAAGAGCCTCTTGTTGTCAAGATTCTTGATCTCTATGACAGAATCTCAAGCTTAGAAAGTCTCAAACCATCTCAAAATGTCAACACTTTGTTCACACAGCTTGTTGTCATGTGCATCCCGCCACACCCAATCGACGTCACAAAGCTATGTGAAAGAGTGCAAAAAATCAGGTCTAACCTCATTCAACTCTGTGGAGAAGCCGAAGGCTTTCTCGAAAGCCATTATGCGTCCATTTTAGGCTCGTATGAAAACCCGCTTCACCATCTTGAAATCTTTCCTTATTACAACAACTATATTAAGCTAAGCCAGCTTGAATTCAACATCTTAAGTCAGAATTCTAGCCATGTCCCAAACCGGATTGCCTTCGTGGGGTCCGGTCCCCTTCCTCTTACTTCAATATGCCTTGCTTCATTTCATCTCACTTCAACTATCTTCCATAACTATGATATTGACCAATCCGCCAATTCGCTTGCCTCGGGTTTGATCAAACCAAGAGATGAGCTGGCGGAGAGGATGTTCTTCCACACTAAAGATATAATGAGTGTTGGGGAGGATGAGTTGAAGGCATATGATGTCGTTTTTCTAGCGGCACTTGTCGGGATGAACAAGGAAGATAAGATTCAAGTGATTGATCATCTTGCTAAGAATATGGCACCTGGAGCAATCTTGATGCTCAGGAGTGCTCATGGAGCTAGGGCTTTTCTTTACCCGGTTGTTGAACCGTGTGATCTGAACGGCTTTGAGGTGCTTTCGGTGTTTCATCCCATGGATGAGGTCATCAATTCAGTGGTTATAGCTCGTCGAGTTCCGAATAAGGCGATTTGCTCAATCCACCAGGATCATCTTGCCCCTACTATGATGCTTCCTAGTTGCAAATGCTCGGATTACCCGGTTTTCAATCCTCTCAACCCGGGTAACCGTTTTGAGGAATTGGCCATTAATGAGGAGCAGTGCTAACTGCTTTCACAGTTCACACACATCCATGATTTTATCTCCATAGTTTCCAACCCAAAAAAAAAGTCATATATCATGCAATAAGCTCATTCTTGTGTGTATTCATATCCTCTATTAATTGTGTGTAATTCTCTTAATCTAAGTTTTTAGTGCTGTGTTAGGGTATTCACGCATCACAACTAGAAGGAAGTTTTTATGTCCTTAATAATTGCTCACAAACTCCAAAGTTGTTACCTTGCACGGCTCTAACCGATTGACTGCAACATTCAAGCTTGGCAGTTATCGTATTAGACGGATCTGGTGAAGGTTTCGGTGTTATGGTTGACACGTGTTTAGGTATGGCTTCACACGACTTTCTTCTTCATCTAAGTTTTGTTTTTGTGATTTTTGTGGGCTGAGGAGTATAGCTTAATAGGATGCCATGCTCCATGAAAAGGATGGAGCAGATGAATGTGGGCGCAGTAACAGCAATTTGCTCCATAAGTTTCTATCAAGATATCTGCCTCTGCAAATATGCAATGATAGGTCAGAATAAGGGATTTGGTGTGTAAATCCTATGTACTTGTTGTGGTATAATATATAGTTCAAGCCCTAATTAACCAAGCTCTCTATATTTGCATTTATATATGTTTAGATTGATATATCACATGATCTTGTTAGATCAATTGTGAAGTTTTAGAAGCAACCCTAATTACATGAATAACTAAATGAAACAGGTATTTTCACAAAGACATTAACTCAAACTCATAAAAATTGATAGAAGAAACACTTATCTCATCAACAAAACCAGAAAACAATTAGCATGCTGTCATTCACAAAAGTTCGGTTATCTTTTTCTGCATACCTAATCCTATCATGTCCATATTGAATAATGCCCTGTGTCATAAAATCTCTTGATGCTACTGTGTTCATGAATTGCATCTGGTAGACCCTAATTAACATACAAGACTATGCAAGCTTCAAAAAATCTACAGTTTCAGATGCATAGCAGGAGAAGCTGTCATGCAGATATTGTATAAATACATAGCATAATCAACCAGTCATGCGAGTATAACACTTCTATGTGAAATACTCCGTCCGTCCCATATTGTTCTTCTCATTTCGAATAGTGTACACTATTCACGGTTCAAGAGAATATTCTCGTTTGTCTTGATATATAAAAAAAAATATAGTCATGTGGGGTCTTGTTTGATTCGTATTAATGCGTATTTTAATAATATCAAATTTTAATAATTCGTATTAACATAAAACTAGAGATATTAAGGATATAAAACGTACCTCGGCAAATGTGTCGTGAAAAAATGGGAAGAACATTATGGGATGGAGAGAGTACTTCATACCTCTGGAGTCCAAACTTCGTCATACCATCACTATTTCATACTTTGAGATTAATCACATGCATCCATGGGAAATGAACTTCTTATCAAGCAGGAAAAGTTATAGATTTTCAAGGAAGATATGCAAGTAAGTTTCTTCACTGACCATGGAAATGTACTGAAAAATAGAAACTGACTGTGATCATTTCCTTGTTTTATTAAATGCCATAAACCGTACATTGTATGAATATTTAAAGCAAAAAAGGACAAATCATGAATTAAATTATAGGACAGATTAGTACTACGGAGTATAATATAGTAATGACAACTTCTAGACAAACTTTGAATAAAAAAACAAAACAAATAAGTGAATATAGCAATCTCAAGGTCAATAGCACTATAGAAGAGGACTATTTTATAATGTTAATGACAAATCTCGATCAGATAAGCTCCATTTCACCACTAATATAATGAAGTTGAATGATCTATCACATGTCATCAAATCTATATCTCAATCTGCATAGTCAATTTCTGATACAAAATCGCAAACAATTGCAAACTGCAGTCATGCTGTCATAATAATTCTCCAAAAACTCACCTGTTGAAATTTTATTTAACTTGACATCTTTCAAAATTCTTGCAAATTTGCTGAATTTCAGCAAAAGAATGATCTGATTGCTCTCAATCCTTCTGTTGCAGAAAGAAACAAGTTGAGAAACTGCAAAATTCTCCAAAAGGATCGAGTAACATAGAAGCTACTCATCATCATCGCTGTATTCTTTTTTAAGCAAGAGAAAAACAGGAGAGGTGTCTTTCGAATCTAGGGAACAAGAAAACAGTCAAAACACGAAGAGAATGAGAAAGTTATAAGCCTAAGAAAATATAAAAGAATCATCTCCTAGAAGGAAGAACTTATCAACCATGCACTCATCCTACATATCTTTACAAAATGGATATTCACAAGTGTTGTATTGTCAAGAATCAAACTTCAAGAAATAACATTTTGTTCTTAATCTTAATTTTTGGAAATAGAAAGAATCAACCACCATAAAACCAAGGGTCTGAACTCTGAACTAATATTAGTATTTATATCAAGTGGAACATGTAATGCATCAATAAATAACGATAAGAAAGTACTTAAGCAGTCAGGAATCAGGATGAACGAGAAACAGAAATGTTATTCGAAACAATTAGAGTAGTAACCCTCAATACACAATTCGAATTCAAAGGCAAACTAAGAAAAAGCTTCTTTGGAATTCATTTACTCTACTGTGAGCGCTTAGGTCCGAGTGGAAAAGAGACTCTTTGTGGGGTTAACTGTGAAGGCTGATCTGCAGGCTTCTGTTCTTGAGAAGAACTGGGAGCAGCGTCTTCCTCATCTTCTGTTTCTTCTCGAGCCTGTTGGTTTTGCCTCTTTGGTATCAATAATTGGTAATTGGGGCTGATCAGAGTGTCTTCTTCTGGGGGCAGAGGAAAACCAGCACCTCCTCCAACTCCTAAGTTATCAGGCAATGGGATCTTGTTTCGGTTTCGGGCCAACTCTAGTAAAACCTGGTTCAGCAATCATGTTAGAGGCTTAAATCTTGGAAAAAAAACTTCAGCATTTCATAAGACAAAGGAAAATGAAGATATCATATGAAAAAAAGGAAGTTTTGCATATATGAATACTTCATGGACTACTAATTCAGTACAAAAAAAATGTTGAGGAGATTATCTGTTAGAAATGTCGAAACTTGAAAGTATTCTAAACTTGTCATCCTAACACACAGAGACAGACACTACACTGAAAATCTACTCATCTTCTCTTCCATTTTTCTTCAACATTGTAGCTAAATTCCACAAGCATAAACAAAAAAATCAAAGCTAACTAGCTCATATAATCAATAGGAAGCTAATAAAAGTACCTCACGTTTAGCTAAATTACACAAGGATAAACAAAAAAATCAGAGCTAACTAGCTCATCTAATCAATAGGAAGCTAATAAAAGTACCTCACGAGGTGGGGGTTGTGAGAAACTGAAATTGACTTTAGATTGAACAGCAAGCTTAACATCATCACAGTCAATTGCAGTCTTGCCAGCATGCTCAGAGTAGACTTGTGCATCCCCCAACACATCAACGGCATAGCGATACCACAGCTCCAGGAATTGGTGGACAACACGAGGCTCGTAGTCCTCAACACCCATGGATTTCAGCAACAATTTAACAATTTTTGCATCTCTTGGCAATTCTTCTTCTCCTTCTGCCATTACTCTTTCAGCGCTGCTCAACTGTAGTAACCACCCAAATAGGCGAGCAAACATCAAAACAAGGAACTAAGAGAGAGATGGGCAGAATGAATGGAGACAATTAGTTTTTCACAGAAGAATGTTTCACAGCATTGAATTGATCGTAAAGAAGAGATTTTCGCAACCAATTTTATGGATTGGAGAGAACAAGCACATAATTCACGATATCACGCAGATAAACGCGACATTGAATTGGGAGACAAATTAGGGTTTGTATTTTACCTTGGGATTGCAAATTTGAGAACCGATCGGGAGGTATAGAGGAGAACACGCCAAATTGGAGCGTAACTAAGCTTGAGCGGAGTCACAGAGGGAGATGAGGAGGTTTTGCAGGTGAGTAGGATCGTATCGATGAGATTGAGAAGCGGGAAGAGGCGAGCTTCAATAGTGAAATTGGCAGGCGCAGCCCGGTTTGATTTGAAGAGTCATGAGCCGGTTTGATTTAGGCGGTTTAGACTTTAGAGGCGCACTTGCAAAATTGATAAAAAAAATTCTGAAATGGGCTTTTTTTCAACAAAATTTACGTCGTTTCCCGACGCAGGCTCTTTTCAAAATAAATTCCCAATATAGGCACTTATGCCAGCCTCGGATTTTTTTTATGTGTGAGAAACGCTGGTTCTACCAGCGTCTCTCGTCCGAAGCTGGTAATTTTTTTTTTGAATTTTTTATGTATAAGAGACAGCGTCTCTTATACGTTCAAACATAAAAAAAAAATTTATATGAGCGTCTCATATAAATGGTCTTTTTTTTTATTTGAACATGTATAAGAGACGCTGGTCGAACCAGCGTCTCTTATACAGATTTTTTTTTTAATTCCCCCGTGTAAGAGACGCTGGTCGACTTACTCGTGTTTGGATGACTCGTATGAGCTCGTTTGAAATCGGAATCGATCACGACTGATTTCGTTGGGTCCGTATTGATCCCAGCTTTCACCAGATATGTCTCTCGCTCGATTCTGATTTCGAACGACCCCATACGAGCCACCCGAACAAGCGTAAGTCTCGTGCGTACCTTCTACTGTAAATGGATATTTACAAATCCGTTCCTCCATATCACGCGATGAGAGACATATCTGGTGAAATTTGGGATCAATAGGGACCCAACGAAACTGGTCGTGGTCAATTCCGATTCCGAACAAGCCCATACGAGCCATCCGAACAAGCGTAAATCTCGTGCATACCTTCTTTCACCAGTTCGGAATCGGAATTGATCACGACCAGTTTCGTTGCGTCCGTATTGATCCCAGCTTTCACCAGATTTGTCTCTCATCGCGTGATATGGAGGAACAGATTTGTAAATATCCATTTACAGTAGAAGGTACGCACGAGACTTACGCTTGTTCGGGTGGCTCGTATGGGGTCGTTCGAAATCAGAATCGAGCGAGAGACATATCTGGTGAAAGCTGGGATCAATACGGACCCAACGAAATCAGTCGTGATCGATTCCGATTTCAAACGAGCTCATACGAGTCATCCAAACACGAATAAGTCATATATAATAATATATATATAAACTTTGAAAAAAAAAAATTAAACAAATGGCTTGTATAAGGCGCTGGTTCTACCAGCGCCTTATACAAATAATTTTTTTTTTTAAAAACATTTTACGTGTAAGAGACGCTGGTTCGACCAACGTCTCTTACACGGGGGAATTAAAAAAAAATCTGTATAAGAGACGCTGGTTCGACCAGCGTCTCTTATACATGTTCAAATAAAAAAAAAGACCATTTATATGAGACGCTGGTTCGACCAGCGTCTCATATAATATTTTTTTTTAATGTTTGAACGTATAAGAGACGCTGGTCGGGCCAGCGTCTCTTATACATAAAAAATTCAAAAAAAAAATTACCAGCTTCGGACGAGAGACGCTGGTTCTCTCACACATAAAAAGAATCCGAAGCTGGCATAAGTGCCTATATTGGGAATTTCTTTTGAAAAGAGCCTACGTCGGGAATGTTTTTTGAAAAAAAGCCCATTTCAGAAAAAAATTCCCACATGTGTTCACAACTACGTTGAAGATAAACTTTTCTTTTTGAAAAAATAATAATTTTTTTTGTACTCAACTTAGTAGAATACAAATCAATCGGATATTGAATTTGTCCTCAACCCCACGAAGGACAAATATAAGGGTTCATTTTGGTTCAATCGGATATTGAATGTTGAATTTTCAGATAATTTATTGTCCGCTGCCATGTGGAGGACAAAAATTCAACTTTTCCAATTTTTCTACATAAATTTTGCAAGTGCGCCTCTAAACCGGGTGTCCATTGGGTGCGGGTGAAATTGTCATCCCTAAGCATGATCTATACGCACTACATAAATTCAACTTTTCTACACTACATTTTTGTATGTTGATTTTCAACGTACGTTGTTTTTTGGCGTACAGATAAAACAAATGGTATACGTATTAATTTTTTTATACGTATATCATTTGAAATAAAATAAAAAAATACATTTGTACGCAGGAAACAAGCGGCCAATTGTTTTTTGGAAAAATGACCAAAAGTGGTTCCAACTTTTATTGATGAACCGAAAATAGTCTCAACTTTCATATCAACCAAAAATAATCTCAACTTTCAATCTATGAACCAAAAATGGTCCAAATAACTTTTTCAATTGAAAATTTTCTTAACTTGATGTTGTCTACTAGAGATTTTCACATAATTGGTCATAGTAATTGTTGTTAATGTGTGTAATCTTTATTATAAGATGTCATCTTATTATAATATTACCTTAAATTTTAATGGAATTTTTTTTTGGACCATTCTTGGTTGATGAATTGAAAGTTGAGATTATTTTTGGTTGATATGAAAGTTGGGACTATTTTCCGTTCATAAGTGAAAGTTGAGATTATTTTTGGTCATTTTTCCTTCTTTTTTTTAAACTTGCATGTACGTTGGAAATAGGCATAAGAAGACGTGCGCATCTTCTTCCCCGCGACGTCTTTAGCTTCTCTCTCCCCGATATAAACCCTAAAAATCACCCAAATCTCGCTTTCTTCCATTTCTTGTCCAAATTGCTTTATTTCTCTAGCTAGTGTTTTTGCTTATATCAAATGTTAGATATGCATCGAAAGATGATATTTGACATTGGATCTCAAGATTTAATCTAGGAACTTCAGGACCACGAAAGTAGGCCTAATTTCCTAGTGGTTGTTCAAATTTGTCATTAATCTTAATACACTTAAACTTGACATAGCTACCACGAAAGTAGGAGTCAATCAAGTTTAGGTAGTCCTCATATGCCTTGAAAGAGGGTAAGAGAAACATTAGGACATTTGACCATTGTAAACCACTACTCGCAACCTTAGATATATATATTTTCTTGCAATTACATGACCTCATCAGCGGTGAACCCTAATCCTAACCTTTTATTTCTCATTTGTTACTAGTATTTCTTTGTCATTTTAGTTTTCCTCAGATATTACTTCTTTGTTTGTCTCAACACCCAAAACATATCACTTTAATCATTTGATCTAGATTAGTAGTTTATGTGAAATTGGTGATCGAAGAGTGCTCCCTTGGTTCCATATCTTTTATACTACTCGATAAGTACCGTGCACTTGCGGGCCTATCAAGTTTTTGGCGCCATTGCCGGGGAGCATGGTTGACATTGATTTAGCATAGATTAGTTAGACTAGACCGTTTTCTTATTTGTTTTATTTCGTAAAAAAAAAACTTCTAATCACTCTATTGTTCTTGTTCTTATTGTAGTGATTCCTTTGTTGCATGCTTGTTACTCGAAGTCTTAGGGAGCATCTTGAAGAAGGAGATCCCGAGATCGAGAGATTGTTTCGTGCAAAGAGAACGCTACAAAGGAATCAAAGGCAACAACAAAGTCCTTACTCATTTTCAATCATGGAAGGTGATCAAAGAACCGTTGAGGATTACATTGCTCCAAACACATATGGCATCCATTCCGGAATCACTAGGCCAAACGTGGAGGCAAACAACTTTGAGCTAAACCCGGCTCTTCTTTCCATGGTACAACATCATCAATTTTCCGGATCACCATTAGAGGACCCAAACCTCCACCTCTCGGTCTTCTTGAAGATTTGTGACACGGTGAAGTACAATGGAGTATCTCAAGATGCCATTCGACTACGGCTTTTCCCATTCTCACTAAGGGATCAAGCAAGGGCTTGGGTCTATACTCTTCCGGAAAATTCAATCACCACTTGGGAGCAACTCTCTACCGCTTTTATGGCCGAGTATTTTCCACCAAGCAAGACTACCGCTCTAAGGAATGAGATCACTTCTTTTTGTCAAAAAAGAGATGAATCTTTCTATGAAGCTTGGAAGAGATTCAAGGAACTCTTGAGAAAGTGTCCACATCATGGATTTGAGAAGTGGTTCTTAGTCCAAGGTTTCTACAATGGGCTATCTAGTACTTCAAATATGATAATTGATAGTGTCGCCGGTGGAGCTCTCATGAGAAAGACGATAACTGAGGCTTGGACATTGATTGAAGAAATGGCAATGAACCACCAAAAGTGGTCTAACCCGAAGTTTGAGCCCATGAAATCACCGGGAAAGTATGATATCGATGCCTATGATCTCTTAGCGGCTGAAAATGATGCTTTGGCGGCTAAGTTGGATGCCCTCAACAAGAAGTTTGATGCTATGAATGTGCATGCCAATGTGAACAGTGTTGGTTCAAATGGCCCTTGTGAAATTTGTAGGATGGTTGGTCATCTTGGGTTGAATTATCAATATATGACTTTGTCCTCCTCGTCTTCCCAAGAACCTTCTATTGAGCATGTTGACTTCCTCAACCACCCAAGATCAAGACCTCAAAATGACCCATATTCCAACACCTACAATCCCGGTTGGAGGAACCATCCAAATTTCTCTTACCGAAACAACCAAAACACCATGCCTCAACCTCCTCCACAAAAACCTCCCGGTTTTAACCAAGGTCCTTACCCAAACAAACCTCCTAAAAAGTCCAACCTTGAAGTCATGATGAAGAGTTTCATCTCCACTCAATCAAAGCAAAATGATGAGTTTAGAAACCAATTTGGGCAACTTGCATCCAAATTTGATACCATGGCTTCTAACAACAAGATGTTAGAAACTCAAATTGCTCAAATTGCTCAACAAGTTGCTAGCTCATCTTCTAGACCTCAAGGCAGACTACCCGGTCAACCCGAGCCTAATCCAAGAGAATGTATGGCGGTGAACCTTAGGAGCGGGAAGAAGTTGGAAGAACCCAAGAGGAATGATATTGTGGAAAAAGAGAATCTTTGTGTGGAAGAACCTTTTGAAGATGATGGTGAGAGACAAGAGATGGGAGAAGAACCAAAGGGTAACAAAATGAGAGATCGAGGTGAGAAAGAACCTACATATGTGGCACCTCACCATACAAACCACCTATCCCATTCCCTCAAAGAATTCAAAAGTCGAAGCTAGACAAGCAATTTATGAAGTTTCTTGAAGTATTGAAGAAGTTGTACATCAATATTCCTTTCACCGATGCTCTTTCCCAAATGTCAACGTATGCCAAGTTCTTGAAGGACATCTTGTCCAACAAAAGGAGCCTTGAAGAGTATGGAGCGGTGGCCTTGACGGAGGAGTGTAGTGCAATTCTTCAAAACAAATTGCCTACAAAGCTTAAGGATCCCGGTAAGTTCTCTATTCCTTGTGTGATAGGAAACACTAGCTTTAAAAGTGCTTTGTGTGATCTTGGTGCTAGTGTTAGTTTGATGCCTTTGTCAATTTGTGAGAAGTTGGACATGGGTGAATTGAAACCCACCAACATGACTTTGGTCTTAGCGGATCACTCTATTCGATACCCTAGGAGTATCCTTGAGGATGTTCCTATCAAAGTCGGCAATTTCTTCATTTCGATCGATTTTGTTGTTCTTGAAATGGAGGAAGATTCTCAAGTCTCTCCTTGCTACAGCGGGAGCCATCATTGACGTGAAAAAGGGAAAGCTTTCCTTGAATGTTGGGGAAGAAAGAGTTGAATTTAATTTATCAAATGCTACTAATTAAACATCCTTCTTTTGAGCAATCTTTGTGTAGAGTTGATATTGTAGACCACCAAGTAAAGAAGGACTTTGTGAGGCAAAGCTTAAAAGACCCCGGTGGAACATATTTGACGATTCCTGACAAGCTTGATGATAAATGAAGGATCACAATGTTGAAGTCTTCAACTCAATTGACCAAAGTTAAGGAGCTTGAGCAAGAGAAAAAAGTGTGAATTCCTAAAGAGAAGGACCCTCCAAATGTTGAATGGAAAAATCTTTATTCCGATATAAGAGGAATCATTAAGAGTAGAAAGTCAAAGAAGAAGAAAAAGAATGGCACTACAAATCAAAATTTCAAGGAGTTCCAGAAAGGACTGCTTTTCCATCACCGTTCAGAGATGTTCCCGGGTGACAAGCATACAAGATGGTCCGGACCATATATGGTGGATCAAATTTTCAAAAGTGGGATGATCAAGTTAAGCCACAAGAACTCAAGAAATTTTCAAGTCAATAAAATTCGACTAGAATACTATGTTGTTGGCGATCCAATCAACAAGGGAGTCGCTTGTCCTCTTTCCGATCCGGAAGCATGAATTGAAGAGAACGGTCTAGCTAGACCTTAAATACCGCTTCTTGGGAGGCAACCCAAGCACTTCTAATCTTATTAGGGTAGGTAATTCTCATTGTTGATGTGTGTTTTGCATGTTAACTTTGAGTATTATAGGTTGATTCCTTAATTAAATATTAGATTAATTTGGGTTTAGAATGCATGTTTAGGCTTAGCTTAGTTTTCCTTTGAAAAAAAAGTGCTGGAAAGTGAGAAAATCGTGGCAATTACCACAGTCGTGGAATAAACCGTGGTCCTCTCTGTTGAATTTACCACGCTGAAACCACAACCGTGGTCTTTACACGGCCTAAAAAACACACTTTGTTTGAGATTTTGATGTGGATCATTTTGTGCTTCTTTTATTCAACCCACCTAATTATGATCTTAATTCCTATTCTTTTTAAGATGATTTGGAACTCATGGACCCTAAAATGAAGAATGACAAGTAAAAGATTTTTGGATGAAGATGTCATTTGGATGCTCACTCGGGATGGATGACAAGAGTTCATTCACATTCGACATCCTACCCATCCGAGGAGCATGCGAATGAGGATGATGCGGATGAGGATATAGAGCATGACGAGCCCCAAGGTAGCCAAGTGACAATGCATCAATCTATTCTTAGACTCGAGGAGGAGCAACGTGCCCAACGCATGCTTTTGGAGCAAATGAATACAACACTTCAAGCCCTCTACAACTTGCACCTCACCCATGGATATCCTCCTCCGCCACCCCAATAATCCGGTGATTACCTATCTCCCATAACTTTTGTTTTTCATTGAGGATAATTGATGAGGCTAAAGTCGTAGTGCCAAATCAAAGAAATAAACTCTAAACACTAACTAGAGTATAGCAAGTAAGTAGAGGTCAAACCCAAGGGAATCAAAACACCAAATCAATGCAGTCAAGTGAAATATCAACTAGTGAACAAGTAATAAGTAACCAGGGGGGGTTTTGATTGTATGAAACACAAAAGTAACAAGTATCAAGCAAAGAAGGTTTGGTTGTGAATATGATGAGAAGGGGTTTCACCTAGCAAGTATCCACACAACAGTCAATCAAGTTGATCATAGATTTATCTCAAGTTCTATTCAATCCTAGGGAATGTTCCTATTCCAATCTTTAATATATCAGCAGGCCAACCGGTCCTGATAATACTTACTATTCAACAATCAGGGAAACCTCTCAAGATTAGATGAAATAGCAGCAAAGAGCACATGAATTATAAGGATGCATGCAATAACTTACAACCGTCAAGTATTAACATGCAATCAATTCTCTTTCATAAAAGCAATCAACTACCAGATCATGCAGATATGAGCGCTACAATGACAAGGAATTCCACTGTATATTCCTAGTCTAGCAATAGAAAACTATCAATCAAACTAGGTGATCAAGCTAGCAAAACTAATAGAAATCAATAGATGAAGAATAAGAGAATTAATACAAACCCATAGGAAAAGAACAAGAGTTTAGAAATCTCACAACTTAATAACTGAAGGTTTCAACCGCTAGGTAAAACAATGAAGATTAGTTCCTGCTCATGGTTGCAGAACTAAATTGTCTGATGGAAAAGATGATGGTAAAGATGATTCTACTAGGGTTCTTAAATAGAGACTAACCCTAAAAATATATGGTAAAAGATATATCCTAAAACTAATTAATAAAAGGAAAGAAACAAAACAAGGAAAATAAATAAATCAAACTAAAGCATGGATGGAAAAAAGTGAGATCGGCTTCAATTCCTTCTTGAGCTGCTTCCAATTGTGCAGCTGCTTGCTTCCAATTGTGGGCCCCATCTGCTTCTTCATTAAATGGGCTAGCAGATATCACGGCCCGTCTTGCGCACGAAGGGGAATCCAACATAATACCCGCGATCGCGGATATTAATCCGCGGTCGCGGATTTATTAAATATTCTCGGCTCCTCTCTGTTGCTCCACCGCGATCGCCGCTGATCCATGGCGATCGCCGTCGGTGATTTCTTCAAATCTTCAATATTCTTTGGTTCTGATCTTCAATTCTTCACTTCTTAATAAATATCTCAGAACATAACAATGGCTCGAAACACATATAATAATACTCCTAAATCAATGTAATAACCCGTAGTTACGCTATACAAAGTGTAGCGTATCAATAATGCATACTTTTAAGCTTGGGGGAGAGAGTGAAATTACCATGCATCCATATTTTCTCTTTATTGTTAGTTGCATAATAGTATGACATTGCATTTGCATATAGTTTTAGGACTTTTGATGGACTCCTTGTGTTATTTCATTTCAAATGTCTTGGTTGTCAAAATGACATTTGATTGTTGAACAAAATTACTAGGTGTTCAAATGTGTGTGAATGATTGAGTTGACTATTGCATGCGATTATTATTTGAGATGGACTAAGATTGAAATTCATGACAAAAGCCGTGAGATAATTCTTTTGGAATTTAGGACTTGCACTTCATTATAGTCCTCTCTTTTCAGGTATGAAATATCAAATATCCATTGAATTTTCATCTCTAGAACTTGCATTAGAATTATTTTTCAAGACCACATCACAACTATTGTACATGCACAAAAATGATTGAGGCAATTTTTTCTTTGATAGCCAATTTACCCATGACTACCCTTTACATTAAAATCCTCTTTGTTTATCCATTTGAGCCTTCATTATCCATTCTTATTCATAAACTTCACAAAATCTAAGCGAGCCTTATTTTATTAGCTTTTTCCTTCTATTTTGACTTGTGTGGGTGCTTGGAAGCTATGTATGGGAAAGTTTGGTGTTTGTATGCTTGGAAAGTAAGCTTGGGGGAGTTTATGTATGTGCTACAATTGTAAAGTTCTTGGGTATGAGAAAAAAAAAATTGAGACAATCATTTTCCACATTACCTAGTAATCGAGTGCATTCACAAATGCTTGTATCTCGACAAATCATTGGAGTGGAAGCCGTTAAAAGAAAGTTGATAGAAAGAAGTTAAGAAGTGAAGAAATGACAAGAAAATGGAGGTTCAATGAAAATCAAATGAAGTAAAGTAGTTGGGGTTGGTTGTTAAATCTTGAATGTTTGGTGTATCCTTTTGTTTAGTCAAGATAGAATTTTTCCAACACTCCTCGGACTAGCACCTCATGGCCAAACATACTCCCTACCTACTTGTCATTACCTTGGCCCCGTTACAACCTTATAAAAGACCTCTTGATTTGTGTTATGTGCATAGTTTCTAGTGGTGGAGATTTAAGTGTAATGCAAGCTTATGGTAGTTGATTTTTCTTTGATGCAAATGAGTGAAACACGTCCTTTAAACACATGAGAGTGAGTGTATCACATTTTCTTCCCGTGAGGTCTATGAACTTTCATGCTAGTCTAATCTCTTGAATGATCACATGTTATTTTCAATGATTTCATTCATCTCATATTTGACACTTTGTGAGTTTGGTTTTGTAGGAGCGCTTTTGGGAGCTATTGGAGCATAATGGAATGAACATGGAATAGCTCAAGCTTGGACAAGATCAAAAGGAGCGTTGAGTAGAAGATTCGGTGAAGAAAAATGAACTACAAGAGGATCATGAACCACCGGTGTCGGACAACACACTTGCACTTCATGCCAAGCCAAGAAAGAACATGCTGAAGATGACACGACCGTGGTAATCACCACGACTATGGTCGTCACCGAGAACAAAAATTCTTATTTGTCTCTTCTCTTGGTGACTCATATAAAAGGAGTTTGTAATGACATTTTGGAACATCAAGCCATAACCCTACATCTTATCTTAGTCTCCATTTTCTAGGGTTAACATTTACTTCACTCTCTCCCTAGATTTAGCTTACATTTCACTATCCCACTCAAATTTATAGTGACATTAATGCTAGTTAGAAGATTTTAGTCCTCATTTTGGATTGTTGAGCTCACTTGGGATTGAAGACTTGGAAAAGGAGCAAGCTTTCACCTTTCCTTGCTACAGCGGGAGCCATCATTGACATGAAAAAGGGAAAGCTTTCCTTGAATGTTTGGGAAGAAAGAGTTGAATTCAATTTATCAAATGCTACTAAACATCCTTCTTTTGAGCAATCTTTGTGTAGAGTTGATATTGTAGACCACCAAGTGAAGAAGGACTTTGTGAGGCAAAGCTTGAAAGACCCCGGTGGAACATATTTGACGATTCCCGACAAGCTTGATGATAAATGGAGGATCACAATGTTGAAGTCTTCAACTCAATTGAGCAAAGTTAAGGAGTTTGAGCAAGAGAAAAAAGTGCTAATTCCTATAGAGAAGGACCCTCCAAATGTTGGATGGAAAAATCTTTATTCCAATATAAGAGGAATCATGAAGAGTAGAAAGTCAAAGAAGAAGAAAAAGAATGGCACTACAAATCAAAATTTCAAGGAGTTCCAGAAAGGACTGCTTTTCCATCACCGTTCAGAGATGTTCCCGTGTGACAAGCATACAAGATGGTCCGGACCATATATGGTGGATCAAATTTTCAAAAGTGGGATGATCAAGTTAAGCCACAAGAACTCAAGAAATTTTCAAGTCAATAAAATTCGACTAGAGCACTATGTTGTTGGCGATCCAATCGACAAGGGAGTCACCTTTCCTCTTTCCGATCCGGAAGCATGAATTGAGGAGAACGGTCTAGCTAGACCTTAAATAGCGCTTCTTGGGAGGCAACCCAAGCACTTCTATCCTTTCTATTTCTTTCTTTCAACCATGCATGCATTTCTCTTCTTCCTTGTTAATTTAATCTTATTAGGGTAGATATAAGTAGTTCTCATTGTTGATGTGTGTTTTGCATGTTAATTTTGAGCATTATAGATTGATTCCTTAATTAAAGATTAGATTAATTTGGGTTTAAAATGCATGTTTAGGCTTAGCTTAGTTTTTCTTGAAAAAAAAAGTGCTGAAAAATGAGAAAATCGTGGTAATTACCACGGTCGTGGAACAAACCGTGGTCCTATCTGTTAAATTTACCACGGCTGAGGCCACGACCGTGGTCTTTTTCACGGCCTAAAAAAACACATTGCTTGAGATTTTGATGTGGATCATTTTGTGCTTCTTTTATTCAATCCACCTAATTATGATCTTAAATCCTATACTTTTGTAAGATGATTTGGAACTCATGGACCCTAAAATGAAGAATGACAAGTAAAAGATTTTTGGATGAAGATGTCATTTAGATGCTCATTTGGGATGGATGGCAAGAGTTCATTCACATTCGACATCCTACCCATACAAGGACCATGTGAATGAAGATTATGTGGATGAGAATCTAGGGCATGACGAGCCCCAAGGTAGCCAAGTGACAATGCACCAATCTCTTCTTAGACTCGAGGAGGAGCAACGTGCCCAACGCATGCTTTTGGAGCAAATGAATACAACACTTCAAGCCCTCTACAACTTGCACCTCACTTATGTATATCCTCCTCCGCCACCCCAATAATCCGGTGATTTCCTATCTCCCTTAACTTTTGTTTTTCATTGAGGACAATGCATACTTTTAAGCTTGGGGGAGAGAATGAAATTACCATGCATCCATCTTTTCTTTTTATTGTTAGTTGCATAATAGTATACATTGCATATCCATATAGTTTTAGAAATTTTGATGAACTCATTGTGTTATTTCATTTGAAATGTCTTGGTTGTCAAAATGACATTTGATTGTTGAAGAAAATTACTAGGTGCTCAAATGTGTGTGAATGATTGATTTGACTATTCCATGCTGTTATTACTTGAGTTGGACTAAGATTGGAATTCATGACAAAATCCGTGAGCTAATTCTTTTGGACCTTAGGACTTGCACTTCATTATAGTCCTCTATTTTCTTGTGTGAAATATCAAATATCCATTGAATTTTCATCTCTAGAACTTGCATTAGAACTATTTTTCAAGACCACATCACAACTATTGTACATGCACAAAAATGATTGAGGCAATTTGTTCTTTGATAGCCCATTTACCCATGACTACCCTTTACATCAAAATCCTCTTTGTTTAGCCATTTGAGCCTTCATTATCCATTCTTATTCATAAGCTTCACAAAATCTAACCGAGCCTTATTTTATTAGCCTTTGTCCCCTCTGAGGAACTAGGAAAATCCTATTTTGACTTGTGTGGGTGCTTGGCTGCTATGTATGGGAAAGTTTGGTGTTTGTATGCTTGAAAAGTAAGCTTGGGGGAGTTTATGTATGTGTTACTAATGTAAAGTTCTTGGGTATGATAAAGTCATTTTCCACATTACCTAGTCATCGAGTGCATCCACAAATGCTTGTATCTCGACAAATCATTGGAGTGAAAGCCGTTCAAAAAAAAATTTGAAAGAAAGAAGTGAAGAAGTGAAAAGCAAATGGAGGTTCAATGAAAATCAAATGAAGCAAAGTAGTTGGGGTTGGTTGTTAAATCTTGAATGTTTGGTGCATCCTTTTGTTTAGTCAAGATAGAATTTTTCCAACATTTCTCGGACTAGCACCACATGGCCAAACATACTCCCTACCTACTTGTCATTACCTTGGCCCCATTACAACCTAATAAAAGACCTCTTGATTTGTGTTATGTGCATAGTTTCTAGTGGTGGAGATTCAAGTGTAATGCAAGCTTATGGTAGTTGATTTTTCTTTGGATGCAAATGAGTGAAACACATCCTTTAAACACATGAGAGTGAGTGTATCACATTTTCTTCCCGTGAGGTCTATGAACATTTCTGCTAGTCTAATCTCTTGAATGATCACATGCTATTTTCAATGATTTTATTCATCTCATATTTGACACTTTGTGAGTTTGTTCAATCACATCATTTGGAGTGGAGACAACCTTTATATTTCTTTTGAGATAACAATCTTCATATCGACATTCTTACTTGAGGACAAGCAAGATTCAAGCTTGGGGGAGTTTGATAACATGATTTGTGTGCTACATCTTGACTCATTTTCACTCTACTTTCTAGATGAAAATGCACTCCCTCATGCATTTTGAAGGAATTTTGTTTGCTTTGTTCGGTTTTCTACCTTTTTGTCGTTCTGGTTTTGTAGGAGCACTTTTGGGAGCTATTGGAGCATAATGGAATGAACTTGGATTAGCTTAAGCTTGGACAAGATCAAAAGGAGCATCGAGTAGAAGATTCGGTGAAGAAAAATGCACTTCAAGAGGATCATGAACCACCGGTGTCGGACAACACACTTGCACTTCATGCCAAGCCAAGAAAGAACATGCTGAAGCTGACACGACCGTGGTCGTCACCGAGAACAAAAATGCTTATTTGTCTCTTCTCTTGGACCTTGGGGACTCATATAAAAGGAGTTTGTAATGGCATTTTGGAACATTAAGCCATAACCCTACATCTTATTTTAGTTTCTATTTTCTAGGGTTTGCATTTACTTTATTCTCTCCCTAGATTTAGCTTAGATTTCGTCTCCCACTCAAAATTTATAGTGACATTAATGCAAGTTAGGATATTTGAGTCCCATTTTGGATTGTTGAGCTCACTTGGGATTGAAGACTTGGAAAAGGAGCAAGCTTTCACCTTTCTCTCATGATATCAATGGAAATGCAAGAATTTGGTTGAATGTTAAGTATTTCTTACTCATTCTCTTTATCTCTTGCATTGTTCTTTTGTGTCTACTTGTGTTTGATTGTTGATTTAGTTTCTTTTGCCATGTCTTTGCATATCATGAGTGAGTAGTTGATTGTGTTGGGATTGGGATTAGCCCAATGATGGTTGTGTAATACTTTGGTGAATTTATCTCTTTGGTTGCATGAGTTTTGATTTACTACTCAAATCTTGCACACCAAGTGTTTGTGAAAATGTCTAGCTAGTGTTTTTTCTTATATCAAATGTTAGATATGCATCGAAAGATGATATTCGACATTGGATCTCAAGATTTGAGCTATGAACTTTAGGACCACGAAAGTAGGCCTAATGTTAATGCACTTAAAATGTCTAGCTAGTGTTTTTGCTTATATCAAATGTTAATGCACTTAAACTTGACATAGCTACCACGAAAGTAGGAGTCAATCAAGTTTAGGTAGTCCTCTTATGCCTTGAAAGAAGATAAGAGAAACTTTAGGGCATTTGACCATTGCAAACCACTACTCGCAACCTTAGAGATATATTTTCTTGCAATTACATGACCTCATTAGCGGTGAACCCCAATCCTAACCTTTTGTTTCTTATTTGTTACAAGTATTTCTTTGTTAGTTTTCTTTAGATATTGCTTCTTTGTTTGTTTCAACACCCAAAACATATCACTTTAATCATTTGATCTAGATTAGTAGTTTGTGTGAAATTGGTGATCGACGAGTGCTCCCTTGGTTCGATATCTTTTATACTACTCGATAAGTATCGTGCACTTGCGGGCCTATCACACCTCAACGTCGACCAGAACCACTCATCCCAGGTCGAGTCTTTCCGAACGTAAGACACTGAAACCACCAGATCTAGAACAACGATGTCGACATCACTTCCATCGGCGCTCCCTGGCTCATCTTAAGCACCGCCAGCGTTGTCGGAGAAGAACCAGTTGTCGCCGACAAAAGACTCCTCCAGGGTCGGGAACGCCGCTCTAGCACCTTGTCTCGTATCTTGACGATCCAGCGCCTCGTGTCCATGCCTCGTCCTTGGCGGCCTCATTGGCTCGGCACTATGGCGCCTCACCAAAAGTCTTGGTCAACTTGGTATGATCAAGCCAAGGTTTTTCCATGCCTATCTTTATTTATTATCTCTTAGACTCTTTTTGACTATTTTTAGGCACTCTTGAAAAACTTACTATTTTAAGCAGGTTACTAGTTTTAGTAAGTACTATTTTTAGTCCTCGTTTCCCGAGATAGAATTGCATTTCTGACCTTTCTATATTAAGCAAATATCCATTTTCAGCAAGTTTCTATTTTAGAAAAGTTTAAATTCGGTTTTTGCTAGTGTTTTAGAATTTCATTTTTAGAAAGTTTCTAAATTGGGAGTGGTCCAGCCTTGCATGGTTTGAGCCATCTCAAATGGACTCTTGGCCATCAAGCCCAAAGAGGTCCATCCTAGCCAAACCCTAGTCGTCCACTTCCCTCTTCTCTTCCAGGGTTAGCTTATTTTCCCTTTAAATGGTCGAGTGCCTCCACCATTGTAACTAGTTGTCATTGTTTAGACAAAAGAATTCTTCCTTCATCTAGATTCAGGGCGTCACACCCGTAAGTAGGGTTGTACATCCGGTCCGGACCAGACCGAACTGATTTTTACGGTCCGGACCGGTTGTACCGGAATTTTTGAAACCTTGGACCGAAGACCGGACCAAACCGGATGATACCGGTCCGGTCTTGGACCAGACCGGATGATACCGGTCCGGTCTTGGACCAGACCGGATGATACCGGTCCGGTCTTGGACCAGACCGGATGATACCGGTCCGGTCTTGGACCAGACCGGATGATACCGGTCCGGTCTTGGACCAGACCGGATGATACCGGTCCGGTCTTGGACCAGAATTTCTATTTCTTTTATTTTATATTATTTTAATAATTAAAAAATTCATTTTATTTATATTTTAATAATTAAAATTTTAATTTAATTTATATTATAATTAATATATTGTATAGTTTAACATTATATTAATTTATTTTTCTTAAAAATATAACTATTATATATATTATTTATATAAAAAATATTAAAATATACAAAACTGGTCCGGTCCAAACCGATTTTTTTCGGGTTTTGGACCGGGCCGGAACCGGAACCGGAATAAGGAAATATTGTGGATCGGGGACCGGACTGGAATAGTGTCGGTCCGGTCCGGTTTTCCGGTCCATGCCAATTTTGTACAACCCTACGCGTAAGGCTCTTCCTCCTAAAAAATTTCCTTCACATATTTTCTAATTTCACTCACTCTACATCTCCCTCCTTTTCGTTTATATCTCCACACCCTTTCCCTTTGTTAGAGTATCCCTCGATCACCACCTTTTAATCCCTCACAAAACTATCTTGTCGAGTTCTCTTGACATTCGTATCTCAATTTGACAAGTTCTCTTGTCATCTATATCCAAGACTTCCACTGCTACTCACCATATTGACTAACCTCCACCAAAAAGACATCCACAAACACTTATTTGATCAACGCTGAAGATCCTCAAGTGCTCCTTTGGCCTTCTCGGAGACCAAGGGCGCATCAGTTGGGCAAGGTGGTGGTGAGCGTAGAGGAGGTGGGAGTCAGGGTGGGCGTAGAGGAAAATATTTTTTATAAGTAGTTAAATAATAGAAATATTAAGGGATTCGTTGGTTGCCCACTCCTTCTTAAGGTAATAGTCGTATTAATATTTGAGTTGAAAAAATATGTTGTTTTTTATAACATTTTGACCGTTATTTTTTAGGCTTGGATATGGGTGTACTTTCATGGGCTTCGAGGTTATGCGACACAGGACTTGGCATCCATGAATTCCCCGACGGCAGCTATACATGATAACATCATGGTCAGGTATGGCAAGGACACCTCTCGTCTTGTCTCTCTCCGTCGCGTTTTGAATTAGATTACATTTGCATAGGTAAGTAATATTTAGCAAATCAATTTATGACGTGCTATGCAATTTAATTAAATTTTAATTATGTCTCTCCTTTAAACAAACCAATATAGGTTCAGTGGAACCCCTGGGGGACGTTGGATCTCAACGACCCCCTATACATGCTGGCTCGTTTTTCGTGGGCCTTTATAGGCCTTCGACATTCGGGAGGGGTACCACCCTGACCTCCGACTACACCAGATGTTTCTATTAGAAAGGATATAGCAGTGGCGCATAAGGTGCAGTTTAGGGATGAGAGTTGAACTTAGGATTCCATGCACTTGTCGGGCCACTTGATTGCCTTGGACGAGATGGATCGACGTGGACTTTGAGACTATCCATGGGACTGCAAGGAAGGCTATCTTCCATGGTTCGATTAGATGTCACATCCTTATCTGGATTCCAGATCTCTGAGACAGGACCTACGTTCACCGCTTGTCCATCGTGTTGAGCCCATTCAGCTACCTACGACAGCCTCTGTAGTTGTGGTATCTATTTCAGTCAATTTTTGCTACTTTAACCATTAATGTTATAATGTTATTTTATTTGTTTATAATTTATTGTATTTTAATTACTTGTAGCGGGGCAACATCCTCACTGGTGAGATAGATAGTTTTTTTAGCGGGTATGGTCACACGGTCAGTCCAGATATCGCAACAATGACGAGGGGGTGGATGAGCATTAATACAACTAATAGCGCAAAAATCGAGATAAAACGACTTTAAACGAGTAATAGCGTGAAAACCAAGTAAAAGCGACTTAAAACAAGTAATAGTACGAAAAACGAGAAAAACTGACTTAAGACGACTAATGGCGTGAAAATTTAGAAAAAATGACTTAAGACGACTAATGGCGCAAAAATCAAGAAAAACGACTAATGTAGCAGAAATCGGGTAAATGCGATTTAAAATGACTAATGGCGTGAAAATCGAGTACAGGCGACTTAAAACGACTAATAGCTTGAAAATCGGGGAAAATCGACTTAAAAAGACTAATGGCGCAAAAATCGAGGAAAAACGACTTAAAATGACTGATGACGCAAAGATTGAGGAAAAACGACCTAAAACGACTAATGGCAAGGAAATCGATAAAAAGAACAACTTAAATGACTAATGACGCGAAAATCGAGTAAAAGCGACTTAAAACGATTACTGGCGCGAAAATCGTGTAAAAACGACTTAAAACGACTAATGACGTGAAAATCGAGTAAAAGCGACTTAAAACGACTCATGGCGTGAAAATAGAGAAAACGCGACTTAAAACGACTAATGGCACGAAAATCAAGTAAAAGCGACTATTAGCGTGAAAACCGAGTAAAAACGACTTAAACGACTAATGACGCAAAAATAGAGTAAAAGTGTCTTAAAACGACTAATGGCGCGGAAATCGAGTAAAAATGACTTAAAACAACTAATGGCGCAAAACCAACGTACGGGCTTAATTTTCTCCAACGACTATTTTTCCCCAACAACTAATTTTCCAACGGCTACCTTTTCAATTTATACATGTACGCCCAAAGCTAGTGTACGCCCAAAACGAGAGTATACATCTTACGTATTCTTTATTTTGCTTCACGTATTCATTTTGTTTTTTGCTTGTACGCCCAAAACCAACATACGTTGGAAATCAACGTACCAAAATATAGTTTAGAAAGTTGAAAAATGCAGTGCGTATAGTCTTTGCCTTATTATAGGTGAAAGTATTTGCAATATAGTGTTACATATAAGCTTTATTATTGAACACAATCAAGGTCATCTTAGTGACATAGACTATGAGTTCAATAATTTACTATGGACCCAAAACTTCTACACAATTATGAATTTAGATTATATAGAAACTTGAGTAATGGACAGATACATAAATCAGAGTAAATAGAAGACAATTAAAATACAGTTAAATTGTCTTAAAATAAGAATTACTTGGATATCAGTAGCTATACTTATTCAGCTGGATAAAGGGATAAACAACTTCCTTTTTATATTCCTTTTCTTTGGATGCATCTTGGCCTATCTATCCATAAAGTATATAAATTATGCCTCAATCAATCCTACATCACACCTAATTATTATTAACAAAGAAATTATAAGATCATAAATCATAATATGCAATATAATCTTACATCAGAAGAGCAAATAGTAATATGTAATAAGAAAGTCCTCATCTAAAGTAACGTAAAGCAGGCCAAAGGGAGTCCATGAGAAAACTCAAAATAAGCTAGTAACCTCATAGTATGCTAGACGGTTAATCAAATGTCCATAAAGATGGATACTTTTACTAACTTTAAAAAAATGCAGCTAAATAGCAAGTAACTTCAAGTCTGTATAATAATTAAAAAAAATGAAATGTTACCAATACCAAATGTAAGGGGGAACCTACCTCCAACAAAAACTTAATCTCGAATAAAGTCAAATCACCGCGAAAGAAGAATTTGTATAAAGCACAAACATATAACTTGATCACAAAACACATTATTTTCGAGCCAAGTAGAATGGAGTGGAGTGCATGTTTCACGATAGCTATTTCCTGAAGATGAACTACGTACAAACAATTACCCGTTTCACTTCACATGAAGACTTTTGCAAGTTTTCTCAAATTGATTATGTCATGTTATCAAAGAAGATACTAAAGAAGCATGAAACTCTCACTTGTTTTTGTATTCCATTCCCTGTCTGTTGGATCGTTAGTTCAATTACTTCTGAGGGAACAAAGTGTATTGTTCCTTCAGAGGTGTAGCAGCGGAATATTAACGCAGGAAGTATAGAAGAACACAAGTATTTAGAGTGGAAAACTCAACCGCTAAGAGTTGAGTAAAACCACTACCTTCAAGCTTCTCACTTGAAGGATTTGAATGAGTATACTTATCTTATTGATTTCTTGTTTGTTACAAAAGAAAGCAAGGATTACGATCACGAATCTCTTCTTTCACTCGAGCCCAAACTCAACGCCTAAGACAAAGTATTGCTCACCCTTTCTCTCTTTTCTTCTTGTTCTTCTTATGGACGATCACACTTGATTCGCACAAGTTAATCTCTCTCAATCGTCTAGCAATTCCCAAGCCTAAGACTAGTTTATATAGCAAAGATAAAACTAGGTTTTAAACTAGGAAATAAACAAGATTATGGAAAATATATCTTTCGCATAAGAAGATATTATTTCCATCTTTTAAATATATCTTATTCCTTAAGATCTTCATGAAATCTTTGCAGCTCAATCATATTTTCCATAAAGGAAACGAGATTTCTTCGTCATTCTCTTCTCAGCCATTTCTTTCCTTATTTAGTTCGCCTCTGTTGAGTAACGTTCCTGCTCAGAGTAGACATCCTGAAACACTCAAGTATACATTAGTAGGAATGTTTGTTACCATCAAAACCAGAAGGAACTTTACTTCAGCTGTAGCTTCAACAAATTCCCCCTTTTTGATGGTGACAAACATACTCATTGAATACTTCCAAAACACATCTAAACAATTCTCCTAAGGGAACGTTACTTATAAGGATTAAGTACAGATGTTCCCCCTCAAACCTTGACCGTTCCTTTCTTCCCCCTTTTGGCATCATCAAAAAGTAAGTCTAAACATGTACTTGAAATAAAAGAACTCCAGAACTCATCAAAACAAACTAATCATAGATTTAAACAAGCGTCATAAGAACGGACGCTGATACAGATACTGGACAAGGAAAAGAAAACACAAGCATAGAGAATTTTTTAAAAGAAGACACATAAAACCCTAAGCAAAGGGTACAATAAGCGCAAAAGAAGAAGGATAGATGTGCTAGGAACAGAGAGTGGGGGTCAGATAGAGGAGGAAAGGTGTGGAGAAGAGACTGTTATACTGCCAAGGGAACCTCTAGTTGGATGACGTCCAACGACGTATCTCAGCCTTCAAGGCAGCAACTTCATTCACCAGAAGCCTTTGTTGTTCAGTCAAGGTGGCAACCAGTGAGCACAACTCTTCCATCCTCTGATGTTGATAGACCATAGTTGGTTCTTCACTCTGTTCCTGTGGAGGGTCCTCAGTTACATGCTCTGTTTCACAAAATTCAGCAGAGCGGACCCAATCACCATCTTCATTCTTCTCAAACTTCATCTTCCTTAAATTTGCTTCAGCCAACTCCCTAGCAAACACAACCTCAGAGGGACCAGCTTCATACACCCTCAGGTACTCTAGGATCTTCTTTACTACTCCTGGGAAGGGAAGACCATGCCTATCGTTCCTCCTGGCATGGGCCATGTGTAGCATAATAATCTTTGGTAGATTAATGGCTTGCCTGAGGAGGAGCTTGTCCATGAGAAGGCAGTCCTGAATGAGAATGGTTGTGCGCTTCTGCTCTCTGGGGGTAATGTTACTGATAAGGTAGCTGTGCAAGATCCGGTTTGCTACCCCCATGGACGAAGTGGTCATCTCCCCAACAACTTCAGTTGAGTAATCCTGTGAAACCCTTTGGATAGCAGCCAGCCCTATATCTTTTGGCCACTGCCCTTTGACGTACTCTTCAAATCCTTCGTGAGGAACCCCGAGTATGACTCCCAGTTCGGTGCTTGAGACCACGTGGGTGTCCTTCCCAAGGACGAAGGAGGCTTGTATGGCATGAGGCCTCTCAGTAATGGTGAAGGAGCTGTAGAACTGCTTTATCATCCCCTCATTTACCTTTGAAGCAGTGCAGAATAGGTTTTCCCAACCTTGGTGGCGGATGATGTCCACCAGGGTATCCATCCTGTTGGCGACTAGAAACTCCTCATCAAACAGAAGGTCTCTGATGATGGTTCGTTTCCCCAATGCCTTTCCTGCAGCCACTTGTTTGGGAACTTTCCTTCCTTTGGGTGGCTTGGCTGCAGCGCTCCTTGTACGTGGACGAGAAGGGGAAGGCTCCACTTTTGCTCTTTTGAGCACTGGTTCCTGAGGCTCGTCATCTTCCTCACTGAGCTCTAGAATTTCAGGGAACTTTCCCTTAAATAAGGGCGAGTTCTCCTCCTGGATTTCGGCAAGGATTAGGTCAGTTTGTGGGAGTGAGGAGTTTGGAGGGCTAGGCGTGGTTTCTTGTTGGGTTTTTTCTTGTGAGATGGGGCTTGGGATTTTTTCTGTGGTAGGGGAGGCTAATTTTTCAGTGGAGGTACTGGACTGGGATAAGGTAGGTGTGACTGGCGGTGTTGTTTCTTTTGCCGGCGAGGGTTCTTGAAGGGTTTCTTTGGGAGACAGTGAGGGTTCTTTGAGGGTTTCTTTTGGAGAGGACGTGGGTTCTTTGGCTGGAGATTGTGGCTTAGGAGATTCTGTGGGGATGCCCAGGGAAGCCAAGATGCGACGTAGAGTTTCTGGGCTTTCATTCCCTGTGAGAGAAACAAATGTGGTGTTCACCATTGTTGCAGGGAGGGTTTCTGAGAGAGTTTGTGTTTGGGAGAGGGTAGAGAAAAGTGGTGGACGATGGAGATCTGGGAGAATACCTTTAAATACTTGCCGAATTTTCCATATCCGAACACCAGATCACACTTTTCAAATTCAAAAATCCTTTTTCCAAATCTGAACGGTTTTTCCATAATTGTGCCGCTTTTTCCTCCAATCAAATAAACTCAAAAGCCATCATTACTTTCTCGGTTCCAGAACCTATTCTAGCCCTTTAGGCTCCTGCCGTGTGCATGTATCTGTCACCTCAGAGCTATTAATCCCCTCAGCAATTTCAAATCTCAACCCTTATCCTTTCCTTTCTCAATCTGATATCGAAGGTATTGTGATGCTTGGGGTATGTTTACCAGAGATGGTACAAAAGAACATCACATAGAGAAATATCACATAATATGAATTAAAGCATTTTATATCATGATGAGGGAGTCCAGTTGTGGATGGAAAACATGGCTCATAGGACTATCGATCATGAAGGTTTATAGGGTGGCCGTAGATTCCCTCTATCCTTTGGGCTTGTATTGAGGGATCAGTACATCAAGAGGGATCTTTTGGGTTGAAAATAAGACCTTTGCCTAAGGAATCATGCATTTATCAATTTCAATCTCTAGCAAGGTATCTTTCCTAATCACGTATAGATCATGCAAGCAGTTCAAAGGACTCAGGTTTATTTCATAGAAGAGCAGGTATTAATATGCTTGAAGGACTAATACTCAAGATGAATAAACTCACTAATTTCTCCAATCATTGGGGGTTTCAAGGAAGATCAAGATTAGTTGAGAGAAATCATACCTAGACCCATACGTAATTTCTCAAAGGGAGCCTTGTTTAGTGGCTTTGTGAAGATATCCGCGATTTGATCCTCAGAGCGGACATGTTCCATAGAGACAATCCCTTTCTCCACGCAATCACGAAGGAAGTGATGTCTTATGTCAATATGCTTAGTCCTAGAGTGCTGCACAGGATTCTTAGAAATATCAATAGCACTGGTGTTATCACAAAGTATAGGAACGTTACCTAAAATGATGCCAAAGTCACTTAGCTGTTGTTTGAGCCATATGAGTTGAGAACAACAAGCTGCGGCGGCGACATACTCAGCTTCGGCAGTGGAAAGGGCGACAGTGGTTTGTTTCTTTGATCCCCAAGACACAAGACAAGGGCCAAGGAATTGAGCCATCCCAGATGTTGATTTCCTATCTGGCTTGTGTCCGTCAAAGTCAGCATCTGTGTACCCTAGTAATTCAAGACTTCCCCCTCTTGGGTACCACAGACATAGATCATCAGTCCCCTTAAGGTAACGCAGGATCCTTTTCACAGCAATGACATGAGTTTCTCTAGGACTTGCTTGAAATCTAGCACAAAAACATACACTTTGCATGATATCAGGCCTACTTGCGGTTAGATAAAGCAATGAGCCTATCATTCCACGATAGACCTTTTGATCAGCTTCTTTCTTGTCAACATCCATTCCTATTGAGTCATTTGGGGACATAGGAGTTGAATAATTCTTTGCATCCATCATACCAAACTTCTTGATGCACTCTCGTAGGTACTTTTGTTGATGCACCTTTGTTCCTTCCTCTGTTTGGACAACATGTAGGCCTAGAAAGAACTTAAGTTCGCCCACCATACTCATCTCAAATTCACTCTCCATCATCTTTGTGAACTTGGTAACTAAGTGCTCGTTGGTGGAACCAAAGATTATGTCATCCACATATACCTGTACTACCAAGGTATGCTTTCCCTCTCTTAATAGAAATAAAGTTCTGTCTACTTCCCCTCTTACGTAACCATGAGATAAGAGGAATTGAGAAAGTCTTTCATACCAGGCACGAGGAGCTTGCTTCAGACCATAGAGTGCCTTATCAAGTATGTAAACGTGGTCAGGATAGGAAGAATCTTCGAATCCAGGTGTTTGTTCCACATAAACTTCTTCCTTTAGTACCCCGTTCAGGAACGCTGTCTTGACGTCCATTTGTTGCAGCTTGAATCCATAGTGGGCAGAGTAGGCGATCAAGAGGCGTATTGCTTCTAATCTTGCAACTGGCGCAAAGGTTTCATCATAGTCAATTCCCTCTTGTTGATTGTAGCCTTTTACAACCAGTCTTGCTTTGTTCCTTATCACTTGTCCTCTCTCATCCATCTTGTTCCTGAACACCCATTTGGTACCTATGACGGAGCGATCCTTAGGTCTGGGAACTAGTCTCCATACTTTATTCCTCTCAAATTGATGAAGTTCCTCTTGCATAGCATTGACCCATTCAGGGTCTTCTAGGGCATCTTTCACTGTTCTTGGTTCAGCTGTGGAGACAAAAGCACAGAAAGCATGATATGTAGGATCTAGTGTAAGTATGGAACAAACCTTCTCACTGGGTTCTGGAGATACATCAGAGGAGGGAAGCGAAGCACAGTTGCATACGTAGTCCATGAGTCTTGATGGGGGCCCATGGATACGAGTGCTGCGTCGCGTTTCTTCCTCTTCATGGTGTGTAGCTTCTTCAGATTGTTCCTGAGATGGGGATTGGTCCTGAGATGGGGATAGTTGTTCCCCCTGAGTTTCAGAATCTCCATTTGGTACACTTGCATCTTGATCTGGGGATGCTTCTTCTTCAATGTTCATGTCCGTAGTGGGGATGAATTCCTCAGCATCAGCGAGATTGAACTGTTCCCTGTCTGCTTCAGTCAGTGGAGGAGCATTTGGATCATGGACAACGTTACCTGCCATGATCTTTTCATCAAAGACCACATGGATGCTTTCCTCCACCTTCCTTGTCCTCTTGTTGTAAACTTTGTAGGCTCTACTATGTGTGGAATAACCCACAAACGTTCCTTCATCACTTCTCGGATCGAACTTGCCCAGATTGTCTTTTCCATTGTTGTGGACGAAGCACTTGCACCCAAAGACTCTTAGATGGGAAATGTTCGGCTTCCTTCCTCTGAATAGCTCATATGGTGTCTTCTCAATCATAGGTCTCAACATGGCACGGTTCAGTACATAGCAAGCAGAGTTGAGTGCTTCAGCCCAGAAGTTTCTTGGCAAACCACTCGCAATTAGCATTGTCCTTGTCATATCCTCCAGAGTCCTATTCTTCCTTTCAACAACTCCATTCTGTTGAGGCGTTCTTGGTGCAGAAAAATTATGATTTATGCCTTTGTTCCTGCACAGGGAAAGAAACCGGGAGTTCTCGAACTCTGTACCATGGTCAGTGCGTATAGCCCTTAGATGAAATCCAGATTGATTTTCAATAGCATATAACCAAAATTCAAACTCATCAAACACATCCTCCTTTGAAGCAATGAAAATAGTCCAAGTAAACCTAGAGAAATCATCTACAATGACGAACACGTACTTGTTTCCCCCACGGCTGGGTGTGCGCATAGGCCCACACAAGTCCATGTGAATAAGCTCTAAGGGTTCAGAGGTACTTACCTGGTTTTTGGATTTAAAGGATGATCTTACTTGTTTTCCTCTTGTGCAAGCAATGCACACCTCTTCAGATTGACTTTCTATCTTTGGTAAACCAATAACTAGGTCTTTGTTGTGAAGTTTGTGTAGAAGTCTAAGGCTTGCATGAGAGAACCTTTGATGCCATAGATTGGATTCCTCAGATTGTGCAGAAAGGCACAGTTCCTCTTCAGGGATAAAAGATGGATCTACTTTGTAAAGGTTGTTCTCTATGATTCCCCTGAGGAGAACTTTCCCTGTCTCAACATTCTCCACCAAACACTCATTAGTAGTAAAGATAACCCTATTTTGACCATCCTGGCACATTTGACGTACGCTCAATAGATCAAAGGTCAGGTTATCCACTAAGGTAACGTTATTCACAACAAGATTGTCAGAGATCCTTACCTTTCCCATGCCAATTACTTCCCCTTTACTGTTGTTCCCAAAGGTTATGGAACCTTTGTTTTCAGGATGGAGAGATATAAACCATGCTTTGTTCCCAGTCATGTGTATTGAGCAAGCGCTATCTATATACCAGGAACTCTTCTTCTTTCCATCCTGCAAGTAAGGGATTAGTTTTTGCGCACCCAGGCAAGCCTAGGCTTACCTGGGATGAAGAACAATTTTCTATCCTCATTATCTTTTAAAACAACCTTGATCCTGGGAGTGTTCCTAACGGAAGAATTATTGCAATAATTGTAGGCTATCTCCTCATCTCTTGATTTTTTCCAACACTCTTGTTGATGATGTCCTGACTCACCACAGTACCAGCAAACCCTGTGGTGTTTCAGATTGACATACCTACTTTGTCCAGGCCAGATGGTTTTGTTTTCAATTCTAGACCTAAAATCCACCTCTACTGGCTTGGTGCTATTTGCATGTTTTTGCCATATCTTATAGGCCTTCTGTCCATCAAACCACATCTTCTCTTCCTGAGCAATTTTCTTCCCTTTATCTTCAGAACCATTGTGGGAACAATGTGTGATTGATCCTCCACAGGGTCCCTTATGACAGAGGGAATTTTGTATACCAGGAGACGAGATGGCAGTTGGTGAACAAGAGGCGCTATCATAGCCTAATCCAGCACGTGGTACAAAGCGTTTAGAGAAATCATCCTTCTCCTTATCAATTTTAGAGGTGATATATTCATCTAACCAAATTTTCCTTTTGTTTTCTTCCTCTATTAGAAATTCATCAGCCTTCTTAGCAAATTTTGAATTTTCCTCAGTCAAAGTTTTAATTTCAGATTCAAGAATGACAATTTTTCTTTCCAGGGAAGCTATATCAGACACATACTTAGGACAGGATTTGCATGAGTCCGACGAAGGGAACGAAGCCTTTTCAAGTCTAGCAACCTTAGAAGCCCAAAGCTGGTTTTCCTCAATCAGACATGAAATGGTTTCGTCCTTCTCATCGATCAAAGAATTCAGATTACTTTGTTCCTTTCCTAGAGAATGAATGAACCTAATAATCTGAGCTTTTGATTTGTTTTCTAAGAAAGAATCAAATTCAGAAGTGTTTACCTCATCTTCGGATTTTTCTCCTGTAGCCATAAGACATGTGTAGGGAGATTCTTCTTTGGAGTCTGAAGTCCCTCCTGTAGCCACTAGACACGTTTCCTTGGGAGTGTAGAGAAATTCGTCTTCAGAGTCAGATGTCCCCCATGTTGCAATCATTGCTTCCTTCTTTTCCCTTTGAGGGACATTTGCATCTCCTCCCTTCTTTTTGAAGCAATTTCTCGCGAAGTGTCCCTTCTTCTGGCAGTGATAGCAGATGATAGTACTCATGTCTTTGTTCCCATCAGGGAGACGTTGTTTTTCTCTGCTATCCTTCCAAACTCTTCGAAAGGCTCTTGTGAAGAGAGCAACTTCTTCATCCTTATCAACAATTTCGTCCTCTTCCTGAGCAAGATCGAAGGCTTTTTCGATTTTTAGAGCAATGTTCTGGGACTTCTCTGCCTTCTCTCCTTCCCTTCGTAGCATCTTGCTCTGTTGAATCCCTGCGTTGCTCTGGAGACGAGCAACTAGTTCCTCCAAGGTGATGTTTTTGATATCATTCTGAGCTTGGAGTGCAAGAGAGAACGCGTCCCATTTAGAGGACAATCCCTGAAGAAATTGATGTGTCAGTTTCCACTCAGGGATCGTTTCCCCTAAGAACTCGAGTTGGCCTACGTATCCCTGGAAACGTGAATGGTAGTCATCCAAAGACTCATTCTTTCCTTGAACAGCACTATCATACTCCTTGATGAGAGTCAAGATCCTATTTTTCTTGATGTCTTCATTCCCCTCATACATCCTTTTGAGGGATTTGAATATGTCGTGAGCAGTCTTGTACTTTAGAACCTTCCTTTGATCGGATGGACCAAGGGCAGCGAGTATGACCTTCTTTGCTCTCATGTTGAGCTCCAAGACTTTGTAGTCAGCATCTTGATAATCTTCTCTTTTCTTGAGTGTTCCTCCAGTCACATCTGAGGGATCGAGAATCTTCACATCTCCAAATTCTACAATCTTCCACATCTGTCCATGCAGGGAACAGATATGTGATTCGATCTGTTCCACCCAGTATGAGAACTCTCCTGATTTGAGCATTGGTGGCTTCCAAAAGGAGTCGTTGATGGCTGTTCCTGACATTCTTCCTGCAAGGGTAACAATCTAGAGACCAGGCTCTGATACCAATTGTTGGATCGTTAGTTCAATTACTTCTGAGGGAACAAAGTGTATTGTTCCTTCAGAGGTGTAGCAGCGGAATATTAACGCAGGAAGTATAGAAGAACACAAGTATTTAGAGTGGAAAACTCAACCGCTAAGAGTTGAGTAAAACCACTACCTTCAAGCTTCTCACTTGAAGGATTTGAATGAGTATACTTATCTTATTGATTTCTTGTTTGTTACAAAAGAAAGCAAGGATTACGATCACAAATCTCTTCTTTCACTCGAGCCCAAACTCAACGCCTAAGACAAAGTATTGCTCACCCTTTCTCTCTTTTCTTCTTGTTCTTCTTATGGACGATCACACTTGATTCGCACAAGTTAATCTCTCTCAATCGTCTAGCAATTCCCAAGCCTAAGACTAGTTTATATAGCAAAGATAAAACTAGGTTTTAAACTAGGAAATAAACAAGATTATGGAAAATATATCTTTCGCATAAGAAGATATTATTTCCATCTTTTAAATATATCTTATTCCTTAAGATCTTCATGAAATCTTTGCAGCTCAATCATATTTTCCATAAAGGAAACGAGATTTCTTCGTCATTCTCTTCTCAGCCATTTCTTTCCTTATTTAGTTCGCCTCTGTTGAGTAACGTTCCTGCTCAGAGTAGACATCCTGAAACACTCAAGTATACATTAGTAGGAATGTTTGTTACCATCAAAACCAGAAGGAACTTTACTTCAGCTGTAGCTTCAACACTGTCTCCCGAAAACTCAAAGAGGCTTAGGAGCCAAAAAGTCATGTTATGCATTCACGATTATAATTAGATCATTCCTAATCATGCATACGTAGTATCCATATGCGATCATATATATTCGATATCATATGTAAACATTACATATTCAACATCCAATAGTCGCTAAGTGTTGATATTCAAGCTAATTATGCTTCGAGAATTCATAGGTGAGCTAAAATAAGTGATGATCTCAACAACACATAATTAAGATCTTCCATTTACAATCATTTCCATAGGAGCTTCACGAAACATAATCTGAAAGACCCTGAAATAAATTCTAACAAATGCACTCAAGAGGATGAAGATGAAACGTTAGATAAAATTTGATCCGAACTTAAAATCAAAATCATATTTCATCTCTAGAACAAAAAAACGATACTTGATCCATTCAGAGAATGAAAACCCTAGAATTGGTCAAAATCCAGGAGTAAAATTTCAGCACCAACCATTCACATACCTCAAGATAAAGGAAGAGGTCGATTTCACGACTCTGTCTTTCGAAGTCGCCGGGTAAATTTTAGTGCTTGTTGAACTTAAACGGACATCTCAACACTTGACCCCTAGTCTATCGGCTGGAAATCCAATGAACCGTACGGGAAAACAAGAGATGGTAGCAGGATGCCATTATATATAGCAAAGTCTGAGAGTAGAAACCCGGAGACCAAAATTCAACGACATTCTTAGCAAAACAGTGACAAAATATAGATCTTAAGTTCCAACTAATAGCAAAGAAAATAAAATAAATTGAAGAAAAATAGCACATCCAGAGTGATATAACATAATTTTACCCTCACAACAAGAATTTGGGCCGGAGTTGGAACACCTACTACATTTAGGGTAAAAAAAAAGATTTTTATCGTAAATCACCCGTAAAATACGTTATATTACTTAAAATTACCCCATTAATTGAATATTATCGAAAATCACCCATATTAAGCCTTCACCAGCCATCCCCTCGTTCTGTCAAAAATTCTGTTAATTGTGTGGGATCCACAAATTTTAATATATTTTATTCATTTATAGGTTAAATAAGATAATACTCCTATTTTATTTTAATAAAAAAAAAAAAAAACATGCATCATCACCTCATGTTCTTCACCCAGAACTTCAGCAAGAGGACCCATTATTTGTCAAATGAATCTTCTTCTACGTACCTAGTCTTCCCTGTTTTTGGTGTATTTGAAGCCAAATCCATTCACCATTAATTGTTCGACTCCTTTGGAGAGTGTCGCCGCCAAGACGACCTTGCAAGTCACCGGTGATGAAATTCGCAACCACATTCGAGCCCATTAATTGAACTTACAAACCCCACCATAAAACCTTAAATTGATCTTAAAAGATCAATATTCATTCACGTACAACAAAAAATAGGCATAAAAATAAAAATAACATTAAGATTGAGTAGATTTAGCTAGCAGTAGCACAAAGTAATTTTTTAGGGTTTAGAAGTTTCAGTTTGGGGCTTTTCGATCTCACCCGAAAACAAGCCACCACAGTTCAATCGTTGGCTTTTGATGGGGGTTTTACTAATTCCAATCTAGGGTCACTTTCAAAATTAGACTTTGTTGAGGGTGGGAGCGACAGCGACGACGGCTGGAATGAACTAGAGAAGGCGACAACCGCGATTGAGGGTGGTGCCTCGTTGGCCTGAGAGGATGAGAACATGGCGAGTCCCGCATCATCAACTGCTACAGTAATCGTGTAGGTGTAGCACCAGACATTATAGAGAAATGAGATGGTGAACTTTGAAAAAGGGCAGTCTTTTGAAAATTCAATGGGAAAGTAAGGGTATTTTCGTCTGTTCAGATTTTAAAATTTATTTTCAGAATAAAAATATCAGAAAAACATTTAATCTATTTTATTTTATTAAATAAGTAAGGGTTAAAATGGTAATTTCATAGATTTAACATAAATTTTGACGAAATCCGTTGAAGGGTGGCGTTTGGCTAACAGAAGGCTTAATATGGGTGGTTTTCGATAATATTCAATTAATGGGGTGGTTTTGAGCAATATAGCGTATTTTACGGGTGATTTCCGGTAAAAACCTCTAAAAAAATTTGGAAAGGAATGCGGTACCTGGTTTTGATCCAAGAGATCCTTGATTATAGATTCGTCGGTGGCTGTAAGAATATCGACTCCACCAGTCCGATTCATTTATTTTAAGTTGGATGAGAAGTAAAATGGAACTGAAGGTCTGAAATTGAACGTCGTCACCTTCACTCTGACCGAAATGACAATCTGATGCGCCCCTGCCCTCTCTTACAGCCACAGAAGAAGAGGAGGCTCTCACTATGCCTCCTAGTGCTCCTATGACTAGGCAACGCGCCAAGGCCATCGCTGAGGCGGTTCAATCATTTGTGACTAAAGCTATGGCAAGCAACTACACAAGCCAAGAAGCGCTAAGTCCCTACTCCTCTCATCTCTTGAGGATCGCTCCGGAACCATGTCCATCGACACCTCAAGTCTACTTTGCCTAAGCTCAATTGTCACACACAAGTATAGACCCCAGCGCCTGCACAAATTGAGGTTTATCCCACAACTTCTCAAGATCAAATCAACTCCTCACAAGCGCAAGCGACAGAAGCCACCAATCGGCGTCAACACCACCGGCGGCCCTCCTCCTGGCGCTCCCTGGCCTAAAGTAAGCGCCACCCACTGGTTGCTGGAGTCGGAACCATTGCCGCCGGGAAAAGACTCCTCCAAGGCCTCCGACGCCGCTACCCCTAGACCGGCCAAGTCTTTCCCTTTTGGGTTAGTTGAATCTATTTGAAATTGTTGTCTTCTATTTGAGTTTGTTGTCTCAACATGAACTTGTTGTCTTTATTTGGTTTTGTTGTCTCTATTTGGGATTTGTTGTCTCAGTCCCATGTTCGGACACATAGTATTTTTAGAAAGTGTTAAGCTCGGCATTTGCTAGCGCTTTAGAACTTTCTGTTTTTAGAAAGTTTCTAAATATGGAGTGGTCCAGCCTTGCATGGTTTGGGCCGTCCTAATGGGCTCTTGGCACTCAAGCCCAAGAACGCCCAACCCTAGTAAAACCCTAGCCGTCACCCCCTAGAAACCCTAGTCGTCTCTTTCCTTTGTTTTCCCTCTATATTGGCTTTGCCTCCATTGTTGTAAAGCACGCTTAGAATAATGAACGAAGAACCTTGTTGAGACGAATTTCCTCCTCTTCTTGGTCTGGGCGTCGCAATCCTACGGGCTCTGTTTTCTCATCTCCTTCACCGTAGGCTTCTAATCTCTTCGTCTACATCCCTAACCAAAAGTTCTCATAGCTTCTAGTCCCTTTCTTCTACGTCTCATCTCCTTCATTGTTTGAGCGAACCTCTCAATCACCATACTCGAAACCCTCATCGAATAAATTTGTTGAAAGCCCCTCAACACTCATATCTCAATTCGACAAGGTAACTTGTCGTCTATATCAAGTTATTCCACTGCCTACTTCATATCGACCCTCATCCCCTCAAAAGACTCCCATAAACACTTACTTGATTGTCAATCGAAGATCCTCAAGAGCACCATTGGCCTTCCCGAAGACCAAGGGCGCATCAACTGGCATCAGAGCAAGGTTATCTTGTAAGTGTAATTGTCTTTTACAAGCTATCTTTACAATTCACTCATTTTTCCATCATCCATTCGATCCATTTGTGCAGATTTTTTTTTCTCACCACCATTTGCTCACGACTTTTTGCCAAACAAATCCAGAAAATTTCACAAAAAAATTATTCATAACCCTAGGCTGATTCGTGTGCTTCACTTGCGAGGAATCACATAAAAATATCCCTAAAATTGTGCTAGCCCTTGACCATAGGATTGCCGAAAAATTTGCTTGATTTTCTAGCTAGGAACTTGCATATCTTATCTTTCCTATTGTTGAGATTTAGTATCTTGTTAGGATATTTAGTTTCTTTTAAGTTGGCCGAAAGCGAATGAGTTTGAATTTCAAGTTTGATTTAGAAGATTCAAGTTACGTTAAAAATCCCCAAAACTTCCAACATAAAAGGCAGGATTGGTAGTTAGGGTTTGGTGACAAAATGTAGAAGGTATAGAGGAAATAAATCGGAATAAGGAGAAGGATGAACACCGAAATCAAAGAATGGAAAGGAGGGATTCGAGGGCAGAGGAAAAGTGGGGAAATGGATTTTGTGAATAAAATCCATTCATGGGAAGAAGAAGCAAAAGCGGCTAGAATAGCGATTAGGGAGGCAGCGACACGATCTATCAAGAATGATGAAATTTCGGAGTCCGGAGGAGGAAGAAGAGAGAAGGAAGAGGAAGATACCGAAATGCGAGCGACAAAAGGAAGAAGAAGAAGACCAAACCGAACAAACTAAACACCATATAAACTCATTACAATACCAATTAAGAGTTGAAGAATATAAAACAACACGGGCCATTCAAAACGATACATCTCGATCCGAAAATTAGGCCCGTTCTCGCCCCCAAAATCAGGCCCATAAAATAATCAAGTATCAATTTCATTTAATTTGTTACCATCACCTATCCTTTATATATATAATATAAGATAAGGCTAGATTAATTCCCGTAACTTTTACGGGATTTGTATAGTTTCTTAAAATTTTAAGATATTTTATATTATGTTTTATTTTAATGATTGATATAATAAATATTTAGGAAAATTGGATTAAACCACCCTGATAAAGACGATATATCCCTAAACCACCATCTTTATAGAAAATAAAATTAACCACCCATAAAAACAACTCATTAAACAATTAACCACTCATCGTAGCCATCAACCAACCTTTTCCGTAAAAAAAACTGTTATATGTGAGAAAATGACTATCAATAGAACAGGTGATTTGAGGTAATATCGTTTATATACTCGATGGTTTAATCCAATTAGATTTAGAGCAGTCAATCAGATCAGTCAAGTAGGATTTGATCATTCGAGATTCAAGTTGAGAACGTATAGGGTCAATTTCGGTAGCGGGTCAAGCTAGCTAGGTATGTCAATACAGGTTATTGAACGGTTCGACTAAGAACGCTATTTTATTATTAAAACAATAAAAAATATTAAAAAATAAATAAATTTACTTAATAATTATATTATCATACTCTACTTTTGTTAATAGAGTTAGATTTGGGGCGCATATTCTCGTGTTAGTTCGAGTTCGTTAATTTCAGGTTCTGAGCATTTTGATCAAAAATTAAAAAATATCATTTATGTATACAATCTAGATAAGGAAGGTACATTTATATAATATAATTTATAAATTGATAAAATATTATCAGAGAGAAATATAAATAACAAATAATAATATATATTGAAAAAAACTATACAATATCATAGATATTATACATATTTCGTTACATTTCAATCTATAATTGTTTACCATTTTGCAATATTGTTATGTTTGATTCTTTTTTAGCTTATATAAAACTATAGAAAATATATATGACAATCATTGTTTACTAATTTGTGATATTTATATTTATTTTTTGCTTTATTTATTAAATTAATTGTATTATGACCCAAATTTGGCACATAATAATATCTAAAAATATTACATGCAATATCATTGTGATATTTGTTTGCCCCGATTTTCCTAATTTTTCATATTTGAGAGATTTTATTGTGATATCGTTTGTCTTTTTTTCCTAAATTTAACATATTTTTTTTTGAAAATAAAATTGTAACAAATAGGAAACCGACAAACAAGTTGTTCTAATGAAGGCTGCCTACATGGCATTGAGATGAAACGAAAGGTAATGTCAGTAGTGGTACGAATAAACATTGGAGGGTTTGTGAGGGTAATCCAGAAAAATGAGCAATCATCAGCAATCATGTTGATGGTGATGGAAATTGCAAGATGAGCAATCATGTTCTAGATTTAGTTGTGTTGAGAACGAAGGTGTGCAAATTGATAATAGGGGAAGAGTTGCCTTTTAATTTTGTAGACAAGTTTATTTTTAAGGACGTCTTTGCATATGTCGTCCCTACCTTCACAATGTCATCACGTTCTACTATCACTCGTGATGCTCTCAAGATGTTTATGGAAGAACGAGAGAAGCTGAAACTGTTTAGAAGAAGAACTGTCAAAGGGTTTGTTTGACTACATATACATGGACTTCGAAATATCAGAGGGTCAATTATATGGCTTTGACTGCTCACTTTATTGATCTAGATTGGACTTTACAGAAGATAATCATGAGCTTTTGTCCTATTTCTAATCATAAGGCTGATCAGATTGCTTCAGATGTTGAAGATTGTCTAAGTGTATGGGATTTATGTGGTAAGGTCTTTTCAGTGACTGTAGACAATGCGAGTGCAAATGATGTAGCTTGTGTTAAGTTGCAACATATGGTCCAAGATGGTGGTCATAACATTAATGATGGGAAGGATCTTCACATGAGATTTACAACTCACATTGCTAATCGTATTTTGAAAGACAATTTAAATTATATTGATTGTGCTGATAAAATCCGGGTTGTTGTCAAGTTTATCAGGAGCTCAGGTGGCAAAACAACCATGTTTAAGGAAGAAGCTAAGAGGATGAAAGTTGAAAGTCGGTGTTCACTTGTATTTGATACACCTACCCGATGGAACTCAACATATGCGATGTTGGATGTTGCATTGAAGTTTAAGAAAGTTTTTCCTCGGTTAGAGACCCCAAGAGATGATGAAGGCAATCTGATAGGACACATCTCTCTAGATGAGTGGGCTAAAGTAGGGATCATGGTGGCTTTTTTGAAAGAGTTCTATGATTTCACAAATGTGGTATCGGGTTCCTCTTATGTGACGGTGAGTAATGTGTATTTACACATTACAGGGATTGTGAGTTTGTTGAATGAATATGTGGAAAGAAATGATCCAATATGTAAGGAAATGGTTGTGCAAATGAAGAAGAAATGTGACAAGTACTAGGGTGACATTGAGAAGATGAATTTGTTCATCTTTATTGGGATTATGCTTGATCTGATGTACAAGTTTAATGGGTTGAAATTGACACTTCAACGCTTGTATGGGGATAAAAAAGGATTTGATTTCGCCACAAAGTTGAAGGAGCGGGATAGGGAGATATTTGAGCAGTATAGAAAGATATATGCTCCTTCGAGTTCTTCTTTTGGATGTGGGTCTATTAGGATGACTTGTGTGGGGTCAAGTAGTGGAGTTGGTCCATTTGGGAGTCAATCACATTTTTCTAGAGAAATTGCTTCTGATTTGATTAAGCTTAATGAATCTGGTGGTGCAATGAATCAGAGTGAGTTTGATCGGTACTTTCATGATTGCAATTGTCTTTAGTATAACGTCTTGACATGGTGGAAGTTGAATGCACATCAATTCCCGGTTCTTGCTAGAATGGCCCGTGATATGTTAGCCATTCCAATCACTTCAGTTCCATCTGAATCAACCTTTAGCGTAGGAGGGCGCACGATTGATCATTTTCGTAGTGCATTGGCTATTGAGGTAAAGTTTTTTAACTTTGTAGTTTTGAATACAATTCAATTATTTAACTATATTTTATTAAGTTAAAGCAATTTTTTATTGTGATTAGACGGTTGAAGCACTCGTCTGCACCCAAGATTGGATCAAAGCAGATATTAGGTCTCGTGAAAAGAAGCAAACTATATGGGATGAAGTTGAAGGTTTTATTGAGACAGAACAAGTTTCAAAAGGTATATTTTTGATCAGTTGATTGTGTGTATGTCCTATCTTCTATGTTGTACTTGTAGTCTATACTAGGTTGAGAACTCAACCATATGCATGTTTAACTTGAGCTTGCACATGTTAAGTTCTTAGTTTTAGTTTTGTTTCAACTATTAATGATTTAATGGTTTAATTTGTTTATTAGATTTGGGGAATTTGTGCCTCTAACTCTCTAAGTGATGATCGAAGAAAAACAACTTTCGTTTGTTTAAGAGAAGGTATGATTGCATAATTTGTATTTCCATATTGTTCATTGTATTAATGCTTTTAATTACCTAACTAATTGTGGAGTTTGTGCTGTTTTTTGTGTAGGGATTGTGAAGCTAAGACATTAAATGTCATTTTGTGACGCTTATTTCGGAGTGAACGCATGAATTCTATGTTTAGTATTTGCACTTTTAATCTTTGGTCGGCCAATTGTTAATCGTCTTATGTTTTGTTATTGGAGTTTTGAATCTTTGATCGTTGAATCGTTTATTATCTTTAAATGTTTAATTAGCAGCATTTTCACATGTTACATTACAGGTGAAATATGCCTATATAAAGGGTATATTTCAATTTTTATTTTTAAATATTTTGGAAAAATAAAAAAAAATCGTTTTTTATAGAACCGAACCAGAACAGAATTGAACCGAACCGAATAGATTCGATTTCCAAAAAATCCGGGTTCGATTTTCGGTTCGGTTCGATTCTACCCAAAATGAACACCCTAATAATCTATCTTATTCTTATATATTAAAGCTGAGCCTTTTAGAGCTCTTAGAATGATTTTAGGCTTAGTTTGTTACACAATTATTATTTTTTTATCTTTAATTTCAATTATTAATAGATTGAATAATTATATTAACAAATAAATCTTATAAAATTATCATTCATTTCAACAACAAATATACAAGCTATTTTATTGAGAATAAATATTATTTTGAAGGTTAATATATATTCTTACGATAAAATTAGGATTATTTTCGATAATAAAAATTAAGTCAAGCTACGTACATAACCTTCGTGAAATAAAATATAGTTTTATAAAAAGTATTTACAAGAAAAAAGTTCATCTTAATTTTTTGACAAACTCAATTAAAAAGGTATACAATTTTCATACGAATAATACAGAATTTCCCGTGCATGGCACGGGTCACTATACTAGATTAGTAGTTGTATAGAGATTAGAAAATCAGGATCAAATGTTTCGATGGATTTGATCCGATCCGAAAATGCCGATCCGGTAGGATGTAACTTGCAGACACACGGAACGCATCGTTTACACACAATTCTCGTAAAATCATCCGCCTTCTTCCATTTTCTGTGTTAAATTATCTCTTCTCTTTCACGAGCGATACAAGTTCTATCTGCTGGTACCAAGAAGCCCTTTGTTTAGAGAGCTTCGCTATATCCATCAATGGCTATGGCTCACTCCTGTGTTGCTACCCACTCTCTCACCACGCGCTCTTCTCCCTCCTCGGACTCCCACTCTCTCGCTCTTCCCTCCGGAACACTTTCCTCTTTCCCTTTGTCTCCTTCCTCTTCCAGGTACTCTTAATTTCTTAGTCTTAGTTTGGTGGATAATTGAATTTGTTTCTAATTGAATTAATTCGATGTGTTAATTTGCTTAGGATTTTGAGATTGAATATTCAAGAAAGGAGTCGGAGGAGCTCGAATTTGAAGGCCGTTTACTCAGACGGATACGGAGCTCAGGGTACGGATGAGCGAAGTGGTATTTGGTCAGTCAGGTAGGTTTTGTGTGTAATTTTCTTTTTGAAACTTGATTTCTGCGCATTGCTGGCTGCTAATTGAACTAATTAATCTGAATTTTTCATTTGATGTAAATGAAATTGGGGAACAAAATATTCTGTAGAGATGACTTGGTAGTGCCCTCTTCTCCATATTTCCCTGTTCATGCTCGAGGTCCCTCTGGACCTTCTCCCATGGTGCAAGAGAGATTTATGAGTGTTATTAGCCAGCTATTTCAATATGTAAGTTTTGTCTTGGTTTTTCCTCGGAATATGTATATGCAGTTTCTGGGTAGAGCTTTGATTTGTACTCTTTTTCGTAATTGAAGAGAATTATTCGATGTGGAGGAGCTGTTGATGATGACATGGCTAACATAATTGTTGCTCAGCTTCTCTATCTAGATGCTGTGAGTCCCAACAAGGTTAGGTGCTGGTTACACTATGCTCATTCCCAATCTCACTCTTGTTTTTCGTGTTTCAATTATTTGTTCTGTAGCATGCTTGTTGTGTTGCACTCAAAAAAAGGTATATTTAGTCCATATATGCAAGCATTGTCCTGTATGAAATTGTTTTATGATTGATTAAGATCAGAAAAATTAACTCATTTTTGTTGCTCACTATTGGTCGCTGCAAGTTATGACTCTCTGTTGTTTTGAATAGGATATTATCATGTATATCAATTCTCCCGGAGGCTCAGTTACTGCTGGTATGTCATTTTAAAAATTTGAATTTGCGTTGATGTGCAGTAACTTTATTTATTATACTTATTTAGTTAATCCGAATTATCCTTACCTATCTTTTTCCACATTTTAGGTATGGCAATCTTTGACACCATGAAGCACATACGTCCTGATGTTTCTACAGTCTGTGTTGGACTCGCTGCAAGGTTACAAAGATTTTATCTTTTCTATTTTGTTTAAAACATAAATGACACCGTTTTATGGATTTGAATGAATTTGTTTTCTGACTAAATAATGAGCGTCAGTCCGTCCTTGCAAATTCTGATCTTCTTACGATTTTGACTGAGGACTACGAGTGGGAGCAATTTTTCTGGTTGCATTGAATTTTTTATTGGCGCAATTGTTTTTGTAACAACATCTACCCACAGGGAGTTGAGGGTAATAGATCATTGTGCATTAATGTTCTTCTGTTTCCAGAGGAACAATTTCCTATATTTGTAAAGTAAGACCATTTTTATATATTTTGAGAGAGCTACCTTCAAATCATCATCAGTACCTTGCAATATATTGTAGAGTCTGATTTTCGTAGACTTGTAAGTGGTTGTTTCGCCAAACCAGTGTCACTTTCGAATGTTTCTCATGCTACTCCCATCACGAGGGGCTTGGCTTAGATTCCCTCTGGAACTTGATTGTGGAGCCCTTTTGCTCATTTAAAAAAAACGTTAGTAATATTTAAGCAATGGTCTGCAATCTCTATGAAGTTTGCCTTGTGCTTTTGTAGAATGTGAATTGCTAACTGATGGTATTAGTTATTTCTTGGCCTTCTCTGATTTTCTGATCTATATTGTATCATTATGATATGATCCTTAAACAAGAGCCGTGCCTAAAACTTTGGCTTTCTTATATCCGTATCACTTTTGTGCTCTTTATGGCCCTTGTACAATTTATTGAACTGATTTCGTGTATTTTGCATGTGTGCACTTCAATTGAATGAATGTCATTGTTTCTTCTGCAGTATGGGTGCTTTCCTTCTGAGTGCAGGGACCAAAGGTAAACTACATGGGAAATTCATTTCATTGTTGTTATGAATGCAACTCTTTTTGTTAGCACATGAAAGCTGATACTTGCATTTTCTCAAATTTCTGTTCCAAAGGGAAAAGGTACAGTCTTCCTAACTCAAGGATAATGATTCATCAACCTCTTGGTGGTGCACAGGGAGCACAGTCAGACATAGATATTCAGGTAAACCTCTTCTCAAGTTACAGTCACATGATTGCTAGGCTTCAGCACTTGAATTTTCACGGACTCAGTTTAGTTTTCTACTTTGAACTTTCGAAGACCAAGTTTCTGGCAACTTGTTATTAGACTTGATTTATATTTAAGTGTAATTGAATGTGTTCTGGTATCAGGCAAACGAGATGTTGCACCACAAGGCAAATCTGAACGGTTATCTAGCTTACCACTGTGGACAAAGCCTAGATACTATCAATCAAGACACGGACCGTGATTTTTTCATGAGCGCAAAGGAAGCCAAGGAATATGGCTTGATTGATGGAGTCATCGTGAACCCTCTTAAAGCATTGCAGCCTCTACCCCCTGTCCCAGCTGAAACGTCGTCTTAGACCTAGTTGTTTCGAGGCGCGATTACCCTCTCCCCGGTTACTTAAAAGTACATTTTTGTCATTGTGGTTTTATTATTAGATTGAGAACTCAAGGTTACAATAATTTTTGAACATAGCTATGGTGGCATTGCTTTTGATACTATTCTAGTCTTCCTTCCTGAATCCTGATCACTTATACAATGAAATGGAGTAGTAAAGAATCAACGAAAGCCCAATAAGAGCCCAGCCCATAAAGAAGCATAGTCGTGGCATTAATCTAAACAATAGTTGGGCGCACTAGTTGCGGCAAATAAGATGTAGTGTAGTCGGCAAGTGGTAAGCCACTCCCTCTTAATTTCTGCCCTTAAAAGGATCTTTGGCATCCGCTTCTTCCTCCACATAATCTTTTCATACTCTCTCATCTCAAAAGTCTCCTTTCAACTCCATCAGCAGCTATGCCGACAAGGTGCGAGCTCTTCTGCGAAATCATCCTCGCCATTATTCTCCCTCCTCTAGGTGTTTTCTTCCGCCATGGATGCTGCAGCGTACGATCTCTCCCTCTCTTATGCTTCAATTTTGGTTTCATTAAACTTTATCTAAATCGATGTTATCTGTTTCTGATTTTGTAACAGTGTGAGTTCTGGCTGTGTGTGCTGTTGACAATCCTCGGCTACATCCCTGGTATAATCTACGCTCTCTACGCAATCATTGTGACTCATCGCGCTAATCCCGATGAGGAGATCCAGTATCGTTCCATGCCTTGACCGCCTTCTCGCTCCTCCCTCATTTCTTGACTCTAGGGATTGTTTCTTCTCATTCATCCGTTTCTGTTTACTTGGATCTGTAATCTCTTCCATTTGCTTGTAGCTACATGAGAAATCATGCGTTTGTTTTTGCTGTTTCTGGATCTGTTCCCGAGTTACTAGTCTCAATTTAAGATCCAACTTCGTTTTCAATTCTTAAACCTTCAACGGTTATGGATCTAAGACTTCTTCTTAAAAAATTCAACGATCACACATTAATCTCACTCGTATTTAAACCAATAAGTGTGAGAAGAAATTGTTCACATGCTAATAATGCAGGATCACGTGTATACAGTGTATTATTGCTATCCTCCCTGTCTTGGTAATAATTATGTTTTCTTAAAGAGAGTCCATCTTTCATTATCTAACTGTCATTACGCCCTCTATGGGCACAATTTTCAATCATATATCCATCCACTAAAAACTGAACACAAGAGTTGGAATGAACCGTATATACCATATGAGTAAGTTAGTACAATGACTGAGGGTATCACGTTATTTGAGCTGCTTAGATAAAAATGTAGGAACGATGGAGCTTTATTATGAACCCGATGAGACGAGTTTGTTAATAAGATTATATAAGAGACCAAAAACTACAAAAGCAGTTCTTCACAAGTGTCCTTCTTTCTATTCTTTTTTTTTTCCGAAAGTTTTCAAAAGTCCTTCTCTAAGGTGGAGGTGAAAGGGTATTTATAGGTCTATAGTGCTTGGTAACTTAGTACTTCCCTGTACGTGTCACCCTGTAGGTTATCAGGGCAGCGTGTGACGGCTTTCCTGAATAGTAGCTGGAGATCCAGACAGGTGTTCGAAGTGGATCGCGTTGATGTGGGCGGCCCGATGACATGACATGTGCTGTTATCTTTCTTTACAAATTCGATGTTCAAAACTTGGTTTCATGCTTCAATGATTTGGTCTGATTCGATATTCAACTCTTCACGCTCGTCGAGGGACGCGACATACACGACGATGACCATAGAGAGTACTAGCTCGTGTCCCGCTCATGTCCCGACTTCGAGCTCCTTAATCGTCCTTTGTAGGTTTGTTAACGCCTTAGTGTACCGCGTCACTGCTTTCTTGATTCCTTTGATGAGAGCGCGGTCAAGGTTCAGAAACAAGCGTGTCAAATGAGGTCCCATCACAGCCCCATGGTCTACCCATGAATGTGTCATAGCGAGAGAGAGAAACTTTTCTCCGTTTTGTTATCTTTGAACGCGAAAACTTCGTTTTTCCGACGTGATGCCTTGTTCTCACGAAAACTTTTCTCATTGTTCTCACCGAAACTTTTCTCCGTTAACTAATCCTAGTAATAGAATCTATACATATACTAAAACAGAACGTTGTTTTGCCTCGCCCTTATATTCAATTCGCCTATGTGTCGACCTCTAAGCTATGCTACATCATCCACCATGTCATCCTCCACATCATCCGACTTTATATTTTGATATATATCTTTGAATTAAATAAGTAAAAAATCAAAAAGATATCTAATAGGTTATAGGGAAAGTGTCTGGTGAGAATAACTTTTAAAATACGAACGTAAGAATAGTGCACATTAGTAGTAAATTGGTGCACATTTAGTACTAATTTGGTGCACATTCATCGATAAACTTAAAAAAATCTAAAATTTGAAAAACTTTTTTTTAAAGAACATTTATGGAGAAATTGAAGAACATTAGGTAAAAATTGTATATGTACATCACCTTTTCAAAGAATGTGCATCAAAAAATTTAATGCACATTTAAGCATATTTTGATGCACATTTAAGTATATTTTGATGCACATTAATCATTCTCACGTTCTCATTTTAAAAATGATTCTCACCGGAACCGAACCCTAGGTTATATTACAAAAAGAAATATCGATTTTTATCTTTTATTATATTATATTTTTATCTTATGTATATATATATATATATCTTTATCTATTATTATGTTATCAATCTAATTAAATTTGGTTATTCATGAACTTAAACTATAAAACATAAATCGTAAACTATAAACTATAATATATAAATGATAAACCATAAAGTATAAACTAATTAATCTGATAAAATATAAATATATTATTAAAATATTTATTACGTGCAAACACACGCTAGTTTTTCTTCTATTTTTGGATAATGTCTGTACGACAATTTATTTTCAAGTTAATAAAGCGAGTGTATCCTCTCAACCTACCAAAAAAAAGGCCCTTGCTAAATACAGCCCGGGCGTTTTCAAAATAACGCCCGGGCCCTCGCGTTACGCGAGGGAGCGTCTCCTCGCAGAACGCGAGGGTGCGTCACCTCGCAGAACGCGAGGGTGTTTTTCCCCTATAAAAGGGGAAAAACCCTACTCGGCCCATTTTTTACATCACACACAATTTTCTACCGCCGCTCTCGCGTTTTCTCTCGGTTCAAACTTCTTCTTCTTCCTCTTTTCACTTCAAATCTTCATATAAGGTATGTTTCTTATACTCTTATGCTTTATAATGTTGTTTCTAGATGAATATATGTTGTTAGTATAGGAAATTTCATATTATATGATATTTTGATATTGAATGTTGATTTAGAAATGGTTGTATAATGGATGAAAGATGATGATTTTGAATTATGGTTGATGAGTGGATGTTGATTTTGAATTATGGTTCATGAATGGTTGTATATTGAATGTTGTTGATTTTAGAAATGGTTTTTGATTAGGATTGTTGATGTTTATTTGGTAATTTTCTTAAATTGATAGATATTTTAGCTAAAATATTGAATTTTCGCCGAAAATTTTCGCCGGGAACTCATGGTAGTGCAAATTCACGCAGAACGCTACACCCCTCGCAGAACGCGAGAGTCATCACACTCGCAGAACGCGAGTCATGACTCTCGCAGAACGCGAGTGTCATGCTCTCGCAGAACGCGAGTGTCATGCTTTCCTCATCTGCAGATACATATTTATATACTGATTTTACTTTATATTTTTTTTACTTTATATACTGTTATATTTATATACTGATTTGACTTTATATTTTTTTAGGTAATGGATCGTCCTGGACGTTCAACCCGTCGAAGAAATTGAAACGCTGTTAGAGAAAATCCACCGGTTGAAAATGCAAAAGGGAAAAGGAAAGCAAAGAATACAAACACCGGTAGAGCTCTTCCCCGAGGGGCTCCCTGACGTTGATTATCGCCCCATAGAGCGGTACAGTGGTGTCCATAGTTATGCCGGGGAAGACTGTTCTGTGCCTAGTGGGATAGAACGAGCAGATACATATCAAGGGTGTCGAAATGATGATTGAGACCTTTATTCTCAAGAGTCAGTTTCATGTGCACAACCGTCAACTCAATGTGCACCACAATCAACTCCATATGAACAATCGGGTAACACTATTGGTGGATGGGACAATTTCATTCCTCAGTATGCTGTAGTGGAATATGGACAAGGGTGGGGTGGACAAAGTTGGGTCGGTGGTAGACCCGGCAGAAATTAACCCGACCCGCAAACCCGACCCGACCCAACCCGATTTTTCTGGGTCATAACCCGTCAAATTGAACCCGTGACCCGTTTTCGACCCAACCCGATTGACCCGATTTTTTTTGGGTCAAAAATGGGTTGACCCGCCCCAACCCGTTTTTGACCCGAAAATTTGGCCAAAAAGATAAAAGTAATAAAGAAGCGGAAATTGTAAATTTTACCCAAAAAATTGTCAACACACTAGATAACTATTGTCAACAACATTAATAAACTGTCAACACGTTGGACAAATTGTCAACACACTAGATAATAAATTGCAAACATGACTAATTAATTAGTCAACACAATTAAATAAACTGTCACTAAGACTAATCAACTGTCAATATGGATAATTAAACTTTTAGAGAACTAGTAAAGTAAACTGTCAACATGACTAATTAAATTGTCAACAAGACTAAATAAACTGTCAACAGGACTGGTTAAATTGTCAACACGACTAATTAAACTGTCAACGAGACCAATAGACTGCCAACATGGCTAGTTAAGTTGTCAACACGGCTAACTAAATTGTCAACATCATTAATACTTTGTCAACAACACTAATAATCTATCAATAACACTACTAAAATGAAGTGCCAATACCATTAATGTACAACTTAGTCTTATTAGGCATATAAAGTAAGGTCTCGCTTATTAGGCATATAAAGTACCAATAATGTACAACTTAGTCTTATTATACAAAACGAGGCTCGAAACTATGTGTAAACACTAAAAGGCCTTAAATGAGATTAAGGTCCAATTTGGCAAAACGATGTCTGAATGGATTGAAACTTGATTTCAATGTCTATTAGAGATATTTGACCATGTGGGTAACTCTCAATCAAAACTTCTTCATGTTCAAGTAACACCTCCTTTTCTAAACATCAAACTAGTCATCACTCTCTAACTTGTGGCAATATGTATGGTCAACAACATCGATGTATTATTATGATTGAAAAAATTATACAACTTATTCTTATTAGGCATATAAAGTCCCATTAAGGTCTCGCTTACACTAAACGAGGCTTGAAACTATGCGTAAACGCTCAAAGACCTTTAAAGGCCTTAAATGGGCTTAAGGCCAATTTGGAAAAACGACGCCCAAACGATGTTGGAATGGAATGAAACTTGGTTTCAATGCTTATTAGAGATATTTGACCATGTGGGTAACTCTCAATCAAAACTTCTTCATGTTCAAGTAACACCTCCTTTTCTAAACATCAAACTAGTCATCACTCTCTAACTTGTGGCAATATGTATGGTCAACAACATCGATGTATTATTATGATTGAAAAAATTATACAACTTAGTCTTATTAGGCATATAAAGTCCCATTAAGGTCTCGCTTACACTAAACGAGGCTTGAAACTATGCGTAAAAGCTAAAAGACCTTAAAAGGCCTTAAATGGACTTAAGGCCAATTTGGAAAAACGACGCCCAAACGATGTCGGAATGGAATGAAACTTGGTTTCAATGCTTATTAGAGATATTTAACCATGTGGGTAACTTCCAATCACAACTTCTAACATTTCAAATAACACCTCCTTTGTAAAACCAAACTAGTGATAACTGTATAACTTGGCGCAATATGTATGGTCTACAACATCGATGTTGATTATTGTTCGAAAAATTATACAAGTTACAAGAATGGACATCAACAATGACAGTGAAGATAGTCCAATGTCAATGGACATGGAAGATTGACAAGAATATGAAGAACATGTTTTACTTTCTAAGTTATGAGATTGTTATTTTTTTGCAGTTTGAATTATGTGACTAAGTTGACAGATTGTTTTCATTTTAATACTCTATCTATCTTGAGTTGCATTAAACGATGGATTGATTATGGTTGTGAAGATGTGTTTTGATTTTGAGCAACATATCAGGTCTTTATTTGCCGTCGCATTGAACCTACCGTGTTTTATTTAGTCGATGGTTATTGACTTGTCCATAGGTTGTAAATTGTAATCTATAAATGTTTTCATTCGTTTTTTTTTCAAATATTAGCTAATCTACTAAAAGTTACTATGCCAAACTTATTCAAATAAATGAAAAGAAGGTAATGTAGTGGTGTTGCTATCGAAGCATACATTAAAATTTGCAATTAAGATTGACCCAAATTTAACATCAATATTTCATAACGACTCAACTTGTTATGTCTCGGTAAGTTTTTACTCAAAGCGACTCGATCTGACAATAAATCCGTAACAAACGACTTGTTTGACTCCAAAATTTTCGACCCAAACCCGACCCGCCTATAAACCCGTAACAACCCGACCTGTTTGACCCGGTAATTTTAGACCCGAACCCGACCCGACCCGCCTATAAACCCGTAACAACCCGACCTGTTTGACCCGGTAATTTTAGACCCGAACCCGAACCCGAACCCGACCCGCCTATAAACCCGTAACAACCCGACCTGTTTTGACCCGGTAATTTTAGACCCGAACCCGACCCGACCCGCCCATAAACCCGTAACAACCCGACCTGTTTTGACCCGGTAATTTTAGACCCGAAATGACCCGACCCGAAAAAGACCCGACCCGGAGCACCCTTAACCCGAACCCGACCGACCCGACCCGATTGCCAGGTCTAGTCGGTGGACAATGTTGGGGAGGTGGATTTGGTGAGGGAAGTGTTCCTGAAGACATGGGTCAAGGAAGTACACAAGCTTGTTCTTCTTCTTACAATCCTGAACCAGAACCGATGGAACAAGAGAACCAGGATGAAGTTGTTGGGGAAGAACACGAAGAAGAAGGTGATGATGATGATGAAGAATAAGAAGAAGAAGAAGTGGTCCAGAAACAAAAAAGAAAGAGGAAGTCCAAGAAGGAAGAGCGAAAGTATGATCCTGAGCTCACTCATGACACACCTGGAGGTCCAGAAGATCCCGAGTTGCTTAAGAGATTTGAAGCCCATGTTGCGTTCCACATCCAGAAAGGGGAGGTAATTTAATTATTTATTTATTTTTCTGCATTTTCAATCCATTGCACAAATTCTGCAGAATTATCAGAAAATGCATAATATGTGCATTTTCTCGCAGAACGCGAGGAGTGACAACTCGCAGAACGCGAGGTGTGACTCCTCGCAGAACGCGAGAAAATGCACAATTCTGCAGAAACTGATAATTCTGCAGAAACCAAATTTCTTGAAAATTTGGTTTGCAGCGTCTAATTTTTGTATTTTTCTGCAGTTGAAAGGTCCGATGAAGCCACAACAACGGACAAAGCAGAGCAGTGATTGGCCATTGGACAACAATGACTGGTCAGAGATTCCCAGTGCAGTTGGACTGTCAGATCTACCTGACATGATGTACGAAGAAATCGACTTTCCTTTGATTGAAGCGTTCATCGAACGATGGCAACCGGAGACAAATTCATTCCACCTCCCTTGTGGTGAGATCACTATTGACCTTCTTGATGTACATATGATTTTAGGCCTACCTATAGAAGGGAAAGCAATGACGACATGTAAGAAACTGAGTGCCAAGTTTAGTCATGATGAGATTCTAAAATACTATGGTAGGAAGGGGGCGGAAATTTTTGGAATAGATCCTCATACTTTAGATTCTGGGAGGGTGAAAGCTGAATGGTTTAAAAGGTATTGTGAAAACCTAGGTCCAGAGCGAAAGGGTTTAGGTTGGGTGTTGTATACTGATTCCTCGCTCTTATTTCCGGACAAGTCACAGAACTTGATTCGGCTTAGATATGGGCCTTTTTTGGAAACCTATGCCCATGCTACGGGCATATCGTGGGGTTCAGCTGCTTTGGCCCATCTGTATAGGCAGCTGGGGATATGCACACGACAGGGTTGTGCCCAGATGTCTTTCTGTTACACCTTGTTGCAGGTATTATACTTTCTAAGCGTTTAATTTACATACTTATATATATTTTCATATTTAACGTACTTTGTATTTCTTAGGCATGGATCTACAACTACTTCTCACACTTTCGACCTACTGAACGTCCTCGGTGGAGAGCGGAGCAACCATGGGCATACCGGTGGATGCCTAAGAATGTAAAGCTGAAGAAGGGGCAAGTCGGAAGGGACTATAGGGGAGCGCTCGATATTCTTATGTCGGAGATGGTAAGTTTCTGCATTGTCAACAGTTTCTGCATTTTTGAGTACGCAGCAGTCATTTTTCTCCTTCTGCATTTTCTCGTACTGTAAGTTTTTGCTGTCATTTTTTTAGGTATGTTGGAACCCGTATGGATCACAAGACTTCACCGATCCTGAGCTTGCTCCCGCTCTATTTCACGGGGTGCTATCCTGCTGTGACATCACCGAACCACACATGCCTGATAGGTGTCCGAGACAATTTGGGAGAGTGCAGCGTATTCCTAGGCCAGTCATCGAACCGCTCAAAGCTCATAGGTTGAAAAACATTAGGTGTTATAGTGTTTTTTATGACGCCAACCAATGGCTTTGGGAGTCAAGAGATGTTCACTCTTTGTCTCTCGATGATATGGGGCCAATTGCCTTTGCACCACATGAATGCTCCCATGATTACATGGATTGGTACATCAAGAGGACCCATAGGTATATCCGTCCTGCAATCCCTGGGATGATTACTGAGAGACAGGTAATATTAATTGTTTTGGTTTATCTTGCGTTTCTAGTCTTTGTTTGTCTCTAATATTAACATAGAATGAATATTTACTTGCGTATAGGTGATTGGTCGGGTGTACAATGACATGGACCGGTATCGGTTTGCCACTCCAGAGGAATTTTCTTCATATCACGCCCAAATGCTACTATGTATGTCAAATCTCGCTCCCTTCCGACCACGAGAAGACGAGTAGCCTTGGATAATTTTGGATAATTTTGTGTTTTGGATAATTCTGTGTTTTGGATAATTTTGTTGCTTGGATAATTTTGTTGGATTATGTTTAGGGATATGTTGGTTCCGCTTCAATTCTGTTCGGTTTTTGCATAATCTCGCAGAACGCGAGGTGTACACCACTCGCAGAACGCGAGGTTCCTCCACTCGCAGAACGCGAGGTGTGACCTATAGGAAACAGGGTGCTCCCAGTTGAGATGCACGGTTTGTGGCACGTTTGGTGTCACTCGCGGAGGAATGACATTTTCTGGAAAATGTCAATGACATGAGTTCCTGTTTACGAATTTAAAAAACCATCTCCAATTCAACATTACATTACAAATTCAGCGAATAAAACATAACTTCAACATTAAATTTCAAAGGCGGCACATCGATGTGACACAAGATCGTGCAAAGAAAAAGCATCTCTTTCAGCGTTTCGCCACCAAGGAGTAAACACATGAGGTAATGGGCAGTTTTCTTCAAGACGCAACTACAAGAAAACAACAACGTTAGGAAGTTGCATATTAGATAGTAATTCATAAGTAGATCCAAAAACTTACCGGAACAAAATGTCTCTCACTCTGAATATAGAATAAGCAGAACGTCGGAAGTGTGTCACCATCTTCTAACCAAGTAGGACGTTGTAGAGGAAGGTAAGTGTAGTTAGCATTTTTTCCCACCGTTACGAACACTATGTTGAATGTGGATGCCACAAGGCATCCCATTTCCGGGGTAGCTAGCCAGTGATCTTCTGGAGCCCTTCCTATTCCTTCCCATGTAAGTTGGTGTAAAGCGCTCTCCAAAGGGCTTGTTGTGGAGGTCCAATCCAAGTTCCTTGAACTAGGTGCCAAATCTCTTTGACCTTAGCTATCATCAAATCTCTTACTTCCCTCCATAAGTGTTGGTTGTCATGCAATTCATGAGCTATTGCTCTAAATCCACAATTTCCATCTCCATTTACCTCAAACCAACCATTCACATGGGTGCGCATTGACGCGGGTATGTGAGACTTGTACTTGCCAATCACCTTAATCTTTGGTTTCTTGAATGTTTCAGAATTAGAAGCATTTCTTTGCTTCTTTGGGGGTGTTTCTTCCAAATCTCTAGCATCCATCTCAACATTAGTGTGCTCCCATGCAGACGGTCTTCTTTGCGTTGACCTAGGTTGTTTGTTAGGAGCTCCGACTGGACGACCTCCGGTGTGCTTTGAAATAGCCGGCTCTTTTAGAGGAGTATTTACTTTCCCAATGTCTAAAACAGTTTGTGCACACTTTTCTTGATCATGGGGGCACAATTTCGGAAACGCTTCCTCATAGAAAGTCTGAAAAAGACGCCTTGCCACCTTACTCTTAACTTCCAGTATGCCGGGAACATCAACTTCTTCCAAACTCAAAGTACTCCAGAAAGGGTGCAACTCTGATACTCTTAGTGGTCTTTGCTCCTTCCAATGTCTTACAATCTGATGAACACACATCAACCCATCTCTAATCTTGATCTCGCAGCTACAAAACATATTAAAGTGCGCACCTAATCTCTCCCCCTTCGTGTATTCCTTAAGAAAAAATTCTATGCATTTGTAAGAGACTTTGAACTTCAAGACTTTAAACAAGTCGGCCCCTTCAACAACTGTGAAGCTCTTATTCAAACTCTCGGTGAAAGACACAGTAATCTCCTTAAGTTGGTTCTCCGCCATTGTTTTGTATTCTTTGAACATTGTGTCTAGCCTAGCATTTCCACTTGACAAGTATGACTTAAGACATGAATGTGCTCCTTCAACTCTAAAATGTTCGAAAAACAATAATATGCAAATACAAATCAGAACCTGTGGATCCTTCTGTAATGTGCAACTCCTCGCGTTCTGCGAGGTCTGTACACCTCGCGTTCTGCGAGTTCATACATTACTCGCGTTCTGCGAGGAGTCAATTACAGAAGCTCTTTTTATCATATGTAGAAGGTAGACAAAAATTACAGAACATACCTGTTTGTCGTGTTATTCCCGAGAGTTAAGACATTATCCGTCCATGCTGAAACAAGTCTTTCTTTGTAACGGTTTAGCCAATTCGTTCTCACGTATTTCAATACGGTTGGATAAGCTCGCCATTCGTCCTCAAGTTTCTTCAAAGTACTCTTGTAATCTTCTTCAGTGGTTTGTTCGAACACGTTATAATAATCATTTGAAATATGAACCCCCAATGCTTGTGTGCCCATACCTATCTTGGCTCTCGCCTCTATGTTCTTCTTACATGTCGCCTACATAAGAGAAACTTTGCATTTGGCCATAACTTGTCTGTTGCATTCATAAGAGCCATCTCACGGTCAGTGACGAAGCAAGTAGGCGATGCTCCTATTCTCAAATACATCGTCTGCAGCTGCTGCAACGCCCAGAAATAACTATCCTCGCTCTCAGCCTCTAACCATACCCCGCACACAACAAAATTCTTCCATGTAGAAGTCAAACCGACTATCTCCAGGAAGGGAACATTGTACCTTAAACCAAAATACAGTAAGATAAATACAACATAAAAACAGAATGATAAATACTTACCTGTTCGTGCTATAAGTCGAGTCCATCAAAAGGACATATGGAAACGCCTTTAAGGGTTTCATTGATTCGGGGCTAGCAAAGAACAAGTCGCCTATTATCGAAGGATTCGTTGCACTTGGCCTATACTCCATGAAGTAGTTGCTCTCTTTGCATTGGTGAAAGAATTCTTGAACCACGGTTCTACCTTCCATTTCCTCTTCCCTTATATGTCTTTCCAAATTGTACACTTGGTTCTTCTTTGTGCAACTTCCGGGATCCTTGTTTATCTCAGTGTAAATCTGATTTGGAGAACAATGTGAAAGTACCATCTCACGAACCTTTTTCTTTTGATCCGGGGTTGGCCTCTCGGCAAATGCATTCCCGACCAAACTATCTCCAATAGGATGGTTGTGCAAACCACAAACAACCACTAATCTCCAATTCTCTTCAACCCGGTTCTCCATGAGCTTCAACTGAAATTTACACCCCGTTTTCTTGCTCTTTGTGTTTGATCTAACACCGACACCTTTAGGCCTATGGCTTCCCCCTTTCTCACAAATGATTTGAATCTTACCACTTTGCCCCAGTTTAGATGGTACACTCCTTCCAATAGAGATCATAAACTTGTGTTGCTTTGCAACATTCAAAGCCCACAAATGACCAATCTCCTTAGAGGCAAACACTTGCTCCGTAGTGAAATATTCCGAATAATCCCTAGAAACAACCTCTTCCTCACATACGGGACTATCAAACTTTGGTGCAGTGCGTAAAGAGGGAAGAAAACACATCTCCTCTCCTACGTTTGTTGGTGGGTTAGCAAATTGTGAATCAAACGCATCATAGCTTGATGGCACCTCATATATACATGGCAATTCATAAGTAGATGGCACGGGCAACTCATAAGTAGATGGCACGGGCAACTCATAAGTAGATGGCACAGACAATTCATATGTAGATGGCACATGTTGTTCATATAAAGATGGTTGATGATAATATCCAAAGTGGTCAATCCCTAAATCAAATGACGGTGGCGAACATGGCCTTGTATTCCGGGAGGGATAGTTGTAGTCATTCAACTGGATTGCATTCAATCCAGTGAACAAAGAAAAATTCACCTATACACAATGCTTTTGTTAATACTCTGTAATGTGCAACTTCTCGCGTTCTGCGAGGGAGGCACTTCTCGCGTGACGCGAGTGGCTTCCTCTCGCAGAATGCGAGAAGTTGCTATTTCCTGAAACTAGTCATTCAACGGGATAATTTAACATAACATGAGTTCCTACATTAAAAACCCTAAAAACATGAACACATCTAAGTTTTTGACATTATATGCAAAAGTCATCTCTTCAACACTTACTACTACTACATTTAACATGAAATACAACATAATAACTTCATTTTAGCTCTTAATGGTGCAAAACGAATTAAAATTCAAAAATTAAGTAAGAACATTACCTCATTTGCATGGTAACTTGATGAACCACATCTTCATTCCCTCCTTTGTTGAATTCCTCTTCATCTTCCATTATTTTAGGTGTTTTTAGAGTGTTTTGAAGTTTTAAGGTTTTGAAAATGGGTTTTAATGGAGGGTGAAAGAGGTGAAAGATGATAAAAAGAGGTGTTAGGGTAGGGTTAATAGGTGTTAGGGTAGGGTTAATAGGTGTTACGGATTACTTAAAATAAAGGGGTAGTTATTATAGTTAGGTGGGGACAAGACATGTAGTAATGGCGCACAACAACGTCCATCTGACATATAATCTCGCGTTCTGCGAGACACGTGACACTCGCGTTCTGCGAGGACACGTACCCTCGCGGAACGCGAGATTAGCATGCATGAAATTAACCTAATAATTTGCTAATCTCGCGTTACGCGAGGGTACATGTCCTCGCAGAACGCGAGTGACCGGGCGTTGTTTGAATAAAGCACCGGCTGTATATAAGAACGGTGAAAAAAAACTCTTCTACAAAAGCGAACCAATTGCATAAATCTCCATACTCAATAGTACATAGCTTCATAAGCAACTCGACAATCCAATCCATCACTTGCAAGTGAAATTTAGTTAGATAAATACTACATGATCCTACACCTAAGACATGCAAGCCATCTAGATCTAGTACATATAATTACAAGCCACTAATTTTACGTTTCTTTCCTTCCGACAATAATTTCCAACAACCCTTACATGGCCACCTCAGCTGAGTTAAAACTCGGGCCAGACACGGCTCGAAGGAAGTTGTCGAACGGGCTAGCAGGTGGAAGCCGAAGTGTCAAAGACGAGTCCTTCTCCAAAATCGCTCCACCTTGGATATTCTCCATATCATTTGCAATCTAAACAAAGAATTAACAATTCATAAGATAACCAGAGCTCTCTGCAACGCCCAAAACAAGAAACTAGTGTAATATTTCACCTGACTAATAAGAGTTTGTCCGTATGCAGGAGAGGCCGGAATTAGGAGGCCATCATCAGTAGATCTAAAATCAGGATAATTCTCATGGACCAACCACGTTGAGAGTTTCTTCCTTGTTCCTGTACCTAAAGCTTCACATTGGCTGGCCATCGTACTGTACGGTAGAGGTGAGGTTGATACCGACGTTCCAGCAACTTGACCTGCAACCTCGAGTGCCTGTATACATGATGATGATCATTTTCTATGACTATTGACTTTAAGAAGGAAAAAAAAATAGAGTAGATTTATATTTTACTGATTCTAGGAGCTGTCCTATGCTGATAATGTTTGACATGGAAGGAGATGATGGTGGTTTAGCAATCGAGTGAGGGGCGTTCGACATGGAAGATATGCTCTCCTCTTCAGCAATCGAGTTTGCAGACAACTCCTACAATATAAGAGAATTTCTAGTCAGGATTTTAGGATTAGGAAAAATATGACGATGGATCATAAAATTATATGAAAGACTTACGGCATCTAGAAAAGGTGATTCCTTTGCATGGCCAAACATGTGAATGTGGTCCAAGTCACATACTGCTTGTGGAGTGAAAATGAATGCATCCTCGAGCGAGAATGTTTCCAGCAATTGAGTTCTTACATCATCCTGATTTGCCTGATAGGTAATTACAGATTAGTATTTCCAGATTAGTATTTCTACGGGTCTGAGTAACGTGCAGTACGGAGATGATTCAGATCAGAAAGGGTTTTACCTTGGTTATATTAGATAGATGTGCAACTATCAAATCAAGTATGACCCTGTTTAATTCATCACTCTTTTTGTACAATTCACAGAGCATTGATGTAGCAGACTGATTGTCAATAGCAGAACCATACTGCCGGATGTCTGCAACGGGCTTGACATATAAATGAAGGTCCTCACTGATGCCTAGACACGGATCAATCTGTGCAATTTCAAATTGGTCAATAAACTCAAGGTGAGATTAACTAAGATATAACAGGAAAACAGTAGTATCACTTACATCATATGGAGCTGAAGAGTTAAGCAAGTCATTCACGTTATTCATATGATATAACTTTGAAGAAAACATGAACATGGCCATTGCAGTAACATATAATGATCTCCTGCAAGCTGATGGCAGCTTATCTACAAAGAGATGAAAAAGACCATTAATTAGTTTAAGCAAGTCATTCACATCATTCATAATGATATATCTTTGCAGCAAAACTGAACATGGTCATTGCAGTAAGTCCGTAACAATCTGAGCATACCACAGTTGGGATCCAAGGATATGTTTCTTAGAGTCAGGGGAAGCTGGAAGAAGCGGGTGACGAGGTTTCCCGTCGAATTCTGCAATATAATGGGAGATTGTCATCACAGACACTTGTACAGTTAAAAAGACATGAAAGAGTTCCAAATGACCACAAAATATATCTGCTTGAGTTTCAAACCTTTTGATTTGCAAAAACAAGGGTCCAGCTGTAAGAATGAGCTATAGCTTCATAATTCGAAGGCAAATTATCAGGGAGATTGGCCTGTATCCAGAATCCAGACAGCAATTGCACTATTTGATCCTCGTTGAGTTTCATTGCATAGGGTTCCTGTACTGACTAAAGAACTTCAGCCACATGCACGGCAATGCAGCAGTGCAAACAACAGTAATCTAAATGCTAGAAAACCCACTTACCAACTCAGAGAAGCTGGTACTGCCAGCAACTCGTTCAATGAAAGATGTTATCTTGCAAACGCTAGGAAAATTCTTCTGGGCCCATCCTTGCTTTGATTCCTCTTCAGAATATTCTGCACCCTTGAACTCATCCAGACTATTACTCCCAAGTTTGTCTGCTGTCACACTGTCCTTTTCTTTTCGAAGCTTTTCAAGTAAGGCTGTGACTGATGCAATTTTCGATGAAGTATTTGAATGACGTCTTTGTCTATCATAACAACAGCTAGCTCTCCAAGGGATCCCAAGTTGCTTGGAGTAATTAGAACTTGGGAACAGAAGTACAGAAAATATATAGTGAGCACCAATACGTGCCTCTGTATCTGTGTGCAGCATTGCTTTCAGAAGTTGCACAAGAAGAGATTCAGGGAACACCTACAACAAATATAAAAACAATTAAACTTGGGAATTTTTCATACATCTTCATAAACGAGGCTAGAAACATATTGAACAAGAAAAGTTGAAAGATCAAGGTTTCACCTGTTGGGAAGGTGACACTGAAGCCGAAGCAAAAACATGAGCAAGGACTATCATTGATCCAACTGTAGCTCTTGCGACAATTGCAACAGGCGGCAGCTTCTCTAGTGTAATTGCCATCAAGTCAAACAACGGCCCTGCGTCCTTCATCTGACAAAGGAAGACATGTCACTATGTAGGTATATATTGAAGCAGAAAAAAGCAAAAATTCTTTAAATTAATACGCTCTGAACTTACTCCTTTGACAATTTCAAGTAAGCAAGCTTCAATTGAATTTTGTAATTGGATGTTCAAGGTGTATTCTTGTTCTGAAATTTGCCCAGAAGTAGCTTGTAAGCTTTTCCTCAGGTGTCTGCACAAGTCACCAATACACCCAGTGTCCATCAGAGTACCACCATATCTTATTTGGCGTGCCAGATACGTAGCTTTGCGGATGACAAAGGATTTAACAAGTGGGTCATGAACCACATTTTTGTGGTCAAGATGTCGAATCAGACCAGCCAGAATCAGCTGCTGGTTTTCTGTGTCAGAGAAAGGTTATAATAAAAAGTTAAAAATAAAATATACCATGATTTCATTACAAAAATACTGTATAAGCATATGCAAGAAGAAAGCAGTGACATATCAAATAACATCTCTGAAAGACTCCATGATTTGTCAATAAGCAAGGAGACAGCATAGCTTTATCAAAGCCTAAAAAATTCAGAAATTGAAACTAATAGACGAAAGAAGGAATATGAAGTACCAGAAATATCCACAAAGTAGCACATATCTGAGAGTACAGTCATAGTCAAACTTTGCTGAGGTGCCCAGTGGTACCCTTTGTCAAAATAGACAAACATAGGTTCCAAGATCCGGCGCATTGTTGTGCTCTCTGTTGCAAGTTCACCCATTCTTTGAAGACAAATTTGGGCCCACACTTTTGGGTTGTCATCCTCTTCCCTATGTATAAATAAAAAGAGTTAAAGGTGATCAAAAGATTTTAAAAATATTACTGTATCTAAACCAATTCAAGATGCAGTATACAAACTTTCCTTTGCAATGAATTACCTTGTCAGAGAACAAAGATCCTTCTTTTCTGGACAAGGTCGGACAAATATATGGCTTGGACTTCCATCACTTCCAGCAATGCCACTTTTTCCTTTACATCTGACGACCTCGTCAACCCAATGATGACGTTGTTCTCCCATATCTCCATCTTCATAGGGCATATCAGGTTCATAGTTTTCTAGCATCACATACACTATCTGCATATTGGTGGGTGAAAATATGTTAAAAAAAACTAGAGAACATCTAGTAGAACTATAATGAAGAAAAGCATGTAGCATACTATAATTTGATTGAAGAACACGTCAAGATGTACAAAAAACATTGCTAAGTCAAAAAATTCTCAGAATTTGTCTCAAGTCTGCTTATGGTAGTAAATAACATACTTGAAAGTTTCTCTGTGTTAGCACTTAAAGGGGGGATACATAAGATATTACCTCATCTACACTCTCAAAAATATGGGAGAACTCAGACATGAACCATATCTGCAAAACAAAACCGAATGGTGAAAATTGTGAAATGAACAGAAAGTCAAAAGCATTAAAAAGCAAGAGAAAGGAGTAAGAAGAAGCATTCTCCAAACTCAGGACAGATTGCCAATACTGTCTTGGCAGAAAAAACTTCTTTAAGCAGAAAATTTCTAAGCTGTTTTTTATTGTCATTTGCTTTAATGGAAAGACATTGTACACAGTCAGGACAGAGAGAGAGAGAGTCCTTCAGTAACAACTAGTTGAATACACGTCCATACCATGGCTTCAAGGCACTGCAAACTTGAAGCATGCAGTTGATGTTCTCCATTCTCACGAGCCAACGTAGATACCTTGGTGACCAAATTCTCAATATTACGTGCATAAGTTCCATCAATCTGTTCAGGAGACATTTCACAGCCATAAAGAACCCAGTCAATTACCATACAGCTAGACAGAATACCTGAATAAAACTATAGAAAGAATAGACCACAAAGCGGCAAATGCAACGAAGGCATATGGTGTTCAATAGAATTCCATCAATACACTTAACTGCTATGCGTTCAGTATTCGGTATAATTGTAACCATACTATCACAGTTTACAATACACGAGAAGAAAAAGTTATTTCAGCCTGCAGTAAAAGATTTTTCCACGCGAACAAAATACTCAATGATTCAATTCTAATAAAAAAGGCGGTGAGGTGTTCCCCTGTCTTGTCATAACCTTGCAGATTAGGGGATGTCAGCTATAAACCTTTAATGTCATGCCTTGAATTGTCTTCCCTAGTGTGTCAATTAAAAAATGTCTTGTTTTTCCTCCTCTTGTTTATGCCACATAAACAAGAAAGGTAAATTCTATAGGGTGGTAGTTAGACCAGCGATGATCTATGGGGGCGAATGTTGGCCAGTTACTGTGGCTCAGGAGAAACAGATTATGGTAGCTGAGATGCGGATGCTACGCTGGATGTGTGGTCATACTAGATTAGATAGAGTTCGGAATGAAGTTATTCGAGGAAAAGTCGGAGTGTCTAGTATTAAAGATAAGTTGCGAGAATCTAGACTTCGATGGTTTGGCCACGTTCAGAGGAGGCCACTTGGTGCACGAGTTCGCAGTTGTGAAGTTCTGGCGTTTGGGGACTACCGCCGGGGTAGAGGGCGACCAAAGAAGAGCTGGATGGAGGTCATCCGCAAGGACCTCGCTGCTCTGGAGCTTTCAGTTGACGTGGCTCAAGACAGAGCTTTGTGGAGGGAAAGGATTCAAGTTATAGAAGCTTGATCTGGGATTCTTGGAGTGGTGTATCATTTTACTCGGGCTTGGAGCCGTATAATCTTTTTCTCTGTTTTGACCTTTCTGTTTTCGATTTTTAGCTCTTGTGGTATTCCCATGTATTGTTAGGTCATATCGGTTACTTCCTCCCAACCTGTTGGGGTAAGGAAATACCAATCCCGACCACCCATACCCCGTTTTTCGAGATAAATGGGGATTGATGTTGTTGTTGTGTTGTTGTTTATGCCACATAAGTTCAGGGAATGATATAAGAACGCAATCAGAAAACTAATACACATGATGCAAAAAAAAGGTCTAAAAAGGTCAGGCAAATCAGTTCACCTGACTACGAATAAACTTGGTCAATGTTTGACATCCAGCTAAGTGCATTGTAGCATGCTTTGAACTATCCAAGAGTTCCTCAGTTACATTAAGCACACTGGAAGCAAAATATGCCCTACAAAATGCAAAGTTTATTCAATATTAGGCCTCTGGTTTCCAGGTAACTAATCAAACAAGATTCGCAAAAGGTAAAATCCCATTTAGATGAACCGTGGTTATGGTTAACACTCACATGTGATTTGAACAAGTGCATAACAACTTTTTGTATGCCTCCATTATAACATTGACGATTTTCTGGTGCCCACTACGCACCTCCTTACATAATCTTTCTTCAAGATATTTTGTAATCTATATTATAAATACGAAAAAATGTCAGAAACCAGAAGGGAAATAGATCAGTTTAGAAACATGTGAATTAGAAGCCAGGTTTTTTTACCTTTGGGATTCGAGCAGGATTCTTAGCAGCATATTCACATAGCTTTACAATTTTTCGGTCACTTGGTTGACCATCCTGTAAGCAGAAGAAACAGAATTGGCTTACCGACTAACATCATAAAATTATCAAGCTACACAGAACCACATTAGCTGATTATTCACTTGAGGTTTGGTCCATGACATGCGAATTCAATGAGAAAGCATGCAACAAGCCAACAACGCAGAAGTTCTTGGTTTTAGGCTTTTAGCAGGCCTCCCATTATATTTCCAGTACTAAACGACAGCGTAAAGTACTAATACTAATATAAATTACTGTGACATTTAATTCTAGATAATCCAATCTTGGCAATGAACTCAATGTCTCCTTCAACACCTGAACAAAATACGGCATATCCTCCTTATTTCATTCCTCAAAGGAAGACTAGGTATAGACTATATCCATCAATTCAAACATAGCCAGTTTAACACATCATGTTACACCCCCCAAACCTTCCATTCATTCATCTTTCATGGAACAGACTTCAGATCCCCTAAACTAAGCCCACCATTCAAATATTCAGTCCCCCTTGCCTCCTGAATACCACATACAGTACTACCAGCCACCAAAACAACACAAGCAAAATCACTTATAGGGTTTGAAGAGAAGAATAAACTTACAGGGGACTTGGGGAAGATATCAGTAACAAGCTTCTTGTAGCGTTTGACAGGCTGGCGAGAACTCGCCCTCAGAGCTGGGCAACAAATGCACATCCTCCCACATGCAGGGAATATCTTCCTTGATATATACCCCATTTTACCTACAAATACAAAGTTTTCTCTTCAAAATCCCACAAGAAAAAATCAAATAGGGAAAAACACAGACAGAACACCTACAAAGGAGTGAAGGAAGAGGAGTGCAAGTACAACGCAGCCAGGTTAAAGCTCCAAAAAGAGGAAATAAAGCTTTCCTTTTTCCAAAAAAAAGTGTGAAATTTCACAGCTGATCCCCATTAAAACACATAGATACACAGCAGGAAGTGGGATAATACAACCAAAACAAAGAAAGAAACTCCATTTTCAGCCCAAACAACACAAGGAAAGAGATTGCCGCGATTTGGAAGCACTAGATAAGGTAAATAAAACATAAAATGCAGAATAAATCAGAGAGAGAGCTACCTGAAAGTAGGAGAAGCGAGATCTGGCGGTTGAGTCGGGAAAGAAGAAGTGTGAGGAGTGTTTTCCAGTTATCAACACATTGAACAAAGTTTTTCTCTCGCTTTCGCTTAAAGCTTTCACGTCTGTCTGTGTGTGTGAATTCAATTTGAGAGAGGAGAAAAGAAAAAGGAAGGAGGAAGAGGGAGAAGGCGCATGCTTTGAGAGACGAGGTCACGTGACAAGTAGCAGTTAAAGCAACCTGCTTTTTACCCTCTTTACTGCCTTCGTTTTCTCCGATTCTCCTCTCTCTCTGTGTCAGAATTCTCGATAGAGTTTAAAACTTTGGAATTAAAATGTTATTTTAATACGATGGTTTGATAAATATCACAACATACTATCATTTTGAAACTTGTCACACCGCATTATTCGAAGACCCTACCTAAATTATAAACCTCGACCTCGAAATTCTTGGACCTACTGTAGTATTTTTGTCATATGACACACCACCATGATTACGGTCATTAATTTGCGAGACCACATGTAGTGTAGCATGATACAGAAATATCAAAATGTATGACCATAACAAAATCACAAATCGATGGCAGAAAGCGGTTTATTCAAATTTATAAACTGTATTTCATAAAGCAAAAAAACGGTGGCAGAAGAGTTTGCAAATGATGGAGCACAAGAATATTACCAAAAAGCCAGAGGATTCAAATTCGAATGGGATGATGATAAAAAAGCATGTGCGATTGCGATTAGCATGTGTAAAGAGAAGTTTGTACAGCTTAACTTTCCAAATTTCCACAACCCTCCAATTTCATGATTGCTTCCCTACAAACATATAAAGACGAATCCAAGCAACTCAACAATCCATTAGAATTGTGAAATTTTGGTGCTTGGATATTTAACGGGCCTAGATCGTCTATTTGTTCTTTGGCATCATCCAGGACAATACTTGGGGCGCAATTCACCAAGTATCTTTGTGTATTCAATGGGAGCTGCTTCGCTTAGAAATACTCCATCCCATGTTTTGCAAAGATCTGTTTGAAGAAATGGGTTGAAAACACATATTTTAGGCTCACTTAGTGACATTTTCGAAATCGCATAAAGAGGAGTAACATGATACATACTAGCTTTCTCAGATGCAGGAAGGCACAACATGAGCATATCGAATCTTGAGATTTTTGTTAGGTTTTCCAGATACTTGACTGATACCTCTGGTTCGTCACTGCCACAGTGAAACAAAACAAGAGAAAGGGGCTTTAAAGCTTGGATCAAGCAATAGAAAGAAAATATAAGAGAGACGGATAATCATACATGAAAATGGCTGAAAGACACTTGATAATGTCCATCAGAATGGAGATGGACAACGAATTCTTGAAAATTTGAGGCAGAGTGTCAGGGGGTGTAACCTAACCAATCAAAAAGAAGATAGATTCCATCAGTGTTGGTAAAAAGAATAAAGAGTATAAGAACAGAAGTTGCAAGAATACTAAAACCTTTAAAAGCTGAGTCTGTAGAGAACGATCACCGCAAAATCCTTTCCAAGTGACCTCAAATTGATATGCTGAATTAGGTGGGCTAATGTTTTTTGCAGCTTCGGTCATAGCTCGGGATGCTGCTCGGGAGGCAAGCTCATGCACAGATGCAGCTAGCTCTTGTTTGTTCAGTTTCACTTTTCTCTTTTATGAAAAGCAAACAAGATGAGCAACATATATACTTCAACTACACACAACAATAACTTATTATATGCTGAAACAGAGTTTTGAAACATCGAGAGCATAATCCATCTTGGCATACTGAGGCCGGGTAATTATAGAAACAACTGTATTCAAGCTTGGCAAATTAAACATAGGGGTGTGTCAAGCAACTTCAACTCTTTATTACTTCATACACATTAAAAGTATCACATGATAGCATTCATATTTTACATACATGCTTAATTTGGTTTTGCATCTCGTGAACACTATTTTATATTCAAAGAGTTTCAGTTTTCAACCAATTGTTAAAATGGATATCGGTTTCAAAATAACAAAAAAAGCATACAAAAATGCAGCATACCACTTGTGAACCAAGATCAGGTGAACTTCCAGCTATCTTCTTTTGTTCATTTACTTCCTCAATTTCAACAGAAGCCTTTAAGGTAGCCTGGTCAATGTAAATCCCAAAAAATGCTCAACGCAATGAGAAATAGAAGTTCTCCAGTCGTAAACAATAATGTATACGTTGCTAAGAAGCAACCAACTAATAGCAAATCTTCAGACCATTAAAAGAAATTTACAGGACACAAGCTGCCAGCGTGAAGAAGTAGAGGTATTTCAGAAAAAGAAAAGACAAAGGTTGAGAGTCTTTACCATTTTAGTATCAGATATTCCAGCCACACCTCCCTTTTTACGTCCCTCTGGGATTGGCTGGATACCTGAATGTCCGTTTAAATCGGCTTTATTTTCAACACCTTTAAAAGTCTGTGATGAGCTCTTACTAGCACCAGATGCTTTCTGGAGAATCGCCTAACCAAATTACAGGTCATAAGAAACACGAGTACTTGAATTATCACAAAACAAATCCACTAATCTAGTTATATCCAACATCAATGCTTACTTCAGCAGACAGAGATTCATTCGAATTGTTAATTCAGCAATATTCCATTCAGTCTAAGCAATTAAAAGCATTTTACATCCGTAATTAGATTATTATTATCGCTATAGTTCTAGTTAACTTGCTAGTAGCCAAGTCTAGGACCCTCTCTTGTTACATATTTCCTTATTTAGCTCCTTAGAGTACTGTACCACTTGCTATCATTAAAGGTACAACGTCTATTAATTGTAACTCCATGGTGAGAAAAAACAATACCCAACAACTACATACAGGGTACAAGAGAGCATGAAGCAGTCATCCAGGGGTTCAAGTTTAAAGGAAGACAAAACCTTGTGTTCCCACTGGCAGTGTAAATATCATAATTTTTCAACAAATAGAGTTGATATAACAAGATAAAAAGTTGTGAAAACAAGACAACATAGTCTAATTTCATAATAACATGGTTATTCAGTAAGCCTTTAGCAGCTAACATGAAGCTTACTTCAAAACTAGAAGCATGTGGAAAGATAAGTGCAAAAACCGACATTACCTTCTCAAGTAATGTTTTAATCTCAGCACTCTGCTTCTTGATTTCCTGGTTATTAGGTTCTAACCTTAGAGCAAATTGGACATCTGTTTCATAAATAACAGTCACAAAATAGTAAATATGACTATAACCTAGTCAATAATCATACAGTTCCCACATTAAGAACAATTAATTTCAGTGATGTACTGTACCATCCAGGGCTTCCTTGAGATTTCCAATCTCTTTCCTTGCTGTTGCCCGACGCGAATATGCTTTTATGTAGCGGTCATCTAAATTCAGGGCCTCTGTACAGTCAGATTCAGCTTCTCTGAACCTACAACAACCAAAAGCAAAATACAATTACTATTAAGTTGAAGTACATGTTGGCTATAAACATTCTCCACACACGAGTAGAGCATTCAAAACATATTGTTGTTTTACATATTTAACTTGCCTTTTCACTTTCAAATAGGCCATTGCTCTATTTGCATAAGCCACAGCTGTTGGAGATAGAGCAATGCTTCTGGAATAACAGTCAACAGCCTCATTAAATTTCTTTTGCTTAAAATATTCATTTCCCTGTAAAAAACATCCAAATGTAGGTTCTTACAAATCTAAAATCTCCCAAGAAAAATATTACAAGAAGATGGAAGATACATACTAGGTCTTTCTCAGAGTTAGCATCAACAAAGGTCTCTTCCATCTTATATTTGCTTGACAAATGACTCATTTCACCATGACTTGGTTTATACTTTTTCTTGTCACTCAAATTCTCAGCTGCACCACTTGTACTAACAGAGTGCTTCCCTTTATCTTTCAAGGAAACCTCCCAATCTTGAAGCTCACTTAAAAATCCCTGAAAATTCTGCACAAAGAAGATTATTCACTAAACAGAAAATTGGAAATCTCAAACATGCAAGATCATCGGGAAAAAGAGTTGCTTACCATCGCAATCTATACCGCACCACAAATACTTAGATTTCAGCAACCAAAATTGCAGAATCTAACAAGCACAACAATACCGCAATTAGGGTTCGTAATTCCACCTTGGAATGCTGCAAATTTGAGGATCAATCGGGCGAAAACTTCAAAGTGAAGCGTAACCTAGCTTTATCGTGGATATGGAGGGAGATTGACCGTTTACGAATGCTTTTGGAGCTCAATAAAAGAGCATGAATGGATGATCCCACAAGCGGGGATTTTCCAAGGGCCGTCGTTTTATATTTTTTGAAATACACTATGTTTTTTCACAAAAATTTGTGTCCAATGCCCTATTGGGCACTATATTCTCAACAAATACACCCCTAAACTAAGTCTTTAATTTCTACCCCTACCCTCACCACCCCAATTTCACGCGCTCCACCTTTCCTAGATCATTTTTCAAATCACGCGCACTTTCATTCTCTCCTTCCTCTCCCCCTCATTTTTCACTCCCAAAATCAAAAACTGAAACCGTTCAGCTTTCTCCTCCCTCCTCTTCTGCTGCCTTCGATTCCTCACTCGATTCCTTCTTCGTTTTCGTCATCGCTCAAGATTCGCGCTGCTCAAGTTCCTCACTCGATTCCTTCTTCATTTTCCAGATTTTGCGTCTCTTCGTCATATAAAATCAGGTATTTAGCGCTCTTGTGTTTCCTATTTGTTGTTTCGGTTGTTTATTTTGGAAGATTTCTGTGATTGCGTCTTTGTTCCTTTGTTTCAAGTCAAAATCGAGTTCGTGTTTGTTCGAAACCTAGATTTTGAAGGTTGTTTTTATTTGCATGCGTCTTTATCTGTTTGATTTTTAGGTTTTTAAGTTTTCTGACAGATTCAGAGCATCTAGACTGTTCAAATGTGTGTTGAACATGTCATGTTGTGTTTTATTATGATTTTTTCACTTTATTTGTTGATTCTTCACTGTATTTTAGCTTCTGTTGTTGATTTTTTCATGGTTGACAACTTGTTGTGTCTGTATATGTAATTGGTTGAGTGCTTGTTTATGTCTATGTTTTTGAATATGGGATGCTGACAGGTTTTTGTGGCTGGAGATTCTATTTTTTTGGCATTTTCCATGTTTATGTTGTTAATATGTCATGCTGACAGCTGATTTTGTCTTGAGATCATATTTGTTGTCAGCTTGTTAATGTTGACATCTTCAATATGGCGTGCTGACAACTTTATGTGTCTCTAGAGCTTATTGTTGACAACTTGTTCATATTTACATCTTTTGAATATGGATGCTGACAGCTTTTGGTCTTTGACATCTTATTCTTGTTGTCAACTTGTTCATGTTTACAACTTTTTCATATATTACATTTTTGAATATGGATGCTGACAGCTTTTTGTGTTTGACATCTTATTCTTTGTTGACATCTTATTCATGTTGACATCTTATTCTTTGTTGACATCTTATTCATGTTGACATCTTATTCATGTTGACATCTTATTCATGTTGACATCTTATTTTTTGTTGACATCTTATTCATGTTGACATCTTATTTTTTGTTGACAGGTGTCATGGATGTTTCTAAGCTTCAGTTTTTGGCTTCCCAAGATTTATTTGTAGCTCCTAAGGTTACAACATACCACAGATTTGCTGTGATGGATCAGATCGAGTGTCAGTTAGATGAAGTCAGTAATTTTTTGTTTGCTACTGGTATATTCAAAACTATTTTAAGCATGACATCGCAGCTCAACTACTCGCATGTCATAGTTCACTACGCTTTAATGCGTGCAGTTAAGACACAGAAGAAGTATGAAATGTGGTTTAACATGCAAGGCAATGTGCTGTCCTTTTCACTTCAAGACTTTGATGCGATCACGGGTTTGAAGTGCACTGATTTTGAAGGTCATGTCATCCGAGATCAAGTCTTTGAGTGTACTCTGGGAACCAAAAACAAGATCACTCTTGATGACATAATTGCAGAGTTTGCTATCTCGTCAGGGGAGCGGAAGATGGTTCTAGCACACCTTATTATTGTTGAAGGTGTGCTGATGCCTCAGAGGAAAGGCTCTGCTGTTAGATTAAAATTTCTAAAGCTTGCTAGCAATTATCAAGCTTTTTTGAACTATCCCTGGGGTAGGGAAGTATACTTAGAGACTCTCCGGGCTTTTCAAGATGCTCCAGCCCATGCAAAACGCACAGGAGGTGGTTCTTCTAATGATAGAGTTTGGTATACTCTCCATGGCTATCCTCTTGCTTTTCAGGTATTTAGTTTTTCATTTCTCTTTTTCAGTTAGTTGCTCAAATACATTTTCATATTCTCCTTTTTAATCGTTAATTTTTTTTTGTAGGTTTGGGTGCTTGAACATTTTCATCAGTTTCGCGAGTTTGTTGGAGCTGCTACTGCCTGTCTTAAGACCATTCCATATGGCGAACGCTGGTTCTCATTGGATAATAACAAACTCGCTTGGTATCATTCTGTGTCAGATCATTTCGATGCTCATCCTTTGGTATTATTCTTTATCTTATTATACATTTATATTTTTCTTGTCTGTTTTATTTTTGTATTTAACTCTTTTGTTGACAGCACATTGTTATAACTCTTTTGCTGTTTTTTCATTATTTTAGTTGTGCAGACCATCTCCATATGAGGAACACTCTACATTTTGTCACCTTAATTTTCTCGACGAGGTTGAAGATCCTTTGTTTGATGCATTCGCTGAACAAGTTCTTGTCACTGCTCGTCAGAATTCAGAGCAAGCTGTTTCTAACACTGTTATATCTAAGCGACCGGCTAAGACTGCCAAGAAGGTTGCCACGAAGCCAGTGAAACCTGCTCCCAAAAGGAATGCCAGAAAGCCAGTTCAGAAAGTTTCAATTGTTTTCAAGAAAGTAAAGGAACCTGTTCAGAAAGTGGCGAAGGTTGTCACCAAAGAAAAGAAACCAGTTCAGAAAGTTGCTAAGGTTGTCAAGGTTTTCAACAAAGAAAAGGAAGATGTCAACAAGGATAAGGAACCTGTTAACGAAGAGAAGGAAGTTGTAAGCACTTCAGTTCAAAATGCTGCAGAGATGGGCAAAGGTGATTGCAAAGACAAGCAAGCTGTCAGCAATCTAATTTCTAATGTGTCAAAGGTTGCAAAAGCTGTTTCTAAGAGAAATCAACCTGTCAGCACTCCAGGTATGATATGTTTTGCATTTTTATACACTGTTGAGAACTTCTTCTTTTTTCCTATTTCGCCATGGTTTTTTTTGTTGACATTTGTTTTTTGTGTTTTTGACAGTTCTCTATACTTTGTTTTCAGATTCCCCTCTAGATGTCAGAACTTATAAACGTAGGCTCTCCTTACAAGATCGGAAAGTCGTTTTTGAACAATCTCCAAGGAAATCACCAAGACTAAACAAATCAGAGAGCAATCAGCACGGCAAGCCCGAGGTTTCTGTTGGTGCTTGTTCTGCCCCTGCATATAATTCTCGTAAAAGACCATCAAAGTCTCCAGAGAAGGTTGGAGATGTAAAAGATTCTGCTGGTGTTTCTGTTGTCGCTTCAAAAAAATATCCCAGTAGAGCAACAAGATCAGCTTATAAGGTTGAAGATGATCAACATGCTGCTAATCTCGACGTTGTAAATAAGAAGAGGAAGTCTCCTCCTTCCCCCTGCCCCAAAGTGATATTTAAACTTAGTGGTTCTGAGCCAAAACTTAAGAAGGCAAAGCAGGACTCTGTGCGGGATGTTGTTGTGTACGAATCTGTCCAAGTTCATGTTGACAACATTCTCAGAAAGCTATGGTCTGACATCCCAGAGCTAGCCGCCCAAGATGCTGCACCTATTGTTCAGTTCCCTTCCTCATCTGAGAGTGGTAAACAATCTTCAGTTAAGCAACAATCTTCTTCCATTCATGTCCCCATGGAAACAAATGCAGCTGTGCCTGCATTTGATTCTGCTGACAGTGAGAGGACAGCGTCTGTTCGTCCCTCAGTTGACATAGTAGGAAATGTTGCTGCAACTTGGGGTGGACAGTTTGATGTGTTGAGCCGAAAAATTGAATTTTTGTGCAATGCCATGTCTGAAGTTCAATCTTCCACCAAAGAACATGGCCTGTCGTTAGTTGATGTCGCAAAGAAGCTGCACGATCTATCTAGTTTGATTCAGAGAAACGTCAAGGCCTCGTTCCAAGATAAGAGCACACAATATGAATCTGAAGATTTTGTAGATGTCAGCACACATGAAAATGTTGACAGCTTTGTGACTTCTTCAGAAATTGATGGAACTAAATGTTCTGAGAAGGTAGAAAAAACTCCAGAAAGGGAAGGGGACCTGGGTGAAGCTGAAGTTGATGAAATTCCATCAATAGCTGATGCTGGTGGAAGTGGTGTAGAGGGCAGAGAAGACATTGCTGACACTCCTCCAAATGCCAAGGATGTTGACAACATTCAAGTTGACAACATCAAAGTTGACAACATCCAATAAGACATTGTTGACATTCCTCCAAAAGGCAAGGATGTTGACAGCAGAGCATTTGGTCAACATGTTGACAGCAAAGCATTTGCTCCAGGTGTTGACGGCGAAGTCTTGGGTCCAGATGTTGACAGCTTGACAGTGGGTAAAGATTATGACAGCCTGAAAGTTGTTCAAGATGCTGACAAAATTACACTTGTGCCAGAAGTTGACAGCTTCCAAGATCCACAAGGTATTGACAATGCTGATGTTGGTGGTTCCAGTCAATTTCTCGATGACAGCGGGTGTATTGATCAATATCTCTGCAGCAACCCAGATTTTTTAGAGAAGGACTGTGTTCTCATATCTTCTGGAATCAGTCTCACTCAAGATAGCTTGGATACTCTTCCTGCTTCACAGAACCTCATTGACTCAGAGGAGCAAGTGAATAAGTATCCTAAGAAAGCTCTTGATGTTGGAACACAAGTGAGGAAGTCTTCCAGGCTCCCAACTCCAAGTGCTCTTGTTCAAAGCCCTTTCACTGAGGAGAAGAAGAAGAAGATTTCAATGCCTAGTTGTCCACCATACTCATTCTATGGAGATGATGATCGCAGAAAGTTCTTCGAATGCACTAGTGGAAAAAACACCTGTTGAGGCGGTCAAAAACCCCCCTGTTAAGGCGGTCAGGGGTCGCTGCAACAGGGGGGGCTGCAACAGGTCATGAGCTGTTGAGGCGGTCGGGAGGGTGACCGCCTCAACAGAGGGGGTCTGTTGAGGCGGTCAAAATAATGCCCGCCTCAACAAGTAGGCAAACGTATGCCTAATTAATTGATTTTGCCCGCCTCTAATTAATTGATTTTGCCCGCCTCAAAACTAATAGAAGCACAAAATCGATTTTGCCCGCCTCTATACTTTTACATAAAAAATTAGACAGATCTACAATCGATTTCAGTAAAATTAAACAGATCTAAATAAAATCACTGAGATCTACAATCTAATTTACAATCCTAATTTGCAATCTAATCTCAAGTCACTCAGATCTACAAACAGATCTCGATTTATACACAGATCTACAAACAGATCTCGATTTATACACAGATCTACAAATCTGATACACTAATCTCAAGTCACTCAGATCTACAAACAAATCTCGATTTATACACATATCTACAAATCTGATACACTAATCTCGATCTACAAAGCTATAATTTCAAACCCTAATCTCGATCTACAAGGCTGCAAACCTGGAATCATCCTCGGCGACTGTGTGGTGATGGCGAAGGCATGTGCGACTTGAGATGGTGACGGCGAAGGCAGGAACTTCTGGATCTGAACTTCTGAAGGAAGAAGACGAAGGCAGGAACGACGACATCGACGCAGAGGAGAACGGTGACCTTCGACGCAGAGGAGAAGATCTGGATCTGGACGACATCGACGTAGAGGAGAACGGTGACCTTCGACGCAGAGGAGAAGATCTGGACGCAGAGGAGAAGATCTGGACAAGATGGTGACCTTCGACGCCCGGGTTATCGAGGTAACTCAGTGATTCGAGGGAGCAATCGGCTGAGGCGCAGACAAGTGGAGCTCGAGGCGGTTGTTGGGGAGAAGGCGGAGAGTGCCGGCGAGAGGGTGGAAGTGGACGAGGGTGTTGGAGAGGGAGGAGGTGATGACGTGGAAGGGGTCGGAGGCGGTGGTGGAAGGGCGGTAGGAGCGGAGGAGAACGGAGGAGAAAATGATCTTCTCATTTTTGGAAGAGGAGATTGGAGAGGAGAATGGAGGAGTATGAAGATTTGAAGAATGGAGGAGAATGGAGGAGTTATCAGATTTGCAGATTCGAGAGTTTAATTAGAAGAGGAGGCTACCTGGAAGTGAATGAGAAAAATATGAAAAGCTTTTTTTAAGCATTTGTTGAGGCGGGCGCATGACTGCCCGCCTCTAATGTTTGTGTTATTTTGAGGCGGGCTCCTTACTGCCCGCCTCTAATCTCTTCGTCGCATCATTTGAGGCGGGCGCCTTACTGCCCGCCTCTATTTTTGGGTTCTGTTGAGGCGGGCGCCTTACTGACCGCCTCAACAAGTCAAAAACACAAATATTATTTGAGGCGAACGGATATTTGCCCGCCTCTAAAGTACCTGTTGCAGCGAACTAAACGACTGACCGCCTCAACAGATAGTAGAATAAGACTTTTTGCGTCGGTTTTTAAGGTGACCGCCTCAACAGGGGGGCTGCAACAGGTGTTTTTTCTACTAGTGATGGTTTTATTTGACGTATGTTTTATATTTATAATTTAAATTATTTTCTTTTATTTCTGAATATATGTGTTTATTAATTTTGTGTTTTTGTTGCAGTGGTAAGAAAGAGGTTATTAAGCGCAAGGAACATGATTTTAATTTCACCAAGGACTTTTTTAACAAATTATTGTTGAAAAGCACAAAATCTATTGGGCAAGCCAAGTGGTTAAATGATTGTGTAAGTTAATTTCTTTTTACATGTCCTGACAACATTTTTAAAAGTTTTTGATATTTTGCTGTCTTTGTCAACGCATGCTTCATATTTGTGTTGTCAGTGAGGCTTTTATTATTTTCTTCTACTGTCAGTTTGAATTTTTTTATTTATATTGTGTTGTTATTGTTCAGTTTTATTTTATTTTTTATTTCTCTTTTAACCTTACTCTTTTTTCTCTTGTTTTGTAGCATATCTCTGAGGCTTTATTTTACTTTCGGAAGCATATCAATGAAAACATTGAGAAATTCAAGGAAGTTGCAATCATGGATTGGATCTGGTACTGTCATTTCAATGCGGATAAGAGAGCTCTTATTGCGAAAGATGATGAAGCAGAGCTTCTGTTTTTCCAGAAGTACTTTATAGGAATGTACCCAAAACATGAGGGCAGGTGCTGGTCCGAATCTGTGACTAGGGTGTATACTCCTTTCAACTTTCAAAATGAGCATTGGGTTGCCCTGGAAATTGACTTAGCAAACTGGCATGTCACTGTGTATGATTCCAGCATTCAAATCAGCAGCGATGCTTATTGTTGGAGTAAAATTAGTACTTTATGCTGTATGCTTCCTGTTGTTATGAAGAAGTCCCACTTGTTTGGCCATATTAATTCTTTGGACAAGGATTTCTCATGGTCAAGGCGCAAAGATGTTCCTCAGGATGGGATGATGTAAGTATCTTGTCAACATTAGATTTTTTCTTTCTTTATATTCCTCTGTTTTCCTGATTTCTCTCTTTTTGTTCTGGGGTGATTTTACAGTGGCAATTGTGGTTTATACTGCATTAAGTTCATTGAGCATTTGGCCATTGGCACCAGCTGGGATGATCTGGATGACGAACACATGAGGGCTCATCGGGAGAAGATGATTATTGACCTGTTTAACGAGAAATGGGAGTTCAAGGCATTGCCACTTGAGAAGGACAGACCTAAAGCTTGAATTTCAATGTTAATGTTCGGATGTAATGTGTGTGGTTTGGATTGTTGCTATGTCTGCTTGACAGTGTTTTTAGTTCAGACTTTAATGGCTTTTGTTGTCAACCTTTGTAGCTTTTCGATTTTCAGTTTTGTAAAACAGTTTATATTCCACTTTTTAGTAAGGCAGGTTTTGTTTACCCCAACAGTTTTTGCTTAAGTCAGTTATTGCTTATGGTTATTTTTTTTTTTTTATATGTCAACAGTTTTACTCAGGTGCAACAAAGCACTCAGCGCGTAGCGCGTGTAAGTTTATTATTCTTACGAGGCGCGCGTAGCGCGCTTCGTTAACACACCTTACTGCTAAATAACCTGTCAGCATTCTAAATCTTTGATATATAACCTGTCAACTTTTTTTGTCGTCACATTATGTCAACATTTTTCACCTTTTTGTAATAAACTTTTCATTTTCACAATCGAATCTGTTAATATTTTTCACCTGTTCCTATTTTTTGTGTGCATGTCAACACATTTCATATCTTTACAATATGGCAAGCTGTCATCAAATCTCGAAACACAATGTTGTCAACACTATTTATCAGAATATCTCAATGTTGTCAACATTTATTTATCACAGTAGAAGAATATCTATAAACACAATATGGCAAGCTGTCATCAAATCTGCAAACACAATATGGCAAGCTGTCATCAATGTTGACAGGATATAAAACTATTATCCCTTTTTCAATTAAAGATAAAAATTGAAAATTAAAATCCTAAAATGTTGTCCACACTGATAACTCTGTCCCAATCTTGTCAGCAAAGTTTTTTTGGCAAGAAGTCTTGTTGTGTCCCATATTACCACAGAGGCTGCATCTTCCTGGCTTTCTTGTTCCTTTTCTCTTCTTGCTTCTGTTTGGGAACTCACCTTCAGATGGGTATCTTTTCTTCTTTCTCCTCCCTTTATCTGTCTGCACAATTGGTGGCATGCAGATTGTATCTGTTACATCTTTCAGTACACTCTTCTCCGTTTCTCTTGGCACCGGGTAGATCGTTTCTCTATATGCAGTTGTCCAAGCTTCAGTTTTGTATTAGTCGCTCACAAAATCTGTCACAGTTGCTTTTGCTTTCTGTATTGCAGCTATAGCATGCACACACGGGATGTGGTCCACATCAAATACTTTGCAAGTGCATTTCCTTTCTAACAAATTGACCACCCCATAGAAATCTCCACCAAGAATATGATATTGTGCTTGATTTAGCTTTCTCACCTCATACGCCTTTGACATTTGGTACCTAGACTCCAATATTTTCCCTATATTTGGTGTCACCTTACTATTATTTTTTTCAGCCTCTAAGCGCCTATCATTAAACCACCTTGACAGCACATCTCTCAGAAACTCTAGTAGAGCGACAACTTGGAAAGACCTGTCAACATCAAAATTTTCAACTGTGTCAACAACTTTAATATATCTTTGACAATTCATAGACAGTAGAATTGGTTCCAGCATAACTGATTTTTCAACAGTGTCAACATCATTTTTCAACAATGCCAAATCTATAATATTTATCATACCTTGCTTCCAGTATTACTGAATTTATTGTCTCTGAGTTGTTTGTTGTCATTATGTTGTATCTATTGCCTTTGGAATGTGCTCTTGCCCATTTTTTAAATCCTACTGCTTCCAAGTATTCTCCCATCTCCTTATTTATCTCACAAATTTTCCCATAATTCTCTTGGAATTCCTTTAGCGTGTATGCATCAGCAGCCAAAGAGAATAGTTTGTGCACCCCTTTATCTTTGTATCTTGTCTTCAGATTTTGCTTCAAATGTCTCCTACACACAACATGGTTTGCTGTTGTGTACACTCTTTGAATGGCGTTGGCAATGCTGAGATGTCTATCTGACACTATTACCAAATCGTCTGTACATGGTATGACTTTCAGAAGCTGTGTAAAAAAGAATGTCCACGATATGTCGTTTTCACTATCCACTACTGCATATGCAAGTGGATAGATCTGCTGGTTTGCATCCTGAGCTGTAGCAATGAGCATATGCCCTTTGTGCTTTATATGCAAGTGAGTCCCATCTACCATTATCACCTTTCAACACAAAACGAATGTATTATTACTCATGTCAACACTGTATAATGTAAGTTGTTAACAACAATCAAAATGTCAAAATCAGACATTATGTTTTTACATTTTCTATACTGTTATCATATGTTTAAATTTATTTTGTCAACAATAAATCATTCTATTAAACAATATATCATTTAATTCCTATTCTACTCACTGCCATACCTTTCTCATTACTTGGAATCCTCTTGTGCATGCTCCAATAGATATAAACACGAATCTGAAGTTGTCATGCTCACCAACTTCTAGGCATGTGTAAGATCCTTCATTTACTTCTTTTAGCATATGGCAGTACATGGGCAAGAGTGCATAGTTTTCTTCTGGTGTGCCTCGTATTAAATCTTGTGCATGTTCCCTTGCTTTCCATGCCTTCCAATAGCTAACATCCATGTAGTGTTCCTTTCTCATATCATTGCAAATGCTCTTTGGTATTGGTCCATTTTTAACATCTTCAAACCTGCATGTATATCACATTACTATTAGTTCTCTGGTTATCTTCAAGCAATTAATATTTTTTATGATATTTATGATTTCAGAAACCTGTAAACACAATACCTGGTTTTTATTTGCTCCCCAATCATTCTGTATGTTGGTTTGCACTCATGTTGACATCTAAAGTCAAAGGAACATGTATGTTCTCTTTGAAACTTTCTCACCTCAAAGAATGTAGTGTTTTGTAATGCAATAGCCCTCAATCTCCATTTGCAGCTTGTGTCTGTGCACATTACTGTTAGAAGCTTTGGATCTGATTTCTTAACTTTGTAAGCAAAGTTGTCAGTCATTGCCAATTTTTTCAAAGCTTCGATCAGCTTCTTTTTTGTGTCAAATAGCTTCCCCACATGGACAAAGTCTGCATCTGTTCCACTGTGACTCATTTCATCCTCCCCTGTTTTTTTTTCTGTCATTATCTTGCTTGCAGATTCACAATCCATAATTTCACTATTCCCTTGTGTTGGCACTTCATATTCCATAGGTAGAAACATGTCTTCATTCATGTTGACAGCAACAATACTACTACATCTATTCTCTCTTGCTATCTTCGGTTCATAATTCATGTATTCCCTTGATACATATAGTGGACAAGTCCATTCCACCTCTGCTGTGCCATTGATTTCCATGAATGATGCAAGATCATCATTTGTCTCCACAGAATACTTGACTTTGATCTTCTGGAATGGATTAAGATGGCATAGGTGGAGATGCATTCCCTCCGTTTCGAGTTTGAACCGTTGTGTAATCAACGATTTCATTGCTTGCAGAGTTATGTTCATATCAACTAAAAATGCTTTTGATATGATTTCCCCCATCAGACACCATAACACCATCTCTTATTTTTATTTCTTCGCCATAGGAGACTGTCAGAATGTGCTTTTTTATCTGCATATATATTCAATAAATTTTGTTAGATAAGTATTTCTAATCTATCTGTCAACATTTTCCCTAATGAACATAAACATTAATGTTTTACCTGTCAACAATATTCTATTAGGTACAAATTTAATATTTGTATTTTTTAACGAAGCGCTCTCAACGTGCTTCGTAAGTTTATTATTCTTACGAGGCGCGCGTAGCGCGCTTCGTTCACTTACGTGTTAATAAAATCTAATCTATAAACATATTCCTGTCAACAACTTATATAATGTCAACATCCTGAATATTTCAACAATATAAAAAATATCTTGTCAACAACCAATAAAATGCTTGTATCGTTTACAGATTCACAGTAATATCTTGTCAACATTCTACATTGTCAAAACTTGTCAAAGTCTAATCAATAAACATATTCCTGTCAACAACTTATATATGTCAACAAACTGAATATTTCAACAACATAAATAATATCTTGTCAACAACCAATAAAAACCAGGTGGTGTCGTCCACAGATTCACAGTAATATCCTGTCAACATTCTACATTGTCTAAACTTGTCAACCAAAGATGTTTTTCATAATCTATCAATCAAATAAGTTCAATATCATAATTTATCATGATTTACCTCTTGTTCGATGGATTTGCTGGTGTCTGTTTCAGATTCTGTGCTTATCATTGTATTTGCAGTTGATTCGCTGGTTTTGTTTTGCGCTTCCTCTTTTTTTGATCTATGTTCAATCTCTTATTCTGTTTTTAATCTATCTTCAATCTTCTCCTCGCTCGTTTTTGTAGTAAAATTTCATTGTTCTCCGGTTTGTTTGACAATTCGATGTAGAAGAAGATTCTGAATGTTGCATGCGAGATCGTTATCCCCAAAATTCTTGCGATCCAGCAGCGATCAACGCCGGTGAGCAGATTGGAGGCAGTCGGCGAGTACTCTAGGCGGCGCCGGCGGAGGAAAAAAGAAGTCGGTCGACGGAGGAAGAAGGAAGGCGGAGGAAGAATGTCGGCAGAGGAGAAAAGTTTCGGGAGAGGTGAGGTATGAGATTGTATTTATTTATTTTTTTCTTAATTGCTTATATAGTAGGGTATTTAGTAAAGACTTAATAATGTGATGCATAAACTAAAAAATCATGTGTGTTTTGGGGTACTTACCCAAAAACTGGGTTTTTTCATGTGCTATTATTTTTTCTAAAACAAATAAGTATTTAATGAAATTGGTATAAATTAAACAATTTCTCTTTTTTTTTGGTTAAACTAGTGTAGTTCCCGTGCTATGCACATTATTCGTATGAAAACTATATATACTTTTAATCGAGTTCGTCAAACAATTAAGATTAACTTTTTTCTTGTAAAGACTATTTATAAAAATATATTTTATTTAATGAAGGTTATGTACGTAGTTTAACTTAATTTTTATTATCGAAAATAATCCTAATTTTATCGTAAGAATATATTAACCTTCAACATAATAATTATTCTCAATAAAATAGCTTGTATATTTGTTGTGGAAAGGATTTTTAAGATTTATTTGTTAATATAATTATTCAATTTATTAATAATTGAAATTAAAGAAAATTATTAATAATTATGTAACAAACTAAGCCTAAAATCACTCTAAGAGCTCTAAAAGGCTCGACTTTAATATATAAGATAGATTAAACAATTTCTCACTTTAGAGATTGTTACTATTGTACTGCCAACTTTTAACCTCTTAATCGATTTTTTTTTTGGAGAGGCGACACTCTCGGGAAATATATTAAAAAGGACTACTTGGAAACAAAACGGGATGTAGTCCGACTCCTTACATCGTCCAAAATGATATTTGTCACATCCTCAGGCGGAGTATCTAACACATAAATTCCTAGTGGATAAGAAAAAGCAAGAGAAGCGAGACAGTCATCGACCATATTCGCTTCCCTAAAAATATGACGGACTTGGCAAACCCAACTCCTGTCAATGAAGCCCTTTGCCATAGCAATAAGGCTAAACAGGGGGTGACAACGATCTATAGGTTTGCTAAGCAACAAAGTCGCAATCAATGAATCTATTTCCAAGAAAACCCTCTTGTATCCCCGGTACCAGGCAATGCGAAGACCATGAATGATGCCCCAAAGCTCAGCTTTAGGAACATAGAAAACGCCAATGTTGTGGACGAAGCCCACAAGCCAATTACCCTCAACATCCCTAAGAACTCGTCCAGATGAAGCCCTATCAGAAATGACGGCCCCATCTGTGCTGATCAAAACACTACCGATCGGAGGAGCAGTCCAACCCACAAGAACATTAGTTTTGGGCTTCGGCCCATCAAGATAGCAGCGAGAGTTAACAGCCCAGTACTCCTCTTTTTGCTTACAAATGAAGTCAGCGTTCTGAATCAAAGCAATCTTACCATTGAAAATCCAATCATTCCGCCAACGCCAAACATTCCAAATAGCAACAGCAAACAGGCAGCTCCAGTTCTCTGCCATGGATTTAGCACCCTCAGGCAGTAAATTCAAATGGATCCATTGAGCAAAGGTCATGCCCCAAAAGTCTTCATGGGAGAGCGGGGGGTGGAGCTCGACCCAAAAATGCTGGATTAACCTGCAATCCCGGAAAAGATGAAGCAGAGTTTCCGGACAGCCAGGGCAGTGAGGACAATCATCGGTCAAGGAGATGTGCCGACGCTTCCTCTCAGAGTTGGTGAGGACCCCCCCGTGCAAGGCCAGCCAAACAAAATACTTAACCCGTTCTTGAACTTTCAGATTTCAAATATACTTGAAGATGGCTCTATTAAGCTCGCGGCCATTATGAAAATTCTTGACCAGAAGATAAGCCAAACTCATGCTATAATTACCTTCCTGGGAAGGGCCCCAAGAAATAACGTCCGAATCACCCTCACTGCTGGGAGCTAAAGCAGCCAACTGTAACAGAATAGTCGTAGGCAGAAAAGGCGACAACGAGCTCCAGTCCCAACCCTTGTCAATAGAACAATAATTGTCGATGGTGCGATCCTCCGCCAACACTGAAATAGGGCAAGAAGCCCAAGCAAAAAGCTTATAGTCCGTGAGCCAAAGGTCACGCCAAAACTAGATGGAAGAACCATCCCCAACCTGCCATTTCGTCCCCTGAACGATAACCTGGTTAACGCCTTTGAAAATGCTCTTCCAAATAGGAGACGGGCACGAACAATATTGTCCCAAAAGCTATAGGGATTGCGCAGGAATCTCCAAGCAAGGTTCCCTGAGCAAGCCAAATTCAGATCAGCCATACTTTTCCACCGGAGGCCTCCCATATCCTTCGGCTTGCAGATCTCTTCCCACCGAAGTTTGTGCATCTTCTTGCAGCCGCCCCAGACAAAGGATCTCACAAGTTTATCAATCTTTTTACAAACCGGAGGGGGAGCACAACCGTGGCCATAGAATAGATCGGGATCGAGCATAACACAGATTTGGCCGAAGTGACCCTCCCGGCCATGCTTAAGTTTCTGCTTTTCCACCTTGCTAGCTTGTTATTAATCTGCTGCAGCAGAGGGTTGAAAGTGGTACTCTTCATAGCTTTGTGGAGCAATGGCATTCCCAAGTAAATGCCAAGATCAAAAGTCAACTCAAAGCCACAAATCCGCTGGATACAAATAGCCTCATCCTCGCTAATGTTGGGTGAAATAAAAAGCTTGGATTTGGCTGCATTAACCTTATGACCAGACGAACGGAAAAACAACTCAATGCAGTCTACAATAACCTTCATCTGACTAGGAGACGCCTCAGCCATGAGCAAGATGTCATCCGCGAAAAGGATATGGGAAAGGGTCGGACCACCCTTGGAGATATGAATAGGCTTCCCCGAGCCACTCTCCACTGCATTGACAATCAATTGGCTAAGTCTCTCGATACAGAGGACAAAAAGATAAGGAGAGATAGAGTCTCCTTGTCTAATCCCCCGGGTCGGAGTGATGCGATCCGTAGTCTCCCCGTTCCACAAGACATCCATAGACGAAGAAGAAATGCACTGACCCAAGACTCCGGGAAATCCGCATCATGAAGTGTCAACAATGTAATCCCACCGAAGATGGTCGTAAGCCTTTTCAAGTTCAATCTTAAGGAGCATCCAACCCGAGGCACCTTGTTTCCTTTTCATAGAATGAACCACTTCTTGGGTAAGCACAATATCGTCGGTAATGAGACGGTTGAAGAGAAAGCTCCCTTGCATCGGGGCAATCAAATCCGGGAGAAAAGGACGAAGGCGATTGACGAGGACCTTCGTAATAGTCTTGTACAACACATTACATAAGCTAATGGGCCTAAACATACAAACCCTCTCTGGACTGCTGACTTTGGGGATCAAAGCAATCAAGGTATGATTTAATTTCTCAAGAAGAGCCCTAGTATTGAAGAAATTCTGATCCTCGCGGATGACTGACTCCCCAACAATTGCCCAACTACGGAGATAGAAAATGGTTTGAAAGTCGTCGGGGCCGGGAGCTTTCAGCTTGCCCATGCCTTTAAGAGCCTTAACAATTTCCTCCCCCGTAATCTGAACCTCAAGAGCATCCCATCTGGCCTTATCAATCAAAGGAAAGTTCCCATAAGGCAAGGAAATAAGGAAGCATTCCCTTGCAGGTAACTGAAAGAGGTTTCTATAGTATGACACCACCAAATTCTCTTAATCACCCTTATCCTTCACCCATCTGTCATTCTCGTCCAGGAGAGCCTCAACTCGGTTGCGACTGCGCTTGATGACAACAGAGGTGTGAAAAAAGGAAGTGATACGGTCCCCCCGACGATAGCCATTCTTCCCTAGATTTCTGCATCCATAAAATTTCTTCTTGATCAAGAATTTCCAGGAGTTGTTTTTGAAGCTCGGCCTCTATATGAATAAGAGCATCCGTCAGACCAACCCCAAGATCAATCTGAACTTTCTCTAGCATACGCGTCACATTGTCTTTCTTGACGTGGATATTACCAAAACATTTTTTATTCCAAAGCACAAGCTTCTCTCCGAGGCAGCCCAAAGCAACTCCAGTAGGGAAGTCTCTTTCCCAAACAACATCAACAAAAGGGAGAAAGTTCTGGTGAGTGAGCCACGCAGCTTCAAAACGGAAGGGCCGACGTCTACTATCAAAGCCGCTCCGGGGAGCAAGAGAGAACAAGAGCAGATTATGGTCAGACCCGAACTTCGGGAGATGGCGAACATCAGCGTTAGGCCACTCACAACAACTATCAAGATTTCTGAAAACACGATCAAGGCGATTCGAAACCCGCATAGCCAAATCGTTGCCTCTAGACCAAGTGAACTGAGGTCCAGAGTACCCCATGTCAATTAACCCATTGTTGTTAACCAAATTCTGAAAGTCCTTGTGATGCGCGCCTGGTCTCCGGAAAGCCAATTGCGCTCTAAGATCTTCGACTGAAACCTTGGAAGTGTTATGGTGGATGTCTTTTGAGGGGAACGAAGGTAGATATGGGAGTATGCAACAGAATTGTTTGGATATAGACGACAAGTTGCCTTGTCAAATTGGGATATGAATGTTGAAAGCTTCAAAAAACTAGTTTTGTGAGGGGGTCGGCTATGGTGATTGAGGGATACTCAAACAGTGAAGTTTTGGCTAGGGGTGTAGAAGAAAGGGATTAGAAGCTATGGGAACTTATTGCTAGGGATGTAGACAAAAGAGGTTAGAAGATATGGTGAAGGAGATGAGAAGACAGAGCCGGAAGGATTGGTGACGCCTAGTTCAAGAAGATGGAGGAAAACTCGTCTCAAAAAAGGTTCTTGAATTCAATACTAAACGTGCAAGTTACAAAGGGAGGCTGCAGCCTTATAAAGAGAAAACGAGAAGAAACTAAGACCTAGGGTTTCCAAAAAGGAGGCGGCGGCGGCTAGGGTTTGGCTAGGGCCTGGGCGAGCTTGGGCTTGAGTGCCAAGAGCCCAATAGGACGGCCCAAACCATGCAAGGCTGGACCACTCCATATTTAGAAACTTTCTAAAACTAGAAAGTTCTAAAACGCTAGCAAAACCCGAGACGAATAACTTCCTAAAAATGGAAAGTCTCCTAACATGGGACCAAGACAACAAATCCCAAATAGAGACAACAAATGCAAATAGGGACAACAAATCCCAAATAGAGACAACTAATGTTTGAGACAACAAAAACAAATAGAGACAACAAAAACCAAATAGGCGGCTTGTAGTGAAATCTTCACCTACGAGCAATCTCGACGCGGAGGAGGGCTACCACGGCGTTGAGTCCAGAGTCGCCAACAACCATGGGGTTGCGCTCAAGATGAGCCTTGGTGCCCTGAGCTGGAACTGCAGATGAGCCTTCATCAAGGCTATGTGATTTGGGCGCCGGCGCGGGCGAAGGCTTCTCGGCGTTGGAGGATTGGCCGGAGGTTTCCATGGGCGCTCAGTGGTGCGCTCGAACCCTAGGGGTGGACCATAGTCAAGGCCAGAAGATGGCTCGACAAAAGTGGACAGGCGCTCAGAGAAGTCTTCGAGCTCCACTTTGATGGGCACCGCTGGCCGGGCGCTTGGGGCCGTTGTCCGGGCGCTGAGCGTCTTGACTCTAGCATGGCTGGATGCTTGGCTTGGGGAGCGTTGGCGTGGCCTGAGTGTCATGGCATGACATGGCGCCTTCTTGCGCTTGGCTCGCTTCCGGGCACCTAACCTCAACTTGGGTTGAGTCTTGTTGCTTTGACTCCACACCTTGTCCATTTCAGCTAGGATTCTCCGGGTGTGTCGAGTGAGCCTTGGAGGAGCCACTAGGCTAGTCTTGGAGCTAGGCAGGGGCGCATCACCCTCCCCCACTTGGTTGTGAAACGTCCCCGTTTCACGCAAATTGAGACTTGCTCCAAAGACGTTCCTGTCCGTCCCAAGCTGCAAGAAAACACCATTTCCCAAAGCAATATCAAGTGTAAAAGTAGGGAAAGAATGCTTACCAAAACCAAAGAAATGGAATTGAGGTTTGGGTGGCGCACGTGGAGATGAAAAAGGTGGCCAGAATGGTCGGGCGCCTTGAGTAATTTCCTGGGCAATTTTGGACACGCAGCATGTGTCCATTGAATCATGAAAAGTGCTCGAAACAGAATTCGAGTTGCCTGAGTAGATAGTGAGAACGCCCGTTGGGTCCGGTGGTGCACGCGGCTGAGGTAATGATGGCCAGATGGGATGGGTGCCTTTGACAATCTCCTGAGCAAGACTTGGCACGCAGCATGTGCCATTGATTTCATGAGATGTGCTTGAGATAGAATGCAAAACGCCCGAGTGGTTTGGGAGAACGCATGTGATCTCTTCTATCTCTAGGTTAGGCGCTGACATTGGTCTTGTAGTTCCAAACTCAGCCGCTTCTAACCTTCTTTGTTCAGCGTGCTCATGCCAAATTCCATCAACCATCTTAAGGGGGTCGAAAGACCAATTGTGTTGCTTGGCCAAGCTTTGGAATTTCTCAACAATTTTGTGCTTGTGCACCATAGCTTGTACTTTAGGTTGAGGCTCCGTCTCTGTTCTCCTAGTCTTTAAGTTATGCAAAATTTGGTTAGGGGACATAGGCAAAAGCCTCACACGAATATCATTATGAGTAAAGGTATACTCATTAAAGCCACTATGAAATACTTTCCTATCAAATTGCCACAACCTACCTAACAAGATATGCGTAGCATTCATTTTAACCACATAACAAAGTACTTCATCGTGATAGTTCTCAATAGAAAAAGCAATCAAACATTGCTTATTAACAACATCTCCACCTTGGGAAGAAATCCATTGTAAACCGTAGGGAGTTGGGTGAGGAGAAGTGGGAAGAGCAAAGTAATCGACTACCTTGTCACTCAAGAGGTTTGAGCAACTTCCGTCGTCAATAATTAAACTCAAGTTGCCTTTCTTACCATTGACATTCACCACGCAAGTAGATTGGAACAAGTTGGATCTTTTCTCGCGGTGTGGGGCTTCCTTGACATGCAGGGTGCGTCTTGTCACTAGGGCAAGAGCCATGCCATCATTAGTTGCTTGTGGATGACAAGCATAAGCATCATAGTCCTCAGATCCAACCACCAAAGTCAAGGCCGTAGCCACTTCTTCTTTCTCTTGGTCTCCTTCTTCTTCACATGACTCATATTCACCATTTTGAGTCATTAGGACCTTCTTGGGGTTAGGGAAATTGCGTCCAATGTGTCCTCGTCCACCACACTTGTAACACTCGATGTCACTGATTTTTGGTGGAGGCATTGCCGCCTTGTCCTTCTCCTTTGAGCTCGATCCTGGTTTCAAAACACTAGAAGAAGAGGGATTCGTAGAAACCGAAGGTAAAGGAGTAGAATCATACCTTTTGGTTTGTGACGCCGACCATGCTCTTTTCCTAACCAATTGATTGTGCAATTGCATGGCTGCATGCGTCAAGCTGTTGATGTCCTTGATGGGAAGGACCTCTAGTTTGTCTCTCAAAGTAGTGTTGAGATCGCTCAGAAATTTTGTCCTTAAAGTCGAAGGTGAAGCACTTACTCCAGCTTTGAAGTGCATGTCCTCCAACTTTGCAAAGAACTCCAATGGTGTCATTGTTCCTTGTCGACACATAGCAATCTCCATCTTCATCTTGTTCTTGTAGTCATCCGGGACATACTTCCTTGTCATAGCAAAGACAAGTTGATGCCATTGACGAATAAGGCGAAGATTGCGTCGTTGTCTATCTTGGACAAGCCTATGATACCATGTCCTTGCAGCCCCGGTGAAATGAAGTGTTGCCACTTCGACATTCTCAAACTCATCATAGTTACAATGATCTAGGACGTACTCTGTTGCCTGTGTCCATTCAAGAAAGAAAGAGGGGTCGTAATCACCATGAAAGGGTTCGATTTTTACCTTTATATCTCGATGTCCTTGGACATTAGGATGTCGCTCATCATTTCTGTCACGTCGGCCTCCTCGGAGTCTAAGAATGTTCAATGACAAAGTGTGGTAGAATGAGAAACTAGATGAGCACTAAATGTAATTCAATAATGCATAGCTCATCTAAAGCAAAAGAAAGAATACCTCCAATGTAGAAAGTGACCCAAACAAATCAACTCCTTGCAAAGAACATGGTCACCAACAAGCTAAGCTCCAGCGAATGTAGATCTAGAAAAACTGACTGTAGCTGACCCTAAGCTTCGGTGATTTCCTCCTGTCCATAGAAAAACTAAAAAGAAAATTAAACCGAACAAAAACAAATAAAAACAAACTCAAACCTCGGGTTGCCTCCCGAGTAGCGCCTTATTTTATGTTCTGGCTCGACATGAAACTTAAGAGATTTAACTAACGCCATTTGGCTTTGTGAAAACCGTCTCTTGTCTGAATTCTCTCTTGAACCACTCATGGAACGCCTTGAATCTCGTCCCTCTTACCTTGACCACCTTGTCTTTAGCAATGAAGGTGGTTTCATTCACTTTCTCCTCCTTGACCGTATCAGGCGGTTGTTTAAGCTCAATGTCAATTGCCTGCACACTAGACATCAATGGTATCTCGCCTGGCGAGGTCAGTAATGGAGGGCGATTGCCCAAAGGATGTGAAGAGAGCTTACCTTTAGGCTCTGGCTTAGCATGGCACTCCTGCATGTTAGCAGACAAAACAATATCCACTTTTGGGGGCTCTAAGAGATTCTCTAAAACAGGTTGCAATTCATCCTTACAAGTAGGCTTAATCACATCAATAGCACATAGAGAATTCTTATCAATGGGATCCATATCATATATATTATATTCTACCTTATCCCCATCAAACTCCATAGAGAGAGTCCCACTATTAACATCAATTTTCGTTTGTGCTGTTTTCATAAAAGGTCTACCTAACAGTATAGGTGTGACATTATTAGCATGCTCCATATCCAACACAAAGAAATCAGCAGGAAAAATCAGATCACCAACCATAACAAGGACATCCTCAACAACCCCTTTCGGGTACACAGTAGACCTATCAGCAAGTTGAATAACAGTTCCTGTTTTATGCAAGGGTCCTAAGCCTAGTGATTCATACAAAGAGTAAGGCAAAACATTGATTGATGCACCTAAATCTAGCATGGCTTTGTCAAATTTAGTTTCACCAATCACACATGGAATGCTAAATATGCCTGGATCACCACATTTCTTAGGCATGCGTTTTTGAAACACAGCAGAAACTTGTTCACTTATTTCAACTTTCTTCTTTCCTTTTAGTTTTTGGTTTCTTTTAATAGTACAAACTTCTTTCAAAAACTTAGCAAATCTAGGAATACTTTTAACAAGTTTGAGCAAAGGAATGTTTACCTCACACCTACTAAAGGTTTCGAAGATTTCGTTGTCGTTCTCCAGCCTTCGAGTATCCTTCAATGCCTCAGGAAAGGGAGCAACAGGCTTCTGAGAGAATAGAGGTGGAAAATTCGGGCGAACATAATTATCAATATACTCAGGGGTCTCCTGGCGATCGCCATCAACAACTGGCGATCGCGGTCGCGGATGATTTTGCACCTCAGCTTCTGGAATGTCATGGCAATCGCCATCACCATATGGCGATCGCGGTCGGGATGCAGATCCTGTTTTGATCTCTGTAATCTCATGGCGATCGCCACTCAGATCTGGCGATCGCGGTTTTGGCACAGAACAGTCATTTAAAGTTTTTCCGCTCCTCAAGAACACTGCACTGACGTTCTCTCTCGGGTTTCTTACCGGTTCCCTGGCCTCTAATTTACTCACAGCTTGAGCAATCTGTCCTAACTGATTTTCAAGATTTTGGATACTCGATTCCGTTCTAGCATTTTGTAGCATCACAGTTTGAGCTAAGGACTTGATCATATCTTCAACAGTCATAGAATTCTGAGGTCTAGGTTGCTGATAATTAATATTATGAGAATCATACCTTGGCCTTGGTTGTCATCCACCAACAGCGTTTACCTCAGCATTCGGCTCTTGGAGTTGTTGACCACCACTTTGCAGCATAAAAGACTTCATCATATCTTTCAGTTCATTCATATCACTTTGAATTTTAGCGGGATCAAGTGAACTTACTGACTGTGTTCTTTGCATGCTACCAAACTGCCTTGAGCTCTCAGCTAATTCCTCAAACATTTCAGTAGCCTGAGGTATAGTCAATCTTAAAAAGTTACCTCCACAGGATGCATTCACCATTCGACGATCCTCATCAATCAGGCCACTAAATAAGTACATAAGGAGATCTTGGTCAGTATAACTATGGAATGGGCAGCTTGAGCAGAGCTTCTTGAATCTCTCATAATATTCATAGAGACTCTCAGTTGAGTGTTGTTGAAGATTCGTGATCTCCCTCTTCAAGCTGCTCAGTTTTGTAGCTGGAAAATATTTCTCTAAAAAGACCTTTTTCATCTTAGCCCATGTATCAATACTCCCTGGAGCTTGATAATAAAGCCAATCATTCGCAGCGTCTTTCAGAGTAAATTCGAAAGCTCTCAGCATGACCTGCTCCTCAGTAACACCTCTTGGCTTCATACTAGAACATATGGCATGGAATTGAGCCAAGTGTATGTTGGGATCTTCTCCTGCTAAGCCATGGAAGTGTGAAAGCTCGTGAATTAAACCAGCTTTTAATTCAAAATTCACACCTTCTTCAATCTCAGGAAACCTCACTGCTAAAGGTTGTTGGTTTAAGTCTGGGGCAGTGAGTTGCCTCATAGTAGGCAATGGCGGTCCATGTCGATCACCCATCTCGTTCTCTTGGTTCAGAGCTGCTCTTCGGTTCCGAAGGAACGTCCTTTCAATCTCTGGGTCAAAGGAAACAAGAGATTAATCAGTAGCACGGGTCTGAACCATAAAGGTTCACACCAAACAGTTGATAATTTCACAATCAACACAGAATCAGGAAAAAATCAATTCCCCGGCAATGGCGCCAAATTTGATGAGGCTAAAGTCGTAGTGCCAAATCAAAGAAAACTCTAAACACTAACTAAAGTATAGCAAGCAAGTAAAGGTCGAACCCAAGGGAATCAAAACACCAATCGCTATGCAGTCAAGCGAAATACCAACTAACGAACAAGTAACAAGTAACCAAGCGGGGGGGGGGGGGTTTCATTGTATGAAACACAAAAGTAACAAGTATCAAGCAAAGAAGGTTTGGTTGTGAATATGATAAGAAGGGGTTTCACCTAGCAAGTATCCACACAACAGTCAATCAAGTTGATCATAGATTTATCTCAAGTTCCTATCAATCCTAGAAAATGTTCCTATTCCAATCTTTAATATATCAGCAGGTCAACCGGTCCTGATAACACTTACTATTCAACAATCAGGGAAACCTCTCAAGATTAGATGAAATAGCAGCAAAGGGCACATGAATCATAAGGATGCATGCAATAACTTACAACCGTCAAGTATTAACATGCAATCAATTCTCTTTCATAAAAGCAATCAACTACCAGATCATGCAGATATAGATGCTACAATGACAAGGAATTCCACCGTATATTCCTAGTCTAGCAATAGAAAACTCAATCAAACTAGGTGATCAAGCTAGCAAAACTAATAGAAATCAATAGATGAAGAACAAGAGAATTAATACAAACCCATAGGAAAAGAACAAGAGTTTAGAAATCTCACAACTTAATAACTGAAGGTTTCAACCGCTAGGTAAAACAATGGAGATTAGTTCCTGCTCATGGTTGCAGAACTAAATTGTATGATGGAAAAGATGATAGAACTAGGGTTCTTAAATAGAGAACTAACCCTAAAATATATGGTAAAAAATAAATACTAAACGAAAATAAGGAAAATAAGAAAATAATAAAAGAAATAAAAACAAAGGAAAATAAGGAAAGTCCGGAATATCTTCGGCCTTATTGTGGCGATCGCCATAGATGCCTGGCGATCGCCATCTTCATATAAAGCTCTGCCGTAGCCTCTGTCACCCCATGGCGATCGCCGTAGAGTCATGGCGATAGCCATAATCTCTCGAACTCACATAACTCTTGTTGTAGAATGGCGATCGCCTGGATGGTAGTGGCGATCGCCATTGCTCCGCAGAATATCTTCAAGTCTTCATGTCTTCAATCTTTGATCTCTTCTTCTTCGGTTCTGATCTTCATTTCTTCACTTCTTCATAAACAACTCAGAATATAACAATAGCTCCAAATACTTGTGATAATACTCCTAAACTAATGTAATAATCCCTAGTTACGCTATACAGAGTGCAGCGTATCATATAGCAAGCAAGTAGAGGTCGAACTCAAGGGAATCAAAACACCAATCGCTATGCAGTCAAGCGAAATACCAACTAACGAACAAGTAACAAGTAACCAAGGGGGGGTTTTGATTGTATGGAACACAAAAGTAACAAGTATCAAGCAAAGAAGGTTTGGTTGTGAATATGATGAGAAGGGGTTTCACCTAGCAAGTATCCACACAACAGTCAATCAAGTTGATCATAGATTTATCTCAAGTTCCTATCAATCCTAGAGAATGTTCCTATTCCAATCTTTAATATATCAGCAGGCCAACCGGTCCTGATAACACTTACTATTCAACAATCAGGGAAACCTCTCAAGATTAGATGAAATAGCAGCAAAGGGCACATGAATCATAAGGATGCATGCAATAACTTACAACCGTCAAGTATTAACATGCAATCAATTCTCTTTCATAAAAGAAATCAACTACCAGATCATGCAGATATGAGTGCTACAATGACAAGGAATTCCACCGTATATTCCTAGTCTAGCAATAGAAAACTATCAATCAAACTAGGTGATCAAGCTAGCAAAACTAATAGAAATCAATAGATGAAGAACAAGAGAATTAATACAAACCCATAGGAAAAGAACAAGAGTTTAGAAATCTCACAACTTAATAATTGAAGGTTTCAACCGCTAAGTAAAACAATGGAGATTAGTTCCTGCTCATGGTTGCAGAACTAAATTGTCTGATGGAAAAGATGATGGAAAGATAGAAAGAACTAGGGTTCTTAAATAGAGAACTAACCCTAAAAATATATGGTAAAAGATATATCCTAAACGAAATAATAAAATAAGGAAAAATAAATAAAACAAACAAAGGAAAATAAGGAAAGTCCGGAATGTCTTCGGCCTTGTTGTGGCGATCGCCATAGATGCCTGGCGATCGCGGTCTTCATGTAAAGCTTTGCCTTGTCTCTGTCGCCCCATGGCGATCGCTGTAGAGTCATGGCGATCGCCATCATCTCTCGAACTCATGTAACGCTTCTGTTGTAGAATGGCGATCGCCATAGTGATGGTGGCGATCGTCGCTGCTCCGCAGAATGTCTTCAAGTCTTCATGTCTTCAATCTTTAATCCTCTTCTTCTTCGGTTCTGGTCTTCATTTCTTCACTTCATCGTAAACAACTCAGAACATAACAATAGCTCCAAATACTTGTGATAACACTCCTAAACTAATGTAATAACCCCTAGTTACGCCATACAAAGTGTAGCGTATCAGTGTCATGGCATGACATGGCGCCTTCTTGCGCTTGACTCGCTTCCGGGCACCTAACCTCAACTTGGGTTGAGTCTTGTTGCTTTGGCTCCACACCTTGTCCATTTCAGCTAGAATTCTCCGGGTGTGTCGAGTGAGCCTTGGAGGTAGGGATGAGCATCGGTCCAAACCCGGACCGGACCGGACCGACACGGACCCGGAATTCCAAAAATGTGTGACCCGAAACCCGGACCGGAATGGACCGGTCCGGTCCAAGACCCGGTCCGGTCCAAGACCCGGTCCGGTCCAAGACCCGGTCCGGTCCGGGTCGGGTCCGGGTTTGGACCAGAATTTATACTTTTTGCAAAATTTTAAAAAAAAAATTTTAAAAAATATTATTTGTAAATATATTGAAGAATATTAGTATAGAAATATATAGTTTTATTAAAAAATATTTATAATTTATATATAATATAGAATATACTAATTTTTATATTAAAAAATAAAAAAAAACCGGGTCGACCCGGACCGGACCGGATTTTGGACCGGACCCGGATTTCCATAAATATGTGGACCGAAACCCGGACCGGAATGGACCGGTCCGGTCCAAAAAGCCGGGTCGACCCGGATTTTGCTCACCCCTACTTGGAGGAGCCACTAGGCTAGTCTTGGAGCTAGGCAGGGGCGCATCACCTTGTTGTCGGGATGAAGCCCTCCCGAACCCCCTTGACGCTCATCATTGGACAAGATACAATTGAAATCTCCCCCCACGAAAAGAGGTTCACTGACTGTGCGGATATCAGCCTGCAAGCTCTCCCAAATTGTTTCCTCTTGTGGACAGTCGGGGGTCCATAGACGAAAATGAAATGAATTATGCTATCCCCTTTATAAATGATCGAATGAATAGAATGAGGGTTCTTTTTTATCACCTGAACCTTGACTGAGTTGGGATTCCACAAGAGCCACAAACCTCCTGCAAACCCTTGAGCCTCAATCCTCACATTCTCTCCAATTCTCACACGCTTTTTGAGCCCTGTCACCAGAAATGTGAGTTTCCGAGAGGTCAATAACATCCACAACGTGTTTTCTCATCAAATACTTAGTCGATCGGACTAAACTAGCTTTCCCCGCACCCCTACAATTCCAGAGAATGCACTTCATTTGGACAAAACGGGAGTAAACACACCAGCACAACCCATTAAACAGTTGAGGTCGAGCCCATAGCCGGCTCCCCCAATTCTTCCTTGGCACTAGACTCGATCTCCATATGAGCATCTCTCCCCTCATTAACCCCTACATCTTCAGAGATAGAATTGATTTTGACCAGGGTCCGGTTCTCCGCATCTGAGGTCTCCACTCGTAAACAAGTCGACGAAGTGGTCTCAGGATTACGAGGCTTGGGTAGGGGTTGAATTTTGGACTGGTCAGCTGAATTCTCTCTTGGGTCTGGATTAATGTCGGCAACAGAAGGATGGATTTGGGCTTGTTGAAAATTGGCACGAGACCGTTTGGTTGGGCCCAAATCAGAATCGTAGATAGGCCCAACTTCTGCTTCAGACAGTCAAGTGCGTTTTTTGAACTTTCCAGCCTTTTTCCAGGGTTTCTGTTTGTTTCTCTGCAGGTTGACATTAGCTGGGCCCCCAGAATACCGAAACCCTTCAACCGTCTTAGTCAAATCTGCTCCCTCAGAGGCAACCTCTTTGCCTTTGTCATTTTGTGAGGTACTAGGTACCCCTTTATCCTCTTTCTGCTTATTTCCAACCGACTCAACCCTCTGCCACACTTTTTGTCCTTCTTTTTCCATCCTAGGAGCCACAGCCTGCACCTAGTTACCCTGTTCATCCAAGTTTTCGAGAACGGAAAAATTCCCACTCTTCGAGGCTCCCTTGACTGATTTGGACGTGGAGGCTTTGTTGTGGGAGTCGTTGGATTTAGGGTTGGAGTTATTACGTCGACGTTGGGGAGGAATCATCCAGCCACCATGTTTCTCATCGCCTTTGGGCCCCATTTTGCCGGAGTGACTCATGAGTTGATGTTCAGCAACAACCTTCTCCGCCTCTTTGGCCTTTTCAATGTTTTAACCGGATTGTGGATGCATTGATACATGAACTGCCCATATCTACCACATTGGAAACAAATGGCATGGAGGTTTTCATACTCAATCAAGAACCTATCCCGTTAATATGGATAGACCCTTTGAGAGGTTTGGTCAGATCGACAGCAACACAAATACGAGCGAACCGACCACGATCGACGTGCAGTGTTTTCCGATCCACCTTAATCGGTCTACCAAGACCCTCACCAACCAGCAGAAGCACATTCTCCTCCTACAGCGTAACGGGGAGATGGAAGATGCCTACCCAAACCGGCGTCGTCTTGACCTTGTCCGTCAAGGGATCAAAGTTGGGAGACCACTGCTTGATAACGAGGTAGTGGCCAAAGATCGTCCACGGCCCGTCCGTTAGGGCATGCATATAGTCCTCTTTCATATGGCAAACTTGATAATATAATATCCATTAGGCAAATCAATCAATCGAAACTTACCTTTCGGTCTCCATAACTCCGGCAACTTTCTCCCCGTGATATCATAGGGCACCACCGTTCCGAGAGTCTTGAGCACTAACGAGGACTTCCACACAGCAGCAAGGGCGTCAAGAACGTCAGGCTCAATAGTGATAAAGGGATCACCTTCATCACCTTCAGGGAAGAAACCCTGATTTTTCCTTCAAGGAAATTGTCTGGGAGGAACGGTATGGCTTCAATCTGGACCTCCTCTCCCTCAGCCGTCACCTCCTTCCAAGATTTGGTTCGACAACTCTCTCCATCCTCTTGCTTCTCTTCATCCTCAGTAACCTTCTCCTGAGCATCCTCAAGGGCGTTGACTTCCGACTGCTCTTCAGTTTCCGGCGGTTCGCCCACCTCCCGACGGTTCACCTGGTGGACGACCAGTATGACCAGCGGTCTCCGTCTCCATGTCTTCATCCTCACACATGTGGGTCTCCGGGACAATGTACGGAGTAGCTTGTGGCCTCCATTAGCACTCAGAAAACCTAAAAACACTCAGCTCACAAAAAGTTTTTTCACGCGCGCGTTCTTTCTTTGGCCCCTTTACCTCTTAACCGATTTTAGGGATACTAGTTCAGTTTCCCGTGCGATGCACGGGTTTTATAAAATTTAAGTTTAGTTTAAATATAAAAAAGCTTCGTTTAAAATATTTTACGAAATTTATTTACCTTATACAAATTTAGTATAACTTTTAAACATAATTGTCTAATTTAAATTATTATCTAAATAGATAAAGTAAAAAGATATCAATTCTTTAATATAATTTATTTGAATTAGTATGATGAATATTTTTAATAAAGAGAGTGTTAATCAAAAAAAAATTAAATATTTAAATATATTTCAGTTTAAAGTATTTAAAATTTATAAATTATAAGATAAATTTTCTATATAATTATTAAATAACAGTTTTAAAGGAAACTTACGGTTTGTAGCAAGGCAATATATAGATTAGGAAATATCGTGTGATTTGAAATATAAAAAAGGCAATAAAGAGAATAGGATTAAGGTTTGTCATGTGACGATCTAAGAAATTAAGAAAACAAATTAGAAGGCTTGTTGAAGAAAGGAAGGCCACGTGGCAAAAAAGGAGAATTCCTTTAATAGTAGATTAGTTGAGCTTTGATACATTAGTGGGCATCTTTTTCTCAAGATCACAAGTATAGGCGTATAACATTAACGCGATAAACTTGTTGGAAAAGAATATAAATTGAATGATGAAAACATATATATAAACTAAGCCAAAGAATACATACTCAACAGCTTAAGATAGGCTGGAAATGCAACACCTCATACAATCGGTGTTGCAACTTACAAGTACTACTTCCATTTCTGGGGGTCCATAACTTACAAGTACTTCTATGTCTCTTCTCTCTATTCAGATGGGTACAAACAGATTTTCCATGAGCAGAAACATATTTAACACCAACAAAAGTCACTACAATTGTCATCTCATGTTACAGCAAACAGGCCGGCCAAGCTGTAGCAATTTGTTCCACAAACAGATCATCTGCTTCGGCGACTGGTAATGCGCTGTGTAGTAGTCTTCTATGCACCCATACTGACAGAATTTTAGGCTGTGCACGTAATGCACCGGTTTTGTCGTGTTAAATCCCTCTACCCACATTCCCATGCTCACATCTTCCATCTTAAACAGCTACACAATAAATAAATAAATATTTTCAGATTTCATGTCACGGAAAGGGGGGGAGGTAAGAGTGGTAAACTTACCCTTAGTTTGTGCTTCTCAAACTCGGAAACTATGTTTTGAGCAATGTCCGAGGATAAGATGTAGCCGGGTCCATTTGCATAAGGTGGGTACTCTTCTTCAGGCCATTCCTGGACCAGATACAACAGAATTAAGGTAAGAGAAACAGTGATAATGCAATTGCATTCTTATTTCTTAAACATGTGATTTCTATGCAAAATTTCGGGAATCCTTGAAAACAATACAAGGCAGCTATATATCCCTTCTTTAAAGCTAAACGAATTCTATGAATACGAAGATTTAAAATAATCGGTCAGCTTTAATATTAAAGAATCAAGTACCTAGCAAGTTTTAAACTCAGCTTGAATGAAAACTGAAGCCATCATAGGCAACACAAGTTGTTTACAACAACAACAATCTGGGGGATCGGGATTGGTATATCTTTTCCCCAACAAGTTAGGAGGAAGTAACCGATATGACCCAAAATCATATGCGTATAAAGCAGAACCTAATACACCAAACATAAAAAGACCACCCCCCTCCAAAAAAAAAAACAAAAGACAAGGATCCAGAAACAATGATCCTGACACGAAAAAAACAAACAAGGATAACCCACTCAAAAGAACGGTACTAGCTTAGCCTTCTGTTACCCAGATCTTCTCCCTCCACAAGGCAACACAAGTTCTTTGAAAAAGAAATATTATATGCAAAAAAGAGCTGAAAATGATGACCTTCATACAGAGTTATAAAGCAAGCACGAGAGTAAAATTCATTATATACCTCATATGTCACTGCCCATTTACCACGGCGGAGAGGCTTGTGGTAGTAATTGATGTTTCCAACGTACAAACTGCTTCCTTTAGGAACTTTACGTGCCTCCGCCATAACCGCATCAACCCGAACAAAAGTATCATCATCACACTTCATAATATATTTTGCAGAAGCAGTTCGAACCTGTGGGTGTATATAGGTAATTAGACAAACAATTTGCTAGGCAGAAAAGAGGAGGCGTAAAAAACGTACTACGATACTAACCCCATATTCACATATCGCCACGGTCTTCACAACAACAAGATCATAATGATCCATATAAGGCACTATCACGATATCCCCGAAAAATTCCGCCTCTTTCTTCAGTACTACATTCACTTCTTTCCTTGCATGCTGCAGAAAACATATGAATGGAGTTAAGCAAACATTAAGAGAACAGAAATTGCATGAACCTCTTGTCAAACCCAAATACTAACCAATGCTACAAAAAAACGAGCCACCACTTTAGAAGATTTGACAAGATCATGCTGCATCCATGACTTCCTTACAGCCATCCTTTCAGCAAAATGGTTGCCTGAAGAAAGAATCCCTATGAAAAGCTCTGCAGGGCCATCGGGAAGTGGCGGACTTTGCCATCTGCTAGACATCTCAAGATGTCTTTGTGGGGCAAAGCTTGGATGTGATGAAGGTAAAGACGCGGCAAATACAGAATGCACATCAATGTCCCCATTGACAGTGAGCCCAGTAGCATCCTCAAGCGAGAAACCCTGACAGGAGTTTATCAAATTACATTACAATCTGATTAAAAAAAGTCCATGTATGATGAAATTTATGTAGAATAGAATTTACTCACGGTGCGATAAGGAAAGGAAGTGACATGCCTCCCGTCCACGTTAATGTGATAACCTTCCAAGCCAGCGCTGACAGTCAAAACAAACAGCTTATCCTCGGCAAAAGGGTATGGCCAGTCAACTTGTACTTTCTTTGTTCTGCCTATAAGCCTGGTCAGCCACCAGGTTGCTTTAGATTCCTCTCCACGGTCATCATCACGAATCCACTTGTCGCACTTCCCCATGCCATCAACTGCAAACAGTCGAGAGTTAACCAAAACTATTAGATCATCAATGGAAGAAAAGAAAGAAAGAAAGAAAAACAGCAACAAAGCATTGCAATTACATTGTGAGATTTACAACTTTTGCTCCCCTCCTCCAAAAAGCAAAACCAAGGAACCAGATTTTTCAGATGATACAATCATACAAAATATTAGGCCAAATTTCCGATGACCAGCACAAGTAACCAGGTTGAGCAGATACAATACTATCAAAAGACAATTTACAGCAAAAAGTAAATAAAATTTCCATGTAAATCAAACCAGAAGTAAGTTTCCATGAAACTCACCAGTCTCCTCTTCAGGTTTCGACTTCCACCCTTCACACCGAAGTGCAGTCCCCCATTGCTGTCTGTAGCAAGTGTTCTGCTCAATCACGGGCTTTCCACTCCAGTCCCCTTTTAACCTAGGATTAAAATGCAACACCCTGGGTGGATCCTCCCCATCTACAGTCTTCAATCCTATCAATTCCATCATAAATTGTGACACCATCACACTCTGATCTCCTTCTTTGAGCAAGGATATCTTAGGATCATACTCAACATGAGCAACCCTCGGCTTGGCCACCACGGTTAAATGAGATCCCAATGTCAACCCACAGGGCAACACAATCACCCTCTTCTTATCAAGGAACTCAGAGCCAGAGAGTGAGACCGAATTGGGACACGACTCTGTCTTATTCTCAGTCCCCTCAGCATTAATTTGTAGCTTCCCGGAATTGAGCTCTTTCCAGAACTGCTCTCCCGACTGGAAAGCAAACGTGGCGGATTTGTGAAGCCCGGAGAATCCATCCTTCTTTGTACTGTTAAGTGCTCTCCAATCAAAATTCAACCCAGAAACAGTCTTATACTCTCTCAATTGCCTATCTGAATTGGACAAAGGAGACAGCAACGAAACCCGCAAAGACTCCTTCAAGGGGCGAATGGGAGCTGCCTTCTGCTGCAACTCCTCCTCGCTGTCTAAACGGTGGAAAGACCTCCGCGAGACAGCATCATTCTGGAAATGATATCCAGCTTCACCCCTCGCATCATCGGTGTCCAAACTAACAGTTGTAAACAAAAATGGGACTTCAAAGCACATGAGAAATATGTAGAGAAATCCTAACAGTACCAAAATCCGAACCCATCTCTGACGGGATATGCCAACTACCTTATCAAATCTTGCCCTCTTCATCGCCATATAATTACAAATCAACAGAGCAAATCTAAGAAAGAAACAACTCTAAGATGCCTTTCATCTGAAATTCAGCTTCAGTTCTGCTCACAGAACGCCTCGCAGTGATCTGAATCGAACAATAAAATTCGAATTGTGAAGCTATAAATTAGGGTTTTCAAACTACCTTGAAACTGCCAAAATTATACAATGGATGGAGCCGAAAACCCCAGATTGAGAGAGATCAAGAGGATCGGTCAGTGGTTTTACAGGTCACAAGGAATGATTCGTGCAAGAGGGAGTGTATTATTGGAGAGGGTTTGAGAATTTGGGGGTCGGAAACGTCGAGGATGGGATGAACAACGGGGAGCTGCTGGCCCGTTACTAAAAAAGGAGAAAAAGAAGAATGGGCCAACACTTAAAAAAGTCGGTTAGAATTTTAAGAGAATATAAGACCGGTTTGAATTTTAGTTTACCTTACTACAACCATTTTTATAATTATATATATAATATGATTTATAAATAAATAAAAATAATATTAATATAAATAAAAATATTCATTATATAATAATATTTATTTTAATTAATTTTTAAATTAATATTATATAAATAAAAAGAATTTTAATTAATTTATATACTTTTATATTGATATGCGTGTAAATAAGAATATAATATCAATAGATTAAGGATAGTAATCTTTGTATATATTTTTTAATTGAGTTGTGTTAAAATAAAGAAATGATATCATTAGAATTAAGTTAATTATATTTTCATATATTTTTTTATTTTTTTAAAAAATGACATGTGTCAAATGATGACGTGACATGCTTATTGATGAGTATACAACGTGGAATATCTTATTGATGAATACTGCGTTTTGTTTTAAAAATTATATAGAGATTTTCGGAATTTCGATTTCACGTTACGATTACAATTTTCTATTTCATATTCTATGGTATACGTTAAATATCAGTTTTAAGATATTAAAAAACTTCATTATAAGTATAATTAAATTATTATAAAATAAATTATTAATTTAATACAAGTGAAATATTATAATAATTTTTATTAATATGTAAAGTTTTATCCTATATTTTATAAAAAAGTCAAAATTTTAAAAAACTTATTCTTTGCCTTTTTAGATATAACTAGGTATCCGGCGCGGGCGCGCACGCGGTAATAGAAGCAATTCAATTTACTATATAAACATCGATTTACAAAAATTAGCTCGAAATAAAAACATATTGTCAACGAAGCGCGCACACGGTATTAGAAGCAATTCAATTTACTGCAAGAACATCGATTTACAAAAATCAGCTCGAAATAAAAAACCATTATCAACGAAGGTAATGCTAATACTTTTTAATCATGATCATTTTACACATAAGATGTAATTATATCTACTTTCTTCTTGCACCATAGAGTGGGGTTTCCTTTCTATTGCACCGTAGACTTCCAGCACAATGGACTCCGCGAAGCTTACCTTTGGATCCTATACCAATTAACATGTAAAAAAAAGGAAAATGAATTTGAGCTTATAAAATACTTGAAGTTTATTCTTAATATAGCAGGTAGAAAGAAAATTACCAGAGGAACAACAGGATACAACCTGAGAGTCTCGGTTAGAGCCGCATGAAGATACTGCATCTTTTCCAGAGAATCTTCTTGTAATTTGGTCACAAAATCAGCATAGTTTGAGACCTTTTCCACCTTGGTTACATTCTTGATCTCTTGAGAAAGCCTCTCTTGTATTTCCGGATGCTTGCACAGCAAGGAGATAAACCATGAAAGGGTACCGGCCATTGTGTCCTTTCCAGCAATTATGAAATTCAGTATGATATCTCTCAAGTAGTTTGTATCCATGTCCCCAAGTTTTATAAAGCGCGACAGTATATCTTCTTTCTTCATCTGCATTATTCACATAGCAAGGAATCAGAAACAAAGGGAGAAACAAAATGAAAATGTATGAAAGACAGTGATCTGTGTCTTACGGAAGTGTTGCCCAACTTTTGCATTTGGTCAACCTTGTTCTGTATCAGCTTGTACATAAATTTGTCGACAATTACTATATTTTTCTTCAACTTGGCTTCAGCACCAATATTTAGAAACTTCTTAACTGGCCATAACACATCAACAAATCGCATTGAAGTAAAGGTGCTAGCTTCGTCAAAAGCATGGCTAAATTTGGAACCTTCTTCACTTGATCCACACATGCTATCAAGATCAACCCCAAAGGCCACTCTGATAATGAGGCATGAATCTGTAAAACTCCATTTATAGTAGCAGGTACGCATGAGACTTATGAGGGTTCAGGTGGCTCGTTTGGGATCGTTCGGAATCTGAATCGAGCGAGACCAGTTTTGTTGGGCCCGTAACGATCTCAAATTTCACCGGATATGTCTCTCACTCAATTCTGATTCTGAATGAGCCCTGATGATCCCACAAAAATCCCACATCGTCAACTTAATGAAGCTTCTTTAGGTAGTGGAAGGGTTCGGGTGGCTTTTTTGGGATTGTTCGGAATCGGAAGTGAGCGTGACCAGTTTCGTTGGGTCTGCACTGATCCCATCTTTCACTAGATATGTGTCTCGTCATCTGATATTGAGGAATGAACCTGTAAATCTCCTTTTACAGTAGCGAGACTTATGCGGGTTCGAGTGGCTCGTAAGGGCTCGTTTGGAATCGGAATCGAGTGTGAGACATATCTGGTAAAATTTGGGATCGATACGGACCCAACGAAACAGGTCTTGCTTGATTATGATTTCGAACGATCCCAAACGAGCCACCCGAACCCGCGTAAGTCTCGCTTAAATATATCAAATGTTAAAATAGCAAAAAAAAACTTAAAAAAAAGTTAGGCGTTGTCATTGTAGCCAATTTATTTTGGCCTTCGTATGAGGCATTGTCCATAACAGCGCCTCATACGAAGTCTTACTTTTTTTTAAAAAAAAAGCTAGGTTAGGGAAGAGGCGTTGTCCATAACAGCGCCTCTCCTTCGTTACAAATTTCCAAACCTGAAGAAAGTGCCTATATCGGGAAAAAATTTCAAACTACGCCTAAAACGGGAATTTATTCCAAAAAGTGCTCATTTCAGAAGAATTTTTTTCTGGTTTTATTAGGTTATATTCTAAAAATAATTATTTAATCCTTAGTAGAGTAAACTATTCCAAATTTATATTTTGGGTTAAGTTTCGGCGATGATAAATCTTAAGTTGAGGATTGAGGATGTTGAACACAAGTTGTTATAGATGAGCACAAGTAAACATTGCGACCCACTCATGTAAACATGTGTTTGCTACTAGATAAAGAACTCCGACCCGGAATTATCAAATTCTAGCACTATGAACAATACCAATAAACCTAGTTGGCCAAACTAGACAAATCAATAAGATTCAATAAGATAAAAGCATGAAAGTAAATTCAATCAATATATAGAAAGCAAAATAGAGTTTAGAATCTCACAACCATACAGTCAAAGGCTTCAACCGTCAGGCGAAACAAAGAGAAATTAGTTCAACATCGACATGGAGGCAAAACTAGGGTTCTTCACAGTAATCCAAGATTACATAAAACAAAAGTTTTTTTAGGCTTAAATACTCCTAGGAAATAATAAATCCGAAATACAAAATAAAAGGAAATAGTATAAATAAATAAATAGCAAAACAAGATAAAACTCGGAAACGAATCCGGTGTTCAACATGTAATCAGCGGGCGCGGAAATCAGGTCCACCCGCGGCTCTTCAACACTTGGCCAATTCTGTGTGCTGCAAATCCGCGGTCGCGGATCACCCGAGGATTTCAGCATCAGCTTCGTCTTCTCTTCTCGTCGAGTCTTCTAGCACCTTCTTGCTTGATTTCATTAGTTCCTCGAAAGACGCCTTCAATCTTCACTAATCTTCATAGATCACTACTTCTTCTCTTCAACTCCGGATCATGCAATTACATATAAAATAGCTCCCAAATGATCCTAACCTAAGCTAATAATCACTAGATAATATGCATGAAATACTCTCTATCAAATTCCCCCATACTTAGACCTTGCTCGTCTCTGAGTAAGCTAAAGAAAACATACTCTTCAATGTAATACACAAAGGTCACAGGAAGTACAAAGAAACTTGTCTAATGATTACAACTCCAAAAACAACATCCAAATCCTCAAAACAACAACTATAGCAACATCAAACAATACAAATGATATGACAATAAACACATAGCCTTCTCTACTCCTTATGACTCCCAAGTGGTCCTACCCGAAATCCTCCTTATATCACCTCTTCTTATGTCTTCCAACGCCAAATAAGAACACGTCCTAAAATCACTCTATTTTTTTTATCAACTCATCTTGCTTAGGCGCCCTCTCGGGTTTTCATCCCAACCACTCATTAATTGTTCCAGGCTCACCAAAACTCACATCACTCGAAACCTCTTTTTACCCCAGCCTAGTGCTGGTCCAGGTTACCTGCTTGTTGCATAGATCTTGCTATCTCAAGATTTTTCTGCCTTTTTTCATATTTTTATGGATTTTTCATTTATATTTTTTTTTTGTATTTTTCAATATATGATAATGCAAACTTACAAAGCAATATCTGAAATAAAATGCGAAAATAAAACTAAGATAATCCCTAACAAGTAATATCTCTCCCCCATACTTAATTCAAGCATTGTCCTCAATGATAGAAAAGGACCTAAATATGTAAGGGGAAGAAGAAATAAACTCACTCGGGTGGTGGAGATGGATATGGCCAACGAACGCCGTCTAATGATGCTTCTCTTCTTGTAAATAAACAGTATCTTCAATAACCTTTCATAAGCATAACAAACAATCAAATCAGAAACCTGAACGGAGAAGTTCAAATTTCATGCAGAGGCAAATCCGCGGGCGCAGATGATGGGGCTGCCCGCGGCTCGCCCGCGGATTTTCTCCTGTTGAATATCTCGGGAAGAAACCGCGATCGCGGTTTTCTGGCTTGTCCGCGGGTTACCTGCGGATGGGTGCCTAGGCTGCTTTGATGTCCCGATTTGAGCTCGGCGGTGATATATGATGGCTCGTGGTGACTCGGCGAGGTGGGTGGATGGTGGGGTGATGTGGAATACTCTTTTTTTTTTTTCTTCTTCTTTTTTTTTTCTTTTTTTTCGAAGAAGGAGAGGACTTACAGCGAGGAAACCGCGCTCGCGTTTTGACATGGCGAACGCAGTTTGACAACAGAACGTAGCTAAACCTGTGCTTCGGTGCTTTCCTCTATTCCATAAACACACTAAAAAGAAAATCAAACTAAACGAACACACCAAGACAAAAGAAAACAACACACACCTCGGGTTGCCTCTCGAGCAGCACCTTATTTAATGTCGTGACTCGACATGAAACTCAATCAAGTTCTCGCACCAGGTTCCCTAGGAACTCTCTCTTTCAGCACTTCGTTCTTGAACCACTCGTGGAAATGTTTGAACTTAGAACCACGCCCTTTTGATACTTCCTTCTTGGCACAATTTTTTTTTTGTTCTCCCCCACACTTAGCTTCGTCAGGCGGTTGTTTAAGCTCTATCTCAGTGTCCTGCACAATAGTAGACATAGGCTTTTCGCCCTGCAAAATTAGTCCGGTGGGGCTATTGCCCAAAAGTGGAGAAGGTGACTTATCACTCTCATCTAGGACCTTCTTGACCTCCTGCAAGTTAATAGCTTGAACACCCTCTATGTAGGGATCCAATACGACATTCTGAATAACACAATTTGATTCTTCCAAACAAGTAGGATTAATCACATTTATGCAAGACAAAGACGTATCATGAATGGGACTCATATCATAAATATTGTATTCCACTTTGTCCCCATCAAATTCCATGTTAAGGGTTCCGCTACTAACATCAATCTTTGTTTGAGTAGTTTTCAGAAATGGCCTACCTAACAAAATAGGGGCAACATGCTTGTCATGATCCATGTCCAAAAAAAAGAAATCCGCAGGAAAAACCATATTATCAACTTTCACAAGAACATCTTCAATTACCCCTTTGGGGTACACATTAGAACTATCAGCTAATTGAACAATTGTTCTTGTTGCATGCAATGGTCCTAGCCCTAGCGACTCATACAAAGAATAAGGCAAGACATTAACAAATGCACCTAAGTCTAGCATGGCTTTGTCAAACTTAGTTTCACCTATAACACATGGAATACTAAACATGCCAGGGTCACCACACTTCTTAGGCATACACCTTTGCAACACAACAGACACATGCTCACTCACCTTAATCTTTTGTTTTTCTTTTAATTTCTGATTTCTTTTGATCGTGCATAATTCTTTCAGAAATTTAGCATAGCGAGGAATGCTCTTAACAAGTTTAAGTAATGGAATATTTACCTCGCATTTGCTGATGGTCTCGAAGAGATCTTTGTCGTTCTCCAGCCTTCTAGTGTCCTTCAACGCTTAAGGGAAAGGTGCTGGTGGTTTTAAGGAGCTAAGACGGGTCGAACGTAAGAATCGGCGAGTTCAGCATTAGATCCGCGGGCGCGGATTGTTCTCTGCAGAAGCTTCAGGGTCAAATCCGCGGGCGCGGATTACTCTCTGCAGAATGCTCGACACCTTCATCAGTAGCCGATCCGCGGTCGCAGGTCCAAATCCACGGTCGCGGATTCTTCTCGTCTCGCTCATCTCTCTTGATTTCAGCCCCTGTTTCAGCTCCAGGCCTAATTTCCAATTGCCTACCACTCCTTAGAGTCAATGCACTGACGTTTGCTCTCGGGTTTTCTACCGTCTGAGAGGGTAGCTTTCCTGAATCTCTTGCTCTGAACTCATTAAACGCCTGAGCCATTTGTACAACCTGCACTTCAAGATTTTGAATACTCGACTTCGTATCCTTTTGAAATTGCATACAGTTCTGCTGTAACTCTACTTGGCCTGCAACGAGCTTTTCAACCATTTGTTGAAGGAATGAGGATGAACCTTGGGCTTGTGGTGGAGGTTTTTGCTGTGGTGGTGGTTGCAAGAGGTGAGGGTTTTGCACATTTTGGTTGTTCCCCATCTGAGATTTGGATGATTTCTTGTCCCTTGATTGTACGTATTAGCATAGGGATCATATCTCGGTCTCTGTTGCCACCCTCCTATAGCATTTACCTCAGCGTTTGGATCTTGAAGTTGTGGGCAAGCATCAGTAGGATGTCCTATTTCAGTGCACAATCCACATGCGTTTACTTGTTGCTGAGCACCACTCTTCACCATTAAGCACTTCACCATATTTTTCAACTCTTTCATCTCATTTTCCAGCCTAGATGTTGATTAAGACTCTACTGCCTTGACACTTTCTCTCTTGCTGAACTGTCTAGATCCCTCAGATAACTCATGGAAAATCTCTTGAGCTTGGGCTGTGGTTTTGTTCAGGATGTTACCCCTACAGGCTGCATTCACCATACGACGCTCATCATCAAGCAAACCATTGAAAATATAGAGGATGAGCGTTTCATCTGCATACCCATGGTATGGACAACTCGAACATAACCTCTTGAACCTCTCATAATACTCATAGAAAGTCTCAGTAGCATGTTGCTCAATGGTAGCAATATCCTTCTTCAAAATGTTAAGCTTAATAGCAGGGAAGTACTTTTCTAGAAATACCTTTTTCATCCCAGCCCATGTAGTGATACTTCCTGGAGCTAGATAGTATAGCCAATCATTCGCTGCATCTTTCAATGAGAACCCAAATGCTCTTAGCATGATCTGATCATCAGTTGTACCCATTGGCTTCATAATGGAGCAAACAACATGAAATTGAGCCAAATGCTTATTCGGATCTTCTCCTGCCAAACCATGGAAGTGTGGCAATTGATGAATCAGGCCATCCTTCAGTTCAAAGGCAACACCTTCTCCCAAGTCGGGAAAGGTGATGGCTAGCGGTTGTTGAGTCAGGTTTGGGGCAGTTAACTACCTCATAGTCTGTGGTACGACAGCCATCTCACGAGTTCCTCTTCGGTTGAGGCTAATGGTTCTTTCGATCTCTGGATCAAGAGCAACAAGAAGCAAATCAGTAGTACGGGTGTGGACCATACAACAGGTCCACAAAAAGGTTGGTAACAATTAATCACACAAAAACAGAAAATTTCATTCCCCGGCAACGGCGCCAAATTTGACAAGGCTAAAATCGTTGTGCCTATCAAAGAAAACCTAACTAACCAACTAGTATAGCAAAGCAAGGGTCGAATCACAAGAGAATCAAGTAGTTTATTCTTAAGCAAATAACTATTACCAACTAACAAACAAGGGGGGGGGGGGGGGGGGAGTTGTTGTTCTATAACCTAAGACAAGTAAAAGTAACAAGTAGCAAGAGTTGTGGTAATATGATTGAGAAAGCGTTCCACCTAACAAATATCCACACAATGACATGCAAGGTTGATCATAGATATCTCTAACTCATGCAATCCTATTGTTGTTCCTATTCCTGTTCAGACATAAATATCTGCGCAACCCGCCCTGATATAACTTCCTATTAAACAAATATGAAGACCTTCAAGACTCAATTCAATAGAAGCATTAAACATAAGAATATAGCAGGATACATGCAATTCAGACAACCCGTCAGATAAGCATGCAATCAATTCTCATTCACAAGTAAACACTGCGACCCGCTCATGTAAACATGTGTTTGCTACTAGATAAAGAACTCCGACCCAGAATTACCAAATCCTAGCACTATGAACAATACCAATAAACCTAGTTGGCCAAACTAGACAAATCAATAAGATTCAAAAAGATAAAAGCATGAGAATCAATTCAATCAATAGAAAGCAAAATAGAGTTTAGGATCTCACAATCATACAGTCAAAGGCTTCAACCGTCAGGCGAAACAAAGGAAAATTAGTTCAACATCGACATGGAGCCAAAACTAGGGTTCTTCAAACTAATCCAAGATTACCTAAAACAAAAGTGTTTTTAGGCTTAAATACTCCTAGGAAATAATAAATCCGAAATCCGAAATAAAAGGAAATAGTATAAATAAATAAATAGCAAAACAAGACAAAACTCGGAAACAAATCCGGTGTTCAACACGTAACTAGCGGGCGCGGAAATCAGATCCACCCGCGGCTTACCCGCGACTCTTCAACACTTGGCCAATTCTGTGTGCTGCAAATCCGCGGTCGCGGATCACCAGCGGCTTGCCCGCGAATTTCAGCATCAGCTTCGTCTTCTCTTCTCGTCGAGTCTTCTAGCACCTTCTTGCTTGATTTCATCAGTTCCTCGAAAGACGTCTTCAATCTTCACTAATCTTCATAGATCACTACTTCTTCTCTTCAACTCAGGATCATGCAATTACATATAAAATAGCTCACAAATGATCCTAACCTAAGCTAATAATCACTAGATAATATGTATGAAATACTTTGTATCAACAACCATATTAAATATTTTTAGCTTCGACGCACTGCCCCGACCTCGTCTGGACTTAGAACTCCTATTAGCATTACCGACAGAAGATACTTGGAGGGATGAATTAGAAGCAATAGCTTTGAAAATAAGAGGAATAGAAAAAGAGAGCAAAAACCCAAACAAGACGTGTGAAGTATACTGAAAAATGCAAGATTGATACTGACTTTATAGAGCCAAAATTTAATAGGAATAGACCAAATTAATAGGGAATAAATCAATCAATATCTGCTTAAAGGAAAAATTTAAGGGCTCGACAATGGGATGACTTCAATGGAAACTTCGCAAGCCCTTGACCAAAGAATCAATGACAACATATTTGTGACAACAGTTACGTATCTCAATCAGAGCTGGTGAAAGCTTGAATTCCTCAGGCATGCATAGATAACAACAATATATCTGTAAAATTGCATAAAATTAACACAAAAAGCATATATTAGATTCAAAAACAAAGTCACTGAGTTCAGATTGAAGATACAATAATAAGAGAGCGTTGAAGTAGATGAGAGATCAAAAACACACACAAACCTTCCGTTGAATTCTGACCAAATGCCTTCGCATTCGAAAAACCACCTACAAACAAAGCACATAAAGGACGAAAGAAGCAACTGCAAAGCAAACCCCCAACACAATATGAGCAAAAGAAATTTGTCAAACACCTAAATCTATTGCAAAACAAGCACCTAGCAGGACAAATAACAGGTCGAGAATATTTAAATCACAGATGAAACAATTTTTTTAAAACTCAAACAAGCTAAAAAACATAGTAGGGTTTACGCCGGATGGGCGAAATCAATTTGATTCCTTAAAACTCAGACAAGCTAAAAACATAGTAGGGTTTACGCCGGATGGGCGAAATCAATCTGATTCCACACAGTTTTATATTATCCAAAAGGAAACAGATCACTGTATTTTGAAGTAAATCGAAGAGTTTTCAGAACTGTGGAGACAAAGGAATTGAAGGAGAGGTAGGAGGCAGTGAGGATGGAGTGCCTTCACGAAGCAGCGGTGGAGGTGGCAGGTTGTTAGAGTTTTCTGAACTGAGGATACGAAGGAATTGACGGAGAGGTAGGGAGCGGTGAGACAGGGAAAAAGGAGCAAGGAGTCTGGTAACACTAAGGTAAGATTTCAGTTATATGGGCCCCATACAGATTGACCCAAAATACGGAAAATAAAATGGTATGATACTGATTACATTTACTTTCATCCAACTACAACCGCTGTATATATATGTATATATAGATATAGATATGTGTGCTTGTAATTGGACAACCACTACAAAAATAATGTTTTTTATAACGTTAAGCTCGTGGGTCCAATGTCTCTCTCCATTATAATTTTCTCGTACGAAGTATTACCAGTGGTGAGCCTCTGGATCTCCATGAAGTGATGACTATTTTCTGGTTGATATTAACTATAGCTTAGTTATTTTTGAATTGAAATCACTAGACAAAGTAATATAGTACTAGTGTCTAGGGAATCATCAAATAACAACAAGTCACTAGGAGACAACTAACAACCATCTTCCACCGTTGCGATTAGAAGAGTGAGCGCTCCAAATTAGAGTCTCATTAAAAAACGAATAATTCGGATAGAATTCGTCTGTGTTGAATTTTTCGTGTATTATTCATGAATTATACAACCCTTTCATTTTTTTGTTGCTAAGGTATATTTTTTACGTTCATGACATTTGCCTTTGAAGGTTCATTGTTGTCTTAAATAAAACGTTCACTCATTTGTACCAAAATGTTCATGGCTTTTTGAAGTATGCATTTTCAATGATTTTATTTTTGAACAATGCATTTTCGATGTGAACTTATCATGAACATTTTGTATATAGAGTCATGAGCATTTTTTCTTCATTTTCATGAACATTAGTGTAGGTCGTTTTCATTACATTTTTTTAATAATGTTAATTATTGTGAACATACCATTAACATTATTTTTCAGAGCAATGAGTATTAGTGTTCGTGGCAATGAACATTAAGAGTCATGTTCTTGGTCATGAACATGGGGTTGCTAGGTTGCTTTATAAGACATTGTTGCCACTAGAATCTACCCCTTAGAGCATCTTCAACCATGAAACTCTATTTGAGTTTCATATCTTATTTTATTAGATTCTCTTTCTTCCACATCACCATAGGTTACTCATATCCCACAACCATGAAATTTGAGTATCACATATTTGTGACATCATCATATGACATCATATAATAACATATAATTTTATGTATAGTATAACCAATATGGATGTCTATTTGTAGATAAAAATATTATTTTACATATTATTGCCAAAGAATACTTTCAAAATTTCTTTTAAATAAAAAGTTAATAAAGTTGAAATATATAACTTGAACAACCAAGATAATATTTTTTTTATTGGCCCATGTGGCATCTTTTTATTGGACAAAAATCCAAATGAGAGTTTCATTTGTGTCAGAATGTGAGACTAAGTTTCAAGCAGATCAAGCTCAAATGTGATGATTGCCTTGATTCATTAAAAAATTATGACAATTTATTTTCATTTTCTTTTAAAAAAATTCATATGAAACTCAAAGTTTTATCATTAAGATGGTCTTGGTGTCTAATCCTGCTAAATTAAGTGGTGAAGTGGTGATTGATTGGTCAAATTAGTTATAGTCCACAATGGGCTGAAGAGTTCAACATAACAGGCAAATTCTCCTGAATGTCACAATACCGGTCAGTATTCTTTAATACTCCCTCCGTCCCCTTATATAATTCTTGTTTTCCTAATCGGGTATCTCAAAAAATTCTTCCTACTTCTCTTTTATGTTTTTTGTTTTATTATACACATCACATCCAATTACCTTCTCTTTCTTCCTTTTTACCTCAAAACTCACATTAACTTACTTTTTATTTTATCTTTCCTACATAAAAATTTACACCCTCTCACATTCTCTCTCCTTCTCACTTTCTTTTTCCAATAACCTTAATTTTCCTCGATAACGACAAATGAAAGTTATATAATGGGACGGAGGGAGTAGGTAAGTATTCCGTAAGTATATTGACTCGATCAATGCCAACCATATTTGACGTCGGTCCAACTACATGCAATGCAACCATTGCCCTTATTTCCACGCTGAAGAAATTTCTATGGTAGCTACCTGGAATATGCTGAAGAAAATTTCTAGAGTCCGTTGTCGTGAAAACTTACGGCCCATTAATTAAGCTCAATAAACGAGTCAAATCGGTAAAGCGTTAGTTATGAGTAGTACAGTAATATACGCAAGACGTTGAAACTTGAAATTGACGCATAGTAAAAATAAAAATGAGGTGATTGATTTGAGTATGATTTTGGTATTTGAAATGGCGGATCCTATTTGCACTTCGATGAGACGGAAAATCAGGTCGAATGACCGTTTTGATTTTCCGGCGAATCTGAGCTTCGCTCCGACCGACCCGGCCAACTCGCCAGCTTTATCCACTCGTTTTTCAAAGCTAAAAAGCGAGCGGATTTAGGATTTGCCAGCAGCGGGCGGATTTAGGATTCTCCAGCTTTTTCAAAGTGAAAAAACGGGCGGATTTAGGATTTGCCAGCTTTTCAGCCTAAATTTTTCCAAAATTTTCAAGTATTCTGGCGGATTATAAATCCGCATATTCCGTAACTCCGCGCGGTCGCGCGACCCCTAGCTCCACGCGGATTTAAGCCCGCAATTAAAAGCAGTGCAAATAGTCCTCCTTTGAAATTGCGAAAAATAGGTGTCACCCCTCCTCCTGATGACGTTGAATTTTAAATTTCACGCGGAAAATAATTAAAGTAAAATAAAATAGTGGTAAAGTAAGGAAGAGACAGATCGGACGGCTGAAAGTGACCCTTGCACAAGTCTAGGACAAGCAATAGCGCGTGAAGGCCGGGTTCTTTTTTTTTTTAACCTTTCTTGTGGGACCCAGGTAGGGTAAAAGGGGTAAAGAATCCTTCCGTCTGATTTTCTTTTTCAATGCAACCCTACTCTACAAAACTGGTCTAATCTAACAAATCTATCACACAAGTATGTCATCAAATTTCAAGTTTTCATTAGTGCACGCAATGGTTACAAATCAACAATGTGCAAATGTAGAAATGGTTAAAAATATTAATAAATAATTAAAACTTCAATGTGTAAATGGAAAAGATCAAATTATTCTCTACTCTTTCAGTAATCCTTTCTTTTGGTCTTAATAACTCCAGAACAACACCGGCCTCTTAGAGTGGAACTCATAATAATGTGGACAAGAAAACAACCTGTTACACCATTAGTATCATATCATTGCCATATGCTCTCATTCTTAACTTTTACGGAGTAATTGTTTTCTTAAAGTTTATAGTACCAAAATAAAACGTGGTTCTATTATATTTTCTCAACAACAACAACCACACGACATATATAGTTATAACATTGACTATGAGTTTGTTTGGTAAACTAGTTTATAAACTAGTTTTTGGTTTATAAATTACTTTTTGTGCACAACTTTTTAGATACGAGAGTAACGTTTTTCGAAAAATAAATGGTTTATAAACTAAAAACAGTTTATAAACTGCTTACCAAACGGACCCTATAAAAATCATCCAAAATTATAAAAATCAGCAACTATGAAAAAAGGCAGGAGTGTCATATTTACAGCACACAAATTTAGATATGAAAACAAGGATATTGGAGTCCTCTCTAAGCATTCAGTACTTCATCAATGTAGAACATATTATATATCTACAGCTAAAGAGTTGATCATATCATGATTAAGCGCCATTGCCAGGTACTCCCAAAGAAAGAACGACACCTTCGAGCTCACTTCGACTGGTCTCGATCCCTCGGCCACCAGAATTCGACCCCATTTGCATATTCAACGGCCTCAAACCGGACTTGAACAACCCCAAACCGAAACCCGTCTCAGATTCTGCACCGTTTTTTGTTGTTGTCATTGCACCTCCTCTTCTGTCATTTCTGTGTACAACTCCAGGAACCTGATCTCAAATAATAGACATAACATTTAGTCCAATAAACCCTTCAGGCTACTAACCTTAGATACTTTTCCTAGAGAAATTAAATTTGCTTACGGGTGCAAACAGAACGCCTCTGAATACTCGACCGTTGATGTAAGCGGTCATTAGATAGCCCGAGTCGAAAGCACCATCCACCTTTCCTTGCACCTCTGCTCCGATCTAGTAGTTCATGAATTGCAATGCACAGTGCAGCTGAGTTATTATTATGGTTTAAAACAAAAGGAATTCAGATGAGATAAAGTGTTACTAATTACCATGCTTGGATGTGGTCTCTCTTGGACTGATGATCTTTCATCTGCACTCTCTTGGCTGATTTGACAACCAAAAGGGCTCGGTAGTTCTTTACTCGGATACGATGTTGGTGGTGTTCTCTTAACCGAGGTTGGCTCTTGATCAGATTGTGATGGAGAGGAGTGTTGGGAGACCGAAAGCGAATGCAGCTGTTCGGTATCAACTTGCTTTGTGTTGTTTTCGGATCTTCTCCTCTTCGAATGCAGCTCTGCATCAATGACATTGCCAAGAAGCATTGCTTTCTGCCATGATCAAAACAAGCACAACAATGTATAATTAGTTAAGCATGTGTATTATTATGAGTATGTGATGAATATATTGAAGGCCGGGTCATCTTATACATACCAAATTTTCGTATCTTCGGTTACATCTTTTCCTCTCTAGAATCCGATGATGGTTTCCATGTCCCTCGCTGTGCCATTCGAGTGGATGATGATTCCTTAGTCGTAGTACGGTGACTTCTCTTAGAGGACGTTCGTCTTCACCACACCTATAGAGATAGTCATTTAGAAATTAAGCATATTGTTATGCATTTAGTAAAGACAATGATTAATTAACTCACCCTCCATAAATGACAATGTCGAATCCTGCAACAATGGCGGTATGGGAAAAACGTCCTTGTAGTGATGTTCCACAAACATTAATCTTAGACCATGAAGACGCTTTGGTGTCAAGGATCCATACGTCGTCATAGTATTGTTTGTCACCCACTCCTCCTATAACATAAACCTGCATAAACAAGAACAAACCGGTTTCAATTCTTTTATACAGTAGGATTTAGGATGAAACTCATCTAAAAAATGAGGGAAAAGATCTGACCATATGACCGATGGTGGCAACAGCATGGCCTGCTCGTGCCCCCGGACAAGATCCTTGAACCGTCATCTATCGATCGAAGACACATTAGAAATTAGCATCTAACTAGTTGCCTAGTTGGTATCAAAGCTATGAAGAATATATATACCTTGACCCAAGTCATAGTTTTGATATCAAAGCAATGAAGTTGGGCATGATAGCGATGACCTGAGTCTCCACCAAAGACGAAAAGCTGATCTCCAACGGCAGCAGCGGTGTGACTATCCCTTGGAGAAGGCGAGTTGAAGTTGTTTACAGAGGTCCAAGCCATGGACTTCAAATCAAGAACATGCAAATCATTCAAGTAGTTTCCAATCCCTTCACCACTCCCTCCAAAAATGACCAATTTGTCCTCACCAACAAGAGTGCAAGTCTGGCTTTCACGAGGGCAAGGTGGGGTTCCCGTGCAAACCGGCTCACTCCACTCGTTGGAGACCAGATCCAAGACGTGCACGTCGTTGAGCTTCTTCGACCCGTTTGTTCCTCCAAACACCACCATTTTCTCGGCCCATAACGCCACGCTATGGCTGTCTCTTGGGCCTGGGCCTCCTCCACCCTTTGTTGTCAGTTGTGTCCATGACATTGTGCTCAGATTTAGAACAAGAACATCACTGAAGTGCACTCCTCCACTGCATCCTCCATAAACATAAACAAGCCCATTGAAGAAGATAGCTGAATGCCCCCATCGTGAAGGAGGGATGAAGCCTGACATTTTAGGGCGAAACCACATTGCTTTCTTGCCAGATTCTGATCCTAAAGAACCCATTTTTATTTTCTATAAACAATTTGATGGCTTCGAAGATGGAGAAGAAATGAGAGGAGGGTCAGAAAGATATGAACAAGGCAGGCAATTAAGTGCCGAGTCATATGTGTCTATCTATCTTTCAATCAAACTATCAATGTCAATAAGAAATGGACATGAAAAGATAGGTGCTTTCATGTCCAGCTCACTGTGCCAATTCCAACCAACAATAACAACACACCACAACTACTGACTCTGCGAACTCGAAAAAGGGTTACAAGATTAACTTAACCAACAAAAACAAATGCACCTATACTATACAAGGATTTCCCTATTACCTACTTCCTCCGTCCCTTTAAGTTAGTTCCGTTGTGTTCTTTGCATATCGATTAAGACAAGTCTAATCAGAACAAGAGTGTAAGTAGTGGCACATCAAACAATAAAATTCAACCAATAGGAAATTTTTTAGATGGAAAAAAATTGATTTGATTGATAAAGTGTTGTTAAGATATGAATAAAATAAATAAAGTAAGTTAGTATGGGGAAAAATTAATGGATAAAAATGGAAATGAGACTAACTTTAGGGGACGCTCAAAAAGAAAACGGGACTAACTTAAAGGGACGGAGAGAGAGTATTAACCAAAAAAAAGGATTTTCCTGTTTGTCGCGCGAGGGACGGTGAATAAGTGTTGAAACAGTGTCTATGATATCTGTGTCTGTGATATCTATTTTATATAAGTGACTCTTTTGATCTTGGTGATAACAAACTTTAGTATACTTAATGTCCTCGAGTGTTTCTTTAGTGTTTGCAGGTGAATAAATGATTAAAGGAACAACTAACACAAAGAGGGAAGGAAACAAAAACTAAAAAGAAAGCAACTTAGTTTTAGCGGACCAACGTGCCCAATTGGAAAGATATCCTTGGGAGATCAGAATATCATTCACTCCTTGTGCCTACGGCCTACGGGTGGACATAAATAACTTAAACCGAAAAACCGACTGATTTTTTAATTAACCGTACCGAAATAATAAAAGTTTTGGATACAATTAACCGAACGATGTTATTTGCGGTTATACGGTTGGGAAACGGTTAATTAAATTGTATTTGTGGTTAACCGAAATAACCGAATATAATATATATATTTTTTAATATAAAACAATATGACTATAATAGATTTGTATACTAAAATTTTATCTTCCAACACTATTTATCTTCATTTTTATTTTCGAATCGGTCTATTTACATAGTATAAGATTACCGTGACTTTTTAGGCAACAAAACTTTGTTGTTTTTGTGTCGCCAACAGAACTTTGTGGCTTTTTTACCTCTTTAATTATGTTGTGTATTTTGGAATGTGAGATTTTACTTCTTTGAACTAATTCCTTTTAGTGCTCTTTTAGTTTTGTTCTTTGTTCTTAACAATTTTAAGAGCATATTTTTTAGTTTTTGTTATATTGGTTAACCGAACTTACCGATTTATTTGTACTGAAAATTTGGTTAACAGATATTGGTTAACCGAGAATTACAGTTAGGTAAATGGTTATTAGAAATCACTAACCGAACATTTGGTTGACCGAACATTGGTTAACCGAACGATGGTCAACCAACCACGCCCACCCCTACTTGCGCCCCAAGGAAGATAATTTGTTATTTTCTTTATTTTCTTTTAATGTATATTTAGAACAAATCTTAGAGCTTGCTTGAGCGTGATTTTTAACATTTCTAGGGTTTGTGAGTGTTGGTATGAATAGGAGACTACGTCCTCTATTCATATTTGTCGAAGTCGTGCTGAAAAGAAGAAATCAAGAGCCCATTAAAGAAGACGACTCTGGCGAAAAAACGTGCTTCATGAACGTGTAAATATTTCGATAGGATTTGGGAGTGTGTGTTTTATTGTTAAAGGCTAGGAATTACAAGTAAGGGTAACATTAATACTTTTGGCGAATTTAGGTTGAGTGAGTTGACTTACTTGTAACAGTATTGGATTAATAAAAAAACACGATTCAAATTCTACTAGGTTAAAAGCTTAGAGGTAGAGGTTTCACTCAAGATGACTAGTTGGTCGTTTCCTCTCTAAGGAACACTATCTATTATTTGTTTTTGCATTCTATTAATATATTCCGCTGTCCAAGGAACAATGAAGTCTAACATACAAACGTTCCAAATAAGACGTCAAAAATAGTAATATTTTCCGTGACAAGTTTATAATTTTTTCTTTAAATATATATTTTTTAAAAGTTTACTAATATATAGATGCGGGAAGTTCTTTTTTAATGAGATGCATATTTTTAATAAACAAAAATGAGTAAAAACGGTAAAGTTCATCTAATTAGACAAGTTACTGTATTAAGCCTTTTATTCGTTGCTCCTGGGCGACAAATAAAGAAAACCATATTTTTTTTTTGGTCTGAAACAATGGGAAGCCCATTGACAAGTTTTATTAACTTTGAGGCACCCTAAACAGATGCAATAATGTCATCAGCAATCAAATCCAAAATAACATCAGGTGGTTCATGAAAAGAAATAAAATCAGTAGCAATAGAAAAGGAGAGCTGGGCAAGTGCGTGAGCTGGGCTGTTGTTGAGGCGCCTGACGTGGTTCAAGCTGGTGCTGCTGTCTGTCGTATGAAGTAATTGACGGCATTGGATTATCAGGTGATAATGTCTGTGAGTGAGCATATTGAGACCCAGAATCAGTCGACAAGCTTCCAAGGAATCCGTCTCGACTATGAGCTGTGTCAAACCCAATTCTGAGGCTAAAGTGAGGCCATGGTAAATAGCTTTCAGTTTAGCGTATAAGGCATCATTGTACCCAATTTTGAAAGCGTAGGCGTGGATGAAATTGCCCTGGGAGTCTCTGAACACTCCGCCTCCTCCTGAATCTCCCGGGTTACCCTTACTCGCTCCATCCGTGTTTAGCTTAGACCAAAGGAGTGGCGGCCTGATCCATCTTGTTGCTGGTGCTACAGGAGGCTGCTGCTAAACACTCAGTCTTCCCAATCTCTCTGCTGCAGCCCTGAATAAAATGCCTTGACTGATAACCGTAGCCGATAAAGTGGAAGCACTGTTGATCCCTTCAAAAACTAATAAGTTTATGGTTTTCCATGAAAACCAACACATATTTGAAAATTGGCGTGCCCATGAAGATTCTTGCTGCAGATTGGAGTTCACCCAAGCGTTGGGAGTTGCTGCAGTCCAGAAATCAGGCGGTAAATTATTGCCGGCAAGCGCAAGCCACACATTACGGATTGTTCCACAGTCACGCAGAGCATGTAATAAGGTCTCATTGCCGCTGCATCTTTTGCAATCTGAGTTTTCAGCCATGTGACGACGCAATCTTTCAGCATTACACATAATTCCCTCGTTTGCAATCATATAGAGGAATTGTCTTGCTCTGTGTTGGACCGGGAGTCGCCAAATTTGTTTCCATAAATCAGGAGAAGCAACAGGTGGAGCATGCCGAAGCAGTCTCATAGCAGACTGAGCTGAAAATATGCCTGATTGTGTGGCATTCCAGAATAGCTTGTCTACAGCTTCAGGAGTTGGCACCAATCGGACTGCAACAAGTTTGGTGCAAATGTTTGGTGGGAGGTGCTGGTTTAGTACACCCCAATTCCACCCATTGTCATCCCACAATTCAGAGACAGTTGCGTCCTCAGAGACAAGCGGGATCGGGCTAGTGACATAATCTTTCAGTGGCTTCTCCTCAATCCACGAGTGTTGCCAAAATAACGTGGAATGCCCATTACCAACTGAGGACCTTAGACCTCGCGTTAGTGTTTCGGCACCATGGCAGATGCCACTTCATTGGCGTGAATCCCCTTTCCTTTTACAAAACATGTCCCTATCCAGCCTCCCGTGACAGTATTTACTACGAATCACCCGAGACCAAAGTGAGGTGGGCTCCTGTAGAGTGCGCCAACCCAGTTTTGCAAGCAGAGCAGAGTTCATTTGTCGCATTGGACGTAGACCCAAACCTCCTTCTCTCTTCGGTTTCGCAATGACATCCCAGTGGAGAGCATGAATTCTTCTCTTTTCAGACGTGGACCCCCAGACAAAGCCACGAACCATCTGATCAACGGAGTCACAAATTCCTCTCGAAACCATATTAGATTGCATCGTGTACAAAGGTAGACTAGTGAGCACTGAGTTGGCCAAAGTCACACGTCCCGCCAAAGACAACGTCTTTGCTTTACAACCACTAAGACGCGACGTTACCTTGTCTAAGAGAAATTGATATCTTTCATTCGTCATTCTACCAACTGTAGTGGGAACTCCTAGATAGTTCCCGAAGTCATCTGTAATCGGCATATGGAGAAGGTCGTTGACTACTCGCTGCATATATGGCTGAACATACTTAGAAAAAAGGATGCTGCTCTTCTCATAGTTAACTTTTTCCCCCGACATGTTGCAGAATGTTTGGAGGCATTGTTTAATAGCGAGTGCGTTTCTGGCATCACCTCGAGCGAACAGAACGAGGTCATGAGCAAATAAGAGATGCAAGATCTGGATCGTTCCCACAGTTATTGGCTCCCAAAGCCCTGCGTTCACAACCTCTTGGATGATATGAGATAGGCGTTCCATACATAAAACGAATAGATAAGGTGAAAGCAGATCACCTTGGCGGATACCCTGCGGAGCCTTAAATGATCCCGCCATTGAACCATTCCAGAGAACATTTGTTGTGCCTCGTGTCTGACAGAGCATAATAATATTGACGAGGTGAGCTGGAAGATTAGCTTGCAATAAAACCTCATTCAAGAAATCCGAACGTATCCGATCATATGCCTTTGCTAAGTCAATCTTGAGGATCATCCATTTGTTTGCAGTCGAAGCATTAAGGGAATGAAGAGCTTCCTGGACGACAACCACATTATCAATAATTTGCCTTCTCGGGATGAAGGCTGCTTGAGCTGGGGATATGAGATCAGTAAGGATGGGTTTCAGGCGGTTAACAAGCACTCTCGTGGCAGCCTTGAAGACTACATTGAGCAAAGATATCGGGCGGAGCTGAGAAGGTAGCGTCGGCGAGTCAACTTTCTGCAGCAGAACCATGAAGGAGTCGACAATGGTTTCTGAAAATTGAGCATTGTTCAGCAGAAGCAGTAGTTCATTAGTCACTTTCGGGCCAACTAAACCCCAATTTTTCTGATAGAATATCGCATGAAAACCATCCGGGCCTGGAGATTTCTGAGGGGACATGCCTTCGATTGAATCCCATATTTCGAGCGGGGTAAATGGTTTCGACAAGGCCAGAGAGTCAGCAGCGGTTAGGTCCGGGAATAAGTTGGGCACATCGGGCACCTGAACTGAACGAGATTCAGCTGTATACAATTCTGAGAAGTAATTGCGAACCAGGTTTTGCAATCTGTGGACATCAGTTTCCCATTCACTAGTATAGTTCATCAAGGAACTGATTTTATTGCGTTTCCGTCTGATCACAGTCGTGAGGTGATAGAATTTGGTGTTTCTATCCCCCTCGAGCAAGAAGTCAGATCGTGATTTCTGGTGCCAAAGGAGCTGTTCTTGGTTTAAGACGAGCTCGAGTTCCGCTTTAATTCTGAGTTCTCTACGTAATGCAATTGCAGAGGGTCTAGAGGCTAGATTCTGGTGGGCCCATTCAAGCTGCTTCCAGAGTCGTCTCTTACGTTTGAAGATATTTCCAAAGACCTCTCGGTTCCACAAATGTAAATCTGTCAATAACTTTTTCATAGAAGCAGTAAGCGGAATGGAGTTATCCCAAACAGATCGAATAAAATGCAAGAAATCATCATGTGTTTCCCACGCAACCTGGAATCTGAAAGGCCTAAAGGCTTCCGGGGACATTGATGGGGGGTCAACTCTTAGAAGCAAAGGTCGATGGTCCGAGTGGGGGGAAGATAAGTGGGTTACTCCTGCTTCCTGGAACTGAAGTCGCCAATTAGTGGAGCAAAGAGCCCTGTCAAGTCTAGCCCCATGGAAAGTTTCAACTGAATTACCTGTAGTCCACGTGTAAGCAGGTCCTGAGAAACCCAAGTCAACTAGATCCAGATTATCAGCCCATTCCCGAAAAACGTTGGAGTTTCTGGTTGAACCGACTGAAGATGAAGATCGTTCCTGAGGAGTCAAAGTAGCATTGAAGTCCCCTATGAGAAGCCAGGGTTTATTATTAATCGCTGCAAATTCATTTAGTGCTTGCCACAGTTCGAACCGGGAAGCAGGATTCGGAGAAGCGTATATTGCTGATAAAACCCAAGGCTCCTCTGAACGCCGAACCACCTCTACAGTAATGTGTTGCAGATGCAGCGAGATAGGATTAACAGTCACCTGATCAGTCTTCCATAGCATCCAAATACCACCCGAGAATCCTTGAGCATCCAAATACCACCCGAGAATCCTTGAGCATCCACTTTAATAAGTCCATCGTAACCGATTCGTCTACATACTGCATCCGCTCGTGCACCACTAATCCGGGTTTCCACTAAGATCAGTAAAGCAGGACGGTGCAATCGAATAAGCTCTTGCAAGGAAGACATGAATCTTTCCGAGGCAGCACCTCTCGTGTTCCAAATAAATAGGTTGAGTTCTATCATTGACATAACTAATTGATGGAAAGCCAAAGAGACTAGGTTGGGGAATAAGTCAATGAGTTCTCTGAAACAGAGAACCGCATCAATGAGCGGATTTGGCATCGAAACCCTGCACAAGATTGGAAGGGTTTCCGTTAGCATTGGTAGCAATTCTAGTGTCATTTTGTTTGCGATTTGTGGCAAGCGTGGGAAGAAGGGGCCCGTCCGGAGGCTCGACACAAGAAAGCTTTCCCTCTCGAACACTGGTATTGACTGTACTGTCAAATTCTGTAGTTCCATGGCAGTTTGTAGCAACAGACGAATTGACAGAGGCAGTTTGTGATCGAACAAGAATAGTAACAGGCTTGGCGAGTATAGGGTTTGCAGTATTCTGATTTTTGGTTTGCTTGGTGGGCTTAGAGATTTCTTTTTGGGATTGGGCTTGGTTTGTCACAACTAAATCTTTTATGAGATAAGATTTCTTGACTTCTGCATCGTTTTGGAGGAATTGTGGCAGGAAAGAAGATTTTCCTTTTGTTTTCCTTGTAGCCGATAAAGAAGGGATAGAATAACTTTTTCTATCTTTTTTTTCCTTATTTCTGAATCTACTAGACGGAAGAATCGGGGAGGAGATTTTGGTTTCCAGCACTGCGGGAGAATCAGCCGTAATAATCTCCCCTGATTGATTTTCCTGACCTGGCAAATCTGTGTCCTGAGAATCCGCGTGACTTGTACCCTGATCGTCCGTCTGAGTTTCCGACGCGACCAAAGTTCCCGGAAAATATTGTTCAAGTTCTGAGAGTGCTCCGACGATCGCCTCTCTCGTTTCTGGACAATCATTTTCATCTGGAATCAAAACTTGGAACCGAGAACCTGTGTTAATTCTAGTATGAGGACTAGGTGGATCCTCTTCTGCAGTCGAGGATGTAATTTCTTGTCTATTGGCTACCTTTTGCTGTTCCTTCGAACGTGGATCTGTGGCCTGTGCAGAGATTTGTTTCTCATTGCGGTGCCCCTGAATCGGTTTTGACTGACTGTTGTTGCTTACATTCTGCTTCTCTGTATGTCCTCTCCTAACAAACTTTTTGGGTTTCATAAACTCCCCCACTGAACATCTGCATTAGCCTCCATCAGTGCAGCATTTGGGTCGTTTATCGTGCCTGAGCCCGAAGGTTTATCCGGAAACTTAGTCGGACATTCGTCTTCCAGATGACCGACCTTTCCATAGTTGTAACACATGAGCTTGAGACCCTCATACTGAAAAAACCAGGTTCTGCCTCTGAAACGGAATTTCGACACCAGCAGCTTTAACAAGTCGATTTCTACCGCGAGTATGGCAAATTGTCCTCTGTCTGCTTGTAGAGTAGTTTTATCAATTCGGATGACCTTGCCCACCAAAGAGCCCACTCGTCTAAGGAAGTTGTCATGGAAATATTCCATGCTTATTCCGGGAATTCATATCCAGGCCATGAGTATTTTGACGTCTGTTTGGTACGGATTATAGTTTGGTACCCATCGTCTGATCATTAGGTAGTTGTCACCAATCATCCAAGGTCCCTGGGTAAGGACATGATTGATGTCGTCGTCATTCGTGAACTTCACAACGTAATGATCGTTACCAATATCGACTAATTGGAAAGCACCTTTCAATGCCCATTTTTGAAGCAACTTTCTTCTCAGCTGTGTGTGCCCTGGTCCCTTCTCAAAGGTGTGGATGATGAGAGACCTTACCCACGGCCTGCGCAGATCCCTTTTCTCTGCAGCAGTAAGTCTAACTTTGGGACAAAGAGGATCGATTTCTTCCTGATCCGAATCATCGTCTGTTTCATATAATTCTGGGCGAGAAAGGAGAGTGTCCGGGTTCACAGTAGCATTGGTGTGAGGAGGTCCAGAACTCTGTGTCACAGTGTCACGGAATGAGATTTTTTTTGCAGTGGGAATGGTTGTGGCTTGGGTGAGGCTAGGGAATTCACTTTGTTCTTGGAAGAGCGGGTTCATGGAGTTGGAAATCGTTGATGATTCAGGATCAATGTCCACTGCCTTATTTGGTGACGGGCTACTAGGCGAGGCAACCATTGCCGGCGAGGCCGAGGCGTCGGCCAGAACAAACTGACGAAATATGTGCAGCGCGTGATACAACGCGTTCTAGATATTGTCGAAGAGTGACTTTTAAAGAAAACCATATTAATACTCTCTCGTCCGTGTTTATAGTTCATGTTTAGAATCTTGACACTATTCATGATTGAAGAGAATATTTCGATTCCTTACCAATATATAAGAAAAACATAGTCATTAGTGGTCTTGTTTGATTCGTCTTGATAAATATTTTAACAATATCAAAATTTATAATTTTATTTACATTAACTAGAGATTTTAACGATATAAAACGTGTCTTTAAAAATGTGAAAAAAATAGGAACCATAGACAACGACAAGAATTAAGAAAATTGTAGTGTTAATGATTAAAGGAGAGAAGAAAGTGAAAAAAAAAATGATCATAGGAGAGAGATAGAGAGAAAATTTTTGTTTTTGGTTAAGGATCACAATTTCACCCGCACCCACAAATATTCGCATCAACCGAACCGAAAAATGAATGGAAACCCGAAAAAATGTTGGTGAAAGTTAGATGAGGGATAACTGGATGGGTGAACGAATCAGATGTGGATGACCACTCTTACCCACCCGACCCGACCCAACCCGGTCACCCGACCCGACACACATCCACTTGCTCACCCGCTATATTTAAAACCCTTCCTATATAAACCTAATTTCTCACATCTCACACAGTCAATGCTCAATAACCTTCCTGGTTGAATCCATCGTTTATGTATACTCCACTCCTCCGACCTCGTTCGCTCAACACTCCACGGTCACCACTGGTCAATTCCCCGCCGGACTCAACGGTTTCGCTCCGTCCTCTACTCCTCCAACCTCGGGCCATCGCTCCCTTAATTCCACTCATCTTCCTAAAGTGTTCAAACTGTGTACCATATTATCCTTTAGTTAATGCATATTCACTTAGAGCACTGCACACATATATGAATCAATTACGAAGGAGAGGATCGAGGAGTACACGGATTTGTGGATGAATAATTAAGATTACCATGATATCTACTTGTATTTCAACTTCCTTCATGAACTGAGCTAGATTTTTGATGTATTTGAACAATGTTTACTGCTTTGTTAGACTTGAAATTTGTATTATATTTATGTTTAGTGTATTTTAGCATAATGATATCTCATTTTTGCATCAATATTTTTTTTATAATTTCCACCCAGAATCACCCAATTCACCCGCGGATAATTGGATGGATTGAAGTGGATGATGCCCCATTATGAATGCAAATGGGTTGGATGAGTCATCTCACCCATGATCCATTGTCATCCCTAGTTTTGGGAGAGAAAAAAAAGTGTATGACGTGAAGATAAGCATATTGAATGAAGATAAATGATGGTTAAAAAGTTTTCAATAGGAAGAATTTTGTAGGAGATCCGAAAAAATGAGTCTTAAATTATGGAATGGAGGCACTGCACTAGTATGTCGCTAGTGATTGGAAGCATTCACGTCCTTTATTAAACGTGAGAACTGTTTACACTACAACTTTTAAGTTTCTAAACTACATTTTCAAACGTTGAAAACTCACGCACGTTTCAAACGTTCCAACGTGCAGGCCAAATGTTTTTTTTAAAAAGGCTGCACGTTGGAACTCAACTTCTTCTTCCTCTCTGAAACCCTAATCGCGATAAAAAAATCGTTGTCGTCCCAATTGCTTCGTTTCACATCAAATCTTCAACGTTTTTCAATTTCAATCGATATTCCCTTATCAATTTTACATTTCCCGCATCAAAATGGCTCCAAAAATAAAAAAACCCTAAATCTCAAAAACCGAAATTTGCGTCGATGGAGGAACCAGTCCGGCAGCTCGTCGATGGTGTTCGAGTCTGAGAAGGTGCGAGCGGAGGCGGTGGTAATGAGGCCGGAGGTGGTTGGCAGAAGAAAACACGTGGTGGTGGCGCTGGGGCTTCAAATTGCGCAGAGGAGGAGGTCGGGGATGTCGCCGGAGCTGCTGGAGGTCGCGCTGAGAAGGCTGGTGGCGTCGAGGTGGAGGTCGGGGATGGTTGTTCTGGTGACGTCGAGGTGATTGGGTAAGGTGGTCGTGGTGGGCGCGGTGGGAGGGCTGGTCGGAGTGGTCGGACTGATGCGGGCGGGGCTGCGTCAGATTCGCCTGAAAAATCACTCGACGTGTAATGTTAAAAGAGAAATAACGATTAAAAAATGTTGAATCGTTTTTTTAATTATTCGCTATTTTTCGATTAACGTTTCACACTAATCGAGAAATAACGAATAAAAGAAAATGATTTATTAAATAATATATCTATTTGAAGTAGTCGTTATTTCTCGTAAAACGTGTAACGTTAAACGAAAAATAACGATTAAAAAGTGTCGGATCTTTTTTTAATTATTCATTTTTTTATTAACATTTCACTCTAATCGAGAAATAACGAATAAAATAAAATTATTTATTAAATAATATATATATTTGAATTAGTTATTATTTCTCGTAAAACGTGTAATGTTAACCGAGAAATAACGATTAAAAAATGTTGTAATGTTTTTTAAGTATTCGTTATTTTTCAATTAACGTTTGACGGTAAATGAGAAATAATGAATAAAAGAAAATGATTTATTAAATAATATATCTATTTGAATTAGTCGTTATTTCTCGTAAAACGTGTAACGTTAATTGAGAACAAACGATTACAAAATGTTGTATCGTTTTTTAATTATTCGTTATTTTTCATTTAAAGTTTCACGCTAATCGAGAAATAACGAACAAAAGAAAATGATTTATTAAATAATATATCCATTTGAATTAGTTGTTATTTCTCGTAAAACGTGTAATATTAATCGAGAAATAACGATTAAAAAATCTCAGGTTTCTTGATCTGATCCTCTTCCATTCTGGCCCTCACCTTCACAATCTGCCCCTCGATGGATGCATGGATCCTTACAACCATTCGGTTAAAACCGCCTGTACTTGAACCTAGTATCTTCTTCAACACCTTATGCATTCCCTCAACCCCATGGTTTATTCATTCAAGACCGTGTTTATCTAAGACAACAATTAACTAATCAACTATTAAACAAATATGTAATGTTTAAGTATAACATACCTGTTTGAGGTCCTCGTGAAGAAGTGAAGATTGTGTTCCGTCCACGCGCAAACAATGTTTGTCTTGTAAGGGATAAGACAGACCTTATCAATGTATCCAACGATTTCGCTTCTCCAAGATGTTCTCAATCGTACTAGCCTCTCCTCGTATACCTCCTCCGTTCTTGATAGAAAAAGTCTCCATACTTGGTTGCACAACCTTTTCACTGATTCTTTGTTTTTCAAGAGTTTGGTAGCATTTAATTCGATGTTGTGCTTGATATGCACCCAACACAAGAGGTGTTGAACCGGAAGATCTTTGAACACTATTTTGATTGCAGTGATGAGGGTTAGTTCTTGATCGGTCATTATGGCAGTCGACATTACTCCCACATCATCAAACAACAATTTAAGCCTTTGAATTATCCACAAGTAGTGCATTGTTTCCTCCTTACGCGTGAATGCATACACATTGTTGAATGTCTTATGCGTGCAAGTGAACCCGACAATCTCCACAAGAGGCATCTTATACCTTCACAATATAATTACAAAATGACGCAAGAGGACATTAAACAAAAAGGCATAAGTATTATATACCTATTCGTCTTGTAGGACGTGACGTCGATAACTACGACGTAGGGAAACATCTTCAACAAGTGCAACAAGTCTTGATGGGTAAAAAACAAGATGTCCACCTCGTCAGATTTCTTCCTGCAAAGGGGATGCACTACATAGATGCGCTCCTTCAAAAACTTCAAGGTCCACTGTGTAACACTCAAATCCCACGATCCTCAAAATGCAACTTTTGAACAAAGTTTGCAATTTGTTTTGTGGATGTTACATTTCCAGGAAATGACTTTCTCAACTGAAGACTAATACCAGTAGGCGTAGTGAATACATTCTCCAACGACGTCATCAAGCTCACCTCATCTGGCGTCACTCAACCCATGTACGGATGACCAATGAAGCTAGTGCAAAGCTTATGATTGTGTTGTTCGTGTTTTACCTTCAAACACCATCCATCTCTGACATCTCTCTCCTTGAACTTATAACCTCGGATCTCAAACTTGCAATTCGTCCTCTTATCCCTACTCTCCCGCTCTATCTCAACAACCTCCTCTGTTTCCTCATATTCTAATTCCTCTTTCTTTTTTCGTGATCTATACATTCCAGAATGCTCACACATTATACTCATCTGACGTACATTACTATGGCGAGTCACTAATACCATCATAAGCTCTCTACCAGTACTCTGAACCCAATGCCTCAAATGTTCCTTAGTAGGAAACGTTTATTCGGTTTCAAACGCATCAGAGTAATCCAAACCCTATAATTATTTTTTGCTAACCCCAATTAATCCAAACTACAATAAGAATCGCATCTATATCATATTAATCCACATGAATCACAACTATCAATTCTACGAATTTATATGCACCTAAATAGAGAGACACCAATTAATAGAGAAAAAATTACTAACCGAAAAATCACCGACGTCGAAGTCTCCTTCTTCTTGGTCGCTATCGTCCTACATGCCGTCTTTGGGTTCACCGAAATACTCTTTCTCGTCCACGATCGCATCGACATTGCCGTCGTCGACGTCACCATCACCGTCACTCACATACTCGTTCTCTTCACCGCTCACATATTCAATCTCCGTCACATATTCAATCTCTTCACCATCACTCAAATTTGTAACTCTCATTTGACAATTTCGGATGACTCGAATGAAAAACACAACTGATGTAGGTGGTTATATATAGTGTTTTTTCCTACGGTCATATTCAAAAAAATAGCCTTTGGGAGAAATTTACACTGTAAGTTGGAAATGGATGTTCGTGGGTTTCCAACGTACAATTTAAATTTCCCAAACGACTATTTTTTGGGGAAATTTAGCCTGTACGTTAGAAACCCACGTACGGCCATTTCCAACGGACAAGGTAAATTTCCCCCAACAACTCTTTTTCCCAACGGCTAAATTTCCAAATTATATCTGTACGTGAAAAACCAACGTACGTGGGTTTCCAACGTGTACATTTTACGTATATTGTATTTTGCTTCACGTATTCTGTATTTTGTTTCACGTATCGTTTTTTTGGTTTTACCTATACATTGGAAACCAACGTACAAATTTGTAATTTAAATAATTATAAAGTGCAGTGTAAATAGCCTCTGCCTTATTAAAGCGTGTGATTTTCGTACTTCGATCCTCTACGTGGGTTGCTAGCTACGGTTTTTCTTTTCTTTTTTTTGAAAGGAAAACCGAGTTCGTGTCTATATTAGATCAATACCCGCAAGGCTAATAATACCTTGAGGGAAATTACAAAGATACACAATTTCCGAACCTAGGCTACTAACAATCCTACTAACCAAGTGCGCTATCGTATTTCCGGAACGACGCACAAAAGAAAAAGAAAGTAGACAAGTACATAGATGCAGTATATCAGCAATCACCAAATCCACGTAAGATGTGCCAATTCTTCCAGCACATAATCTATTATAAAGGCCCAAAGAATCAGTTTTAATTACCAAATGAGTGTACCCAACCCTTCTAGCCACCTGAACACCCCAACGACAAGCAGTAGCCTTAGTAAGCATAGCTGAACCCGCCCCGTAGACACAATTCCCAGCGACCGATATTACCGAACCATTGGAATTCCTGAAGACGGCACCTAACCCGTAATGACCCTGGCAAACAGCAGCATCATAGTTTAGTTTAAGGAAAGGTGCAGCAGGTATCCAAGATGAGTTCATTTGTGCAGGAACATAAGAAAGAACTAATCTCATGTGCTGTTGTGAATTACAAAAATCAGAAACTAACTTCAGCAGCCCATCACGGACATTATCTGTGTTCATAAATCCAGGTTCAAACAGAGAAGTATTTCTCCATGACCAAGCTATCCAGCATCGTACAAATAGCTCTTGAACTGCAGCATACCTCATCGATTCCGCCAAATCAATAACAACATGATTAAAATCAGTGGAAGACACACTCCTTGCCCATTGTAAAAGCACAGATCCTACCCAGGCTGAATCTTTTCCAGGGAAAGTAACACACATATGCCATAATGATTCAGATTCCACAGAGCAACGATCACATGTTGGAAAATCAACAATATGGCGGCTGAAAAGAAGTTCCTTGAGAGGGAGTACATTAGAACAGATACGCCAAGCAAAATTCTTAACTTTTGGAGGCACCTTCATAGCCCAAATAATTCTCCACACATCTGAAACCTCACCATTGAGACGACTTTGCCAGTTTGATATTGTCTGACATGACCCTAACCAGTAGGCTGAACGAACAGAGAAGCACCCCTCCCGGTTAGGCCACCAAATTCTCGAATCATCATGGTGACGATAAGATAACGGAATACATAGAATAACATTGGAATCTTGGGCATTGAAAGTATTACGTATGAGGCTAAAATTCCATAATCTACACCGAGGAACCAAGAACTCCGACACCCTTGTCCCTGGAGTCAAAGTTGTTGAAGGCTTGCGCAAACTTGTACCCTCAGGAATCCAGTTTTCAGTCAAGGAACAAATCCCTGCTCCAGTACCAACACGCCACCCCAGACCTTTTTTTAAGAGATCCCGTGACTCCTAAACACTCTTCCATGAGTAACTATATTGGTATCCAAGATTCGCAGATAGGAAAGAGCCATTCCTGTAATACATGGCCTTTAGAATTCGGGACAACAGGGTGGAATTAGAATTGAGTAGTCTCCACGCCTGCTTCGCCAATAGAGCCAAATTAAAGGTTTTTAAATGCCGAAAGCCTAGTCCACCAAGACGCTTATGAATACACATGGCTTCCCAGCGCTTCCAATGGATAGTCCGATGAAGATAAGTTGAGCCCCACCAAACCTTAGCCATTATCATATGAATCTCCTCAAGTAAACCATCCGGGATTCGATAGACCCCCATCAAGTAGGTAGGAACACTCTGAAGGACAGATTTTATCAACACTTCCTTGCCTGCTTTAGAAAGGATATTTCCCCTCCGACCTTGAAGTCGTTCCCAGATCTTATCCTTTAGAGTTGCAAACACTGCCTTTTTGTATCGACCAATAACAGTTGGCAAACCAAGATATTTGGCATGTCGATCTACTTCAGCCACACCTAGAGAATTCACGATGGAAGAACGATTTACTGATGTTACATTTTTTGAAAAAGAAACCTCTGTCTTGTCATAGTTAATTTTCTGACCCGACGCTCTCTCATAAAGGCTGAGAATTTCAATCAACTAGGCGCACTCCCGGAGGTTAACCTTTGCAAAAATCAGGCTATCATCAGCAAACATCAAACGTGACATAATCGGTGCTCCCCTGCTTATCTGAACACCATGAATCTGACCCTTTGAAACTGACTTATCCAGCAAAGACGAGAAGACTTCTGAGCAAAGGATGAATAGATAAGGTGAAATTGGATCGCCTTGTCGTATTCCACGTGTCGGAACAACATGTCCTCGTACCTGCCCGTTTATTTTGAAGGAAAAAGAGGTAGAACGTACACATTCCATAACTTTTGAAACCCAGAAAGGATCAAAACCTGAGTGCAACATTACTTGTTCCAAGAAAGGCCATTCAACTCGATCATACACCTTGCTCATATCAAGTTTGAGGGCCATAAGCCTCTCCTGACCAGTTCTCTTATGCTTTAGATGGTTGAAGCACTCCATAGCTACCAATGCATTATCTGTTATTAATCTTCCCGCCACGAAAGCGCTTTGGGACTCAGAGATCACAGCAGGCAAGCATTGCTTTAAACGGTTTGCTAGTACCTATGAAATCATCTTGTATAATACGTTACATAGGCTAATAGGACGGAACTCACTCATGTGTTTAGGCATAGACACTTTTGGGATAAGGGCCACTACAATAGCATTAATTTCAGCCAACGATGCCTCTCCTCTCCACCACTTCTGCATAACACTATATCAGTTCCCACAACTAACCAAAAATTCTGATAGAATAACGCGTGCATTCTATCAATCTCGGGTGCCTTTGTAGGGTGCATTTGGAATAAGGCAGTTCTTATTTCATCCGCGGTTGGTAGAAGAATCAGGCTGCATTCATAGGAGCGTTAACTCTTTGTTGGACCGATGCAAGTGATGTTTGTATATTTGTCGTGCCTGAGGTTGAAAATAACTGTGAGTAATACTGCACCACTATTGATTCCATATCACCTGATTCAGTTTTCCAATCCCCAGATGAATTGAAAAGACCCTGGATTCTGTTCCGACTATGCCTCTTACAGGCCCTTTGGTGGAAATAGGCCGTATTACGGTCACCATCCCTCATCTCATTTTCTCTTGCCCTTAGAAACCAGAAAGACTCCTCTTCCCGACGAAGATTTTTTTGTTCAACTTCTAAAAGCCTGATGCGCTTTACTCTACCTTTAAATTTATTTTCCGCCCACATCGAGAGCTCCTCACCACATCTCGCAATCTTAATATGTGGAGGATCAATCTGATTCTGCCATTGCTCAGTCACAATCTCTTTACATTCAGGATATTCCAACCAAAGAGATTCAAACTTGAAAGATTGGGATTGCACACCATTTCGCCGGGGGTCAGGCTCAGTTACTAAGGAGATCAACGAGTAATCCGAGTGTAATCTTGGAAAATGAGAGACATCATAGTTAGGAACAAAGTAATCCATTCCCCGTTTGCTACAAATCTGTCAAGTCTTCCCCTGATCATCGATGTAGATGTATTCCCTCTTTGGCAGGTGAAAATAGAACCCCTGCATCCCAAGTCTGACATACTAGATGTTTCAAGCTCCCTTTCATATTTTTTTTATTAATTTTAAGCATCTTTGCTTAGGCTCCGTTCGGTATATTAAGCTGAAATAGTAGCTGGAGCTGAATAAGTAGCTGAAACTGGAGCTGAAGCTGAATGAATAGCTGAAACTGAAGATGAAAATGTTGTTTAAAAAGCTATTCGAATGTTCGGTACTTCTAGCTGAATTTGTAATAAAAATAGTAAAATTACGAAAAAGGATACAATGAATTATTTAAATCTTTATTGATAAAGGGCAATAGCGGATTAAAAATTAAATCAAGCTTGTTAAGCTCCATTAATCTAGGGGGTGTAACATTAACAAATTAATCTACTTTAATCTACATTAAGCTTGTTAAGCTAGATGAATGTTTTTCACCGAACACTTAATAACTAGATGTAATAAAAATTTAAGCTCCGTAATGTGCAAAAAAAGCTCTGCCAAACGGAACCTTAGCCTCTTTTTTTTATCGGGTAATGAAAGGGGCTTTAGGCGGGTCTATCCTCCAGCTAAAGCTGTGTTTTGGTGCACATTGATGGTGGTGAGTAGACCTGAGAAAGTATGACCCGACCCGCAAACTCGACCCGAACCCGCCCGATTTTTTGTGCTCTTAACCCGTTAAATTAAACCCGAAACCCGATTTTGACCCGACCTGATGACCCGACATTTTGCTGGGTCGGAAACGGGTCGGGTCGGGTCAACCCGCCGGGTCATACCAAAAAACAACTAAAAAATAGAAACAGGAAAAAAATATGAAAAATTTATAGGAAAAAAAAATGATATTTTGTTGCTATGTTATATAGTAGAAAATAGAAATTCGGTTCAGGGCCTTCAGGCCTCGTCCCATTTAATAAATATTAGGTTGGTTGGGCTTAAATAATATATTGTTTTACTTATTATGGGCTTTAAATTTTAAAAGCCCAATCAACAAAACATACCCAAAATGAATTGTAAGAAGTAATCATCATGTACAAACCTTATATACACATCTGGAGTTTCAATTTTTTCAAATTGGTCGATGTGGGACGTTTGGATTTATAAGGCAAAAAAACCAAGGTTATATAGAAGATCGTGACTAGAATCCATTTGCAAGTTTTAGATGTGGAAATTGAGGATAAACAAGCTTTATACAAATTTAGATAGAGCCACCAAGCACTTAATTCCTAATGAGATTTATTAACATGAGATTTATTAATTCTTCTAGTTATTGTTTAAATGTTTAAATTTTGTATAATCATCATTACTAGTTTACGATATTCTAGCCCAATATTAAATGAAATTGTAAGCTTTAATCCTTGTATGGATTGTTTAATAATTGTTTAATGTTTGCATAAATTTTATTCTACGGAGTATTCTTTAATATATTAAGAATTTATCATGAAACTAGAGTTTATGTTGGACACTAGAATTTTATGGATGATTATTTAATAATGTATAATATAATTTTATATACTTATATTAGAAATTATATGGTTGTTGATTGAACACTATATGTTGAGATATGATGAGTTTTGATTATGACAAACATCTACTAATGATTTACTTGAGTGTATAGGAATGTTACTAGTGATTGCAGGATGCAGAGAAATGCTTGCTGGATTTCATGAGACATAAGGTTACGTCGAATGGAAGCTAGCTGTGCAGAATAGGTCCATCCGAGGAAGAATATTGGCCGAGATATTTTGGAGGATGGCCTTGGAGAAATAAGGAAGAGTTGACTCTCAAATAAGGAAAGAAGATTTCTCAAATAAGGAAAGAGGCAACTCGGTGGAGACTTGGTCTTGAGACGCGCGCCCGTTTGATTCATTGAAGAAATAAGAAAATAATATCTATAAAGAATATTTCCTTATAGATAATATTTCCTTATACATAAAGAAGCAGCGTGCCTATTGAAGACTTAAGTTAAAACACTTGGAGATCAAGTTGGAAGATTACACGGAAGGAAAGTATGGAAATTATATCTAAGGAAGGGAATTCCTTAAAGATAGAATTTACCATATATTTGATGGAGATTTATGGAAAGTCGGATTTGAAGTCTTGGAGAAAAAGATAGAAGATTATTTGGAAGGAACGAATGATATTTTATTTAAGGAAGAGATTTCCATAAATAAAATATATCATATCTTTGGTTAAGCTTTATGGTAAATCAGATTGAAGACTTGGAGCACAAGAAGACGTTTAGTTAGGGTTATTTAGTTTGCTATATATTGTGAGGGATTCATGTAGTTTAGCAAGTCTTTGAGAGCCGAAAAGAACTAGAGTGTTGAGAGTTGTGAAGAGAGAGATTACGAGTGTTAGAGATTGAGTTCAAGTAGAAGAGAGATCCGAGATCTAGGTGAGAAGCTTAGAAGAGTGATCCAAGTTCTTATTGTAACAAGAAATCAATAATACAAGTAGACGATTCAAACTCCTTCTAGTGACAAGCTAGAAGGGAGTGGTTTTGCCCTGAAATACTTATTGGTATTAAGGGTTTCCACTATATATATCCTCGTGTTCAGGTACGATCTTTCCTGTGTTATTTTAATTCCGCTGCTTTACGTTCCAGGGAACAAATCTTTATTCTTTGGTATTTTACGCTAACCGATCCAACAATTGGTATCAGAGCCTGGTCTCTAGATTGTCTAAGTTAGCTTTGCAGGAAAGATGTCATCCAACAATACAATCAACGACTCATTCTGGAAACCCCTAATGCTGAAGCCGGGAGAGTATGACTGGTGGGCGATTCAGTTTGAATCCCATACTCAATCCCTTGATGCTCAACTGTGGAAGGTCATTGAATTCGGAGATATAATTATTCTTGACCTTGCCGGGGAAGACAAGACTAAGGAGCAGAAGAGAATCGACTATGACGATGCTGACTACAAAGTCTTGGAGAAGAATGCTAGGGCCAAGAAGATTCTTCACATGGCACTAAGTTCAAGTGATCTCAGAAAGGTACTAAAATACAAATCTGCGAAAGAAATATGGGATGCACTTAGCAGAACTTACTCAGGATGTAGCGATGTGAAGAGAAATCGCCTCCTAGCGGCACAAAAGGACTATGAAAAGGCTCTCCAAGAAAAGAACGAATATTTGGAAGATTTTCATGCCAGATTCGAAGGATATGTCAGCCAAATAGAGTTTCTTGGTGAAGATATCCCCCAATGGAAGGTTACGCACCAATTCATGCAAGCTCTAAATTCCAAGTGGGATGGATTCATCAATGCTCTACAAGCACAAAGTGACATCAAAGATATATCCTTAGAAGATCTTGTCTACCGTCTCAAAAGGCATTATGATATTCTCGAGCGAAAGTTGTTCGCAAGGAAGGAAGCAGACAAAGACCAATCAATTGCTCTAAAGGTTGAAAGGGCATTTGATCTATCACAGATGGAGAATGCAGAGATTTATGATGATAATATTATTAATTTATTCGCAAGGGCTTTCAGGAAGGCTTTGGAAGGAAGCAAAAATGCCCCCCGTTCCTCAGAAAGGAACACAGATGTCAAAAAGGTGACATGCTATCATTGTCAGAAGACAGGGCACTTTGCGAGAAATTGCTTTAAGAAGAAAGGTAAAGAACTCTCTGTTCCTGAGGAAAAACGTGCAAAGACGGCCATATGGGGAGATTCAGACTCGGAAGCTGAAGGAGACAATGCTCAAAAGGAAGTATGCCTTATTGTTGACAAGGACTCGACCGAGAACAAGGTAAGCCAATCCTATCTCCTCAATAAATTGCAAGGTAAAACCAATGCTCAATTAATTTCCATTATTAATGCTCTTGGTGAGGAAATTGGGAATCTTCACGGTGAGTTGGAGGTAAAGGAGGAGGAACTATCTAACATGGTTGACGAAAATAGACTCTGGTCTGAAAAAGTTACCAAACTTGAAAGTACCGCTTCCTCTACATCCAACTCGTGTAGGATATGTCCTAAATTCAAGTCTTGTATTAGCACTCTTGAAGGTAAAGTTACCAAGCTTGAATCTAAAATTCTTTCGCCTTCTGTGAGTAATGAAAAGCTTGGTAATGAACTTGCTGACTTCAAGAGGAATGAGGATCGAAAGAAGAAGTGGTGGACAAGTGAGTATTTTACTTCCAAGATAGAAGGCTTAAAAACCGTTCCCACTAATCAATTTGTGTCGTCTCGTTTTGGATTTGGCTATGGTATGCGCAACTCCTCAAAAACTCATGTACCTCCTAAAATAGAGCCTGAATCCCCTAAGGAAACACAACATGAAGATCCCTATTATGGGTGTAATCATAATGTTGCAACCTCTGGTAGGAACAGTTCTATTGAAGGCAATGGTACATGGTCTGATGGGAAAAAGGCTTACGGGATTGGTCATGTCCAGAATACCAAACCGACACAAATTGACTTTGAATCAAGGAAAGTTAACATACTCATCCGGCCACAACAAAGTAAGTACGTTGACCCTAAGCAACATCGTACTTGTTGGCACTGCGGTAACGTGGGGCATTACAAGCATGAATGCGAACTCAAAAAGCAAGTTGAGGAAAGGGCACGTAACTCTCATTGGTCTCATGCTAATGGTCAACCTGAGGGTACACCAAGGGCAAGGGTTGAGGTTAATCAACCCAAACCTAAGGTGGCGCCTAAAGGTCAACCCAGTGGTACCCCGAGGGTAAGGGTTGAGGTAAATCAACCTAAGCTTAAGGTGGTGCCCAAAGGACTACAAAGGCATACACCAAGGGTAAGGTTTGAGGTTAATCAATCCAAGCCTAAGGTAGTATTGAAGGATCAATTTTCTCTCATGCCAAGCAAGTCTAAGCTTGCTTGGGTTCGTAAAAACTAACCTCTTTTTCAGGGTGAGGCGAGGAACTATTCCCAGCACGTAACAACACATAACTAGGAATAAAGGATGGTTTCGCTCACTTCATCAGCACACCGGAGGTTTCATTACCTTTGGAAACATGAGTAAGAGAGAAGTTTTTAGGCACGAACCAGGGATCTGCATCAACAGTGTGTACAAAGTCGGCTCGACTTTCGTCCATGAGGAGGAATACAACTTGAATGTTGCAGGTATCACTCCCAGTCAACAGTCCTCAACTTATTTTGGATCCAATCCAGAGGGAACACAAGAAACATTTGAGGGAGAGACTGAGAGCAGCACTGGCGAGGAAAGTAACGATCCTTTAGAGAATATAGATGATAGTTCCCTAATAGGGAACACACAGGAGAAAGCCGTTGCCCAAATAGTCATTACAGAATCTCGTAGTGCGTACATTCCAGGATGAGCCAATATTCATGTTTGCAACGTTGTCATTCAACTAGACAATGCCTCATCATCTCATTCCATCGATGACGACTTCAGTGAAGTAACACTCCCTTCATCTCCTTCAAATGAATTTTGTGCTTTCACCTCTTTTGTTTACTTGGCAGAACCAAAGGCTGGTGGTGAAGGACTACAACCAACAAGAAGGAAATAGTACACTGGTCATGCAAGTGTATCTAGATGATATCATCTTCAACTCCACAAATGGCTCCTTGGTGAAAAAGGGTGTGAAGCTCATGGAATGCGAGTTAGAAATGAGTATGGTGGGGGAACTCATGCTCTTCCTAAGAGGGAAAGTGTTTCACGGTGAAAATGGAACAAGCATGCATCAACAGAGCATCTAAGATAATCTTGAGATATTTGAAGGGAAAAGACGTTTTCTGTCTATGGTATCATAGAGGCGGCAACATGAGCCCGGTGGGATACACAGATGCTTACTTCACAAGGAACAAAGTTGATTGCAAGCATGTTGTAGCTGTCGTTTGTTGCTCACAACTCCTATGGTTACAACAACAGCTAAGTGACTTTTTTGGTCGTCTTGATTATGTTCCTATTCTTTGTTACAACACTAGTGCTATAAATATCTTTAAGTATCTCATGCAGCACTCAAGGGTCAAACACATTGAGAAAAGGCACCACTTTCTTCGTGATTGTGTTGATAAAGGTTTGGTGACTATGGAGTTCGTAAGAACTGAAGATCAAGTCGCTCACATCTTTACCGACACACTCAACAAGGAACCCTTTGAGAGACTTCGACTAAAACTTGGTATGATTTCCCTTTAATGATTGTGCTTTCCTTATAAAACCCCCAATGACTGGTAGAAACTAGGAAGCTTACTTATTATAGAATAATCTCATAGAGCTCTACAACTCCTCTTTTTCATTATTTGTTTTGAGCGTCTTGTCTAGATGAGCCTACGTCCATGATAACTGAATTGATTATGATTTCTTGCTCTATTTGTTACTTTGCATGAAAAGGTTTTATTTTCAGCCCAAAAGAGCCCTCCTGATGATTTGAACCCGCATTATAAGCCCGAAGGATAGAGGGTCTCTACTGCCGTCCCTAAGCCTAGTCATGGTTGCACATTCCTATGAGCCAGTTTTATTCATCCACAACTGGAATCTCTCACCATGATTTAAATTATATGAATTCCATGAATACATTTATTGTTTTGTGTGTGATGTTCTTTTGTACCATCTCTGGTAACGATATGCCCGCATCATACCACTCTATCTTCTGGAAACCATGGAATTGGCAACGATTGCTCTTACTGGATGGGGAAGTGTGTCTGAACATGGAAATATTGCAGTGAATCGATAGGCGCCGCAGTGATGGAGAGACAATAAAAAAAAAGGGAGAATGAGGTGGCGTTCTTTAAATGCTTGGATGAAAGTAACATGAGAAAAATGGAGTTTAGAAGAGATAAAGATGCAGATTGGATTAGGGCTCGGGAGTATGAGCAAGTTGATGACGTTGAGGAAGTGGCATCTGAGAGCCTTGCAAGGGAACAAATGAAGAGCTGAATTTGGTCTATGAGATGAAGAACAAAATGAAGAATATGGGAAACTAGTTGGTTGTTTAAGGCAATGGGTGATGAGCTTTGAGAAGGAGACGTCCTTTGTACAGGATGTGCTATAATCTGTGGGGACTCCATTGAACTGTTAGCATCTCAGTCCACTTATTTTGAAGGAACAGAGCACACCTGACCTGATTCCATGGCCTTCCGACCCCACTTTTGTTCCCTAGCCGCATTATCTAATCTTTTTTTGTGTTTCTTTGTACTTTTTCTTGCTTGGTTCTGATTTTCCTTGTCTTTTATTTTCCTTTTAAGTGTTATGGACGTATGGTGTCTACAGGGCTAGGTGCTTTTAATATTTAATGAAAAATTTGCTTTAGTTGTGTTGTTGTAGGAGCTCTAGTGTCTATGACATTTAAGTGTTCCTTTTTGATGATGCCAAAAGGGGGAAAATAAAGAGGATAGCATAAACTGAGGGGGAATTCGTATTCTTGTTTTAGTAGTTGTTAATCTGAGGGGGAATTGAAGTGTCGAAGTAAACTTTCGTCCTTAGCTAGTACATATGCATTGGGTTTCTGTTGTTATTGTTAAAGATGTTTGTCATCATCAAAAAGGGGGAAATTGTTGAGATTCGATGAGTTTTGATTATGAAAAACATCTACTAATGATTTACTTGAGTGTATAGGAATGTTACTAGTGATTGTAGGATGCAGAGAAATGCTTGCTGGATTTCATGAGACGTAAGGTTACGTCGAATGGAAGTCAACTGTGCAGAATAGGTCCATCCGAGGAAGAATATTGGCCGAGATATTTTGGAGGATGGCCTTGGAGAAATAAGGAAGAGTTGACTCTCAAATAAGGAAAAAAGATTTCTCAAAAAAGGGAAGAGGCAACTCGGTGGAGACTTGATCTTGAGACGCGCGCCCGTTTGATTCATTGAAGAAATAAGGAAATAATATCTATAAGGAATATTTCCTTATAGATAATATTTCCTCATACATAAAGAAGCAGCATGCCTATTGAAGACTTAAGTTAAAAGACTTGGAGATCAAGTTGGAAGATTACACGTAAGGAAAGTATGGAAATTATATCTAAGGAAGGGAATTCCTTAAAGATAGAATTTACCATATATTTGATGGAGATTTATGGAAAGTCGGATTTGAAGTCTTGGAGAAAAAGATAGAAGAATATTTGGAAGGAACGAATGATACTTTATTTAAGGAAGAGATTTCAATAAATAAAATATATCATATGTTTGGTTAAGCTTTATGGTAAATCAGATTGAAGACTTGGAGCACAAGAAGACGTCTAGTTAGGGTTATTTAGTTCGCTATATATTGTGAGGGATTCATGTAGTTTAGCAAGTCTTTGAGAGCCGAAAAGAACTAGAGCGTTGAGAGTTGTGAAGAGAGAGATTACGAGTGTTAGAGATTGAGTTCAAGTAGAAGAGAGATCCGAGATCTAGGTGAGAAGCTTAGAAGAGTGATCCAAGTTCTTATTGTAACAAGAAATCAATAACACAAGTAGACGATTCAAACTCCTTCTAGTGAGAAGCTAGAAGGGAGTGGTTTTGCCCTGAAATACTTATTGGTATTAAGGGTTTCCACTATATATCGTCGTGTTCAAGTACGATCTTTCCTGTGTTATTTTAATTCCGCTGGATTACGTTCCAGGGAACAAATCTTTGTTCTTTGGTATTTTACGCTAACCGATCCAACAATATACATTGTTATATGTCTGTTAGTTTGAACAACATGACACAAAGTTCAAATATAAGAAAATAAGTCATTTTATTTTATACTGTCTAGTCGATGGACTTTCCTTCACCGTACCGCTCCCATTTAGCGTTTTTTAGAATACTGAGTTCAGGTCATTGTTGTTGTAGAACACGGTGTCGTATCAGATACAACTTAGTCTTATTAGGCATATAAAGTCACAATAAGGTCTCTGTCACACAAAACGAGACTCAAAACTATGCGTAAACGCTAAAAGGCCTTAAGGCTCAATTTGGCAAAACGACGCCCAAACGGTGTCGGAATGGAATGAAACTTGATTTCAATGCCTATTAGAGATATTTGACCATGTGAGTAACTTCCAATCACAACTTCTAAGTTTTCAAGTAACACCTCCTATGTAAATCCCAAACTAGCTATAATTCTCTAACTTGTCGCAATATGTATGTTCTACACCATCGATGTTGATTATTGTTGAAATGTTTTTACAACTTATTCTTATTAGACATATAAAGTACTAATAAGGTATCTATCGCTCACACAAAATGAGGCTCGAAACTATACGTAAACACTAAAAGGTCTTAAGGGCCAATTTGACAATTATTCATTGAAAAAATATAAAGAAGAGATAAATGCTCAACGCTTTGTTTAGCCAATGCAAACTTATTTATAAATAAGTATAAAAAGGAATAAAAAAATTGTGCAATCAGACCCGATGGGTTGATCCGAACCGGAGATAAACCCGTCGTAACCCAACCTGTTTTGACCCGATAAATTTTAAACCCGAAAGGACCCGACCCAAAATATATTAAACCTCATGTACTCTGATCCAAACCCGACCCACCCGACCCGTTTCCCAAGTCTAGTGGTGAGTATCAAACTCACCATCTTACCGCTAGCCTACTAGCTCATGTGTAACTTTATTAAGGCTTCTTTGATATTTTTTATCATCATTATTACAATGATTTTACTATTATCTTTCTTATCCTTAATTTTAATACTTTTTTTTTTCTCATTATTCATTTTTTTAATTAATTTGTTTACATAAACTAGTTGGATAGGCGTCGGAAAATCAACTAAGCTCTCACTCCTTTCGGAATACAAAATCCTAGTTTTTGAAAATTATATGAACCATTTTTAGCATTATTAGAGGACTAATATATAGAAAACACTCTAATACGTGAAAGCGTGTCAAAAAATCCTTCTCCAATTCCTCAAACGTAGAGAAAGCGAAAGACATGAACCTGTATCCGTTCTCCTCACACTTAGAATATTTTTTTTTTCTTTTTCTCTACAATATTGTGCAAAACCACCCCAGGGGCACGGGAACTTACACTCGTGCCAACAAAGAGAGAGATACAAGTCATATCCAAATATATCTTTGCCCTGAAACCAATGAAATAGTAAAATGTCAACAGACTTAAGATCCTTCCCAACCTCTGAAAGAAAATCAATTGGTCTCTCCTTGCGCATCGTGATCCCTTCTTCAGATCAAATGTCCACCAGAATGACATGCACTAAATTATGTCTAAACTTCACACCCACATCACTAGAACAATGAACAAATAATCACCCCATGGGTCCATCTTGAGAGCATTAAAGAACAAATGAATCGTGAGTCTATAGCACATGACGAAACAAAATTGACCATGGTTCATTCTCTGCCTAAGGCCATCAATAGGGATAGTGAACAGAAAATCTTGTGCATGCGAGGCGAGAATGCAACTCAGAACGACAATCTGTCTCGGGCTAAGCGTGTAATTGACAACAGTTTTTTTTCTCAATGGCACCAAAGTAGCACTATGACAGAGATTTCATCTGATGGGGGCAGAGATTCCAACGGCGAGAGAGAACATCGACGTAGAAAAAACGAAGCGTTCACGTTCACAAATAACAAAAAAATGCTCATATTTTGGATCATAAATGTTCATAATCTGACGATCATTTTTCGTTCTGGTCATTCGGAAAAAAACATTGCTCACAGAAATTACAAAATTGCCAGCGCTTGACTCACTTAAAAAGTTTAAAAAATTTCAGTGTCCCGATTATGACATTAACACATTGATGTGTAAATTGTGATTGTAAATGCTTTTGTTTTCTTACGTTAAACTTTCTTTGTACCCGAACCTTTCTCTAGATTATAAATAATCTTAACTTTAAAGACAAATAAAACAATTCTAATTATCAAATCATAAATTTATAAAAAATTAATATTTTCATTAACAGTTTGTATAATACGAGAACAAGATTATATCCCATCGAATAAAATAATCATATGTTTAATATTTTAATAGGAATAACCTCAGTTTGTAACAAAGTTTTATTGTAATGGAACTTACGGAAGATCTTTTCAGTGAGCCATGAATATTTCGATAACGTATAAGTTTTAAGGTGTAAATATAATCTAATTAAAGAAGAGATGCTTTTGAAATGCTAAGGAGTAAAACATAAACCATATGGTCCATTATCTGGATTTGACCAACAACGTACGTACTCTTGTACTGTATATATATATTCATGTATAGTTGATAACTATTTTCGCAATTATTATCTGATCTGCACTATGTATCTGTACGTAGTAAATAAAACTGCTGTATCATGCAATTGCCTTTGTTTTTCCACGGCGAATGTCTAGCTAAAAATGATGGAGCTTAGTGGGAAATGGTGTGTGTGAAGGTTTTTTTGGCAGCACAGGTTTCATTTTTTTCCCGAATACGTAATTATGTATCATATATATAATTTTTCATCAATAGAGTTTGGGTTTTAATTTCTTTTCTTTTTGATGTGTACAATTGAATTGTTCTCATTATTAGATAGATACACTAACACTGTGGGTAGCTCCCAGTGTTTGTTCCGTGGGTACTTGCTAGTTCTTACTCCATACTCATCTCACACTCTTCCTCAGTTCATCTGTTCATGCTTTACTTCTTACCTGTTTTTTTTTTTTGGATTTATACATATCTTTTTATATACAGAGTACGTAATTCAAAACCTGTCTGATGATGTAAGACATATTATATGACATGTTTATAAAATCTGTCTGCTGGTGTATGACATGTTTACATTAACTAATTTGGTCATTTTTATATGAAGACTTGTGTGTAAAAGATGTTAATTAAGGTCATCCTTAAGCGTTTGTTCAGTACGTTTTTCGAATCTTCGCGGAGGCGTGTCAATTGAATTGGGAGGGTCTCTCCTATGAAGGAGCCTCTCACGAAACGATGCAAGACATAAGTGACAAAGTCGATTAAACTGATCGAGCTAATTTGATATTGTAGTACTTACGGCCCAGTTTAACAATATTCATATTTGATACTGGTTTTACATGTGTGAAAACAAAGGAGAGTTATTTTAGACATTACATATGGCACAATGTTAAAAATGGAAGTTGAGTTGCAAAAATGTTATTTTCTTAAAAGTATCACAAAAGTAGTAAATTGGTGTTTCAGAAGTAAAGGTAAATTAATAAAATCTTAAATCATTTCCGTTGAAAACAAATAGACATAAGTATACTTAATTTTCACTAATCAACGTTTAAACTTGATTTGTCAACAAATTGCAACATTCCACTCTCGTTCCCTAATAGAAGTAAGAACCCTAATTTAAAATTTTCAACTAAAACATCCCTAATCGCAAACGGGGAACTCAAAGTATGGCGATAAACTAGAGAAGAAGAGTGTTGACCTGAAATCAAGGCGAAAAAGGGGTGAGAAAAGTTGCAAGAAGACGCTCATAAATTGAAAAGGCGGAGAACGAAGAAGGTGTATGCCTCTTCGTCTGAATCAGAGGAGAAGGTGTATCCCTCTTCGTCTGAATTGGAGGAGGAATCAGAGGAGGAATTCGTAGAAGAAGCGAGAAATTTGAAAATGAAGAAGGCGCTAAGTAAGACAGTACATTATTCATCCGAAGAATCAGAAGAACCCAACCAGTTGAAGAAGAAGTCTAGAAGGAAGCGAGTCTCTGCTTTAGAAGAAGAGGAAGAACCCAGACAGTTGAAGAAAAAGCGTAGAAGAAACAGTAGCGTATTTGCATCTGAAGAAGAAGAACATGAACCCATCGTAGATGTATCCAAGAAGTGAAGAAGGAAAAGAGTCGTTGTCTCATCAAAAGACAGTGAGGAAGAACATTCCATTCGAAAACAAGATGACAAAGTTAGTTTGGTTTTAAAAATTCAACATTTAAGTATTGGTTTGGGTGTAGAATTGCACGTACTGGTTATTGATTGTAAGGTTTTACTAGGGTTTATGATGCAGGTGTAGAGTTGTCTTTAAGAATTATGTTGTGAAATTCAGGTAATGGTGTTTTGTAATGATCTGAACTAAATAGGTTATCTGAAACATTTGTTGAATCAAGGAATTTTGTTGTTAAATGAATTGAACTAAACAGAAACTATGACCTAAAATCAGTGTTCTAAAAATGCCGACTAGGGGCCGATTAATCCCTGATTAATCTCTAGGCTCTCCCTCACCGCCTAGGGCGCCTAGGAAAAAAAGGTTTGGATCATTTTTGCGAAAGTAGCAATATTTAGGGAATTATAGCAAGTTTTTCGTTTTTTTTTTATCATATTAACACTTATATTAGGATCTCAAACCTCGTTCTTACATAATTTAATAGAAATGGATGATTACGGTGACAAATTGGTCATTAAATATCATGGATCGAGAATTAATTTTGATCCGATTAATCCCCGACTAATCCCCCACCTAGTCGCCTATGCGCTAGTCCCACACCCACCGCCTAGCTCCAGCCTAGCGTCTTTCAGAACACTGCATAAAATAGTAAAAATTTGTACAGAAAAAGTCAGTATGGAGCGAATATATTTGTTGCAGTTGTGAAAAAGACTAATCTGACTATAATTTATATGAACAGACAAAGTTGACAAAAGTTTTCAGAAAATCCCTATCCGTATCTGGTCCATTTTGAAGCGGATATCAAGTAATATTGTCCGGACCGGATTAGATATTTGACTCAGATATTCGAATTATCTGATTTCTAGAAGGTATATGCAAATTGCAATAAACTTTTTATTTCTATTAAAATTAAAAATTAACAAAATATAAATAAAATGTCAAAAATCTAATCATATATATATTATATAGAGTAATTAAGATGTGAAAATTAATACATTTGGTTTATTTAGTGAGTCAACTATTTAAATAAGCAATTAAAGTTTAAAAATTTAAGAACAACAACTAAACTATATTTGATATATATGAGAATTTTTGTGTTGAAAGAATATATCCTATTAATTAAAAATGTATAAAGACAATTATTGAATCATCTACACTTATAACAATATATTTTAGTTCTTTAATAAAATATTTATATATTATATTATTAGTACCTAATATTTTTAGATATCCGTAACGTAAATATAACAGTTCGTATCCGATCTGAATATCCGAAAAAATCGTGCGGATCGGACCAGATTCAGATAAAACTTAATCGAATATTTTCGGATGCGGATTTTTCAGGATTGGATCGACGAATTTCAGATTGGATCGGCCGAGTCGAATATTTTTGCTCATCCCTAGTATTTTGTCTGTCTACATATATGATTGTCCTTGTCGATGAAAATATAATGGAATGAAGAAAATAGATGAAATAGCAGCATTGTAACTTACTTTTCATCCACCAATTAATTTTACAGGTCTGTCTTTGTAACTCGGCACTTCCCAGTTAACTTGTAGACTACTTCCACCTCATCCAAATTCCAAAATGGTGATATGATCCTTCCCAGCAGGGTCCTTAACATCCACAACATTGGACTGGTCATCCACCTTCTCCACAACCCCCTCAACCTTCTCCTGAAGTTGATTCACATCTTGCTTCTCACCATCATCCTCTACCTCATCCACTAAACCAACAACCTCCTCCTCATGAAGCTTCTTCATCACCTCCTTCTCAAACGGTCCTCAACATCCACAACATTGGACTTCTCCACAACTTTACCCTCCCACTAAACCTTTTCCTCAAGTTGATCCACATCCTGCTTCTCACCATTATCCTCAACCTCACCCATTAAACCAGTAACCTCCTCCTCCCGAACCATCTTCCTCACCTTCTTCCCAACATGGTCTTCAACATCCATAATTTTGTAATGGTCATCCACCTTCTCCTGGTCATCAATCTCAAAATGTGGATGAATTCCACATTTGCGCACTGACATAATAATAACAATATGAGAAATTGTAGACAATTTAACATACTAATAACATTGCCCTGATAAATTATAGGTACATACCTCTTGAGACACATCATTGTCACCCTCATCTTTATATACAACACCTTCAGACTCTACCTCTTCACACTCCACCTCTTCAGAATCCTCATCACTGTTGTCATGTTCAAAAAATTTTGACCCTTCTGTGTTGTGCGATGTATGGTGAATCACTAGCATCAGATTGCACTTGCTTTTCAAACTCAAACTTCTGTAAGTTAAAATAAAAACATTTACCAAACATAATTGAGTGAGACGATAAAAGTTTTATATTTTGGCAAATATACCTCTTCCTTAGATGTCCTTGATTTTTGGTTTGTACATCTTCTTTTGAATGCTGCGTAGATAATCGCCTGGTTTTGTTCGATTTTTAGCACCCTTGCAGTTAACTCTGTCATTAAACTCTTCAGCTCATTGTTGTCAGCTGTAAGATTTTTTTTCTCCTTTCTCTGTACCAACTTTGCTCTTACATTTAATCCCATCCTTCTTCTTCCTTGAATGTTGCTTTACAATGTCATCATAGAATTTCTCATCTCTCTCTCCTGGGAAATAACAACCTTCTCCTTGTTCCTCTTCTTCCTCCTATACAAGTATGGATTTTGCGGCAAACTTTCGCTTTGATGAATCAATGGACTCATCCACCGAAGGCCTAGTTTCTTTCATCCACATCAAACCTCTCGAAGAGGTGTTTCTTTTATGTTTTCATGCAAATCCACTCCCAATACGAGGTACTACCTCAGACAACCAAATCTATTAAATAGGAAATTACCACATTAGTAAGTCACCAAGCTACAGTATGAACCATAATTCATAACACTACCCTGTCGATATGAAAATAATTTAGCTTACCTGAAATGCCATGTTAAAGCCTCTTACGATATAAGCTTCACTCTTTTTCTTTTCTTACTACACAAAGAAGTATCAGCATCAACTATTTCCATCCTCCTATCCAGTTTAGTTGCTAGACTTTTATGCAACTCAATATAAGCACCTCTCCCCCAAGGGAAACTATTGAAGCGATCAATATCTTGGATCAACTCAACATGGAAGGGTCTGATTGACCTATTGCTATCACCACCAAGAACCACACCCTCTAGGATTAGCAACATAGCCATCTTTAGTTTGAAAACATTTTCCTCCTGATAGGAAAGGAATTTATTTAACAATTTGCTGATTGTAAATCTCCTTTGTCCAAAAAGGTCAACCACGACCTTTAGGTCCTCTATAGTATCATCTTCATGGGGTATCTCACAATTGATGCCAGTTATTAGTCTGAACTCCTTCAGAGAAAATCGATATCAATTTCCCTCATATCATACAAAGTCTCCCACTCCTTTGTAGTTTGTAGTTTCTTAAACAAAGCACAGTGAATGAGTTGGCCGGACAAGTTCAAAATTTTCATTATTTTTATAAATGTTCCAAATGGGCCCATTAGGATGCTTGTATAGGATGCTTCACTAAGATTGTTTTCAACCATTTGCACATACTTAAATCTGGCGTTTTAATTAATCGTCCCATAAAATATGTTGTCTTTCTCCCACTTGTCATCGACCTTAACAATATTAAATTAAAAATTTGAATATGATTTTACCATTGTAAATAAACTGTTGCAGTTTACCAAAAGAGGTTGTCTGTGGAATACTAACCTTGTAATCTGGTATCGACGATCTCGTCCGCTTCACCGATGGATTGGGTGCTTGCGATTCTTCACTTTCAGTCATGTTGAAGCTTTAAGCAGGCCGCCTCCCCTCTTCGATCTTGCTGCATGTGGAACCTCATCCTCCTCCTTCTTTCTCGTCCCCATCTTTGCAATTGGATTTCCGCTTCTTCAAATTTGGGGTTTTTGAATTGGGGATTTCGCCTTTTTGAAAATCCTCTGTTGCGTGTAAACTTAGTTCACATATCTTTCAAAAGGGTCCTTATATAATATAAGTAGGCGTATAAAACGTATGAACCCCATCTTAATATTTACGAGTACAATTATGTTGGTAAACACAACACTAACAATGAAAATTGCTGGCAGACTTGTTGTGAATTTTAAATTTTTGCCCAACTATTTATGTGTCTCTTGTCTCTTTCTCTATTTCTCTCAAGACTTTGTTTCTATCTTCCTTCTCTTTTTGTAGCGGAGAGGAAAATCTAAAGCGAAGTTCCAACAATGACTCTTACAACAGGTTCCAAAGATGCCACACCTCCGAAAAAAAGGAAACGAGTCGCAAATGATGTCGAACACAGTCGCAGGAGGAAGGCGAAAGCCCCTGCGGAGAAAAATCCAAAATCCAAAGCTTCTGGTTCTTCAAAAAAAAGGAGAAAGATGAAGCAACATATTCGCAGATGAAGAAGGAAGTAATGGTTGTTTGTAGCTAAATTACCAACGAGGTGATAACGAAGCAATTGTAGGGCAAAGATCAAACTTGACGGTAACAATCTTTACACTCAAGAACACGGTGGGAAATTAGGGTTTAAGGGCTTGTACTTGTCTTCACTGCACTAACGTCTTCTTCTTCTCATCACGTCGACGTGATCTCTCTACGCGTAGCTCTTGATGCGTACCTTACTCGTCGTACTTCTAGGCACGAACAATACCCCTAAGACGTTTTACAGAGCTTAATGCCTCATATATCTGGAGAACGCCTTCTTTCTTCATGGAATACATCTTCACTAACTCTGGAACGCGTTGGTGATGATGTCACTTAAGATTTTCATTTCGTCGCAGAGCTTCGATCGTCATACCTCCTCACCATTCCTTCGCACCTGTTGAACTGCTTTGTAACTTTTGTCGGCAACGTCTCTTTCAACGGCTAGTTTCTTTAGTGGAATATAGTGCCATTGGGAGAGTATCTTATGCCTTAATCTTTGCGATCTCATGCCTATATAAGGGCGAGACTTCATTCCCTTTTACATACCTTTCCTAATCTCATTTCTCTCGAGCATTTCTTTGGTTTCTCACCTTTCATCGATCTGTCTTATTTGGTTCTCCTTTATCTAATCTTTAATTTCCCGTCACTTCATACTTCTTTCTTTATGGCGACTCTAGTTCTCTATGAGCCGATGAAGATCCTTCGTGACTAGGATCGATATTACTCCAAGGCTCACGATATTAGTTGTTTGAGGCTGATTGCTGACTTGGATCCGAAAGTGAAGATCGAGATTCCTCCTCGAGGAGTCTGTGCTGATGCTCATCGCCCGGGGTGGATCTCAGTCTATGAGTACCCCTTCTTGGAAGGACACCGGTTTCTGTTCTCGCCTCTGGTCAAGGCGTTTATGCTTGCTTTGGGCGTGGCAATGGGTCAACTTCTTCCTGGCGCTTGGTGTATCCTCGGAGCTCTTGATGACGCCATAAAAAAGTACAATATTGATCTAGTCGTGGCGGATCTCGTTCATTCTCTGTCAATCTCTACTTCTCCTCCGGGCAGGGTGTTCTTCAAGGTCAAGCAAAAGAGGGCTTGTATTGCGTTTGAAAAGAGTGCGGCTGATCGCGATTGGGCTGAAGTATTCTACTTTGTGGAGAGGTCTTCTCTCGGAGATGAATGCTCTTGGATTATCAAGGAATGGAATTCCGAAAGTAAGTTTTCTTATCCTGTCTAACGAGCTCTTACCTTTCTTTGTTATGCGTCGACGCCTTACTTACGCGTGACTTTGCATAATTTGAAGTTAATTCGGAGGCTATCAAGATGAGACCTCAAACGAAGAAGGCGATAGCTGCGCTCCTGAAGATTCCTGAGATTGATCGGACCTTTCATGGACATGAGAGAGAAGGTCACCGCAGCCTCCCCGCGACTCGAACTGGTAGGTTACCTCCCTTTACTTGTGATGAGGCTAAAGTCGTAGTGCCAAATCAAAGAAAACCCTAAAAACTAACTAGAGTATAGCAAGTAAGTAGAGGTCGAACCCAAGGGAATCAAAACACCAAATCAATGCAGTCAAGTGAAATATCAACTAGTAACAAGTAACCAAAAGGGGGGGGGGGGGGGGGATTTTGATTGTATGAAACACAAAAGTAACCAGTAACAAGCAGAGGAAGTTTGGGTGAGAATATGATGAGAAGGGGTTTTACCTAGCAAGTATCCACACAACAGTCAATCAAGTTGATCATAGATTTATCTCAAGTTCTATTCAACCCTAGGGAATGTTCCTATTCCAATCTTTAATATATCAGCAGACCAACCGATTCTGATAATACTTACTATTCAGCAATCAGGGAAACCTCTCAAGATTAGATGAAATAGCAGCAAAGAGCACAGGAATTATAATGATGCATGCAATAACTTACAACCGTCAAGTATTAACATGCAATCAATTCTCTTTCATAAAAGCAATCAACTACCAGATCATGCAGATATGAGTGCTACAATGACAAGGAATTCCACCGTATATTCCTAGTCTAGCAATAGAAAACTATCAATCAAACTAGGTGATCAAGCTAGCAAAACTAATAGAAATCAATAGATGAAGTGCAAGAGAATTAATACAAACCCATAGGAAAAGAACAAGAGTTTAGAAATCTCACAACTTAATAACTGAAGGTTTCAACCGCTAAGTAAAACAATGGAGATTAGTTCCTGCTCATGGTTGCAGAACTAAATTGTCTGATGGAAAAGATGATAGAAAAGAATGATACTAGGGTCCTTAAATAGAGGCTAACCCTAAAAATATATGGTAAAAGATAAATATCCTAAAACTAATAAGGAAAATAAGAAAATAATAAAAGAAATAAAAAACAAAGCAAAATAAGGAAAGTCCGGAATATCTTCGTCCTTGTTGTGGCGATCGCCATAGATGCCTGGCGATCGCCATCTTCATGTAAATCTCTGCCGTAGCCTCTGTCACCCCATGGCGATCGCCATAGAGTCATGGCGATCGCCATAATCTCTCGAACTCACATAACTCTTCTGTTGTAGAATGGCGATCGCCTGGATGGTAGTGGCGATCGCCGCTGCTCCGCAGAATATTTTCAAGTCTTTAATCTTTGATCTCTTCTTCTTCGGTTCTGATCTTCATTTCTTCACTTCTTAATAAATATCTCAGAACATAATAATGACTCGAAACACATATGATAATACTCCTAAACTAATGTAATAATCCCTAGTTACGCTATACAAAGTGCAGCGTATCAAATACCCCCATACTTAGACTTTTACTCGTTCCGAGTAACTTACAGAAAAGCTACCCTTACAATGAAATGCTCAAAGCCTCAGGAAGTACAAGAATATCTCCTAGGGATTACATACTCAATAAGCTCCTCCAAAACACACAAAACACAACAACAAAAATCAAGAACAATGTGATAAAATAAGCACATACCCAGAACTACACCTTATTCCTCCAAGTGGCCTACCCGAATCCTCCTATACGCCTCCTTCTTATGTCTCCATACGCCAAGATGATAATGATCCTAAAACACTCAATTTTTTTAACACTCATCTTGCTTGGGCGCCCTTTCGGGTTTTCATCCCAACCACTCAATAATTGTTCCAGGCTCACAAAACTCACATCACTCAAGACTTATTTTTGCCCCAGCCTAATGCCGGTCAAGCCACCTTCTTATTGCATAGATCTTGCTATCCAAGGATTTTGTATGCCTTTTTTCAATTTTTGTGGCTTTTTCATACAATATATATATTCAATAAATTCATGCAGATACAACAAACACCCAAATAATTACATGTGAATACATTCTCCTCCCCCATACTTAAACATTGCATTGTCCTCAATGAAATGGAAGACATAAAAACGAACCCAGGGACGGAGACAGAAGACTCACATACAAGGTCGGATGACCTTCCTCCAATAAAACTCAAAGTGTGGTAAAATGAGAAACTAGATGAGAACTAAATGTAATTCAATAATGCATAGCTCATCTAAAGCAAAAGAAAGAATACATCTAATGTAGAAAGTGACCCAAACAAATCAACTTCTTGCAAAGAACATGGTCACCAACAAGCTAAGCTTCAACGAATGTAGATCTAGAATGATAGTACCAATGAAACCAAACTTGATGTAATACAACTCCTTACTTTCTTTTCTCTCATATATTTTTTTTTCTTTTCTCTGCACTCTATTTTTTTAATCCGATATATTATTTTTTTCTCGGAATGATTTTCGGTTTTTTTTTTTTTTTTTTTTAGACGGGAGAGAAGACTTACAGCGAGATTGGCTACTGACTGTAGCGGACCCTAAGCTTCGGTGATTTCCACATGTCCATAGAAAAACTAAAGAGAAAATTAAACAGAAAAAAACAAATAAAAACAAACTCAAACCTCGGGTTGCCTCCCGAGTAGCGCCTTATTTTATGTCGTGGATCGACATGAAACTCAAGAGATTTAACTAACGCCATTTGGCTTTGTGAAAACCATCTCTTGTCTGAATTCTCTCTTGAACCACTCATGGAACGCTTTGAATCTCGTCCCACTTACCTTGACCACCTTGTTTTTAGCAATGAAGGTGGTTTCATTCACTTTATCCTCTTTGACCGTATCAGGCGGCTGTTTAAGCTCAATGTCAAGTGCCTGCACACTAGACATCAATGGTATCTCGTCTGGCGAGGTCAGTAATGAAGGGCGATTGCCCAAAGGATGTGGAGAGAGCTTACCTTTAGGCTCTGGCTTAGCCTGACACTCCTGCATGTTAGTAGATAAAACAACATCTACTTTTGGAGGCTCGAAGACATTCTCTAAAACAGGTTGCAATTCATCCTTACAAGTAGGCTTAATCACATCAATAGCACATAGAGAATTCTTATCAATGAGATCCATATCATATATATTATATTCTACCTTATCCCCATCAAACTCCATAGAGAGAGTCTCACTATTAACATCAATTTTTGTTTGTGCAGTTTTCATGAAAGGTCTACCTAACAGTATAGGTGTGACATTATTAGCATGCTCCATATCTAACACAAAGAAATCAGCAGGAAAAATCAGATCACCAACCATAACAAGAACATCCTCAACAACCCCTTTCGGATACACAGTAGACCTATCAGAAAGTTGAATAACAGTTCCTGTTTTATGCAAGGGTCCTAAGCCTAGTGATTCATACAAAGAGTAAGGAAAAACATTGATTGATGCACCTAAATCTAGCATGGCTTTGTCAAATTTAGTTTCACCAATCACACATGGAATGCTAAATATGCCTGGATAACCACATTTCTTAGGCATGCGTTTTTGAAACACTGCAGAAACTTGTTCACTTATTTCAACTTTCTTCTTTCCTTTCAGTTTTTGATTTCTTTTGATAGTGCAAACTTCTTTCAAAAACTTAGCAAATCTAGGAATACTCTTAACAAATTTGAGCAAGGGAATGTTTACCTCACATCTACTAAAGGTTTCGAAGATTTCATTGTCGTTCTCCAGCCTTCGAGTATCCTTCAATGCCTCAGGAAAGGGAGCAACAGGCTTCTGAGAGAATAGGGGGGGAAAATTCGGGCGAACATAATCATCAATGTACTCAGGGGGCTCCCGGCGATCGCCATCAACAACTGGCGATCGCGGTCGCGGATGATTTTGGACCTCAGCTTCTGGAATGGAATGGCGATCGCCATCGCTATATGGTGATCGCGGTCGGGATGCAGATCCTGTTTTGCTCTCTGTAATCTCATGGCGATCGCCACTCAAATCCGGCGATCGCGGTTTTGGCACAGAACAGTCATTTAAAGTTTTTCCGCTCCTCAAGAACACTGCACTGACGTTCTCTCTCGGGTTTCTTACCGGTTCCCTGGCCTCTAATTTACTCACAGCTTGAGCAATCTGTCCTAACTGATTTTCAAGATTTTGGATACTCGATTCCATCTTAGTGTTTTGTTGCATCACAGTTTGATATAAGGACTTGATCATATCTTCAACAGTCATAGAATTCTGAGGTCTAGGTTGCTGATAATTAATATTATGAGAATCATACCTTGGCCTTGGTTGTCATCCACCAACAACGTTTACCTCAGCATTCGGCTCTTGGAGTTGTTGACCACCACTTTGCAGCATAAAAGACTTCATCATATCTTTCAGTTCATTCATATCACTTTGAATTTTAGCGGGATCAAGCGAACTTACTGACTGTGTTCTTTTCCTGCTACCAAACTGCCTTGAGCTCTCAGCTAATTCTTCAAACATTTCAGTGGCCTGAGGTATAGTTAGTTTCAGAAAATTACCTCCACAAGATGCGTTTACCATTCGACGATCCTCATCAATCAGCCCACTGAATAAGTACATAAGAAGATCTTGGTCAGTATAACTATGGAATGGGAAGCTTGAGCAGAACTTCTTGAATCTCTCATAATATTCATAGAGACTCTCAGTTGAGTGTTGTTGAAGATTCGTGATCTCCTTCTTCAAGCTGCTCAGTTTTGTAGCTGGAAAATATTTCTCTAAAAAGACCTTTTTCATCTTAGCCCATGTATCAATACTCCCTGGAGCTTGATAATAGAGCCAATCATTCGCAGCGTCTTTCAGAGTAAATCCGAAAGCTCTCAGCATGATCTGCTCCTCAGTAACACCTCTTGGCTTCATACTAGAACATATGGCATGGAATTGAGCCAAGTGTTTGTTGGGATCTTCTCCTGCTAAGCCATGGAAGTGTGTAGCTCATGAATTAAACCAGCTTTTAATTCAAAGTTCACACCTTCTTCAATCTCAGGAAACCTCACTGCCAAAGGTTGTTGGTTTAAGTCTAGGGCAGTGAGTTGCCTCATAGTAGGCAATGGCGGTCCATGTCGATCACCCATCTCGTTATCTTGGTTCAGAGCTGCTCTTTGGTTCCGAAGGAACGTCCTTTCAATCTCTGGGTCAAAGGAAACAAGAGATGAATCAGTAGCATGGGTCTGAACCATAAAGGTTCACACCAAACAGTTGATAATTTCACTATTAACACCGAATCAGAAAAATTTCAATTCCCCGGCAACGGCGCCAAATTTGATGAGGCTAAAGTCGTAGTGCCAAATCAAAGAAAACTCTAAACACTAACTAGAGTATAGCAAGTAAGTATAGGTCGAACCCAAGGGAATCAAAACACCAAATCAATGCAGTCAAGTGAAATACCAACTAACGAACAAGTAACAAGTAACCAAAGGGGGGTTTTGATTGTATGGAACACAAAAGTAACAAGTATCAAGCAAAGAAGGTTTGGTTATGAATATGATGAGAAGGGGTTTCACCTAGCAAGTATCCACACAACAGTCAATCAAGTTGATCATAGATTTATCTCAAGTTCTTATCAATCCTTGGGAATGTTCCTATTCCAATCTTTAATATATCAGCAGGCCAACCGGTCCTGATAATACTTACTATTCAGCAATCAGGGAAACCTCTCAAGATTAGATGAAATAGCAGCAAAGGGCACAGGAATCATAGAGATGCATGCAATAACTTACAACCGTCAAGTATTAACATGCAATCAATTCTCTTTCATAAAAGCAATCAACTACCAGCTCATGCAGATATGAGTGCTACAATGACAAGGAATTCCACCGTATATTCCTAGTCTAGCAATAGAAAACTATCAATCAAACTAGGTGATCAAGCTAGCAAAACTAATAGAAATCAATAGATGAAGTGCAAGAGAATTAATACAAACCCATAGGAAAAGAACAAGAGTTTAGAAATCTCACAACTTAATAACTGAAGGTTTCAACCGCTAAGTAAAACAATGGAGATTAGTTTCTGCTCATGGTTGCCGAACTAAATTGTCTGATGGAAAAGATGATAGAAAAGAATGATACTAGGGTCCTTAAATAGACACTAACCCTAAAAATATATGGTAAAAGATAAATATCCTAAAATTAATAAGGAAAATAAGAAAATAATAAAAGAAATAAAAAACAAAGCAAAATAAGGAAAGTCCAGAATATCTTCGGCCTTGTTGTGGCGATCGCCATAGATGCCTGGCGATCGCCATCTTCATGTAAATCTCTGCCGTAGCCTCTGTCACCCCATGGCGATCGCCGTAGAGTCATGGCGATCGCCATAATCTCTCGAACTCACATAACTCTTCTGTTGTAGAATGGCGATCGCCTGGATGGTAGTGGCGATCGCCGCTGCTCCGCAGAATATCTTCAAGTCTTTAATCTTTGATCTCTTCTTCTTCGGTTCTGATCTTCATTTCTTCACTTCTTAATAAATATCTCAGAACATAATAATGACTCGAAACACATATGATAATACTCCTAAACTAATGTAATAATCCCTAGTTACGCTATACAAAGTGCAGCGTTTCAACTTGTTGTTGCACTTTAGACTTTTTTATACTTACGCGTTCTTGCTTGTTTTTCTCTTGGTTCCAAATGTAGCTTCCGTCTCCCGCGTTCGTGCTCGTGGGGAGTCCGCTACTGACCTTGTGATGTCGAAGAAGAGGCATATCGCTATAAAGGGATGTTCATCTTCAACTCCTATAGAAGTTGATCTTATGGCTACGTTGGATTCTTCTCCTTCTCCTTCTCCAGCTAAGGAGACGAGGTCGAAGAAAGGTAAGGAGAAGGTGGTCGAAGCTTCCGACGCCAAGTACCAGACTATAAGTAGACGATTTTTCTAGCGTGGTCTCGCGTGTTGTTGCTCCTGGGAGGGAACTCCTTGAGGCTTTGGCAAAACTTCTCTCTCCATTGACGGTGGATCAGTACGCGTCAACTGATCTTGCCGACGTTATGGGGGAGGCCTATGCCGCTCAATGGCAAGTAAGGCTTGAACGCTCTTTCTTTTGCTTTCAGATTCTTTTCCGTGTGCTTTCTTCTTTATTTATCCTTTGTTACTTTTTAGGGGATTCAAGCTTCTCTATGTGCTTGGAAGCATTTCTCCACGTATCCGGAACATATGGAGGCTTTGGAGGGAAAGGTAGTCGTCGCTGAATCGGAGGTTGGCCGACTTAAAGGCTTGTTGAAGAAGGCTCGCGACGCGGAGAAGGCAACTAAGGACAGGACCACTGAGGTTCTTACTCATCATGGCGCACTCGTCGATCAAGTCAAGGACTTGTAGAAAGGTCTTATTACGTTGAAGGCCTACGTGGAGAGGAGACAAACGCAACATGACTTAGAGCTTTCTGAGGCAAAGATTTATTGGTCTTGGTTGTCCAGGGTGGAGGTCTTGGAGCGCAGGGAGTTTGTGCCGGCGTATCCTGACGTACATGGCTCATCGAGAGTGGAAGTTTCTTCTCCGCGTCGAATCGTCACGTCTGAGCATATTGACAAGGATGGGGACGAGTCTGCGGCTGGTGACGTCGAGGAGGGTGACGATCAAGTGTCTGACTCTGGATTGTTGGAGGGTGAATCCAAATCTTTGTAACTTCTTTTTTATTTTTGTATTCTTCTACACGTCGCTAGTTTTCTAGGGCACTTTATTATGAACGTTTGTTGCTTTACTCCCCTCATGTGGATGTTTCATAATGTATTTGCTTTTGTGAATCTTCTGCTTGTACCTTACTTCGGGCTATTCTTCTACCTTCTTGGTCTCTTTCGACTTTACTTGGTTTTCTTTGGCGATGGCGTTCTCTTCTACGCGTTTGAACCTCTTGGCTCTATTCTCTGAGTTATTGTGACAGTTGTTCTATCTTTCTGGCTTTTTGACTTGGAACGTGATCTTCTTATCTAGACGAACGCGTTGGTTCTTATAACTTTTGCATCCTTGAACGATCCTACCCCTTTTGGTAGGTTTGACTTAGACTCCCCGTAGGCTAGTTTAGAGTTACCAAAGATTCCTGCACTTTCTTCAACCCTAATTTCTTGCATTCTTTTCTGGGCGTCGAGCGCGCTATTCTTCGCGTCAGAGACGTCTTGAGAGCTTGCTTTTTCTTTGATTTTGATGTTTCATGTGCTTTGGCTTTGATATGCGTAACTTGCTCTGCGTATGCATAGAATTCTTTCTTCTAGACTTTGACTTCCTCGACCCCTTATGCGTAGCTCGTTTGCGAGTGCATAGGTTTGGTCTTCGACTTTTGCTTTTTCTACTTTATCTTTTGGGGTGTGGTTTTCTACCCCTGGTGTGATGCATTGTTCGTAGTGAACGCGTTAGAGAATTTTACTTACTTGATAAGGTGGTACGGTCAATGCGGCGGCTTTTGTTCTATTGCCCGCTTACATGAGGGTTGGGTCCAGCATTTCCTCCGAACCCGAAGCTAGTGGTGGGTGTAGGTCAACGTGTGATTATATCAGCTTGTGACGTCACCACTTACTCACGGTGAATCCTGTACCAACACGCTAGCGTCAGGTCGACGTCGAACTCTTTTAATCGACGGGCCTGTTAATCGTGTAGCGTCCAACTCGTGACTTTTTGGACTTACGATGTCGACAGACGCCTCCTAACCGGATGAAAAAATATGCCCGTGGATTCATGACTCTCAGAGGGGCCGTGGAAGGCGTGAAAACGCGTTCCTGGAGAAAGGAACGTGTCAAATAGGTTTACCCTTGTTTGCTCAGAGGATCCGTGCCGGTTTCGTGAGGTTCCAGGCTTCATTCCCCATGACCATTGCCACACGTCGGTAACAATCATTGGAAGCGTCGACTCGGAGTCGGCGGTTTGGCTAACGTTGCGTACGCCTAGATGGAGCCTTGAACACGTAGGCTAACGAAATTCCTCCTTGGCGCAGATTTTCGCCGCGACCTTCTTGCTTCTTAGGTGGTACACCGTACTCGAGAGGCATGTTCTCTTAATAGTCATAGAGCAAATCATTGGAAATGAAACAACTCGACATGCTTAACACGTTGGAGAAAGAAAAGGTGTACTTATATATTAATAAAAGATGCATCATGAAACAATGAACTACGACGTCGACGTCTACCCCTAGTCGCCACGACCCCTTGTCACTTTGACCCTAAGATGACGTCATGGTCTTATTTAAAGAAATCTAATCCTTGGCGTGCCTTTGGAGATCTTCTTCGAGGCACATGGCTTCTATGGCCCTTTCTCTGGTTACGGCGAAGGAATCAGGTCGAGTCTTTGTCAACTCCTTGTATAAGTCACTGTCTCGCAGAAGAGCTTGTCTGAACGCGTCGGAAGCGGTAGACTCGTTGTAATCTGGGATGTTGATCCTCTCGTCATTGAAACACTTCATGAAGGCTCTTATGGTCTTGCCTTTCTCCATGCGTATGTTGTGGAGGTCTGAGGGTTGTCTTGCAAACATCTTACTGCTAGCAAATTGTAGGCAAAACGCATTGGAGAGTTCGATGAAGGACAAGATACTTCCTCTGGGGAGAAGGATAAACCATGTAAAGGCGGGACCTTTCAGTGTTGAACTGAATAATTTGGATGTCATGGCTTCTCTTAGTTCTGGCTCGATGGGACTCATGGAGAGCTTCGCCTTGTAAAGCAAGATGTGTTCTTTGGGATCTTCGGATCCGTCATAGACGGGGAGATCGGCGACGGTGAACTTCTTGGCGATCTTCTAGATGGGAAGATCCTAACTCGTGCTCAGGAACTATGGATTTGAGGGCTCCGGGCATCAGTAGCATCTGCCGACTTGTTTCGCCACCAACGTGGCGATGACGCTTGGTGTCATCTCTTTTTCAGGCTTCTCTTTTGGCACCGTTTCTTTGGAGGGGAGATCATCTTGATACTCCTTGAGTCCGTTAGCATCATCTTCCTCGGCATCGGCGTCCATATAAAGGTGTTGATGTTGTCTTTTCAGTGGCCCTCTTATCTTCAGCCCAGGTCTTGCAGAAAGCATCGAGTTGCGCCTTAACGGCGGCTAGGTTGGTTACCTCACTGTCTTCGAGTTCTTTGTGCTCCTTGTTCGCGATCTTGGTCTTTGGAGTGCCGAAATCTTCCTCGCTGACTTCTTCGACTTCCTCGCCGCTGGGAACATGGGGTACCGTCGTGACGACTACTTCTTCGGATCTCTTTTCTTCAGACAGCAGGCTATTCGTGGGACTAGTCATGGTTTCTTGGAAGAAAAGTGTTCCCTTTGTGTGAAAAGATTATACTTTTTTTTATCTAGCCCCACGGTGGGCGCCAATTGTTTGTAGCTAAACTACCAACGAGGTGATAACGAAGCAATTGTAGGGCAAAGATCAAACTTGGCAGTAACAATCTTAACACTCAAGAACACGATGGGAAATTAGGTTTAAGGGCTTGTACTTGTGTTATTGCTCAAAGTGGCTGAATAATTACAAAGAAGGCGTTATCCTCTTTAGATAGGCTTACCCTAGTTTTATCTTTAAGGAAATAGAATAAAATCTTTTCCTTCTATCTAGTGACGACATAAAATACGGTAAAAGATATTCTCTCTAATATCTTTCACTAATTACATAAGGAATATAAAATAAAGATACATAAAGTGCTCGGCCCACCTTGTCGTCACTGCACCGACGTGTTCTTCATCTTCTCGTCACGTCAACATGATCTCTCTACGCGTAGCTCTTGACGCGTTCCTTACTCGTCGTATTTCTAGGCACGAACAATGGCCCTGTTAAAAAACTAGAAAAGTATGAAGCCTTTGGGTTTCAAGGAAAATGTAAGTGACAACGTTTTTCAAATCGCTTTCAATTTGTGCATTTAGGGTTCATGTATGAAACATTTGGATGTCAATTATAGAATGTAGCTACTGTTGCACGCCTGATTGGATTTTTTCCCTAAATTTCTGAATTTAGGGTATGCTGTTTACTGGGATCCTGTCACCTATCTGTTTTTTTTATCTATCTAAATTATGTTCATTTAGGTTCATGAAGCATTTGGATTTGAATTTGTGGAGATTGGGTGTTTTGCATGCCTGGTTGGATTAAGGATTTCAGTTTACGCATTTAAAGTTATCTAATTGTATCCAGTCACCTATTTGATTGTATCCTAACATATTCACTTTCTCTAGATTATGTGCATTTAGGATGATGCTGACCCTAGGGAGCAAGATGAGTTGAGACATAATGAACTTGAAGATGCCCCAAGGGAAGATCTGACTCAACAGGTTGTAGTAGATGAGGTTGGGAAGTTTGTTTTTGGGAAGAGTGATGTGGCTTTGGAAGGTGATGATAGAATTAGGGTTTGCCTATACATAAGGGGCTTCCCTATAATTGTAATAAAGTTCTCCACCCCGAGTAATAGTGCAAGCCAAGAGTTTTACCATTGTTAATTGATGCGGGGATAAGCCGCTGTTGTCCGATCTAGACACCAAACCTCGAACAGAAACTCGAACAGAGAAGAAAGGAGGAATTAGAATGAGATGAAAGAAGGATAAGTCGAATGATAGGCCAATTGGAACCAAATCAAACAACGATAAAACCCCTGAACTTAATAACAAGAACCTTACCGAATGATGAAGAAACCCCAACGGATGATTACAACCAAACACAATGACTATGGTGGGTCAAGGCACCTGGAGGATGCTCTATGGAGTCCCGATAGAACCAACCTTATGGAGGAGATTGACACACACAAGTACAACTAGGGCGAGTTCAACAACAATACACACGGGGCACTCTTCTCACAAAAGCTCTCTTTTGGGAGGAAAAACGATAAACGTTGTATTCAATATCAAAGTCTGGGTGACCTAAAACAATAACTAAGGCAAACCTTATATAGGGTTCATAAGGATGCCAATTAAAAGAAATAAAGCAATAAAAGTGTTTCCTAAAATAACAAACAAATAAAAGGCATTAAATCCCGAAAACGAAATAAAACAAGAATTCTCGGCGAAATCAACAGGTCGCGATCCGCGATCGCTGGTCTGGATCTGCGGTCGCGGAAACATTCGCGGTCGCGGGTGGCATGGTCGCGGTCGCGGATTTGCCACTGTCTCCGCCGCCTTCGTCGTTTGGCTCCGAGTGCTCTCGAACCTCAATTATCATAACCGTCTTCAATGGTGGTTCCTCTTCAACACTTAGCTCTTTAGACATGAAGAAAGCTACTAACTTGTCTAGTTCTTGTTGGACTTCCTTAGCTCTCGAACGAGTCAATGCAACTTCAAACTCGGGAACCGTTGGTGTCGGTTGATGTCCAGATGATCCTTCATCATCCTCCCCATCTTTAAAAGGATTCGACCTCGAATCATCCAGCTCCTCCTCTTCTTCGCCTTCGAACAATGTTAGATCTTGCACATTGAAGGTGGCACTCACTTGATATTCACCGGGAAGCTCCAAGACATAAGCATTATTTCCAATCTTCTTAAGCACCTTGAATGGTCCATCACCTCTTGGGGACAACTTTGAGTGGCGTTTGCTGGGGAAACGCTCTCTCCTAAAGTGGACCCACACGAGGTCTCCCTCCTTGAAGATGACCTTCTTCCTCTTCCTATTTTCCTTGCTAGCATTTGTAGCAGCTACTTCTAGCAATTTAGCTCTTTTCCTCTCATGAATTTCCTTGATGTGATCAACCTGTTTTCCTGCATTGAAATCCACTCGCTCCTTCGTAGGTAACGGCATAAGATCAAAAGGTGTTAGTGGATTCAAACTATACACACATTCAAAGGCACTCAGCGAGGTTGAGGAATGGATGGATCTATTGTAGGCAAACTCAACATGGAGTAAGACTTCTTCCCAAGCTTTCAAATTCTTCTTAAGAATGGCTCTCAAAAGGGTTCCTAAGGTCCTATTGATTACTACAACCACAAAAATAGAATCTCTCCCCTTCTTAGTCCTAGGCAACCCTACAATAAAATCCATACTAATGTCTACCCATGGGGTCGTAGGAATAGGCAAAGGAGTATACAATCCATGTGGTTTAACTCTAGACTTAGCCTTAAGACACTCCAAGCATCTTTTCAAGCAATGCTCAACATCCCTAAGCATATGGGGCCAATAAAAATGAGTATGCAACATATGATATGTCTTATCTCTACCAAAGTGTCCCATTAATCCACCCTTATGGGCTTCTTCAACAAGCAATAATCTCAAAGAACATTTAGGTATGCATACTTTACTAGCCCTAAACAAGAAACCATCAAACAAGTAAAACTTATCCAAAGTTCCTTTATCTAAACATTGCTTATAAATAGCACCAAAATCAGCATCATTACGATATAACTCTTGATGTAAACAAAGCCTAACACCTTACAGTCAAGTTGAACAATTAAAGCATGTCTCCTAGATAGTGCATCAGCAACAACATTGTCCTTTCCCTTCTTGTATTGGATAATATAAGGGAAAGTCTCAATAAATTCCATCCATCTACCATGCCTCCTATAAAGTTTGTCTTGGCTCCTAAAATGTTTCAAAGATTCATGATCGGTATGCAAAACAAACTCTCTAGGCCATAGGTAGTGTTGCCAAGTCTTAAGTACTCTATATAATGCATACAATTCCTTATCATAAGTAGAGTAATTTAGACTTGCACCTTTCAACTTTTTAGAAAAGAAGGAAATAGGCTTACCTTCTTGCATGAGTACTCCTCCTATGCCAACTCATGAGGCATCACATTCCACTTCAAAGGGCCTAGTGAAGTCGGGAAGAACAAGCAATGGCGCTTCGGTCAATCTGCGTTTTAGCTCTTCAAACGCCCTTTCTTGAGCCTCCTTCCAAACAAAGGCCGAATGCTTCTTTGTTACCTCAGTTAGGGGTGCAGCAATGGTGCTAAAATCCTTCACAAAACGCCGATAGAAGCTAGCCAATCCATGGAAACTTCTGACTTGGCTGCTAGTCGTGGGGGTTGGCCAATCCTGAATGGCCTTAATCTTCTCCTCATCAACCTGTAATCCCTGGGAGCTCACTACAAAGCCAAGAAATATAACTTTATCAGTGCAAAAATCACACTTCTTCAAATTAGCATATAGTCGCTGTATACTAAGAGTAACGAGTACTTCCCTGAGATGTTGCTCATGCTCCCCTAGGGACCTGCTGTAAATCAAGATATCATCGAAATAAACTACAACAAACTTCCCTATAAACTTCCTCAAGACAAGATTCATAAGCCTCATAAAAGTAGAGGGAGCATTAGTAAGTCCAAATGGCATAACAAGCCACTCATATAGACCAAATTTGGTCTTGAAGGCGGTCTTCCACTCATCGCCTTCCCTCATTCGGATTTGATGGTAGCCACTCCTAAGATCAATCTTGGTGAAGTTTGTGGCACCATGAAGCTCATCCAACATGTCATCCAACCTTGGTATAGGATGACGATACTTGACAGTTATGTTGTTGATAACTCGGCAATCAACACACATCCGCCAAGAATTGTCTTTCTTAGGCACAAGTAATACCGGAACTGCACAAGGACTAAGACTTTCTTGAACATACCCCTTATCTACAAGCTCCTGCACCTGCTTCTGAATCTGTTGACACTCCTGAGGGTTCATTCTGTAAGCTGGCCTGTTAGGTAAAGAAGCTCCTGAAATAAGATCAATTTGATGCTCAATGCCCCTAAAGGGCGGTAAGCCCGCTGGAATCTCATCCGGAAACACCTCAGCAAACTCATCAAGAATAGCTTGAATGCTAGGGGGTAGATCAACTCGAGAATCGGTACCTGTCAACACAAATGTCTTGCAAAGCATCATTAAGGTAGTGTCCAATGGCAAGTACTCACCTTGTAATTCGGATTTGGAGGACAAAAGAGCGCGAGGCGGGGTAGTCGAAACAACAAGGGCTCCTGCGCCAACTTCTGCGATCGCGGGTTTCGAGCCGCGGTCGCGGTTTTGACTCTGTCGAATCCCGTCGTGATCCGCGATCGCGGATTTCGAGCCGCGGTCGCGGTTTTGGCTCTGTCGAGACCCGCCAACTTCCGCGGTCACGGATTTGGAGCCGCGGTCGCGGTTTTGGCTCTGTTGCGCCAGCACCTCAGTTTCGTCGGTGGCTCTTTCTTTGCCTTTGCTCTTTTCATATGCATCTGCTATCTGTGTTGGAGTCATAGGTTTAAGAGTAATAGGCTTATTATTGAAATTAAATGAGTGACGGTTAGTGTGACCATCATGAACAACTTTTCTATCATATTGCCATGGTCTACCTAACAATATATGACAAGCCTGCATAGGAATGACATCACACAAGACTGTATCCTCATATTTCCCTAAGGAGAAAGTTATCCTAGCTTGCTTTTGAACTCTTAATTCACCACATTCATTCATCCAATGCAATTTATAGGGCCTAGGGTGGAAAATAGTAGCAATATGCAATTTAGAGATTAATTCAGTGCTAGCAATATTGTAACAACTTCCTCCATCAATAATCATATTACAAACCTTCCCTTGAACCAAACATCTAGTATGAAACAAATTTTCTCTTTGGTTATCCTCACAAGGGGCGGGTTGTACATGCAAATTTCTCTTATAAATCAAAGAATCACCATGCTCATAACCAATTAAATCACTAAGATCATCCTCATCATGCATTTCATCTAGGTACTCCTCCTTTTCACTTTCACTTTCATATTCACCTAGTTGATTAACAATTAATACTCTAGAATTAGGACAATCCTTCATCATATGACCCTTTCCTCTACATTTAAAACATTCAATATCCCTAACTCTAGAAGTAGGGTTAGAAGTACTCCCTTGGGGTCCATTGGAAGGGCCAAGTGTAGTTTTTGAAGGCACTTGGGCAGCAGGTGGTGGGTTCCTTCGGGAACCGCTATCTTCCTTAGCAGGGGGCTCTCGGGCTGAAGGGTAGGAAGTTCTTCCTTGGTGATTTTTCCATTCTCCTGTATTTCTACTTCCCTGACCCCTAATCTTGGTCTTTCTCTCCAGCTTGATTGCCAAGTGCAACAACTCAGTCATAGAGTTGTAAGGGAACATCTCAATCTCACTTGACACATATTGGTGGAGGATACGGAGGTATCTAGCCATTGTTGTCTCCTCATCCTCAACCAAATTGGCTCGAACCATGGCTATTTGCATAGCATTGAAGGTCTCTTCTACTCCCATAGATCCCTGTCTCAAGTTCTCGAGCCGCTGTATGAGTTCCCTAGTGTAATGTGGGGGAACAAATCGAGCTCTCATCATCCTCTTCATGAGATCCCACGTAGTGATGGGATAATCTCCATTAGCAGCTCTTTCTCTTATCAAACTATCCCACCACACTAGAGCATAGCCACTAAATTCCAAAAATGCAAGTTGCACCTTTTTAGGCTCGGGAAAGTTGTGGCAATTCCAGATTTGCTCGATCTTCGTCTCCCACTCCATGTAGACATCTGGATCACACTTACCTTCAGAGCTTGGGATTTTCACCTTGATCTTCCCAACTCCATCTTGCTCAGGCTCTCTTCTTCTTCCTTGGTACCCTCCTTGTTGACGAGGGGGTCGCCATACTGCTTCTGCTGCTTCTTCGTCATCCTCTTCTTCAGGCTCCTCATCGTAATCATGGTCACCTAGATCCTGAAATTCATCATTAAAACGGTTAGCAGCATTGTATCTATTAAGGCGAGGTATAGGAGAGTTATGAAAACGCCCCCTTCGAGCTTGACGGTTGTCAGCTCTGGGTGTGGTCCTGCCTCTAGCTTCCCGACCCATTTGGGCAGCCTCATAGACTTCCCGTTGGGGAGGGAGGGGACTCCGTAGAGCGTCTGCGGGAGCGCCTTGGGAAGTCCCAATATGCCCCGCAGCCGTTGGAGGTGGAGTCGGGTGAAGCTCCTGCCGGATGGCTGTGGTAACTCCAGACGCAATTCCTACGGTTAACTCTTGTCTAAACTCCCGAAACAAGTTCATCATGAATTCCGGAGTGACGGGGCTGGTCTCCGGGGTTCTCCTCCTGCCGCTGGCAGAGACTGATCTACTCATCATCAAAGAAAAGACTAACACAGAACAATGTTAAGTGAGTGTAAATGAAAACAACTCGCAAGTGTTTACTCTCGTATGTTTTCCTCTGCACTCTCTCTCAATTGTTGTTGTAACAAGCTTTTATTGATGAATTGCCTTGTATGGATCAATAACCCAATAGATTGAAACTATCAAACTCCTAGCACTATATGAGTGATGGTAGAGATGGAGATGGCTAGTGTAGGGCGGGGTTTCAACTTCAAGGCTCGGACTCAAAACAAAAAATTGACTCAACGAAAGAAAGAAACAAAGACTCAAAATGTTTGCAAGAATGTAAATGCAAACAACTAATATGACTCAAGTTTGAACTCAAGAGGGCCAAAAGGAAGCGTACCTTAACTTGTCCCGACTGGTGTTGATGAAGGATCGAAGACGGAGTCGAGAGGGCTAGGTAGTATTAGGGATGGCTCGTAGCTCTAGAAATAGGGCAAAATATGGCAGCAGAAGTTCCGCGGTCGCGGTTCTGGGTGCCGCGGTCGCGGATTGAAGTTCTGGAGAAACAGTGGTGATTTCCGCGTCTTCCGCGGTCGCAGGTCGCGTCCTGCGGCCAAAACTCCTTCATCTTCGTTCGGGCTCGTGGCAATCCCGATTCCTCCGATTTCTTGAATTCCGACTCAAACAATATCAAGCTAGACTTTGACTCAACAAAACGTAAAATAAAATGCTGACTTTGAGACTTTTCGATTTTTTTTTTTTTTTTTTGAATATATTTTTTTTTTGTCTCAGCAAAACAAAAATTACAGACTATGAGATATTAATCTTAGCAAAAATTAAGATGAATAAAAATAACAACTAACTTGATTTTCCTTGTAGAGAAGATAAGATTTCCTTTCCTTGAAGATCTTGTTTGGGCTCCAAGGCAAGAAATTCCAGCAATTCCTTAGGGTTTCTGATGGCTGCGTTTTTGGTAGGGATGGATGAATTTGTGATGGGTGATGGGATGAATGGATTTTGGGACAAGGGTGCTCCAAACTCCAATCTTTCGATCTCCACAGATACGAATCGATCCAAGCTTCTTGTACACAACCTGAAACAAACTCAACAAGAAAGATCAAAGTACTAGAAGACTCAAAATCAATTTTTGAAAGAAGCTGACAAACAGGAAAACAAAACTGACTCCTTTTTTTTGTGATTTTCTGGATAGGGGGTCTCTTGATGTTCTTGTGAAGACAGATGGTGTCAACACAACTCTGATACCAATTTGATGTGGGGATAAGCCGCTGTTGTCCGATCTAGACACCAAACCTCGAACAAAAACTCGAACAGAGAAGAAAGGCAGAATTAGAATGAGATGAAAGAAGGATAAGTCGAATGATAGGCCAATTGGAACCAAATAAAAAAACGATAAAACCCCTGAACTTAAGAACAAGAAACTTACCGAATGATGAAGAAACCCCAACGGATGATTACAACCAAACACAATGACTATGGTGGGTCAAGGCACCTAGAGGATGCTCTATGGAGTCCCGATAGCACCAACCTTATGGAGGAGATTGACACACACAAGTACAACTAGGGCGAGTTCAACAACAATGCACACGGGGCACTCTTCTCACAAAAGCTCTCTTTTGGGAGGAAAAACGATAAACGTTGTATTCAATATCAAAGTCTGGGTGACGTAAAACAATAACTAAGGCAAACCTTATATAGGGTTCATAAGGATGCCAATTAAAAGAAATAAAGCAATAAAAGTGTTTCCTAAAATAACAAACCAATAAAAGGCATTAAATCCCGAAAACGAAATAAAACAAGAATTCTCGGCGAAATCAACAGGTCGCGATCCGCGATCGCGGGTCTGGATCCGCGGTCGCGGAAACGTTCGCGGTCGCGGGTGGCATGGCCGTGGTCGCGGATTTGCCACTGTCTCCGCCGCCTTTGTCGTTTGGCTCCGAGTGCTCTCGAACCTCAATTATCATAACCGTCTTCAATGGTGGTTCCTCTTCAACACTTAGCTCTTTAGACATGAAGAAAGCTACTAACTTGTCTAGTTCTTGTGTGACTTCCTTAGCTCTCGAACGAGTCAATGCACCTTCAAACTCGGGAACCGTTGGTGTCGGTTGATGTCCAGATGATCCTTCATCATCCTAGTGTTCTTGAGAGTAAAGATCGATACAGTTTGTTTTGATCTTAAATCTACAGTTTGCTTAAGTCTATACACGTAGTTACTTTTGCTGCAAACAATTGGTGCCCACCGTGGGGCAAGATAAAAAAAGTATCATCTTTTCACGATAAAATAACACCTTTTCATCAAAAAATCATGACCAATCCAATCAACAAATCCCAACCCCCAAAAGATAGGCCTAACAAGGAAGACGTCGTCGATACGACGCCTCCGGAGAAAATTGAAGACGTAGATGGAAGCGAAACCAAAAACTGATCTCCAAACACTCATGAAGATGCCATCTTGGAGAAGAACAAAGAAACAATTGAAGAGGCTAGGTGTTGACAGTAGAGACGTTACACGCTCGATTGACGACGTTCCAGGAAACGTGGGCTGAATAGAAAGCCGCCGAGAAGATGGCATATTTGATCAAGGAGAATGAAAATCTCTATACCTCCAGGGCTCCCCTCCAACCACCACCAAATTCACGATTCACATACACGAGGGACCAAAGCGTAGTACGACGCCTTGACATGGATGCGGCGGCGGAGGATGCGTGAAGAATATCCGCGAACATGATCGCCGCTATGGTAGAGAAGAAGATTACGGCCAAGCTCGCAGCTTTGTAACAAGATATGGCTCAACTACCCGGAGCACCGAGAGTCATTGAAGAAGAGCATGAACTAGGCTATGAACCAAGCCCGTTTATCGAAGTCATTGCTATGTGTGAGATTCCAAAGAAGTACGTCGTCTCCGACCTCCCCGATTACAATGGTGAGACAGACCCAGATGAACATGTTGCGATGTACAAGAAAAAGATGATGACTAGCGTAATTCCTATCCAGTTGAAAGAGGTCGTGATGTGTAGATGGTTTGGATCTACCCTAAAAGGCCCCATCTTGACGTGGTTTATCCGTCTCCCCAATCAGTGTATCTCCTCCTTCTCCGAACTCTCCAACTCGTTTCAGATCAAGTTCGCAAGCAGTTGGCACTTCAAGAAGCAACCCGCAGACCTCTTCAACATTGTCATGGCTCCTGGAGAAACCCTAAGAGAGTTTATGCGTCACTTCAATGAAGAGAAATTGTCCATACCAGACTGTTGTTCGTGCCTAAAAATACTATTAAGAGGGAACACGTTCGATGTCCTACGCGTAGACTAGACGAGTACTAAAGAAACGAGTACGAGGGCGTCAGGCGAGCACGAAAGGATGTCGGCCGAACATTATGAAGTTATTTATCATTATTATTTGTGTAAATGGTAAAAGAGATATGTAAATAATATAAAAAGAATATCTCTATCATTGTAATCAAGTTAGCCACCGAGGTCAATAGCACAAGTCGAAGTGTTCTACCATTATTAACCTAGTGTTCTTGAGAGTTGAGTTGTTACCGTCCATTTTGATCTATAACCTACATTTTGCTTAAGTTTCTACGTGTAGTTACTTTTGCTACAAACAATTGACGGCCATCGTGTGGCTAGATAAAAAAAGTACCATCTTTCCACACAAAGAGAGCACCTTTTCACCACAAAACTGTTTGTAGAGAAAATATCAACACGTAGATCCTTAAGCAAGATGCGGGTTTAAGATCAAAAGGGACGGTAATATCTTAACTCTCAAGAACAGTTAGGTTAACAATGGTGAAAACTCCGACTTATGCTATTGATCTCGGTTGCTGACTTGATTACAATGATACAGAAGCCTTCTTTAAATAGGCAAACCCTAATTCTCTCTATAAGGAAATAATAATTTATGGTTCCTTATATATCCATAACTTAATATAAACATGGTAAAGAGATATTCTTTTTATACTATTTACCTTTCTCTTTTACCATTACGAATAATAACATAAAATAACCTAATAAAGCTCGACCGTGTTTCTTTCATACTCGTCCGACCACTTCATACTCATTTCTCTCGTACTCGTCTCGCCTACGTGTAGCTCCTCGAACGCGTTGCCTCCTAGTAGTATTTTTAGGCACGACCTCTTTCTTTGTAGATCGGGGAAACACCTTCATCTCCCTTAGAATACGTGTTTGTGCCTAAAAATACTACTAGGAGGCAATGCGTTCGAGGAGCTACGCGTAGACCAGACGAGTACGAGATAAGCAAGAATGAAGGTGTCAGACGAGTATGAAAGGAAATCGACCGATTATTATTAAGTCATTTATCATTATTATTTATGTAAATGGTAAAAGAGATAAAAAGTAAATAATATAAAAACAATATCTCTTTACCATGTTTATGTTAAGTTAAAGATATTAGGTAAAAAATGTTATTAATTTCATATAGATAGAATTAGGGTTTGCCTATTTAAAGAGGGCTTCTCCATCATTGTAATCAAGTCAGCCACCGAGATCAATAGCATAAGTCGATGTTTTCACCATTGTTAACCTAAGTGTTCTTGAGAGTTAAGTTGTTACCGTCCCTTTTGATCTTAAACTCGCATCTTGCTTAAGTATCTACGTGTTCATATTTTCGCTACAAACAATACGTCTTCCTCTTTTCCGGAACACGTTTGTTCTAGTCGCAAGTTGATATTCTATCTCACAATTTACTTCGGGATTCGTTTACTTGCATTATTGCATCGACTCTGATTGTTTTCCATCGCAACGTGTGCCAACAATGACTCTATTTCAACGGTTGTTTCCTTAACGGTTATAATGCCATTGGAGACTTATTTGTGCTGAGATCTTCAGTGATTCTTGCCTATTTAAGAGCTCGACTTTGTCTTTTTAAACACTCTTCTTCTAATCTCTAATTCTTCCATTGCTCACTTGTGCTTTCTTCGACTCTTAATCTCAGTCTACTCGTTCCACTTCTTCTCTCATTTTTATGCATACTTTCTCAAGTACACATTTCGACTTCTCACCTAACAAATGTCATCTCCACTGATCTACGAGCCTAGATCGGTTCTCAACGAAGGTAGTCGTCGCTCTTCTTTGTCCCATGATGTCGAACGCTTCAGGGCGCTCGCTGAATTGCCTCCTGAGGTGGAGATCGAGATCCTTGAGGCTGGGATATATGCCGACTCACATCGTGCGGGGTGGATCTCGGTTTACGAATACCCTTTACTTGCGGGTCACCGTTTTTCGTTTTCACTCCTGGTGAAGGCATTTATGCTCGTGTTGGGCATCGCGGGACAATTGCTCATGAGCGCGTGGAGAATTTTGGGAGCGATGGACGGCGTTATTGCGAACTTTGGCGTCGAGGTCTCTATTATTGATCCAAGGGCGGAGACCAAGGCGCTTTTGGTGAAGCTTCCGGAGATCCCGGAGGCTCATCGGACCTTCCATGGTCATGACGGGAAGGGTCATCGCCTTCCCACTCCTCCACCTTCGAGTGGTAAGTCGTTTTTCTTTACTTTCTTTGACCTATACTTTTTTCTTAGGCGTTTGGCGATTCTTATCTTATTTTTCTTCAACTTTTCTCTTGGTTGTTGCTTCTCGCACTCGCAAGAACGAGTCTGCTTCTGAGCTCATCGCGATGAAGAAGAGACAACGTGTTTTTGGAGGATCTTCTTTGTCTGCCCCTATTGATGCTGATACAATTTGGATGGCGTCTTCTACCCCTTCTCCAGCCGTTACGCCCAAGACGAAGAAGGAGGAAGGCAAATGCCCCATGATGTCGTATTCCAAGTATCATAACGTGGATAGTTTTCTTGGGGCGATCTCGCGGACCATTGTTCCGAGCATGGATCTTCTTGAGGCATTGAATGGGCTCCTTTATCCGACGACGGTGGATCACTACGCGTCGGTCGACTCTGCTAACGTGATGGGAGAGGCTTACGCCCCTCAGTGGTAGGTGTTTGTAGCGAAAATATCAGCACGTAGATACTTAAGCAGTATGCGGGTTTTAAGATTAAAAGGGACGGTATCAACTTAACTCTCAAGAATACTTAGATTAACAATGGTGAAAACTTCGAACTTATGCTATTGATGTTGGTCGCTGACTGGATTACAATGATTGAGAAGCCCTCTTTAAATAGGCAAACCCTAATTCTATCTATAAGGAAATAATAATATCATTTTCCTTATATCTTTAACCTAATATAAACATGGTAAAGAGATGTTATTTTCGTATTATTTACTATCTCATTTACCATTTACACGAATAATAACATAAAATAACTCAATAAAGCTCGGCCGCCTCTTCTTCATGATCGTCTGAAGACTTCATACTTATTTCTCTCGTACTCGTCTGGTCTACGCGTTGCTTCTCGAACGCGCTGCTTCCTAGTTGTATTTTTAGGCATGAACAATACCCCTAAGGTGTTTTGCATATCTCTTCCTTGATAGATCTGGTAAACACCTTCATCTCTCTTAGAATACGTCTTCCTCTTAATTCAGAACGCGTTCGCTCAAGGCGTAGGCAAATATTCCATCTCACAGTCTTACTTCGGGATTCGTGTAGTAGCATTATTGCATCAACTCTGATCGTTTTCCATCGCATTGCGTGCTAGCAACAACTTTATTCCAACAATTATCTCTTTAACAACTACAATGCCGTTGGAGACTTATTTGTGCCAAGATTTTCGGCGATCCTTGCCTATTTAAGAGCTCGATTTGGCCTCTTTAAACACTCTTCTCTTAATCTCAAATTCTTCCACTGCATACTTGTGCTTTCTTCGATTCTCAATCTCAGTCTACTCGTTCCACTTCTTCAATCATTTCTTTGCACACTTTCAAAAACATCCTTCGACTTCTTAATCTAGCAACTGGCATCTCCAGTAATATACGATCCTAGATTGGTCCTTAACGAATGCAATCGTCGTTCCTCTTTGTCTCACGACGTCGAACGCTTTAGGGCGCTCGCCGAGTTATCTCCTGTGGTGGAGATCGAGAATCCTATAGAGGGGGTTTGCACTGAATCGCGCCATCCTGGGTAGATCTCGGTTTACGAGTACCCCTTCCTCGCGGGTCATCGTTTCCGGTTTTCACCGGTGGTGAAGGCGTTTATGCTTGTGTTGGGTGTCGCGGCGGAACATTTTCTCCCGAGCGCGTGGAGAATTTTGGGAGCGTTGGATGACGTTATTGCGAAATTTGGCGTCGAGGTCCTCGCGGAAGATCTCGTTTATTCCCTTATCATCTTCAACTATCCGCCTGGAAGGGTTGGATTCAAGGCTTGAGGCAACACTTCTCGCTTGGCCGTTGAGGGGAGCACAACTGATCGAGGTTGGGGTGACTAATTCTACTTCGTGAAGAAGTCGACCCTTGGCGAAGAATGCACCTGGTTGATCGAGGAGTGGAAGGCCAAAGGTAAATCTTCTTTCTCCTTTTTACACGTTCTTTCATGATTCCTTTTTTCCTCTTTTTCTACGCGTTGGAGTTTCTTCTATTGCGTTACTTGCGTGTCTGTAGTCGATGCTTCTTTTATTGTTCCAGGGGCTAACACCGAGGTAGTCGTGGCGAAGCTCTTGGAGATTCCTGAGGTTCATCTAACCTTCCTTGGTCACGACGGGAAGGGTCAACGCCTTCCCACTCCTCCACCTTCGAGTGGTAAGTTGTCCTTATTTACATTCTTTTACTTGTACTTTTCCTTAGGCATTTGGTGTTTCTTATCTTATTTTTCTTCAACTTTTTCGCTCAGCCGTTGCTTCTCGCACTCGCAAGAACGAGTATGCTTCTGAGCTCATCAAGATGAAGAAGAGACAACGTGTTGCTGGAGGATCTTCTTTGGCTGCCCCTATCGACGTTGATCCAATTCGGATGGCGTCTCCTACCCTTTCTCTAGCCGTTACGCCCAAGACGTAGAAAGCAGAAGGCAAACACCCTGTGGTGTCGTCTTCCAAATACCCTAACGTGGATAGTGTTCTTGGGGTGATCTCGCGGACCATTGTGTCGAGCAAGGATCTTCTTGAGGCATTGACTGGGCTTCTTTCTCCGGCGACGGTGGACCACTATGCGTCGGTCGACTCTGCCGACGTTATGGGAAAGGCTTACGACGCTCAGTGGCAGGGAGGTTTCGACTTTGTTTTATTTTGTTCTTCTTTTGCTTTGCTTGCATGTCGTTAGTCTTCTTATGAACTTTCATTCTTGTTCTTCACGTGATTCAAGCTTCTCTCTGCGCTTGGCGACGATTTCCTATCTTTTCCGAGGAGATGGAGAGACTTGCTAGGAAGGCGTCTGAGGAAGCGAAGGAAATCAAAAGGCTTTCCGATCTTGTCAAGGAAGCTCGTGATGTAGAGATGAAAGCCCATTCTGACGCTGAAGAAGCCATCAAGCAACGCGTAGAGTTTGCCAATCGCGTGGGAGATTTGGAGAAAGATACCGACGCGATTAAGGTCGACGTGGAGAAGAAAATGACGCAACACAAGGCGGACTTTGGCGGATGCCAACACCTATTACTCATGGTTAGGAAAGGTGGAGGCTATGGAGGATGTTCGCGACGGGAAGTACCTAGATTGGGACGTAGACTGTCATTAATTTTGAATTACAACTTACTTTATTTAGTTTATCATAATATTACACCGTTGAAGTCGCACTTACCCATAAGAGATTCAATCTCGAATGCATCATTTGTACCTGCTAGCGTCATTGATAAAGAAAATTACGATACCTATACTGATCAATTTATTTAAGTATTTTGATATATTTTTTCTAGCTTTACTACTATATACAACTTTTTATGTATACATATTTCTGTATAGTCCAATTGGATAATGCAAGCCTTTGCAACCAAACCACTATAGAAAAAGTTGAACAAGGTATATAATATCATTGATTACATACATTAAATTGATATATTTTCTCTTTTTTAATATTTACTAAATAATGCAGCTCGACGGATGAGGATACTTAGACTTAGACTAGATTGTTTTTTCCACCATTAATTCCTCTAAGTTGTGGCAACATTGTAAAGTTCTTCATTTGACCAGAAACATGCGGATTCAACAAGGTACCAGTGATTCTGATATCCAAGAAACAAAAGAATTTTTTGAATGGGTATTAAGCATTGGAGATGGTACTATAGGTGATGACAATGATGGGGAAGCACAAATAACAATTCCCGATGACCTGTTAGTGAAGAACTATAAACTAGAACCGGTTCCATCAATTGTCTAGTCTGTATATCCTTCTACTAAGGACAATCGGTTTTGTCCTACATACTTTGAGGAACGAGCAATTCTTGCACCGACACATGAAGAAGTTAATCAAGTTAATGACTATATATTGTCAAATTTGTCGGGGGATGAGAAAATCTATCTCAGTTCTTATGGCATTTGCAGGACACATAACATTTCATAATCTCCGATTATAATGTCTATACTTCTGACTACTTGAACAACGTTAGGTGTTCTAGTGTTCCAAATCATGTGTTGAAGCTTAAAATTGACAACCCTATTATGCTGCTCAAAAATATTGACAAGTCTTCGCCTATCAAATGGTACAAGAATAATCATTACTCAACTTGGAGTTCATGTTATACATGTAAGTATTATTTAGAACCACCCTTTTATAATTAATTTTTATATGTACTCATTTTTTTGTAATTAATTTGCAACTTATGTTATGCAGACAAGAATTATTTCAGGAAACAATATTGGACACACATTTTTGATTCCTCGCATGCTCATGACACCTCAGACACTACATTTCCGTTCAAGTTTCAACGAAAACAATTTTCAGTGAGTGTTTGTTTTGGTATGACAATCAACAAAAGTGAAGGTCAATCCCTTGCTAATGTTTGTTTGTATCTTCTAAGCCCTGTTTTCGCTCATGCTCAATTTTATCTCCCATCGTTCAGAGTTATCAGTAAAAAAAGCTTGAAAATTCTTATATGCGACAAAAACAATAAAAGATCTAATAATATAACAAGTGTTGTATTCAAAGAAGTATTTAGTAATTTGTAAGCAAAATTTTTTATTTTAGCCAAATTATCGTCTTAAAGTTTTTAAGTGTTAGATAAGTATTAGATCTTCTGAATCATTTGTTCCTATAATATTTCGCGTGTTTATTTATAATTTTCTATGTAATTATATAATGATAAGGAAAAATTAATACCACTCACGAACAAGACACATGTACTTAAACTAATTATACATATGTTGTCATTGTTATATCTTTTCTAACCACTTCCAAAAAGAAATATTTTCGTCTATCAATCCTATGAGTGCAGTTCATGAGTTGTAACATACACTTCGCGGATGGGGCCCAGATTTAACTTGCTAGAATTATAGGAGGCCCAGATTTGAAAACTCATATAATAATGGAAAAACCTACATCACATGCAATTACAATTTTACAGATGAAGGGCACAACACATAAAAGCTTGCAATGTTTTTTTTGTGTGTAAAATTAGTGAAAACAAGAGAGATCGATCTCTTCACAATTCCACAACTTACAAACTCTTGTCTTGTCACCCAAACTTGAAACGTCACTATTCCTAGAACACTCAAAAGAAGAAGTCTCCCCCTTTTTTCGTTTCTAATCGATAAGGCTTATTGCACTCGTGTCAGACATAGTCTGACACGAGGTTAATTCCGCGCGTTGCTCAGCTCCGCGCGGAGTTGGGCAACACGCGGAGTTTTAAGAAATTTCAAAGTCCACGAATTCTGAATTCGTAGACTTATTTTTTTTTTGAATTTTTGAAGTTTCAAAGCTCATGAATTGTGAATTCGTGAGCTTTTTGAAGTTTCAAAGCTCATGAATTGTGAATTCGTGAGTTTTTTGAAGTTTTCAAAACTCATGAATTGTGAATTCGTGAGTTTTTTGAAGTTTTCAAAACTCATGAATTGTAAATTCGTGAGCTTTTTGAAGTTTACCTCACGAATTTAGAATTCGTGGAGTTTGAAGCTGAGTTAAGCGTCGCGCGGAGCTAGGCTCCGCGCGGCTGTCAGATCCGCCGGAAAAATCGACTGGTCATTCAGAATTGTAGTGAGAAACTATTCGAGTGTTCTTGAGATATGCCTTTTAAGTAAACAAGTAGCTTGAGTCTTACATGTAAAACTGTAGTGAGAAACTATTTCGTGAAGAGAAATATTTTAGTAAGCTTACATATACACGATATGAGATTGTCTTATATATGTTCCAACATACATTTAACATTTCTATTATCTCGGGTACGTACGTGGCCCAAAATGTACTACACTTATTCATGGAATATGTATAGTATTTTTTAGACAAGAAAAGTTAGTTGACTGGGACAAGAAATATATGCGTTATTGCATTTGATTAGGGCTACCGACACAAGTTTCAAGAAACTAGTTTGGAAATTGCTATAGGGAAAGAAACATGCATACACAAACAACAAAATAAATACATGAAACTAACTCAAGTTAACACTATTACGTTAGAGATCGACGTATAAATTTTATACAAGTTACAGCTATGAGTTGTTGCTAACATGTTATATAATTCTGCAGGATGATTGCCGAACCATTTAAATCAAAGATATGTAGTAGCAATTGTCAAGTCCATATCAACATATATGCATGTATCTGTATAGGTTAGATGAGTCCTTTCATGGCCGGGTTGGTTCATATCATACAATAAGATTTTAGTGGTGTCTCATCTTGGCTTTATATACCAAGACATACACCAACTTAATCAATTAAAGATAAATATGAACTATCAAAAGTGATCTTAATTCACGTCTCAAAATACTTTAAGAAGATCTACTGTTATTAACGCGAAGTTTGATTGCGTATATCCGATTCTCCCTCACCCTGCTATAAGCGGGAGCCTTTTCAAGACATTGAGGATAATATTGTTTGTTGTTATTGTTGTATGATGAAGATCTAATGATCTTCCGTTAGAGAGATTTAGAGAAGAAGGTACTAGAGAAGAAGGTACTGAACGAGAGAGAAGAAGATAGAATTGAATAAGAAGTTGTTACTCTCTATCTGTATTGTAGAGGAGTATTTATACATAGTTTCTATTCACCGCCCATACGTTTTGTTATTTACCGCCCAGACTTCGTGCGTCACGCAAGGTTATAATCCATGCGTGACGCATGGATTGCACATTGCAGAAAACACATGGATTGTGACCATGCGTCACGCATGGATGAGAACCATGCGTGACGCACAGTTATAATTCACACGTGACGTGTGGATTTGCATATGTTAATTGAGACATATTCAATGTATTGAATGAATTTGTAGTTAAGTGTGCAAAATAACACATTTTTAGTGTCTTTTTTAAGGCGATAAAGCCCAATTCGGCAAAAACGTCGTCGAAACTTCATCAGAATGGAATGAAACTTGGTTTCAATGCCTATTAGAGATATTTAACCATGTGTGTAACTTCAAATCAAGATTTCTTCATTTTAAAGTGAAACCTAGTTTGAAAGTGAAACGAGTCGACATGTTTTAAAATACCAACAAAATAGACACTCTTAAGAAAAACAAGTAGTTCTTGCAACACAATAAGGTTCAACACTTCAAAGGTGCAACACTTCAAAGGTGCAACACAATAAGGTTCAACATAATAAGTAGTTCTAAACAAACAACATTCAAAGGAACAAGCAAACAAAGAAAGTCGATAAATTTTCAAAAGAAAGATCTAACGACGAGGGTTGAACGGCCTGAAGAGGTTCCTGTATTCTCGTGCGGTCATCCTTGGTCTAGTGGATGGTTCACCTCTCTCCCTTTGACGTTCTTGTCTCTCCCGTTCACGTCGCTCACGTTCTTGTCTCTCCCGTTCACGTCTCTCCCCTTCAAGCATATCAAAGTTGTCTGCCATGCTAGACGCCGTACTAATATCGAAAATATCAGATTCTTGATCGGAATAGGACATCTGTATAATCACAAACATAACCAAATTATAGTTACATACTCAATTAACTTCTGCATAGTCTTGATGTTGAATGTGGCAATTCCACGCGTGACGCATGGTCACTAATGCGTCACGCATGGTTATAACCCATGCGTGACGCATGGAATTGCCACTTCCAGAACTTCAGTACTGCTTTCGAATCTATTCTCAAACCCTAATCTCAACATTTTTCTGAAATTCAACAGTTTGTCAATAATTTGATTAAAACCATACCATATCAAATTTCAACACCCTCATTTATAACCCTAATTCACAAAACCCAAATTCAGTATCAAAATCCTAATTACACTATCTACACATGAAAATATCAAATTCAACAAGAAACTATCAACAAAGTACACAATCCATTCATATATTACAAGTTTAATCTCTTCTAATCAAAGTATAACATACACATTGGATCTACATATGTAAATATTATCAAAACAACATCAAAACCTCATATATACATCAATATCTTATCATAACAATGAAATATTAATTTGCACATACCTTTATATGCAAAGAGTTGTTGAAAATTGTTGATTTTGGGGTAAATCCGTGCGTTTGTGCTGCTGCTGCGCCATGAAGAGAATGAGGAAGAGGACAAAATGGTAGGGTTTCGATGTTGAGCCTTTTATAGGCAAAAAAATGCATGCGTCGCGCATGGAATGTGACCATGCGTTACGCATGGTTTGTATCCATACGTGACGCATGGATTTCAATGTATATGTTTTTGCTTATGTAATCAATTTCAATGTATTCAATGTATTTGTATTTATGTCACGCAAAATAATTCATTTGTCGTGTTGTTTTTAACGGCTTTAAAACCACAATTCGCCATAACGTCGTCGAAACTTCATCGGAATGGAATGAAACTTGTTTACAATGCATATTAGAGATATTTAACCATGTCGGTAACTTTGCATCAAAACCTTTTGCTTTTAGAGTAACACCCTCTTTGTAAAACATCAAACTACTCATCACAAGCTTAACTTGTTGCATTATATATGGTCGCAACATTGATGTTTTTGTATGTTTGAAAAATTTATACACAATTGTGTTATAAGACATATAAAGTCCCAATAAGGTCTCACACATACAAAACAGGACTCGAAACTATGCGTAAACGCTAAAAGGCCTAAAAAGGCCATAATGGACTTAAGGCCCAAATCAGCCAAACGACCCTCGAACGATGTCCGAATGGAATGAAACTTGTTTTCAATGACTATTATGGATATTTAACCATGTGGGTAACTCCCAATCACAACTTCTAACTTTTAAAGTACCACCTCCTTTGTAAAAAACAAACTAGTCGTATTTCTCTAACTTGTCGCAATATGTATATTCTACAACATTGACGTTGATTATTGTTGAAACTACTATACAAATTACTCTTATTAGGAATATTAAGTAGCAACAAGGTCTTGCACACACGAAATGAGGCACGTAAACGCTAAAAGGCCTAAAAAGGCCTTAAATGGACTTAAGGCCCAATTTGACGAAACGACACTCAAACGATGTCCGAATGGAATGAAACTTGTTTTCAATGCCTATTAGGGATATTTAACCATGTGGGTAACTCCCAATAAGAACTATTAACTTGTAAAGTAGCATATCCTTTGTTTGGACTTCTTACGTGGCCTAAATGTCCAACCTTTGACAATATGTAATTTTATTTTGTTTGAAAATTATATACACATAAGTGTTACTAAGGATCAAAGGGATCATGTGCCATTTGACACGTCACGCATGGTTGCAAACCACACGTCACGCATGGTTGCAAACCACACGTCACGCATGGATGGCAACCATGTGTGACACACGGTTTTTCTTTTCAGAACTCATGCCTGCAGGAACGTCTTGTCTCACCTACTGTAATAACTCCATTAATTTTTTAACCATTTCCGTAACACCTACATTAACCCTTATTATCTTCCTTTCTTTCCATATTTCAAATGTCAAAACCCTTTTAACTCCATTGTTGAACATTCTTGAGAGCAAAACACACCATTTTATCCCAAAAAAGCTCATTCTATATGGAGAATGAAGAGGAATACACCAATGAAAGAGGTGGAGAAGCACCATTTTCAAGTTATAATCTTAATAAGGTAACATTTCGTGTTCATAATATTAATTTTTAAGGTGTTGACTTGTTTTAGGGTTTGATTTAGTTAGGTTTAATGGATTTCACATGTTCAAGGTATTAGTTGTATGACAAAAGATGTTGATTTGTGAATTTTTGTTTACTTTAGTGATTATGATGTTTGAAATGTATTATAATATTAGTTTTTAAGGTGTTGACTTGTTTTAGGGGTTGATTTAGTTAGGTTTTATGGACTTCACATGTTAAAGGTATTAGTTGTATGAGGTAGCATGTTGACTTGTGAATTTATGATGTATGATGTTTGAAATGTTAATGAAACACAGTGTGGTTAACAGAATCATACCGTCACAATACAGTAATGAATGAAACTTTAGTTTTATTTCCACACGTCACGTATTGGTAGTAACCATGCGTCACGTATGGTTAGTGTTCATACGCAACGCACGGAATGAAGCCATACGTGACGTGTGGATTTGCCATACAGAAGCTTAACTGGTTTTTTGTCTTTGTGTTTGTGCATAGATGAACTTCTCTGTGTTTACTGGATTAAACAACATAACTCTTAATGACTACCCACCACCTCCGGCATACATCAACGACATACCTTCGTTTGATTTGGGCATTGAATCTCTTGGGGAACCTCAATATGGGACCGAATATGCAACAACATGGGAACAACCGCAATCACAGTTTGGTGATATCAACACTGGATCTTTTGGAACCGGTTACGGTTTGACGCAATGGCCTTCGCATTTGGTGAGGCCACCTTCAGACACAAGTAGCTTAAATGTGTTTCGTCCTTTGCGTACTGCACCACAATTTGATATTGCAGTACAAGAAGAACAGTAGTCTCTTTTGATTACTCAGAGTTGTTTGCAAATGACTTGGTATTCGCCTCTAGACAAGAGGGAGTGAGCTGGGCCGTAAAGATTGCAGAAGCCAATAACTTCTGCATAGTCCATGGAAGGAGTAGAGCACCTACTGCAACAAAATCTGGAAAACTTCAGCTTATCTGTGATAGAGGACGGGTGAATTACTCAAAAGATAAGGGAGTGAGGAAAAACATAAAGACGAAGAAATGTAGATGTTGGTTCGAATTAAAGCTTCGAGAGGAGCATAGAGGGGCTTGGATACTTACTAGAATGTTAGGTACCCACAACCATCCTATTGGCAGTAGCTTGTTCGGGAATGCGTTTGCAGGCAGAATGACGCCTGATGAAGTGTGTATTGTAGTTGAAATGACTGCGGCTCATTGTAAACCAAATGAGATATTCACTATGCTCAACAAGTCTCCCAAGAACCTTACAAAAAAAAACAAGTTTACAATTTGATGGCCAAGACGAGGATCGAAAACAGGGAAGGAAGAACTGTTATCCAAGAGTTTTTCTACAAATGCAAACAGAACGACTATTTCATGGAGTATAGGACAAGCAAGGATGATGCGTCTATGATTGATGATATGTTCTTTGCGTCTCCGGAATCAATGAAGCTCCTGAAAGCATTTCCCTATGTACTTATAATGGACTCCACATATGCCACACTCAAGTAAGTTTTGTGTGATTATTGACCATTACATATGATTTTCCATAACATTGCAATAATATTATTTCAAATTATCTCTATATAGGTACAAAATGCCATTTTTCGAGATTGTTGGAATCACTTCTACATGGAGGAACTTTGTAGTTTGTGGGGCATTTCTTGAGGGCGAGACTAAAGAGCATTATTTGTGGGCTAAGAAACAACTTCAAGAGATGTATAGAAGAATTGGAGCAACGCCGACTTGCATTGTCACCGACCGTGAACAAGCTTTAATGAGTGCAACGGATCTTTTTTTTCCAAATGCAAAGTTTCTTCTATGTAGATGACATATAAGGAAAAACATAGAGGCCAAAGCTTCGCACGAAATGGTTGTAATCCATGCGTGAAGCATGGCGCACATCCATGCGTGACGTGTAAATGTGCATTTTACAGAAACTACAGTCCCTGAGCTCCCATCTGTGCTAGATTTTGAACACCTTAAGAAAATTGCAGAGTGGAAGGAGCACATTCCTGTTTGAAGTCATATTTGAGTGGAGGACAAGGTAGGATCGACACAGTGTTTCAGGAATACAGTGACATGGCAGCAAACCAGCTAAAAGAGATATTGGGTTCATTTAACGAGAGTCTAACAAAGACGTATACACTTGTTCACCAAACATCTTTGTTTGTACATTTGTAGTGCAAAGTTTCGTACAAGGCAATGGAGCTCTTAATTAAAGAATACGACAAAGGTGTATAAGGCATGTACAATCCACAATATTGCGATTGTGCATTCAAGGTCAGAGACGGGATGTTGTGTGTCCATGACCTTGAGAGTTGTGTGAAGAAACAAATGCCAATTCAGCCTGTGTCTTTGCATCCTTTTTGGAGTACGCTGTCTTTGGAAGAAGTGGATACACAGTGTCATCTTGAAACTAAGAAAAACGTGGCAAGACGTTTATTTAACGAATTTTATGAAGAAACATTCCACACCTTATCACCACATGATCAGGAGAAGTGTATTGAATCTGTCAGAAAGATAGCTAAAGTGGATACGCCTCTCAAAGAGCCGCCTATTTCGAAACACACCGGTGGTCGTCCCCAAGGAGCTCCTAACAAAGTGCCTAGATCTACACAAAGAAATAAGTCTTCATGGGAATACACCGACCAAGAGATGAGGTCTAGAGCTTTGGAAGAAACACCTCCCAAGAAGCAAAGGGTTCCTAAACCCTTTGGTGCACCTCCCGCTCCACAAAAAATGAGGGCGCCTTCTAAGTACAATAAAAAGATACCATTGTGCATGCGACCATATATGGATGTTTTTTTTGACATTAGAGCCGATGGAAATTGCGGATTTAGATCTATTGCTATGGAAACAGGTGACCGATATTATCTTCATCCTAATGTACACTTTATCCAAAATATTTTGTCACTCAAACTGTTTTTGAGAGTCATGTAACAGGTGGGACCCAAGAGCAATGGAAGTTCATACGAGAAGAGATGGTAGGAAAAGCTAAGGAGATTTGGCATTTACTTGAAGGCACGTGGATTGGTGGCCAAGTAAAACCGACATTGGAGTCCGCCATACATCAACTTACATGGGAAAGCGATTACTACCGAGCTCCAAGGGATAAGTGGCTTACCGTACTAGAAATGGGATGTTTGGTGGCTTCGGCATGTAATTGTGTCTTTGTGTGTCTAGGCGACCATATTAAGCAGACATTCCTACCTCTTAGACTTCCGACTTGGTATGGTCAACCTGGGGCCAAGATGACAACTGTTTGCGTATTACTACTTACACAGGAGGAACATTTCATCCCGGTATGTTTTTTTCAATTGCTATTTCCTAGTGCATTACATGTAAATTTAATTATGCAATTCCATAAAATCTATCTCAGATTCGCCTGAAGGATGGATGTCCACTACCACCTGTTTATAATCTTTGGGAGCGTAATTGTAAAGAATCTGCTACGGACTTGTATGACGAAGTGTGGCAAAGATGTTCGGCTTACACACCCCCGAAAAGAGGATGAAAGCAATCAACCAAAAATACCGTCACAATTCCAGACGAGGATGAAAACGATTACTAGTTCAAGAGTTATTGTCATTCCTGACAATGTTGTAATGTGTATTTTATTTCGAGTTTCAAATGACCTTCTAATGTTGTATCTTTTGATGCACTAGAGTTTTATGTGGTATTTCTGGGTTCAATTTAATGTGAAACAGGTTCTTTGCATCAACCATTGGAAGTTCTGCGTTCTGTAGGAAAAATGCAATTCCATGCGTCACGTGTGGATTCAATCCATGCGTCACGTATAGAACTAATCCATGCTTGACGCATGGAACTGCTTTTTTCCTACAGAATGCAACACTTTCATTTCAGATTTTCTTGTCAAAAGTAACACTTCCGAATTGTCTTGTCAAAAGGAGACCTATGAATTGTCTTGTCAAAAGGAGACATATGAATTGTCTTGTCAAAAGGAGACATTGGAATTACAACATAAAACAGATACATTACAACATAAAACTGATACATTACAACATAAAACAGATTCATTACAACATAAAATAGATTCATTACAACATAAAAAAGACTCATTCTTAAAACGTAAATTAAAACATACTTAACAAAGACAAAACACCAAGACACTTAACATTACATCTAAAAAGGAACTGAATACTAAGAACACTACTCATCATCAGAATCAGATGCTTTCTCCTCAAAATCCTCATAGAGCTCCTTGACCCACCATTTAGCCGTTGCCAAATCTTTCTCTTCGTTAAAGATTTTCAGTTTCGCTGCCATATTCCGGTTTTCCTCCAACAATTTCGTCATGACACGGAGATGATGAGGGTCATATTCAGGATCAAGAAACACCCACCTGAAGTTACATTTGCATGTAATAAACCTCCGACCATACTGGTCTGGTCTCATCTTGTCATTAGCGCTGAAAACCGTGATAGGCTCCCTACACCTCTTATTCAGACACTGAATGGTGCTGCCTTCTCGTGGTATTGAGGATGATGATGACGATGATGCCATGTTGGTTTCCAATCTGTAATACAATGTAAGAAAACAAGTGAGAAAGTAAGAAACAAAATGTGAAAACAAGTAAGAACTTTTAACATCAACTTACATGCTGAGGGAGTGAAAAGGAGAGTTGAATGAGTGGAAATGGTATGCTGAGGCAGTGAATTTATAGGCGATGTTATACTAGGTTTGGCATTCCATGCGTCACGTATGGTTGCAATCCATGCGTCACGTGTGAAATAGCCTATTCCATACAGAATGCAGTTTATGTCCTGTGCACCCTAAAAATTAAAATGTAACAAATTCAACAACGCTAATCAGAATTGAAAAGTTCAAACACAAACCAACCTTAACAAACAATCCAACAACATCAATCCAACAACGTCATAGGAAACAATCCTTACGAAAAACCGACAATCCTGAAAATCCGAAAACAAACAGTTCAACACAAACAATCCAACCCAATCCAACAAGATCACCACTGTTGTTATTGATACACACTTCTCCACGGCTCAATATCATGAAGGACCTCGTTTATGGCTCCCTGCATATCGGAAACATCAAGGGGATCACGCATGGTTGCATATGGCGACAAGTGATCGTAGACCCTGTCAAAAACCTACAAATAATCAAACAATGAAATCAGCTATTTGCATAATGTTTACCTTAAATCAAACTTAAAGAAAAATTTCAAGTTCAAGTTACATGAGATAAATGTATTACCTGTGTTGCTTCCAAGCTAGCGTGTCTGCCGGGTATCAGAAACCGATGGGTCCGGGGGATGTACCACCCAAGATACTCCGGAGCATCTTGCCAAGCTGGAACCGCAGGTGGTCCCATCTCCTCAAGGCTCACCCTGTGGATATCCATCCCCTCCCAACTCCACGCCATTCTATCATAATTCACCACATATGACCTAGCATTGATGTTCCTATGGGCTTTCAGGGGTGTAATTGGAGGCCTCGGAATCCTCTGCACCCGACCAAACTGCCTAGGCGACCTATCGGGATGGTGGGGCTCAGTTATGTCCATGCAGTTCAGCACCCCAAAAAATAGAGCCGGAGCATAGGCAGGGTCATTGTAGTCGATGTCACCATACGGGTTCCAATTAACCTAAAAAAGATAACAACGTCGTGTATTAATCAAAATCCTAGAAATTATAAACAGTTCATATGGGACATTGCAGTAGTACTCGGTTTTGTGCCTCAGTTTTGTGCAATTCCATACGTCACGTATGGTTGCAATCCGTGTGTGACGCATGGAAGCAATATACACGTGACGTATGGAATTGCACAAAACTGAGGCACAAAAAACTGAGGTCTTAAACTGAGGCACAAAAATACCTGATCCGCCCTCATTGCATGTAATTCAGCTCTGTAGTTTCGTGCTTCAGGGTCGTAGTTTGGCAACACTCCCTCTGGTCGAAACTGAAACGCATAAGGATGGTCAGGCGTCCAATCACGATTGTGTGGAACACCAGTTGCGAAGGATGGGAAGTACGTGTATATCCAAGCCTAAAATCCAAAAAATATAGTTAGCATTAAAACCATAGAAATAAGTTAGGGTTGCTAAAAAATGTAGTTCTTAGATAATTAAATACTTACTTGAAGGAGAGTGAAACAAAATGACATCAAGGTACATTTTTGGCGTGAACAGATGCCCATTTGGCGATAGAAATATGCTAGCGCCGCAGATCCCCATGACATACTTCTTGCCTCTTGAACACTCCCTAGAAATGCACCAAATCTCACAGGGATTTTGTGTTGTGGCTTGTCTGTGAAGATTGTGGAAGTCAACAAGTGCAATATATAGCCCATCCCGTGTACTTGAGGATCGTCTAGGCTCTCAATGTGCTTCTTAAATGTTTTCGCACTAATCCAATAACTGTCGAGCATTCAAGGTTCAAGATGAAAATTGGCTCGGCCCTTTTCACCAAACGCGTTCTTCTTGGTATTTCTCCCGAAACTAGCGGCGCCGGGGTCGGTCACCATAGGATTCCCGTGAATAGGAAGCAACATCAGCTTCTTGATGTCGAGCAACGTCACCGTCATCTCCGAAAATGGCATGTGGAAGTTGTTGGTTTCGGGATGCCACCTTTCAATAAAGGCACAGATGAGTGGAAAATCAATCTCATCGTACATCAAATGCCTGAGATGAGTCAGCTCGGTTGCAAGTGCATGATGACCCCATGTCTCCTCACCATCAAGTTCCCAATCTTTCAGATGTGATTGTCTGGTCTGGTGATCGAGTACACCTCTCTCCTGTAAATTGATTACGTAACACAAATCATTTCCATAACGCATAAATATTTTCCAGAAACTACATTTTCACTCGTTCTGCCAAACAGAATGCAGAAACTGGACATTCAGTGAAATGAAATTCCACACGTGACGTGTGGACATCAACTATGTGTCACGCATGGACATTATCCACACGTGACGCATGGATACCATCCATACGTGACGTGTGGAATTGCATTTCATAGAATGTCCAGAAGACGTTTCTGCATTCTAGACAGAACACCATAACCAAATTTTCAACAAAACTACAAATAGTTCAACAAACAGTCCATCAATTTAATCAAATCAATTCATACATTAACAAATTTAATATCACAACACAAAGTGGTCATACATACATAAAAATAAACATACTTCATGCTTCATATAATCAATTAATGAACTAAATGTATTTTTTTTCATTTTTTTCAAGCATTTATCATAACATTAAATTCATATTAATTTAGTTATGATAAGTATTGAATCTAAAAACCATATTCTAATTACATACCTTTCCTTTTTGCACAAAAAAGGCTGTATGAGCGGGAAAGCTTATGAGCAGCTCCGGATTGTGTGGACCTCCGGGAACACCCTCCTTTAAGTGAGGGACATATACATCTTTGACCGGAGGTTGTCGTCGTCGTCGTCGTCGTCGTCGTCGTCGTCGTCGTCGTCTGGGTTGTTCCTCTTCCTCTTCCTCTTGCTCTCCCTCTTCCTCTTCTTGATGTTCTTCATGAACATTCTCATGTGTCTGATCCTCTTCCTCTTCCTCACCCTCTTCCTCATAATCAGAATCAACATTTGCACCCCTAGCTGATGGCCCTGCACTGCTAGAAGCAACCGTTAGTGCGTAGCAGTCACCACCCAACTGAGGGTTCTCAAAGTTATGAGAACCACTAGCCACTCTCATCATCTCCACAAATGATTGCTCTTGTTATGGAGGCACAACAGGATAGCCTGAGAACTGTGTTTGTTGTGGAGGCACATGATGATAGCCCGGGAACTGTGTTTGTTGTGGATGCAGAAGAGGATAGCTCGGGACTTGTGGGACCATAATGGGGGTGCTGGGAAAATATTGAGGGGAGCCCTGGGGCATGAAGCTTCCAGCAGACAAACCTTGATGTTGTTGTTGCTGCCTCTGATCAGAAAACTCTAAACGACGAGGAGGGGATTCTTGTCTCTTATTCTTCTTCCCCCTTGGTTTTGGAACTATGGGATCTTTTTTCTTCGCCTCTCTAATTTTTTACGAGTATCGCGTCCAGGTCGACGATCACCATCCATATCTGCATCACAAAATTAATCATTCAGGACCATGATCATTATAAACAAATGTGCAATTCCATAAAATTAATCAGTTTATCGAATTTAATTAGAATATCATCAAAAACTCAATTTGTATATCATCAAATTCAATCTGAAACTGCAAAACACAAGCTCTGGAATGTGCAATTCCACACGTCACGCATGGTTGCAATCCATGCGTCACGTATGGTTGCAATCCATACGTGACGTGTGGAATTGCACATTCCAGAGCCCTTATTTCTTTTGTTTCTGCACTCCGACTGTTTTAAAACCCTAATCTCAACAGTTTTTCCAAAATTCAACAGTTTTTCAATAATTTCATTAAAACCATACCAAATTTCAACAACCTAATTCATAACCCTAATTCACAAAATCCTAATTCAATATTAAAACCCTAATAACACTATCTACACAACAAAATATCAAATTCAACAAGAAACTCTCAACAACCTACATACAATCCACTCATATATTACAAGTTTAATCCTTTCTAATCAACTAATTAACATACACATTGGATTTTGAAGTAAATATCATCAAAACAACATCAAAACCTCATATATACATCAATATCATACCATAACAATGAAATCTTAATGTTTACATACCTTATATGCAAAAAGATGATGAAAATTATTGAAAATGGGGTAAATCCGTGCGTTTGAGAGTTGCAGCCGCCGTGGGACAATGTTGAGAAAGATGATAACATGGTAGGGTTTCGGTTGAGGGCCTTTTATCGGTAAAAAAAACCATGCGTCACGCATGGTTTGTGTCCGTGCGTGACGCATGGTTTAATTTTGTGCGTGGCTTGTGGATGCAAACCATGCGTCACGCATGGACACAAACCATGCGTGACGCACAGAGCCTGGCCGGTAAATAGCAAAAAGGGTGGGCGTTAAATAGTAAGGGCCTATTTATATTGAATCTCGTAATAAAAGTTGCAACTAATTAACTGTTACACCATGATGACATCACTCATAACAATTACACTGACACACATCCCTCAAGTTAGATTTAGGAAATCAGTGATCAATCCTAACTTGAAAGACAAAAACTTATGTTGTTCAAAACAAAGAGGTTAGTTAAAAATATCGACAACTTTGTGAAAACAATAAGATAGGGAGAAATTGATTAGTCTCTCAAAGGGCAATATATTCATACAAAGAATATCCCTAAGGAAATTAAGATATCAAATCTAAAGACAATATATACAAATATAACCATAAAATATATATCTCTAATACCCCTCATGTTGGAGCATGCGGATCAACAATGCCTAACTTGCCCAATAGAAACTATAATTGCCTTTCGCCGAGTGTCTTTGTGAAGATATCTGCAGATTATTGATGTAGAGATGTGGAATGTAGCTATCAGACCAACAACAAGTATATCACGAATATAGTAGCAATCAATCTCAATGCATTTCGTACAAACACAGGGTTAGCAGCAATATGGAGTGCAACCTGACTATCACAAAATAGACGAACAAGGTGATCTCACTGCATGTAGCTGATATAACATGATATTCTGCTTCAGCAGAAGACCGAGAAACTGTAACATGCTTCTTCGTCTTCCAAGAGACAGGTGATTCCCCAAGCGGCAAGTCGTGGGACAAGTGTCCCAATCAGTATCACAGAAAGCAGATAGACGAAGAGAGCTAGATGATCGAAGATAACTGACCGGGGTGACCTTTCAGATATCGTAGAACACGTAATGCAGCAAGCCAATGATCAAGAAGTGGATGTTGGATAAACTGGGACAAGACATGCACAGAATAGCAAAGCTCGGGTCGAGTAATAGTCAGATAGATAAGACGACCGACCAATCGTCGATACCACTCAGGTTCCTCTAAAGCAGGACCATTGATCATTCCCAATTGATGATGTCAGTCCATAGGAAACTCGCAAGGTTTGCAACTGAGAAGTCCAAATTCATCTAAGATCTCTAATGCATACTTACGTTGAGAGAAAAAAATGCCGGAAGAGTTGCGAGCAATCTCAAGACCAAGAAAGTATTTGAGAGGCCCCAAATCTTTCATATAGAAACAACTGTTGAGATAAGTCCTGACGCCAGCAATTCTACTGGATGTATTTCCATCAATAATAAGATCATCCACATAAACAAGCACAAGAACAATAAAGTCACCCCGACACAAGGAGAAAAGAGAGTAGTCTGCTCTACTCTGTTGAAAGCCGAAAGCACGAAGAGCTGTGACAAGCTTTGAAGACCAATTCCTTGGAGCTTGCTTCAAACCGTATAAAGATTTCTGCAATTTGCAAACTTTTCCTGGAAAGGAAACATCATATCCAGGAGGAGGTGACTCAGATGAACAATCGTCTCAGACAGAGACGAACTTCCCCTGTCGTCAGGGGGTGGTGGTGACTCAGATGAAGAGCTAGAAGATGGTTGCTCAAAGGACAAGGCATGAGACAAAATATAAGCAGATGTTGTGGGAGAGTCTGTTAAGCCGGGAAAAGTAGGACTCAAGGTGGATCATCATAAACTGCCGGTGACAGGAATATGGCCTGTGGTGATGACGAGACCACAGGTTCTCCATAAGGAAAAATTGTCACAAAGAACACGACATCTCTAGAGTTGAATACCTGATGAGTCTCAAGATCATAGAGATTCCAACCTCAAGTACTACTAGGGTAACCTAAAAAACACACTTCCGACTACGAGAAGCAAATTTGTCATTACTGCGCGGAAGCTAGGAGGCGAAACATACACATCAGAATACTCAAATGTGGGAATAACTCGGGGCTCGCTGATAAAGAAGCTCAAATGGAGACTGTTTGTGCCTAAAAATACGATGAAGACAAGAATTCTTCGAGTGTTATGTGTAGACAGACCCCGTCGACGTGACGAGAAGGAAATGACGACGTCAGTGTAATAAAGATGAGGTCGGCCGAGTATATTTAGTCCATTTATTGTATATTCCTTATGTAAATAGTGAAAGATATTAGGAAGAATATCTTTTACCATATTTTATATCGTCATTAGATAGAAGGAAAAGATATTATTCTATTTCCTTAAAGATAAAACTAGGGTTAGCCTATTTAAAGAGGCAGACACCTTCTTTGTAACCATCTGGCCACTTCGAGCAATAACACAAGTACAAGCCCTTTAACCCTAATTTCATAGCCATGTTCTTGAGTGTTAAGATTGTTACCGTCAAGTTTGATCTTTGCCCTACAATTCCTTCATTGTTATTTCGTTGACAATTTAGCTACAAACAATTGGCGCCCACCATGGGGCTTGATAAAAAAAAGTATCATCTTTCCACGCAAAGGGAACACTTTTCCTTCAAGAAACCATGAGAAAGATCCCGACACTCCAAAGACCAAGAGTGTAAGCAAAGAGAAAAAAGAAGTTGAAGACGACGAAATAACCGACCTCATCGCCGTTAAAGCGCAACTCGATGCTTTCTGCAAAACCTGGGCCGAAGATAAGAGTGCAAGTGAAAAGAAGACGTTAGAACTCGCTAGAGAAAACGAGAGATTGTGTTCTACGATCAAGGAACTCAGGGCAGAATCTGCAGGACGATACACCTACGTTCGAGGCCAGAGCGTCGCTCGACGCCTCGACATGGATGTCGTCGCCGAGAAGGACGAAGCTTACAGGTTCGAGGAACATCAAGATGATCTCCCCTCCAAAGAAACGATGTCGAAAGAAAATTCGGTGAAAGAGATGACGCCAAGCACCAGCGCCGCGTTGGTAGAGAAACAAGTCGACGCCCTAAGGAAGGAGATGTTACAAATGTCCGGAGCACTTTTTGTAGCGAAATTATCAACGAGATGATAACTAAGCAATTGTAGGGAAAAGATTAAAGAGAACGGTATAATCTTAACACTAAGAGAACAAGACGAGAGAATAAGGTTGAAACTTGAACTTTCTTGTGGTATTGAGATTACGGCGTAGTACGATATCTCTACAAAAGGCTGGCGTTAACCTTTATATAGGTTAACCCTAGGATCTTACTAAGGAAATAATATCTTTTCCTTTTCCTTCTAACGATATAATAAATATGGTAAAAGATATTCTTTCATCTTATCCTTTACCATTTACACGAATATAATATAGAACAAGGTAACTAAGTGGCGGATGACCTAATTTCCATAGCTTAACGACACGTTCTTCTTTATAACGTCACGTCGACGCCATCTTCCATTTCATACGTCGCGTCGCCTCTATCCTTCTACGCGTAGCTTTCACGCGTTCCATAGTCGTCGTATTATTAGGCACAAACAATACCCCTAAGGCGTCTTACAGGGCTTAATATTAAGAAGAGATGGGAGACACCTTCTTTCTTTGTAGAATACGTCTTCAAAATTACTGGAACGCGTTGATGATAACGTCATCAAAATTCTCGACATCGTCGTTAAGCTTCGATCGGGATTTTTCTTCAATTCTTAACACGTGTCGGAGGAGAAGTGTTGTTTCCTGTGCCGGGAACGTCGAAACGCAACGTCTAGTTTTCCCAATGGCTATAATGTCGTTGAATACTCCTTGATTCTCGCGACCTTCTCTGGCTATATAATGGGTGAATCTCCAATCTCATTTACTTTTCTGCTCCCATCTGATTACTCACTATCGTCTTCTTTCTTTCTCTTTACTTTGATCCGAACTTTCTTCCTCATTCTTTCTCTTCGTACCTTCTTCCAAACTTCTTCTTATTACTTCCAGATGGCCTCCTTCTACGTTCCCAAGTTTATCTTGAAGGGCTCCGACTGTAAATCAACAGAGGTACGTGACGTTGAAAGGTTACGGTCTCTGGCGAATCTTGGTCCTGAGGTGGAGATCGAGATACCTCCTCCCGGGGTATTTGTTGATGCGCACCGGCCGGGATGGATTGCGGTGTACGAGTATCCTTTTCTTACTGGCCATCGCTTTCCTTTCTCACCGTTGGTCAAGGCGTTCATGCTCGGTTTGGGGGTTGCAGTGGGGCAGCTCCTGCCAAGCGTTTGGAGGATCTTTGGTACTTTAGACGACGTGGTGGAGAAACATGGCGTCGATCTTGCCATTGAGGATATCGCTTATTTTTTCAACGTCCAAACGAAGACGGTGGGAAGAGTAGGCCTTAAGTCTAGGCCGAAGGCGCCTAAGATCGCGATCGAGGGGAGTCAGGCCGATCGTCACTGGACCGAATACTTTTACTTTGTGAAGAAGTCTTCTCTTGGCAAAGACTGTGCTTGGTTGGTTGACTGCTGGAATCCTACAGTTAAACTTTGATTTCTTTGAAACTCGCACTATGTGTTCAAGGCATGGATCTTATTTTTTTCTTCCTTTATGTAGTGAATACGGATGCTATTATAGTAAGGCGAGAGACCAAGAAGGTCATCGATAGGCTTCTTGCCATTCCTGAAGCGGATCGGATTTTCCATGGTCATGACGGAAAGGGCGTTGAATTGCTTCCGTACTCCCGGCAGGTAACGCGTTCGTTCATCTGAGTTTTACTCGGTTCTTCTTTCTTTTTTCTCATGATTCTTATACGTGTGCTTTTGGTTCTTTCAGTTTCTGCGGACTTATCTCGCGTCTGTGGTGGAGGGCTGTCCGGGTCGGCTTTGGTAGCGTCGCGTAAAAGGAGTCGCGCCGAGGAGATGGCGGCTTCAGGGACCACGCTTCAGGCCATCCCTATGATTTCTTTTCTTTCATCCCCGTCTCCTTCGTCTACTCCGGCGAAGAGATCGCGTAAGGGCAAAGAGAAGGTAGTCGAGAAGTTGGACTTTGGCTACGAGTCTGTAGACGACTTTCCGGGGGTGATTTCTCGTGCGGTCGCGTCTGGGAGATCGTTTATCCCTGCCATGAAACAACTTCAAAATCCTCCTTCCCTTGATTACTACTTGTCGAGGGAAACTGAGGATGTGATGGGCGAATCTCTCGCGGCGCAGTGGCAGGTATGTTTCAATTTGAATTGCTTTCTTTTTACTGGAGCTTTTGTTCTCGCTCTCTGTAATATACGTACTTGAACATCTTCTTTCTATAGGCTCTTCAAGCTTCTTTATGCGCATATGGGCGCTTCTCTGATTTCGTTGATCGAACGAGGTCTATGGAGGCTAAACAATCGGCCGACGAGATAAAGATTAAGGAGCTTACGTCGTTGGTCGAGGCGTCACAGAAGGCGGAGAACGAGGCGAAGGAGAAGGTGGAGGCAGAGTTCAAGCTTCGTGAAGATCTTTCTGGGCAAGTCAAGGATCTTCAAGCCAAGATTGGTGGTTTGGACATTGAGAAGGCTCGGGTGGAGTTGAGGTTGGCTTCCGACCTCAAGAATGTTGCGGAGTATTGGTCTTGGTTATCTCGCGTGGAGGTCATCGAGGAGTATGCTGTTGGTCGTACTCATGGATGGGACCCGGTGAAGGAGCGAAGGGAATTCAACAACGCGTACCCGGAGCGTCTCGAGGGCGTTGAAGTGGGACCTACACCGATGAAGCCTCCGGTTGAGCCCCATATTGAAGAAGATGTTGCTCCTCATCTCAACGAGGTTGATCCCAACGACGGCGTCGAGGACGATGAAGGCGACGGCGAGGATGTCGTCGCGGAGGATTATGAGGAGGAGAAGGATGCTTGTGAATATGGAGACGGCGATCCTTCTTCACGCGATGAATCTTCTTGATTTACTTTCTTTGAATCTTCTTTTGTACATTTGTACATGTACGTGTAGCTTTTTGTCTCTCTTTCTTTTGTAAAAAGAATTTTGCCTTTTTATGATGGGCTATTATATCAAAGCCTCCGATTTCTGTTACTCTCCAAATTCTGACGTAACAGGCTTTCGCTCCTAGCTCTCTTGCGACGGCATGTATCAATGCGTCGTCGGTTTCTTATGACGTTTATACGTTCCTTTGGGAAGTTCTTTTCCTTTCTTACGTATCTCTACCCCTTTTGGTAGGTTTGATCTGAGCTTCTTGTAGGCTTAGTTTAAAGCTACCAAAGAAGTCTTGTATACTTTAACTTGATATACCTTGTTGTTCCCTTTTTTCTTTTCTTTTTTTCCTAATCTCGCGAACGCGTAGAGCTTTCTTTCGGCTTTCTAATCTTTTTGTATGGTACTTCATGTTCGTGACTTGGGTACTTGATATGTGCTTATTGTCTTTGATCGAGAGATGTGGTCAATGCGACTTACTTTAGCTTATTTTCCGACTTACATGAGGTTTGGCTCCAGCATTTCCTCCGAACCCAGAAGCGAGTGGCGGACGTAGGTCAGCGTGTGATTTTGATCAGCTTGTGACGTTACCCCTTACTTTAAAGGTGGATCCGTTGCCTCACACTAGCGTTTAGGTCGATGTCGAACTCTTTTAATCGACGGGCCTATTCATCGTGTATGTCGTCCGTTCTCTTGAGTATTAGGACTTACGATGCCGGTGGACGAGTCCCTTCCGGGTTGGCGAATTTCCCGTGGATTCATGACTCTCAGAGGGGCCGTGGATGGCATGAATACGCGTTCCTGGAGATGGGTGGTGGCGATAGGTTTCCCTTCTTCCCCAGAGCACCACGCCGGTTTCGTGAGGTACCGGGCTTCAATCCCTATGACCATTGCCACACGTCGCTAATGATCATAGGAAGCTTCGACTCGGGGTCGGCGGTTCGGCTAACGTTGCCTACGCGTAGATGGAGCCTTGAACGCGTAGACTAACGAAATTCGCCCCGGGCGCGGATTTTCGCCCCGGCCTTTTGAGCTTGGGTGTTACATCAGAGACAGAGAGCAAGTACTTTGAAAATAAAACATCTCTTATCATGCTTGAACACATCGGGGAAGGAAAAAAAAGGTATATTCATATATTGAAAAGATGCATCATGAAGACAAGACTACTACGTAGACGTCGACCCCTTTGTCGCCACGACCCCTTGTCGTTTTGACGCTAAGACAACTATTCTACCTTATTATAAAGAAGAACTTCATGAAAGGGAAAAAAGGATTGTTCCTACTCATGCAAATGAAAGGGAAATAAGGTCGAGAAGGATCTCAGAAGACTCTTGTGCTTTCTTTAAGATTACGGAGGGTGATGCTTTAGGAACATGTTGCTTAGATCGTTTCTTGTTACTTGGATCTTTTGATGCTTGGTACCTTGGTGAAAGACTTTAGATCGTCGCACTTCATATTTTGATTGCTGAGCTTTCTTTTCTTTCCTCGGCGACGCTATGGTTTCTTTCTTCATTCCGATATCATAGCATTCTCTATCAACTTGAGTTTCTCCCATGATTTCTTGCATCCTCCATGGCGATGGGAATTTCAGGGACTGATGGTATGTTGACGGGACTGCTCTCATGTCGTGCAGCCATGGTCTTCCCAGGATCACGTTGTATGGCGATTCAAGCTCCATTACGGCGAATTTAGCCCGCGTATTAATACCCCTGGCGTAGGTTGATAGCGTAATTTCCCCTATCATCTCTGTCACTTCGCCGCTGAAACCTACTAGTGATACGCATCTCCTGGTCACGTTGCTAAGGGATAATCCTAATTCTTTCAGGGTGGCCGTAGTGATGATGTTGGCCGAGCTACCATTGTCCACGAGGATTCTCTTAACGAGGTGGTTACTAATAGTGAGAGAGATTACTAACCCGTCGTGATGCTCCATCGTCGCGTTTGAATCTTCAAACGTGATAAGTTGCTTGCTTCGGGTAGGGCGTACTTGATAGACTTTCGTCGCGTTGCTCTCGTCTCCTAGAATTTTGATACTTTTCTTTGCCGTCGTAGACGCGTATCTGCTTGTTGAAGGTCCTCCAATGATGGAATGAATGGTACGAGCGTGGTGAGCTGGAGGTGGAGGTGGAGTGGGAGACTTTCTTTCTTTCTTTATCCCTTCGAGGGCGTTCTTTCCTTCTTTGGAGAGTAAATCTTTCAGGTCTCCTTTCTTTAGCAGCCTCATCACTTCTTTTCTTAAGGTGTAGCATCCATCCGTCGTGTGACCTGTATCATTGTGGAAATCGCAATACCCCTTGCCTGTTCCAGGTCTCCTTCCAGGGTTTTGCTTTCTTCGCCATTGCACGTCGCGTAACCCTTCCATTACGCTCATGACGCGTAGGGGGTCGGTCTTCATGGAGATTCCTCTCTCTACGACGTAGTTGCTTTCTACCTCGCTCACAGTATGTACCGCTTGGGGTTCTCTTTGGAAAGGTTTGTTTCTTTTATCATTGCGTCCTCCCTGTTCCTGGTGCCTATCTGACGAGGCGAATTTGTCGTGTGCCAAGTCAATTAATCCTAACATGCAAACTAAGTAATATAGTGCGCAAGTAAGGGTCGAATCCCAAGAGAATCAGTTTATCAAATTCTTAAGTTATCACAATGACTAACCAATAAACGTAACCAAAGGGGGGTTTTTGTGGTTTTGATACGAAGTATCGAATGTCAACTTGGTTATAACAAGATTAAGCGAAGTGTTTCACTTAGCGATTATCCACAATTAGATTAACAAGTTGATCTTAAAATCCTTTTTATCCCTATGTCAAGTTCTCAAGTGATCGTTCTAATTCCTGTTCTTGAATAGTTATTAGTCCAACTAGTCCTAATAACCCTTACTCGATTATAACCTCGAAACTATCAAAGTTCAATAACAAAGTAGCAATGCATTCAGGAATAGATAGATACATGCAATATCATGGACAACTAGTCGGATACTCGACATGTACTCAACTCTCTTCTCTAATAACAATCACAACTAGTTCATGCAAATAGATTGTGCTACACAACAAGTATGATAATTCAACTAGAAGTATCAAACTCTAGCAATATGAACAAGACACAACTAACTTAGGTGATCAATCTAAAGTAGTAAATCTAGTTCATCGACAATACAAACAAGGGAGTTGAGACAATCAAAGAGTAGACAAAAGGAAAGGATAAACTCACAACTTGTTGAATCCAAAAGCTTCAAACGCCAAGTGAAACAAAGAACCTTAGCAACTCATAAGTTTGTGAAATACTCTCCAAAAAGTTAAGCAAAACAAAGACTAGATGATCAAGGATGATCATCCACTACCTATATAGTATCAACTAATGTAACAGCCGAATTAAGGTACTAAAAACGTATGGAAAGTTACAGAATTAAACACAAATTACTTCAAATGGCAAAGACATCAATTTGATTCTTCTGTCGAGGAACCGCACCCGCGGGTTGAGAGCCGCGGGCGCGGTTTTGGGTTTCTTCAGATTCTCAGGATGGCAGAAGGCCGCAGGCGCGGTTTGAGACCCACGGGCGCGGCTTGAGCTTTCTCGAAAGCCTTGGCTGAAGGTGAAACCCGCGGGTGCGGCTTGAGCTTTCTCGAATCCTTGTCTGAGGATGAAACCCGCGGGTGCGGCTTGAGACCCGCGGGTGCGGCTTTGTTGTCTGAGGCAGAACCTGCTGATTTCTTCAAGTCTTTGTCTTCGTCTTCGTCTTCGTCTTCGTCTTCAGCAGCTTCTTCCTTATGCTTCAATGCTTCCAATGCTTGTATCATCTCTTGGAATCTCGTATGTAAATCTTCTCTCGAACAGCTCCATGATACAGATTACATAGAAACAAATAACATAATCCTATACAAAACTAGCTAATAATCCATAGTTGCGGTATGTAAAACACCGCTTATCAAACTCCCCCATACTTAGACCTTGCTCGTCCCCGAGTAAGCTAAAAGAAACTTACTCTTTTACAATAATCACTCAAAGATCTCAGGAAGTATGAAAAAGAAAGAAACTACAAATCACTAACACATTTAGTCTACAAACAATATGATGAGAAAGAAATCTATCAATTTTGGTCTTCCATAGTGGTTAACATGCAAAAAAAATTTGTCCTAAGACACTCATTTCACTCATTTTGCCTAGGCGCCTCAAAAGGTGTTCACCTAGCCACTCATTTCATTTTCAATCTCACCATTCCTTACCGCCCTCAAGTCCTTTTTTGCCAAGCCTAAAGCAAGCCAAACTACCCGCTTATTGCATGGATTTTTCCATCCCAGGATTTTCATTTGCCTTTTTTCGTATTTTTGTGGCTTTTTCTGTTTTTAATTCCATGCAAAGTACAACAAAATAAAAACCGAAGGGAAATAACAAGGAAATGAAACTACTCTAGGATAAGCAATGAACTAATTTCCCTCCCCCATACTTGTAGTGCACAATGCCCTCAGTGTGTAAGACATAGAAAAATAATGAGGAAGAGAGAAAGAAGCTCACTGATCCGGGTCATCCCGGTTTGGATATTCGGGCCAACGAGCATGCATGTTGAGCCGTAAGTCATCCACCGACTGCTGCAGCCTCTCAACATTTTGGTTCACCGTCTGAACCGACTGGTAGACATACTCAATCCGCTCGAAAAGACGCTGCTCCCAAGGTATGTCAGCAGGAGTTGCAGATGATGAGCCTTCGCCCCATTGCCTCTGAGGCTGAAAACGAGGGGCAGGCTCCTGGAAGTCAACATCATCATCATCCTCAAGGTCAGCTGGCTGCTGATCCAGCTGCGGAACCGGCTCCTGGATGCTGATCCCACCGCGAGCTCGTCGTCGAGCAGCTGCACGAGGGGGAGCGGGTGTTGGGTTGATCCTAAAAGTATGGGCTGGCCCATAAGCAAAATCCTCGGTGAGAGCAATCTCGGGAGGACCGAGCCAAACCCACATCCGCTCGTCTTCATTTACTGTAACCGACTTGAGCCACCTAAGTCGAGTTTGCATAAATGTGGCATCCAGCAAATAGGGACCCATTGAGGGGTTCGGACTACCTATGCAGTCAAGCGTCTCCCAGTCGGGGACGACAACCTCTAAGATGAGGGTGATCATGCCACCCAAAGCAATCTGTCCCCTTGGTTTTGAGCGGGCTGTCTTACAGGAGTGAACAAAAAGTGAGAGCCAATCCGGAATTACCTGACATTCCGGCATAAGAGCATATAGATACTTCAGCTGGTAGGCAGGCACCTTGTTCACCTCAGAAAGCCCAAAGAAGGCCATAGATAGGGCCCGCTGTGTCAGGCGGAGACATGGATGGGACATTTTAGCATTATAGTTATTACCATGAGTGTCCCGAACTTGTCCCGTCCATGTGTACCAGACCTGTGTAGGGCTGTCACCAACTGTAGTGTCATAATCTGCAGAGGGAACCTGAGAGATTCCCAAGATGTGGCGCAGCTGTTCAGCCTGAACCGTAAAGGACAATCCATTGTAAATGAACTGGATGGCCGAGATGAAGGTGGTCTCCGAGACGGTCTTGGATTTGAGGCTTGCCAGAAACTGATAGGTAGCCTCGGCATGAGTGGGAGCTGACCTGTACAAGAAACCCTGCAGCCCTGCGTGCTCAAGCATGGCCTCAGTGCATGCAGTCATACCCAAATCATCGACGGTACGTGGATGAAAAAATCTCGTGGCTACACACTGCTTAGCCCTTAAATAAGCTAAGTTGGTCTGAACCTGTTGTTGCCACAAATCATTTTTGTGGCCTCGAGATGTTCCCGCTGCAGCCATCAAAGTGTATACGCAAAGCAAATTCTACCACAAATCCGCACACAACAAATATACCAAGCAGCAGCAGCAGCACAATAGCAAAAAGCCCTCCCCGAGGCGTAGGAAAATCAACAACGATGAGGGCGGTTGTCAAAAAACTTACTGAAATCAGCAATGGACGACAGAGGCGAAAGCCGCGGGCGCGGGTTGGGAGCCGCGGGTGCGGTTTTTGCTTTCGTCTGATTTCTGGCGAGGAGGGAGCCGCGGGCGCGGTTGTGGAGCCGCGGGTGCGGTTTGTGCGAGCTGGAGAATTCTTGGCAGGGTGAGGCCGCGGGTGCGGTTTTGTAGCCGCGGGTGCGGTTTCGTCGAAACAGAACTTCTGGGCAGGGTGAGGTATGCGGACGCGGGTTTTTTGAGCCGCGGTTGCGGTTGGAGTCCGGCGCGGGTGCGGGTGCGGGTGCGGGTGAGGAAGAGGAGTTGGTGGGAGAGTGTTGGTGTTTGGAGAGAGAAGGGTTTTGAGAAAGAAAATTGGGAGGTAGGGTATGAGGTAAGTGGGAGATGGGAGAGTTTTATGTGGTGGGAGAGTTTTATGTGGTGGGGGGGTAGAGAATGAAATTTGATATGGAGAAGGGTAGAAGATGAAATTCGATATGGAGAAGGGTAGAAGATGAGCCGTCAATTCCTTTTCTTTTTTTTCTTTCTTTCTTTTTTTTTTTTTTTCTTTCATAAAGGAAAAGAAGAACCGTCAATTCCTTTAGTAGCAAACGACCATCGTCTTCTCGTCTTGACTTCCTAGAAAATAGAAAACAAAACAATTAAAAAGAAAATGAAATTCAAGGGAAACAGAAGAATACCCTGGGTTGCCTCCCAAGCAGCGCCTTGGTTAGAGTCGTGGCTCGACTTGGTTTCTCGTCTTCAATTTTCTCAAGTTGGCTCTTCTAGAGCCATTTCATCGAAAGACACTTTGGTGAATCCCTCATGGTAAGGTTTTAACCTTTGACCATTCACCTTGAAGACGTTGTGGTTGTCTTTGTCAAACAACTCCACGGCGCCATGAGGAAAGACGCGAGCAACAACATACGGGCCATTCCACCGGGATCGCAACTTACCCGGAAAAAGTTGAAGACGCGATTGGTAGAGCAAGACCTTGTCTCCCACCTTGAAATCTTTCCTCAAGATGTTCTTGTCATGCCAAGCCTTCGTCTTTTCCTTGTAGATCACCGCATTCTCATACGCATCCCGGCGTATCTCTTCAAGCTCTACAACCGGTGCATGCACAATAGAAGGAAGAAGCTTTTCGCTCTCCAAAGTTAGTAGCATGGGCCGACCGGCCAAAATTCTACCCGAAGCGTCTAGACTAGCTAGAACACTTTGAATCTCAGGTGGAAGAGACAAATCAAGTGTTGGTGAGTGAACGATGCTGTGTTTTAATACTATAGGATCAATTACATCAATTGAACAAATAGACGCAGCATCTTCGATGGGGTGTTTCATAGCATCAAAAATGTTAAATTGAACTATTTCCCCATCGAACTCTAAAGTAAGAGATCCACTAGCCAAATCAATCTTTGTGTTAGCGGTTCGCATGAAGGGTCTCCCAAGCAAAATAGGAGCAGCTTGCCCATCATGTTCCATGTCTAACACAAAGAAATCAACGGGAAAGAACAAATTATCCACCATAACCAAAACGTTTTCAACTACACCTTTAGGATACACGGTGGACCTATCGGCTAGTTGAATAACAATTCCGGTTTCATGAAGTGGACCTAACCCGAGAATCTTATAGAGAGAGTAAGGAAACACATTTATCGATGCACCCAAATCGAGCATGGCTCGTTCAAAATGTGTGTCGCCTATACGGCAAGGTATGCTGACCATGCCCGGATCGCTGCACTTCTTAGGCATTCGCCTTTGAAATACAGCGGAGACACGCTCGCTTACCGTCACCTTTTGTCGCCCTTTCAACTTTTGATTCCTCTTGATTGTGCAAAGTTCTTTTAAAAACTTTGCATATCGAGGAATGCTTTTAATTAACTGGAGCAAGGGGATGTTTACCTCACATTTGCTAAACGTCTCAAACAACTCCTTGTCGTTTTCCGGCCTTTTGGTGTTCCTAAGGGCATCGGGAAACGGGGCGGGAGGCTTGGTGGAGTCGAGAGGTGGAAAGTTGGGGCAAACGTAGTTGTCCTGTCTCAACTGGAAATCCCCCCGATCCTCCACTTCGAGTTCAGCATTTTGTGAAGGAAAGTCTGGAATATTTACCTCGGTGGATGAGCCGCGGGTGCGGTTTTCAACCCGCGGGCGCGGCTCGTCAGTGCAATTGTTTTCTGGCGCAGTGGAGGAGCCGCGGGCGCGGTTTTCAACCCGCGGGCGCGGCTCTCGGCTGTCCTCATAATCCAATTTTTCTGTAGAAGCCTCGACAAGGTTTTTGGTTTCCCCTAAAATCTTACCACTTCTTGTTGTCACTGCACTTACATTCCTGGTTGGATTCACCGCCGTTTGGGACGGTAGAGAATTGGAATTCTGTTGTGCAATGGTGGTAACAGCTTCAGCCAACTGCCCAATTTGCTTCTCCATGTTCTTGATGCTCGACTCAGTCGTTTGAACATGAGTTGTGAAGTGTTGAGTCAAGGATCTCAGCAGCTCCGCAGTAGATGGTCCAGCATTGGGTCGAGGGCCTTGAACTTGTTGTTGGGGCTCATTTGGATCACGCCATCGAAAATTGGGATGATCTCTATACCTCGGGTTGTAGTTATTTTGTTGATCACCACGAGGTCGTGGGGGTCCATACCCACCAGCAGCAGCATTGACTTCAGCAACGTCTTCACCTTCAAGCTCAGGGCATTTATCTGTAAAATGAGAAGGGTCAGAACAAATACCACATACCTTTACTTGTTGTTGTTGTCCTTTATGCAACTGAGAGACCATCTTCTTCAACTCTACAAGCTCAGCTACAAGAGCGGGATCCCCTGAACTTGCTGCGTGCACTCCCTTTTTGGTGTATATCCTACCAAAACTCCTTGTGCTCTCAGCCATATCTTGCAATTTCTCCATGGCATCCTCCGGCGTCATGTTGAGAATATTCCCACCACACGCAGCATCAACCATCCTCCTTTCTTGGTTAAGGAGACCATTGCAAATGTAAAGCACAAGATCCTCGGTATCATACCCATGAAAAGGGCACGAAGCACACAACCCCTTGAAGCGTTCAAGGTAGTCATAGAGCGTTTCGTCTTCACTTTGCTCGACATGGGCTATCTCCTTCTTGAGAGCATTTGCCTTCTTCACCGGAAAATACTTGCTCAAGAACACCTTGTGCAACTTTTCCCAATTATCAACCGAACCGGTTGGCAAATGGTAATACCAAGAACGAGCACCATCCTTCAAAGTGAACCCGAAGGCTCTCATCTTAATCTGCTCTTCCGTGACGTTTGGCGGTTTGGTTGTCATGCAAATGTCATGAAATTGGTTCAAATGCATGATTGGATCCTCACCAGCCAAACCATGGAAACTTGGGAGCAAATTGATCACCCCCGACTTGAGCTCGAAAGTCACCCCATGAGCAAGGGGTGGAATAACCACAACTTGAGGTTGTTGTGTCAGGTTCGGTGTTTGCCGCTCTCTCAAAGTGCGAGTAACACCACCTCCTGGTAACCTTGTCTCAATTAGCTCTCGTTGAGCATTAACGACCAACTACATGTCAGCCAATTGACGTTGCACTTCAGCAAGAGCTTCTCGATCGGCCATTTCTACTATCTCAGTCCCGACTCTGTTCTCTCTTCGATTCCGATGAAAAGTTCTCTCGATCTCTGAATCAAGAATAGAAAGAGGCTGATTAGTAGAATGGGTGTTGACCATTCACTAGTCAACACTAAAGTTAGTCAAAATAAGAACTTAAAAATAAGAAAATTTGATTCCCCGGCAACGGCGCCAAATTTGACGAGGCGAATTTGTCGTGTGCCAAGTCAATTAATCCTAACATGCAAACTAAGTAATATAGTGCGCAAGTAAGGGTCGAATCCCAAGAGAATCGGTTTATCAAATTCTTAAGTTATCACAATGACTAACCAATAAACGTAACCAAAGGGGGGTTTTTGTGGTTTTGATACGAAGTATCGAATGTCAACTTGGTTATAACAAGATTAAGCGAAGTGTTCCACTTAGCGATTATCCACAATTAGATTAACAAGTTGATCTTAAAATCCTTTTTATCCCTATGTCAAGTTCTCAAGTGATCGTTCTAATTCCTGTTCTTGAATAGTTATTAGTCCAACTAGTCCTAATAACCCTTACTCGATTATAACCTCGAAACTATCAAAGTTCAATAACAAAGTAGCAATGCATTCAGGAATAGATAGATACATGCAATATCATGGACAACTAGTCGGATACTCGACATGTACTCAACTCTCTTCTCTAATAACAATCACAACTAGTTCATGCAAATAGATTGTGCTACACAACAAGTATGATAATTCAACTAGAAGTATCAAACTCTAGCAATATGAACAAGACACAACTAACTTAGGTGATCAATCTAAAGTAGTAAATCTAGTTCATCGACAATACAAACAAGAGAGTTGAGACAATCAAAGAGTAGACAAAAGGAAAGGATAAACTCACAACTTGTTGAATCCAAAAGCTTCAAACGCCAAGTGAAACAAAGAACCTTAGCAACTCATAAGTTTGTGAAATACTCTCCAAAAACTTAAGCAAAACAAAGATTAGATGATCAAGGATGATCATCCACTACCTATATAGTATCAACTAATGTAACAGCCGAATTAAGGTACTAAAAACGTATGGAAAGTTACAGAATTAAACACAAATTACTTCAAATGGCAAAGACATCAATTTGATTCTTCTGTCGAGGAACCGCACCCGCGGGTTGAGAGCCGCGGGCGCGGTTTTGGGTTTCTTCAGATTCTCAGGATGGCAGAAGGCCGCGGGCGCGGTTTCAGACCCGCGGGCGCGGCTTGAGCTTTCTCGAAAGCCTTGGCTGAAGGTGAAACCCGCGGGTGCGGCTGGATACCCGCGGGTGCGGCTGGATACCCGCGGGTGCGGCTTGAGCTTTCTCGAATCCTTGTCTGAGGATGAAACCCGCGAGTGCGGCTTGAGACCCGCGGGTGCGGCTTTGTTGTCTGAGGCAGAACCTGCTGATTTCTTCAAGTCTTCGTCTTCAGCAGCTTCTTCCTTATGCTTCAATGCTTCCAATGCTTGTATCATCTCTTGAAATCTCGTATGTAAATCTTCTCTCGAACAGCTCCATGATACAGATTACATAGAAACAAATAACATAATCCTATACAAAACTAGCTAATAATCCATAGTTGCGGTATGTAAAACACCGCTTATCACTATCGGTATATCGACGTTGGGGAGAATTCCTTCGTGGAGGGGTCCGCCTACGTGGAGATCTGGCAACCTCTTCATTGTATTGCTCCTCTTCCAATCTTATGGCTTGCATGGCCCTTTCCCTCGTTATTTCGAACGATTTGGTGCACATCTTTGTCAGTTCTTTATACAAGTCGCTATCTTTGGGGAGGGCGCGTCTGAACGCGTCGGAGGCGGTAGCTTCCGTGCAACTTGGGATTGTGACTTTCTCATCGTTTAAACGTTTGAGGAATTCTCTTATGGTTTCTCCTTTTCTCATGCGCATGTTATGGAGGTCTGATGGCTGCTTTGGAAAGAGCTTGCTACTGGCGAATTGTAACCTGAATTGGTTGGAGAGCTCGGCGTAGGACGAGATGCACCCTTGTGGTAGATGAATGAACCATGTCAAGGCGGGGCCTTTCGGCGTTGAGCTAAAGAATTTTCACATCATTTCCTCTTTGAATCGCGGATCAATGGGGCTCATGGAAAGTTTAGCTTTGTAGAGCAAGATGTGTTCTTCAGGATCACCTGATCCTTCGTAGACTGGAAGATCCGCGACGGTGAATTTCTTGGCGATCTTTTGGATGGCTATACTCTTGATGAACGGGCTATCTTCGAACGTGTGTTCTTCTTCCGGCACTATGGATTTAGGGGCTCCCGACATCGATATCATCTCTTTTTTGAAGGCCCCAATTTGTTGTTTCACAATAGCGGCGATGGTATCCAGAGTTAGGGTTCTTCTTCCGCGCGGAATCCTTGGGTAAGGTGAACCCATGGTGTTCTCTGGGGTGGTAGGCGTCGTCCTCTTCAAGAGCATCATCCATATCTAAGCGTCGAGCGACGCTCTGGTTGCGGACGTAAGTGTATTGTCCGGATTGGTTTGCCTTGAGTTCTAGGATGGTGGAGTTTAACCTTTCGTTTTCTTTGGCGAGTTCCGACGCCGTCTTCTCACTTGCTTGCAAGGCTTCGGCTTGGGCCTTCTCGAAGGACTCGATTTGTGCTCGGATGACGGCTACGTTGGTAACTTCTCCGTCTACCCCTTGCTTTTCAGTGGGATCGTTATCTGTTGAAGTGTTGGGGGTGACTTCGAGGTTCTTCTCAACGTTCTCATCCGTGGGAGTGAGGGAATCCTTCGCACGTTCTTCGGCCTCTGAATCCCTGTTGTTGTGAGGGCTATTGGTTGGAGACGTCATCGCTTCCTGCAAAAAAGAAGTTCCCTTTGTGTGGAAAGATGACACCTTTTTGATCAAGCCCCACGGTGGGCGCCAATTGTTTGTAGCGAAATTATCAACGAGATGATAACTAAGCAATTGTAGGGCAAAGATCAAAGAGAACGGTATAATCTTAACACTAAGAGAACAAGACGAGAGAATAAGGTTGAAACTTGAACTTTCTTGTGGTATTGAGATTACGGCGTAGTACGATATCTCTACAATAGGCTGGCGTTAACCTTTATATAGGTTAACCCTAGGATCTTACTAAGGAAATAATATCTTTTCCTTTTCCTTCTAACGATATAATAAATATGGTAAAAGATATTCTTTCATCTTATCCTTTACCATTTACACGAATATAATATAGAACAAGGTAACTAAGTGGCGGCTGACCTAATTTCCATAGCTTAACGACACGTTCTTCTTTATAACGTCACGTCGATGCCATCTTCCGTTTCATACATCGCGTCGCCTCTATCCTTCTACGCGTAGCTTTCACGCGTTCCATAGTCGTCATATTTTTAGGCACAAACAAGCACCAAGATATATAGTTCCCGAGCACGAGTTGGGATATCAAGAGAGCCCCTTTATCAACACGATCGCCATCCAGAAGATCGCCAAGATGTTCACCGTCGCCGATCTCCCCGTCTATGAAGGATCCGAAGATCCCGAAGAACACATCCTACTTTACAAGGCAAAGCTCTCCACAATCCCCATCGAGCCCGAACTAAGAGAAGCCATGACGTGTGTTTGTGCCTAAAAATACGACGAGTATGGAACGCGTGGTAAGCTACGCGTAGAAGAAACGCCCTGACGCGACGAGAGGAGTGAAGGATGTCGTCGACGTGACAAGACGTGGCAAAGGTCTCGTTTATCTTGAAGATTAGGTCGGCCGAGCATATTTTATCTTATTCCTTATTGTATTATTGTAATTGGTAAAAGATACGGTAAAGAATATCTTTTACCTTGTTTGTTATATCGTTATTTAGATAAAAGGATGAGATAAGATCTCGTTTCCTAAAATATATTATTAGGGTTAGCCTATAAATAAAGGCCAACGCCTGCTTTGTAAGCATTCAGCCACCATTACGAGTAATACCAAGTTCAAGCTTCAAACCCTAAATTCTTCTCTCGTTCTATATTATTCTTGAGTGTTGAGATTATACCGTATTCTTTGATATTTGCCCTACAATTGCTTAGTTATCTTCTCGTAGGTAATTTCGCTACAAACAATTGGCGCCCACCGTGGGGCAAGATCAAAAAGGTATCGTCTTTCCATACGAAAAGAGCTTGTTTTTTGCAGGAAATCATGACGAGTCCGACCAAAAGTCCACGTGATGGTGAAAAAAGGTCCGAAGAAGAAGATCACGTAACTGTTCCTCTCGTTCCGACGGAAGAAAACACGGGAAAAGATCTCGAGGACACTCCTGGCGCTCCAAAGAACAACGCTCCCACAAAAGAGCAGGGGACGAGCGGCGATATGACCAACGTGACCTATGTTAGAGTCCACTTCGACACCCTCGAGAAGGCGTGGACAGAATCTAAAAACGCCAGCAAAGAGAACACGTCGGGACTCACCAAAGAGAATGAACGACTACGCTCCATCGTAAAAGAGCTTAGGGCAGAGTCAGCGAAGCCACTCACCTATGTTTGCAGTCAAAGCGTCGTTCGCCGCCTAGATATGGATGTTGTCTCCGAAGAAGGAAAGGGTTACGGATCCCAGAAGCATCGAAACGCCATCACGTCGAGAGAAACGGTTCAGAAAGAAAAATCTAAGGAGAACTTGACTTCGGACGCCGTCGCTGCGCTCGTAGCACAACAAGTCGGAGCCTTAAGGAAAGAGATGATGTTGATGCCCGGGGATCCCAAATCCATAATCCCTGAGCACGAGTTCGGATTTCAAGAAAGTCCTTTTGTTGCCGCTATCGCTGTCCAGAAGATCGCCAAGAAGTTCACCGTCGCCGACCTCCCCGTCTACGACGGATCCGTTGACCCGGAGTAACATGTCTTACTCTATAAGGCCAAACTCTCCATGAGCCCGATCGAGCCAGAGTTAAAGGAAGCAATGATGTGCAAATTCTTCAGCTCGACACTAAAAGGTCCAGCCTTGACGCGGTTCATCCACTTACCCAAGGGAAGTATCTCCTCCTACGCCGAGCTCTCCAACCTGTTTCGATTACAATTTGTCGGCAGTAAGTTGTTTGCAAAACAACCCTCGGATCTCCATAACATGTGCATGAATAGGGGCGAAACCATAAGAGCTTTCTTAAAACGCTTCAATGACGAGAAGATTACGATCCCAGATTATAGCGAGGCTACCGCTGCCGAAGCGTTCAGACGAGCACTCCCCCGAGATAGTGATCTATACAAGGAATTGACGAAGACTCATCCTACTTCATTTATCTCGACGGGAGAAAGAGCTATGGAAGCCATACGCCTTGAAGAAGACCTCCTAAGTCACGCTGAAGAAAAGTCCCGATCTCCACGTAGACGTACCCCTCCGCGCAGAGATTCCCCCCAACGGAAAGACGGAGAACGCTACGATAGAAGAAACAAGCCGTTCCATAGAGAACCTCCCATGGTGCATAACATAAGCGAAACCAATAGCGTCTACGCGGTCGAAAGAGGTGTGTACATGAAGACCGACGCGTTGAGAGTTATGAACGCGATGGAAAAGCTCCATGACGTGAAGTGGCCTAAAAAAACAAATCCTGAAAAGAAATCGGGATCAGGAAGAGGATACTGCGAGTTCCACAACTACTCAGGACATCCGACAACTGATTGCTATACTCTGAGGAAAGAAGTTCTACGTCTCCTGAAAAGAGGCGACCTGTTAGATTTACTCTCCAAAGAGGGAAGGGACGCGTTCAAAGGAGCAAGGAAAGGAGAAGATCTGCAACGCCACCACCTCCTTCATCGAATCGTTCAAGGACAATCAACACGATCTTCGGAGGCTCCCCCATAAGTGGCTATACCGCCTCCGCCGCCAAAAGAAGTGTCAAGTCATTACGCGGCGAAGGAAGTGCTCTGCCGATCTACCACGTCAGGACCGTCAGGAAAGATTGCCCAATCACGTTCGAGGAACCCAACGGGAATGTAGATCATCACGACGGGTTAGTTATCTCCTTAACCATTAGTAATTGCAAGGTTAAAAGAATCCTCGTCGATAACGGAAGCTCGGCCAACATCATCACCTTGTCCGCGATCAAGGAGCTTGGATTATCTAGCGACGACGTGGTGAAAAAGTACATCCCTCTAGTAGGTTTCAGTGGCGAAGTCACCGATATGCTAGGAGAATTCACCCTAACCACTCTGGCAGAATGGGTCAATATGCAAACCAAATTCGTAGTAATGGAGGTCGAGTCGCCCTATAACATAATCCTGGGAAGGCCGTGGTTACACGATATGAGAGCTATACCTTCAACGTACCATCAATCCCTGAAGTTTCCGTCTCCGTGGGGAATTCAAGAGATCAAGGGCGAACCACAGGTAGCAAGGGAGTGCTACAACATAGGAATGAAGAGTACAACTAACACATCCCTAGAGAAAAAGAGCAAAGCGTAGCAATTAAAAGATCATGAAGAACAAGTAAGATACGCTCAACGAAGGCTCTACGAGGCAAAGGAAGAAATTGGCCGGGCAGGCGACGAGACATATATCCTAGAAGTCAAGTCCTACTCCATCCGGAGAGTGGAAAAAAGGAAAGCATCTTCATGGTTTGAATCACCGAATAGTAAGGGGTCAAAACGCTCAAGAATACGGAAAGATCATGGAAAGTCCAAGAAAAAAGCTAGGGGTAGAAGAGTAACCCTCGACGCGTCAAAGAAAAAGCCGTCTGAGAAGCGAGATGAAGGTGTCGATAAGCACGACGCATCTCTACGGAAACGAAAGCAAAATCTCCGAGTTCAAAAGTGGAGGACATTTATGGCGGAGAACCCTGACTTAAGCTACATGTTCTTGAAACATCATCCACCGTAAAGACACCATCAGGAAAGAGTTTGAGATACTTCTATGCGTCTTTTGATTCCCATTTATTTCCCTTTGTATGAGTAGGATTAAGTTTTTATTAAGAACACGTCATTATCATCAAGTCAAAGGGACAAGGGGTCGCGGCGACTAGGGGTAGGCGTCAGAATCAATGTTTGTTATCGCATGATGCATCTTTTAATATATAAGTAGACCTTTCTTTCCAACGTGTTAAGCATGCTGAGTTGTTTCATTTCCACGACTTGCTCTATGTCTATTAAGAGAACGTGCCTCTTGAGTACGGCGTACCAAATAAAAAGCAAGAAGGCCGCGGTGAAAATCCGCGCCGGGGGCGAATTCCGTTAGTCTACGCGTTCGAGGCTTCATCTACGCGTAGGCAATGTTAGCCGAACCGCCAACTCCGAGTCGACGCTTCCCATGATTGTTAGCGACGTGTGGCAATGGTCATGGGGAATGAAGCCTGGTACCTCACGAAGCCGGCTGGATCCTCTGAGCAAACAAGGTCGAACCTATTTGACACGATCACTCTCCAGGAACGCGTCTTCACGCATTCCAGTCCCTCTGAGAGTCATGAATCCACGGGCAAAACGCCAAACCGGCAGGGATGCATCCACCGGCATCGTAAGTCCTAACAATCTAGAAATCGGACGCTACACAATGAATAGGCCCGTCGATTAAAAGAGTTCGACGTCGACCTAACGCTAGCGTGAGGCAACGGGCCCACCTTAAAAGTAAGGGATAACGTCACAAGATGATAAAAATCACACGCTGACCTATGTCCGCCACTCGCTTCAGGGTTCAGAGGAAATGCTGGACCCAACCTTCATGTAAGCCGGCAACGTAACTAAAGCATCCGCAATGACCATATCATCTTATTAAGTAAATGAAGCCCTCTAACGCGTTCACTATGAGCAAAGTATCACACTAGGGGTAGAAAACCACACCCTAAAATATAAAATAGCAAAAGCAAAAGCCAAAGGACCAAACCTACGTACTCACAAACGAGCTACGCGTAAGGGGTCACGGAAGTTAAAAGTCAATAAGAAAAAGGTTCTATACGTACGCAGAGTAAAATACGCGTGCCAAAGCGAAAGTACATAAGATATCAAAACCAGATAAAGGGCGAACTCCCAAGACGTCCCTGACGCAAAGAAGAACGCGCACGACGCAAAGAATGAAGTACAAGGTATAACAAGTGAGGCAAGCGTAAGAATCTTTGGTAGGTCTAACCTAATCTACAAGGAGTCTAAGTCAAATCTACCAAAAGGGGTAGGATTACGCCAGAAAAGAATGAGAAATGCTAAAAAGATAGCAACAACGTAAGAACTCAAGAAAACAGGAGAACAAATACATTGAAGAGAAAGTCCAACGGCAAAGAGCAAGGATAACAACGTTTGAAAAGGAAAGAAGCATCCCAACTACAAGCAACACGTACAAATACGCTACGCAAAGAAAAAACAAAAAATTACAAGGATTTGGACTCGCCCTCAGACGACCCAGAGCCGGATGCGCGACTACCACCTTCCTCTTCATCAGCCGCAACCTCCTCCTCGTCGACGTGTTCCCCGCCTTCAACATCTGCGACGTCGGGATGGACACCTGCAGGAGGCTCCGGAAAAGCCTCCCTAAACTCAGCACGCTCGCCTACCGGATCCCAGTCTTTGTGCTTACCAGCAGCATACTCCTCGTAAACTTCCACCCGGGACAACCAAGACCAATAGACCTTCGCCTCCTCCAAATCCTTGTCATGCTGCGCCTCATTCCTCTCTACGTCCGCCCGCAAAGCACTGAGTTTCCCCACCAAATCCTCGACCCGCTTGGTGATCGTCTCGTTAAGAGTAAGAACTTCAGTAACGTTGTCCTTCGTCGTCTTCTCTGCGTCACGAGACTTCTCTAGCAAAGTGTTCAGACGCGCGACCTCCGACGAAGCATCAGACGCCTTTTTCTCCAACGCTTCCATCTGTTTTGGATACGTGGATAAGAGCATCCAAGCACATAGTGACGCCTGAATCCCCTGAAAAAAGGAACTAAAAAAAATAAAAAAGGAAGCTCGCGAGAAAATCATCAGAGAAAATAGAAGTTACAATCTTACCTGCCATTGAGCAGCGAAAGCCTCTCCCATTACGTCGGCATGATCCATCGACACGTAATGGTCGAGGGACGACGAAGAACGAAGCCCCATCAAAGCTTTCAGAAGCTCCCTCCCCGGAGCGAAAACATTTGAAATCACACCAAGGAAGTCATCCACAGACGAGTATTTTCCCTCGGGAACCTCAACCACTTTCTCCTTTCCCTTCCGAGAACGCGTCTCCTTAGCCGGAGAAGGAGACAGCGTAGATTCCAAGGTAGCCATGAGATCAACGTCCAAGGGAGCAGCGGATGAGCATCCCTTTATGGCAAGTTGCCTCTTCCTCGACGCCACGAGATCAGTGGCGGATTCGTCGCGAGCACGAACGCGAGAAATTGAAGCTGCACCACCAACAGAGTGCGAACCATTAGAGCATAAGTGTGAAGAAATAAGTCGATGAAAGCTAAACGAGAAGAAACTAACTTACCAGATGGCGTCGCAGGACCACACCGATGACCCTCTCCGTCATGACCATAGAAGCTAGGTCCGGTCAACTTCAGGAATCGCCAAGAGCGCGGCTACAGCCTTTTTTGACTCCGCTCTTGTCTTAAGAGCCTCCGCGTTAACTGGAAAGAACATAAAGTTACACGGAAGTAAAACATCGACGAGCAAAACATACGTCCCTATGAAAAGAAAAAAGTTATTAAGGTAAAGTAAAGAAACGTACTCTCGGGGTTCCATTCCTCGATAAGCCAAGAACACGCGTCTCCGAGGGAAGATTTCTCCACAAAGTAAAAGACCTCGGCCCAACCCCGGTCGGCTGTGCTCTTCTCGAAAGCTATCCTAGCCTTTTTCTGTTTAATCTTGAAGTAAACTCTACCTGGAGAGGAGAGAGAGACAGTCAGAGAATTGGCGAGATCCGCCACAACAAAATCCAATCCATGTTTCTCAATGGCATCCTCAAGAGCGCCCAAGATGCGCCAAGCACTGGGAAGAAGTTGGCCCATCATCAAGCCTAGCGCGAGCATAAAGGCCTTAACCAAAGGCGAGAACGGGAATCGATGCCCCGCCAGAAAAGGATACTCATAGACCGCTATCCATCCCGGCCGATGAGCATCCGCACAAACCCCCCTTGGAGGAATTTCAATCTTCACGTCTGGACCAATTTCAGCAATGGTCCTCAAACGGCTAACGTCATGGGCTTCAGAGTAATGGCGATCCGATTCGCGGAGCACCTTTCCCGGTTCATAAAGCACTAAGGTTTCCATTGAAAAAAGAAAAAGAAAGAGGAACGGTGTAATAGAGAAATTAAGTAAAGAAGAGAGCAGAGAAATATTTGAGAGAAATGAAGACTAGAAGAAATGTATGAAGAAAGGGAAGACCCTCGCTTATTTATAGGAAGGAGATCACGAGGATCTCGGGAAGGATATCGCCCCAACGGCAACATCTCCCATTAAGAAACTAGCCGTTGGAGATGAACGTTGTCGGCGCGAATAACGATGTTCCTCGCCTATCACGTGGAAATGATTGAAGGAGAATGACGATCGAAGCTTTGCGGCGATATTAAAAAGTCAAGTGACGTAATCATCAACGCGTTCCTAATGCAATGAAGACGTATTCCTTGAAGAAAGAAGGCGTCTCCCAGCTCTACTAGACGTTAAGCCCTGTAAGACGCCTTAGGGGTATTGTTTGTGCCTAAAAATAAGACGAGTATGGAACGCGTGGTAAGCTACGCGTAGAAGAAACGCCCCGACGAGACGAGAGGAGTGAAGGATGTCGTCGACGTGACGAGACGTGGCAAAGGTCTCGTTTATCTTGAAGATTAGGTCGGCCGAGCATATTTTATCTTATTCCTTATTGTATTATTGTAATTGGTAAAAGATACGGTAAATAATATATTTTACCTTGTTTGTTATATCGTTATTTAGATAAAAGGAAGAGATAAGATCTCGTTTCCTAAAAGATATTATTAGGGTTAGCCTATAAATAAAGGCTAAGGCCTGCTTTGTAAGCATTCAGCCATCATTATGAGTAATACCAAATTCAAGCTTCAAACCCTAAATTCCTCTCTCGTTCTATATTGTTCTTGAGTGTTGAGATTATACCATATTCTTTGATATTTTCCCTACAATTGCTTAGTTATCTTCTTGTAGGTAATTTCACTACAAACGACGTGCAAATTCTTCAGCTCGACGCTAAAAGGTCCCGCCTTAACGTGGTTTATCCATCTCCCAAGAGGAAGTATCGCGTCCTTCGCCGAACTCTCCAACGCGTTCCGCCTACAATTCGCCAAGAGTAAGATGTTCACAAGAAAGCCTTCAGACCTCCACAACATACGCATGGAGAAAGGCTAGACCATAAGAGCCTGTATAAATCGTTTCAACGACCAGAGGATTAACATCCCGGATTGTAACGAGTCTACTGCTGCCGACACGTTCAGGCGAGCTCTGCCACGAGACAACGACTTATATAAGGAGTTGAGGAAGACTCGACCCGATTCCTTCGCCGTAACTAGGGAAAGAGCCATAGAAGCAATGTGCCTCGAAGAAGATCTCCTAATACACGCCAAAGAAAACTCTCATTCTCCACGTAGGCGAACTCCTCCGTGTAGAAACTCTCCTCAGCGTCGACACCATGAACGCCAGGAACGAGGAGACCGCCACGACAGGAGAAATATGTCGTTCCAAAGAGAGCCACACATGGTGCACAACGTGAGCGAGGTTAATAGCGTCTACGTAGTTGAAAGGGGAGTCCATATGAAGGTTGACGCATTGCGAGTCATGAGCGCGATGGAAAGGCTACGCGACGTGCAATGGCCAAGAAATCCAAACCCTGGAAGACGGCCTGGATCAGAAAACGGGTATTGTGAGTTCTGTAGCGATACCGGCCATACCACGGATGATTGTTACACCTTGAGAAGAGAAGTATTATGACTCTTGAAGAGAGGAGACTTGAAATATTTACTCTCCAGAGAAGGAAGAGACGCCTTCGACGGAATAAAGAGAGAGAAGAAGTCTCCAACTCCACCACCGCCACCATCAAGTCACACAAGGACCGTCCACACTATCTTCGGAGGCTCCTCCATGAGCGGCTACACTGCGTCCACCGCCAAAAGAAACGCCAAAACATCACCGACTGAAGGCGACGCCATGCCAATCTATCACGTCAAATCCATCAAGGAAGATTATCCGATCACGTTTGAGGAGCGAAACGAGACTGTGGACCACTGTTTGTAGCGAAATTACCAACGAGATGATAACTAAGAAATTGTAGGGAAAAAATCAAACTTAGCGGTATCAATCTTAACACTCAAGAACACGATGGGAATTAGGGTTAATGGCTTGTACTTGTATTATTGCTCAAAGGTGTCTGAATGATTACAAAGCAGGCGTTAGCCTCTTTTTATAGGTTAACCCTAGTTTTATCTTTAAGGAAACGAGATCTTATTTTTTCCTTGTATCTAATGACGATATAAAAATATGGTAAAAGATATTCTTTTTAATATCTTTTACTAATTACATTAATGATATACAATAAAGAGATAATATTAACTCGACCGACTCTATCTTCATCACAACGACGTCTTCGTTTTCCTTCGCCGCGTCGACGTGATCATCCTACGCGTAGCTTATGACGCGTTCCTTACTCGTCGTATTTTTAGGCACAAACAACCACCATGACAGGTTAGTGATCTCCATCACCGTTAGTAATTACAAAGTTAAGAGGATCCTTGTCGACAACAGGAGTTCCGCCAACATCATCACGTTGTCCACCATCAAAGAACTCGGACTCTCCAGTGACGATGTGGTGAAGAAGTACATCCCCCTAGTAGGGTTTAGTGGCGAAGTTGCAGACATGTTGGGAGAAATCACGCTAAACACTCTAGCTCAAGGCATCAACATGCAAACAAAGTTTTGCACAAAAGTCCTAACAGAAAATCTTTCAAGCAAGTCATTGAAAATGAAACAACTCGGCATCCTTGACACGTTGGAGAAAGAAAATGTCTACTTGTATATTAATAAAAGATGCAAGAAACAAAGGGAAATTTAGAAGACGTAGAGATTCTCAACACTTTTGGTGAAATTTGCTTATGGTGGGTGATGTTTCAAGAACATGTAGCTTAGATTGGCGTTCTTTGCCATGAACTCTCGCCATCTTTGGACTCAGAGACTTTGCTTATACTTGTGCAGAGACGTTTCGTTCCTGTTGACACTCTTATCTCGTAGATTGTCATGACTTTCCTTATCTTGTTTCACGGATGATTTCTTTTTCGATGCGTCGGGGATCGCTTTTCCACCCCCAGTTTTCTTCTTGGATTTTCTTTGATCTTTCCGGGCTTTGTGGTGCTTTGACCCCTTGCTGTTTGGTATTTTATACCATGAAGACACCTTCCTTTTCTCGACTCTCCGAATAGTGTAGGCTTCGACTTTTAATATATAGGTCTCGTCCCCTACTTGGCAAATCTCATGTTTTGTCTCGTAGAGTTTTCGCTTCACGTACCTCGTTAGCTCTTCATGGTCTTTTGATTGCTATGCTTTGGTTCTTTTATCCAAAGACACGCTGGTTGTACTCTTCATTCCTATACTGTAACACTCTCTCGCCACTTGGGGCTCGGCTTTGATCTCTTGGATTCCCCACGGAGATGGAAACTTCAGGGACTGGTGGTACGTCGAGGGTATGGCCCTCATGTCATGTAACCAAGGTCTTCCCAAGATTATGTTGTAGGGCGATTCCGCTTCCATTACTGCAAACTTAGTCTGCATGTTGACTCCTTGAGCTAGAGTGGTTAAGGTGATTTCTCCCAACATGTCCGCGACTTCGCCACTAAAACCTACTAGGGGGATGTGCTTCTTCACCACGTCGTCACTGGAGAGTCTGAGCTCTTTGATGGCGGATAGCGTGATGATGTTGGCGGAGCTCCTGTTGTCGACGAGAATTCTCTTGACTTTGCAATTACTGATGGTGAGGGAGATAACCAACCCGTCGTGGTGATCTACGTTCCCGTTGGGTTCTTCGAACGTGATTGGGCAGTCCTCCCGGACAGATCTGACATGGTAGATGGGAATAACACTACCTTCGCTACGCGACGCCTTGGCACTTCTCTTGGCGGCGGACGCAGTGTAACCACTCATGGAGGAGCCTCCGAAGATGGTGTGGATAGTCCTTGCACGACTTGATGGTGGCGGCGGTGTTGAGGATTTCCTCTCCTTCTTTACCCCTTCGAAGACGTCTCTTCCTTCTCTGGAGAGTAAATCTAACAAGTCTCCCCTTTTTAAGAGTCGTGTAATACCTCTCTTCTCAGGGTGTAACAGTCGTCTGTGGAGTGACCGACATCATTATGATATTCACAATACCCTCTTCCTAATCCTAGATTTCTCTTCGGGTTTGGCTTTCTCGGCCATCTTAATCACGTAGCTTTTCCATCGCGCTCATGACTCGCAACGCGTCGGTCTTCATATGGACATCTCTTTCAACCACATAAACGTTGTTGACTTCGCTCACATTATGCACCATAGGCGGCTCCCTCTGGAATGGCTTATTCCTCCCGTCATGGCGTTAGTGATGTCGATGTTGAGGAGAATTCCTACGCGGAGGGGTTTGTCTACATGGAGAACGGGAGTTTTCCTCGGCGTGCCTTTGGAGATCTTCCTCGAGGCGCATAGCTTATACGGCTCTTTCTCTGGTTGCGACGAAGGAATCGGGCCGAGTCTTCGTCGGCTCCTTGTACAAGTCATTGTCTCGCGGGAGAGCACGTCTGAACGCGTCGGCAGCGGTAGACTCATTGCAATCTGGGATGGTGATCTTCTCGTCATTGAATCGCTTCATAAAAGCCCTTATAGTCTCGCCTTTGCTCATGCGTATGTTATGGAGATCTGAAGGTTGTTTTGCAAACATCTTGCTGTTGGCGAATTGTAGGCGAAACATGTTGGAGAGTTCAGCATAAGACGAGATACTTCCTCTGGGGAGATGGATGAACCATGTCAAGGTTGGGCCTTTCAGCGTCGAACTAAAGAACTTGCACATCATCGCCTCTCTTAACTCCGGCTCGATGGGACTTGTGGAGAGTTTTGCTTTGTAAAGTAAGATATGTTCCTCCGGATTGTCGGATCCGTCATAAACGGGAAGATCAGCGACAGTGAACTTCTTGGCGATCTTCTGGGCGGCGATGGCGTTGACAAAAGGGCTCTCTTGGTATCCTAACTCATGCTCGGGAACTATGGACTTAGGCGCTCCAGGCATCAACATCATCTCCTTTCTCAAGGCGCCGACTTGTTTAGCTACGAACGCGGCGACGGCCCTTGGCGTCATGTCTTCCTCAGACTTTCCTTTTGGCGCCGTTTCTTTGGAGGGGATACTGCCTTGATGCCCCTGGAATTCATAGACTTCATCCTCCTCGGCGACGGCGTTCATGTCGAGGGGTCGAACGATGCTTTGGCCACGGACGTAGGTATGTGGTCCTGTAGATCCCGCCTTGAGTTCCTTGATCACGGAGCGCAACCTTTCGTTCTCTTTGGTGAGTTCCGACGTCGTTTTCTCACTGGCGCTCTTAGTTTCAGCCCGGGTTTTCTGGAAGGTATCGAGTTGTGCTCTGACGGCGGCTACGTTGGTCACTTCGCCATCTACTCCGCGCTCTTCATTCGTGACCTTGGTCTTTGGAGTGCCTGGAGCTTCTTCACGAGCTTTCTCTATCTCTTCGCTACCGGGAACGAGAGATGTCGTCGCAAGATCTTCTTTTCCGTACCTCTTCTCGCTGGGTAGCAGGATGTTCGTTGGGCTTGTCATGGTTTTCCTAGAAAAAGATGTTCCCTTTGCGTGGAAAGATGATACGTTTTTTATCTAGCCCCAGGGTGGGCGCCAATTGTTTGTAGCGAAATTACCAACGAGATGATAACTAAGCAATTGTACGGCAAAGATCAAAGTTAGCGGTATCAATCTTAACACTCAAGAACACGATGGGAATTAGGGTTGAATGATTACAAAGTTAGCGGCTTGTACTTGTATTATTGCTCAAAGGTGGCTAAATGATTACAAAGCAGGCGTTAGCCTCTTTTTATAGGCTAACCCTAGTTTTAACTTTAAGGAAACGATATCTTATTTTTTCCTTCTATCTAATGACGATATAAAAATATGGTAAAAGATATTCTTTCTAATATCTTTTACTAATTACATTAATAATATACAATAAAGAGATAATATTCACTCGGCCGACTCTTTCTTCATCTCAACGACGTCTTCGTTTTCCTTCGTCGCGTCGACGTGATCATCCTACGCGTAGCTTGTTACGCGTTCCTTACTCATCGTATTTTTAGGCACAAACAACCACCATGACAGGTTAGTGATCTCCCTCACCGTTAGTAATTGCAAAGTTAAGAGGATCCTTGTCGACAACAGGAGTTCCGCCAACATCATCACGTTGTCCACCATCAAAGAACTCCGACTCTCCAGTGATGATGTGGTGAAGAAGTACATCCCCCTAGTAGGGTTTAGTGGCGAAGTTGCAGACATCTTGGGAGAAATCACGTTAAACACTCTAGCTCAAGGCATCAACATGCAAACAAAGTTTTGCACAAAAGTCCTAACAGAAAATCTTTCAAGCAGATTTGATTTTGGGTAGGTTGAGGAAAGAAGGGGGTAGGGTTCGGATACCTGGCTTCTCGCCGCCCCGGGCTGAGCCGCCACTTGCACTCTCGGCTACACTCTCTCTGGTGCTCGCCACTCGTTCTTGAGAAGACTTGGCTGAAACTTTTTCCTCACCCTCTCGGCCTAAGGTAGAAATGAACAAGTACAATGAGTAGATTTCAATGCTTAAGAACACACAAACTAGAACGTTTTACCTCGATTAGCTCAGATACCAAAAGATGGAACACGAATCTGCACGATCGAAAATAGGAGGTTGAAAACGTTCTCTTGAGTACAGATGGAGATGAAGTCGATGTAGAGATGGGTTTGTGAGGTCGTTGTGGAAGACGATCGAATGAACTTGGATAAGAAAACAACGCCTGCCTAGGAATCCACCTAGAAAGGCTCGTTTGACTCCAAATATCCCTCTGAATCCACCTAGGGTTCTTTCAAGGTTTGAATCCTCGAAACGCTGGAATCCACCAAAGCTTCTTTAATTCGTTTTGAGAAATTCGAATAAGGAATCCACCAGCTATTGAAATAACTTTCAATTGAATTAGAACAAGAATCCACTTGATTCAATCCAATCAAACTACAGCTAAAAGGCGTCAAAACTAAACGTCAAAACTATACGCTAAAATGATAAAACTTAGAAATATTCTCAATTTGTCAAATGTGAGCAACATGCTCTAAAAACCAACTTTAAATATGAAATTGTCTCAAGGGTAAAACTGTAAGTCTCGGAACTCTTCATCTTCATGGGCCTCCCTTCTGCTTGGCCCAACTGGTCTTGAATTCATCCATATGGCCGATCCGCCGTTCATGCTGAGTGTCCTGTCCTGCTCCCTCATCTTTTGTGATATCTGTGATTCGAACCGACGTAGTCCTACATGCATTAGTGTGTTGATGAACTAGGACCCCAGAGGAGGCCTCCTGTTGGTGGATAATTTCCGGGGCTCATGATGCCTAGAGGGGCGGGTTTGGAAGATGTAGTAGCCTAGGCTACGCATTCTTGTGGAAACGTGTCAAAGCCGGAGAAGTATCGAGTCAATAGGTTTCCCTTCTTTGCTTAGAGGACACGTGCCAGTTTCGTGTTTTTGAAGAAGTGCACATACGACAGAGCCGCTAATGGATATATTTTTTTTCTCGAGCACCTAGATACGCGGTATGCGCACCTAGTTCTCTTTTTCCGCGTAAGCGTAGCCAAGAACGAGGGCTTTCAATGCACCTAAGTAGACTCAGGTCTACCATGCTATCAAGGCTTCCATCCCTCATGGTGGTTGTCACACGTCGCTAACCAACTTTGAGGGGCATCGGTTCTGGCCGGCGGTTACGGACGACGTCATGTACGTGCAGATGGAACCTTTAGCACAGTAATGACGAAGCTTTTTCCCGGCACGGTATTTCACCGCGGCCTTCGGTGCGTAGACGAACGTGTTGAGGGACACGTCTGACACGTTATTTGGAATAGACACGGAGCAAGTAATGGAAATTGAAACAACTCAGCATGCCATACACGTTGGAGAGAAAAATGTCTACTTATATATTAATACAACTTCATAAAACAACAGACTCCGAGGTCTACCCCTTGTTGCCCCTTGTCCCTTTAACTCTAAGATAGGAGCTCGATACATGCACAACATATACATAACAAAAAGCACATCATTCACCATAACAATGACATAAATATCATCTAATCGCCGCAAGCACTTGTAGCACAAGTGAATAGACATGAAAAGTTGGTAAGTTGTAGCACAAGTGAATAGACATGAAAAGTTGGAAACTTACCAACGCGTTAAGAAATATTTAGAATGGTGCCACTGAACTTATTTCACAAGTAAGCCCATAATAATGGAGTATTTTAATTTCAACCTTAGAACCAGAATATTCTCTACAAATGCAAACATGAACACAAATTCATAAAAAATCATGCAATGGACTACACATAAGAAGCATGGTTATTATTATTATTTGTAGGGCAGTATATACGGGGCTGGCCAGCTGATGGTCATTTGGTTAGGAAACAGATTCTTCATTGTGAGTACTGAAGCTAAACACAAATTATTTGCAGAAATGGAAAACATTCATAATATATACTCAACAAGTTCCATAGTTTTTGTTATAGTTGTCTGACATTAATTTTGTGATGGGATATCTTGAAAATAAATTTATTCTTTCATTCTTCTTTTCAATACAACTAGAACCGGACCCCCGCGGATAAAAAGAAGTAATTTTAGCCTTTGTAAATAGAGGATATTAAAAATGTTGAAGTGAGGCAAACACAACTTTTTGATGTTAATGCGTTAAAATACAAAATAGTTCAGTTTACGAATTCTTTTAGCATTTCAAAATTGTCCTATTAGAAAATTATATCCCCATAAAAAATTAAGTGGTCGTTACCCCTTCTCGTAGTTATCTTGATATCACCTCAGCAGTTGCAATTGCTCTTAGCTGCATCATTATAGATATATAATATATAGATAGATTAAAATATCTAATTAACCCCTATTAGTTTTTAACCAAAGAAGGAGACGAAGACGAACGGGAGCAAGGAGACGAAGACGATGTGTTCTTAGTTAAATAGTTAGTGATGAAATTGACATTTAAGAAAATAGATAATTAGGATAAAAATTTAAAATATTAGCATTTATTAGGTACAAATTGACATTACTTCATCAAACTCAACAATTTATATATATAGGGTAAGGATCTGGTGAGAACGGACTCCCAGGTGAGAACGGATTTCCAGGTGAGAACAGATCTGGACCGTTGATAGCTATATCGTAAGAAGCGCTCAGATTAAAAGACGAACAGAACGACGCGCGCCTTCTTCCTCACTGGGATCGATTTCAGATGGCACTGGGGTTGCCCCGTTTCCTCTCTTCGCCGGCCTCCGCGAAAGCCCCACGCCGTCTTCGCCGCTGCCGACCACCACCACCACAACCTATTCCCCAAGCCTCCCACAAATCCTAAACCCTAGATTTCCTATCTCAGGTACTTCATATTGTTCGAGTCTCTCTCCTTCCTTCTTTGTCCTCCTTCCTCCATCCGGTCCGTCGACGTCAGACTCCACCTCATCGCCTGCCCCATCTACCGCCTGCACCCTCCTCCCGCCGCTGAAGTTCACCACATGCTTTACCACTCCGACCACCTCTAAGATCTCGCGACCTACTTTGACCACATCAGCAGGGACAGGCAGCACATACTAATTTGTGAAGACCTCATGGTCGTTGATTGAATCTCCACTGATATCTCCGACGACTCCTCATCGTCCCGCCTTGAGGCTTAAACTGTTAGAATTGAGGTTTGATTTTTCCCCAAATTGATGAACTGGATTTTTCGTAGGTGATGAGTTTTGTATTTTGATCCGAATTGCATACTCCTTTGTGTGTTTATGTGGTTACATGCCAGATTCTATTAGATATCCAACATGAGAAATTTCCAGCTGAATTATTAGTAGGTTGACTTCATCTATTAGTGAATGTAGAATGTATTGCACTTAACAAAAGTTAAAATCAAATACTTAGAGAGAGTTCCAACTGAGTTATGTGGGTTTATAGTTGTATATGATCATGCTAATTAGATGTTTTCATCTTTGATATTCTGAGTGTTATTTCATCTACATCACATCATAAAAGAGTTATATTTTGTGAAGTATTTGTAGCTTGATGCTACTAGATTACATAAAATGTATAAACACTAGCTACAACAGTCATACTATTTCAATTTGACAATATCACTTTTGATCATTTGTCATTTTTCTTTACTTTTTCCACAGGTTGCAGAGCCGTTGAGAGCAATGGTTATGGGAGCACCTTTAGAAGATGCTCGGCATCTTGCTCAACGCTACGATAGAATGCGACAAGAAGTTGAAGCTCAGGTGTGCAACTGCTGGGACCGTTAAGAAGGTCGATGAACCCTCTCCTAGTGGGCCCACTCCCGACCTTGACATTCCTGCACCAGAATCTGCAGAAGAAGAAGAGCTCAAGGAAGCTGCTGAGCTTGAGGAGAAGAAAGATGAATGAAGAAGAGGCAGACTCTATGTTTACGGATCCTAGTAGTGAATGTCTATGGAGAAAAACAGAAAAGGTTCATTCGTGCTACTTGGTTCAGGATGTCTATTGGTAGGACTTAGTAGTGAATGTCTTTGTTCTCAAATTCAATTTCTGGTATGGAAACAGATGTTCATATTAAGATCATCTTAATCTTGTAGTATTCTGGTTGCAAGATTTGTATCTGTATTGCAAGACCCATTTCCCTCAATTTGTGTCCAGAGTACATCTTTTTTCTTTTGTTATAGTTGTTGTTATTGGACATGTTCGTTTTGTGTGTGTATTTGACAGTGATATTGTATTTGACATGATACGGTCCTCACCGGTTACTCTCAAAGTTTTAGAATTCAGTCATGTGTATCAAGTGATAATTTAAGCTAATCTTTAATAATTCCCTTTTTTAAGGGTAAACCTCCGATAAAAAAAAAGGGTGAAGCAAAGAAATAGCATTAAATTGATCCCAAAGAAATGGTTTTGTTTTAAGGGTAATCTCAAATTATTTTTTAAGAGTATGCAATTCTTAATAATTGATTATGCAATTTCGAATAACTAAGTATGCAATTCACAAAAACTGAGTATGCAATTCACAAAAACTGAGTATGCAATTCACAAAAACTGAGTATGCAATTCACAAAAACTGAATATTCAATTCACAAAAGTTGAGTATGCAATTTACAAAAACTGAATATTCAATTCACAAATAGTTGAGTATGCAATTCGTAAAAACTGAGTATGCAATTTACAAAAATTGATTATGCAATTCACAAAAAACTCAGTATGCAATTCACAAAAACCGAGTATTCAATTCACAAATAACTTGCTTTTAGAAAAACACAAGTTTGAGGCTTACATTTAATTTTCAAAAATGCATATACAAATATACAATTATGAAATGCATATATTATGTGTTACGAGATGCATATGAAATGCATTTTATTTGTTTTTTTGGACAATTTTTTAGTTACGTGCCTCGAAAAAGTATGTGATGTGACTCCGAAAAGCACGTGGTGTGTCCTATAAAAACATGTTGCGCGGCCCGAAGAAGCACATGTGTGCCTCGAAAAAGCATGTCTCGTGCCTTAGGAGATGCACATGGCATGACTCCTAAAAGCACGTGTGTAGCTCGAAGAAGCTCGTAGTGTGGCTAAGAAAAGCATGTGGCTTGACTTGGAGAGTATGCAATTCACAAAAACTGAGTATGCAATTCACAAATAACTTAGTATGCAATTCTAAAAACAGAGTATGCAATTCACAAAAACTGAGTATGCAATACACAAATAATTGAGTATGCAATACACAAATAAGTGAGTATGCAATTCACAATAAGTGAGTATGCAATTCACAAAAACTGAATATGCAATTCACAAAAACTGAGTATGCAATTTACAAAAACTGAGTATGCAATTCAAAAATAAATGAGTATGCTATTCACAATAACTAAGTATACAATTCAAAAAACACATGGTATGCAATTCACAAATAACTAAGAATGCAATTCATGTATGGTACACTAGAATAGCATGTATGGAGCTAAAAGAAAAGCACTTAAGGTGCTTCACGCGAAGCACGTGATGTGGATCAAAGAAGTACGTGGTGTGGCTAAGAGAAGCATAAGTCGTGATTAGAAAAAGAACGTGTTGTGTCCCAAAAAAGCTAGTGGGTGCCTCGTGAGATGAACATAGCGTGTTTAGGAAAAGAACATGACATGTTTAGGAAAAGCGCGTATGGAGCTTAAAGAAAATCACGTGTGGTGGATCGGAGAAGAATGTGAGGTGGATCAAAGAAAGTCATGTGGCATTGCTCCTAAAAGCACGTGGCGTGCACTAGAAAGTCATGTGGAACGGCTCGAAGAAACATTTGGTATGCAATTCAGAAATCACTTAGTTTGCAATTCAAAAACACTTGGTATGCAATTCACATTTCACTTAGTATGCAATCCAAAAAACACGTGGTATGTAATTCAAAAAAAAACTTAGTATGCAATTCAAGAAACACTTGATATGCAATTTGCAAATCATTTTGTAATTCAATTAGTAAGCAATTTAAAAAATACTTGATATGCAATTTGGAATCACTTAGTATGCAATTCAGAAAACACTTGATATGCAATTCAGAAATCACTTAGTATGCAATCCATGAAAACACTTGGTATGCAATATAAAAATCACTTAGTATGCAGTTCAAAAAACACTTGATATGAAATTCAGAAATCATTTGGTATGCAATCCAGAAATCACTTGGTATGCAATCCAGAAAATACTTGGTATGCAATTCAAAATAACTTAATATTCAATTCAAAATTCACTTCTTATGCAATTCAAGAAACACTTGATATGCAATTTGCAAATCAAATAGTATGCATTTCATAATTAAATTAGTATGCAATTCAGAAAGCACTTGGTATACAATTCAAAAATCACTTAGTATGCAATTAAGAAAACACTTGGTATGTAATTCAAAAATAACATAGTATGCAATTCAAAATTCATTTGGTATGCAATTGAGGAAATACTTAATATGATATTTGCAAATCAATTAGTATGTCATTCATAGTTCAATTAGTATTCAATTAAGAAAACATTTGGTATGCAATTCAGAAATCACTTAAAATGCAATTTCAGAAAACACTTGATATGCAATTCAGAAATCAGTTAATATGCAATTTACAATTCACTTAGTATGCAATTCACTTGTTTAGTGTTTTTTTTTTCGTGTCAATTGGCCAACATTGAAGTGAGATGCCTTGTTTGCCAACGGTGCACATATTTCCCAGAGCATGAACAAAAGGCCAACATGATAGGCCAACTAGTGTGGGATTTTAATCGATGCATTGTTTTAACAATCTGAATTTGCAAACACGCTGAATAATCTGCAAAATCTAAATCTCTAGTTACTTTTCCTAGATTACGTGTTGATCTCCTAGATTGGGATCTTATACGCAAACTTTAAGTTGATCTCCTAGATTGGGATCTTATACGCAAACTTTAAGTTTACACTTGTAGTCACAAGGCTTAATAAGAACATAAATTTTGTACAAGAAAGATGCAAATCTACTTAATTTACCAGCCTAGCACAAAGCATATTTGGAAACTTCATAACCTTAAGAAAACAAGTAAGAACCAATTTGCTCAACAAGCAGTAACAATGATATAGAACTTCCATTCAAAATACCAACACGTTGGAGTCAACATGAGCATACAATTTTAAAATAGAAAGCTATGATGTGTGAATCGAATCTTAGTTTTTTAAAGTATTCTACATGATCTGCTAGTTATTGGATGTCTTTGATGATGAAGGGCCTAGTTGAGTGCATGAGAGTGAACCATCTCCGGCTGAAATCAAACCAGAGCGCCTCTGCTTCTTCTCCAGACTCCTGCTTTGTCTTCAAAGCATATACAAACTGGAGAAGGGCCTCCTCACCTACCAGAAGATATTACTCAGCATGCAGTACAAAATCTATAACAGTAATACCAAAAACGGGACAGTAAGAATACATCTCTTCATGTGAAGATCGGTAAGCATCCCCACATTGGGAGGCCAGGAGAGTCCAAGCCCATCTCCATCATAGAGTACCTGCATTGAGAACAATATATTGTTCTATTAACATGAAAAAACTTGAGAGCAGAAGTGATAATAACATGCTAAACCGAAGTTGGTTATCCTTATAATCAGTCCCTGCATTCGGTCCATAAACCTTCGATCCAGTTTTACCCCACACCTGAAAAAATTGTACAACAAGCATCATTTTCAGTAGTTTTCATCATCAAATGAATTAAAAACATTCAAGAAATTACCTTCTCAAGAAACCAAGGATGATCCACGAAAACTCGATCAACGCCTCTTTTGTAGCAATGAAAGAGGCGAGCCTTCTCAATTTTGTTGCCAAATTTTACCTTAAAATCGCCATTTTCACACCACATCATGATCCATATCCAAAACAGTAGCTTGTTATATGACTTATAATTATGCTAATTATGCTAATTATCCAAAACAGTGTAAGCCTAACCTGCATCAACATTCTTCCCATCAACTTAAGTGATACCAACTCTTTCTTGAACAACATCATAACCTGCAACTGCAGGAGCATGAACAAAATCAACTGAAACATCAGTAAACACATCCCAATCTGCTTCTTTGATCACCCAATTCAAACCTTCCAAATTCAATTAACAGTAAACATTGGGGAATGTTATGATTCAAGGATTAACAAGAAGAGATATCTATTGAAAGAACTACCTTTTCTCTGAAACTGGATACAGGAAACTCCTTATTCCAATCGTTGATCCAAAGAAAGGTAATCTATTTGAGCCTCGGACATTCAGAAATTGATCGGGATGGCAATGAAAAGGGTTTTGTCAAAATCGCAAGAAGAATTAGATCGAACATGAGAGAGTGGAGGGACTGATAGGGGAGGGACCTGCTTACACATCATGAGGAGGTTATATAGGCGTTTGACGGCGCTGGACTCGTTAGCAAAGTGGACGAACATCTCGTCCGAGTAGAGGAGGGCGGTGAATGTGAGGCGGAGGCAAGAGAGGGAGGGGTAGCGAGGGTGAGGGACTGGTGGAAGAGATCGCGGGGGTAGCGACGAAGGAAGCGGAGGGAAACGATGGTGAGGTCGAGGGTGAGCTTGCAATCGGAGATGGAGATGGAGGTGAGGAGCCGGTGGAGAAGCTGTGGAGAGTAGAAGAAGACGACGGATATGGCAGAGGAAGAAGCACGCGTGTAGATGTGCAGCATATTACATGGATCGTACGATTGTTTTAATCTAATGGCTGACAGTGGTTCTCACGGAAAAGAGAGTTCTCTCCTAATGATTCGTTCTCAGATGAACCTCTTTCTATATATATATATATAGATAACAACCTACAGGTGAACGGTTTCGTCATGTATACATAAATTTTCTTTTCCCGACCACTGCTAAGGTAACAGTTATTTCTCTATGCAACAGCGATTCAAGGATTCACTACATTAAGATTTAATATCAGAGGTGCTTTAAAATATCCATTAATAACTTCTTTCGATATAAAAGTTATCTAGAACAAAAACAAACCAGATAACTTCCACATATCCAATGCTTAAGATAATGCTAAGAGATTTAATTCTCGAACATCAATTAAATTTTGAGAATGAGAACATCAGATGACGCAAGGATGTATGAACTGTTAGAGATAAACTAGTTAGTTATTCTCCCTAATATATCTTTATCTTAGATAGTTCTCAATTACTTATCTTACAAGTATAAAGATATATCTTCTAGGTTATCTTAGATAGTTCTCCTTGTATAAATACTCTATTGATTGATAATAAAATTACACAAGTTTCTACTCTTCTATATGGTATCAGCCTAAAAGATCCTCCTCTTTCTACTCATCATATTTTCCCAAACAGCATTCTTTTTCTATCGTACCATGGCTGAATTCACATCTCAATTACCTAATCCACATGATGCTTCCTCTCCATTCATTCTTGTACACCTTCCAAACATCATCCAACTCACTCCCACAAATTATCTCACATGGAAGATCCAACTTCAAGCAACACTAGAAGGGTACGATCTCTTCAAATTTCTTGACGGATCTCATCCCGCTCCGCCGACAAAACTCGGCGTCGACGACAAAGAAACCAACAATCCCTTACGTTTGTCTTGGAATCGTCAAGACCGTCTTCTCTTTGGCGCACTTGTGGGAACCCTCTCCTCCTCGGTTGCTCCATTGGTGTCTCAAGAAACCTCATCCCAACAAATTTGGGAACTACTTCAGCAAACCTACGCAAAGGCCTCCCGTGGCCACATCAAGCAAGTCAAGAACAAGATGCGCAGTACAAGTAAAGGAAGCCAATCAATCTCGGACTACATGCAGTTCATGAAGATCAATGTTGATCTCCTCGCCTCACTCGGCGCTCCGATGCACTGCGAAGACCTAACAGATCAAGTTCTTCGAGGCCTTGACGACACATACAAACCTGTAATTGACAGCGTCAACCCTCGCGAGACGCCGATCACGTTTGAAGAACTTCATGAGAAACTCATCAACCATGAACTTGCTCTCAAACTAGGCCTCCGCCTAGGAATCGCTCACGAGGCCCTCCTCACGCAGCATGGCAGCAGCAGCCACACCAAAACGGTGGTCCTTCCCGAAACTCAAACAACAACCGTCCCAACTATAACCGCAACCCAAACCAACCTTCTCCACCGTCCACACATAATAATAAACCCTTTCTTGGTCGATGTCAATGGTGCAAAGAATCCGGCCATGTTCTTACTCAATGCCCTACCTTTCAACAACTTTACCCCACTATTCCCCTACCTCATTCGGCTCGCTTTCCATCACAAAATCACCAAGCCAACACAGCCACAATCAATCCATCCAACACACAATTCCTTGTCGACAGCGGTGCTTCTCACCACATAACCAATGACCTTCTAAACCTTGGCCAACACTATCCCTACACGGGTCCGGATGCACTATTTATGGGAAATGGCACAGGTTTACCAATTTCACACATTGGCACTCTATCTCTCAACTCTTCTACTCATGAGTTTCCTTTGTCGCATGCATTATGTGTGCCTTTTATGACCAAAAATATTGTCTCTGTCTCTCAATTTACAAAACAAACTAGATATGCCTTAATTTTCTTACCTGACTATTTTCTTGTGAAGGATATCAAGGGGGGCCGTACAATCCTTAGAGGACCTTGTGTCGAAGGTGTCTACATGTGGCCGTCATCTAGTCCATCTGTCAATCAGCTCAGTGTCTCTCCATCCACGTCTTGGCATCACAAACTACGGCATCCCTCTTCAGCCATTCTCAAGTCTATTCAACAACGTTTTCAGTTAGGAATTTCTACTTCTTTACAGTCTGATTGTGTTTCTTGTCAGTTGAACAAAAGTCATAAACTTCCCTTTAATGAAAGTACTATTCCCTCCTTTTACCCACTGGAAATTGTGTTTTCGGATGTGTGGTCTTCGCATGTTATGTCATATGATGGTTTTCGCTACTGTGTCATCTTTGTCGACCATTTTACAAAATATATATGGCTTTATCCACTCAAAAAGAAATCAGACACACAATCAATATTTATAAAGTTCAAATCTTTGGTTGAAAACTTCTTCAAAAACAAGATCAAAATTCTTTACTCTGACAACGGTGGTGAGTACCTAGCTCTTAGACCCTTTCTTAGTACCCATGGGATTAGTCACTTCACCTCTCCACCACATACTCCCGAACACAATGGTGTTTCCGAGCGTCGTCATAGGCACATAGTTGAAACCGGTCTATCCATGCTAACCTACTCAAATATGCCTCTTGATCATTGGCCTCATGCTCTACTTGCAGCCGTATACCTCATTAATAGGCTCCCAACACCAATACTTCACTATGAGTCTCCTTACTCTATGCTTCTTAGGAAACCCTCTAATTATACAAAGTTAAGAAGTTTCGGGTGTCTCTGTTTTCCTTGGTTACGTCCCTACACTGCTAATAAATTAGAACCCAAATCCGTTGTATGTGTGTTTGTCAGCTATTCCTCGTCTCAGAGTGCTTATCTTTGTTTGGATCCTATCACAAAACGCATCTACAGTTCTCGCCATGTGAGATTTTTGGAGACAGAATTTCCCTACAAAACCCAACTATCCAGTCCAGAAATATCTCCCCGTATAATTGATAATTGGGCCCACCTCTCTCTACCCATTCTTTCTCCTGTAACAAATTCACCTAACCCTACACCCTCACCAATCTCTGTCGTGCCTTCTCCCTCCACTCAAACACCCGATGGGACCCACACCTCCTTCTCTCATTCTCATCCTCCCACACACACCAACCCTAACCCTATAAACTCTACCATGCAGCCTACAACCTTACCAACTCTCACCAACTCCCCTGCAACACCATTGCCTGACCCCACCCCCCAAATTCCCTCGTTGGAAATCAACACCCAAGACCCCACCTCACCTACTCCATTAATTACCCAATCAAATATCCCATTTCCCCCTCCTCTTCCTGAACGAGGTATCATCACTCGCTCAAGAAATAACATCACCAAACCCATACAAAAACTTAATCTTCATGCCCATAAACACCCACCTACAGAACCCAAAAACATCACCCAAGCCCTAAGAGACCCAGATTGGCGTGCTGCCATGTAGCAGGAGTTCAATGCTCTCTCCCACAACAAAACATGGGCTCTCGTTCCGCCTTCTCCTAGTCAGAACCTAGTTGGATGTAAGTGGGTGTTTCGAATCAAATATCATCCTGACGGCTTTATTGACAGGTACAAAGCGCGCCTCGTTGCTAAAGGATTTCATCAACGACCAGGCTTGGACATTACTGAAACGTTTAGTCCTGTTGTCAAGTCGGTCACGGTTCGAATTGTGCTCTCCCTTGCAGTATCGAATGGCTGGCCACTTCAACAACTTGACGTGAATAATGCTTTTCTTCAAGGCACTTTGCAAGAAGACGTATACATGTCTCAACCGCCTGGCTTCACCGACTCCTCCTCTCCACAACATGTGTGCAAGCTTCATAAGGCCATTTACGGTCTCAAATAGGCTCCCCGTGCATGGTACAATGAGCTCAAAGGCTATCTCCTTCAACTCGGATTCAAGAACTCGATTTCCGATGCATCATTGTTTATCTACTCGCATGGTCTAACAACTCTTCTATTGTTAGTCTATGTGGATGACATTATCATTACAAGGAACACTAAAGCCAGCATCGACGCCCTCGTCGATCGTCTCTCCAACAAATTCTCCCTAAAAGATCTTGGCTCACTCTCGTACTTCCTCGGCGTCAAAGTCCTTCCTACACCGAATGGCCTATTCCTGAGCCAAAGGAAATATATTGTTGATCTCATACACAAGGCCGGCATGGAAGACTGCAAACCGGTCAGCACTCCGCTCTCCACCACTACTCTCTTGAAGAACAACGATGGCAGTCCACTCCCTTCTCCAACTGAATATCGGATGATCGTGGGTAGCCTTCAATATCTTAATCTCACACGACCTGATGTGGCATTCGCAGTCAACAAGCTAGCATAGTTCATGCAAACTCCAACAACAACCCATTGGGGTGCTCTTAAACGGCTCCTGCGCTATCTCTCTGGGACACTTACACATGGCATCAATATCTGCAACTCATCTCCTCTCTCGCTCCATGCTTACTCGGATGCGGATTTAGGTGGCGACAAGGATAACTACGTCTCTACTACAGGTTACATCTTTTTTCTCGGCGCCTCTCCTATCCCTTGGAGCTCCCGCAAGCAACGTTCGGTGTCTCGATCGTCGACGGAGGCCGAATACAAAGCTTTAGCCGACACTACATCCGAATTGCTTTGGGTGCTGTCCATTCTCAGTGAACTTGGTGTCACATTGCCTCAACCACCAGTTGTGTATTGTGACAATCTAGGTGCTACGTTCTTAAGTGCTAATCCGGTATTCCACTCCCGTATGAAGCATCTTGCGCTAGCCTATCATTTTGTTCCAGAGCAGGTTCACAAAGGCACCTTTCGAGTTACACATGTGCCTACCGGTGATCAACTTGCTGACATGCTTACTAAACCACTACTTGGTCCGTGTTTCTCTTCGTTCATCAACAAACTCCGACTTTCCTGAAATGGACGTCAAGTTTAAGGGGGCATGTTAGAGATAAACTAGTTAGTTATTCTCCCTAATATATCTTTATCTTAGATAGTTCTCAATTACTTATCTTACAAGTATAAAGATATATCTTCTAGGTTATCTTAGATAGTTCTCCTTGTATAAATACCCTATTGATTGATAATAAGATTACACAAGTTTCTACTCTTCTATATGAACTAATCATCAAATCAATTGAATTACGAGTTTCAGATCTCACCTTGTATGGCAAACTCTCAAAGTAAATTGAAGTGCTAGAGTTCTTCTTTCCGTTGACAGTGTAGTAAGCGTGCGTCAAGTGCCCGCCAGACCTCAAAATAATGATATTAATTACAAATTTGTATGGAGCCAAAATTATGATGTGAAATTAGAGAACCTTGGCATTGAAATACATGAACCTTTGAGTTGAAACACATGCACCTAGCTATGAACCTAGCTGTTGACAAACAAAAAAGTGCATGTTAATATCGATGCAGTAACTTGTAGATACCTATGGACCGGACCAGACGGTTCATATGAATGTGGCTTCAACTATCTAAGCAATTACATCTTTTAATTGAATTCTAAGCAAAGCACTAGAGGTTCTTCCCGAAATTTATGCTATGGTGCCTACAAGTCTACAAGTGAGCATCAACAAACTACGAAATGATCTTGTCAAACCCCTCGTGATAATCCAAACACTAGTATCCAAGCTCAACAATAGGTACACTCATCAAATGAACAATCAATCATCAACGGTAGACCAAATCCCCAAATTCCATAATAAAAAACAACAAATTGAATTTTGAAGAACCCTAATTCAACATCACCATATAATGAAACATTAGAATTTCATAAGAGACTATAGTATGAAGTTGAGAATCCATACCCAGAATCATCAGAAAGAACCCTTGAAATCTTCATCTTCTTCTTGGATCCCTTATACAACTCCTCCAAACTACACGCCAGCTGCGTCTCCACTTTATGAGCCTTTTTATTCGTCTGACGATCATTCTCCCCGCCATTAGAGGGATAACTCTTCTTCCCATCCCAATTCTTGAATCCAGACCCGAGACTCTTTCGGCGACGACGAGTGGCTTCGCCATGAATGGATTCACAAGAGTACAAGATCGAATTCCTCCAACGAGTGGCTCCAGTCACGACTACAAAGAGGCGAGAGGTGTCGATTGAAGAACCATAATTCAATGAGTGGTCCATTCTCCATCGGACACCAGGTAGGAGATCGATCGGGATTTGGAGCTGCGACTTTTCGCCATCGCTGGAGCTTCGACCTAGCAGACACACTGAAGGGAATCGTTGATCTTTCAAATCCGACGGGCTTTTAGACAGGCTAAAAGAGTTCTTAGATTTTATCTTATGGAGAGTTCTTACTTGATCCTCCCTCATAAAGTTCATTATGACATTATATATTGACTGACCTGTGAAATTTTTACCGATGTTGTATTTCTCATATCTTTCGGGTTAACGTCATCGTTAAAATACACCACTTTCCACAATAACCCAGCCTTTCCGACTCTTCAAGATCTTATTATCTGGGATGCTGTAGGGTGATCTCATATGCAAATATGCAAAATGATTATCTCTTAAGAGAATGGTACTCTTGTTTATATATGATCAATATTACATCAGTTTTCATGAAACTTTAGAGTATGCTTCATTGTTCATAGATTTGTCTAGTTTACTGAAACATATATTGCTGAACTGCTCTTGCAGCATATGCTACATAACATTGTTCAACGTCAATAAAAGTTGAAATTAATATAACATTCCTTCCGTTTCTTTTTAATTATCTATTTATGATTTTCAGACAAATTAAGAAGTCAAAATTTTCTCTAAATTAACCTTATTTAATTTCCGTAATTAATAATGTCTAAAATTATAATTATTTAAGATTCTAAATTTAGTAATAAATATAGGACAAATCTTACCAAAATAATTAAAGTGACAATTAAACAGAAATAAGAAAAACACTTTAAAACGGCAATTATAAAGGAATGGAGGGAGTACAGAAATACTTACTTTTTTTGCTACGGAGGCATGTACTAATAATGTGAATCAATTGCAAATTCGCATACTTTAGTACGTATGCAGGGAGCATATGACAACTTTCGCAAAGAAAATGACGGATGCTTTCAACATATTTTTGTATATAAATAATCTTCTTTTAACTCTGCTGCAAAATTATTAAGAAACTGATTTACATTGAAGACAGCTAGACTTGCATTTATTATGCTCCGGTTTATCGACTTGAAATAGTTTTTGAAGTTGAATGGGTAAAATAGAGATGGTGCTAAATGCTGAACGTTTAGCTAATTTAAAGATGAATATTTATTTAATACTAGAATCGGGCCAATTACGGATTTCGTATGCGGTTTGGTTAAATTAGAATAAGACGGTAAGATTTAGAATTAATAAAGATTAGAATAAAATAATTAATTAATAAACTAGGGAGAAGGTTTGGTCCGATACCATTTGTCATTACTTCATCAAAGTCATCAACTTTTATATATATATATTAGGGAAAAGGTTCCCGCGCTCCGCACGGGTCTTATTTTTTTGATGTGTATTCATGTTTTTGTTAGGTTCTTTTTGTTTAATTAGGTAGAAATATGTTCATTGCGCGTGAGAAAAGATATGTTTTTTTTATTTTAAAAGTAATATTAAAACTATGTATCAAAGTGTATAATTGTTATTATAATTTTGCATTTATAGGTAATAGAGGTGAATATTTGTTTCAAATGTGTGAAGCTATGAAAATGTTGTTTATATATTGCATTATTTATATTTTTCAACTATATATGATTTTGGATTAATTCTTCTTCGTATAATTTACGAAAGAATTTCTTTTTTTTATTTATAAATAATTACATCTTATTTTAAAAGCGACATATATATAAATGTTGAAGTTATATAATTTTAAACACCATTTATATAATTAAACCGAAGTTCGAATCGGTTAGGATAAAAGTTCTCCTTTATTTTTTATGAAAAAGAAAATAATCATCTTGCAAAGTGTAAGTTTTAATAAAAGCTTCATATATTCAAGTTTTTATGGATCTTGAATCTTGATTCATCCATCTATAATGTATAAAAACCACCAATTAAAAGATAGCAATATTGAATTAAGGAGTATGAATTAACCAATCAAAATGTGGAGAATTTAATGCTAGGTCTTTAATTTTCCCTTTCCGTGATTTTTATATTATATTAGATAGATATTAGATATTAGAAGATTATATTAGATATAGAAGCTAGTTTAGTGTTTGATATTTTTAGTAAAATTTGTAATTATAAGGGGTTTTTGCAAAAAAATCACCCGTTATTTGTCGATGTTTGCACAAAACCACCCACTATATCGTTAATTATACTAAACCACCCAAATTATATACTCCGTTAACAATTCACCACCGCTTCACTCCTGCCATCCTATTCTCCGTTGAAAAGAATAAAAAGACCAAATTAACCTTGTTAATAGATCGAATTTTCAAAATTATGTCATTGTAAAACAAACTTCTTCCTCTAAAATTAAATCGCCACTTACTCTCTCACCCCTATAGTCATCCGTACTCCATCAATTTGCAATACAACCTTTCATTTATGTTTCGATATATCAACACATATTACCTTGAGATTCCCATCAAAAACCTTGAGATTTTCTAACGAACAGGGGGATGATGTTCTGGATCGACTCCGAAATCGTTCACTTACCTTGTCCAACAAACACCTTGAGATTTCTTACGAGGGAGAGATTAAAGAGAGTGATGAAATTCAGGAAGAAATAAATCATAAATATTAGGGTTCTTGGCTCATGAAGGGGGAATTCGAGGTTTTCAATTGAGCTCTGAAATCGTCAAATTGAACTAAGTTCATCTACTTACATGTTAAAGAGGAAGTGTTGAGCTAAAGCCCTCAATCGATACTAGCATTAATATGATTTCTGGATTGATTCTTATTTTAGGGGTCTTTACTCAAGAACCAGGAAAATTCAAAATCTTCAATTCACTCTCAACTAAGTGAATTGGTGTAAACCCCTTAGATAGCTTGCTCAAGATGAAGAGACTAGCTAAATTCCTCAATCTATCTTAGCATTAACATGAATATCTGGATCGATAAAAAAATTAGGGTTCTTGACCATTCACACTCAAAATTTTCATATTCAAAACCCAATTTATAAAGAAGAATGACAAAAGGGTATATTGGGTATCAAATGATGTAAATATTGGGGGGAATCAAGGGCAAATTGGTCATTTTATTCTTTTTAACGGAGAATAGGAGGGTAGGAGTGGAGGGGTGGTGAATTGTTAACAGAGTATATAATTTGGGTGGTTTATTATAATTAACGATTTAACGGGTGAGTTTGTGCAAAAACCGATAAATAACGGGTGATTTTATGCAAAAACCTCTAATAATAATGGTAAAAAGTTTAGAAAAAAGAAGTTGATTTAACTTTTTATTGATAAAAGTGTTATGTTCCATTAATATACGCTATGACATTTAAAAAATTAATGTATTTTATTCTACATTAAGTTAGATGGATGTGTATTTACCCTACACTGAAGAAGTAAAAGAGAAAAAGTTCCGTTAATATAAAAGAGACACGGTCAACAGAGCATAGTATAGTTTTTTTTTCCAAGTTAATCAAGCTTTTAGCAAGTACAATACTATTTGATTAACATGTCAAACTAAATTATACGGAATAATCAGTATTATTTATTTTATCAGTATATTCTATAAGTGTTTTTAATACAACAATAAAAAAAACGTACCGCATGAGCATGAGATTAATTGTTCAACAACAGATATATCCTTTAAGATTTCTTATTTAATCGAGATTAGTATGTGATCATGATCTTCTAGAGATACTATAATCCAATTATGTTATGTCTCCGGTTGATCAAATGTTGCTTCTTATATCTATCTCTAGTACTTGTATCTTGACTGTTTGCTCACAAGAAATATTCTTTTTTAGTTTTATATTTTAATTTGTGAAACAAAAAAAATGTTGTCAATGTTCATAGTAGGGTTGGGACTTTGTACCAAAGGAACCGAAGAACCGATCCAAACCGCGAATTTTGATGCGGTTCGGTTTGGATATTAGTACTTAGGATCTTACATTTATCGCAAGTTGGTCACTAGGCCAGAATTGTGGTTCGAGTACGGTTACTGAAATTGTGAATGAGTAAGGACCCGAAAAACCGAAATACTAATAAAAAATTAAGAATAATAACTAATATATACCCTAATTTAATTTTTTGTCATTTTCTAATTCTAAACCTTCCTCCATCCTCGATTTCTCTCTCGGCCCTAACCCTAATCTCTTAATCTATCTCGATCTCACCCAATTTCGAGTTGGAAAACTATAATTGTTCATTCAAAACCTAGATTCGAGCCTTGTTCTCATTCATAATTATGCAAGACCTGGATGTTTTTTTATTAATGAGTAAGAAATAAATAAATAGTTTACTACAAAAATTTGGATGAAACCTAATTTAAAAGCACCAAATCGAATTCTCAAGCCTAATGACGTCTACATCAACTCCTAATTTTAAAGTCCATAAATCTCCAATTCTTCACAAAGGACAAGCCTCATGTATGAATTGTTTAATCTGTTCAATCTCAAGTTCAAATTTTCAAAATTGCAAATATTGAATGAATCTGTTGGTGCACTTGGTTGATTTGTTGAATTACAATTGAATTTATTTTTGAAATTTTGTTGTTGTTGAGTCAATCGTATTCCGTTGTTGTTGCACTACTACAATTACGAACAAATGCAATGGCAAAATGCAGCGGTTTGTCTAATGCAGCGGGTTTTGCATCGGTTTTCTGAATGCAACGGTTTTTAAACTTTATAGGATGTTACAGTTTATAGGATTTTGCAGCGGTTATTTTCTTAATAGCCTAATGAAGCGGTTTTGGGACATCTATTGCAGCGGTTAAGTTGTACGGTAATAAAAGAATTGCCCGCTCTTCTTTCCCGCGTTGTAAAGGGAAAAGTCGCCCAAAATTTGCTATTGTCAAAAATTTCTTTAGGGGTTGGGGCTTAGATTCCTGAACTTGCCACCATCGATTTCGTCCTTGTAAGCTCTTGGGGGTTAAGGTTTAGATTTCTGAAATTGGAAGAGAGAATTCGAAATGGTGGATTAGGGTTCCTGAAACTATGGTGGTGTGTCTCGTCCGTCCGAGCTCTACTCGTAAAATAGTGGTGTGTCTCGCCCAAGCTCGCCTTCTCATCTGGTATCCCCTTCTTTCCTCCTCTTGTTATTCCTTCCTATTGTTATTTCTTCTCTTACTCCTGATTACGAACCGTTGAAGGTTTTTTGTGTTGATTGCTACTCTCCTGTTTGCTATTGAAGGTTTTGTGTTGACTGATTACGAACATAATTAGGTTATTGTTTCTGCGGATTTGTGTATTTTGACTTTGGTTCTCCTGTTTGCTATTGAAGGTTTTTGTGTTAACGTCTAAATGATTAATTAGTGGGAATTTCAAGTTTAGTAAAACATAAGCAGAGTTGTTGACTACTATTCTCTGGTTTTAATTATACAAAGCTTGAGTTGTTGACATCCATTTGTAGCAAATGATTGAGATTAAATGGAATAGGGCAATGTGTTTTGTGTGTTGTTTCACTTGTTTGCTGTTGTAATTGGGTCATTCTTGTATATATTTCAATTGCTCGATTGTTCTTCTACTGTTGTAACTGTGTGTTTAGATGTGTGTGTATATTAATTGTTAAATAGTGTGCAACAACTCAGCAAGTAATGATTAGTCAAATGACTCAAATTATAGGCTTTAATTAACTCCTCACGTTGTTACTTTCAGCAAGTGGTTAAATCTTAACTTATATTCTTGATTTGTATAGAGGGTGAATCCCTGCATAAACATTCATTCTTGATTTGTATAGAGGGTGAATCCCTGCACAAATATTCATTCTTGTATATTTTTTTACTGTTCGATTGAGTTTTGCGGATGTCCACATGAACTTTGCTGCTTAGTTATGCAAACAAAAACTTATAGTTGAACACTTTAACAGAATGGACAACTTATTGTGTTTTGAGGGTCAACATCTTCATTATCATTGCTTCCTGTTTCATTTAGATTGGATGAGTGCAATGCCAATCCAGTGGAGCTACTTTGAAAATTATTCTTGTTTATATAGTTTCAAAAGCTTGCAATTTTTGTTGTCCAAAGAATATAAAACATAAGATTTTAGTAACTAATTGATAAACTTCTGTCTCTGAGCAGAAACTAAAGACTTGAGAAGAAAAAATGAAGAGAAGTACAGTTGCTCAAAAACTTACTTTTGATGCTCCCAAACGACAAAAGAAGGATGCAGAGATGTCAAATAAGGTTGTGTATCCAATATCTCTTTTCCTGAATTTTAAATTATAGTTGAATATATAAACTATATACTTTTTATCATGTATATCCGTCCTTCTGTACTTTAAATGATATCACTTGTTATGTAACATCATGATTTGTGTTAACATGTATTTCAAAAAGTAAACAAATAATGCAGTCAAATGCTGACAAAATGAAGGAAAAAGGACTTGATCTCCTAGAAAATACAGTTTTGCTACAAAAGTATGACATAATTGTGAGTGATATTGATGATGAGGTAACAAGAGATAAATTTATTTTTTGTGTCAATATTAATACTCCGTATATTTCTCATTACAAGCTTCTATTTCAGTGTTAGATTTACTGATTAAGATTGGAATCAGGATTAGATCTTGCTTCAAATCTTGATTTTTCTTATTAGAACAAGATGTCCATAGCCCTACACTTCTGCACAATCTTCTGAAACTGTTTTACTTGTTTGAGCTATGACAGATTTAGGAAATGTACTGCCCGTGCCATGATATCTTTGTTCTGCCTTTAGTAAAATATTTTTTGTTTATTCTTTTATATTTTCTTCACCGAATCGTAACTACATGCATCATGTATTGAAACTATGTCAAACTGCCTACTGTTGCACGTGAAATGATGATTGGTGGATGAGATGATGTGTATCTATAACTGTATTACAATACTGAGTTTATAGTGTGAAGTGAGAGCACATTCTGTTACTTTTCTTCTTTAGCTTCCGTACTCATGAGTATATAATTGAGTTCAGGTAATTTTATAAGCTTATGTTTTTTCTTCTAATACATATATCAAGATGGAGAATCTGATTTGTGTCTTATATCTCTCTGGAAATCACTGACAACAATTGGTCTTATGAATTTAAAGTACTGATAACATGGAAGTCGATTTTCTCATTAAAATCTCGATGTATTCATTAAAGTACTGATAACATGGACAAATCTGGATGACTACTATGTTTGAATTATTCAATTAGTATGATCATTTTTTATCATGATTTGAGATTTGCAAAAAATGTGCTTACTTTTATTCAGTCACTGTGATAGAAGAACATTGTGTATACTTCAGCAACAGACATTAGTAAACACAAAACAGGAGTACATGAGTTTTGCAAATCAGAGGGGAGCAAACAAAGAATAATGTTCTTCCTAGCGAGAATTCAGGAGTATATATGAATTCTGAGTTCATCTTACTGAGAATTACAGAATTGTAATGAACACTGAAATGACCAGTCACCACTCTTGTTCCAAGAACAAGGTTCAGTTATGAACACTGGACCATCTCAAGTTCAAGTGCAAACTTTGATCCAACCCACAGAAACTCAACGAAAGAAAGTGTTGGCTGGTCAATATGATAAAGGTTAGCAATATTGTGCTCCAGGCACAATGTCAAGATATTTGAGAGATTTAAAGTCGCATGGCTCTAAAGGGCAACAACGACAAGTAAATGCTGAGTCATCTTTGGCTGATGAGTATTTGAGACCACAACAAGTAAATGTATGTGATGAGGTTGTCGTTTTAGAAAATGCTAACCAAAACCAGATTCATGAAGCAAATGCATCTGAGACCTTTCAAAACGAGACTAATGAAAACCCAGGTAATGTATTTCAATAATTCCTAAGACAATTTATTAATTTACTAGAAAATTTTATATCTTTTACTCTTAAATTTAGTTACCGAAGGGAAGAAGCATCGAGGGAGAACCATTTTGGCGCATGTTCATAGCCGTTCAATGGAGAAACGACCTCTCGTCTTGTTTAATGACCTGAACCAACCAGTGGGACCTGATAAAGACACAGTTCATGATTTTTCTCACCTTCTTGGATCTTTGGCAAAAGATTCATCCTATGCACCTTTGAATTGTTATACTTGGAAGCACATGCCTTCGTATTTCAAGGATAAAATATGGGATTATGTTCAGGTAATGTTTTTTCATTCATCGTGTTTATATATATTCATTTCTGTAATTTCATGGATTTAAATTATTGTGTATGCTAGTACTTATACCATGATGTGTATTTTTTTATAGAAAAGATTCATAGTTGAGAAAGAAGCAAAGAAATATGTTCTGCAAAATGTGAATGTAAAGTGGAGATTGCACAAAACAAGAGTGAAGGAAACGTACTATAAGGAAAATGAAACCATGGAACAAAGGATGGCTAAGTGGCCTGGGGACATACCAGTAGATGAGTTTATGGATTTGTGATATTTTGGGATTCAGAAAAAGCCAAGGTAAATAAATGTTTCTAGCATATTTTGTTCATATCATTTGTACTATTTATTTTATATTTAGTTGTTTTCTCTCAATGACAACAAAGAACCACTCTTCTACATGGTCGTGAATAGGAAATAAGTAAGAAAAATAAAGAAAACAGAGAAAAACAAAAGGACATGCATACTACGGGTCCAAAATCATTTGCCGTGCTGCGAGAAGAAATGGTAAACTTTTTCTATCATTCATTGGGATTATTTTCTAAATATGTACTTATAAATTGGATTGATATTTTATTTTCTATCTTATTATATAGAAACAAAATGATCCAAACAACCATGAACCATCTGAAGCGGATGTCTATATGGAATCTAGAAAGCGAAATCCTGGGCGCAAATACCTTACAACAAATGAGGAAACCTTAGAGAACATTGTGAGCTGATTTTTTTTGTTAATATTAGTTAATGTAAGTTAAATGTTAGGTATTATGAAGCTAACTTGTTTCTACTGATTTTTTATTATGTTTATTAGGAGAAGATGAAAGCACTTACAACTTGTGAAGATGGGAGTATTAATGAACCTGATCCCTATCATGATGTTATTACTAAGAAAGAGCATAGTGGGCGCTTGCATATAAGTTGCTTGGTGGATAATGCATAGAGGTATGTTTTCATCAATTAGTTAGGCAAAACTGCACAAAATCCGTTGAACTAAAGTTTGATATTATGCAGCATGATGTCATTCTGTTGAACTAAAATCTGGTTGCTAGTTCTAAAACTGCACAATGCATGTATGCCTTCTTGGATGAAAACGCTCTCTTCGTTCATGCATTCTTCTATTCAATAACTATGCAAGATTGCTCACATTTTATGTATTGGTTTTCTAGTGATTGATTTTGCTTAATTTTCCTGCCTTTTACAATGAGCATTGAGAAGTGGTTTCTGAACCAATCTGTTGCTTCTTGGATATAAAATATGGCACCAAATGTTGTCTGGGGTGATAATTATGATGTTTGTTATATTATGCAAATGTGTAACTTAATGCATGCTGAGAATATTGGAAACTAGCTAACATCTATATTTACGGTTTGATATTATGCACCATGATATCATTCTGTTCAGCTCAAATCTGGGTGTTAGTTCTTAAAATGCATATGATGCAACAAAAATGAATTTGGAATTTGTAACATAGAATTCATTCAAATGCATTTTTTATTGGCTATAGATATAGGTTTAGGCCTATATGTAGCTGTGGTGTGCTGATGCTAAAACATGATCTTACATCAGAAAGAATAATGCACTTCATAATAGGATGGATTTTCAATTCTTTGATTATCAGATTACATCTCTCTTTTGTGATGCAGCAAATGCATTATTTTTTCAGCTATAGATATTGATTTTAGGCCTACATGTAGCTATGATGTGCTGAGCCGAAGGCATGATCAGATTTCTAACTATGGTTGAAGTTATTATTTCTACTTGTTGGTGTTTTTTCAGGATGATTTGTTTGAAGAAGAAACTAGACTATTTTTTGGGACGCAAGGAGCTAATTTTTGGGTAATTAAGGAGCTGTTTTTTGGGTAATTAAGGAGCTATTTTTTTGGGTAATTAAGGATCTAAACTTTGATCATGAATTGTTGGTGCATGATTTTAGATTACAGCTGCAGCTTTGTCTAACACTAAGAATGTTTATAACATTCTGACAAGTCATTATGTATGAACTTGGTATTTTGTAAATTGGGAATACATATAAATCAATGCAATTGGGAATACATATAAATCAATGCAATTGGGAATACATGTAAATTGGGAGTATTAGTATCAATTTCTTATGTATCAACTTTTTGGTTGATGTTATAGAGGATATAACAGGATTGAACAACTCAAATCTTAAAACAAACAGGTTCATTCTAGAAATGCAAAACCGCTGCATTTGCTTTATAAACCGTTGAAAAAGTGTCAAATTCATTAACCAATACAAAAAATAAAACCGCTGCATTTGATATTGAAAAACCGTTACGTTTAATATCCACAAAACCGTTGCATTTGATATTAACACCCGGTGCATTTGAAAATTAAACACCGCTGCATTTGATTACCCAAACCGCCACAATTTATTGACAAACCGCTGCATTTGATCGTAGAAACCGCTGCATTTGATACGAAAACCGATGCATCTGAACTAAAAACCGATGTCAAACCGCTGCAAATTTGGAAAGGCAGCGGTTTACTATCCTCGTGAAAAACCGCTACATTTATTTGGGAAAACCGCTGCATTTGGTCTAATGCTACGCGAGCAGATGAAGCGGTTAAAAACCGCTGCATTAGATCTAATATAGCGGTTCCGAGCCTATTGTTGCGGTTTTTTACCGCTGCATTAGTTCTCAAATGTAGTAGTGTTGTTCAGTCTTATTTTGAGATGGAGTTTTATTGTTTTTGAAGAGTTTTATTTTTGTTGAATTGAGGCAAGTGAATCAACTAGTATCAAGTGTTGTTGTGCTGCTCTTGGATTTTTTCTGCTTCATATGAATTATGTATTGTTATTTTGGATTGTTTTAGATTTTTAGTTGATGTATTAATGTGTGTGTCAATGTATGTGTGAAGTTTGAACAAAATCTTAAAAATATGCTTATTATTGAGCCTGAAACATGGCTCAGATGTTCAATTTTATGCAATTTCAAAGATTTATAAATTAACCAAGGAACCGAATACAGGAACCGATAAAATATCGTTTCAGGTATTGTCGGGTTCATGTGAAAGAAATCAAGAACCGAACCCGGATTAAAAAATAAAATTAGTGTGCGGATAGGCTAGAAAATCATCAAGAACTGAAAGTTACCGGCCCTAGTTCATAGTGTGCAAAATAGTGCTGGCTGGTTCTTTTCACTTTCCTTCTGTGATTTCCCCAGACAAAGTTCCGAGTTCAAGTTCAATGCTCTTGGATTTTGCTGACCTGGCAATATTATATTAAGCATATGATTGCGAATTTTTGCTGTTAATGACAATGATTACTTGTAATTGGCATACCCTCTTGTGCACATGCTTTTCACTGGCTGAAACGATGAAGGAATTTGAAGACTTAATTAAACCATTTATGCATGTTCCTCCCTTAATTAAGCAATTTTCTTATTTATATATATACCAATGATTTGTAAAGTGTGCATGATTATATATATTAGCACTCTTGCCTGATGCTTAGCTTAAAACTCTTTTCCATGACGGTGGAGTCTTATATATTGCCAAATCTGATTTATGTGCTGTTTTTGGGATTTGGAAATCTTCATCTAAGTACTCGATCAAAACTAAATTTCAAAATCTGAACTGAAAATTTCAAATTCAGGGAGGAACAGTGGCGGACCCAGGATTTCAAATACAGTATCAGTTAAGTTACTTATGATTTCAAAAAAAAGCGTTAATACGGTAGTTATATAAGATAATAATGTCCACACTCAGTGGCGGACCCAGGATTTCAGGTCAGTGGGGGATTGTTCGACTAAAAAAAAAAATTATTGCATAAGAATTTAACATAATTCTAATCAAACGTATACACAATCAAAGCTAATAATCATCTCAATACTATTCGCATCAAGGATCAAGCATATACAAACAAAATATATACATCAGCTCAGCATTCTACACAACACAGTTCAACAAAAAATTCTAGTAGAATATTTTATAAAGATCAATTCAGTAAAAATATTCTTCTATCTTGTGACTATTCAAAATTAAACAACACATGAAAAAAAGTAGTATGTGACGCTCCAAAATTAAACAACACATGGAAAAACGTGTAAGGAACTTAAAAAAGAAGACCTCGTGTTGCGTCTCTGACGTCGAATAGTTCGGAACACGTCATCTTGATCGTCCAGTCTTGTATTGCGGCGGCGTGGTTTGCAATCTGCGAGGGTTTCGTATTTTGGAGTTTTCAGGGGTTAAACGATGTCCGATTTTGATGAATTTTATATGCATGGACTCGTATCGAAAAGATCTACAATTCCGTTCATTTTTCAATGTCAGCGGAGGCTTGTGCCCCCACTGGTCTCTATGTAGGTCCGCCCCTGTTCACACTTCACATTTTATATCGTAAGAATTTTTGTCACCGGATCCTCCTAGTTAATATATAACCACCATATTCACGCCTGTTTTTTTTAAAATCACAAGTAATTTAACTACCTGAAATTTGTCATTGTAAGTTCTTCTACAAAAATCAAAAGAAAGCCTTTTTAGCAATTCAAATTTAGAACAGAAAATTGAAAGACTACTTCATTGGGCTACCTCAAGTAAGCCCACAAGTTGCAGGTTCCTCCATTATTGGATATTTCATTTCATTTCATCCTTTCAAAAAAAAACTTCATTTTATTTTTGTGTACAATTCTAATGAAAATTCATACTACTATATCACAAAAATAAAGTAGTAGTAACATCAACTTTAAGTAATTACAAACTTATATCACGGGATTTTGTCGCTCAAGTGGAAAAAAGTAAAAAAAAATGAAATATTCCGCATTCAATTTTGAAACTACATATTGTAGGGAAGTGATTAACATACCTAGTAGGTATTTATTCTTTTATTTCTATTGGTTAAATGTCTTTTTTATTATAAACTCTTTTACTTAAAAAAAGAGTAAATCATCTACTATAAAATACATGACCAATCAAACATAATACACCTCATGAGGGTATTTACCCACTAAGTAACTTAATCATTTACCCATATAGTACCATATTTAGCAGTTGATTGGACAATCTTTTGGATAAGATTTCTCGACATATTGTGTATCATCAAACGGAATACGGAGTACTCCATATTTAGGATAAGTCATTTTCAGTGTTGTAGATAATTACTACGGAGTACAATAAATTAACAAATCAATTTACACTAGTGTTAGACCCGTACCATGTACGGGGTTATAATCTGATTATATAAACATAAAGTATAATAATAAATATTATTAGTTTTCTCTATATGCAATTTCTAGAGTATGTGTTTAAGGTGACATAATATTGAGTTTGTTTTTTAAAGATGCAATGTGTCTAGCATAATGCTGCAAATGAACAGGATCCTTAGACCGGGTGTACATCCGTGATACAGAGTAAAAAATCAGTAATTTTGAACCCCATGATCCTGTTTAAAAATTTAAATTTTGAAAATTGTTGAGTTTTTTGAGGCAGTTACGGGAATTTAGGAAAAACCATAATTTTAATTGAATTACTTAATGTAATTGATAGAATACAGATTTATTGAGTATTGGAGAACCATTATGCATTAATTTTTTTTGTAACACTTTTTCTATGAGTTGAATTCACTAATTTCATCTCCTGCACACAAATATAATATTGAATCTCACGATATTACTTTTAATTTGTTGAGTTTTTTTGGGGTAGTTACTTTTAATTTGTTGAATCCCACGATATTGATTTGGTTCAAGGTCAAGAAAGGCAATTGTCTTGTTTGTCGAGCCAAAATCAGTCAGGTGGTAAGGTTTTATGTTGTTTAGGGACCAAATCAAATACTGATATTAGGTGAACCAAAAGCTCAGAACTTTGCACAAGTAGTTACCCCACAACACATGTAGAGAATACCCTATAATAAAGCAAAATCAGATCCTATACAAATTCTCCAATATCTTCATGGCCCCTTCAATTTCTGCATTATTATTTAATTTCATATTCCTGGGGCGAAGTGTTTGCCCTTGGTTGTCTTCTTGTCAGCTCTTCCACAATAAACTGTCATAACACAAGATAAATTGAATGTTGTATAGATTATTTGGCTAAGTTTAGATAATAAATTCTACAATCAGATCCTATACATGAAAACACAAGGTAAATCATCTACTATAAAATACATGATCAATCAAACATAATACACCTCATGAGGGTATTTACCCACTAAGTAACTTAATCATTTACCCATATAGTACCATATTTAGCAGTTGATTGGACATTCTTTTGGATAAGATTTCTCGACATATTGTGTGTCATCAAACGGAATACGGAGTACTCCGTATTTAGGATAAGTCATTTTCAGTGTTGTAGATAATTACTAGGGAGTACAATAAATTAACAAATCAATTTACATTTTGGTTAGTGAAACCTGAATCATCCAATATTAAAGGCCGTTTAATAAATGAGTTGATCAAAGTTGTGTAGGAGTAGCAAAGTCAATAAATAAGTAAGGAGATCTAGCATTGGAGGTTTAATCTCTGCAAAGAATCTGAGAAATTGTACCTTTGTCTCCATCTGAACACCCACAATAGTTATGAGTCTATTTACTCTAGTATAAATGTATAATCATGAATTTATTGTGTTTGCTCTCCCCACATTTCTTAACCCTGAAACTTAACCTAATTCTCGTTTGAATGTCTATGATATTAGGGTTTTTGTAGTGGAGTTTTGATGTTTTATTAAATTTAGAAAATATATTTTGTTTTGTAGGGTGGATGGTGTGTCTCACCCCAGGAGGCAAAGCCTAGCTGGGATGTCCTTTTGGCTCAATTCTCCATCATCTTTGTTTTTTCTTTTGTTACTACCCGGAGTCAGTGGAGTATTTTATTTTCTATAGTACTTGTAAATTATTTTTCATGTATATTCTGATAATCATGAGCCAGGCCAAGCCACTCCGATTTATATACGGGCCCACACAACAAATTGGGTGTGTCGAAACATGTGGTAAAATTTGGATTGGGAGGATGAATCCTCGACATGGACCTTCATAAACCACCAATTTATATAATACCCCTACCTACCTAATACGTACTACCTATATGTGGGGCGGCTTGTTATATTTTTTACTAGATACCGGTCTCGCGCGGTTACGTATTTTCGTATGTGATTGAATATAGTTACGCATTATTTGTTAATATTTGTGTTGTTGTTATCAAATTTGTTAATATTTGTAATTATAAGTATTTTCGATTTCCTTATATTTATGTTTGAAGTAGTTTTAAAATATAATATTGAAATAGAGTTGTCATGAGAGAAGCTTACTCAATATTTTATTTTATTTGATGACATATTTTTAATATTACACACATTAATTTAATTTGTGATTTAATCACGTTTCTAACATAACATAGAGGCCTTATAAAGGAGCTATAATTCATGTTTCTAATATAATTAGAATACACATTTATTTAAATTTATGATTTAATCAAGTTTCTAATGTACAACAAAGGCCTTATAAAGAAGTTAATACCATAAATTTATTTATTTACTATAATTCTAAGATATATTAAATTAGATTAGAATTAGAATAAGATAATTAATTAAGAAAAATAAAAAGACTTAAATAGATTTAGAATTAATTAGATATCAGAGATCAATAATTAATAGAAACAAAAAAGACTTAAATGGATTTAGAATTAATGATAATTTAATTAATCAAAAATTAAATGAATCTAGAGAGTTGACAATGTAGAGAAGTGAATTTGTTGATAGCGGCAGACACGTATGAGTTTATAGAAGGATAAACCACACCATTACTATATGCATAGAAAATTACCTAACTCAACTTGATTGACAACAAGAAACGAATACACTCTGTTATTGTGTTAATTTCATCCAGATCATTGCAACATGTGATTGTATCTACTACGAATGTGGGTTGTGACACACAACGAAATGCATGATCCAGTACGACATATAGTTTTGGTGCAATTCTGTGTGCAAAGTTCAATTATAGAAGTATCAAACTTAAAATGAAGATAGGCGAAGAATCTAAAACATTTATGCATGTTTTAATGTTTCACACTGCAGGACCCATAATCGTTTGCGTGTTCAGATATCATAACATTAACAACAAAACCAACCGAAACCGCGATATCTAAATTTCAGGCAACTCATGTAAATATTGACAAAAATATTCCAATAATCAAATATACATGGATAACTGATGCTATGCGAAAATGGGATCACTCCTCACCAACAATGCAAAGCCTCCTGTTCCTCTCTCTTTTTCTAGTGTTTCTGTAGCTAGTGCTTGGTCATGTTTTGAGAGTTGTTGCACGTGCACCCCGATTAATTAGCAAAAAAGAGAAGAAAAATAATCTAACTAAATTGCAAATTACTTCGTAGCCTTACACTTGATTTTTACGCTCCGTATCCGTTTTTAAGTGTCCTGCTTAGAGATCACCACATAGGTTGTTTCCTGGTCCTTCCCTGGGGAGTAGTTTCACGTGCACCCCGATTTATTAGCAAACATGAAAGAGTAGAAAAATGGTTTAACTAAAGTGCAAAAACTTAATATCCCTTTTTTGGCAGTATCCTGGTCAGAGATCACCGCAAAGGAGGGGGTGGTATGTGTCTTCAGTAGCTTCATCCTCGAATGATAACTGCATGTTCAACATCCGTACCAGTCCGGGAGAGGGAAAAAGGATGAAGAAAATTGTAATGACATATTTTTTAATAAATAGAAATATTAAAGGAGGCCATTTAGAGAAGAGGGATATTGTGTAAGTACCTAGAGTGACGGTGCACTACTCAAAATCCTGCTGTCAGTGAAACACTCGTAGCCAGCATGTGGATAATAAGTATTGACATTTGATATAGCATGAATTATGTGTCCTCATATCTCTATAGCAGATAATACCAACTTCTAGTCTTGAAAAAGTAGGCTCCATGAATCTAGTGTGGAAGTTTGGCACTTCAGTTTATAATGTCATTATTAATAAAATATTAGTTTACAAAATACTGAATCTACAAATCACTACCATTCATTTTTCTTTTGTTTTTTTTCTTTCTTTTTGGTTTTGAATCGTGAGAAAGAAGTAACTAACGACATTTCGTGTTCTTGTGTAAGATGGAAAAGGAGTAAAAGTTACACTCTGAAATTGTGTACAAAATTTCAAGATCAAGTCCAAAGTAAGATAGGAAATTGGAATATCCGGAAGTTAAGGGAAAAATGACTAAACTTACAACATTGCTGAAATTAAACAAAACCTCCAGCATGTTTGTTGTACTTGAGGACAAAACCAATTACTTTCTCAATCAATTTTATATGTGAGAGATTGGAAATATCAACCCCAGAAATGATACTAAATTGCAATATTTTACAAAGTCCATATTTTAAGATGTATAGTCTTATTTCATTATGTCCTAAGAAACTTATTACATAAAAATTTAAGATAGACCTCAGTGTAATAAGTGAGTGCATGCAACTAACCCATGTGTATTAATCAGACTTTTTCGAAAAGAATACATAAAAAACAATGAAAATGTCAAGCGTCAAGCAAATGAAAAGCATCGGACACGAAGCCTGTATAGAAATCATAAATAAACGTCAAACAATGATTTATACTTCTATCAACATATAAAGAAAAGAAACTAAATTTAATATCAAGGAGCTGACAAACATATGCAGAGAAAATTATATAAGAAACACTTCCAATCGTTTTATTAGCTTCTACTTTTTTCTGAATCGTGTAGAAATAAAAATCATTGTTTGTGCTTCCTATTGTATTAATTGATTGTTGCGATTTCTAAGCTCTTCCAGATACTTATCGTACATAATCGGGTAGGAGAAATATCATTATCACATTGATGTCATCGACCTGTATAAAAAAATCCTGACATGATGGGGAGTGTGGATAACGAGAAGGTAAAAATTACCGTCGCATAAAATGAGTTCGAGTTAGATGTTTAAAATCATTAGATATGAATGCAAACATAAGTAAGCTAAGAAGACATAGTGCATACTTAGAAGTTAGAAGAGGCTTTACTTTATTAGTTTGTAAATTTCTAGTAAAATGTCATTCTATTTGCAACAAAACCACATCATCAGTTTTTCGTGAGAATTGGCAATGAAAGTTTATCAAGCACCAATGATAATTTGAAGTAGAAATTTTGGCAATTTGTCTTTTTTTAAGTTGTAAATTGATAAAGAATAACTTGTAGTTTCTACATCGAATCTCTTTGGATTTAACCAAGAACTATACATATACTATCAATGCAAGCGAAATCTCAATTCAGAGACAATTTCTCCTTTCAATTGAATCCAAGAACAAAATCTAAACTTTGTTCCTCATAAATCATATAAACCTTCTACTCTCATCTGCACAAATTAATCACCTTCCTCTCCACCTGCTCCTATCTTCCCTAAGTTTCATTCTTGCCAACATTTTCCCAAAAATCCGAAGACGAACACAAATAACCTGCTCCTATCTTACCAAGCACCAATGAATAACTGATGTGGATAATCTGCAACACCACTACTGAAATTTTGATATTTTTATGTTGTAACTGAAAAATATTCACAGTAAATTGTACTTTATACGAAATCTTTTTGGAATTTGCCAAAAAGTTATTAGTTTGTTTCGTATCAATAGCTCACAAATAAAAGCCATGGTGAAGATTGAATAGCTATTAACATGGTTAAGAGTTAAAATTGGAAGGAATTTGGACATACCCAATACATATTTGTTTGAGAACTGAAATCCTTGGAAGAAGCTTCTCGTAAATTGGGTGCAGATGGACCATCCTCATCCACAAGATCTTCCTGAGGGGCAGCATCCATCATCTCCTCCTCTTCATGGAAACCCTACACAGTAAATATAGAGATCGAATAATTGACATACTGAAGTGATGTCACGTATCAAGAAAAAATAGTAAAAGTTACACTCTGAAATTGTGTACAAAATTTCAAGATCAAGTCTAAAGTAAGATAGGAAATTGGAATATCCGGAAGTTAAGGGAAAAATGACTAAACTTACAACATTGCTGAAATTAAACAAAACCTCCAGCATGTTTGTTGTACTTGATGACAAAACCAATTACTTGCTCAATCAATTTTATATGTGAGAGATTGGAAATATCAACCCCATAAATGATACTAAATTGCAATATTTTACAAAGTCCATATTTTAAGATGTATAGTCTTATTTCATTATGTCCTAAGAAACTTATTACATAAAAATTTAAGATAGACCTCAGTGTAATAAGTGAGTGCATGCAACTAACCCATGTGTATTAATCAGACTTTTTCGAAAAGAATACATAAAAAACAATGAAAATGTCAAGCGTCAAGCAAATGAAGAGCATCGGACACGAAGCCTGTATAAAAATCATAAATAAACGTCAAACAATGATTTATACTTCTATCAACATATAAAGAAAAGAAACTAAATTTAATATCAAGGAGCTGACAAACATATGCAGAGAAAATTATATAAGAAACACTTCCAATTGTTTTATTAGCTTCTACTTTTTTCTGAATCGTGTAGAAATAAAAATCATTGTTTGCGCTTCCTATTGTATTAAATGATTGTTGCGATTTCTAAGCTCTTCCAGATACTTATCGTACATAATCGGGTAGGAGAAATATCATTATCACATTGATGTCATCGACCTGTATAAAAAAATCCTGACATGATGGGGAGTGTGGATAACGAGAAGGTAAAAATTACCGTCGCATAAAATGAGTTCGAGTTAGATGTTTAAAATCATTAGATATGAATGCAAACATAAGTAAGCTAAGAAGACATAGTGCATACTTAGAAGTTAGAAGAGGCTTTACTTTATTAGTTTGTAAATTTCTAGTAAAATGTCATTCTATTTGCAACAAAACCACATCATCAGTTTTTCGTGAGAATTGGCAATGAAAGTTTATCAAGCACCAATGATAATTTGCAGTAGAAATTTTGGCAATTTGTCTTTTTTTAAGTTGTAAATTGATAAAGAATAACTTGTAGTTTCTACATCGAATCTCTTTGGATTTAACCAAGAACTATACATATACTATCAATGCAAGCGAAATCTCAATTCAGAGACAATTTCTCCTTTCAATTGAATCCAAGAACAAAATCTAAACTTTGTTCCTCATAAATCATATAAACCTTCTACTCTCATCTGCACAAATTAATCACCTTCCTCTCCACCTGCTCCTATCTTCCCTAAGTTTCATTCTTGCCAACATTTTCCCAAAAATCCGAAGACGAACACAAATAACCTGCTCCTATCTTACCAAGCACCAAGGAATAACTGATCTGGATAATCTGCAACACCACTACTGAAATTTTGATATTTTTATGTTGTAACTGAAAAATATTCACAGTAAATTGTACTTTATACGAAATCTTTTTGGAATTTGCCAAAAAGTTATTAGTTTGTTTCGTATCAATAGCTCACAAATAAAAGCAACGGTGAAGATTGAATAGCTATTAACATGGTTAAGGGTTAAAATTGAAGGAATTTGGACATACCCAATACATATTTGTTTGAGAACTGAAATCCTTGGAAGAAGCTTCTCGTAAATTGGGTGTAGATGGACCATCCTCATCCACAAGATCTTCCTGAGGGGCAGCATCCACCATCTCCTCCTCTTCATGGAAACCCTACACAGTAAATATAGAGATCGAATAATTGACATACTGAAGTGATGTCACGTATCAAGAAAAAATAGTAGATGATGAGTGGAAACCTCAAAAAAGCTATCCGAGCCAACACAACTTGTTCTGATGAGATCCTCACACACTGGCGACAAAGCTGGCACAGATAAAGTTTGAGCATGATCCCTTTTAAGGATCTATTCTGAAATGAAAAGGCGTCACACGTATCTTCTGCATCCCAAATTAAAGATGTCACAGCAGACTGGAAACCCGTTTTATTATGGTGACTCAATATATGAGCAGCAATGAGTCACATGTGAAGGGGGTCAAAGTTCCAGTACAAGGTGCCTCGACACAATCAGCACCTACATCAAATACTTGAGTAAGTAGATCTCCAACCCTTGTGTTTGTCAGGCTATCAGCCCACGCACCAGCTGAGATGGAAGAACTATTATCTACTCCTTGGTCAACCAATAGTAAATGAAAATATAATCAGCTTAATAGAAGTTTATGTTCTACTTAAACTTCCAGACTACAGATAAAGCTATGAACAATATGCAAATAACAACTTATGTTTTTCATCAAGGTAAAAATGGAACACAATGCAAGAGCAAGCTGCATCAGAATTCTGACCAAGACCAAAAGTTTAAACACATATTAACATTTTATTTTTAATTATCTTCCTTTTTTGTGAGGAGCCACATATCATTACAGTGAATAGAACAGTTGAGCATAAATTTATTTCAGGACAACAGATGATAAATGGACTTTATTCTATCACTATCCCTTGCTTCTCTCTGTTATCTCCCCTGGAACATAATAAAACACAAGAGCTTCATGTTCTGGTGAACTGTCAGCTCACCAACTAATCCCTCAACGTTACCACTAAAATAAGTATCAAGATACACCTCCACTAAATAAAGAACATGAAGAGATAGCTAGATTACTTCAAGAGACAACATATCAATATCTCTAGCAAATCATTATGGCCTTATTGTGAAACAAAGAGAACTATCAAAAAGCATACCCAGAAACCAACAGCTTGTATGATGTGCTTAAGTTCATCCCAAGATGAGCCGGTATACTGAAATGATTCTCAAAATTAGATGTCAAATAACAACAAAAATGGCTCTGCAAAAACTTAGAATTAGCACACACAAAATAAACAGATTGATGTAGTTTACCTCTTCCTTTGCTTGAGCACACCATATCTCTAACTCTTCCAGCCTAGATTTAACATATTCGCCATTGCTAAAAGTGCAACACTCACGTCGCAAGAGGAGGTTGAATGGAAAGACAAATACAAACAACAAATCCAATTCAAAATCCCTTAATTTCGTATTCCCCATTCTGTTAGGCCACCTAATATGATAGATCAATTTTGTGTGGATATAAGTAGGTACCTGATGAAGCAGCTGCTCTATCTGTGGTCTTCACTGTTCTATACATCGACCAATCAACATCTCATGAATCGAAAACGGCGACCAAAAGAGGATGAAGAGATCTTTGCCCGATTCCAAACCCGCAATAGGTCTTTTGCAACGTTTGATTGAAGTAGATTAAGACTTTGAGCAAGGGCAAATGGGTTTATGAGTTATGACCAAGTTAGTGATTCTAGAGAAACAGATCAATCCATACATGGAATTATCTTCGTTGGACGAGCTATTATCACTGTTAACCTCTTCTACCTACAAACACCTGTCAAAGGAGGAGCATCAATACCAAAAACAATAAAGAAAATCAATTCTTTGTAACTGATATCTCATTCCAAGAAAAAGTTACAAAAGATGGTGTTTCTCAAGTTTACATTCCCAAACAGTTGTTCCAATCATGATCAAGAAAACAACACATGCACATACCAGATCATCATTGCATTTACGCGTAGGTTGATCTTTTGCTTTTGTTTTCAATGTCTTATCTTCGAGGTTTTGGTTTTTCTACCCCTGGTATAGTCGTGGTCAATGCGGCTGCTTTTGTTATTTTGCTGGCTTATATGAAGGTTGGGTCCAACATTTCCTCCGAACCTTGAAGCGAGTGGCGGACGTAGGTCAGCGTGTGATTTTATCAGCTTGTGATGTTACCCCTTACTTTAAGGTGGATCCTTTCCCACACGCTAGCGTTAGGTCGACATCGAACTCTTTTAATCGACGGGCCTATTCATCGTGTAGCGTCCGATTTCTCGATTGTTTGGACTTACGATGCCGGTGGACGCCTCCCAGCCGGTTTGGCGTTTTGCCTGTGGATTCATGACTCTCAGAGGGGCTGTGGAAGGCGCGAGTACGCGTTCCTGGAGAGTGGTCATGGCAATATGTTTCCCTTTTTTGCTCAGCGGACCGTGCCGGTTTCGTGAGGTACCGGGCTTCATTCCCCATGACCATTGCCACACGTCGCTATCAATCATGGGAAGCGTCGACTCGGAGTCGGTGGTTCGGCTAACGTTGTGTACGCGTAGATGGAGCCTTAAACGCGTAGGCTAACGAAATTTGCCCCAGGCGCGGATTTTCACCGTGGCCTTCTTGTACTTTGTGTCATGTCATAGACACAGAGAAAGTATTTTGAAATGAAACAACTCGGCATGTATTGCATATAGGAAAGGAAAGTGCATACTTATGTATTAACGAAGACTTCATGAATTTTGATGAGCTAAGACATCTACCCCTAGTCTCGACGACCCCTTGTCTTGACGCTAAAACATGCTTGGACAGAATAAGGAATCTAAGATATGCATAAGAATAGATAGAAATCACATCAATTATCACGTTCCCTAATGGTAATACTTCTTAAGATGTGTCGCATTCCATGAACGCATCAGTGGTACTCTCTCTGGCGTAACGAGTTCGTAGGCTCCTCGCCCTACGACTTGTGCTACTTGATATGGGCCTTCCCAGGACGAGGCGAGTTTACTGACGCTCTTATCCTCAGTGTTTGGGAAGACTTTCCTTAAGACCCAGTCTCCTACTTAGAAAGTTCTTGCTTTTACTCGTCGATTATAGCTTCAGGCAGCGATTTGTTTATGTGCCGCCATCCTCAATGTTGCGTTATCTCTTAGCTCGTCTATGGTATCTATCATGAACGTCATCATTGGAGTGTTTCCTTCCTCAGGGAGAGACCGGTATCTTTCTGTTGGTACCTCCACCTCGATTGGCAGGACGGCTTCGTAACCGTATACGAGAGAGAATGGTGTCCTTCCCGTCTCTCTTTTAGGCGTTGTTCTATCGGCCCACAATATAGCTTGGAGTTGATCCGCCCAATTTCCTCTGCACTCTTCTATCCTCTTTTTGAGATTACTCACGATGACCTTGTTACTTGATTCTTATTGTCCGTTCGCTTGAGGGTATCTTGGCGTCGAGTAGACTAGACGTATACCTTTGTCTTCGCAGAATGATACGATGTTCCCGTTGTCGCATACAATGGTATGAGGGATTCCGAATCTCATGATGATTTTCCTCTCGATGAAGGAGATGACATGGGAATCTTTAATACTCTTGAATGCTTCGACTTCTATCCACTTGGAGAAGTAGTCTGTAACGGCGGGCATTAGCGTCTTCGATCCTAGGGTTAAGGGCATAGGTCCTACTATGTCCATCCCCCACTACATGAATGGCCAAGGAGACGTTATGGAATGGAGCTTTTCCGCTAGCTGATGTGGAATTGGGGCGTGTCTTTGGCAAGCGTCGCACCTTTTGACGTGATTCATCGCGTCTTGTGTCATCGTGGGCCAATAATATCCTGCTGGGTGTGCTTTGGCGGCTAGGCTTCTTCCTCCCGAATGGTTCCCATACTCTCCGTTGTGTAGCTCGCGTAGAATATCTTGGATCTTTTCCTCTGTTGGGCACGTTAAAAACATGTCGTTTGACGACCATTTTAGTAGTTGGCCTTTGTCTACTATGAAGGTAGTTGCTTTTTGCTTCAACAGCCTTGCTTCGTACGCGTTACCCGGGAGGTGTCCGTGTTGCAACCACTCGTAGTAAGGCGTTACCAATAAGTCTTGACTTCTTACTGTGAGCGTTTGTTCTGGAGTTGCTTCCTTGTTGATGGACGCGTTGCTTAGATGAAGGAAAGGGATCTTTTGATATTCTCTTGGGTCGATGGATGAGCCCAGCTTTGCCAACGCATCGGCCTGCGCGTTAACGTCTCTGGGGATCTGTCTGATTTGGAAACTTTCGAATTTCTCGAACAAGTCTTTTACTACTTTGAGATACAAAGTCATCTTCGACTGTTCAAGCTTCTGGACTTGTAGGTCGATGGCGACGCGTAGACCGCCGATTAAGGCTTCGTATTCGGCTTCGTTATTCGTCGCTTTGAAGTCGCATCTTATGGCTTGAACAACCCTATCCCCTTGTGGCGATTTTAGGACGATGCCTAGTCCTACCCCGTTCTGTTTCATTGCTCCTTCTGTGTGTAAGGTCCACTTTGCGAATTCTACCTTGTTTACCTGTGAGATTGCTTCTTTTTCTAGAGTTGGACTGAAATCCTCCACAAAGTCTGCTAATGCTTGGTATTTGATTGCTTTCCTTCCTTCGTAGATGATGTCATAGCCGCCGAGATGAACTGTCCATTTCGTCATTCTTCCTGACAGTTCTGGCTTCTTCACTATGTTCTTCAAAGGCGACGTGGTCCTTACTACGATGGTGTGGGATTCAAAATAGGGTTTCAACTTCACTGACGCCATCACTAGTGCCAAGGCCAGCTTTTCCATGGCGGAGTATCTTGTTTCTACTGACGGCAACGTCTTGCTCACGTAGTAGACGGGCTGTTGTTCTTCCCCTTCTTCTATTACGAGCACGACGCTAATAGCTATCTCAGAGACTGCTAGATATATAAACAAAGGCTCTCCCTCCTTAGTCTTTGATAGGAGTAAGGGATTCGTCAAGTAATTCTTGAGCTCCGTGAAGGCTTTTTCGTGTCGTTCCGTCCAGGAGAAAGATTCGTTTTTCCAGAGAGTATCGTAGAAGAGTCGGTTCCTGTCGGAAGCTTTGGAGATGAACCTGTTTAACGCAGCGACTCTTCCCGTCAGCTTTTGGATGTCTTTTACGCAACGTGGAGATTCGAGATCGAGTATGGCTTTGATCTGCTCGGGACTAGCTTCTATTCCTCTCTGCATTACCACATATCCAAGGAATTTCCCGGAAGAGACCCCGAAGGAACATTTGGTAAGATTGAGCTTCATGCTATATTCTTCCAAGATCTCGAACGCTTCCTTCAGATGTGTTACGTGATCTTTTGCTTGTTTAGACTTCACAAGCATGTCGTCTATGTAAACTTTCATCGTGTCGCCTATCTATTCTTCGAACATCTTGTTTACCAGCCTTTGGTACGTAGCTCCGGCGTTCTTGAGGTCGAAAGGCATGACCTTCTAGCAGTATATCCCTTGGTTTGTTATGAACGCGGTCTTTTCTTGATCGGCGAGATTCATCTGTATCTGGTGATATCCGCTAAATGCGTCCATGAATGTTAGCATCTCGTGTCCTGTCGTCGCGTCTACCATGGCGTCGATACGAGGGAGTGGGAAGGAGTCTTTAGGGCAGGCTTTGTTAAGATCCGTGAAATCGACGCATACTCTCCACTTCCCGTTCTTCTTCTGGACGACCACGACGTTGGCGAGCCAGTCGGGATACTTCGCTTTGTCGTATCTTGCATGTCTCGAGGAGATTTTTGACTTTTTCGTCAACAACTTTATTGCGTTCGGGGGCGTATTTCCTCCTCTTCTGCTTGACTGGGGTGAACTTTGGATCGACGTTTAGCTTGTGGAGCATCACGTTTGGAGATATGCCCGTCATGTCCTCGTGGCTCTAGGCGAAGCACTTGGCTTTTGACTTCAAGAACGCTATCAATTCTCTTCTGATTTCTTTGGGGACGTCGATCCCTATCTTTACGACTGGTTCTGGTCTGGAATCATCGATAATCTCGTCTTCTAATTTGGGACCCTTTGGCTTAACGTACATAGTTGGCGTCTTGATTTGAAATTCTTTCACTTCATCTTTTTTGGTTTCTGGCGCCGCGACCCCTTTCATCCCGATTCGATAGCACTCCTTGGTTGTGTAGGGTTCGCCTTTAACCTCACGTACCACCCAAGGTGTTGGGAACTTTAGGGATTGGTGATATGTGGACGGAACCGCTCGCATATCATGGATCCAAGGTCTTCCTAGGATGGCGTTATAGGGTGACTACGCTTCCATCACGGCGAATCTGGTTGGGAGATCGATACCTTGGGTTGTTGTCTCGAGGGTGATTTCCCCCAACATCTCCGCAATTTCTCCGCTGAAGCCTTTCAAACAGATATGCTTCCCGACGATATCGTTGACTGAATGTCCGAGTTTGAGAACAACAGAGAGGGTGATGATGTTGGTCGAACTTCCGTTGTCTACCAGGACTCTCTTCACATTGCAATTCCGAATGACCAAGGAGATTACCACGCTATCGTGATGTCTGGTTTTTTCACCTGGGTCTTCGAACGTGATAGGCAGATCACGACTCGTCGTTCTAGCGTGGCGAGTTGGAGTGGAATCGTCTTGTCCTTCGACAGTTCTCGCGAGTCTTTTAGTGTCGGAGGTTGTATAGGACGGCGGACCTCCTAAAACGGTGAGGGTTCTGTTGCGAAGACCTCCGATCGATTTGGAATTTTCTATGGCTCCCGTGGGAGGAGTTGTTCTTTTCGTATGTAGAGATGACACTCTTTTGATCATGCCCCACGGTGGGCGCCAATTGTTTGTAGCGAAATTACCAACGAGATGATAACTAAGCAATTGTATGGCAAAGATCAAAGAACACGGTATAATATCAACACTCAAGAATGATATATGAAATTAGGGTTTAGGGTTTAGGGTTTAGTATTACTCGAATGGTGGCTGAATGATTACAAAGCAAGCATTAGCCTCCTTTTATAGGCTAACCCTAATGATATTTTTTAGGAAACGAGATCTTATCTCTTCCTTTTATCTAATGACGATATAATAATAAAGTAAAAAGATATTCTTTCTCGTATCTTTTACCAATTACAACAATATAATAAATAAACGAGATAATATCTACTCGGCCGACTTAATCTTCAAGGTAGACGAGATCTTTGCCACGTCTCGTCACGTCGACGACATCTTCATTTCTTCTCGTCACGTCAAAGTGACCATTCTACGCGTAGCTTACCACGCGTTCCTTACTCGTCGTATTTTTAGGCACAAACAAGTATGCAGTAGAAAAGAAAGAAAGAAGTTGAAAGAGTCGATTGTTTCTCTCGTCCGTGACGAAGTAGTAGTTTCCTCCAAAAGTGATATCCTTAGAAAAAGGAGCAGAAGATGCTCGAAGGACCACGTTGAGAATCCAAACATGCGGCAAAGGTCCAATAAGGACATATGTTACAAGAAAGAAGTAAATCGCCATCTAAAAATTTTCGTGAAAACAAGATGATCCAAGTAAACCAACTGAGGATTATGGTGAAGCAACGACTTCCCTTACGAAGTCCTCATTAGCCATGTTTTCAGATTCGGCCCGCGAATATTTCAGAGTCGATTAAGCACGAAGTTGATTATCTTCAAAGAAGGCGTAAATAGCCCAAGATCCAGATCGCCTATCGCCAGTTAGAAAGAAAAACATGTTCAAACGTATAACACAAGTTAAGCGAGCTGATTATGAAGCAATAGAGTTCCGATCATCAAGTTATAGCAGCAACACGTTGAGATTAAGAGAAGGCATTGAAGGAGTGAAGGCGTTTCCCTAACTTAAGGATTTCGTCAGCAAAACACCTTTGTGCCGATACATACCACTACGGTTGCGACATGTTCGTAAGGTCAACGCGTTGGAATGTACATTTAAACGGGGAGACTCATAGAAGACGTCCAAGCAAGTAACATGATCGTCGACATCACTAAGGTAATCACGTAGTACTCTTTTTACTCTTCTCATGGTTTTTCCCACAAGGTTTTCCTAAGAAGAGGTTTTAACGAGGCTCCCAAGGTCATTCATCACCGTGACACCATCAACATGGTCCCCGACATCATCTACGAGATAGATGAGGTCATCTACGAGATAGATGAACTCCTCTACGGATCATCTACGAGATCACCTACGTGAAGATAAGGTATGTCGACGAGAAGAGCTACGCGTAGACGACAGCGAGTACGAGAAAGAACGAGTATGAAGGTGTCGTCGAGATCAAGATAAAGTCGGCTGAGTATATTTATGTCTTTTATTTAATATTCATTATGTAAATAGTAAAAGATATTAGAAAGAATATCTTTTACCATGTTTTATATTAGGTTAAAGATATAAGGAAAAAAATAAGATTCTTTCTTTAAAGATAGAACTAGGGTTTGCCTATAAATAAAGGGCTCCCTCGTCATTGTAAAGGAGGATTTTTCCCAAGTAATACACAAGTATCTCGAGTTCTCTCTCTCTTTTATCAATGGTGTTTTCTAGATGAAGCGTTTTCACCGTAATATTTGATCTTTGCCCTACAATTGCTTAGTTATCATCTCGTTGATAATTTCGCTACAAACATTACTTTCTTTGATTTAATTGAAGAAACAACACATCAAATAACCAAGTGGAAAGTAGACACTCTATCGATGGAAGGACGAAAGGTCCTAATAAAAGCTAAGTTATCAGCCAACCAAATTATCTAATGAAAAACTTTATGCTATCCAGCAAAACTTAAAAAAAACTGGATAAAATAAACAGAATCTTCCTTTGAAATAAGGGGGGAATCATAAACAAATTATCAAATGGAATGATATTTGCAAATCCATTGCAAATGGGGGAGTAGGTATCCGAAAAAGTGAGGATATGAACACAATACTACAAACTAAACTCATATGGAAAATCTTAGCGGAACCAAACAAATTATAGGTCAATATCATTAAGGAAAAGTACCTTAAACAAACCAACATACTAGATTACAGTAACCCAAAGAAAAAAAATGATTCATGGCAATGGACCCAACTGCTCAAACTCCTCGACAAATTTAAACAAGGACTTATTTTGAGAATTGGCGATGGAAATACAATCAAATTTTGGTAAGATAGATGGTTCTCGGAGTCCTTAATAGACCATATTACTACAAACGAACCCATAAATGACCAAATAACAATAGCTTACTTTCTTAATCACAATAGAACTTGGAATACCAACAGGCTCGAACTATACTTTGATAATGCATTCAGAAACAAAATAACGGCATATCCAATCCCAAAGAACTACATTCAAGACCGACTTTATTGGAACCTAGCAAGAATGGATGGTTCTCCTCAAAAAGTGCCATGGAGATGATTTATACTAAAACAAAATCTTGCCCAATCCTATAACGAATGGATCTGGAAGTTAGACCTATCACCAAAAATAAAAGGCTTTCTCTGGAGAATATCTAAAGATTGCCTACCAACCAAGGCAAAACTTCATCATCGACATGTTCCACTTACTACAAAATGCAAGGGATGCAATAACCAGTACGAAGACGTAAAACACTTTATCATTGAGTGCCCAAGAACTCCACGTATCATAAAAAATTACAACCCAAAACTCTTTGAGGAACTGATAAAAGTGAACAGCCACAACCAATCAACAATTGAATTGTTAAACAATATCAGGAATACACTCTCTAGAAAGGACTTTGAGGAACTAACAACAATTTGGCGGGCCTTATTGTTCTATAGAAATAAAGAAATCTTCAACTTAGCAGAACATAATAAACTACCAAATATCCACAAACTCAGAAGACCTCAAATAATAGATTGGAAAATGGCAGATAAGGAAGCCAGACAAGAGAGGAAGAAAATGAGGCCAGTCCCTACTAGGAGGAAACAGAAAACTTTACATTGGAAAAAACCAAATCCGAACTACACAAAACTAAATGTAGGGGCCTCCTGTCCAACTAATGGTGCGGCATCCTTTGGATTCATAATTAGAAATGACAAAGGTAATCCGATCAAAATTTCGAACAGAACTTTAGGTACCGTTTCACCAATCATGGTTGAGGCTCTAGCGATGCGTTATGGCATTAGGGAGGATATTCAACTTGGTCTCACGCATGTGGAGATCGAAGGCGATAATCTTTGCCTTATTAATGTCATAAACGGCGTTTGGGACTATCTATGGGAAATTGACTTGATCATGACTGACATCTTAATGGACTTACGCTTCTTCTCTGATAATCATATATCCCATATTTTTTGGGAGACTAATGGTGTAGCAGATCTAGACCTGTGAAAAGCTGACCCGACCCGACCCGAAAAAAACTCGACCCAACCCGACCCGAAAACTCATGAAACCCGTTGGGTTCAAACCCGAGCCGACCGAAGACCCGTTGGAAAGTGGTGAACACTAGATTCAAAGAACCAACTACTGAAGAAAGGTTGAATGTCGATCAAGTGAAATCTCTGGAGGAGATGAAGTTGAAGGATTTCAAGGCATTGAATTATCTATTCAGCAGTATAGATAAGACAATCTTGAAGACCATCTCACAGAAGACGACGACTAAGGATTTGTGGGACTCCATGAAGAAAAAATTTCAAGGTAGTGCACGAGTCAAGAAGGCTCAACTTCAAGCTCTTAGACGCGAGTTCGAAGTTTTGGAGATGAAAGAGGGAGAATTTGTCAATGATTATTTTGGCAGAGTAATGATTGTCTCCAATGCTATGCGCAATTGTGGTGAGTTAATCACAGATGTGAAGATTGTTGAAAAAAACCTTAGGACTCTCACTGAGAGGTTCAATTACATTGTGTGCTCAATTGAAGAATCCAAAGACATTGATATTGTGTATGTGGATCAATTGCAAAGCTCACTCTTGGTCCACAAACAGAAGTTTACAAGGAAGTTTGTCTTTGAAGATCAAGTGCTCAATGTTGGATTTGATGGTGGCAGGGGGAGGGGAAGAGGACGCTCAACAGGAAGAGGAAGAGGAAGAGGTAGAGGTCGTTCTTGGAACAAAGAGACAGTTGAATGTTACAACTGTCACAAGCTTGGACACTTTAAGAATGAGTGCCCAGAATGGACATCTCAGGCTCATTATGCTACTGGCCAGATCTCTGGAAAGGATGAGATGTTGCTCATGGCCTACATAGAACCAGTTGAAGAAATTGATGGCACTTCTGCAGAAAACTGGAATGTGTTGATGGCTTATCAGACATCAGAAGAGAAGAATGATAATTGGTTGTTTCTGGATAGTGGGTGCAGCAATCACATGAGTGGTAATAAGAAATGGTTTAGCAGCCTTGATAGTTCATCGTCCTGCAATGTGAAACTGGGGAATGGAATGAAGCTTCAAGTGCAAGGAAAGGGTAATTTCGGAATGAGAATTGATCAAACTTCTTTGATGGTTCAAGAAGTTTTCTATGTGCCAGGACTGACCAACAACTTGCTCAGTATCGGCCAAATGCAAGAAAAGGGGTTGGCTTTTCTCATCAAGAATGATATGTGCAAGATCTTCAATGATGAAATAGGTTCTCCACAACAATGAAGAGTAATCGCATGTTTATCCTCTAGGTTGTACCCAACACTGATGTGAAAAAGTAATGGTGTTCAAGGCTTGAACACCACTTAGACAAAGAAGGAAGATGTGGAGCTATGGCACAGAAGGTTCGAACACCTTAATCATCAAGGCTTACAGAAGCTTGAAAGATCAAGCTTGGTCAAAGGGCTACCTTGTATGAAGACTGATGAAAAAGATATATGCACTGCATGCATGGTGGGAAAGCAACAGAGGAAGCCATTTCCAAAGAGAATTTTGTGGGAAGCCTCAGTCAACTTACAACTTGTCCATGAAGATTTGTGTGGGCCTACATCTCCTCCCTCCCACAGTGGCAAAAGGTATGTGTTCACCTTAATTGATGATCATAGTAGAAAGCTTTGGGTCTACTTTCTTACTGCCAAATCAGATGCTTTTGGAGTGTTTTAAGACTTATAGAAGCAGAGTTAAGAAGGAGTCATGCACTCCACTTGTGAGCTTTCGAATAGATAAGGGAGGAGAGTTTCTTTCCACTGAGTTTAAAAAATGGTGTGGTGAGGAGGGCATTAGGAGACAATTGACAGGAGCCCTAAGTCCTCAACAAAATGCAGTGGCAGAAAGGAAAAATAGAACCATCTTAAACATGGTTAGGTACATGTTGTAAGATACAAATGTTCCTAGCACTTTCTGGTGTGAAGCAATTGCTTGGGCTACACATGTGTTAAATCGGAGTCCTACTTCCATTAACAAAGAGAAAACTCCACAGGAGTTGTTGAATGGCTCATCTCCTTCTGTAGACCATCTAAGGGTCTTTGGATGCTTGAGTTTTGTGCATGTTCCCGAGAAGCAGAGGAAGAAACTTGATGATAGGAGTGTGAAGTGCATCTTCTTAGGAGTTGCAGCAGAATCTAAGTCCTACCGTGTATACAATCCAGTTACTAAGAAGATCCTTGTTAGCAGAGATGTGACATTTGATGAGTCAAAAGGCTGTGATTGGGAATCTGAGAACACTACTCAAGAGAACAAGCTACTCTCTTGGGATGGCTTCGAGGATGATATAGAAGACTCAGGGGAAGAAATTGATGACAGAATTGCAAGAGAAAGCTTAGAAAATTAAATCAGGATATTAATCAACAAGAAAGTTCACCAGAGACAGAAGTTGTGGTGCCAAGTGATGACTTTGGCCCAAGGATAAGAACAAGACCTGGGTGGCATGATGACTATGAAGTGGGCAATGTGATGCTCACAACTAGTGATTGCTATGCTTTACAAGTGGATAGCATTGATCTTGCATCCTTTGAAGAAGCTGTGAAGTCTGAAAAATGGAGAGAAGACAGGAAGTCTGAGATGCAGGCTATTCAAAGAAACGGGACATGGGAGCTCACTTCTCTGCCTCATGGAGCAACTCCAATTGGAGTGAAATGGGTATACAAAACAAAGCTAAATGAACATGGAGAGGTTGATAAATACAAGGCCAGGTTAGTAGCTAAGGGGTATGCTCAACAATATGGCATAGACTACAATGAAGTATTTGCAGCAGTAGTAAGGTGGGATACCATAAGATCTATGCTAGCTTTGGCTGCACATCATGCATGGAAAGTGTATCAGCTTGATGTGAAAAGTGCATTTCTTCAAGGTGAGCTTACATAAGAGGTCTTTGTAATGCAGCCGCCAGGGTTTGTAAGCCCAGGGGAAGAAAATAAGGTTTATAGATTGAAGAAAGCCTTGTATGGCCTGAAACAAGCTCCAAGGGCATGGTATTCCAAGATTGAGAAATACTTTATGGAAGAAGGATTCCAGAACTTCCCATTTGAACATACTTTGTTCATATTAAGAAAGAAGTCAGGAGTGTTGCATGTAAGCTTGTATGTGGATGATCTTATGTATGTGAGGAGCGGTGAAGAATTAGTGACTGAGTTCAAAGACAGTATGAAGTCTATGTTCGAAATGACAGATCTTGGGAGAATGAGATACTTCTTGGGAGTGGCGGTATCTCAAGTTGCAGCTGGTATATTCATTTATCAGAAAAAATATACCAAAGATCTGTTAGGTTTGGTCTCATGGACTGCAATCCAGTCAGAAATCCTATAGTTCTAGGAGACAAGAAATTGATTGTAAGCCTTCTATATCTGACTGTCACAAGACTGATGTCATGTATGTCGTCAGTTTGCTTAGTAGTTACATGGCTAAGTCAACTAGACTTCATATACAATCTGCAAAAAGAGTTTTAAGGTATCTCAAGGGAACTCTGGAATTTGGAATTCTGTATAGAAAGGAGGTGAAGTGTCAAAGCTTGATTGCATATACGGACAATGATTACGCAAGAGACTTAGATGACAGAAGAAGCACTGGAGGGTATGTCTTCTTCCTTGTTGGTGGTGCCATTGCTTGGTCCTCTAAGAAACAGCCAGTGGTCACCTTATCAACCACTGAAGCAGAATTCATAGTTGTTGCGTCCTGTGCAGCTCAATGCATCTAGTTAAGGAGAATTCTTGAAGAAATGGGATGGGATGAGAGTGTTGAAGGAGCAACCATAGTTTTGTGTGACAACATCTCTACCATAAATCTGTCAAAGAACCCCGTGTTACATGGGAGGAGCAAACACATAGACGTAAGGTTTCATTTCCTGAGAGATCTTGTCAATGAAGGAGTTATTGAAATTGAACATTGTGGTACTAGCTCTCAAATAGCAAACATCATGACCAAGGCTGTGAAGTTGGAAACTTTTGAGAACCTGAGAGCAAAGCTTGGTGTAGACGATTGGTCTGACAAGTCTGAAGCAACAACAAGTGGCTAGGAAGACGAACTTACTCAAGTTTGTAAACTCAATCTGATCCAGTTGAGTTTAGGGGAAGAAATGTTGGATTAATTATTAGATTGATTTATCATTACGATTTGCTTCTGTAAGCTGACATGTATGTCAGTTAGTTATGTTTTATCAGTCGTTGGTTTGTTAGTTACATTAGTGGGTTTGTTAGTGGACTCCTAATCATGGGTTAGCAGTTTAGTCAAGGCCAGATTGTTAGGAGAACGTTAGCTAGTGGGTAGCGTGTTGTTAGCAGTTTCTTCCTTGTAATTTAAAATCATTCCTTTGCACAATCAATGAAGTATCACGTTTTGTAGTTGTCTGTCTCTGTTTTAACTGAAGAATATATTAGATACTTACTTGCTTTATTAATTTGCTTAAGCATATGTGTGAACTTGTGAATCTCTTGATAAAGGCATTTATGCGGATCTCCCTGTTGTCGTCATCCTAGGAAAAACAATAGCCACAGAGATAGGGGAGAACCCAAAACCGTCTTATCTCGTACAAGCCTAATATATGCTTGTTTCTTTGCATATCATACTTTTGAATTACTTGATCCCATTGACCTTCAAAGTCTTCTGGATTATCAAGTCTATATAAAGCATAAAAATCAGCACACCTGATAGAATCCACTCTAGGTAAGTATCTCACCTAAAGGATTGTGTAGCAAGAATCTCACAAACACAATATATTTGCTGAAGAACACTTCAACGACTCTTTTCCTTAATTAATTTCATGCTGCCACAAACAGATATCAACTCCTCCTTAAATAGGCTAAAGAACCTCCTAAACTACCCACTAAGCCACTAACAACCTATAGGCCTAGTGCTCCTAACTTACTGATAACTTAATGCTGAAAAACAGGAAGACCTTTGACTCTTAACTGCTAAATTAAATATTGAATTATAAAATAACATATCAGCTTGTTGGACTCCTATCAATGCACCCTCCTCGGAAACTCGACTTGTCCTCAGGTCGAAACTGCTGCTGGAGAAGGTGAGGATGCTGCTGGAGAAGGTGAGGATTTGGTGAAGGGAATTTGGTTGGAGACTGGATATTTGAACGTGGTTGGAGAACTTGCTTCAGATTTGTTATTGATCCCAAAAAGTTTATACTAACTCCCATTGAGATTGAAAGCCAAGAACATTTCCTTCCAATTTGCTTCAATGGTGTTTAAGGTTTTCAACCAAGTAATACCCAACACAATGTCAGGTCCCCCAAGTGGAAAAGGAAAGAAGTTTTGGGTAATAGAGAAACCTTGTATCTGAATTTCCAAGTCAGGGCACACACCATCACACTTGATTAACTCTCCATTTCCAATCTGAACTCGGAATGATTGAAGCAACTCAATGGGCAGGTTTAGCTGTTCTACCAAGGTGCTTGAGATGAAATTATGTGTTGAACCGCTATCCAACAATATCACCACTGGTACCCCAGAAATTGTACCTTGAAATTTCATAGTGGTAGTACTTGTCGTCCCAAACAGAGCATGAAAAGAGATTTCGACCAATCCATCAGAGTTGCTCTTCCCCCCATCACCATGATCAATAAGTAAGTTCTCAATTGGCTGTCCGTCTGCAGCAGTGAACTCATCAGGATTCTGAAATTCAGGTGGCTCGTAGTGTTCTTGGAAAATCCGAACAAGGGTTTCCCATTAGATGATCTCCTCTTCATTGGTGACCCATCCAAACAGGTCAAGGGCGTCACCATCAAGGTGCATAGATGCAACCTCCACTTTCATCTCATCAGGAATCTGGAAATAACGAAAATATTTTTCTGCTTTGAGAATCCAACCTCTCGGATCACCGCCTTCAAATTTTGGGAAATCGATCTTAGCACGGGGTCGATGCTGACCTGCAAACCCTCTTGTGCTATTCTCGTTTTCTTCAACTTCATCTCCCCAGCGAGGGCGGCCTCCAAACGAACTGGTTTTATGCAGGCGGTTGTTGCCACGGTAGGAACGGCTTGGGTTACCGTCGACTGTTTGTGTACGGTTCGCTTGGCTTTTGAGGGCTTCCATATCTGCTGTTAGTGATTCCACAGCAGCAGCCAGATATGCTATAACATCAGATTGGAGGGTTGTGGGTGGTGGTGGTGGTGGGTCGTTGATTGTTGAAGTTTCTGTGTTTGGTGGATCGGGAATGGGGTTACGGGACTTAGCCATTCAGATCGATTGGCTCTGATACCAAAATGATAGAATTCACTCTAGGTAAGTATCTCACCTAAAGGATTGTGTAGCAAGAATCTCACAAACACAATAGATTTGATGAAGAACACTTCAACGACTCTTTTCCTTAATTAATTTCATGCTGCCACAAACAGATATCAACTCCTCCTTAAATAGGCTAAAGAACCTCCTAAACTACCCACTAAGCCACTAACAACTTATAGGCCTAGTGCTCCTAACTTACTGATAACTTAATGCTGAAAAACAGGAAGACCTTTGACTCTTAACTGCTAAATTAAATACTGAATTATAAAATAACATATCAGCTTGTTGGACTCCTATCAACACCATTTTGGATATTGGCTTTGAAAAATGCATTTCAAAATGCATGTTTTGTTGATGGCATTTCTTGTGCAGTAGCTTTTGTTATCCAAGGGTCTTGATCGGTCAAAATAGTTTTAGGTGACATACTCATTAAGGAAATAAAGGTCTGCAAATACAAAAGAATAAATTGTAAATTATACTTTTTCATTTAATATTGAGCATTACACTAGAAATAAGTTACTCCCTGTCCCATTTTGATAGTCCTATTAGATTCTGACACATATGCTGAGACACGTTTTGTATCGTAAATATCTCTAATTATATGTTAATAAAAATTATAATTTTTTAATATTGTTAAAGTACGAATCAAATAAGACCTCACATGACTATGTTCTTTTTTATATATTGGAAGAAATCTACAAGATTCTCTCGGTTCGTGAATAGTGTCAGAAAATCAAATGGGACTATCAAATTGGGACGGAGGGAGTACTAACTAGTGTGCATTAATATATTTTAAGAATAATATAAGTAGCTATATATATCACCTCCATCAACCATATGAGAATGTAGCAATGGTCTTGTTGCGAAGAAGAGCACATCCAAATATTATAGTCCTGCCATGATTGTCAATCCCGACAACTATCCCGAACGGCATGTCATAAGCATTAACCTTGTAGGTGGTATCAAAAACTACCACGTCTCCAAATTTTTGGTACCAATTAAAACATTTTGAGGGAGACCAAAATATGTGCTCAAGCTTTCCATCTTCATCAGTAGTGAATGAGTACTGAAATTTTGAATTCTCTACTTTTGCATCCTTGCAAAATTGTAGCAACTCATACGTATGTTGTGGGACAAATTCGACAACATGCCATTCATCGAGAAATATATCGAAGTATTTCGTCAAAGCAATTCGCATGTGGGCCTTGCATTCGCATCTAATTGATACTTAGTTTCGTTGATCCTTGGAAGGGTAATGAAGTTTAGGGGATTTCTTTCCGACACGATGGCAAACGAAATCCCGCCTTTTTATTTCTCCACTTTTTTCTTGTCAAATCGAGCATTTCGAACTGCAAATCCATGTCGTTTGGCATTATTTTGATAGAACAAGTAGGCCTCTTGTTCACTTGGAAAACTTTGGCCTTTAAAAGGGTCAAATATACCCTCATTTGGTTCCACCTCTTCTTGCTCCACAAGGTGCTCCACTTCTACCAAGTTTACTTCTTGAAATGGTAAATTCAAATCAAAAAGTTGTAATGGGTTTGCTTCAGTAGTGCCATACTGCCATGCATATCTTCACCTTCAAATGGTTGATTTAAGTCCAAAAAGCCTCTTTTGTTGTTGAATCCATGACCCAAAGCAAATTTGAATTGTTTTTTCAAGAGAGAAATTATAGGATTAAAGAGACGAAGAAAAGAGTATTGTTCATTTCGTAATGGTGTACTGCACGATAGGTGGGTGCTTTAATCCAATCTATCTAATCTACTTTAATCCAATCTATCTAATCTATAAACATATAAAATTGACCTTTAACTTAAGCAATTAATGATTTTGGAGTTGCATTTAGTGTTTTTGGAGTTACGTTTAGTGTTTTTGGAGTTCCATTTAGTTTTAGTTTTTGTTTTGAAATCTCTAAATTGCGTTTGAAAATGGAGCCGTCTAGCATTAAAATTAGAGAGAAATAACTTTATTCACGCGTCATCCGTGAAACTATGTATATAATTTATACACATATAGAAATAACAATTATATAAATAAAAGTATGCATTATATAATTATATTTATTTTCAATGATTTTTAAATCAATATTATATAAATAAATAAAAATTCAATTGATTTATAATCTTTTATATTTATATGTATTTACATAAGGAAATGATATTAATAGATTTAGGATAGTGACCATGCACATGTTCTTCTCCTAACCTTTTTTTTCTTTTTAACCCTACAACTCAATGCAATCATACACACTTACAAAATACTTTCAACATGAAAGAACAACGACAATGAAACTATACCATGCACATGTTCTAGTCTACTATATAATTTGAGCTTTTTTACAAATGAATGCTTAGCATTGAAGTCCAAAGTGTTTTGATTGGTTCCACAATAAATTTAACTTACCTTTCATTTTAAGCAATTAAAGGCCGCATTAAATATTTTTGCATTCTTATTATTTAATGACATTCCTCAATTTACTACTATTATTTGTTTAGTTGGTGGGTTTTATATATTACAAATGGATCAAACTATTTAAAAAATTGAATGCGTGAAGGTATATAGAATTAAAACTTAGATTTTTAAAAGATGATTATTTGTTTTCAATCTATTATAATCTAATCTATCAATCTAATATATAAATTGTGATTTTAACAAATGGATCAAACTCTATAAATGAGCTTTTATTCTCTCTTTTTATTTGAATGGTTTGCTAAACACGTATGTCTGATACGGCCCATTTTTACGAGTCTTATACTTTTTTGGAGTTGTCCAACAAAGAGACGACCCATTAATTTCGACTAAATTAAAAGACACAAAACCCTATTCTTCTCAAATTCCTTATTCTATTTTAGTTTAGAATTTCAAAATGGATTAATTTGATGATAAATCTCAACTTCGCCTTTTCCGTATCTTGCTCTTGAGTTATGTGAGTGAGTAATGACTTAAGCATGGTTTCTTCAATGAGTAGGTGGATGTTTTTTTGTTGTAGTTTGATTATAAGTTGATGTTTGATATTCTTTTTTATAGTTTGAATTATAAATTGGATTTTTGATATTGAACCATATTGAAAAAGTTGGTAAGAATTACAAATTTGGTTTATACAATATTAACATATGTAATAGCAACATAAATCACATATCCAAATTTTCTTTCTGAAAACGCTAACAGGACAACAAAGAGCAATTAAGAAGACAATCAATCAGTAACGTTTATATAAAAGTGGTGATTATTTGGTAATTACTAGTCTAGCAACGGTAAAAAAGTGGTTAAATTTAATTAATTAATTAATGCTCTTTTGCAGGATATGTGGGTGTTTTATTTTTAATAAAGTGTATTTTCTATGTTAAAATCTAATAAACCGGTTAGAATCTAATTATTATTATTGTGTGCCCTTGAGCACATAATAGAAAATTCTATCTTAAAACACAATTAACAAGAAAAGTATTCTCTATTTTTAATATTCTTCTCGGTTTAGGGGTAGGCTTAGTTCGGTTTGTGTTATAATTTGTGGATGATCCAATTAAGCTAAATAATTTGGATTATTAGGTCAAATTTGGTAAATTTGAATAATTTAGTTAATTTGTATGGTTAATTGATTAATTAAATTTTATTAGGTAATAAGGTTCGTGAAATTAGAATTTTGTAAGTTTTAAAGCTGGATAGAAATAGTGGATGTTAATGGTGATTGAGATGGATATAAATGGTGATTGAGATGATAAAAGTAGGAGGGAGAAAATGCTATTTTAGATTATTAAGTAAAAAGGTGAGAGTATTATTGAAATAAAAAGGAGAATAGAAATGCAAAGAAAGAGAGACAAGAAGAACAAAAGGCGACGCCAAAACGAAAACAAGAATAACATAAATTCCAAGGTTGTGGTCATCTTCCGTCAAATTATCCCCTAGAACGCACCTCACGTGGCTTCTTTGAGAAGTGAGTTGCTCCCCCTTTCCCAGCATCTAGGGTTTGGCATTCCACCACCCTCACCTCTTGTCCCCCCACCATGGGCGGTAAGGAGAAGAGAGGGAAGGGGGAGATGGTTTCCCGTAAGCACTCTAGCATCATCACCAACTCCATTGCTCATCTCGAGCCCTCTCCCCCGAAGCCGTTAGAGACGACAATCCTTTCTGTGGATTCCCCTCTAAACTCACCGCTTCCAACAATGCATGACTTTTGACCACCTCCCTCCCACTTTCCCTCACCTCTGCTCCTCAAATCTTTGTTTCCCTATAATCTCCTAGTGTCGGCACCACAAATTTTCTATCATCACCTTCGAGGAGTTTCTTCTCCTTCCCTCTAGATCTTGTACTCCTCCCTCTGTTTCAGCCCCCTGAGTTGTCTGCAAAAATACAGCTCTCTCCCTAGTGGCGCTTCCGTCCCTGCTGCGGTAGCTCCCCCCTCTGTTGCTGAATCTGGCTCTGTCCCTACTGTTTCTTCCCTTGAGTTTTGGCAATGATGTACAGGTTAGCGTCGCAACTCCTTCTAAAAAGGGGGCCATCCCTGCTAAATCCCAAGGTCGCTCTTATGCTAACACTTTTAGATCCATAAAACCAGGGTCTAAAATCGTTCCTCTTAATTACGTTAAAGGAATTCAGGGTTGAATCATTGATTTCAGTAAGGATGATGTTTCCGACTAGGTTTCCAAGTGTAATCTAACCCTTTGGGAACATCCTACATTTCCATAAAGAAATTTGTAGCTTATCAGTGGACAAACATTTTTCTTCCTTGAATCCATAGGAATCATAATGGACTCTTGATTTTCCATTTTGATAAGGAGAATGATTTAATTGTTGTCCTTGAACGGTCGTCATGGACAATCGAGAACATGAAACATCTGTTGCTTCACAGATGGAAAGAAGGTATACGCTGGATCTTTCTTGTTTAGATGAAGTCCCCATTTGGCTTACTCTCTCCGATCCTGACGTAAGCTTTTGGTCGGAACACATGTTGGAACGTGTCGGCTCAGCTATTTGACAACTCATCCTCACCGACTACAACTTAGCTCACCAGGAGAAATTAGGATTCGCTCGGATCCTTGTTGAAATTTCTCATTTTATAGAACTGCTCAAGGAAGTTGTTTTCAGGGGTGCTGATGGCGAACTTGTGCCTCAAGAAATTATCTATCCATGGCTCCCACCAATGAGCAAGAAGTGCTGATGTTTTGGACACTCTTGTCCTGACCCTGGAGAGAAACAGATGACTTAGTCTATTGTTTAACCTGGCATTAACTCATCTCACCCTCCATCTCAACAACTTTTTGCTGCTTTAAATCCTTTTCTCCTCCCCATCCCACACCCATCACTCAAGTTGAACTCTGCAAAATCAAATCCTCCCCATTAAAACCCTTTCTCCTTCTCTTCGGTCTCAACTTATGTTGGGCAAGACGCAAATTCCTCTAATCTGAGCAAGCGCTCACAACCCCCAAAAAATGTCAGTTCCTCCAATGATTGATTTCAGAATCATCTGCTGGAATATTCGGGGACTAAACCACCCAAAAAAATCCTTATCTTTACTCTAAAAAAACATAAACCCGACATCTTCACCCTTCTTGAAACTCGCCTACTCCCTTACAAAGAACTTCTCCTCTCAAAGAATCTATTTCTCGGCTGGTACTCCATCTCTATGGCCAAGTCCCACAACTGTTGCATTTAGATTTGGGGGGATCCCCTCAAATACACAATCACTCTTGTCCACATCTCGGACCAATTAATTCACACTATCATCAACTCCTCCTATAATCAGATCACGTTTGATTGTTCCTTTGTTTACGCTGATAACTCGGTTCCCAGCAAGGTTCCACTTTGGCTTGATCTGAAGCAACTCGGCTCTTCCATCATTGGGCCTTGGGGGTCATGGATGATTTAAACACAACTCTTGACACTTCCGGAAAGCTCTCTGGTCTTGATAATCTCCCCTCATCTGTCTCCCTGGAATTTGGTAACTGCCTTAGTGCCAATGATCTTAAGGATCATGAGTTCACTAGGTGTTTTTCCACTTGGAATAATAGACGCTCTAGCAATGAAAGAACTTGGTACAAATTAGATAGAGCGCTCATCAATGGATGTTGGCACTATGACTTCTCTCTCTCCACAGTGCATTTCGATAATGCGCATATCTCAGATATTTCTCCTATAGTCCTCAGTCTTGCCTTTGTGAATGGATTGATCCCAGGTTTGATGCTAGAGCAGAAGGGGTTATTCCAGAATTGCTTGCAGAAAATTTGAAGTTGGTTGACAAAAACGAGGCACTGTGTCATATCAATCTTAATTTCATAGGAAAGAAATTGGATAAGTAACGAGTTTGTAATTCTCGTTACATGTAACGAGATCGTCTTATGTCATCATCACTATAGTAAAATGTAATGAGAGCGTCTTACATCATCATTACTATAGTAACATGTAACAAGATCATCTTATATCATCATTACTATAGTAACATGTAACGAGATCATCTTATATCATCATTACTATAGTAAAATGTAACGAGATCATCTTATATCATCATTACTATAGTAAAATGGAACGAGATCGTCTTATATCATCATTCTATAGTAACATGTAACGTGATCGTCTTATATCATCATTACTATAGTAACATGTAACGAGATCGTCTTATATCATCATTCGAGCTACTGCAAATTCTTCTGAGCCATACCCGAGCCTACCCTACCCCTCTCGACTCCGTCTTCGAACTTTTCATTGACACCAGTCGGGACAAGTTAAGGTACACTTCCTTTTTTCCCTCTTGAGTTCGAATTTGAGTCCGATAGTTATTTGTATTTACATTCTTGCAAACGTCCTTGAGTCTTTTTTCTTTCTTTTGTTGAGTCGTTTTTGCTTTGAGTTAGAACCATGAGTTGAAACCCCGCCCATACACTATCCATCTCCATCTCTACCATCACTCATCATAGTGGTAGGAGCCTGCTAGTTTTAGTCTATTGGGTTTTTGATTCACAAGAGGCAATCCATCAAGAAAAGCTTGTTACAACAACAATTGAGAGAGAGTGCAGAGGAAAACATACGAGAGTAAACACTTGCGAGTTGTTTTCATATACACTTACTTAACATTGTTCTGTGTTAGTCTTTTCTTTGATAATGTCCAGGTCACCTTCACCCCCACAGGAGAGGCCCAGCGGCCCCAATGGCCAGCCCTGTAACCCCAGAGATCATGATGGACTTCTTTCAAGAGTTTAGGCAAGAGCTTACCGCGGGTATTAGAGAATCCCTTGTCAGTGTGGTAACAACAACCATTAGGTAGGAGTTTCGTCATAGACGCCAACAAGGTACCCCAAGGGATGCTGAAATTCCATCTCCAAGGGAGCGATATTCTACTCCTAATGCTCCTTTATGTCATCCTAATAGATACAATGCTACTAACCGTTTTGATAGATTTCATGCTTTAGATGATGATGCATATTTTGAAAAGGAGTATGATGAGAATGATGAGTGGAGCCCTATGCCACGTAGAGACGCTCCAAGAAGAGCATTGCCTAATTGTAGATACGTCTAAGGTAGAAGAGGACATGAGCAAGTGAAAGATAGCAAGATCCAAGATCCATCTGCCGAGGTCCTAGCCCGGTTTAAGAAGCAAGAAAGGGATTTAAGGACAACCCCTCCATCAAAAGAAGTTAACCCAGGGAGTACTTCTAATCTTTCTACTATAATTGAAGTTGTTTTGAGTTTAAACTATCAAAGTAGAAATCATATGATTAATGACTGCCCTGATATGCTTAATCACCTAGGTCAAATTGAAATTGAATATAAAAAGGGTGATAGTGTTGATGTTGTTTGTGTTGATGATCTTAAAACTGATTTAGATAATGAAGTTGAAATTGAGTATGAGCATGTTGATTCAATTGATAGGAAAGATTTGCATGTACAAACTGGTCATTGTGATGAAATTCTAGGAGAAACTCATTGTCTAGATAAAGTTGAGGATTGCAACATGATTATTGATGAAGGTAGTTGTAGTAAAATTGCTAGCATGGAATTGAATACTAAATTGCAAATTACTTCAATATGCTACCCTAGTCCTTATAAACTAGATTGGAAGATTGATTGTGTTGTTGGGAAATTGAACAAGCATGCTAAGGAAGGCATGACATTAGGACATTGTGATGATACTATTTCATGTGATGTTGTGCCTATGCAAGCTTGTCAAGTCTTATTGAATTATCCATGGCAGTATGATAAGAGAGTTGCCCATGATGGTTTTGTTAATCGTCACTCCTTACCCTTCTGTGGTAGAATTGTTGTTCTTCCACCTATGATTCTTTCACAGGTCGCTGATGAGTATGACAAGAGGAAGGACAAGGATAAAGGAGCTAAAAGAATGAAGGAAGACAAGGATTCGCCACAACATCAAGTTTGTTCCTCAAGGCCGAGCTATGCACTCAAAGCATTCAAGAGGAAGCTATGCATCAAAGAGGATGACGCCTATGAAGATCGTTCTATCATTCATATCAAAGCTGATTCGAGGTCGAATCCTTTTCAAGAAGGGGAGAATGATCCGGAGCATCTGAGCTACCATCAAGATAATCTGAGCCATCATCGAGGACACTTTTTCCTAAATCTAGAGATGTGCTTACCACTGGAGAAAAGGCTAAATACCGCTATGATCCATCATTGGAGTCATTGATAGTAGCCCCAGCTCGTATGGTAGCCATTCAAAACGAAACTCTGGGATTTGGAATCACTCAATTCCGATCTCGGACGAGAGAGAACGAGCCGTTTAAATTAATTCACCAAAAGCCGTAGCTAAAGTCTTAAAATGGTGATCGCGGGAATTCGATGGCGATCACCATCTTCCAGACGGCAGAAGTGTTCGAGATTTCCATAATTAGTTGTTTTTGAGATTATTTTTTTAAGTTGTTTTTGGAAATACTTTTAATTGCTTTATTTCTTTTAATTGACATCCTTATGAACCCTATATAAGGTTTGCCCTAGTTATGGTATTGGAAATACGTTGTTTTCGTTCCTCCAAAAGAGAGCTTTTGTGAGAAGAGTGCTTGAGAGCATTGTTGTTGAACTCGCCCTAATTGTACTTGTGTGTGTCAATCTCTTCCATAAGGTTGGTGCTATCGGGAATCCATAGAGCATCCTCCAGGTGCTTTGGTCTACCATAACCATTGTGTTTGGTTGTAATGCATTGCGGTCGCTGCCTACTTGGCGGTTGTCGCTGCCTTATTCCGGGTGAAATTCTGTCTTCGAGCTCGTGACAATCCCGATTACTCCGCTCTCTTTAACGTTCGACTCAACTAGTACCAAACTTGGACTGGGCTCAACAAAAACGTAAAAACAAATGCTAACTTTGAGATTTTTTTTTCTTTTTCTTTTTTTTCTTTTCTTTTGATTTTCTTTCTTTTTTTTTTTTTTTTTTTTGAATTTACATTTTTTTTGTCTCAGCAAAATAAAGAATACAGACTCGATATGAGATATTAATCTCAGCAAAAATTGAAAAATAAGTAAAACGACAACTAACTTGATTTTCCTTGTAGAAGAGACAAGATTTCCTTCTTTGAAGATCTTGTTTGGGCTCTAAGGAAAAGAAATTTCAGCACTCTTCTAGGGTTTTGTGATGGCTGCGTTTTTGGTAGAGATGATGAATTTATGATGGGGTGATGGGATGAATGGATTTTGGGACAAGGGTGCTCCAAACTCCAATCTATCGATCTACACAAACACGAATCAATCCAAGCTTCTTGTACACAACTTGAAACATACTCAACAAGAAAGATCAAAGTATCGAAAAATCAAAATCAATTTCCGAAAGAAACTGACAAACAAGAAAACAAAAACAAGCTCTTTTGTGATTTTTTTGATAAGGGGTCTTGTGATGTTCTTGTGAAGACGGGATGGTGTCAACACAACTCTGATACCAATTTGATGCGGAGATAAGACGTTGTTGCCTAATCTAGAAACCAAACCTCAAACAAAAACTCAAACAGAGAAGAGATTGCAGAATTAGATAGGAAGATGATAGAAAGATAAGTCGAATGATAGACCAATTGGAACCAAATCAAACAACGACAAAACCCTTGAACATAAGAACAAGAACCTTACTGAATGATGAAGAAACCCCAATGGATTACAACCAAATACAATGACTATGTTAGGCCAAGGCACCTGGAGGATGCTCTATGGAGTCCCGATAGCACCAACCTTTTGGAAGAGATTGACACACACAAGTACAACTAGGGCAAGTTCAACAACAATGCACACGAGACACTGCTCATAAACGTTGTATTCAATATCAAAGTTTGGGAACCTAAATCCATAACTAGGACAAACCTGATATAGCGTTCATAAGGATGCCAATTAAAAGAAATAAAGCAATTAAAAGTATTTCAAAAAATAACTTAAAAGAAATAATCTAAAAACAACTAAAATAGGAAATCTCGCAAAAGCTTCACCAAAAAAAAGGAAATCTCGCAAAATACTTTGTCTCAATGACGCAATCGCTTTAAAAAACGGCTCGTTCTCTCTCGTCCGTGATCGAAATTGAGTGATTCCAAATCCCATAATTTCTTCTTGAAGTCTAGTTTTTTTTCTCTTCAATACTTGACTTCTCATCTTGACTCGAACTGGATCTCTACGAGCTTGAATGGATACAATACGAGCTCGGGCTACTATCAATGACTCCAATGATGACTCATAGCGATCTTTAGCCCTTGCTCTAGTGGTTAGCACATCTCTAGATTTAGGACGAAGTGTCCTCGATGATAGCTCAGATGCTCTTGATGGTAGCTCAGATGCTCCAGCATCACAATAAGTAGACGAGTTCAAAGTCCTTCACGTGAGAAACTTGAAGGTAGTAGTTCTTCTTCAAGAAGCTGGTTGGTTATTGCAGTTTTCACTCTAAATCTCGTGTTTAAGTTTGATAGCATCAGAGATTACAAAATACTTTGAAACCTCTGACGTTCATTAATGATTCAACAAATGCCAAATAAAACTTACCAAGGCCAACATCCTAAAAATTCATTTATAACTTAACGATGTGGGTATTCTTGTTAAATTAGTGTAATAAAAAATGACAAAAAAATATTCCCAACTTTCACTTGTGGGCTAAAAATAATCTCAACTTTTATGTAAAAAAATAATAATCCCAAGTTTCAATTTATGAACAAAACATGATCAAAATTACTTTTTAGATTGAAATTTTGTTTAACTCGATGATGTTTACTCGAGATTTTTTCATAATTGGGAATAGTAATTTTTTATCTGTGCAATAAGATTTAAGTGTGCTTTTAAGAATATTGTTGTGTGCGTTAAATGCTATTAATGTTCATATTGAAGTGAGTGTGTCGTCTCTAACAAGTGTAGATTCATCACCAAAAGCAAGAGATAAAATGCAAAACAAACCTCAATCACCAAAAAGAAAAGTTTGTGAGAATAATGAATAGTTGTGTTCATCAGTTATACACTATTATTTTCATCACCAAATTTCATTTATTAGATATACATGTGTTCAACAATAAATGTGTGTGCATATGTTAATGCTTATGTGTTGTTTAGTATACAGATTCATCACTGGTTCCACTTGTGGTTGAAGAAGAAAGTCATCTTGCTATGATTATTGCACATAACCAGTTGAAGCATCACAACCCTTTTGCAAAGAAGTGAATCACATAATGAAGAGAACAATAAGAAAAGAAATAGAAAAGGATGATTGTTATGTTTTTAGTTGAGAACACATGTAGAAAGATTCATGCACTAGTAGAAAAAACACCTGTTGAGGCGGGCAAAAACCCCCCTGTTGAGGCGGGAAAAAACCCCCCTGTTGAGGCGGGCAAGGGGCGCTGCAACAGAAGGGGCTGCAACAAGTAAATACTTGTTGAGGCGAGCACCATTTTGACCACCTCAAGCCTCAACAAGTAGGAAAATATAATGCCTCAAAAATATAGGTGCCCGCCTCTAAATGGGTCATATTTGAGGCGAACAATAATTTCCCGCCTCACTTATTTACGTCAAAAAATTTCCGTTCGTACCATCTTTGTTTTCTAGTCAAATTAATTGCCCGAAATTCGAGATGGAGAACATAATGCAATCTGGCAAATTGAAATGTTATAATATGTAAAAGAATAAACAATATGACAAATATGTTGATATGAACAAATTTTAGTACATGGACATATACGAACTAGATTTACAGTGAATGGAAAAAAATCTGATAAAAGATTTACAAGGAATGAACAAATTGATTTGAATGAACAATTTGGAACCTTATTGAACAACTTAAATGGCCTGCAAAATCGAAGGACGCGCAAATCTGAGGACGAAGGGGAACCATTCTAGATCTGCACTTGGAGCATCCTGAAGGTCGTCAATGGTCGTCCCAATTTTCAGAAACCCTAAAATCCAAAAAATCAATCAAACAAGAGCCTTCTCTGCTTCCATTGGAGAAGACCTCGCTGTACAGAAGCATCGAAGAGGCCACATCGAACATTATAAATTCTCGCTAGGGCCAATTCGTTGAATATGCCGGCACCAAATTAGGGGAGCAGAAGACAATCGGTTTTGAAGCTTAAATCGACGATAATGTCGAAGAAAAGTTTGTTCCGTCGGAGAGGCGTCCTCGGATCGCCTCTAGGAAGCTTGAATCGACGACGAAGAGGGGAACTAAGTGGACAACAATGATCTGCCAGATCGATTTGAGATCGAACTAGAAACGCCTCCATGGAATCCGCCTCAAAATCGCCAGATCGGACGCCTTTGGATCTCCTCCTCCGACGGCGGCGGATGAAGGGTTTGCTGGGTTGAACGAAGAAGAAAAAGGTAAGAGGAGGAGAAGGCTTTGTTGGGGTTGTCCAGATATGAAATTAGAGGAGGAGGAGATATGGCTGCTTTGGGTTGAACGAATTAGAAAACACAAAGAGAAAGATTAGGGTTTTCTTACTTGTCCCAGATCTGTAACAAAGAGAAGATATGGGTGTTTTTTCTTTCTTTTTTAATTTGAGAATTTTGTATATACGTGAGCCGTATAGGCTATGTATTCATCTAATGTTTGGAAATGGCGATACGTGCCATATAAATTAAAGCTCAAAGAAGCCATCAGCTCAAAATTAGAGGCAGGCAACATTTTTTCCACACTTTTTTTGAGGCGTACAATATATGTACGCTTGTTGAGGCGCCCTTGTTGAGGCGTACAATGTATGTCCGCCTCAACAGACCTTGTTGAGGCCCCCTTGTGGAGGCGTACTTTATATATACGCCTCAACAGACATTTGTTGAGGCAGACAACATAATGTACGCCTCAACAAGGGCGCCTCAACAAGTGTTTTTTCCACTAGTGATGGTTTTGACTAGTTTAGTAGTTTGAAAGATATAGATACTCAGTTGACTAATTGTTTATGAAAATACTTTTGTGATGAACGCTTGTATTACGTTAATTTTTTATTTATGATAGCTTATTAGTTTTGTGTTTGTCAAACACATCGTATATGTGCATGAGTTTAAACCATTGTGTTATACATGATCACATTTGTGTTCAAAGGTGACAGCGTAAATGTTCAAACACGGGCCAAATAAGTTGTCATACAAAAAAACAGCTAAGCTATGTGTACATGTGTATTAGTCTTACAATTTATGCGTAGCAGTGAGAACCATTTATATGTGTTTTTAGCCGAATTACATGTGTGTTCGTTAATGGATGAACTGTGTGTTCATCGTGATTACTGTTGTGATATTTTGTGAAAATGTATGTGTTCAAATGAGTCAAACAAAGTGTGCACTCAAAATAAGTGTTAAGTTATGTGTCTATGTGAATCAACACATGTGTATGTGCAATGCCACATGTATACATGTGTATTAGCCATACAAATTTACACTAGTCGAAAAAACACTCGTTGCAACTCCCTTGTTGAAGTGTACATTATATTGTTTGCTTTAACATAAGTTTTTGAGGGATACATTATAATGTTCACCTCAACAGACCCCTATTGGGGCGAACATTATATTGTTCGCCTCAACAACTTACGACCTAAATTCCAAAGCTCAACAAAATTTACTTGCCTTGAGTTTTATACGAATCCGACGGATCTATATTTCAATCGTTAGATCATTAAAAATCCAATGACTCACAAAAATATAAAATTCCCAAATAAATAAAAATTTCTAATTCATCGATGTGCATCTGAAAACCCGTATCTTCCTCTTCGTCGATCTCCCTCTTTATCAATTTGTGAAGCACAACTCCTTGCCAACACCTCACACAACTCCTCCTTTCGTCGCCTCGCCTCTTCACACAACTCCTCCTTTCGCCTCCTCGCCTCTTCCAACACCACACCAACTTCTCTTTCATCGTTTTCCCCCGCCCCGCCTGCGCCAGCTCCTCCCTTCACCAACTCCTCCTTTCGGCAATGTATATGTGCATGAGTTTAAGCCATGGAGTTATACATGATCATGTTTGTGTTGAAAGGTGACAATGTATGTGTTCAAACATGCCAAATAAGTTGTCATACAAAAACAAACGCTAAGCTATGTGTTCATGTGATAAAATGCATGTGTACATGTGTATTAGTCTTACAATTTGTGTGTGGCAACGAGAACCATATATATGTGTTTTTAGCTGAATTACGTATGCGTTCATACATGGATAAAATGTGTGTTCATCAGTGGTTACTGTTGTGATCTTATGTAAAAACGTATGTCCTCAAACGGGACAAACAAATAGTGCACTCAAAACAATTGCTAAGTTATGTGTTTATGTGAAACAACACATGTGTGTATGTGAAATGCCACATGTATACATGTGTATTAGCTTTACAAATTTACACTAGTGGAAAACACTTGTTGTAGCTCCCTTGTTGAAGACTACATTATATTATTGGCCTCAACAAAAGTTCTTTTAGGGATACATTAAAATGTTTCCCTTAATAGACCCTTGTTGGGGTGAACATTATATTGTTCTCCTCAATAACTTATTACCAAAATTTCAAAGCTCAACAAAATTTACTCCCCTTGAATTTTATATGAATCCAACAGATCTATATTGTAACCTTTGTATCATTAGATATCCAATGACTCAAAAAAAATTAAAAATTCCCAAATATATCAAATCTATAATTCATAGATGTGCATCTGGAAACTCGTCTCCTCCTCTTCGTCGATCTCCCTCTTCATCAATCTTTGAAACCCAACTCCTTTCCAATACCTAGGGCTAGGGTCGAACCTGGTACGGGCCAAAATCTAAATTATACCCATTTAACAGGGTCAGACCAAACCCTTTTATTTTAAATGGGACAATTTCCTTGCTCATATCCACCCACAAGGGTGGGACAGGGCGGCCCTCTACACATGCTTTAATAATTAAAAAACCATTTAAAAATCAACTTATTTAGTGCTTACATAATTCAAAGTTCATACTCCAAAAACGCATACTAAACCTGCTTACATTACAATTCAAAGTTCAAAATGCATAATTAAAGGGTTTTTCACTTCTAATAAATCTATGTCGTGGTAATTGTAGTCGCATTTGAACCTTCATCCTAGCCATCATCAACATAGCCCATACACATCACCAATCCTGAAGGTTGATTGTTCTATTTAAGCAAAAACCAAATTAGTAATAAACTAGATAAGAGAAGTAGCAAAAAGTAATGAATATACCTAATTTAAAGATTACGTGGAAACTCAAAACCTTTTCCTAACCAATCCTCGTAACATGCAAGAGCTTCGGTCGTTGTGTCACCCAGAGAACTCCTACAAGAAGTAATGATCTTCTTACCCAAGCTAAATCCAGATTCCTAAGAAAACCGAAGAGATTGGAATGCAAAGAATATCCCGAGCCAAAGAAGAAAGCACAGGATATCTAACAGAATTCCTCTTCCGGAACTGTAAGATGTTCAATTTTTCTGTCAAACTAGAAGTCTTTTCATCACAATAACGATCCAGCTCAGATCAGGTTTCAACCTTCATTGTGCATCTGGAAACCCATCTCCTCCTCTTCGTCGATCTCCCTCTTCATCAATCTGTGAAGCCCAACTCCTTTCCAATACCTAGGGCTAGGGTCGGACCTGGTACGGGCCAAGATCTAAATTATACCCATGTAACAGGGTCGGACCAAACCCTTCTATTTTAAATGGGACAATTTCCTTGCTCATATCCACCCACAAGGGTGGGGCAGGGCGGCCGCCTACACATGCTTTATTAATTAAAAATCCATTTAAAAATCAAAACTTATTTAGTGCTTACATAATTCAAAGTTCATACTCCAAAATCGCATACTAAACCTGCTTACATTACCATTCAAAGTTCAAAATGCATAATTAAAGGGTTTTTCACTTCTAATAAATCTATGTCGTGGTAATTGTAGTCGCATTTGAACCTTCATCCTCGCCATCATCAACATATTCCATACACATCACCAATCCTGAAGGTTGATTGGTCTATTTAAGCAAAAACCAAATTAGTAATAAACTAGATAAGAGAATTAGAAACAAGTAATGAATATACCTAATTTAAAGATTACGTGGAAACTCAAAACCTTTTCCTCGTAACCAATCCTCGTAACATGCAAGAGCTTCGGTCGTTGTGTCACCCAGAGAACTCCTACAAGAAGTAATGATCTTCTTACCCAATCTAAATGCAGATTCCGAAGAAAACCGAAGAGATTGGAATGCAAAGAATATCCTGAGCCAAAGAAGAATGCACAGGATATCTAACAGAATTCCTCTTCCAGAATTGTAAGATGTTCAATTTTTCTGTCAAACTAGAAGTCTTTTCATCACAATAACGATCCAGCTCAGATCAGGTTTCAACCTTCATTGTGCATCTGGAAACCCATCTCCTCCTCTTCGTCGATCTCCCTCTTCATCAATCTGTGAAGCACAACTCCTTGCCAACACCTCACCCAACTCCTCCCTTCGCCGCCTCACCTCTTCCAACACCTCACCAGCTCCTCTTTCGTCGTTGTCCCCCGCCCTGCATATATGTGCATGAGTTTAAACCATTGTGTTATACATGATCACGTTTGTGTTCGAACGGTCCAAATAAGTTTTCATACAAAAAAACAGCTAAGTTATATGTATTTATGTGAAACAATACATGTGTACATGCGTATTAGTCTTACAATATATGTGTGGCAACGAGAACCATTTATATGTGTTTTTAGCTCAATTACATGTTTGTTCATACATGGATGAACTGTGTGTTCAACCATGACTACTTTTGTGATCTTCTGTGAAAACGTATGTGTTCAAACGTGTCAAACAAAGTGTGCACTCAAAACAATTTCTAAGTTATATGTTGATGTGAAACAACACGTGTGCGTACGTGAAACGCCACATATATACATGTGTATTAGCTTTACAAATTTATACTAGTGGAAAAAATAGTTATTGTAGCTTCTTTGTTGAAGCGTACATTATATTGTTCGCCTCAACAAAAGTTTATTGAGGGATACATTACAATGTTTACCTCAACAACTTACTACCTAAACTTCGAAGCTCAACAAAACATACTCCCCTTGAGTTTTATACGATTCTCACAGATCTATAGTCCAACCGTTAGATCATTAAATATCCAAAGACTCACAAAAATAATAAATTCGCCTCCTCTCCTCTTCAAACACCTCGCCAACTCCTCTTTCGTCGTTGTCCCCTGCAACGCCTCCGCCAGCTCCTCCCTTCACCAACTCCTCCCTTCGCTAGCTCGTTCTCTCTCTTCTGCAAAACCCTCGCTTCCCTTGATGTGACCGAAGGCCGAATATGACGATTTTTTAGGGGAATTCCTGCTTTATGATTTCTACGGATGCAAGACCGGATTTGGCGATTTTATTGTTGTGTTGTTGTTGTGTTGCAGTCGCAAGGTTCTAATTATCTTGTTTCAATTTAGATATTTGATTTGAGTTTTTACAAATCTTGTTCTCAATCTCAAATTTCAATTTGTACAAATCTTGTTCTCAATCTCAGAATAAAAGTTGTGGAAGTTCATACCGATACTAGCATGTGTTCCCGTACCATGCACATGTCATATATATTAAATATATTTAGTAATATAATTATATTTATAGTACTATGTAGTTTAGTTTATGGTTTATGGTCTATCATTTATGGTGTATAGTTTACAATTGAAGTTAATTAGATTGATCAAATAATAAATAAATAATGATATATATTAGACAAGAGATATAATACAGTAAAAGATAAAAACGAATATTTAAATTGTAATCTAATTTATTAGATAATGTATTTATTTTTTTCTTATTTAATCTATTTTTTCAAACAAAAGATAAAATCGGAATTATCGATCATGTGAGAATATAAATAAGAATATGAATTGATGAGATTTATAAAAAGTGTATTAAATTATATTTAGAGATTATGTACAAAGTAGATAATAATTTTAGGTAAAAGATAATTATTAATACGTATAGATGAGAAATATAAAGTGTATTAAATTATATTTGGATAGTGTGTAACAAGTACATAAAATTTTAGGTAAAAGATAATCTATCAACTGAATTAAGATTATTATTTTTGAAGTCATGACGACGTGTTAGATGACGTGGCTAATGATTTGACATAGCTCAGAGGTCTACACATATGCCAATTGAACGTAAATACGACACGTGTCAAACAACGCTATGCTTTAATATATCGATAGATTTATGTTATTAATTCTGGTGTTTAGAATCTCATATCGATTAATTTCAACTTTGCAATTTGATTTTGATCGACACCAATAATTAATTGACGTGAACGGATAAGATTTTGAGGCAAACTGGTATGGTTTTGAGGCAAACAATTGAGGCGGGCACATGTCTTGTTCGCCTCAAATATTGTTGAGCCAACCACTTCTTGAGGTTAAAGATGATTTTGAGGCATTATATTTTTTCTACTAATGTATATGTAAAAATGACAAGCATATGTGTTCAAACGGACAAAAAGTAATATACTCGCAGGATTCTTCGAACGTTTCCATTTCTTACGTTTCTATTTCTTACGGTTTTCATTGTAATTTGTCCTTATTTTGAACATAGAGAAACATTCTTATGAGATTTTTTCCCCTTGTTAATACACTCACAATGATTATCTTCACCCTGAGTTTGTTTTTTTCTTAACCGGCTAACAGAAGACCTATTGTTACAAATAATTCAAGCCTAAATCATCAGCGTAAATGATCTTGAAAAACTCTTTAAAGGGGAAGAATCTTGAGTTCTTTGTCCAGAGACTACTTCATAAGGAGAGAAAATCATGATGATAAGCGATTCTATTGTATTGAGTGATAATTGATCTGAGATCTTTGATATCAATATCTTGAGATGCCAGAAAATCAGCAGCTTTGTTTGAGTTCCTGAAAACATGGAAAAGTCTACAAGTATCAAGATTATGGAGCAGCTGACGAATGTCAACAATAATTGACTTTATTTCCCAAGGAATAAAGCCAGTCTTCGAAATAGCTTGGGTGACCAATAAACTATCTATTTCGACGATGAGATATTTAATTTGCAAGAGAATAGTGGTACAGATACCCTCCAACACAACCGCGGCTTCCGTAATAAGGGTTGAAGAGTTCGTGATGCAAGCCCGGTTAACAAAGACAGTCTTGCCCAGACTCTTACGAAAATTAAAACCAATGAAAGAACAGGAATTTGGACGGGTTGAACCATCACAGTTTAGCTTATTAAAGGGTGTTTGGTTTTTTTCCAGTGGTTATTAATGCGAGTAGAGTTTAGTTTAGTTTTTAATGGTTTATTTTTGGTGGGGAATTCATTTTTCCAGGTTACTTAGTGGTAAAGTGTTTGGTTAGTAATTCAGCAAGAGCTGGTTTACGAAGGAGATAGTGTGGTTTGAAGATAAGCTTATTACGACTATTCCAGAGGGTCCACCAGCAAAAACGGGCAAGGTCAGAGTTTTTATTAATATTGCATAATTCGGAAAAAGCATCTTGAAAGTTCAAGCTTGATGGGAGTTGGAAAATATACGTATGATGGGTATTAAGATATTCTAACATATTGATAGTGAATTTACATTTGAAGAAAAAATAAAGGTTATCTTCATTTGTTTCTTCACAAAGAGCACAGGTTGAGTAAACCTTAAGGAAATGTCGATTAAGACGGTAACTAGTAGGAAGACAATCAGAGGTGGCTTTCCAAAGAAAGTTCTGGATTTTAGGAGGTAAATTAGATTTCCAGTAAGTCAAAAGGTTAAGATGAGGGGTAGGTAAAGGGTTGATCAAATGATAAGCATATTTAACTGAGAAGTTTCCATCTCTCGAAGGGCTTCAAATAATTTGATCGGGATTGTGGGTGATAGAAATCCGAATAGTGGCTATTTTCTCAATAGTAGGGGTAGTGATAATGAGAGTTTCGTATAATCCGAATTTCCATTTGATGAGAAAAAATGAAAAACTTTTTTATTTAGCGGGCAAGACCCCGTAAGTGAGTAATAGAATTATCGGGAATCCAAGTGTCAGCCAAGAAATTAATGCATTGGCCATTACGTTGTTTCTTGAAAATGTCCTTTTTGAAATCATCTATAAGGAGAAGGAGTCAACTGAGTTTCCAGGATTGGGAAGATTTCCTCTCAAGAGTGAGAAAGTCTGAGTGAGGGAAATGTTTCTCACGCACAATGGGAACCCAAGGATTGTTTGGATTAAAGATGATCTTCCAGATAAGTTTCATTTGAAAAGCAACATTATTGTCCCAAGCTTTACGAAGTCCAAGACCGCCTTCAGATTTTGGTCTACAAATATAATCTCAATGATTTAGTGCACGGCTAGAGGGTTTTTTCTTATTCCAAAAGAAATCCTTGTTAATATTGTCAATTTGGTCACACACGCCTTTGGGGAGGAGAAAACTCTACATAAGAAAAGTAATTTGGGCACAAAGGTTTGTCTGAATGTGGATGACTCTACCGGCTTGAGATAGAGAGACAACTTTCCATTTAGATCTATGTTTCTTAAGAGCAGCAATGACATCATCAAAAGTTTCATTAAGTACCTACTTTGAAGAATGGGAATATCGAGATATTTCTCCATTTTGGTAGTAATGGGAATATTCAAGTGAGAGGTTAGTCCAATAGCATGCGAGTGTGAGATATTTTTGAAAACTTGGAGAGAACTTTTGTGTAAATTGATCAAAAGTCCACTTTGTTTAGAAAGTTTGTCCAAAAAAATCTTAAGAAAAAAATATAGGTTGCATTAGCCAGGATAATGTGTCATCTGCAAAGTCGTTCCATCGGGAGTCAATTTAATGCCAACCCTTGGATTATTCTGAAAGGATTCATTAATCAGTTTTCGGGCCATGAATTTGATAACAATAACAAAGAGGGCAAACACAAGAGGATCACCTAGTCTTATACCACAAGCAGGTTTGAAATCATTTCTCGGTTGGTTGTTGACGAGAACCTAGTAGGAGGCAGTTTGGAAACAAGAGCTAATAAGATTGATCCATTTATCACAAAAACAAAACTTCTTGAGAATTTTGAGGAGAAAGTCTAAATCAAGCTTGTCATTTGGTTTTTCCATATTAAGTTTCAAGACCATTCAACCCGTTTTACCTTTTTTGTTGACATGGAAAGAGTTTGGGTTGTACAGAATTGGCCCGGACCGGAAAATCGGACCGGACCGGACCGGACCGACACTATTCCGGTCCGGTTCCCGGCCCACAATATTTCCTTATTCCGGTCTGGTCCGGTCCAAAACCCGGAAAAAACCGGTTTGGACCGAACCAGACCGGTTTTGTATATTTTAATATTTTTTATATAAATAATATATAATAGTATTAAAACTTATATTTTTAAGAAAAATCAATTAATATAATGTTAAACTATACAATATATTAATTAAAATATATAAAATTAATTTATAAAATAAAAGAAATAGAAATTCCGGTCCAAACCGGTCCAAGACCGGACCGGTATCATCCGGTCCGGTCTGGTCTTCGGTCCAATGTTTCAAAAATTGCGGTCCAGCCGGACCGGAAAAATCTGGCCGATCCAGTCCAGACCGGATGTACAACCCTAGAAAGAGTGGAACTTTCATCGACAACAAGAAATTGTCTTGGATAAATCTTCCTTCTCACTTTGAAGTGGAGATTTTCGCCCTCAAACTGTTGAATTAAACTTGGTGTATACTAGACCTGGCCAAACTAGGGCCGGCCCGCCCTAAAATATGGGAGGATCTGGGTAGGAGATTTAACCCATAAGGGCCGGCCCTGCCCGACCCTTTTTTAAAGTGGGAGGATATGGGATCGGAGTAGGGCCCTGAGGGCCGACCCTACCCGGCCCATACTATATATATAATATAATATTAAGGTTATGAGGATTCAGATGCGAGTACTATTACCACGACATAATTTTTTTATTGTGTTTTTGGATTTTTTGTTGAATTCGGTTATGAGGATTGTTATTTAAGCATGCATTTTGAACCTTTTTAGCATGCGTTTTGGGATGGTGAATTGTTTGTAAGCACTAAACAAGTTTTGAATGTTTTAGTAACACGGTTTAGCTCGGTTTCTGATATTTAATTTCTCTGTGTAAGTAGTCGAGGGCCGCCCTGAGGGCCGTCCTGATGGCCCTTATGGGAGGATATGGGTAGCAGAATTGTCCCATTTCAAATGGAAGGGCTTGACCCGACCCTGATAAATGGGTAAAATTTGGAATTTGTCCATGCCTTGGCTTGGGCAGGTCTAGTGTATACTATGAAAAAATGAATGCAAAAATTGTTGATGGAGAGGGCGGGAAGAGAAGAAGTAGATTGGTGCAAATGATTGCCGAAAATGAAAACAAAAACACAACCACAAAAGTAGCCACTAAACGACAAACACGCTGGAATCCAACAACCAGAATACACTACGCATTTGGCCACCTGCATTTTATCCAATTAATCACCCCTAATTAATTAAATCTTTAGTGTATGGTTTCAATCATTTTTTGTCTAATTATTTTATTTATTCCAAGTAAAGTGCTAATTAATTGAATACTCCAGGAAACAAAGCTATTCTGACCTTGCAATACACGTTAAAGATGCATGTTCTCCTCCGGTTTTCTCTCAATTATCTTTTTTGGAAAAAGGGTTTTCTTAGGTTTTTATTAGACTAGGTTAAGAGGACGGTATGATCTAATGGATTAGGAATCACTATTTCATCATTCCAAAGTATAATCATTCTAAAAGAATGTATATAAAAATGATTTTTTTTTGCGCAAGAATGATGTGAGAATAGTCTTCTCGTGGGATGTCAAAACTGTCTATGTAATATCGCATGCATTGTGTAAAAATTATATATATACAGTGACTATAGTCTGTATATACAAATATACTAATTCGAAAATATATGCACATATTAGTTGAGGAACATATGCATACGTATATAATAGTATTTTAGTGCATCGATACTACGATCGAAAATACGGAGGTATATGTGTACATAGAGTGTTAATTAATGTATGCATGTATATAGGTTTGGTTCTCTTCAGGATGGTTCCTTAGACGAGAACTGAGAATGATGCACAAAAACGTTATAACTCATGCACACACGAGTTATAACTCATGCACACACGAGTTATAACTAATGCACACACTGTGTGCATGTGTAATAGATTATGTGCATTACAAAATATTGTGTGCATGAGTTATAACATGTGTGCATTAATTATAGAGTTTGTGTGCATCATTCTTAGTCCTTATCTAAAGATTGTGTTCACACAATATTTTATGATGCACACAATCTATTACACATACATACAGTGTGTGCATTAGTTATAACTCGTGTGTGCATTAGTTATAACTCGTGTGTGCATGAGTTATAACGTTTGTGTGCATCATGCTCAGTCCTAGGAACCATCTTCACCGGAACAAAACCCATGTATATACTAGTATGAACATTGCATTAAAAATTAACAACATTCATGTAATCACAGTATTCTCATGTACAGACTTAGGTGGCCATTCTACATGCTATTTCACCATTATGTATTTTTTTGTAGCTAGGTGTACTTTAACTATCCAATAAAGTTGCGGAGATTGTTTTTTGTAGCTAGGTGTATTATACATCACTTTTGAATATTTTTTCGGTTATGAATATGCTAACTCAGCATAGTCCGAGAGAGCCTTTTTTTGTTAATTGTTGCTCGAGAGGATATCTTAATATAATATAAAGTTAAATAATCAGTAATAAATTTCAAACAATAAATACTAAACCCAAAATTCAATGTCTATCCAACTCTAAATTTCGAATCCATCCATTTATTATGCAGATTGGGCCAATATCGGGCCTCTAAGTTTGGTTAATCTTGATGGGCTTCTTTCAAGCACAAAATTCCACCTTCCTTCCTTTCAATTAGGGTTCTCGCTCCGACACATGTTTTATTACCACAACTTGAGTCGAGGCCATAGTTTCGTCCCCCATAGGTATCCCATAGCAGAATATTCCCCAACTGGTGGTCGTCTGCTCAACCTCATTCATGCCCAAATTCCCCAACTGGTGGTCGTCTGCTCAACCTCATTCACGCCAAATTCCCCAATTTCCTCATCCAGAATCGACTCAATATCAAAATCTCCAAACCCGGCTCTGGCATGGCTTCTCGGTCCAAGAATTTCTACTAGTAATGAATCCAAACATGGGCTCGGAGGCCTTAGACAACAAGGAGAGGAGAAGCTCCTCTTCATCGAGGCAGGTAGGATTACGGAACATGAAGGAAGAGGAGAAGATGTTTGGGTTAGCGGTCGAGAGAAGAGCAGCCGCTTCACTGTATGTCTCTTTGAGCGTTTGCGGGGATGTTTGGCGTCCAATGATGTTCGGATTCAGAAGATTAACTCCTCCATTCGAGTTATCCCCAACTTTCACAATCCAGGTTCGCCGCTTATTTTCTGCTGTCTCATTTTTCTCTCCAGTTGCCCAATTTCGTTTTTTCAGTTTTAGGGTTTCTGTTTGTAGGGATTTTGCTTTCAGATATCACAACCCTGCTTCTGGATCACAAGGCTTTTAGGGATCGTTGTCGTTGTTGGTAACATGATTTCCCTACTCTTATGTCCATGCTACACTTCAAATTCCCTACTCTTTTGATGCCCACCAACTGTTCGTTAAATTGCCTAGCTCACTCACATGAACTGTTGCGAGTATTTTCAACTAATTTTCTTTTGAATAGTGCGCGTGTCGGATTATTTACTATGTGGTTGTGTTTGTGCTGCTCAGACTTGCATGTATGAGTTCAATTGGTATTCGTTATGAGTTAGTATCACGTTTTACAGGGATGCGATTGTGAAGTTGACAACCGAAGCTACAAAATTGAATGAGGTATTGCTAGAATATATTATTATTTACCTGCTACATCCGTCAAAAAGTGGTGTTGAGAGACTCTTTCCATAAATGACTATTGCTTTCATTTCATTTTATTCCCCATAGAATTCTTTTGATCTAGCTATTCATGGTTCGTAAACATGATTCTGACAGTCATCAAGAGCAAAAACTAGCTACTCCAAGTTTGTTGGCAGTGAGGTGAGCAAAGTTGAAGCATCAATGAAGGTACCATGTACTAAGGCTACCCTACATGTATAATTTCACATCATCATGAACATATAATTTCCATTTTCAAAACCTCTGGGAAGCAACATGACCACAACCGGTAATCTGATTGGTTTCAACAACGACAAAATCAAGGTTGCCCATTCTAAACAGGTGTCAAAGCACCATGTACTAAGGCTACCCTACATGTATGATTATCTTCTTAACCTCTTTGTGTATAGTACTTACTCATGAAGAACATAATATTCAATCTGAAATTGATCCAATCGTGAAATTAATTATAAGAGTAATGTAACATATCAGGAGCAATCTAAGCAATAATTTCTTTTATATGACTTATGTATTTGACTGTGACAATGTGGTATGAGATTTCACCTCTTTGTTTGTGAATTTTGCGTGTCAGGTATGCTTCTATTGTAATGTGAGGAATCCGACTTGGGCATCTTTGCCTTATCGGATCTTCATGTGAATGATGCTCGACCACTCATCGAAGTAGTCGGTGTCAAAATCAGCTTCGCGATGTGATGGAAGACAAATACGAATGAGAAGCCTAATGATGCTTTGCTACACTATTTTTAGTCAGGCGCGTAGCAAGAGCAAACACCAAAAGATGTAAACAATTGGTAAAATCCTACGAACTATTATTCTTTGTATCATTGTTTAATTTCTATCTTTTTCCGTTCGTTTTTTGGTGTGTTGTGTGCGTATAAAAGGGATTAAAGGTTCATGAGCTGAGGCAGAAGACCAAGGTGGATATTCCTACTCAGTTGAAGGATCTCAACGCCAAACTCGCTCTTCTTCGCGTTGCTAAAGGCACTGGTGGTGCACATAACAAACTGTTCAAGATGTAATTACGATTTTCATCACTGTAATCGTTTCGTAAAATTGACATTGGATACATCCTTGGAACTCTAAATGGAAGTGTTGTCTATATTGCTTGTAACTCAACTTGCGGGAACCACACAGGATCACCTACAGATATTCAACACTGAGGCTAAAGCAAAGCTGAAGTCACATCAAATGCCTGAACAGGTCTTTATATTTAGCATATCATCAAAAAACTTGGAGGTTGCCTTCGTTTCTTAAAATTGTGTTTTCCTGAAAATTCACTTCCTTTTTTATTCTTCATGTCTAGGTTGTCTTCTGGAAATGCATCACTCCTAAATTGCTAGGCCTGGTTACACAGAGTTCAGTATATCATTGGTCAATTGAAGGTACTTACTTACTTTTCTCGGGTTGATCCGTACAGAAATGTCGTCTACTCCTATGTTGATTCTGCTTCTCCTCTCGCATGGGAGATTTATCACTGGTATCCTTACTCAAGTAAGGTAGAAATATGTGGACTGTTATAGTATTCTGTCAGATTCAGTTTATGTGATGATTTTCACTGAAATGTGGCAGGAGGATTAACAGTACCTGGCAATCCCACAATTTGTTGATTCACACAATTTTCATCATCATTTTGTTGAATCACAAGAGAGAATGGGGATGGCCCCAACTGCAGTCGTCATTACTCGAAAGGATCCTTATGACGCTAAGAAACCGAGGCTTAACACACCGATCATTGGTAGAATTAATGAGAAATGGCATTTGATTTTGTTATTTTAAAGAACTACTAGAAAACTCGTCGGTTATCGACGTTTTTTTAATCGTTTTCCGACGCTTTTAAGCGTCGAGAATAGTAATTCTGACGCTTCAGAAAAGCGTCAAGATTTCCAGCGTCAGGAATTGCAACCTCGACGCTTTTCAGTCGACATGGTCGACGCTTTTTTTTGTCGGTAAATCTGTTTTGACGCTTTTTATTAGTTTTTAATTGACTAACTGCGACATTTTAAAGCGTCGGGAGTTACAAAATGTCGACACTTTTTATTGTCAAGGATATCTTCTCGACGCTTTTAATGGAATAGTTTTTTCATGCGATTAGGTGATCGACATTTTAAAGCGTCGTCATTTGTCTATAACATCGACGCTTTTCTGTATCGCAAATGATATTCCGCGAGATACAATCACTAGAAGACGCAAAAAAGCGTCAAGATTGGATCAAAATAAAGGAAAAAAAAATTAAAATACATTCATAACACCAAAGTTTACATATAATGTTAGAGCTAGCCCATTTATGTGCTCCAACTCATTTATACAACAAGATAACCTAATATCAACATATTTATACATAATCTAAAATAAGTCCAATACCTAGCAATTTTAGTGTATCTTGACATTCACTAAGAGTCACTTAGAAACTTACAAAATAAACTCTTGAGTCACAAACCTTTGACAATTCCAGTTGGAGCACCATTTTCTCCTCCTCTGCGATCAGTTTGGAATGTTCTTTCACTAACTCCTCCCCCATTACAACTTATGCAAGAGCTTCTCTTACAAAAAAAAATTGTTGAAGTTACCTGGTTTACAAAGCTGACTAAAGCATCCAACCTCTCTACTGCAATGCTCATTTGTTGAATGTAGCTTCCTTCTTCTACTCCTACAACTGCAACAGTGTCAGTCAAATTCTGCTGAAGCCTTTCCATCCCTTGTGTAAGCGCATCTTCTGCTTGTTGACACAGTTGTTGAAGGTTGCTTACATCCAACCGTTGTTTTCCAGTCAATGGTTCAATCAGTGGAACCAACACCTACAAATGACACCACAATTTTCAGTAAGGCATGCAAATAAGTTGTAAGAATAAGTTGTCGGAACTACCTTAAGTAGCTCTGAAGGGCGAAAGCCTCCATTCCAGAAGAATAAACGTTCAGCTGGTGATTTCGACATGCCAGATATGAGATAGAAGACATTAGCCTTGGCTGCATTTGATTTCATGCGAAATAGAAAATGCTTTCTAAATCCTGGCAAAAATTCCTAATGTCACATGTATTACGCTCACAGAACCTGGTTCATCAGTAACTAAAGTTTAGGGCAAAATAACATGATACAGAAGGTAATAAACAAACATATGATTATATGATCTAATTCTGTTTTGATTCCTCCACTCCCACCTCAAACAAAAGTAATATGCATTTCTAACTGAAGATCAAATACTAACAGTAAAGATGCCCATTTTCATGTTATACATGCAGGATTAATCTTAATTTCTCCTATATTTTTTTCACACATGCATTCACTCAGCTGCAATTTCAAAAAAAATATAACAGTTATGCCCTACATGATAAATGTGTTGCGGAGAAATGAATGATTGTTTTTCAAAAATATGCACAAGGAACATCAAATTGAGGGTACGTACATACACATTCTATAAGCTATAGACTAGTTAGAGAGAGTATGAACTATGAACAAAGGTTGAAGAAACAAGCTTTTATCCCTGAGCACAAAAAACATTAAAGCTCACTGCAATCATATTATTCCCTTTATTAATCCACCTAGCTCTAGAAACAAAGCCACACATTCTCCTATAACTGCTACTGATTCATTCATATTGGATCTTCACGTTTATCTTAGAAAGCTCAATGAAAACATTTTGCCTATGGTATTTTACATTTCATGAATTCAAGGAACAATGAAGTTTTCATCATTAAACATTGTTCATGAACAAAATGGGGGTTGCACATAATGAGGTGATCCAACAATGTAATCAAAACCAAATATCAGATGGAGTTTTGAAATTCCAGGATCAAAGAGCACAAGATCAGACAAGAAAAGAAATGCAAGTTCTCCAACAAAATTGGTTTAACCAGGAAGTTATGAACTCTCCCTAAACCAAACTTCTAAACACAAAAGGGCACAGTACAAATCGAAAATCATCACAATATGGAAAATGCAAGGGGAAATCAAAACCAGACTCATTCATCTTCTTCTAGAATCAACACCTACAGATAATACAAAAAATTGAAGGACCAATGACTCACTTGTAACACCACAGTGATAGCAAGGTCCTTGATTGCCCATTTCTCCTCTCTCTCTTTTATCAATTACAAAAAGATGAAAACCCAACTGAATATGAAGCAGAATTTCTGAAGCAGGAAATATATACTGCAAATTCTGAATCCAGAAATTAAAAAAAGGGAAGAAAAAAATATACAGTAAGAAATTGTGCATTTCAAAACTTGCCTAACTTGAAGATTATCAACTAGCTGATGAAACGAAATAGCAAACTCCTAAGAGCATAAAGCTGGCATCATGTGATGCACGAAATTGTTTGTCATGGTGCATACATGTAAACTATATAAAAAAAATTCATGAAACAGGATAAACAGAAATTTGGCCTTCAGTATTCAGATAAATTCAAATGGATGATAAGTTACCGCCTATAGTTTGTATTTTTTATGTTAGAAAAGAGACTTTCATGAATGTATATACTATTAAAATTCCACACCAAGCAAAGGAAAACTGTTTGAGAATATATAACAGAGATCACCGGTAAAGAAAAATGATACACTTGACAATTGAAAATGATACACTTGACATGGACAGGGGAAAATGGAAAGAGGCAGAAAAGAGGCCACAAAACAACGAGTGATGATCGAGGAGGGATTATAAACAAAATAAAGGAGTGGGGGAGTGGGGGAGTGGGATATGGAGGTGAGAGCATTGAATGAAAAGTAGAAGTTCAATCCTCACAGATGGAACAAATAAGCATTCAGTAAAAATATCAGTAGAAGTTCAATCCAAACAGAAATTCAGTAAAAATATCACAGTAGAAGTTCAGCAAAAAGTTAAGCATTCAACTCTAAGAATTCACTCTAAGAATTTCTAAATCCTTGCAATCAAAGTAGCAGTTCAATCCCCACAGATGGAACAAATAATATCACAGTACTAGTGCACTAAACTTAAGCCTACTCTAACCTGGGTAAAAATAATGCAACTTCAATATCATCAAGCAAGACTATTCAATTTGGATCAACACTGAAACTTAACAGAACTGTCAAGAACCAATCCAATATAGCTTCTGAGAAAGTGCTTAAATTGATAAATGTAGCCTAGTCAACACAATTTCAGAAACTCTCAAGCAGTAAGAGTTAGTCAGATTACACACCAATGCAAACTCGAACTCACTACTGAAGACTAGTTCCTGTTTTCAATTTAATATAACATTAAACTGATGCAATATGAAAAAGTAATCAACTCCAATCAAAATTTCATTTCAATATGCACGAAAACACAAACAGCAACTCAAAGAGTTTATCAGTCAAAGAAGAAATCACAGCGACATACCTAAGATCAGAAGGAGAAAGCGATGAGGATTTTTTCAATTTCTTGGCGGCGTTGGATGTAGCTCCTGTAACCGGAAAAACAATAAAAACCCTGGGTTTGATTCCAGCGAACCATAAATTCAAGATAAGTACAAAATGGAAACAAAGAGAGGCCAACCTCGTGAGAACGAACTGAGAAGGTCGAACTAAGAAGGTCGAACAAGGCGGAAAGCCCTAAATTTGGTTTTGAGAACGTCGAACAAGGGACAGAGCGAGATGCACAATTGGTTTTGGGAAGGAGGTTCGTCGTCGCTAGAGTGGAGGGACAGAGCGAGATGATAGATGGACGGGCTCAGGGAGAGGAGATGGACATAGCGAGGAGATGAAAGGGTTCAAATTAAAATTAATAGTTTATTTTAAAATTAATAACATTATCGACGCTTATTTATCCATATCGACACATTTAAGCGTCAACATGATCGACAGTAATAAGCGTAGAAAGAAAAGTGTCGAAAATTGAGGCACGGAGCTAGATTCTCTCGACGCTTTGTAAAAGCGTCGAGCCTAAAGCGTCGGAAACCGACGCCTTTTCTAGTAGTGAAGTGGATTCTAATTTTCATATTGTTGTAAGGATAGTTACATCAAAATCAAAGCATGGTGTTTTGTGGAAGAAAATGAGAATCTAGATTTGGCGACAATCCCGTATCAGGCCATAATGATGGCAAGGAATTCCCTGAAACAAAGAGAGGAGACGTCAAAGATGAAGGCGAAAATGCATAGACTCGATGATGAGGTGAATGAAATAAAGAATTAAAATGAAGAGGAAAAGGTAACTATTTAGGATTTGGAGATGGAGCTGATCAAGAGAAAAAGAAGTTGAAAAATGTCGTCGATTGGCTGAGACAGTCTTCATATAGAGCTATGCTTGAGAAAATGATCTGAGATGCATTGCATCAAAAAGACTCGACTCTCATACTATCTTTTTGTTTACATGCCCTTAGTAATCATTGTTTACATAAATCTGAATTTCTTCATTGTCTTTTAAAAGGAGTGTTGTTTACAAAGATGAAGTGAGACTGAACCAGGCTGCAGCAAGTGCACTGACAGCAAGGCCCGAAGCACAAAAGGAAATATGTGATTCTGCTGAGATACAACTCCACAAAACGTTCAAACAGAAACAAGATCATGAAAAACAGATACGACCCGAGTGGGATCACGTAAGGAAAAGATCAAGGATGGATGATGATTCAATGCAAGAATAGTGTAAAGAATTAGTACCTATAGATTCTTCTTCCCTGCCAATTCACAAGGAATGAAGTTTGTTCCTTGAAGAGGAACAAAAGTTGTCTGAAGCAAGGCTCTTGCTTGATGATAATCAAAACAACGAACAAGAGATAGAAGAACTTGTTGATTCTGATGGTGAAATCACGGTTGAAAATCAGTTAAATTTACGTCTTCCATTTATTCAAGAGCCAGAAATCGAAGAGGACGATGAAACCCGATAGGAAAAGGGTAAGGGAAATGTGAAAAAATGGCTCCAAATGTTGCTAACAGAATCAACTGAAGAACAACATCAAGAGATCGAAGTTGTGCAGATTCCAGAAACAGAAGATAAGTCAAGATCAATTAGTGTGCCTAAGAGGTGATCTGTGTCAGGTCACCCTGTTAATGACGGTTTTAGAACGAAGGAGATGACCGAGAGAGATGTAGGCAGAAGTGAGACTGCGAGGGCGTTTAGGGTGATCCCGTCTTCTCCATCAATGATGTTGGGGATGAAAAAAGGAGTTGATTGTATAAGGAAGAAGCCATTGGTGATTGGTGATGAAGAATGTGAGCAAGAAAATATTCCAACAAACTACAACAGATTTCTCAGGTATCCTTTCAGGTCAACCAAGAAAGCAGCAAAGATATGAGATCATGTCAACATCAACCATTTGGTGGTGATCCACTGCAGAATAAATTTATAGCAATCTACCAAATCTACGTGATTTTGTATTACCTCTCCCTATTAAGAAGTGTCTTAATGCCTTTCTTGGCTTCTTATGACTTCAGCTCAAGTAATGTAGTAAAATTGCAGAAAGCATTTTTGTTTTTATAACTCTAATGAGCTTATTTACAACATTAGTCAAAATTATAAAGCTATAAATGTAGATGTAAGACGATATATTGGTTTCTTAATTTCTTCATTTTGTATGCATCTGATTTTGAGTCAACTGTATAACTATGCTAATAATTTTCGTTTAAGCAGATTTGAGTGCATTATTTCTTTGTTTTTAGGTGTTTTTTATTTTTTATGTAAGTGGAGATTTAGTTTGAGATTGTTTATGAATTTGTATGAAATTGGAGACTGGGGGTTATTTGATTCTAATCATAACATTTGTGTCTTTCCACCTGACAAAGAATGATTTTAAAGGAAGCTTAATATATGTGATGCAAAACTGGATTAGTGGTTCAAAGCAGGACCCTTCGAATATCTTCTCTTTTCTTCATAGTGTCTGTTCGGCAAAGTTCAATTTTGCCTTGATTTTGGTAAACAATAAGTTGGCTTATTGAAAAAATAAGCTAGGATTTCAAGCTTATTGTTGTTGTGCTCTCATTGCAACTATCTGTTGATTTCTGTGAATTGCCTGATGATTTTGTAATTTGTGTAGGAAGTTGTCACTGACTTAAGTTGAGCGCATGAACTCTCACCTGATGATGATACTATTGCTTAAGTCGAGCGCATGAATACTTATAACTTTACTTCCCAACTGTCATAAAGCTTGAGTAATTTTAGCCTTAGCTTTTCCTTGAACAGTGAGGATAAGAGGAAATGAAAGGGAAGTTTTTGTGATATTTGATGGCTTGAAGTTGTGAGTTTTATGATTGCATGGACACAAAACGCGGTTCGAATGAATCTGGTAGTCGTACGAAAATGTCTTCAGGTATCTTATATTCTTTCATTAGCTAATAATAAATTGCGTTCTCTAAGTATCCTACTATTGATGGCAAGAAATAATATACTTCCTACTTCTCTTAAGATTGATAATTGAAGATATAACTGAAGAAACCAGTGGCACATCGTCTCATCAAAGACCAGTGGTCTCATCAAAGACCAGTGACACATCGTCTTTAAGAGATTCACATAAGCAATTGCATGAAACCAGTGCGCCTTCTAGAGTCCAGAATAAAAGTGATGCTGATAATGCTGCTACTAATTAAGAGTATCTGCAGAAACTGAGGGATGACCCTGATGATGTCATGTATCTTAGATCTTCTAGATTGCATTGTTTAGTAGAGTCAGAAGAAGTTGACCTGTCTTTATTTTTGTATGGAACAAATCATAAAAATGTTATTGCATGTTATTGCATCTGCAATTTGATATTGTTGTATTAAATTAAACCCTGAGATTAGAAATTTATGTGGATGGTTAATTTATCACTTTTATTTTGTACAACACGAGAGTTCGATTAGTCACTTTTATACTCTTTGTCTTTCCTCCAGACTGTACAACACGACAGTTCAATTAGTTATTATAAAAAATAAACCAATACTCTCTCTGTTTACAAAATAACCAGGCATTTTAGAAATTGACCCCACTTTAAAAAAATGGCTATCATTAAACAAAAATTATACAACTTTTTCAAAACTTTTAGCGAGATGCGTTAAGGAAGACCAACTCTTTTTTGCATCAGCTTCAGATATATGAACATAAATAGAAGATTTCAGTGATTTCCGTCCTCTTACCCCCAAACACACCGGCTCTCTACTCACTATGGATGATCGATCCAGTGATTTCAGTCACCCCATGTATATCTGAACCACAACGTTCCGACTGGTAGATGTATTATAAAAATGTTTTCATTTAGAATATAAACAATTTTTTTACAAGACCAAAAATCCGTGCTACGCGCGGGCACCAAAATCCTAGTAATCTATATATATAAAAGTTAGTTGCTCTTGGCCGAAAGTAAATGAAATCGGTACTGGGGCCCGGTTCATTTACTTTCATTTTTCTTATTTTGGACCTCTTTTCATTAGGCTGGACTTTCATTACACAATTAGGGGATGGAAATAACTGAAAGAGTACCAGCCTTTGCCATACGCCATGGGAAAAAAACTGTGTAAAAAAGAAGCTACGTTGTAAGTATCCATCAGTAATCCTATCTCTCTTGCCATCCTCAATAGCCAAAACATCATTCTCTTTCTCTCCTTCCAGAAGATATCCATATCTCGAATAACCATATCATTTTTCAAAAAAGGATATTCCTATTAAGCTTCCCCTGGAGAAAGGCACATCTAAGCACTACTCTCACCCTTCCCGGCCAAATCATCAGTAGGTCCGGAGGGAGTTTTATCGAATTGGAAAGGCGTGGTGGAATCACGGAAGCAAGTAGATCCACGCGTTGGAAATTTACCTTGAGAATCGGCGTTTAAAGCCTTGCCTTGCCTTCGCTTCATGATCTTCAACTGAGCGTCGCAGATTTGGATGGGATCGCCGGTGCGGACGACTTCAAGCAAGTCGAGGCGGTCACGGAGATTGGGAAGTCGGGGAAGTAATCGCGCTAGATTTACTCGATTCTTCACTGCAATCTTCACTTCGGATCAATCAAGGCAAAGAAGTTTGTTGCCGATTGGCTCAATAGCTCTCTCTGGTCTTCTTCCGCCGATCCCTTTGCCGTCGATCGCCCTCGCCCCTCTCCCGCCGACGAATCGTCGGTTATACTGCAACCTCTCCGCCACCGCCTTTACCTGTTGTGGTTTCCCCTCCGAGTCCCAAATCTCAGTCTCCAAAGTCTGACTCGCGGGATGATATTGATGCCAATGGCGCCTCCACCTCTTTGTCGCTCTCTGCTGATGCTCTCGAAAAGCTCAGCTTTTGGTTGAGGTCAATTTGCTCCCTCTTTTCAACTCTTTTGTGTTATTTTTTAGGCGTTTTACTCTATCGCGCTTGATTTTTTAGGCGTTTTACTCTGCTATGTTATTTTTATGTAAGCGTGCGAGGCATGAATATGTAAAACTCCATTTGTTCAATCAGTTGTGGTGTAGCTTGAGAGATGAGGTTGAAATCTTGGACAGGAAACTGGAAATTTGAAAGAGAAAAAAAAATTAGTAAAAGCAAGTAACAAAACTCTAAAAGTGATAGGAATAGATTCACCGGGATGAAGACACTGGAAGCAAGATAGAGAAGGAGTCTCGGATCTTATTTCCTATGTCTTATCTCTTAGAGTTGAATTTCAAAAGATGCCAAATCAGATTATATCTGTCTGTCAACGTAGTCCCCAAGTTTTTAAAATTAGAGAGTATTTTTACACAGATCTACATACCTGGATAACTAATTAAAGAACTCCATTTGTGCAATCAGTTGTGGTGTAGCTTGAGAGATGAGGTTGAAATCTTGGACAGGAAACTGGAAATTTGAAAGAGAAACTTAAATCAGTAAAAGCAAGTAACAAAACTCTAAAAGTGATAGGAATAGATTCACCGGGATGAAGACACTGGAAGCAAGATAGAGAAGGAGCCTCGGATCTGAAGTCTAATGAGAATGTTGTGACCATACAACTGCTGTGAACGTAGTGCCCAAGTTTTGTTCCTTATACTCACTTTAATTTGGTCAATATAGAATAAATGTTTCCTGCTATAGAATTTCCAATTCAGACAATTACATTGATGAGCCATTTAATTCCTCATTTATGCTGATATTGAATTCTGTATTTCCTATTTTGTCTTTTCTCTACAAGTTTGGAACTATAAATTCAGTCTAATTCTTTCATTTTTCATTCCACCTCTCTCGGTTTGTCTATTGTTTTCTTTTTCCCCTCCATTTGACACCTTACTTTGATGCGTTTCAGGTTGTTCAAGCGGCAAGGATGATGCGGAGAATCTGTGAGTTTGAAAGAGCTTGACTGGAAGTGGAACTCCATGGTATACGACGAATGAGAAAGGCATGCAATTACCACAAGGAAATCTCCCTGCGGTGAAGGTACTTTTATATATTGGTAACATTTTAATGGTTGTATTTCATTCCCTTAGGTTGCTTTCTTGCTGATTTGTTGAACAAATCAACATCATTTAAGTGGCCGCTTCATTAGTTTGTTGTTAGCTGAATGAACCACCTATATAAAATTTCTTTGGCCAATCTTTATAAAAGAACAGGCATAAAATTTCACTCAGCCATTGATTGGTTAATGAAAACCACACACCATCAACTTAGAAGACAATATTGATACAAAGAAAATCGAATTAAACATATTATATTTCGCTGCAAACACAATAAATAGGATAATGGTTTTGATCATATTGATTACATCAGAAGATGAAGGCATTTAACTTCACAAATGTCACTACTGCCACAAAGCTTAGCTAATACGACCCTTCATCGACATTAAAAGGAATATAGTAATTACCTTAATAGGATTTCAGGCGCTTTAGATGAACATCGATTTTTCTGCCTCACAAATATCTGCAGCAGGAAAGATGAAGTCGTAAAGGTCATTCAGCACATTCAGGTATTACTTATTTCAAAAGGAGAACATATTTTTATAGAAAAATAAAAACCTCTCTCTAATCATTATAAAACCAATGCCTCAAGAAGAAAAATTAAATTTAGTCACACAAGAGTTTACATTTCACCAAAAAATTTAGTCTCACAAGATCCAAAGCCTCAAAAATAAGATTTTGGGTTGCAGATGATTTATAAGATATTTGCTTTAAACACACCAGATCCAAAGCCTCAAAAATAAGATTTTGGGTTGTAGATGATTTATAAGATATTTGCTTTAAACACAATAGACATGTTATGGTATTTGCTTTGACCATTTGGTGTATTTTGTTCTTTAATTGAATATTTTACCTGTAATGTATAAATGGTGAATGTATAGCGCTGTCTTATTCAGTTAGAGATGTACAAAATAAAAGAATGAATAAGATGGTGGATTCTTTCTGAAACTATTTTCTGGAAAGCATTAGTATAAAGTTTGTTTATGTTTCTGCAGCTGTTTTTTCCCTTTGAAAAATTGTTCTTCAAACTATAAGACAAATCTTTGTTAAACATGGGTTTATTCAAGGATTTAATTAATTATTTGCTTAGTAGGTGGGATCTCCTTTAAGGAACCCACTTTGAGCAAGTATCTCACCCAAAGGAACCACTATGGTTAGAATCTAACCCATAGGAATTTGGATAACAACTAGTGAAATAGAAAAGCAATTAACACTAGCTACATTCTACAGATCTCTGTTTTCTCTTTAGTTTTGCCTTTTATGGGAATAGAAAAAGTACCATAGTTTGCTAATAATTATTGCTTTACTGGATGGATCTATGCTATACTTGCAGGCTTACATGCTATATATTTGGTTTCAGTTTCTCTTATTCTCCCTTTTAACTGAAATTTAATATGTTGATGATCTGTGAGTACTTCCTGAATTGTTATATATATTATTATGTTAATCCAAATTGACTCATGATGTTGATGATCTGTATCTTTTACTATTACTGAAATGGAACCCGCATCATGAGTTATATATTATTATGTACAATCAAATTCTAGAAGTACAATCTAAATTAGCAAATTTGTTTTTTTTCCCCTAGAAGCATAAATCTTAAACTCTATTTCTGTACCTTGGTCTTAAGCACTATGTGTGTACCTTGATCTTAAGCACTAAGGATCTGGAAATAATAACTAAATAATGTAGAGTTTAATATTAGCATTTCTATATAATAGGCCTGATGCTATTTATCTGAATGTGGTCCTCCTTGAAATTATTCTTTTTCAAATCGAAACTGCTCTTTCTTATTTGATTACTATGATTTATTTATCTCCACATTTACAGTAGCAATTTTTATCGGTGGCAGGAAATTATTTTGTCTTATCGACGTCTAATCTATTCTCTGTTTTCAATCTGAATAAGAAAGAACGGTGAAAGCAGTGATTCGTGATAAAAGGGGTAGGTTCAATGGGCTACTGTATTGCCTTGCCATACTGAAGTCACATCTTTTAAGGTCACTCTCATTGTTCAACAAAAAGTTGGTTGTCTTCAAGTCTCTATGAAGAACCCAATTATCGTGAAGTTACTTAACACCCTCCAGAAGCTGCAACATCAAGCACTTGACTTCACGTTGACTAAAAGGCTGTTTCCTGGACTGCACTAAGGCTTTAAGGTCGTGCTCCATGTACTCCATTACCAAAAAACATTACCAAAGGTCCAAAACCATGATAGCTGTCATTCTCAACTACTACTTCTGTAACACCTAAAACCGAAGGGTGATTAAAGGAAATAAGGTAAGAGTTAAAATTCCAGTTTTTGCTTATTCAATGCCGAGTTCTTATGAAATGTGATAATATGAATTATGGTCATGAAGTGCTTTTCTGTAACTTTTGAGGTAATAGTTAAAGATATAGGGCTTTGTTGTTCTGAAACAATGATGAAAGCATAGATATTTTCGTTTAAGTTGATAGCAATCTGAAAAATAGGCACAAGGTGGATGTATCATTGTGTAGATAGACTGGGTTACTGATTTCAAACATGATGCTTTCTATTATAAATGTTCATTACAACCAAAATTTTGGTGTTTTGGTTGTTAATAAATTTGACTAACTGTTTTTAAAGCATGATATGTGTTTTTCTTTGAGCAATGAAGTTTCTTTGAGCTATGATATGTGTTTTTAAACATGCCAAGGCAGGATTTGCTTTGGGGAGACGTTTTGGGGTGCGTAATTTGTTGAATTTCTCATATTAGGAACAATCAATCTCAGTTTATTTCTATATTCTAGATCTTTGGAAAAGTTATTGTTGCCATTAATAAACTATCTGCATTGAAGAAATCCCCCAATTGTGCACAAAGACTTAAAATCTTCCAACCTTTTAGTTGATAAGAAATGGACAGTGAAGCTGATATAGTACAATACACTGGTTTTATTATACTTTAACCTTGCAACTCTTTTTTCCTTTATTCATGACTTCAATGAGATGTGTTTTTCAAGTTTGATCTTAGATCTCCTTACTTGATTATATTTCATGAAATTAAGAAGATTTTGAGAGCTGCACCTGCAATCGCCATTCTACGATTGACATATCCAATAAACTTAAATGTAGCAAAAGACTTCCCTAGACTTGGAGAATTTCAGAGCAACTATCATCCTGGTCGATTGATTAGAAATGAGAAGCTATATGAAGGCTTTAATTTCCTGGAAGAAATGGTTTACCCTAGCGATCTTCACGTTGTTGGTGATTCTTCTTTTTTTATGTTCAGGAAATAGTATTTTGAAACTAAAATGTTCGTGTAGGTTCAAATATAAGTAGGCTATTTGAATCTTGAAAATGTCACAGCTAGAGGATTACAAGTCTCTGCTTAACTTAATATATTATGGTGTTAGTATTTGATACTGATTGCCAAACTGTATATTGTAATCATACATATAAGTTTATGACTCTTTGTTTGCATTGCAGCTGATCCAACAAATGACCTAATGTGACAGGGGATGCTTATAAAACAGTGTTTGTTGCTAGGCTGGTAACTATTTTTTTTTTCAGGTTATGAATTGCTTTCTGATTCATCTACCTACAAGGAGATAAAGAATGGAGTTTTGTGGGAGGTTGAAGGAAAGGTTTTTTCTTTTCCACAACTTGATCTCTTCAATTTATTGATCGAGTGCATAAAGTAATAATCATTGTTGATGTAGACATTGGAGCCAACCCATCTGTTGAGGGCGATGGTGAAGATGAAGGTGTTGATGATGCAGCTGTTAAGGTTGGCATCACTGTTCACACTTTCAGGCTCCAGGTAAAACAATTCATTCAATTTCTCTAATAGGTGATGCTTTATCTGCAATTATGACCCGTAAATCTCATGGGTTTTTTGAAAATTTAATATTCCGTTAATGAGCATGAAGATCAACTGAGCTCTAACAACATAACGAAAGGGGTCTGATTATGTTGACATAAGAATCCTTTACGGAGATGGGCCAGGCTTCTTGCACTGGTAGGAGTGGTAGCCTGAAGGAAGGGGCCTGATTTTCTTCTGTTACTTATCTTCAACCTTAAGCTGCTTCAAATATGTCTCTTCTTAATTTGTTTCCATATGTAGATTCCTTCGTCGACGAGGTCGAAATTGATGTCTTTGCTCTCTTGAATGACGACTGCAAACTCAAATGCAGGTGATTCCTTTTTCTTATCAACTTCTTATCTATAACCCCTTCCAAAAATTAAGCCAATCAACTAAATTTCTGTTTTCCCTCTTCTAAACCCTAGCACGAGTACATGTTGCTCTCTAATCCTCTTGGCTTGCTACGAGGCACATTATCTTTCTCGGGTTCTCCCCTTCTCCTCAACGGTACAAATCTTCTCTCTTAACTAATCAAATCTTTTTCCAATTTCGGATTGCTATTTGTTTGAACATTGAGCCTGCCTTTTGTGTCTCTTTTTCCAAATCTTCTCTCTTAACTTCTTGTTAATTATTATAGGAAACTAATAAATATCATAAAATACCCTAATACTAGTGTGTGAATAATTTGTACTCCTTTAATTATTTTAAAAAGAATTAATGTTCTTACTTAACCTAGTATATAAGGTTATTCTAAACCTAAATCAACCCTAGCCTCCTTCTCTCCCTCCTCTCTTCATCCTCCATTTTCTCCAATTCGTACTGCAGAATGAAGGATCGATTTGGGCCGGGTTATGATTGATGATGGATCTTCATTGGATAATATATGCTTGGATTCGAGGTGAGTCATCTCCCGACTTACTTAGTTGCTTGCCTCAGACTGGCCCGCTTGACGATTGCGTTGATGGACATTCTAAAACCCAATACGAAAATTATAATATAAAATACGCAACTCTAGACACTAAACTAGCACCACCGTCGAGCACCTCCAACTCCTCCATGCAGCTACCACATCGTACAAGCTAAAGTCCTGTAACCATCAGAATCAAAAGAAAACCCCAGAGTAACCTGGGTTAGAAGTTGGGATCTCAGGGGATGAACCCGCAATCAAACTACATCTCAAGAAACTAAACTGCAATTTACATACAACAAATAAGACAAAGCATAAGCGCAATCAACGTATCAAACTCACAACGATACATAACAAGCAGAGCGGAATCAACACTTAGTCAAACACACAAGATAGCAAATCACAATGCACCTCACGTGCTCACCCACATACTATTAATCATACAATGCAACACATCATTAGATAACACCACTTTAACACAAGCACAACAACATCAATTCTTTATCCACAACAACACAAGATAACACAGCAAATACACCTCCAACGGGCAACCACAAACCACACACCAGGGAATAAGATCATCAACTACAAGAACACGCGACATCGACTTATCAACCACAACAGCAAAAATCATAGAGGCAAATTCTAATCTACCATACAAAGCCAAACAATAACTCGACACATTAGGTATCACAACAAGTCGCATGTAAAGGTAACCACATAAAACATTAATGCACTTAATCCAAATTACAAGCAAGGAAACACACAACATCACAGTCAGAGTCCATCAACGCAATCGTCAAGCGGGCCAGTCTGAGGCAAGCAACTAAGTAAGTCGGGAGATGACTCACCTCGAATCCAAGCATATATTATCCAATGAAGATCCATCATCAATCATAACCCGGCCCAAATCGATCCTTCATTCTGTAGTACGAATTGGAGAAAATGGAGGATGAAGAGAGGAGGGAGAGAAGGAGGCTAGGGTTGATTTAGGTTTAGAATAACCTTATATGCTAGGTTAAGTAAGAACATTAATTCTTTTTAAAATAATTAAAGGAGTACAAATTATTCACACACTAGTATTAGGGTATTTTATGATATTTATTAGTTTCCTATAATAATTAACAAGAAGTTAAGCCTTCACAAGTTCACATAAAAAATCGCGTATAATACATCATATAATTTATAATTTTATTCTCGTATAACACATCATATATTAGATATATTATAGACCATATATAGATATTTTCAATCAAAATAAGGGGTATTACAAATGGCCCTACCAATTAGTTAAGCCTCAGCTAGCCCGGATAAATCACTGAATAATAAGCAAAAAAAAATGAGCACATTTAACATTACGATTAGATTACAACAAATCTTCCACAAATGTTGAGGCTTAATTAGTAGATCCATTAGTAGAAATCTTTATATATATAATATAGAGGGAGGTTTCGGTAAAACGACTTTTATAGTGAAATGGTGTTAATGAATATTTACCGTAGGATGATATTAGATGGATCGCTGGATTAAGAAGGTTATTATAAATATTTTGGTCTCTTCTAATATAATTTATAACATAAATTATACTCTTGAATCTTGAGTTTGAAATCAATATTAAATTTTCTACTCTTGAATACTCAAAATATAAGTAAGCTACAAATCAATAACTTTGCACAAATGTTTTCATTTCTCCATAATATCAGGCAAACCAACATTTATATTAATTTGATGCTAAAAAATTTCAATGTACTATTAGTTCTGGTGGAACTTTGGAAGTGATATATTAAGAACTTTTTTTCAGTATGTTATAAAGAAGTCGTAGATCTGCCACCTAGACGTCAACTTTGCCCTTGAAGTTTTCATATAATTTGGAGTCAGATTTCCTGTTTACCCTCCTATTAATATAAAATTTGACTCATATATGTGTAAAATTATGTTGACAACCTTTTTTTGCAGATGTAGTTGATTTCTAAAATGACTAATCCTTCTATCGTGGATTATCAATGACTTCTCTTTTTCCGCCAAAAGAATTCATCAGGTGTTCTGACATTTTCTAAATTGATTACGTTTATAAATCTAACTTTGTTGAGAATACATTGCAATATTTTAGAAGATTGTGAATATGATTAGCCTTAATCCAATTTTCGGACACATATTTAACAACGAATTAATCGCTAAAGGATATAATTTGTTGCTCATACCTTGATTTGTTGACATTTAACATTTATAACGCGGGGCTCTGTCTATTTAAGTTATTTTGTTTGTTTTGTTTAAGTTTGATAACATGTTACGATCGATTTCTTCAATTCCATATAAACTGAGATGCCCCCCATTCAATATTTTCTTGAAGTCCGAACCAAGAACAGAACAAAGCTATTCAAACAACTTATGTGAAGCATGACTTGGTTCCGTCGATTACTCTATGAGATGCATGTTCAAAAAAAAGAAAAAAAAAATAGCCATTAGGAAATATTTTAAAATGACTGGACTACACAGTTGACTTGGTTCAGGTGATCCCTCTATAGCAGCTCATACTAAACACCAAATGAATTGATTAATCAAATAAAAAACAAAACGAAAATATCATATTATCAACTAAAAAATAAACAAAAGAATGACCTGCATCCAGAAGGATGAAATCATGCATGTCAATAGACTATCGGAACATGACCAACGAAGGAGCAAGCCGATAAATGTCGGAAAATGAGAAGGAGAGTGGAAAGTAATAAAGTTCGTTAAAATTGACGTTGGACTCTCAGATTTTGTTGGGCGTTTAGGGTCATTTCCTGCCATTTATTTTGTTCCCATCTTTGTTATATTGTAGAATTTGATTAAGTATTTTCCGTGTATTATTCAAATCCATTTCTGTATACTTAACATGTATATATCTGTTAGACAACATTTTAATTTGCATAAATTTCTTACATACACTGATAATTGAAAATATTCTTTTTCGTTAATTTTAATCATAAAAATTGACCAATGAAATTAATATTAGTTTATATCAAAATGATAAATAATTTGAAACATCGAATTTCATTCAAAATGACAAATGAAAAGATGCAGAGGAAATATGAATTGAACATTTTTAAATTGTGTATCCATGATGATCTAATTGTTATGAGGTGAATTTTTAAGGTAATATGATGACATTTAGTCAATAGTTATGAGGTGAATTGTTCGTTTCATCTGTTACATGACATATGACTTCGTTTCAGCGTATTCAGCAAATTCTCGGATTCGATCCAATTTGAAGACATGGTTCCTTCGATTTCAGTAGCACTTGATGTTTGATTTTCCCTCTTTCTATGCTATTAATTTACTTATCCACATAGATGTTTACTTATTTTCTATATAAAACTATGTTGTCTCTAAGATATACTTAGTTTATTTGGCATGTCTCCTTAGTCTATTTTGTATGTACTATCTTTAAAAATGTTTGCAGAAGAAGCTTAACATTTTTCTTCCATCCTTAAGGCTCAATATCACTTTCTTTTCATCTCAATTTTATATGAAGTTTGTGTATAGTTATTGATTGTTTTTTATTACATTAATGATATGCACATACAAAATTGTAAAATTTGTCTTTACGATCAATGATCTCAAAATCATTTTAAATGTGTGTGATTGGCTTTGTTCCATATCTCTTTTTGTTGTTTTGTCGTAAATTGAAAAAGTGTGCTACATAGATTTTTTTAAATGTGAGGTGTGTTGCATAGAGTTTTTTCAATGTGAAATATACTACATAGATTTTTTTTATGGTTTTACTCAATCCTTTTTTGGCCTTGAATCAGAATGGTGGAGTTGCAAACATGCATTTTTTGAGTGCATCTAATTGGCATGCTGGTGCTGGACTTTTCTGAATGCACAAATCAATGACTGTTGAGAGTTGATTTCTGACCGACGAGGGGTAATCACCAGAAGCTCAATTGTTCAGATTTCTAAATGCACAAATCAATGACTGTTGAGACTTGATTTCTGACCGACGAGGGCTAATCACCGAAAGCTCAATTGTTCAGATACGCATACGCTTGACTCCTACTTGGAATTCAACTTTATTCGTCGCTGAAATCATGACAGTCAGTTATTTCCCTCTTAACTTTAACTTATTGCCCTACTATGTGCACTGAGTTTATGTGTATTCGTCGAGAGTGGTTCTTCCAAGTGAGAAATTCTCCAGAATCTGACAGACTTCGAGTTTCCATGCGTAAGTTCTTATGGAATCTATAAAATATTTGATTTATTAAGAGGAACAGTGAACCAACAAGGAATCGCCAAGGGATCAATGGACTTCAACCACTTTTTTGTTATGATTAAAGGGCTTTGAATCCTGTGAAGGAGGGAACTCTTTGATCAGATTGCTACGGCGAGTAACCTCGGAGCTGAAAATCTTTATCTTTTTCTCATAATAGGAAAACATTTAGAACTAGACACATCAAGTACTTGATGCTGCATGTTCTAGACTTTAACTTAATAGGAATTTGACCCTTCTTTTTTAAGTTCCTACATCAAGTGTACTATAATTATATTTTGTGAGGGTAAAACAAGCAGTGCACATTTAACATAAATGCTTGCTTTCTATGCCATCATTTTATCCCTTCTGTTAGTTAATTTCTGTTGGATATTTGAAGTATTTGTTTATTCATCCTTCTTGGTATAATGAAAGTCATCATCTCAGTCTCTGATTGGAACCTTATACATCATCTATAGGTGAATGAAATTTGTCCTGTTGAAGGAGAGAAGAACATAGAGATATGAAGATGTAACATCTAAACTGAGGAATTTCTTATTTTGAGGGCCACCATATAGGATATTAAATAAAATATGCCATATAAAATGTGTTTTTTAAGTTACACAATTGGATTATTCTAATGCACTCGCAGGTGCGCTGCATGTCAAGTTGTTAATCATTAGCAAGTTTCCATCCTAAATAACATATGATGGTTTCTCTGTCAAAAAGTAAATATAATCGGTATCGGATCTGGTACTAGACCATTTATTTATGTTGGTTTATGGGCCAATTATATGAGTTTTTCCATATAAATCGACTTTGTCAAGTGTAATATGAAATTTCCATGCATAATGTATTTTTATTTTCTATTTATACATGAGAGAGTGACGACTCTTTTATCGCAAACAAAACAATCATGTGTACCTCTGTTTTTTTCTTGATTGATTATGTGTATAAATTTACAGAGGCTATAGTTTTTCTTTACTTACTATATTAGAAGGTCGTTAAGATGATAAGCCTCAATTCTATGTTGAGACGTCCATGTAATAACGTTAAATCCATGTGAAATTCGTAATTGCCCCGCGCGAAGGGGTCCCGGGCCTAGTTAATGGTTTAATTATCACTCACACATAAAGCTTAATTAAATGAAGTATCCTCGAACACGTAATGGATTTTCAGTACCACAATTTTGGGACTAGTATAACTTCCATTCACATATATGAATCCCAAATATCTTCAAAAAAGTATTATATAATTGCATTTTCCCCTTTACTTAGGGGGCTCACACTTTGTGCAACCTAAATCAACCCACGTTACCACCAATATCAAGTGTTTCTCCGATACTTGTTATAATATCTCCTCAAATGAAATATACGGAGTATAAAAAAAAAGTATAGTTCTATCTATTCATTTCATATCCAGCTTAATTTGAGTGAAAAATGAGCCATTTGTACCTAAATGTTACGAACATATTCTTGATACTCCTCGGTGAAATGAAATAAAATATCAAATCAATATATCGATATATGTATCGACCACTTCAACCTTTAATGCAATTAAAAATGTTTAATTCGATAACTATTTCCTCAATTTTTATTAAAATTTTGAAATATATTAAAAATTTATTGATTATTTTTTGCAAGTTTCAACAACAGGTTCTGTAAGTTATTATCTAAATTCTTAAACATCGAAATAATACTTGCGTAGTATTTTTAAAGAAATGGGGTATAAGAGCACGTGTAAGTGTCCGGTGATAATAGTTGCTACAGTAATAAATGAGAATGATTGTGGGCCATTTGATTTCCCCAGATCGGACGGATGTGGATAATTCACTTTTGGGCGCGTGTACAAACGCGTTCAACAGATCTCGTAAATTTCCTTCTTCTTCTTCTTCTTCTTCTTCTTCTCGCCTTCGTTTTCTTTTCCCCCCAAGTTTTTTCAACAAATCTTCTTGTTTTCCTCATCTTGTTTACGTTCTATATCCTTTGTTTTTGCGTGAGCTGATTTTGTTGATTTTTTGTATTCAGGTGTCCTTGTTCTCTTGATTGCTCTGTTCGCTAATCCAACACATCGATTATCATTCGTTAACTTGTTTCTCCTTCATTCTACCTATGGATCTAGGTTTTGCTTCTATTTTCTTTGTTTCACCAGTTCATCCCCCTGTTTCTCTCCAATTTGAGCTTATTTGTTGAAGTATTACGATGATTCGTGTATAGTGAAGCAGTTTTTATCTCAAATTTGATCAACATCATCGATGAACTATTGTTGATTATGTTTAAGCTTTGAAAAAGCTTATTATCATACTTCCGAGGTAATTAATGAACATGTACAAGACATATGATGAACGTTAATAAGACTGTTAGTGAACATATATTGGACATTTAAAAAACTGAAGATGAATCTTTAGTGATGTGATGAACATTTAGAAGAATTGTGATGAACATTTAAAATGGATTTGATGAACAACAGTAATAGAAGTGATGAACATTCTATTGGACATATAATGAACATAGACAGTATTTGTGTTGAACTTTTATAAAACATGTGATGAACGTTGAATGCAGTCTTAATGAATTTTTAATACTGATTTGATGAACTTTGTTCTAGATGTGATGATCATTCACAGCATTTTAATGTGTAATGAACATTTACAGGATTTGTGATGAACATTGATAAGTAGTTTGATGAACATATGTTTAATATCTGATGAACATTTTTCTAGGTGTTGATCAATCCAATGTCAATGGTGTAGTTTCTATTTCTCCTGGAAATACGAAATACTTTTTACCATTATGTGAAGATTCTTACAAGCCATATGTAGGTCAAGTGTTTGCTTCAATTGAAGATGGTATCGAATTCTATAAAAAAATATGCCATCATGGCAGGCTTTAGTGTACGTATCATGTCAGGGACTAGCACTAAAGATGTGAACAAAGTTCCAATTTGGAAGTATCTTTGTTGCAGTAGGCAGGGATATATGAAAGTAGATGGAAATACTGCAGATGACTCCACTTCATCAAAAAGGAAGAGGAATTCAGATAGATGTGGTTGTGTTGCTAAATTAGCACTTCGCTATCTTAGTCATGATGGATATTCTGTTAAGATTTTTGAGGAGCGTCATACACATTATATGGTTGATGAATCACAACGACATCTTGCCAGGAGTAACCGGAAATTGACTCCATTCCATGAATACTTTATTATGAATTGTATAAAGTCCAATATTGGGACTAGCAAAGCATTTAAGATGTTCAAGAATTTTGTTGGATCTTACGCAAATGTCGGTGCCTCGCTGGTTGACTTCAAGAATTTTAACCGAGATCTCAATGCGTATATGGTTGGTTGTGATGCTCAAATGGTAATTGATAGACTTTTTCGCAAGAAAGAGAGATGTGAGGCTCTCTATTTTGAATACTATGTCAATGAGCATAATCAACTAACTCGTTTATTCTGGGCTGATCCGATTGCACGCAAGAATTTTTCATTCTTTGGTGATGTAGTGCCTACTGATGCAACATACAAATCAAATAGGTATGTTGATGAACATTCTTACATGTTTTGGTGAACTTTCTAAGTAGTTATGATGAACAATGTTAAATTTATTGATGAACATTCATAACCGTCTTGATGAACATTCCTATTTGTTTTGGTGAACAATCATTGTAGTTGTGATGAACTATGTTTTATTTATAGATGAACATATAAAAATTTATTGATGAACATTGCTAGATTTATTGATGAACATTCATACAAGTTTTGATGAACACTGTTAGATTTATTGATGAACATTCATACCAGTTGATGAACATTCTTATCCCAACTTTGATGAACATTGTTATCAGTAATGATGAACATTGTTAAATCATTTGATGAACAAATAATACAGTTTTGATGAACATTATGAGTTTTTGCTTTTTGTTTTCAGGTATGATATGGTGTTTGTTCCTTTCACTGGAGTTGACAACTACAAGTGCTCAATCACCTTTGCATTTGGCTTATTGTTGAACAAAGATATTCCATCTTATGTGTGGTTGTTTGATCATTTCAAAAAGGCAATGGGACATGAACCTTTTGTTATTTTGACTGATCAAGATGATGCTGTCAAGGCTGCTGTTGAGGAGGTTTTTAGCTCAAGTGTTCATCGTTTTTGCATGTGGCACATAATGTTCAAAGTGCCCGGTAAGATTAAGGTTGAACCAGAGCAAAATAAAGATTTCAGGGATAGATTCAATGCTATTGTTTAGAGTGATGAGATTACTCCTGTGGATTTTGAGGAGCTTTGGCATGGTATTATAGATGATTTCAATCTTCAAGACAATGTTTGATCTACGACACTTATGGATTCCCGCTTTCTTTCAAAATGTCCATATGGGTGGCCTGCTTAGAACAACTTCGAGGTCTGAATCTCAGAACTTCTTCTTCTCACATTTCATTGGCTCATCATCATCCCTTGTAGTGTTCATGTTGCAATTTGAAAATGCAATTGATTCTCAAAGACATACTCATCGTAAGCATGACTTTGAATCTTCCACTCGCCGTCCTACTCTCAAGACACCGACCCAAATGGAAGTTCAGCTTTGTGATGTCTATACACTGCCTGTTTTTGATGATTTGAAAACTCAGCTTCTCTCATCTTCCTATGATTGTGCCTTGGTTAATTCCCTCACAGAGGGTGATGTCCATTACTACCATGTTCGTGGACATTTTGAGAAATTATTTGTGGTTCAGCACTTACCATCCACAAATGAATATAAGTGCTCTTGTAATAGGTTCTTGCAGATAGGTCTTCCATGCTGTCACATGATATTGGTAATCAGATGTGTTGGTTCACCTTTGGATGTGAAAATGCCTGACCAATATATATTACCACGATGGAGTAAGAGCACAACATTGAAGCCAACTTTTGAGATTGATGGTTTAGTATTTAAAGAATCTGTTGAGATGGATGAGAAGAAGCTTTTAGTGTATGATGTTATGTCTGATATACATAGTATTATCAATGAAATTGAGCATGATTCTGATCAATTGAAAGACTTGTTGATTGTTCTAAAGGAGAAGCGTGAGTTGTACAGTTCATTCATTCAGGCTGAGTCGTCTTCTATGAGTAACAACAAGACTCTTACAAAAAGCAGAGAGGCAAGATTTGAGAAGTTTGTTGGTCCTTTACCAAATACAATATCTGTCCTTCCACCTCCACAATCAAAGAAAAAAGGAAGGCCAAAAACATCACGTTTGAAGAGTACAATTGAGAAAGCTAGATTGAATTCTAACAAGGTGAAGAAGTGTTGTTCAATATGTTTGAAATCTGGACACAATCGCTCTACATGTCCTGAGAATACTTCAACAAGTGTTTGAAGTTAGATAATTCTAAAACTATCATTTAAGTCTTTTTGTGTAAATCTAGTTCTGGTCAACATTTGTAATCTACTTGGTGAACAATTATATATAATCTGGTGAACAACATCGGAAAAATTGATGAATATCGATATCAAATTAGATGAACTCTCTCTGTTAATGTGATGAACTTGTTGTGTTAATTTGATGAACTTTGTATCTAAGCTCGATGAACATTCATTATTAATATGATGAATATTTGTGACAAAGACAAGTAAAATTATTTATCATATTGATGAACTTTTGAGATTAACGTCAATGAACATTCTGTGTTAATATGATGAACTTTGGCTAAATATTCAATGAACATTCACAGTTAAGTTGATGAACATTGTTCAGTGATTTGATGAACATTTTGTAATATATAGATGAACAAAAGAATTCTTGTACTCATTGTGAAACTTCTACATTGTTCATTTTCCATTTACCCACTCTATAAGTTGTGGGTAAGCATTGTTGAATCTGTTGGTTAACAACTCTGAAATGTACTTGACCCTTATCATGTCCATTTGCTTTTTGTCACCTTTCTTCAAAGAAGTTGTAAAATTTGTCAGCCCCTCCCCAAAGTACGTTTCCATGTGTCGCATGGTATATACCACAATCCTGCTTGTTCTTGTCATCTCTCCAGTACATTGAAAGACGTTCAGCTTTGACCTTTTTCTCGTCTTCGAATAGAGCTGCTTTGGCTTCCATGCCATGCTTCCTTAGAAATTCCACAAACATTGCTCTCTGTAAAATAAAAACACAATAATATCAAACATATTGAAAAACAATGATGAACATATTGAAAAACAATGATGAACATACAGTTATATGATGATGAACATACAGTTATATGATGATGAACATACTTAAATATAATGATGAACATTACCAAATAAACTAAAGAACAATATCCAGTATTAAAACTTACCATCACTTTAGGAACGTTGTTATATTTCACAAGCTTCTTGCCTTGGACACTGGGGTTATCAATGAAATCTATTCTTGGGTTCTTGAGATTGAAAACAATGCAGTAATAGTGTTCACTCTGGTATATTGGGAAGACAAACTGCACAGTGAACTTCCTTTGTTAGTTTGATGAACAAGTTTAAAAAATATAGTGAACATAGTCTTATGAACAAGTTTAAAAAATATAGTGAACATGTATAGATAGTCTTATGAACAAGTTTAAACAACACAATGAACATTTGTCTATAGAGTGGTGAACCTTTATAGATAAGTTTAATAGAATACTTACCAACTGAATATCATTCAATTTGTGAAGTGGCAGTCTTGCTAACTGAGTTTCCATTTCACCATTGAAGAATGTGATTGAATCTTTTAGTTCGAAACCCACCATAGTCGGGACAAACTATTATATAATATCAAAAGATTCCGTTAGTTATGTTTCCACATGTTAATGACAAAATTGTTCATATAAAAAATACCTACCGTTGTCTCAATTGAAGCAAAGAATCTAAGAGGTTTTGCTTCATCTCTTTCTTCCTCTTTGAGATTCAGCAAGTGTGCCCATGCGTCAATCACATTGCTTTCAACATATAGATTGTTTTGCATGCTCAGAAAGTCATTCTTCTTGAAATTTAAATGCCCCACGCTGAAAACAATGTCCCTGAAACAAAAAATGATAATATGAAAGCACTGATGAACAAATATAAAAACAATGATGAACATCTAGAACATAATTGATGAACAAAATGTGACAAGGTGATGAACATTTATAAAACCAGTGATGAACTTTAGACAAAAACTAATTAAACTTTTCTTACTCTAGGTGTGTTAAATCTTCCAACATCCAGCTGTTGAGTTTCATTTCTAGAGAAGTTGGTTTCTCTTTGATGTCCACAATCCTTTGCTTGTAAGGAGATTTGTTTGCCCAAGAAATTAGTTTCTTTCTTTTGATTACTTCTGGGTCATTCTCACTCCCCGTCTTCCAAACAAACATTGTTTTCTCAGTTAGTGCCTGAATATGATTGATGAACATATGTGAGAAGTTTGATGAACATAAGTGAGAAGTTTGATGAACATGTATAAGAAAGTTGATGAACAAATGATGATAAAGATCAACTTCTATTTCTTCCTCTTGAACAGGAACCACCTCTTGAACTTGTACACTTTCCTTTTCTTTTAGTTGTGGTTCAGGAACCACCTCTTCAGATTGTATTTCCATCCCTTGTACTTCTTCCTCAACTCCTTCTTTCCCGCCCCTGTCCTCAGATTGTGTTTCCATTTCCTTCCCTTGTTCCATCCTTTCCACCTCCACTCTTTCTGGTTCCTTTCCTTGTTCTTTCTCTATCTGTAATTAGAAATAATGATGAACATAACTCAATTATTTGATGAACATTGATAGAACAATTGATGAACATGTATAAGCAAAATATGTACCTCATTCTCTTTCTCAATTCTTTGTTCTTCCATCCTCACCTCATCACCTATAGGATCAATTTCCTCAACTGTCTCATCAACATTGTTGTTAACAACAGGAGTACTTTCAACGATATCTTCAGAGTGCGTGGTAGCTGCATCCAACCTCTTTTGTCTTTCAACCATATATTTAGGAATCTACAATTGAAATAAAGCACAACAAGTTATTACACATAAAAGCATAGATAGTAATAAGAGTTAAGAAGCCTTGTATATTACCTTGAATGAAATTTTCCTCTTGTACTGTCTTGTGGTTTCTGTTGGCACATCAACTACCACTGGAGGCCTCTCAGGTGATCTTGTAGTTTCTTCTGGCGGATCAACTACCACTGTAGGCCTCTCAGGTGATTGGGAGAATACTCCCAAAGAGAAGGATGGAATATCTGAAATGTAATCTCTAGCAATGCTTCGACAAGTCTCACCAACGACTTCATCTGGTGTCTTCTCTGGAACTTCATCTTTAGCTTTCACAACATAACTCTTCTTGGCCTTCATAGTTCTCTCCACTTCTTCCAAACATTTAGATGCCTCGCGCCAAAACTGTTGTTGGGTCAATGTCTCTTCCTCTTCCTCTGTTTGATGTGGTTGCTCTGCATTTTCTTCATCATCCCTCACATTTAGCATTCTTTCAATAGCTTCATTCACCTTCTTGAACAAGCTATTACTTGCTATACGTGAGGGAGCCTGCTCAATTCTTCCCAAGAAGTTTCTAATCTTGGTAGCAAGTTCTTGTCCCTCTTTTATGGTCCTCTAAGAAACCCTGTTTCAATATTAAACAATGAAACATTAATGAACAAGAAAATAAATTATAGTGAACCAATAGAGCAATATTGATGAACATTGTTCAGAAATTTATGAACATTGTTTAAAAACTTGATGAACATTGTTCAGAAATTTGATGAACGTTGTTCAGAAATTTGATGAACATTGTTCAGAAGTTTGATGAACATTGTTCACAGATGTGATGAACATTATTACAAAATTTGATGAACCTTGTTCACAGATCTGATTAACTTTATTATAAAATTTGATGAACAGATGGAGACAATCTGTTGAACATATAAAACAATGTTGATGAACATTCATAAGGAATTTGATGAACACACATTAGAAAACTTACCAGTAAACTTGCATCTTCAGTTGCTTCTTCTTGTGAATGATAAGAGGTGGATGGACTGTCTCTTATGTTTGCAGCATTGTTCACATCATCATCTGTAAAAATTAGAGGATCTCTGACATAACCCTTTCCAAATCCACCAATCTTGATCTCTTCTGCCTCTCTAGCCCTCAGCATGGCTGCATCCCAATTAACAATTATTGGAAACTCTCTCTCATGTTCAACATTCTTGAGAATAACACGATCAAAAAATTATCAACTGCAAGAAAATAAAGTAAATGAGTAAACATTAGTTTGATGAACATATAATGAAATGATAATGAACAAAATGATTAAAATTGATGAACACTAACTTGTAGTAGAAGGATTGGTCCTCTGAAAAAACTAGCATTTGTTGTCCTATCAAAAGACTCCTTTGTCTTTATCAGAAGGTCAACTAGCAATTTTGACCAGTCGTAGTGATTAATCATCTCGGTGCACTCAAGGTAATGAAGAATATTATAATTCAATCCACCATTTGGCTGACTGTCCATAATGGTTGCAACAAGCAACATCATGAAATTTCTCTTGAACCACTCTCCAGGTACTACCGTTTTTATCAAAAGCTCTGCGACATGTGATGCATGAATCTTTGAGGCGTCACGCAACTTGGGTTCATCCAATTCAGTGTCGATTTCCAGTGGAAATTGATTCCTGAACCTTCGGTGAAGATCTTGATATTGTAAATCCTCATGTTCAGTAAATGTTCTCTTCAATTCTATTTGCATCCCACCAACAGGAATTCCAAGGTAGTCATGGACATCCTGCGTTGTAATTTTGTGCCTCACTGACTTGGCAAGCTTCATTGTGCAGGATACGACATCAAAGTTCTTCAACAACCAGTGACTGATTTTAGCTGGAAGTTTGTCCACTTTCCATTTAAGCAAGCATCCAAATCCCATCTCTACTATGCAGCTTCTCTGAATTGGACTCATTCTAGCCAAAGTTGCAACAAGAAGCGCTGGAGAACTTCTACATTTTTGAGCAGGGAACTGCTTCTTGTTGCTTTCAATCACTATTTCCTTTCCTTTCCTTGACTGCACAATTTCAGACTTGTTTGTCCTGGATGCTTGTTCTGGTTGGTCTTCAACATCTCTTATCACAATTCCCCTCCTAGGCCTTTTCAAGTTCTTCATTATTTGTGTTACAGGAATTTCTGGGCTGTACAACTAAATCTCTTTTCCCTTGGTCTGAGAACAGTGTATCTTTTGGCTACTTCTTTTTCCCTTGCTTGTTGTAGCAACTACTTTTCTGGATTTTGCCTTCTTATGTTTAGGGGATGCTATAACATTAAAAGTAACTTATTAGTATAAGACATGTAAAAAGTTGATGAACAAAATTAAGGATCATGGTGAACAATATCAAACAAGATGGTGAACATATTGAAATACAATGATGAACATTATTAAACATACATATGAACTATATATGAAAGGAATGATGAACATTATTAAACATTCTGATGAACATTATGAAGAATTGTGACGAACAAAGAAAAAAGAGTTGATGAACATTAGTTACCATCAACTGTTTCTTCCTCCTGTTGTTGTTGTTCTTGGGATGACACATTTCTTTGTGTTCTGTCATTTGTTTTTTTGTTTCTTATCTATGTAATATTGAACATACAAGTTATATATTGTGCAAAAATACAAAGTTTATAAAGAGGATAATATTCATACCTCTTGGACATTCAATAACATACATAAGCACTGAGATGAACATTTATAGAAACTGTGATGACAATATGTAAGAAATGTGATGAACAATCACAAGGTTTATGATGAACAGATAAGAGAATCTGATGAACAATCTTAAGACATATGATGAACTTATATAGGCAATGAGATGAACAATCACAAAAATTTTGGTGAACATTGAAAAGAAATATGGTGAACGTTTATACAAGATCTGATGAACAAATACAAGATATTTGATGAACATTTAGATGTACTGTGATGAACATGTATTTTGATGAACTTTGTTAGGAACTTTGATGAACATATATACAAGATCTGGTGAACATAGAGTAAAAACACAGTCATGATCAAATAATGACCACTCAGTACATACAAATGAACATTTCACACCGAATATAGTAGATCTACTCATACAAATATACTTTTCACACTCAGTACATTCAAATCAAACATGCATGTAGCGAAATCTAACATGTCGAAGCAAAAACCTAACTCCAAATACCAGATTATACTTCATACCTTTTGGTACTTGGCTTCTCTGAGATCCTGCCATTTTTAGTAGCGAGTTGATGGATTTTGGTGAACGACAGAGTGAAATGGAGAGAAATCAGTGAGAAATCACAGGAAAAAGCATCGTATACGCTAAAATTAGGGATTTAACATCATACCTCTTCCTTCGTTGTTCTTCTGTGAGCCAGTCATCGCGATATTTGTAGGAGTACGTTGTTTTTGATGATCGGCGAGAGAAAACGAAGTGATTTCGTTGAGAAATCGAAGAAAAAGCAAGGGAGTAGGAGGTTAGGGTTTGATCGCCTTTTGCGAGAGAGGTTTTCTGTGGAAGTTTTGAGAAGAATGGGAAGAGACGGTTTTCGCTCCAATTTTGAATCACGTTGGAACGATGTAGCGCGTGTGTTTCACACAAAAAGCTAGCGAGTAGGAAGTTGTCAGCGTGGAAAGTGGAGCAATCTGGGTTGTCCGATCAATTCGAATGAACGGTTCCTGTTCATTCTCATTTATCTCTAAAGGGCCCTTTATTACCAGATTCGAATCCTATGCCGTAGTAGCACAATTAAAACTTGGTTGTTTAACTGTTGGGACTAGTGAGAAATGGAGTATAATAAATATAATGAGAATGTATAAATTACGATTCTTCATGAAATTTCTTTACAGGATAATTGAGATGCTTAAGAGCTAGGAGGCTTTTGCGTTAAATATTATGTACGGGAGCCCTATAATGACTCGTTGTTGTAAAAGAAATCAAGTTATAAAGAAGCATAATTTTTATTAGACACTAGAATCGAGTCTTCGCGCGGGACAATCACGGATTTCGTATGCGGCTTGGTTAAATTAAATGAAGATGGTTGGATTTAGAATCAATAAAGATTAGAATAAAACAATTAATTCAAAAAAAGTAATACAATTCAGCAATCAAGAAAGGTAGACGAAAGGATAAACGGATGAGGAAAGCGATAATTAATAATATCAACATAAGGATTAAAACCTAATTGATTGTTGAACGAATTGACTACGGCCCGGAGGATATGCACCCTTGGTCTCCGAGAAGGCCAATGATGCACTTGAGTATCTTCGAATGACAATCGAATAAGTGTTTGTGGATGTCTTTTGAGGGAGGTTGGTCGATATGGGAGTTTGCAGCGGAAGGTTTTGATATAGATGACAAGTTTCCATGTCAAATTGGATATGAATGTCCAGAAGAACTCAACAAGCTAGGGTTGATAGTTTTCGAAGGTGATGATTGAGGGATACTCAAACGGTGAAGGAGATGAGACGTAGAAGAAAGGGGTTAGAAGCTATGGGAAAAGGAGGGAGATATAAATGAAAAAGGCTCGACGATATGGTGAAGGAGATGAGATAATAGAGCCCGAAGGATTGGTGAAGCCCAGATCTAGAAGATGGAGGAATTCATTCGTCTCAACAATGGTTCTAGATTCAATAAACTAAGCGTGAGTATTATAATGGAGGCACTAGACCTTTTGTTGGTTACAATTTTATACACTGCTTTCGTATGGTAAATATATTCTGATTTTAATATGGAATATCTGACTTGGTTTCTTTTCTTCTCTGCATTTTGCTAGGAAAACTCCAATCTGAGGCTAAGGTACAAGGTTGCAGGACTTGAATGATGAACTAGAATAAAATGGTGGTTTTACTGTTGTATATTGAGGTGAGTTCTAAATTATTCTTTCGGTCGTGATTCTAATGTGTCAATGAAACTTGCAAAATTTAATGATGCGAATAATATAGTACAGTGACACTTCTTGCTATACAAAAAAAAATTGTACAAGGGAGACATGTCTGAAGTGTATGGGCATTGGGTTGAATATGAGCAGAATTCTTGTTTTGTAGAATTCTATAAAAGTGTTGTATATAGATATTTGATCAATTGGATTTGGGTTTCTTAATTCTTTCCACTGCAGTATACAGGATTAAAATCACAGACTTAACAAGTTTTAAGGAGTATTTTTCCTGTTCTTTGTGATTTGTTTTTAGTTTGTTTATTTGGATAGGATAAGTCGTTGTGTTTATGGAGGTTGAGGACTTTGTTAGGAGGTTTGAGTTTGGGGATCTTCCGACAAGTATCTTTGGTGTTGTTGATTGGCTCGATTTTGGATGCAAAACCAGTGCAATTGTCGTTCTACTTTAATAATTTATGTGTTTGGTAAGAAAGATCTCTAAACTTCTGATTGAATTTGAGCATGAGCTGAGCATCTAACCACATTGTTGATTTAGTCAAATTTATTGTCTTTGTTGTGTAAATCATTACTGTGCTTGAAGTTGTACTCCCCAAGGTTTGAACACAAGAAGTTAGGAGAGTAAGTGATTTTTTGTTTGAAAACATCGGTGTTTTTCTTTTCTCTTTTGTTGTCTCATTATTTCAATGAAATAGGTAGTGAATTAGTCAAAGCTTCGCACCAATCCACAAGGCCAACACCGATTGGGTACGGATAGAAAAATTTGTATAATTATCTAGAATTTATTTGATGTTATGGTGGATTAATGTATTGATAAATGTGACAATTCAGCGTTGATGTGGATAGGAAAAAATTGGAACCTTATTGTAATGTTCTCTTGGTCGCTATTGAGAACTTGCAGTATCATGTGACCTTGAATGTCTTACAAACGGTACAAGAAACTCAATTAGTTGCTTTTATAATCAAATGCATGTTTTTACATTGCAATCTGAATCTGACATCCCCAATTTTTTAGGTCTTTTCGGCTTTTGGACCCGCGCAAAAGATTTTTATGTTTGACAAGAATGGAGGAGTTGAGGCTTTAATTCAGTATCCAGGTGTGTGATGTTGTAAGAAATACTGGCATTCGTCATAGTTTTGTATATTTAGCAGGCCCCTATTTCTAGAAGTTTAACCCTTTAGTGGTTAAATCTTGACAGATGTTCAAACAACCGTTGTTGCAAAGGGAGCTCTCGAAGGACACTGCATTTATGATGAGGGATTTTTTAAGCTTCACGACACACTAATCTGAGTGAGTATCAAGGTATACATTCTCTTTCCATGAACAGTTGTTCTGTCAGAGTTGCATAATTTTTTTATGAGAAATTACTACAAATGATGTTGTTGAAAGTTACCGTGCATAACTAGTTCACTCTGGAACTTCTCAACTTTCAAATACATTTGTGGCTTCCCACAAATGGCATAAACGCGTTGAAGCTTCAGTTTAGCTCTTTACTGCTTATCTTTCAAGTGCAGATGATGCAAAAAGTTTGGTCCTGAAAAGCACTTCATGCACTGATTGTTTGTTTGATTTGTTTTCGGTGGAAGATTTGAGAAACCTTATGCTTGGTTATATTCTTGACCTTATAAAGGTATTGTTTGTACTTAATATTGTCATCGATTTTTTATTCTGCTTGGCTATTTTGTGTTTTTACTTTTCTGATGATTTGGTTGCATTTTTGTTAACTAAAGATGAATGTAGACTACTCCGATTTCTGAAGAGGATAAAAACCCACAGTATCAAGACCGTCCTACTCTATTTTTTTAAAATTTATATATTTAGTTTGTTCCTCTCTTTGTATGCGAGTTTGATCCTCTTTCTGGACTTGACAAATGTTAGTTCAAAGACAGTTTGATCCTCTAACATGTTAAAATTTATATATTTAGTATAACTAATAACTTCTCTTTTTGTTACATAATTATCATGAGAATAATATCTGAGTATGCAATTTTCGTTAAACATAAAGTGCGTTAGTCCCGCGCGAAGTGCAGTGGTCTGGATCTAGTGAAACTAATTACTGTAGATACTACACTAACCAAACACTAAATAATTAGCCCATGTCAAACACTACACTCATTAATAAGCCTACACCTACTACACTAATTAAATTAAGAAGAACAGTACACAAAGATAGATATATATATATATATATATATATTTATTACTAAGAAAAGGACCGATCGTATATATATATATAGAGAGAGAGAGAGAGAGAGAGAGAGAGAGAGAGAGAGAGACGCTCAGGTAAGCACACTCTTATGGTAAAACGGTGTTAACGACTTCTATGTAGAACTCGCTAAGACATATGCACTATATTATAGACGATATGTAGAACTCGCGAAGGCATATGCACTATATTATAGACAATATGCAGAACTCGTTAAGGCATACTATAGACGATATGTAAAACTCGCTAAGGCTTATGCACTATACTATAGACGATACACAGAACTCGATAAGGTATATGCACTATATTGAAGATGATATGCAGAACTTGCTAGGGAATATGCACTATATTATACACGATATGCAGAACTCGCTAAGGAATATGCACTATATTATACACGATATGCAGAACTCGCTAAAGCATATGCATTATATTTAGACGATATGCAGAACTGGCTAAGGCATATGCCCTATACAATAGATAATGCAGAACTCGCTAAGGCATATGCACTATACTATAGACGATATGCATAACTCACTAAAGAGTATGCACTATACTATAGATGATGTGTACAACTCACTAAGACACTAAGAAGTTATAAATCGAGGCCACAATCTAGTGCATATCGTTTATAGTATAGTGCATATGCAATAGGGGGTTCTGCATATCGTGTACTATATAGTGCATATGCCTTTTCAAGTTCTGCATATCGTCTATAGTATAGTGCATATGCCTTAGCGAGTTCTACATATTGTGTATAGTGCAGTGCGTATTCCTTAGGGAGTTCTGCATATTGTATATAATATAGTGCATATTCGTCAGCAAGTTTTGCATATCATCTATAGGTATAATGCATATGCCTTAGTGAGTTCTGCATAGAAGTCGTTTTACCGTTTTACCATAAGGGGTGGTTTTACAGGAGCCTAAATCTATATATATATATATATATATATATATATATATATATATATATATATATATATATATATATTTACAAGGCGAAGACGTGGCGGTCTGATGGTTTTTTCCCGGAGAATTTAATGTTTATCGTGTAGCAAGTCGTTTTTTTCAGTGCGGAGAAGACGCGGTTGTATAATAATAGACTGATGTGGCTAATGCGAAGTCGTTGCTGCAAGAGATCGTAGAGAGGGACGAAGAAGGAGGGGAGTGGAGATTAAAGATGTTAGAATCCTAATCCTAATACTATCCTAATATAATATAAAGTTAAATGTTGGGTAATAAATTAGACTCCATAGATGTCACTCCCAAAATTCAAAGCATCAAACTTAACCCAATTCAGATGAGCCACAATTAATATTAATCTCAGACTCATTTCAATCTCAGATGGGTCACATCATTTATCCTTTCATTTGATCCAAGCCTCCCAAGCCTTATGTTTGGCCAATCGTTAAACTAATCGATCAATGTTTCAGTAGGGCCCATTAGCATTCCTACGCCTTACACACGCCTCATCTTCTCTAGAAACGTACTCATCTAGGGTTTGAGCTGCCACCTCTGTTTATCCCCACCCTTCCCCACCTTTCCCCTACCCTGCATTCACTTGCGTCGTTCAATATGTCAAAGTCGTTACAAGTTCTTTATTCATGGAGTCCAACAACTTCTCGCATTCGCCATTGTTGTTTCACCAGCGTGGATCTTTAAATAGTCGTGATACGATGGGGGAATCAGCTTGCCATAACCTCATTGTTGTATCTCACCAAAGAGACCCAATGAACTTCCCAAACCCTCTCCATCCTTCCAGCAGTGGAATTTCCCCCATCGTCGTCGTTGTTCCTACGCCCGGGCCACAGACGTGCTTGAAGCCTAGTTCATCTGACACCGTCCGAACTCCGGGCGGCTATGAAACCAAGAAGCCTTTTAATCCCCATCCTTTCCATATCCATGGTCGCTCAACAAGTCTGAACTTTTATTGAACAGGACCTCAAATATTTTCCTTTAATATTAGGGATCTTGCAAACTTTGGCATGGGATATAATGTCAGACCTCCCTTGATGACACGGCAAGAATTTGAGGCGAGGAAGGCTGATCTATGACGAAAACGTGAGATGGAACGATTGGGTGAAAGGTAGACTGAGATTTCAAGCATGCTTATATATTTTCTTGATTTATGATTGTATTCTTAGTTATGATTGAAGTATTTGCCTTCTGAATGAATTTTTTTCCCAAGCCCTCGTAATGCTCTCTTTAGAAGATTTCACTACCTCCTAATAAATTGTCATTGTTCATATAGTTTCATCAATCGTCGAGTTACGAGTCTGTCGGGTTCAATGTATCTATTTCCTGATTAGTTTAGGATTAAGTTCATTTAGGTTGTTGGTCCGGTTGGGTCAGATTAAAAAGCAGGCTGACCAGATCAGTTGTTCGGGTTCGGTCATACTTAATACAAACTTTAACGATAAAATATATTTAATATATACTCCCTCCGTCCTCTAATGTTCTTCTCATCTCTAATTTTTACACTATTCACAATTCAATACAATTTGCTCGATTATTCTCAATCTATAAGAACAAACATGGTCATGCGGGATCTTGTTTTGTTCGTCTCATTGAGTACTTTAACAATATCAAAATTTTATAATTTTTAGAAAGATATAATAAGAGATATTAACGACACAAAACGTGTCTCAGCAAATGTGTCAAAATGAAATGGGAAGAACATTAAGGGACGGAGGGAGTAATAGTTTTTATACTTTGCACATATTGGAGACACCTTTATAGTTGATGTTACATTTTTTCCATGTGAATATTTATTTCTAATAAATTAAGCTCAACATTTTGTGCAAGACTAAAGACTAAAAAGTTAAGGAACGAATTCAAATATATTGACTATGTTAATGTCAATTAAAATGTACCGACTACATACTGAAAGATTTTGGAAATTTTGGTTATACTTGACACATTCCTGGCTTGTTTTGGAAATTTTGGTTGATAAATTAACCAAAATGGATTTCACAAATTCAATTTAATATGGAATAAAATAATTTATTAGTGGTATTATTTTCAAAAATGAGAGAAAGTTAGAATGTGATAAAAAATGCAATGGGGAAGATTAAGTAAATGAATAGTGGAGTATAAAGATTTGGGGTAGGGTGGGGAGCTCGACGCACAAAAACAGGGTGTAGAAGCAAAAGGACTACGCGGCGTTTCTTTGATCACATTTATTTGCCCCCTCCCTTCCTGACTCCCCTGATGAGTAGTAGTACGAGTATTTATAAACTCTCCAAACCCCTTTTCCCTTCCCACTTCCTCTTCCTTTTTTATCTCCATTCGCCTCTCACAAATTCAAATCCACCGCTGAAGGTATGCTTTCATCCCTCCAATGGATTAATTTTATCATGTCTTCTGTTTTCTCACTAGCCTGCTCCTCCTGATTTGGTTTCAGCTTCCGGCTCCATCCGTACCGTTCTTGTTGTTGTTGTTGTTGTTGTTGTTGTTGAACCGGATCTGCATCTGCCATCTCTTCTCTAGATTCAACACCTCCGCAATTCCATCCGATGTCTTCAATAATCTCGAATCTCGGAGAGAACACAGATCCATCGCGCCAACCTAACCGGAAAAAGAGAAGAAGAATCGAATCAGTTAGCACTGAGGATGAATCAAACAAGAAAATCAGATGGAGATGTTCAGTCCACCAAAACACCTACTCATCCAAGCTCATCGAAGCGCTCCGCCGCGTCCGTCCTTCCTCCACCGTCTCCTCCCGCAGTCGCGTCGTTCGAGAAACCGCCGATAAAATCCTGGCCATCGCCGCCCGAGGCCGATCCAGATGGAGCCGTGCGATTCTCGCTAACCGCCTCAAGCTCCAACTCAAGAACCACAAGAAAGCGCCCAAACCAACACACACCTGCTGCACTATCCGCCATGAAAGCGAACCTCAAACAAAGAGGATACCGCCTCTACAACGCCGTGTACGCCTCCTTGCCCGCTTGGTTCCAGGTTGCCGGAAATTGTCCTTTCCCAATCTTCTCGATGAAACTACAGATTACATATCTGCTCTCGAAATGCAGGTCCGAGCCATGTCCGCTCTTGCCGAGCTTCTCACCGCCGGGACCAGTAATCCCCATCTCACTTGACAGACTCATGCCAGCTCTACACTTTTTCGCCTCTTTTTTTCCTTGTATTTTTTTTAATTCAATGTATTTTTTTAGAGTAAATCGGGTAAAGTATAATTATCAGGTCAAAAATACCTAAGAATCTGTTACAAAATATCCTCATTCCGCTCCTTACGGTATCAGTTATTAGATTTTTGAGTGTTTTTATTCGACAATATATACTCATGAAATTACTCAACGGAAACAAACTACTCCCTCCATCCTTGATCTTCTCATTTACTTTTGACACATTTATCGAGACACGTTTTATAACGTTAATACGATAATAAAAATTATAATTTTTTTATATTGTGAAAGTACTCATTGAAACGAATCAAACGAGATTTCGCATGCCTATATTTATTTCTATATATTGGAAGAAAACGAGAAGATTCTCCCGATTTGTGAATAGTGTCGAAAAAACAAGTAGGCTTTATATTAAGGGACGGAGTGAGTAATTGAATTACATATTAATTTGATGTGATTACCAGTAGCAGTTGACACGTGTAATGCGTTTTATTCGTGATTTGATAAATGAATGTATATATGTAGATGGTAAGATGTTTCCTTGTTGGGTTAGCTTTGAGGATAATAAACCCATGAGATTTTTCACATGTGTCACTTAATTGTGGTGAGTTTCACTCATTTCATACATGTCCATATCTCCTTATATAGCTTTTCTAGTATTGTTGTCAAATTTAATGTCAATCTCTATCTCTAAACTAAACATGTCTCAAACTTAATCATGAAAAGGAGAAAACTGTCATTAATTCTAATAAACAAAAAAAAAACATTGAATTAGGAAGTAGAAAAAACCATACAAAGCCAAAATAGGGATGAGCAACCTACAAGGGACTCTAAATCTCTATGGACAAACTAAAAAAGGCCCATGGATTTGGGCCCCACTCTTGCCATCTCCATGTGCTAAAGTGGCCAGTGCCCTCCATGTGATAACACCACCTTACAAAAATGTAAAAATAAAATAAAGTAGTTTCATTTCATATATTCAGATGCAACATTAAGGAACTTTTATTCCCCTCCAAAACTTTCCATTTGGTCAAAATTTATCCCAACATAAACATGTTATGCTTTGTTCTCATGCTTGTCTTTTCGCCCTTATATTCCACCTACAACTACAAATTTTAGGATGTAAACGGGGGGAAATCTTGTGATTGGTCGATCCGACTTTTAATATTAGGCTAATTTGAGGGCGGCTACTAATACTATAGCATGTGGAAGTATGAAGCAAGTTTTAGGAGATGGAATTAGTGATGAGGTAATTACGAAAGTGCCATGATGGTGGGTTGGCGTGGGATAGTCTAAAATATGAAGAGAGAAAATAGTGTTGAAAGAGGAAATGAAAAAGCCCCTAAATTGGGAGCGCTTCTTTACTCGTTCTGCCATGTGCTACACAGCCTACAGATAACACTAATACCATCACATGCAACCATGTGCTTGCATTTAACTTCTAACCACATTAATACACCCAAAAATATACTACAATATATATTCAAATTTAGTTCGTATCCTCGAAATTTATTTTACAAGAAAAAGACCAATGCAAGTTGTCTACAAAAGGAAAAGAGATCTAAATAATTACCGGAATTAGTAATTTGGTTCGAGCTCATTAATTCTAAATAGAGAGTAGAAACAATTTGGAAACAAAAAATGAAAACTGTGTTTCAGGTTATATAATTTACTACTCCGTATAATGTTATCATGGAGACAGGACACAAGGTCTGGGACAGCCATGGCTAGAAGATGACCCACATACCATGTGGGCGCAAAGTTGCAAATATTTCATTTATGCTACCTAGCTACCTCCTTATTTTATGGCCAATGTTATAATCAAAATTATTTTTAAGTTTTAGTCTTTCGCGTATTTGGAACTACAATATACTTTCGTGTCATAAAAAATATCATTTTAAAACTAAATATAATTAATAAGAAATGATGTAATATGACTTAAATGTCCTTATTTATTTTATAGAAACTTGAAATATTATTATGTTATTAAGAATTCTGTAGAAAGGGTTACACATTTTTATAAAAATTTAGTTAATTTTTGTAGTTAATACTAAGGACATTATTGTAAAAATTTGTCAAAATAGATATAATGATATTCTTTTTGGTATAAGAAAAGAAGGCTAAAATGATATATTTTTGAAATGAACATAGCATGGGGAGTGATTCATATACCTAGTGAGTATTTACTCTTTCATTTCTATTGGTTACATGTATATATTATTATAAACCCTAACCCCTTAAAAGGGGGAACTCTCCACTATAAATTACATGACCAATTAAAAATAGTACATCTCATGAGGGTGTTTACCCACTAAATAACTCAATCATTTTCCAGAGAGTATGGATGAACTCTGAAATCAATGTATTTTCTAGAGTTATGCACATTGGCGTAAACATGAAGTCAAATTAGTTCTGCCAAAATCTATCTTATATATTAAAGTAATACTTTTAAAGGTTTGAGAGTGATTATAAGAGTACTAATTTGTTAAGCTATTTTTTTATATTTACGTACATCTATTATTGTAAATAAATATCAAAATTTAATTTTAACAAAATTTTGTTGTGGTTCACTAAATTAATAAAACAAATATGTATGTATTTTAATCTGCATGATTTTTTATTTGTTAAAAATTTCCGAGGCCCTAAAATATGGTTTTTTGCATAATAAGAAATAAAATGTAATTCCATTTGTATCTAAGCAAACTAGCATCATTAATATATCTTTTTTGTATATTTTTGTATTTTAATAATAGTTCAAATTAATTCTTATGATAGATCATATTTTTATAAAATTATAAGTCAATATTATAAAAATAATTTTATTTTTATAAATACACCCCGTGTATGGACATGATATTATACTACTCCCTCCGTCCCTTAATGTTTGCAACATTAAGGGAATGGAACAATATTTAAGAAAAGTGAGATGAGTGGAGAGAAGAAGAAAAAGGAAGTTGAGTAGATGGTTGATTTGATTGATAAAGTGTTAAAAGAAGAATAAAATATTGAGTAAAGGTATTAATGGTGGAAATTAGATAGAAAAGATGATATAGATGGTTGATTTGATTGATAAAGTGTTGTTAGGATATGAATAAAATAAATAAAGTAAGGGTATTATGGGAAAAAATTAATGGATAGAAAAGGAATGTTGCAAACATTTTGGGACGCCCGAAAAGGAAATGTTGCAAACATTAAGGGACGGAGGGAGTAGTATAATAATAATTGTGATATCCATGAGATTTTGTCATAATAGAGAGACATACACAAATTTTACAATAAGTCTCAAAGCTCGAAGCAGCACGTATAAAGTACAGCTCAAATTGGTCATGCCATGCATGCATTACTTGGTTTAATTTTTTTGGTGGCTTCTCTATCTTCTTGCCAGATCGATTTTTAATTTCAGTCTTTAGTTGATGATGATGATATATGGAGTCGTTTCAAATTAAGGGTCTAAAAACCATCTAACAGTCTTCAATGGTGGATGTCAAAGCATTTTGTTATTTTGGTTGGTTTAAACGTACGAAAACTCATACATATACATATATATGTATATTACTGATCAGTTGAATTAAGAACGATATATAGGTATATATGATATACTCCCTCCGTACTATTATATAAGCTCCATTTCACCTCGGTCCTGATGTCGATGTACTTTTGTTTCGTTGATATCTTTAATTGTTTATGAGTAAAAACTATAAAATTCGATATTATTAAAGTAATTACTGAGACAAGTCAAACAAGACCTCATATAACCATATTTTTCGTTATATATTGGAAATAATCGAGAAAAATTTATCGAATTGTGAATAGTGCTGAAAAATGAAATGATGCTTATATAAGAGACATACGGAGTAATATTTAAGAAGCCATTATAGTTTGAAGGACACAAATCAAGCGATCCAGAATGAGGATAGAAGCTTCAAGAAAGGAGAAGATTGATCTGCGGATTTATTATTAATGTAATGTATATACAACAAAAATACGTTGCACTTGCAAATTTATATACATGCATATTCTCAAAAGGTAAACGCATAGTATATTTTAGAATTGGTTATGCATGCGAATGAGTGCTTCATATACTCCGTATATGTCAATATTTTGGCCACCAGATTGAAGCTCGACAAGAAATGCACGAGCAATAGATGGAGAGAGTCGTTGTCATAATGCCGACACCCACAAAACGCGTAGAATCGCATAACAAAATACTACTGTAGTTGATATAAGAGGAATGTATGTTTAACAAAACTATGATATGAAATTTAATGCATATATATATAGTAAGATAGTGAATGAGCACGAGAAATGTACACCTTAGGCAGATAAATGTTGATTGTTGATCGTTGATTGTTGATTGTTGAATGTTGAGTGAGTGAAGGTTCTCTCGCTCACTCTTTAAGTAGTGTAATTAAAATCACCCGCATTCCAAGAACCGATCAACATCACACGAGGCACAATAAATCACCACACGTGGCTTTAAAATGTTGGGACCCATTTAATTGTCACACCATCATTCTAATTTTAATTAATGGGTTTGTGGGGCCTGCATTCAGTTTTTGGGTAAGTATCACAAAACACACATGATGTTTTAGTTTCTGCATATGATTTTTTAGTTTCTGCATCACATTATTAAGTGTTTAGGAAATACCCTACTATATAAGCAATTAAGAAAAAATTAAATCAACACAATCTCATAACTCACCTCTGCCGAAAACTTTTTTCTCTCCTGCCGACATTCTTCCTCCGCCGGCCGACTGCCTTCTTCCTCCGCCGGCGCCGCCTAGAGTATTCGCCGACTGCCTCCAAGCTGCTCACCGACGCTGATCGCGGCTGGATCGCAAGAATTTCGTGGATAAAGCTCTCGCCTGCAACATTCAGAATCTTCTTCTTCATCGAATTGTCAAACAAAACGGAGAACAATGAAATTGTACAACAAAAACGAGTGAGAAGAAGATTGAAGATAGATTAAAAACAGAATAAGAGATTGAACAGAGATCAAAAACAGAGGAAGCGCAAAACGATACCAGCGAATCAACTGCAAATACAATGATAAGCACAGAATCTGTAAACGACACCAGCAAATCCATCGAACAAGAGGTAAAATCATGATAAATTATGATATTGAACTTATTTGATTGATAGATTATGAAAAACAGCTTTTGTTGACAAGTTTAGACAATGTAGAATGTTGACAAGATATTACTGTGAATCTGTGAACGACACCAGCATTTTATTGGTTGTTGACAAGATATTATTTATGTTGTTGAAATATTCAGGTTGTTGACATATATAAGTTGTTGACATGAATATGTTTATTGATTAGACTTTGACAAGTTTTGACAATGTAGAATGTTGACAAGATATTACTGTGAATCTGTAAACGATACAAGCATTTTATTGGTTGTTGACAAGATATTATTTATAATGTTGAAATATTCAGGCTGTTGACATATATAAGTTGTTGATAGGAATATGTTTATTGATTAGATTTTATTAACACGTAAGTGAACGAAGCGCGCTACGCGCGCCTCGTAAGAATAATAAACTTACGAAGCGCGTGACATATATAAGTTGTTGACAGGAATATGTTTATTGTTTAGATTTTATTAACACGTAAGTGAACGAAGCGCGCTACGCGCGCCTCGTAAGAATAATAAACTTACGAAGCACGTTGAGAGCACTTCGTTATAAAATACAAATATAAATTTGTACCTGATAGAATATTGCTGACAAGTAAAACAGAAATGTTTATGTTCATTAGGGAAAATGTTGACAGATAGATTAGAAATACTTATCTAACAAAACTTTATTGAATATATATGCAGATAAAAAAGCACATTCTGACAGTCTCCTATGGCGAAGAAATAAAAATAAGAGATGGTGTTATGGTGTCTGATGGGGAAATCATATCAAAAGCATTTTTAGTTGATATGAACATAACTCTGCAAGCAATGAAATCGTTGATTACACAACGGTTCAAACTCGAAACAGAGGAAATGCATCTCCAACTATGCCATCTTAACCCATTCCAGAAGATCAAAGTCAAGTATACTGTGGAGACAGATGATGATCTTGCATCATTCATGGAAATCAATGGCACAGCAGAGGTGGAATGAACTTGTCCACTATATGTATCAAGGGAATACATGAATTATGAACCAAAGATAGCAAGAGAGAATAGATGCAGTAGTATAGTTGCTGTCAACATGAATGAAGACATGTTTCTACCTATGGAATATGAAGTGCCAACACAAGGGAATAGTGAAATTATGGATTGTGAATCTGCAAGCAAGATAATGACAGAAAAAAAAAACAGGGGAGGATGAAATGAGTCACAGTGGAACAGATGCAGACTTTGTCCATGTGGGGAAGCTATTTGACACAAAAAAGAAGTTGATCGAAGCTTAGAAAAAATTGGCAATGACTGAGACCTTTGCTTACAAAGTTAAGAAATCAGATCCAAAGCTTCTAACAGTAATGTGCACAGATACAAGCTGCAAATGGAGATTGAGGGCTATTGCATTACAAAACACTCCATTCTTTGAGGTGAGAAAGTTTCAAAGAGAACATACATGTTCCTTTGACTTTAGATGTCAACATGAGTGCAAACCAACATACAGAATGATTGGGGAGCAAATAAAAACCAGGTATTGTGTTTACAAGTTTCTGTATCATAAATATCATAAAAATATTAATTGCTTTAAGATAACCAGAGAACTAATAGTAATGTGATAAACATGCAGGTTTGAAGATGTTAAAAATGGACCAATACCAAAGAGCATTTGCAATGATATGAGAAAGGAACACTACATGGATGTTAGCTATTGGAAGGCATGGAAAGCAAGGGAACATGCACAAGATTTAATACGAGGCACACCAGAAGAAAACTATGCACTCTTGCCCATGTACTGCCATATGCTGAAAGAAGTAAATGAAGGATCTTACACATGCCTAGAAGTTGGTGAGCATGACGACTTCAGATTCGTGTTTGTATCTATTGGAGCATGCACAAGAGGATTCCAAGTAATGAGAAAGGTATGGCAGTGAGTAAAATAGGAATTAAATGATATATTGTTTAATAGAATGATTTATTGTTGACAAATAAAATTAAACATATGATAACAGTATAGAAAATGTAAACATAATGTCTGATTTTGACATTTTGATTGTTGTTGACAACTTACATTATACAGTGTTGACATGAGTAATAATACATTCGTTCTGTGTTGACAGGTGATAATGGTAGATGGGACTCACTTGCATATAAAGCACAAAGGGCATATGCTCATTGCTACAGCTCAGGATGCAAACCAGCAGATCTATCCACTTGCATATGCAGTAGTGGATAGTGAAAACGACATATCGTGGACATTCTTTTTTACACAGCTCCTGAAAGTCATACCATGTACAGACGATTTGGTAATAGTGTCAGATAGACATCTTAGCATTGCCAACGCCATTCAAAGAGTGTACACAACAGCAAACCATGTTGTGTGTAGGAGACATTTGAAGCAAAATCTGAAGACAAGATACAAAGATAAAGGGGTGCACAAACTATTCTCTCTAGCCGCTGATGCATACACGCTAAAGGAATTCCAAGAGAATTATGGGAAAATTTGTGAGATAAATAAGGAGATGGGAGAATACTTGGAAGCAGTAGGATTTAAAAAATGGGCAAGAGCACATTCCAAAGGCAATAGATACAACATAATGACAACAAACAACTCAGAGACAATAAATTCAGTAATACTGGAAGCAAGGTATGAGAAATATTATAGATTTGGCACTGTTGAAAATTGATGTTGACACTGTTGAAAATTCAGTAATGCTGGAACCACTTCTACCATCTATGAATTGTCAAAGATATTTTAAAGTTGTTGACACGGTTTAAAATTTGATGTTGACAGGTCTTTCCAAGTTGTCGCTCTACTAGAGTTTCTGAGAGATGTGCTGTCAAGGTGGTTTAATGAGAGGCGCTTAGAGGCTGAAAAAAATAATAGTAAGGTGACACCAAATATAGGGAAAATACTGGAGTCTAGGTACCAAATGTCAAAGGCGTATGAGGTGAGAAAGCTAAATCAAGCACAATATCATATTCTTGGTGGAGATTTCTATGGGGTGGTCAATCTGTTAGAAAGGAAATGCACTTGCAAAGTATTTGATGTGGACCACATCCCGTGTGTGCATGCTATAGCTGCAATATAGAAAGCAAAAGCAACAGTGACAGATTTTGTGAGCGACTACTACAAAACTGAAGCTTGGACAACTGCATATAGAGAAACGATCTACCCGGTGCCAAGAGAAACGGACAAGTGTACCGAAAGATGTAACAGATACAATCTGCATGCCACCAATTGTGCAGACAAATAAAGGGAGGAGAAAGAAGAAAAGATACCCATCTGAAGGTGAGTTCCCAAACAGAAGCAAGAAGAGAAAAGGAACAAGAAAGCCAGGAAGATGGAGCCTCTGTGGTAATATGGGACACAACAAGACTTCTTGCCAAAAAAACTTTGCTGACAAGATCGGGACAGAGTTATCAGTGTGGACAACATTTTAGGATTTTAATTTTCAATTTTTTACTTTAATTGAAAAAGGGATAATAGTTTTATATCCTGTCAACATTGATATTCATAATGTAAAATAAGTTTTCAGATTTGATGACAGCTTGCCATTGTGTTTTGTAGATTTTGAGATAAATGTCAAAAATACTTATTCTGAGACTGTTGAGATGTTGACAAGATTGTGTTTGCAGATTTGATGACAGCTTGCCATATTGTGTTTGCAGATTTGATGACAGCTTGCCATATTGTGTTTATAGATATTCTGCCTCTGTGATAAATAAATATTGACAACATTGAGATATTCTGATAAATAGTGTTGACAACATTGTGTTTCCAGATTTGATGACAGCTTGCCATATTGTAAAGATACGAAATGTGTTGACATGCACACAAAAAATGGTAACAGGTGAAAAATATTAACAGATTCGATTGTGACAATGAAAAGTTTATTACAGAGGTGAAAAATGTTGACATAATGTGATGACAAAAAATGTTGACAGGTTATTTAACAAAGATTTAGAATGCTGACAGGTTATGTAACAGTAAGGTGTGTTAATACACGCGCTACGCGCGCTGAGTGCTTTGTTGCACCTGAGTAAAACTATTGACAGATAAAAAAAAATATAACCATAAGCAATAACTGACTTAAGCACAAACTGTTGTGGTAAACAGAACCTGTCTTACTAAAAGTGGAATATAAACCGTCTTACAAAGCTGAAATCGAAAAGGTCCAAAGGTTGACAACAAAAGCCATTAAAGTCTGAACTAAAAACACTGTCAAACAAACATAGCAACAATCCAAACCACACACATATTACATCAGAACATTAACATTGAAATTCAAGCTTTAGGTCTGTCCTTCTCAAGTGGCAATGCCTTGAACTCCCATTTCTCGTTAAACAGGTCAATAATCATCTTCTCCCGATGAGCCCTCATGTGTTCGTCATCCAGATCATCCCAGCTGGTGCCAATGGCCAAATGCTCAATGAACTTAATGCAGTATAAACCACAATTTCCACTGAAAATCACCCCAGAACAAAAAGAGAGAAATCAGGAAAACAGAGGAAAAATAAAGAAAGAAAAATCTAATGTTGACAAGATACTTACATCATCCCATCCTGAGGAACATCTTTGCGCCTTGACCATGAGAAATCCTTGTCCAAAGAATTAATATGGCCAAACAAGTTGGACTTCTTCATAACAACAGGAAGCATACGGCATAAACTACTAATTTTACTCCAACAATAAGCATCGTTGCTGATTTGAATGCTGGAATCATACACAGTAACATGCCAGTTTGCTAAGTCAATTTCCAGGGCAACCCAATGCTCATTTTGAAAGTTGAAAGGGGTATACACCCTAGTCACAGATTCAGACCAGCACCTGCCCTCATGTTTTGGATACATTCCCACAAAGTACTTCTAGAAAAACAGAAGCTCTGTTTCATCATCTTTCGCAATAAGAGCTTCCTTATCCGCATTGAAATGACAGTACCAGATCCAATCCATGATTGCAACATCCTTGAATTTCTCAGTGTTTTCATTAATATGCTTCCGGAAGAAAAATAAAGCCTCAGAGATATGCTAGAAAACAAGAGAAAAAAGAGCAAGGTGAAAAGAGAAATAAAAAATAAAATAAAACTGAACAATAACAACACAAATAAATAAAAAATTGCAAACTGACAGTAGAAGAAATAATAAAAGACTCACTGACAACACAAATATGAAGCATGCGTTGACAAGACAGCAAAATATCAAAAACTTTTAAAAATGTTGACAGGACATGTAAAAAGTAATTAACTTACACAATAATTTAACCACTTGGCTTGTCCAATAGATTTTGTGATTTTCAACAATAATTTGATAAAAAAGTCCTTGGTGAAATTAAAATCATGTTCCTTGCGCTTAATAACCTCTTTCTTACCACTGCAACAAAAACACAAAATTAGTAAACACATATATTCAAAAATAAAGAAAATAATTTAAATTATAAATAATAAACATACGTCCAATAAAACCATTCGAAGAACTTTCTGCGGTCATCATCTCCATAGAATGAGTAAGGTGGACAACTAGGCATTGAAAGCTTCTTCTTCTTCTCCTCAGTGAAAGGGCTTTGAACAAGAGCACTTGGGGTTGCGAGCCTGGAAGACTTCCTCACTTGTGTTCCAACATCAAGAGCTTTCTTAGGAGACTTCTTCACTTGCTCCTCTGAGTCAATGAGGTTCTGTTAAGCAGGAAGAGTATCCAAGCTATCTTGAGTGAGACTGATTCCATAAGAGATGAGAACAGAGTCCTTCTCTAAAAAATCTGGGTTGCTGCAAAGATATTGATCAATACACCCGCTGTCATCGAGAAATTGACTGGAACCACCAACATCAGCATTGTCAACACCTTGTGGATCTTGGAAACTGTCAACTTCTGGCACAAGTGTAATGTTGTCAGCATCTTGAACAACTTTCAGGCTGTCATCATCTTTACCCACTGTCAAGCTGTCAACATCTGGATCCAATACTTTATTGTCAACACCTGGAGCCAATGCTTTGCTGTCAACATCTTGACCCAATGCTCTGCTGTCAACATCCTTGGCTTTTGGAGGAGTGTCAACAATGTCTTCTTGGATGTTGTCAACTTTGATGTTGTCAACTTGAATGCTGTCAACATCCTTGGCATTTGGAGGAGTGTCAGCAATGTCTTCTTTGCCCTCTACACCACTTCCACCCACTACAGCATCAGCCATTGATGGAATTTCATCACCTCCAGCTACACCCAGGTCCCCTTCCCTTGCTGGAGTTTTTTCTTCTTTCTCAGAACATTTAGTTCCATCAATTTCTGAAGAAGTCACAAAGCTGTCAACATTTTCATGTGTGCTAACATCTACAAAATCTTCAGATTCATATTGTGTGCTCTTATCTTGGAACGAGGCCTTGACGTTGCTCTGCATCAAACTAGATAGATCGTGCAGCTTCTTTGCGACATCAACTAACGTCAGGCCATGTTCTTTGGTGGAAGATTGAACTTCAGACATGGCATCGCACAAAAATTCAATTTTTCGGCTCAACACATCAAACTGTCCACCCCAAGCTGCAACATCATTTCCTACTATGTCAACTGAGGGACGAACAGACGCTGTCCTCTCACTGTCAGCAGAATCAAATGCAGGGCCGGCTGCATTTGTTTCCATGGGAACATGAATGGAAGAAGATTGTTGCTTAACTGAAGATTGCTTACCACTCTCAGATGAGGAAGGGAACTGAACAATAGGTGCAACATCTTGGGTGGCTAGCTCTGGGATGTCAGACCTTAGCTTTCTGAGAATGTTGTCAACATGAACTTGGACAGATTCGTACACAACAACGTCCCGCACAGAGTCCTGCTTTGCCTTCTTAAGTTTTGGCTCAGAACCACTAAGTTTAAATATCACTTTGGGGCAAGGAGAAGGAGGAGACTTCCTCTTCTTATTTACAACGTCGAGATTAGCAGAATGTTGATCATCTTCAACCTTACCAGCTGATCTTGTTGCTCTACTGGGAGATGTTTTTGAAGCGACAGCAGAAACACCAGCAGAATCCTTTTACGAGAAGTATATGTAGGGGCAAACGAAGCACCAACAGAAACCTTGTGCTTGCCGGGCTGATTGCTCTCTGATTTGCTTAGTCTTGGTGATTTCCTTGGAGTTTGTTCAGAAACTTAGACTTTCCGATATTGTAAGGTGAGCCTACGTTTATAAGTTCTGACAACTAGAGGGGAATCTGAAAACAAAGTATAGAGAACTGTCAAAAACAGAAAAAACAAATGTCAATAAAACAAAACATGGGGAAATAAGAAAAAAGAAGAAGTTGTCAACAGTGTATAAAAATGCAAAACATATCATACCTGGAGTGCTGACAGGTTGACTTCTCTTAGAAACAGCTTTTGCAACCTTTGACACATTAGAAATTGGATTGCTGACAGCTTGCTTGTCTTTACAATCACCTTTGCCCATCTCTGCAACATTTTGAACTGAAGTGCTGACAACTTCCTTCTCTTGGTTGACAGGTTCCTGATCCTTGTTGACATCTTCCTTTTCTTTGTTGACAACCTTGACAACCTTAGCAACTTTCTGAACTGGTTCCTTTTCTTTGCTGACAACCTTCGCCACTCTCTGAACAAGTTCCTTTACTTTGTTGACAACATTTGAAACTTTCTGAACTGGCTTCCTGGCATTCCTTTTGGGAGCAGGTTTCACTGGCTTCGTGGCAACCTTCTTGGCAGTCTTAGCCGGTCGCTCGGATATAACTGTGTTAGAAACAGCTTGCTCTGAATTCTTACGAGTAGTGACAAGAACTTGTTCAGCGAATGCATCAAACAAAGGATCTTCAACCTCGTCGAGAAAATTAAGGTGACAAAATGTAGAGTGTTCCTCATATGGAGACGGTCTGCACAACTAAAATAATGAAAAAACAGCAAAAGAGTTATAAAAATGTGCTGTCAACAAAAAGAGTTAAATACAAAAATAAAACAGACAAGAAAAATATAAATGTATAATAAGATAAAGAATAATACCAAAGGATGAGCATTGAAATGATCTGACACAGAATGATACCAAGCGAGCTTGTTATTATCCAATGAGAACCAGTGTTCGCCATATGGAATGGTCTTAAGACAGGCAGTAGCAGCTCCAACAAACTCGCGAAACTGATGAAAATGTTCAAGCACCCAAACCTACAAAAAAAAATTAAGGATTAAAAAGGAGAATATGAAAATGTATTCGAGCAACTAACTGAAAAAGAGAAATGAAAAACTAAATACCTGAAAAGCAAGAGGATAGCCATGTGACAGCAGAGCCTTTCCTTTGAGGCATCAGCACACCTTCAACAATAATAAGGTGTGCTAGAACCATCTTCCGCTCCCCTGACGAGATAGCAAACTCTGCAATTATGTCGTCAAGAGTGATCTTGTTTTTGGTTCCCAGAGTACACTCAAAGACTTGATCTGGGATGACATGACCTTCGAAATCAGTGCACTTCAAACCCGTGATCGCAGCAAAGTCTTGAAGTGAAAAGGACAGCACATTGCCTTGCATGTTAAACCACATCTCATACTTCTTCTATGTCTTAACTGCACGCATTAAAGCGTAGTGAACTATGACGTGCGAGTAGTTGAGTTGCGATGTCATGCTTAAAATAGTTTTGAATACACCAGTAGCAAACAACAAATTACTGACTTCGTCTAACTGACCCTCGATCTAATCAATCACAGCAAATCTGTGGTATGTTGTAACCTTGGGAGCTACAAATAAATCTTGGGAAGCCAAAAACTGAAGCTTAGAAACATCCATGACACCTGTCAACAAAAACCAAATACAGAGTGTCAAAAAATTATCACAAAAAGATATAAAAGCAGAGCAAGGTGTCAACCATAAAAAAAATGTTGGAAATCTAAACAAGTTGTCAACATGAATAAAATGTCAACAAAAAATAAGATGTCAACATGAATAAGATGTCAACATGAATAAGATGTCAACAAAGAATAAGATGTCAACAAGAATAAGATGTCAAACACAAAAAGCTGTCAGCATCCATATTCAAAAATTTAATATATGAAAAAGTTGTAAACATGAACAAGTTGACAACAAGAATAAGATGTCAACATCAATAAGATGTCAAAGACCAAAAGCTGTCAGCATCCATATTCAAAAGATGTAAATATGAACAAGTTGTCAGCAATAAGCTCTAGAGACACATAAAGTTGTCAGCACGCCATATTGAAGATGTCAACATTAACAAGCTGACAACAAATATGATCTCAAGACAAAATCAGCTGTCAGTCAGCATGACATAAAAACCAGTCAACGTGGAAAATGCCAAAAAAATAGAATCTCCAACCACAAAAACCTGTCAGCATCCCATATTAAAAAACATAGACATAAACAAACACTCAACAATTACATATACAGACACAACAAGTTGTCAACCATGAAAAATTCAACAACAGAAGCTAAAAAACAGTGAAGAATCAACAAATAAAGTGAAAAATTCAAAATAAAACACAACATGACATGTTCAACACACATTTGAACGTCCAGATGCTCCGAATCTGTCAGAAAACTTAAAAACCTAAAAATCAAACAGATAAAGACGCATGCAACTAAAAACAACCTTCAAAATCTAGGTTTCGAACAAAAACGAACTCGATTTCGACTTGAAACAGAGGAACAAAGATGCAATCACAGAATTCTTCCAAAATAAACAACCGAAACAACAAATAGGAAAACAAGAGGGCTAAATACCTGATTTTATATGAGAAAGAGCCTCAAAATCTGGAAAATGGAGATGTACTGATCACAACTTGAGCAGGCGAAATCTGAGCGAAATCTGAGCGAAATGGAGATGTACTGTGGAATCGAGCGAGGCAGCAGAAGAGGAAGGAGGAGGAAGTTGAACGGTTTCAGTTTTTGATTTTGGGAGTGAATGAGGGAGAGAGGAAGGAGAGAATGAAAGTGCGCGTGTTTTGAAAAATGATCGGGAAAGTGGAGCGCGTGAAATTGGGGTGGTGGGGGTAGGGGTATAAATTAAAGACTTAGTTTAGTGGTGCATTTGTTGAGAATATAGTGCCCAATAGGGCATTGGGCACAAATCCTTCGGGCCTGCATATGAGCAACAACACCTTTGCTTAAGTTGAGCCTATGTCTTGTTAGAATTTTTTCTAGAGTGCGGCCCATTTCTTGATACTCGTAGGCCCAATTGAAAGATTAAAGACCAGTAAGAAGGAAGGATTTCTACTGGGCATTATACTTATAACAACTGCACTCCAAAACTAAGTCTTTAGTTTCTACCTCTACCCCACCCCATCCAAACACACACGCTAGTTTCCAGACCAATTTTCAAAACACCCGCAATTCATTTCTTCTCCTCCCTCTCCCCTCATTCACTCCCAAAATCAAAAAAGCAACCGTTCATCTTCTCCCTCTCCCTCTCGATTTCGCCTCCTGCCTCGTTCCTTCTCTCCGCTTCAGTTTCTTCGCTCGAGTTCTCTCTCCGATTTCTCTTCGATTTCGCCTGCTCGCAGTCTCAGCAATTTCATCCCGATTTTTGGCTTTTTCAGGCGGTTTTTCATATCAAATCAGGTATCCAGGTCCCTCGCTCTTCTATTTGTTGTTACATTTGCTTAGTTTGGATGATTTCTGGGATTTTGTGTTCGTTTCCCTATTTTAAGTCAAAATCGAGTTCGTTTTGGTTCGAAACCTAGAATTTTATGTTTTTGTTTAGTTGCATGCGTGTTAATCTGTGTTTTTTTTTTATGTTTTTCATTTTTATTAGTGTCTATCTCTGTATTTTTTGTTGTTAGAAACTGTTCTTAAGTTTGCTGACAGATTCAGAGCATTGCATTGTGCAAATGTGTGTTGAATATGTCATGTTGTGTTTGATTTTGAACATTCTGCTTTATTTGTTGATTCTTTATTGTTTTTTAGTTTTCTGTTGTTGAATATGTCATGGTGGCAGCTTGTTGTGTCTGTAGATCTTATTGTTGACTGCTTGTTCATGTTTATGTTGTTGAATATGGGATGCTGACAACTTTTTGTGTCTGGAGATTTTATTGTTGGCAAATTTGTCATGTTTATGTTGTGAATATGGCATGCTGACAGCTTGTTGTGTCTCGATATCTTGTTTGTTGGCAGCTTGTTCATGTTGACATCTTGAATATGGCGTGCTGACAGCTTGTTCATGTTGACATCTTGAATATGGCGTGCTGACAACTTGTTGTATCTCGAGATCTTATTGTTGACAGCTTGTTCATATTGACATCTTGTTCATGTTGACATCTTGAATATGGCATTGTGACAGCTTGTTGTGTCTCGAGATCATATTGTTGACAACTTGTTCATGTTGACATCTTTGAATATTGCATGCTGACAGCTTTGTATGTCTGAATGATTTATTGTTTGTCAGATTACCAACATCTTATTGTTATTTTTTATGGTTGACACCTTGCTCTGTGCTTATCTCTTTTTGTGATATATTTTTTGACACTCTGTATTGTTTTTTTTTATAGTTGGTCATAGAGGTGTCTAAGTTACAGTTCCTGGCCTCCGATGATTTGTTTGTGGCGCCCAAGGTTACAACATACCACATATTTGCTATTATTGATCAGATTGAGGGGCAGTTTGATGATGTCAGTAATCTGTTGTTTTCTACTGGTGTCTTCAAAACCATCTTAAACATGACATCCCAACTCAGCTATTCTCACATCTTAGTTCATTACGCTTTAATGCGTGCGGTTAAGACAGAGAAGAAGTACGAAATGTGGTTTTGAAAGGCAATGTTCTTTCTTTTTCCCTTCAAGACTTTGCTGCAATCACGGGGCTGAAGTGCACTGATTTTGAAGGCCACGTCATCCCAGATGCTGTCTTTCAATGTTCTCTTGGAACCCGAAGCAAGCTCACTCTCGATGACATTATTGCAGAGTTTTCCATTTTGACTGGTGAGTGCAAAATGGTTCTTGCACACCTTATTATTGTTGAAGGTGTCCTGATGCCTTAGAGGAAAGGCTCTGCTGTCAGATTGAAGTTTCTAAAGTTTACAAGCAACTTTGAAGCATTTGTGAACTACCCTTGGGGTAGGGAAGTATATCTTGAGACGATTCGGGCTTTACAAGATGCTCCAATTAATGCAAAACGTACAGGAGGTGGTTCTTCAAACGATAGAGCTTGGTATACTTTGGATGGTTATTCTCTTGCTTTTCAGGTGTTTATTTTATCATCCCTCTATCTCAATTAGTTGTTTGAAGACATTCTTATTCCTTTTCCTTTTTAATCCTTAATTTTTTTTGTAGGTTTGGTTGCTTGAACATTTCCATCAGTTTCGCGATTTTGTTGGAGCTGCTACTGCGACACTTAAGACTATTCCATTTGGCGATCGTTGGTTCACAAGTAATTCCAAGCTTGCTTGGTATCATTCTGTCTCAAATCATTTTGATCATCATGCTATGGTATTATTCTATATCTTGTTATACATTTTTTCGTTTTGTCTGTGTTATTTTGTATTTAAGTTTTTTTGTTGACAACATATTTATATAACTCTTTTGTTTTGTTTTCATTATTTTAGTTGTGCAGACCGTCTCCATACTCTGAGCATTCTACATTTCGGCACGTGAACTTTGTCGATGAGGTGGAAGATCCTTTGTTTAATGCATATGGTAAAAAATTCTTGTCACTTCTCGGGAGAATTCAGAGCAAGCTATTTCTGATACGATAATATCTGAGCGACCAGATAAGACTGCCAAGAAGGTTGTGACTAAGCCAGCGAAAACTGCCCCCAAAAGGAATGTGAAGAAGCCAGTTTAGAAGGCGGCGAAGGATGGCCAAGCTGTTGGCAAAGAGAAGGAACCTGTCAGCTGTTCAGTTCAGAAGGCTGCAGAGGATGACAAAGCTGTTGGCCAAGAGAAGCAAGCTGTCAGCACTCCAGTTCCTAATGTGTCAAAGGCCGACAAAGTTGTTGGTAAGAGGAACCAAGCTGTCAGCACTCCAGGTATGTTATGTTTGACAATTTTTTACACTGTTGACATGTTATTTTTCTTTCTGTTGCACATGTTTTGTTTGGTTGACAGTTTTTTTTTCTGTTTTTGACAGTTCTTTATACTTTGTTGACAAATTCCCCTGTAGTTGTCAGAACTTATACACGAAGGCTCACCAAACAAGATCGAAAAATCCTTGTTTCTGAACAGTCTCCAAGAAAATCTCCAAGGTTATGGAAAGGTGAGAGCAATCAACCCGGCAAGCACACTGTGGTCATTTCTAAGTTGCCTGCTGGTGTTTCTTCGGTCCCTTCAAATTTTTCTCTGAAAAGAGCATCAATGTCTGCTGCGAAGGTTGGAGATGGACAGCATGCTGCTGGTATTTCTGCGGTCCCTTCATATTTCTCTCCCAGAAGAGCAACAAGATCTGCTGGTAAGGTTGGAGATGAACAACATGCTGCTAATCTCAATGTTGTATCCAGGAAGAGGAAGTCGGCGCCCGCTGCTTGCCCAAGGTCATTTTCAAAGTTAGTGGTTCAGAGCCAGAATTGAAGAAGACAAACCAGGAATCTGTGAAGACCCTTGTGGTGTACGACCCTGTCAAAGTTGATGTTGACAACATAATAAAACAGATGAGGTTAGACATCAGCTGAGAGTGGGAAGCCATCAGCTGTTCATCCGTCATCTTCTTCTTTTCATGTTGACATAGAAACAAATGTAGCTAGTCGTGCATCCGATTCTGTTGACAGTGAAAGGACAACGTCCGTTCGTCCCTCAGCTGACATAGAAGGCAATGATGCTGCTTGGGTTGGAAGGTTTGAAGTTTTGAGCCAGAAAATTGAACTTCTCTGCGGTCCCATGTCCGGAGTTCAATCTTCCACCAAAGAACATGGCTTGACGTTGGTTCAAGTGGCCAAGAAGTTGCACGACCTATCTAGTCTGATGCAGAGCAACATCAAGGCCTCGTTTCAAGATAAGAGCACCCAATATGAATCTGAAGATTTTGTAGATATCAGCACACATGAGAATGTTGACAGCTTGGTGAACTCTTCAGTATTTGATGGAAACGACGGTTGTGAGAAGAATGATAGTGCTGCAGAGAAGCAAGGGGAAGCTGGAGGTGTTGAAAGTGTTTCAATGTCTGATGCTGTAGTTGGTGGATGTGGTGTGGTGAAAGATGGAGATTTCAAAGTTGGCAGTGCTGAATGTCTGCCAGTAGAAGCTGAATCTGTAGAGCCCAATGAAGACATTGCTGACACTCCTACAATTGCCAAATACGTTGACAACATTAAAGTTGTCAGCATGACAGTGGGGCAAGATGTTGACAGCATGAAAGTGGTGCAAGATGTTGACAACATGACAGTGGGGCCAGATGTTGACAGCTTACCTGATGCACAAGGTGTTGACACTTCTGATGTTGTGTGTGCTTCTAGTCAGTATCTTGATGACAGTGGGTCTATTGATCAGTATCTTGATGACAGTGGGTCTATTGATCAGTATCTTGACAACATCCCTGAATTTTTAGAGAAGGATCCCATACTCATCTCTTCTGGAAGCAGTCTTTCTCAAGACACTTTAGATACAGTGCTCCCTGCTTCCCAGAACAACGATGAGTCAGAAGAGCAACTGAGGAAGTCTTCTAAAAATATTGTTGATGCTGAAGAACAACTGAGGAAGTCTTCCAGGGTCCCAACCCCAAGTGTTCTTGTTCAAATCCATTTCACTGCTGAGAAGAAGAAGAAAATTTTCATGCCTAGTCGTCCACCTTATTCATTCTGTGAAGTTGATGATCGCAGAAAGTTCTATGAATGGTTTACTCTGACGTATGTTTATATTTCTGATTTATTTTATTTTCTATATTTTTCGTATTTGTGTTTACTAATTTTCTTCTTTTTGTTGCAGTAATAAGAAGGCGGTTATTAAGCGTAAGGAACATGATTTTGACTTCACCAAGGACTTCTTTAACAAATTGTTCTTGAAAAGCACAAGTTCTGTTGGAAGAGCCAAGTGGCTAAATAATTGTGTAAGTTCATTATTATCTATAGGTCTTGTGTCAACATTTTAAAGTTTTTTAATATTTGTTGTCCCGTATTCAATCAGTCATAATTGTATTGTCAGTCTTGTATTATTTCTGCTATTTTCAGTTTGCAGATTTTTATTATTGGTATTGTTATTATATAGTTTTATTTTATTTTTTTATTTCTCTTTTAACAGTATTCTTTTTCTTTTGTTTTTTGTTATGTAGCACATCTCTGAAGCACTATATTTTTTCCGGAAGCACATAAACGAAAACAGTGACAAATTCAAGGATGTTGTGATCATAGATTGGGTCTGGTATGGGCATTTCAATGATTTGAGGGAATGTCTTATTCACAAGGATGATCCAGCAGAGCTTCTCTTTTTCCAGAAGTACTTCATAGGTCTCTATTCAAAACATGAGGGGAGGTGTTGGTCTGAATCTGTGACAAAGGTGTATACCCCCCTTCCACTTTGAGAATGAGCATTGGGTTGCCTTGGAGATAGACCTAGCTAAGTGGCATGTCACTGTGTTTGATTCTAGCCTGCTGATAAGCAATGATATTTATGTTGGAGCTAGGATTAAAATTTTATGCCATATGCTCCCTCTTGTTATGAAAAAGTCCAACTTGTTTGGCCATCTCAATTCTTTGGACAAGGATTTTTAATGGTCAAGGCGCAAAGATGTCCCTTAGGATGAAATGAGGTAATTATAGGATATATTCTGTCTCATGCCTTTTTTTTATATGATAATACTGTGTTGACAACTTATATGATTTTTTTAGATTTTTCTATCTTTATTGTTGCTGTTGTTCATTTCCTGATTTCTCTCTTTTTTTTGGTTGATTGTCAGTGGGAATTGTGGTGTATACTATATCAAGTTGATTGAGGCTTTGGCCATTGGCACCAGCTGGGATGATCTGGACGACGAACACATGAAGGCTCATCGGGAGAAGATGATGATTGAGTTCTTTAATGAGAAATGGGAGTTCAAGCCATTGCCAGCTGAAAAGAACACACCTCAAGCTTGTCCTTAAATGTTAAATTTTCATGTAATATGTGTTTGTTGTTAGTGTGCTTTTGCCATGTTTGTTTGACAGTGGTTGTGTACAACCTTTATGGTTTTTTAGGACAACTTATGGTTTCAGTTATCTTTGTGTAAGACAGTTTCAATTCCACTTTTGTAAGACAATTTCTGTTTACCACAACAGTGTGTGGTCAATCCAGTTTGTTGTCAAGGCAATTTGTGTGTAAGTCAGTTTGTGCTATAGTGAATTGCTTGTCAGCTTTTGTGATATTATTGCCTATGGTTATATTACATTTCTCTTTGCCTGTCAGCAATGCTCACTCAGGTGTAAATGTATATTCCTAATTACTAACAAAGCGCGCTTCGTAAGTTTATTTTTCTTACGAGGCGCGTCTAGCGCGCTTCGTTAACCAAACTGTTCAATAACTTGTTACAACCTGTCAGCATAACTTGTCAACATTCCACAATCTTTGCATCAGCTTGCATCCTGTCATCACAATATGTCAACATTTTGCATCTGTAATAAACTTTTCATCGTGTCAACAAAATCTGTCAATATTCCACAACTGTTACCATTTGGTTTGCGTGTCAACACATTTTGTTAAACTCTTCACACAATTTGTCAACCCAATGTGACAATCTGTTTTCACAATATGTCATCATAATCTATCAACATAATATGACAAGGTGTCAAAAAAAATCTATAAACACAATTTTGTTAACAATTTTATCACAATGTCAACTTCTCAACATTAACCTGTATACATCATTCTCAGAATAAGAACTTTTGACATTATCTAAAAACCCAAAATGGTTGTTTGTGTGTAAAACCTGTTTATAGTATGAAATATCAATGTTGACAGGATATGCAACTATTATTCCTTTCAGTTGAAGTAAAAAATTAAAAATTAAAATCCTAAAATGTTGTCCACACTGATAACTCTGTCCCGATCTTGTCAGTAAAGTTCTTTTGGCAAGAAGTCTTGTTGTGTCCCATATTACCACATAGGTTGCATTTTCCTGGCTTTCTTACTCCTTTTCTCTTCTTGCTTCTGTTTGGGAACTCACCTTCAGATAGGTAGCTTTTCTTTTTTCTTCTTCCCTTATCTGTCTGCACAATCAGTGGCATGCAGATTGTATTGGTTACTTCATTGGGTACACTATTTTCAGTCTCTCTTGGCACAAGGTAGATTGTTTCTCTATATGCTGTTTTCCAAGCTTCAGTTTTATAGTAGTCGCTCACAAAATCTGTCAATGTTGCCTTTCTGTATTGCAGCTACAGAGTGCACACACGGGATGTGGTCCACATAAAAGACTTTGCAAGTGCATTTCCTTTCTACTAGATTGACCACCCCAAAGAAATCTCCACCAAGTATATGATATTGAGCTTGATTGAGCTTTCTCACCTCATACCCCTTTGACATTTGGTACCTAGACTCCAGTATTTGCCCGATATTTGGTGTCACCTTGCTATTGCTTTTTTCAGCCTCTGTGCACCTCTTATTAAACCACCTTGACAGGACATCTCGCAGAAACTGTAGTAGAGCGACAACTTGGAAATACCTGTCAACATCAATTTTCAACAGTGTCAACAACTTTTAAAATATCTTTGACGTTTCATAGTTGGTAAAGTGTCAACATATCTATAATTTTGTCATACCTTGCTTCCAGTATTACTGAATTTATTGTCTCTGAGTTGTTCGTTGTCATTATGTTGCATTTATTCCCTTTGCAATGTGCTCTTGCCCATTTTTTAAATCCAACTGCTTCCAAGTATTCCCCCATCTCCTTATTTATCTCACAAATTTTCCCATAATTCTCTTGGAAATCCTTTAGCGTGTATGCATCAGCAGCTAGAGAGAATAGCTTGTGCACACCCTTATCCTTGAATCTTGTCTTCAGATTTTGCTTTAAATGTCTCCTGCACACAACATGAGTTGCTGTTGTGTACACTCTCTAATGGCGTTGGCAATGCTGAGATGTCTATCTGACACTATTACCAAATCTTCTGTACATGGTATGACTTTCAGAAGCTGTGTAAAGAAGAATGTCCACGATATGTCATTTTCACTATCCACTACAACATATGCAAGGGGATAGATCTGCTGGTTTGCATCTTGAGCTGTAGCAATAAACATATGTCCTTTGTGTTTTATATGCAAGTGAGTTCCATCTACCATGATTACCTGTCAAACCAATCGAATGTACCATTTTGTAATTCAAATATATATTTATGTCAACACTGTAATATGTTCTTCCATTTTTTATCTTAAATATCTAATTTATTAATGAAAGTTGTCAACAATAATTAAAATGTCAAAAGTAGACCTAATGTTTACACTTTCTATTCTGTCATCAGATGTTTAATTGATCTGGCAACAATAAATCATTGTATTAATCAATATGTCATTTAATTTATGTTTTATCAGCAGTAAAAGACTGGCATACCTTTCTCATTATTTGGAATCTACTTGTGCAGGCTCCAATAGATACAAACACGAATCTGAAGTCGCCATGCTCACCAACTTCTAGGCATGTGTATGATCCTACATTCACTTTTATACACATTATCTGATCTTTATTTGCTCCCCAATCATTTTGTATGTTGGTTTGCACTCATGTTGACATCTAAAGTCAAAGGAACATGTATGTTCTCTTTGAAATTTTCTAACCTCAAAGAATGGAGTGTCTGGTAATGCAATTGTCCTCAATCTCCATTTGCAGCTTGTATCTGTGCACATCACTGTTAAAAGCTTTGGTTCTGATTTTTTAACTTTGTAAGGAAAGTTCTCAGTCATTGCCAACTTTTTCAAAGCTTCAATCAGCTTCCTTTTTGTGTCAAATAGCTTTCCCACATGGACAAAGTCTGCATCTATTTCACTGTGACTCATTTCATCCTCCCCTTTTTTTACTGTTATTATCTTTCTTGCAGATTCACAATCCATAATTTCGCTATTCCCTTGTGTTGGCAATTCGTATTCCATAGGTAGAAACATGTCTTCATCCATGTTAACTGCCACTATACCACTGCATCCATTTTCTCTTGCTTTTTTTTGTTCATAGATCTTGTATTCTCTTGATACATATAGTGGACAACTCCATTCCACTTGTGTTGTGTCATTAATTTCCATGAATGACGCAAGATCATCATCTGTCTCAACAGTATATTTGACTTTGATCTTCTGGAACAGATTAAGATGGCAGAGCTGGAGACTCATTTCCTCTGTTTCTAGTTTGAACCGTTGGATAATCAATGATTTCATTGCTTGCAGGTAATGTTCTTATCAACTAAAAAAGCTTTTGATATGATTCCACCATCAGAAACCATAATGCCATCTCTAATTTGTATCTCTTCGCCATAGGAGACTGTCAGAATGTGCATTTTTATCTGCATATATATTTAATAAAGTTTTATTAGACCAGTATAACTAATATATCTGTCAACATTTTGCATATGGAATATAAACATTTCTCTTTTATCTGTCAACAATGGTCAATCAGGTGCAAATGTATATTCCTAATTACTAACGAAACGCGCTTATTCTTATGAGGTGCGCGTAGCGCGCTTCGTTCACTTACGTGTTAATAAAAAGAAATCAATCAGCATATATCTGTCAACAAACATAAATCTATTATCTTCAAAAATAATATTTAACAATAGTCAACAACCTAAATATGTCAACAACCTAAATAATCATGTTCTATAACATTTATCTACAACCAATTGAATCATGATTAGTAATATCTGACAACAATACATTGTCAAAACTTGTCAACAAAAGTTATTTTCTTAATCCTTGATGGAATCTCGCAACAATTCATAAAATTCCTAATGTATTTCATTCTCTGTCATCAAACTATATATTTATATCATAATCTATTAACCAAATAAGTGTTGTATCATTATTAACATGATTTTACCTCTTGTTCGATGGATTTGCTGGTGTTGTTTACAACTTTTTTTGCTTTAGATATGCCTTTTTTTGTATATGTTTTCAGAGAATCGATTGTGTTTTTTTGTCTGCCTCTGTTTTTTATCTCTCTTTCTCTGTTCGTTTTGTTTCCTGAATTGAATCTCTTTCTCGCTGGCTTCTGTGTTCTTGAAATTAGGTTTTCCTGTTGCTAGACTGTAGGAAGAAGAAGAAGATGGAGCGGGTTGGAGGCGCCGACGGTGCCGAGAAGCTTCTTGCGATGGAGGCGCCGACAGTGAGTGGGAGAATCTCTGAGATTACCGGAGAATCTCTTGAGAATCACCGGAGAATTTTCGCAGACGGAAGATGAAGAAGTCAGAGGAGGCGGGAGAGATTTGTCGGCGGCAAGAGCGTTTTGATTTGGGGGAAGAAGGTGAGTAAGGAATGTTTCCAGATTTAATGTTTTTTATTTCTTATATAGTAGGGTATTTTCTTATAACATAAAAAAGTGATGCAGAAACTTAAAAAAACATTGGAATTTTGGGGTACTTATCCAAAAACTGGCAGTTACAATAACATCGGACTCCCTAGGAACATTGACCTCTAAATAGAAAAACTTATATGGAGTACATTTTATAGGTTGCTTTTCTTATACTTGGCTAAACGCGGGTTCAGGTCGGCCGGGGTAAGGTTTGACAAATTTTTCTAGCCATTTTTACGGGTGGTTTTACATGACGCGTGTTATTGATCAGTTTCGTCCATTTTGAAAAACGATTACACTTGTCAATACAAATGTTTGTGTGGGTTAAAATTTTCGCGATATGTGTCAGTAAGATCACAGCCGTTCATTATAACCACAACTTCACCCTGACTAAACAGCATTATATCGTACAACAGGATGCCAACAATTACTTTGTACTAATAGATTAGAATCATATGAAATTTTTAGTATACTTTGGGACACACGCAAGAGCGATCTCCACTGTCCGAATGTCTTTTCTTTCGGATTACATTGCGCGCATCTCCCTTATGACTTATTTATATAGTTTTTGGTGGAACCGCTTATTTATATATAGTACATTTTCCGTTGATGTTCTACCAATTTATTTCGCTTTTTTGCCATAAAAAATATCTCGCTCATTTTTTCGTGCTAGCCATATCTAACTATCGTAGAGATTAATTTCTAATGCGGGTTATCCAGTTTTTTGGTATGACTCACTGCATTTTCTTCTTTCAGTGGTGCAAATATGACTAGTTCAATTCCTACAGGGTCGGCAGTTGAAGTAATCACAACGTATTTTCCTTTTACATATGCTATTATCCTACCACTATTGTCGATTGGCCAAAACCCAGTTTCTACACCGTCGACTTGAACAATGTGGTGCAATTCCACGACGTGACAAGAGTAAGAGAAGTTGTGGCACAATATCATGTGCGCTTTTCGTCGGTGTCTAGTTCTCCCCCAAGATACACGGACTGCGCAATTTTCGATCCTTGGCTGAGTGGGGGATGGTGGATGTGCGTGCCTACAAATACTACTAGTAGGCAACACGTTCGATGAGCTACGCGTAGGCCGGACGAGAAGATATCAAATACGAGAGAGTCGAACAATAGATGGATAATAGTATATTTTTGAACTAGAAGAGTACAAGAGGGTCGGATTACATTGCGCGCATCACCCATATGTTATATTTATATATGTTTTGGTGGAACCACTTATTTATATATAGGTGTGACTCACTTGCATAAAAAATAACTTGCTCATTTATTTCTCTTTTAGGCCATAAAAAATAACTCGCTCATTTTTTCCCACTATCCATATCTAACTATTCTAGAGGTTAATTTCTAATGAAGTTTATCCAGTTTTTTGGTATGACTCACTTGCATTTTCCTTTTCAGTGGTGCAAATATGACCAGTTCATTTCCTACAGGGTCGGCAGCTGAAGTAATCACAACGTATTTTCCTTTTACACGTTCTTATCATCCTGCCACTATTGTCGATTGGCCAAAACACGGGTTCTACACCGTTGACTTGAACAATGTGGTGCAATTCGACGACATGACAAGAGTAAGAGAAGTTGTGGCACAGTATCAAGTGCGCTTTTCATAGGCGTCTACTTCTCCTCCAAGATACACGGATTGCGCAATTGTCGATCCTTGGCTGAGTGGGGGATGGTGGAGAAGAGAGGTTTTTAGGGGATTTGCTGACACCGACTATTGTCGGTACCAACTATCCTCGGTTATCGTTGATTATATTTCTAGCATGGTCATCATTAGAAGTTATAATATTATCTAGGTCTAGGAATATTTGAAATTTAATTACGTGTTAGCCACGTGCAACTTCCCTTTGGCTGTCTACAAATGACGGTCCTTTTGGTTACCTCGACAACCTATAAATCCTCTTTCCAGTTCTCTTTAGTTCTATACAGTCTTTTTGTCTCTCAACAAATCGTTTATTTCCCCTTTTATACTTTTCGGGTCAACGGTCTGTTACCTCGACAACCTATAAATCCCCTTTCCAGGAGATCTTGTACCTACCTATTTCCCCTTTTGTCTTCTTTGTTTCTTACTTGTACCTATCTATACCCTACATTCCACCAAAGATACACTTGATCTGCCTCTTTCTTTTACGGGAATGACAAGGAATCCCCACGATTGTTTCACAAGGAATCCCCACGATTGTCGCCTATCAGAGTGATTGAGCAACAAATTGATTTCATTACGGGAATGACTCTTCCCAATCGGGCCGCTTACCACACTAATCCAGAGGAAACCAAGGAGTTACAACGGAAACTAAAGGAGCTCGTTGAGAAAGGACACATGCGGGAGAGTTTGAGTCCCTGTGCAGTGCCAGTCATTCTAGCTCCTAAGAAGGATGGGAGTTGGCGTATGTGCATGGACTGTAGAGCCATCAACAACATTACTGTCAAGTATTGTCACCCCATTCCGAGGCTGCATGATATGTTGGATGAGCTGTGTTTGTAGCGAAATTACCTACGAGAAGATAACTAAGCAATTGTAGGGCGAAGATCAAAGAATACGGTATAATCTCAACACTCAAGAACAAAGTAGGAAATTAGGGTTGAAGCTTGAACTTGGAATTACTCGTAATGGTGGCTGACCGCTTACAAAGCAAGCGTTAGCCTTTATTTATAGGCTAACCCTAATAATATCTTTAAGGAAACGAGATCTTATCTCTTCCTTTTATCTAAATAACGATATAACAAACAAGGTAAAATATATTCTTTACCGTATCTTTTACCGATTACAATAATATAATAAGGAATAAGATAAAATATGCTCGGCCGACCTAATATTCAAGATAAACGAGACCTTTTCCACGTCTCGTCACGTCGACGACATCCTCCTTTTCTCTCGTCGCGTCGACACAGTCTTCCTACGCGTAGTTCTTCTCGCGTTCCAAACTCGTCGTATTTTTAGGCACAAACAATACCCCTAAGACGTCTTACATGGCTTAACGTCTAGTAGAGCTGGGAGACGCCATCTTTCTTCAAGGAATACGTCTTCATTGCATCAGGAACGCGTTGATGATTACATCACTTGACTTTTTAATATCGTCGCAAAGCTTCGGTCGTCATTCTTCTTCAATTATTTCCATGGGGCAGGTGAGGAGCTTCGTTATCCGTGCCGATAACGTTCAATCGCAACAGCTAGTTTCTCAACGGCTATAATGCCGTTGAACTTTCTTCCGTTTTCTTCGCGATCTTTTCTTCTACTTCTTCTGTAATTCGTCTACTCTGAACATCTCTTGCTTTCTCGCTTGTTTACGCTCAAAAAGATCATTTGCTTCTCCTTTCTTCAGATTTCTTCTTCACTTTCTCTTTTAATCTTCTAGAATGGCTTCTTTCTACGTACCAAAATTCATCTTGAAGGATTCCGATTGTAAATCGACAGAGCCATGTGACGTCGAGAGGCTGAGAGCGTTGGCGAATCTTGGTCCCAAGGTGGAGATTGAGATACCTCCTCAAGGGGTATTTGCCGACGCACATCGCCCAGTGTGGATCGCGGTATACGAGTATCCTTTCCTCACTGGTCATCGGTTTCCTTTCTCGCCGTTGATGAAGGCGTTCATACTCACGCTAGGGGTCGCTGTAGGTCAACTTTTGCCGAGCGTCTGGAGAATCTTTGGTGCTCTGGACGACGTGAAAGAGAAACACGGCGTTGAGATTGTCGTCGATGACCTCGCTTATTCCTTCAACATTCAAACTAAAATGGTTGGAAGAGTGGGTCTTAGATCGAGACCTAAGGCGGCTAAGATCGCTATCGAGGGAAGTCAGGCTGATCGTCACTAGGCCGACTCCTTTTACTTTGTCAAAAAATCGACTCTTGGCGAGGAGTGTTCTTGGTTGACCGAATGCTGGAACCCTACGAGTGAGTTTGCTTTTTCTTTTTGGGTCTCTGTTGTATACGTCCTCAATCGTTGATGTCTTACTTTGTCTCGTTCTTCTTTGTAGTTCACGCGGATGCTATTGTGGTGAGGCGAGAGACTAAGAAGGTTATTGACAGACTTCTCGAGATCCCTGAGAGTGATCGAACTTTTCATGGTCACGACGGGAAGGGTCATCGTATTGCCTCGACGGCCTTGACTGGTAACGTGTTCATGCTCTTTTACTTGTTTTCTTTTTTCTTTGATGGTCTTAACTCCTTTTTTTTGTTGATCTTTTAGTATTCGCAGATCTTTCACGCGTTCGCAGTGGAGGACAATCCGCGTCCTCTCTCATCGCGTCGCGGAAGAGGAGTCGTACCGGAGAGGGAACTGCTTCTGAGGTTCCTATCCATATCACGCCAATGATTTCTCTCGTTTCGTCTCCATCTCCTTCTTCAATTTTGGCAAAGAAGTCTCGTAAGGGCAAGGAGAAGGTTGTTGAGAGGTTGAGTTTCGACTACGAGACCGTGGACGACTTCCCGGGAGTTATCTCCCGTGTCATCGCGTCTGGAAGGTCGTTTTTGCCCGCCATGAAGGGGCTTCAAAATCCTCCGTCGCTCGACTACTATTTGCCGATGGAGACGGATGATGTGATAGGAGAGGCTCTTGCTACGCAATGGCAGGTAGGTTTTTCTTGCTTTTTACGCCGAGTCTCTTGGCTTTGATTCTATTCTGACCTCTTTATCTTCTCTTTTTTAGGCTTTCCAATCTTCGTTGTGCGTTTATGGGCGTTTCTCTGATTTTGTCGATCGGATGAAAGCTATGGAGGCCAAGCAATCGGTCGACGAGGGGAAGATTAAGGAGCTTAATGCGACAGTTGAGGCGTCGCGTAAGGCGGAAAATGAAGCTCAAGAAAAGGTTGCGGCGGTGCTTAAACTTCACGTCGATCTTTCCAAACAGGTTGAAGATTCGAAGGCGAGGATTGCTGCCGTGGAGGACGAGAAGGCTAAGGTGGAGAAGAAGCTTGCTTCCGAGCTCAAGGAGGTGAAGCTTTATTGGTCTTGGCTTTCTCGTGTGGAGGTCATTGAACAGTATGTTGCTGGTAAATACCACGGTTGAGACCCAGTGAAGGAGCGGAGGGAGTTTCATGAAGCGTTCGCAAAGCTCCCTGAAGGCGTCGAGGAAGGGCCTACGCCTATGAATCCTCCGGCGAATCCTCACGTCATGGAGGATGATGTCCCTCATCTTAACGAGGTCGATCCTAACGACGGCGTCGAAGATGACGGAGATGCTGGTGAAGAAGCTGTCGTGGAAGATTCTGAAGACGAGAGAGAGGATGAACATGAGTATGAGGACGCGGATGGCTCCTCATCGAGCTCTTCTGAGTCTGATAGCGATTCTTTGTGATTTTTCTTTTTTGTTTACGCGTCGCCGGTCTTCGGGGCGTTTTCTTGTAAATACTTTTTGTTCTCGCCCTTCATGATGGGCCTCTATAATATAACGAAGAAATTGGAAATGCTTACTTGTTGATGAAGATGTCTCCGAGATCTTTTATGTTTGGAGTATGTCGTTGCGTCCAGGTATACTTTTGATGGCGTATTCTATGCACTCCTCGGCTTTGGGTGTGTTTTCATGTTTCCTCGAGTAGTCTTACCCCTTTTGGTAGGTTTGACCTAGGCTCCTTGAAGACTAGGTTAGAGCTACCAAAGATTCTTGGACTCTTCTTTACTTATCGTATTTCGTACAATGTTTCTTGCATCTTACGCGTCATTCTTTGTGTTGTAGACGTCTTAGGAGTTTACCCTTTATTTGGCCTTGATATCTTGCGTACTTTTCTTTGGTGCGTGTATCTTGCTTCGCGTGGGTGTAGAACCTTTTTCTTATTGACTTTTAACTTCCGTGATCCCTTACGCGTAGCTCGTTTGTGAGTACGTAGGTTTGGTCCTTTGGCTTTTGCTTTTGCTACTTTATCTTTTGGGATGTGGTTTTCTACCCCTAGTGTGATACTTTGTTCGTGGTGAACGCGTTAGATGGTTTCTACTTACTTGATAGGGTGGTATGGTCATTGTGGTTGCTTTAGTTACGTTGCCGGCTTACATGAAGGTTGGGTCCAACATTTCCTCCGAACCCTGAAGCGAGTGGCGGACATAGGTCAGCGTGTGATTTTATAAGCTTGTGACGTTACCCCTTACTTTTAAGGTGGGTTCGTTGCCTCACGCTAGCGTTAGGTCGACGTCGAACTCTTTTAATCGACGGGGCTATTCATCGTGTGGCGTCCGATTTCAAGATTGTTAGGACTTACGATGCCGGTGGACGCATCCCTTCCGGTTTGGCGTTTTTCCCGTGGATTCATGACTCTCAGAGGGGCCGTGGAAGGCGCAAGTACGCGTTCCTGGAGAGTGGTCGTGGCGATAGGTTTCCCTTCTTCGCTCAAAGGACCGTGCCGGTTTCGTGAGGTGTCGGGCTTCATTCCCCGTGACCATTGCCACACGTCGCTAACAATCATGGGAAGCGTTGTTTGTAGCGAAATTACCTACGAGAAGATAACTAAGCAATTGTAGGGAAAAGATCAAAGAATACGGTATAATCTCAACACTCAAGAACAAGACAGAAAATTAGGGTTGAAACTTTAGCTTGGTATTACTCGAATGACGGCTCAGATGATTACAAAGCAGGCGTTAGCCTTTATTTATAGGCTAACCCTAATAATATCTTTAAGGAAACGAGATCTTATCTTTTCCTTTTATCTAAATAACGATATAACAAACTAGGTAAAAGAGATTCTTTACCATATCTTTTACTAATTACAATAATATAATACAAAATGGGATAGAATATACTCGGCCGACCTAATCTTTAAGAAGAACGAGATCTTTGCCACGTCTCATCACGTCGACGATATCTTCCTTTCACCTCGTCGCGTTGATGATGTCCTTCTACGCGTAGCTTCCACGTGTTCCACACTCGTCGTATTTTTAGGCACAAACAATACCCCTAAGGCGTCTTACAGGGCTTAACGTCTAGTAGAGCTGGGAGACGCCTTCTTTCTTCAAGGAATACGTCTTCATTAAATTCGGAACGCGTTGAATACTTGTTCAATCCGAAAATCTAACTTCGTAATGACGTCTTTTCTTCGATTCTCATTTAATGCGGCTGACCGACTCGCGTCCGCTCCAACGGCTATTTCCCCAACGTTCGGATTTATCTTCAACGGTAACAAATTGATTCTTTGGAAATCTCGAACGAGATCTTTCCCTATTTAAGCACGTTCCAGCTTCCTTCTTTTCATTCGTAGTCTTCTTGCAAAACCCTAATTTTTACTTCCTCTCTTCTCAATGGCTCCGATTACCTACGATCCCAAAATGATCCTCAGCGATGTTAACCGTCGTTCTTCTTCGGCTCGTAACGTCGAGTTCTTTCGTTCTATAGCAGGGCTTTCTTCCCATGTAGAGATTGCTATTCCGTCCTCTGACGTATTCGCCGACGCCTTACGCCCGGTATGGGTTTGCGTCTACGAGTATCCTTTCTTGGTCGGACACTGCTTTCCTTTTTCCCCTTTGGTTCGTTCTTTCTTGACTTCTCTGGGTATCGCGGTTGGGCAAATTCTTCCGAGTTCTTGGAGAGGCTTGGCTGTGTTGGATCATATTCTTGCTAATTTTGACATTGCGTTCACCATCGCCGACGTTATGCATTCTTGTATCCTTTCTACCCCCTCAGCGGGTAGAGTCAACATCAAATCTCGCGCTGGCGTTCCCCCTTTGATGAACGAGGGAACTTCGTATTATCGGGGTTGGGCAGATAAGTTCTACTTTATCAAGAAGTCTACCTTGGGGAAGGATTGTGCTTTCTTGCTTGAAGAATGGACTCCTTCGAGTACGTTTCTTTATCCCTTATGATTTTCTTTAGGCTTATGCATCTTAACGCTTATTCTCGTGTGTGACTTTGTGCGTAGTAGATATCCATGCTATTGTGGCGCGGGAGGAATCAGAGGAGATTACTAAGAAGATCCTGGCGATTCCGTTGGTAGAACGTACCTTTACCGGTCGTGACGGGAAGGGATATCGTCTCGCGAACCCTACTCTTTCTCGGGGTGAGCTCTTTTGGCGGATTACACGTTGCTTTTATGTTCTCCTTTGTTTTGTCTCTGTCTTCTGAATGCATTCTCGTTTCAGGTGTTGCGTCTCGTACTCGTCAAGAATCTACTCATGACTTGATTACTGCGAAGAGGAGATGCATTTCAGAAGAAAAATCAAGAGTCGCGAAGGAACAGGCGGTTTCTACTCCGTCATGCGTAAAGGAGGAGATTCCATGAGTTGCGGGGGTGCAAGCGCCTTCAGATGCGTCTCTATGCGTAGGGATGGAGGAATTACTCGCGGATCCTTTGGAGGAGAACGAGAAGGATAAAACAACATATCCTGGTGCGGCTTCCGTTACGTACGTTGAAGCAAGTGATTTTCCTGCGATAGTATCTCGTCCTGTAGCGCCTGCGCGTAACTTCATCCCTGCGATGCAAGATTTAAGTTCTACTTCTTCTTGGAATCATTATCTGCCTATGCAAGTTGTGGACGTCTTGGGTGATTCTCTCGTAGCACAGTGGCAGGTGTGTACTTTTTCTTATCTCTTCATTTCTTCTTGTTGTTATGTCGTTTCTCATCTGTTGGGATTCTTTTAGGCCTTCCAAGCTTCGTTGCGTTCCTGGGAACGTCTTCATAATCGCTCTGAGTCCGAGGAGACCTTGAAGGGTGAGGTGAATGACCTTAGTAAGAAGATTAAAGATCTCAATAAGAAGGTTGCTCGTCTTACGGCGGCTGAGAAGGATGCTCGTATGGAGACGTTGGAGACGGCGAAACAGAGGGGTGTGTTGGCGCGACACGTCGAGGTGTTGAATGGAAAGGTCGCGTCCCTTGAGGCTGACGCCGAGGAGAAAGCAAAGGTGTATGAGAAGAACTTGCGAGAGACTAGTACTTACTATTCGTGGTCATCTCGTATTGAGGTTATGGAGGAGTTTCGCGCGGGTCATCACGTAGATTGGGATGTGGAACGCGAGCGTGGTGAATTTGATGTTCTTTATCCCGTTCCACCCGAGGGGGTTTCTTTTCTACGTGTACCTTCAAGTTCGCCAGTCTTGGCGTCTGGCGATGTGGATGTAGCTTTAGATGGTGGTGTCGTTTCCGAGGATAATGTTGTTCCTCCTTCTTCTTAGTAGAAGGGGTTTCATCTTTTTTGCTTTTGTGGAACATTAGCTTTTCGCCACGTTCTTGTGTGGCGAATTCTTTTTTTTTTTTTTAAATACGTATTGGATGCTTGTTACTTCTTTCTTTGCCTAAGGCTCTTACTTATCTTTGATCTTTGGTGGGACTACTATCCCCTTTTGGCGAATCTGACTCCGAATCTTTATGGAGTTGGGTTCGTCAAATATTTCTTACTTATGACGCATATGTCGATATTTGACTTCAAGGTTTCGTTTTTTCTACCCGTGGTATCATTGTGGTCATCGCGGCTGCTTTAGTTACGTTGTCGGCTTACATGAGGGTTGGGTCTAGCATTTCCTCCGAACCCTAAAGCGAGTGGCGGACATAGGTCAGCGTGTGATTTTTATCAGCTTGTGATGTTACCCCTTACTTTTAAGGTGGGTCCGTTGCCTCACGCTAATGTTTAGGTCGACGTCGAACTCTTTTAATCGACGGGCCTATTCATCGTGTGGCGTCCGATTTCTAGACTGTTAGGACTTACGATGCCGGTGGACGCATCCCTGCCGGTTTGGCGTTTTGCCCGTGGATTCTTGACTCTCAGAGGGGCCGTGGAAGGCGCAAGTACGCATTCCTGGAGAGTGGTCTTGGCGATAGGTTTCCCTTCTTCGCTCAGAGGACCGTGCTGGTTTCGTGAGGTGTCGGGCTTCATTCCCCATGACCATTGCCACACGTCGCTAACAATCATGGGAAGCGTTGTTTGTAGCGAAATTACCTATGAGAAGATAACTAAGCAATTGTAGGGCAAAGATCAAAGAATATGGTATAATCTCAACACTCAAGAACAAGACAGGAAATTAGGGTTGAAACTTTAGCTTGGTATTACTCGAATGACGGCTCAGATGAATACAAAGCAGGCGTTAGCCTTTATTTATAGGCTAACCCTAATAATATCTTTAAGGAAACAAGATCTTATCTTTTCCTTTTATCTAAATAATGATATAACAAAATAGGTAAAAGATCTTATTTACCATATCTTTTACTAATTACAATAATATAATACAAAATCGGATAGAATATACTCGGCCGACCTAATCTTTAAGAAGAACGAGATCTTTGTCACGTCTCGTCACGTCGACGATATCTTCCTTTCACCTCGTCGCGTTGATGATGTCCTTCTACGCGTAGCTTCCACGCGTTCCATACTCGTCGTATTTTTAGGCACAAACAATACCCCTAAAGCGTCTTACAGGGCTTAACCTCTAGTAGAGCTGGGAGACGCCTTCTTTCTTCAAGGAATACGTCTTCATTAAATTCGGAACGCGTTGAATACTTGTTCAATCCGAAAATCTAACTTCGTAATGACGTCTTTTCTTCGATTCTCATTTAATGCGGCTGACCGACTCGCGTCCGCTCCAACGGCTATTTCCCCAACGTTCGGATTTATCTTCAACGGTAACAAATTGATTCTTTGGAAATATCGAATGAGATCTTTCCTTATTTAAGCACGTTCCAGCTTCCTTCTGTTCATTCGTAGTCTTCTTGCAAAACCCTAATTTTTACTTCCTCTCTTCTCAATGGCTCCGATCACCTATGATCCCAAAATGATCCTCAACGATGTTAACCGTCGTTCTTCTTCGGCTCGTAACGTCGAGTTCTTTCGTTCTATAGCAGGGCTTTCTTCCCATGTAGAGATTGTTATTCCGTCATCTGACGTATTTGCCGACGTCTTACGCCCGGGATGGGTTTGCGTCTACGAGTATCCTTTCTTGGTCGGACACCGCTTTTCTTTTTCCCCTTTGGTTCGTTCTTTCTTGACTTCTCTGGGTATCGCGGTCGGGCAAATTCTTCCGAGTGCTTGGAGAGGCTTGGCTGTGTTGGATCATATTCTGGCTAATTTTGACATTGCGTTCACCATCGCCGACGTTATGCATTCTTGTATCCTTTCTACCCCCTCAGCGGGTAGAGTCAACATCAAATCTCGAGCTGGCATTCCCCCTTTGATGAACGAGGGAACTTCGTCCGACCGGGGTTGGGCAGGAAGTCTACCTTGGGGAAGGATTGTGCTTTCTTGCTTGAAGAATGGACTCCTTCGAGTACGTTTCTTTATCCCTTATGATTTTCTTTAGGCTTATGCATCTTAACGCTTATTCTCGCGTGTGACTTTGTGCGTAGTCGATATCCATGCTATTGTGGCGCGGGAGGAATCAGAGGAGATTACTAAGAAGATCCTGGCGATTCCGTTGGTAGAACGTACCTTTACCGGTCGTGACGGGAAGGGATATCTTCTCGCGACCCCTACTCTTTCTCGGGGTGAGCTCTTTTGGCGGATTACACGTTGCTTTTCTATTCTCCTTTGTTTTGTCTCTGTCTTCTGAATGCATTCTCGTTTCAGGTGTTGCGTCTCGTACTCGTCAAGAATATGCTCATGACTTGATTACTGCGAAGAGGAGATGCATTTCAGAAGAAAAATCAAGAGCCGCGAAGGAAGAGGCGGTTTCTACTCCGTCATGCGTAAAGGAGGAGATTCCACCAGTTGCGGGGGTGCAAGCGCCTTCAGATGCGTCTCTATGCGTAGGGATGGAGGAATTACTCGCGGATCCTTTGGAGGGGAACGAGAAGGATAAAACAACAGATCCTGGTGCGGCTTCCGTTACGTACGTTGAAGGAAGTGATTTTCCTGCGATAGTATCTCGTCCTGTAGCGCCTGCGCGTAACTTCATCCCTGCGATGCAAGCTTTAAGTTCTACTTCTTCTTGGAATCATTATCTGCCTATTCAAGTTGTGGACGTCTTGGGTGATTCTCTCGTAGCACAGTGGCAGGTGTGTACTTTTTCTTATCTCTTCAAGGTGTGTACTTTTTCTTATCTCTTCATTTCTTCTTGTTGTTATGTCGTTTCTCATCTGTTGGGATACTTTTAGGCCTTCTATGCTTCGTTGTGTTCCTAGGATCGTCTTCATAAGCGCTCTGAGTCCGAGGAGACCTTGAAGGGTGAGGTGAATGACCTTAGTAATAAGATCAAAGATCTCAATAAGAAGGTTGCTCGTCTTACTGCGGCTGAGAAGGATGCTCGTATGGAGATGTTGGAGACGGAGAAACAGAGGGGTGTGTTGGCGCGACGCGTCGAGGTGTTGAATGGAAAGGTCGCGTCCCTTGAGGCTGACGCCGAGGAGAAAGCAAAGGTGTATGAGAAGAACTTGCGAGAGACTAGTACTTACTATTCGTGGTCATCTCGTATTGAGGTTATGGAAGAGTTTCGCGCGGGTCGTCACGTAGATTGGGATGTGGAACGCGAGCGTGGTGAATTTGTTGTTCTTTATCCCGTTCCACCCGAGGGGGTTTCTTTTCTACGTGTACCTTCAAGTTCGCCAGTCTTGGCGTCTGGCGATGTGGATGTAGCTTTAGATGGCGGTGTCATTTCCGAGGATAATGTTGTTCCTCCTTCTTCTTAGCAGAAGGGGTTTCATCTTTTTTGCTTTTGTGGAAGATTAGCTTTTCGCCACGTTCTTGTGTTGCGAATTCTTTTTTTTTTTTTTTTAAATACGTATTGGATGCTTGTTACTTCTTTCTTTGCGTAAGGCTCTTACTTATCTTTGATCTTTGGTGGGACTACTATCCCCTTTTGGCGAATCTGACTCCGAATCTTTATGGAGTTGGGTTCGTCAAATATTTCTTACTTATGACGCATATGTCGATCTTTGACTTCAAGGTTTCGTTTTTTCTACCCCTGGTATCATTGTGGTCATCGCGACTGCTTTAGTTACGTTGTCGGCTTACATGAGGGTTGGGTCTAGCATTTCCTCCGAACCCTGAAGCGAGTGGCGGACATAGGTCGGCGTGTGATTTTTATCAGCTTGTGACGTTACCCCTTACTTTTAAGGTGGGTCCGTTGCCTCACGCTAGCGTTTAGGTCGACGTCGAACTCTTTTAATCGACGGGCCTATTCATCGTGTGACGTCCGATTTCTAGATTGTTAGGACTTACGATGCCGGTGGACGCATCCCTGCCGGTTTGGCGTTTTTCCCGTGGATTCATGACTCTCAGAGGGGCCGTGGAAGGCGCAAGTACGCGTTCCTGGATAGTGGTCGTGGCGATAGGTTTCCCTTCTTCGCTCAGAGGACCGTGCCGGTTTCGTGAGGTGCCTGGATTCATTCCCCATGACCATTGCCACACGTCGCTAACAATCATGGGGAGCTTCCACTCAGGGTCGGCGGTTCGGCTAACGTTGCATATGCGTAGATGGAGCCTTAAACGCGTATGCTAACGAAATTCGCCCCCGGCGCGGATTTTCGCCGCGGCCTTATTAAGCTTGATGTTGCATCACAGACAGAGAGCAAGTACTTTGAAATCAACTCAGCATGTATTGCATATCGGGCAAGAAAGTGCATACTTATATATTAATGAAGATTTAATGAATTCTGATGAACTAAGACGCCTACCCCTAGTCTCGACGACCCCCTTGTCGTTTCGACGCTAAAACATGCTTGGGCATAACCAAAATCTAAAACATTCATAGGAACATGTAGAAGTCAAATCAACTATCACGTTCTCTAATGGTAATATTTCTTAAGATGTGTTGCGTTCCATGAACGCATCAATGGTATTCCTTCTGGTGTAACGAGTTCGTAGGCTCCTCGCCCTACGACTTGTGCTATTTGGTATCGGCCTTCCCAGGACGCGGCGAGTTTTCCGACGCTCTTATCCTCGGTATTTGGAAACACTTTTCTTAAGACCCAGTCTCCTGCTTGGAAAGTTCTTGCTTTTACTCGTCGGTTATAGCTCCGGGCAGCGATTTGTTTTTGCGCTGCCATCCTCAATGCTGCATTATCTCTTATCTCGTCAATCGTGTCTATCATGAACGTCATCATTGGAGTGTTTCTTTCCTCGGGGGGGGGGATATCGTTCTGTTGGTACTTCCACTTCGATTGGCAGGACGGCCTCGCAACCATATACGAGGGAGAATGGCGTTCTTCCCGTTGCCCTATTAGGCGTCGTTCTGTCGGCCCATACTATAGCTTGGAGTTGATCCGCCCAGTTCCCCTTGCATTCTTCTATCCTCTTTTTGAGATTGCTTATGATGACTTTGTTACTTGACTCTGCTTGCCCGTTCGCTTGAGGATACCTCGGCGTAGAGTAGACTAGGCGTATTCCTTTGTCTCCGCAGAACGACACGATGTTCTTGCTAATGAATTGCGATCCGTTGTCGCATACAATGGTGTGAGGGATTCCGAACCTCATGATGATGTTTCTTTCGATAAAGGAGATGACGTGTGAATATTTGATGTTCTTGAATGCTTCGGCCTCTATCCACTTGGAGAAGTAATCTGTGACGGCGAGCATTAACGTTTTTGGTCCTAGAGTTAAGGGCATAGGACCTACTATATCCATCCCCCATTGCATGAATGGCCAAGGAGACGTTATGGAGTGGAGCTTTTCTGCCGGCTGATGTGGGATTGGGCGTGTCTTTGGCAAGCGTCACACCTCTTGACGTGATTCATTGCGTCTTGTCTCATCGTGGGCCAGTAGTATCCTGTCGAGTGTGCTTTGGCTGCCAGGCTTCTTCCTCCTGAATGATTTCCATACTCTCCGTTGTGTAGCTCGCGTAGAATGTCTTGAATCTTTTCCTCCGTTGGGCATGTTAAGAATACGCCGTTCGATGACCATTTTAGTAATTGGCCCTTGTCTACTATGAAGGTGGATGCTTTTTGCTTCAATAGCCTCGTGTCGTACGCGTTACCTGGGAGGCGTTCGTGCTGCAACCATTCGTAATAAGGCGTTACCCAGAAGTCTTGACTTCTTACTGCGAGCGTTTGTTCTGGAATTGCCTCTTTGTTGATAGACGCGTTGTTGAGATGGAGGAACGAGATCTTTTGATATTCTCTTGGGTCAATCGATGATCCTAACTTTGCCAACGCGTCGGCTTGCGCGTTAGCGTCTCTGGGGATCTGATATAGCAGCTTTCGATCTTCTCGAATAACTCTTTCACCACTTTGACGTACAAGGTCATCTTCGAATCTTTAGTGCCGTAATCACCTCGGACTTGGTTAACTACCAGCAGCGAGTCACAATAGATATCGAGCTTTTGAACTTGTAGGTCGATGGCGACGCATAGACCAGCGATCAAGGCTTCGTACTCGGCTTCGTTGTTCGTTGCTTTGAAGTCACATCTTATGGCTTGGACGACCCTATCCCCTTGTGGTGATTTCAGGACGATGCCCAGTCCTACCCCGTTCTGGTTCATCGCTCCATCTGTGTGCAAGGTCCACTTCGTGAATTCTACCTTGTTTACCTGCGAGACCGCTTCTTGCTCTAGGGTTGGGCTGAAATCTGCCACGAAATTTGCCAGTGCTTGGGATTTGATCACTTTTCTTCCTTCGTAAATGATGTCGTAGCCGCCGAGATGAACTGCCCACTTCGTCATCCTCCCGGAGAGTTCTGGTTTCTTTACTATGTTCTTCAATGGCGATGTGGTTCTTACTATGATGGTGTGGGATTCGAAGTAGGGTTTCAATTTCATCGACGCCATCACTAATGCCAACGTCAGTTTTTCCATGGCGGAGTACCTCGTTTCTGCTGACGATAGCGTTTTGCTCACGTAGTATATGGGTTGCTGCTCCTCTCCTTCTTCTCTTACGAGAACGGCGCTGATAGCAATTTCGGATACTGCTAGGTATACGAACAAAGGCTCTCCTTCTTTAGGCTTCGATAGGAGTAAAGGATTCGTCAGATAGTTCTTAAGCCCCGCGAAGGCTTCCTCGTGGCTTTCCGTCCAAGAAAAAGACTCGTTCTTCCGGAGAGTGTCGTAGAAGAGTCGATTTTTGTCGGAGGCTTTGGAGATGAACCTGTTTAACGCTGCGACTCTTCCTGTTAGCTTTTGGATGTCCTTCACGCATCGTGGAGACTCGAGGTCGAGTATGGCTTTAATCTGTTCGGGACTAGCTTCTATTCCTCTTTGGGTCACTACATACCCGAGGAACTTCCTGGAAGAGACCCGAAGGAACACTTGGTAGGGTTGAGCTTCATGCTATATTCTTCCACGATCTCAAACGCCTCCTTTAGATGTGTTACGTGATCTTTTGCTCGCTTAGACTTCACGAGCATGTCGTCTATGTAAACTTCCATGGTGTCCCCTATTTGCTCCTCAAACATCTTATTCACCAGCCGTTGATATGTAGCTCCGGCGTTCTTGAGGCCAAAAGGCATGACTTTGTAGCAATATATCCCCTGGTTTGTTACGAACGCGGTCTTTTCTTGATCGGCGGGGTTCATTTGTATCTGATGATATCCACTGAATGCGTCCATGAACGTTGGCATCTCGTGTCCTGCCGTCGCGTCTACCATGGCGTCGATGTGAGGGAGCGGGAAGGAATCTTTAGGACAGGCTTTGTTAAGATCCATGAAGTCGACGCATACCCTCCATTTCCCATTCTTCGTTTGGACGACTACAACGTTGGCGAGCCAGTCGGGGTACTTTGCTTCTCGTATCTTACCTGTTTTGAGGAGATTTTTGACTTCTTCGTCTACGACTTTGTTGCGTTCGGGAGCGAACTTCCTTCTCTTCTGCTTGACTGGAGTGAACTTCGGATCAACGTTTAGCTTGTGGAGCATCACGTCGGGAGATATGCATGTCATGTCTTCGTGGCTCCACGCGAAGCATTTAACTTTTGATCTAAAAAACGTTATCAGTTCTTCTCTAATTTCTTCAGGGACGTCGGTTCCTATCTTTACGATTCTTTCTGGTTTGGAATCGTCAATGACGACGTCTTCTAGTTCGGGACACTTTGGCTTGACGTACTTAGTGGGCGCTTTGACTTGAAACTCTTTCACTTCGTCTTTCTTGATTCCCGGCGTCGTGGTTCCTTTCATTCCGATCCTGTAACATTCTTTAGCCGTATAGGGATCGCCTTTGACTTCGCGTACTCCCCAAGGCGTTGGGAACTTCAGGGATTGGTGATACGTAGATGGAACCGCTCGCATATCATGGATCCATGGTCTTCCTAAGATGGCGTTATAAGGCGACTCTGCCTCCATTACTGCGAATCGAGTTGGGAGGTTGACGCCTTGGAACATCGTTTCGAGGGTGATTTCCCCTAACATCTCGGAGATTTCTCCACTGAAGCCTTTCAAACGGATACGCTTCCCGAAGACATTGTCGACGGAAAGTCCGAGTTCGAGAACAGCGGAGAGAGCGATGATGTTGGTTGAACTTCCGTTATCTACCAGGATTCTTTTTACTTTGCAATTCTGAATCACCACGGAGATTACCAGGCTATCTTGGTGCTTGATTCTTTCGTCTGGACCTTCAAACGTAATAGGCAAATCGCCATTGACCGCTCTGGAGAGGCGAGTTTGAATGGAGTTGTTTTGTCCTTCGACGGTTCTTGCGAGCCTCTTAGCGTCGGGAGTTGTGTAGGACGGTGGACCTCCTAACATGGTGAAGGCTTCGTTTTGGAGACTCTCGATCAATCCAGAATCTTTCATGGCTTCTGCGGGTGAGGTTGTTCCCTTCGTATGGAAAGATGATACCTTTTTTATCATGCCCCACGGTGGGCACCAATTGTTTGTAGCAAAATTACCTACGAGAAGATAACTAAGCAATTGTAAGGCAAAGATCAAAGAATACGGTATAATCTCAACACTCAAGAACAAGACAGGAAATTAGGGTTGAAACTTTAGCTTGGTATTACTCGAATGACGGCTCAGATGATTACAAAGCAGGCGTTAGCCTTTATTTATAGGCTAACCCTAATAATATCTTTAAGGAAACGAGATCTTATCCTTTCCTTTTATCTAAATAACGATATAACAAACTAGGTAAAAGATATTCTTTACCATATCTTTTACTAATTACAATAATATAATACAAAATGGGATAGAATATACTCGGCCGACCTAATCTTTAAGAAGAACGAGATCTTTTCCACGTCTCGTCACATCGACAATATCTTCCTTTCACCTCGTCGCGTTGATGATGTCCTTCTACGCGTAGCTTCCACGCGTTCCACACTCATCGTATTTTTAGGCACAAACAAGCGTCGACTCGGAGTCGGCGGTTTGGCTAACGTTGTCTACGCGTAGATGGAGCCTTGAACGCGTAGGCTAACGAAACTCCTCCCCGGCGCGGATTTTCGCCGCGACCTTATTAAGCTTGATGTTACGTCATAGATAGAGAGCAAGTAATTTGTAAATAGAACAACTCGGCATACTTTAACACGTCGTAGAAAAAAAATCGTACTCATATATTAATAAAGAAAATGCATCATGAACTGACGGACTTCGACACCGACGCTTACCCCTAGTCGTTACGACCCCTTATCGCTTCGACGCTAAAATGACGACGTTAAATTTATTGAAACTCTTGAAAGAAACTAATCCTACTCATGCAAACAAGAACGCAAAGGAAATAATGCTAGGAAATTGGGAAATTCATATCACTTCTTTAGAATTATGGTGGATGGTGCTTCAGGAACATGTGGCTTAAGTCTTTGCTCGTACTTACTTGGTGGATTGGTATCCTCTCGCTTGTTAGACTTTGCTCTTCTCATCGTGTCAGGGACTGACTTTCCATCCCTAGCTTTTCCTTCGTGATTCCTTGATTGCTACGCTTTCTTTTCTTTGCCTAATGATGACTAAGTGGCTTTTTTCATTCCAATGCTATAGCATTCTCTCGTGACTTGAAGCTCGCCTTTGATCTCTTGGATCCCACATGGAGATGGAAATTTTAAAGATTGATGATACGTCGAGGGTATAGCTTTCATATCGTGTAGCCAAGGTCTTCCCAGGATAATGTTGTAGGGTGACTCGATCTCCATTACTGCAAACTTCGCTTGTATATTGATACCCCTTGCATAGGTTGCCAATGTGATCTCTCCCAACGTGCTTGCTACTTCGCCACTGAATCCTACTAGAGGAACGTACTTCTTCACGACGTCGTCGCTGGATAGTCCGAGTTCTTTTATAGCAGATGTAGTAATGATGTTGGCGGAACTTTCGTTGTCTATGAGAATCCTCTTGATTAGACAATTGCTGACGGTGAGGGAGACGACTAACCCGTCGTGATGCTCCACCATCTCGTCTGGCTCCTCGAACGTGACCGGGTAATTTCTTCTGGAAGGACGGATTTGGTAAACTCGCGTCATATCACTATCGTCGCGTAGAATCTTAACGTTCCTTCTAGCGGCGGATGCGGTGTAGCCGCTCGCGAAAGAGCCTCCGAAGATGGTGTGTATAGTCCGGGTATGACTTGACGGAGGTGGAGAAGGAGTAGGGGACTTCTTTTCTCTCTTCACCCCTTCAAACGCCTTCCTTCCTTCTTTGGAGAGTAGATCTTTCAAATCTCCTCTTTTCAGCAACCTTAACACTTTTTTTCTCAGGGTGTAACAACCATCTGTCGTGTGACCCGTATCGTTATGGAACTCACAGTACCCCTTCCCTGTTCCGGGCCTCCTTCCAGGATTTGGCTTTCTCGGCCATTGCACGTCGGGTAACCCTTCCATCGCGCTCATGACTCGCAACGCGCCGGTCTTAATAGAGATACCTTTGTCCACCATATAGACGCTATCAACTTCGCTCACAGCGTGCACCGTTTGTGGTTCTCTTTGGAACGACTTATTTCTCCTGCCGTGTGATTCTCCTCGCTCCTGATGTCAATCGTTGTGTCGATGTGGAGGAGAGTTCCTACACGGTGGAGTTCGCCTACGTGGAGATCGAGAACTTTCTTCGTTGTATCTTAGGAGATCCTCCTCTAAGCCTATGGCTTCCATGGCTCTTTCCCTAGTTGAGACGAATGATTCAGGGCGGGTCTTCGTCAGTTCCTTGTAAAGGTCACTATCTCGGGGAAGTGCGCGTCTGAACGCGTCGGCAGCGGTGGCTTCGCTACAATCTAGGATTGTAATCTTCTCTTCATTGAAACGCTTCATAAAGGCTCTTATGGTCTCGCCTCTGTTCATACGCATGTTATGGAGATCTGAGGGTTGCTTTGCAAACAACTTACTGTTGGCGAATTGTAGTCGGAATAGGTTGGAGAGTTCGGCGTAGGAGGAGATACTTCCCTTGGGTAAGTGGATGAACCACGTCAAAGTTGGAACTTTCAGCGTCGAGCTAAAGAACTTGCACATCATTGCTTCCTTTAATTCTGGCTCAATTGGACTTGTGGAGAGGTTGGCCTTGTAGAGTAAGACATTTTCTTCTGGGTCATCTGATCCGTTGTAGACGGTGAACTTCTTGGCGATCTTCTGGGCGGCGATAGCAGTAACAAATGGACTCTCTTGAAATCCAAACTCGTCCTCAGGGATTATAGATTTGGGAGCTTCGGGCATTAGCATCATCTCCTTTCTTAGGGCGCCAACCTGTTGTGCTACGAGCGCAGCGACGACGTCCGACGTCATCTTTTCCTCGGGTTTACTCCTCTAAATCGTTTCTCTTGGGAGGACGTGACCATGGTGTACTTGAGGCTGGTATACGTCGTCTTCTTCGACGGCTGCATCCATATCAAGGTGTCGGGCGACACTTTGACCACGAACGTAGGTATGTGGCCCCGTGGGACCCGCTTTGAGTTCCCTGATTATGGAGTTCAGTCTCTCGTTTTCCTTAGTGAGCTCCGACGCTGTTTTCTCGCTCGCGTGCATGGCTTCAGCTTGGGCCTTTTTGAAGGATTCGAAATGCGCTCTGATGGCGGCCACGTCGGTTATCTCACCATCTACCCCTCGTTTCTCCACGAGAGTATTTCTCTTTGGAGTGCCAAGGGTGTTTTCGAGACTTTTTCCTGCGTCTTCGTTCACAGGGACGGGAGGAATTGTCGTAGGGCCTTCCTCTTCGGATTTTCCTTCGTCACCACGCGGGCTGTTGGTTGGACTTGTCATGATTTCCTGCAAAAAAGAAGTTCTCTTCGTATGGAAAGACAATACCTTTTTGATCCAGCCCCACGGTGGGCGCCAATTGTTTGTAGCGAAATTACGTACGAGAAGATAACTAAGCAATTGTAGGGCAACGATCAAAGAGAACGGTATAATCTCAACACTCAAGAACAAAGTAGGAAATTAGGGTGAAGCTTGAACTTGGTATTACTCGTAATGGTGGCTGAATGCTTACAAAGCAGGCGTTAGCCTTTATATATAGGCTAACCCTAATAATATCTTTTAGGAAACGAGATCTTATCTCTTCCTTTTATCTAAATAACGATATAACAAACAAGGTAAAAGATATTCTTTACCGTATCTTTTACCAATTACAATAATATAATAAGGAATAAGATAAAATATGTTCGGCCGACCTAATCTTCAAGATAAACGAGACCTTTGCCACGTCTTGTCACGTCGACGACATCCTCCTTTTCTCTCGTCGCGTCGACACAGTCTTCCTACGCGTAGCTCTTCACGCATTCCACACTCGTCGTATTTTTAGGCACAAACAAACATGTAGCTTAAGTTGTTGCTCTTTGCTTGGACTTTTTGCTCGTACTTACTTGGTGGATTGGTATCCTCTTGCTTGTCAGACTTTGCTTTTCTCATCGTGTCAGGGACCGACTTTCCATCTCTAGCTTTTCCTTCGTGATTCCTTGATTGCTACGCTTTCTTTTCTTTGCCTAACGATGACTTAGTGGCTTTTCGCTACAAAAAATTGGCCCCCACCGTAGGGCAAGATCAAAAAGGTATCGTCTTTCCATACGAAAAGAGCTTCTTTTTTGCAGGAAATCATGACAAGTCCAACCAACAGCCCGCGTGGTGACGAAGGAAAATCCGAAGAGGAAGGCCCTAAGACAATTCCTCCCGTCCCAGTGAACGAAGACGCAGAAAAAAGTCTCGAAAACACCCCTGGCACTCCAAAGAGAAGTACTCCCGTGGAGAAACGAGGGGTAGACGGTGAAATAACCAACGTGGCCGCCGTCAGAGCGCATTTCGAGTCCTTCGAAAAGGCCCAGGCCGAAGCCATGCACGGGAGCGAGAAAACGGCGTCGGAGCTCACTAAGGAAAACGAGAGATTGAACTCCATAATCAGGGAACTCAAAGCGGGTTCCACAGGGCCACATACCTACGTTCGAGGTCAAAGTGTCGTCCGACGCCTTGATATGGATGCAGCCGTCGAAGAAAACGACGTATACCAGCCTCAAGTACACCATGGTCGTGTCCTCCCGAGAGGAACGATTCAGAGAAGCAAACCCGAGGAAAAGATGACGTCGGACGTCGTCGCTGCGCTCGTAGCACAACAGGTTGGCACCCTAAGAAAGGAGATGATGTTGATGCCCGGAGCTCCTAAATCCATAATCCATGAGGACGAGTTCGGATTTCAAGAAAGTCCATTTGTTACTGCTATCGCCGCCCAGAAGATCGCCAAGAAGTTCACCGTGATGAGGCGGCTCGGAAGAATCTGAAGCTGCTTATCAAGTCACTGAGTAGGCTATTGTGAAGAGTCATTCAGTCAGTCTTGTAGAACTAGAAGATCTCATTATATCTGTTGTCGGCTATATTAGCTTCCTAGTTCTTTTTCAAATTGATCATATCTACTGGACAATGTGGTCCTTTCTCGAGTTTGTGGTTGATAGTTTGGTACCAAAGTTGTTCAGAACAGGTTGTCAAAAACCGAATCAAAGTAGACAACTTTTCTAGGGTTCGTTAATATACCAAATTTTGAAGGAAAACCTAACAAGCAACAAACACAAGGAACCAAACCTCCATAGCTAAAGAAACAGCACAACAGATGGAATTTGGAGCAAAGACAGAGATATTTTCAGAAAAGAACAAATACAATGTCATCTGACAAAGCTAATAACCAATTCCAGGTGCTTGAGAGCACGAATTGTACCAGTCGTTGACGTTGGATCAGAGAGTACATCCACAGAAGAGGAAGAAGCAACAGAGCATCGATACGAGAGCTATGGACTCTAAAACAGTGACGATTGACCAGTAGACGTCGTCGACGATGTCGAAGCTAGGTCGGAGACCGTCCGGCCAACGGAGAAGACTGAGTGACTCCTCTGTGATGCTTATACTGAAAGAAGACCAGCGAGAAAGGCGCGGGATGAGATATGATACGCCGTCAAATAGCCACCGCGCCGCTGCTGATAGGCACCACTGCACAGCCGCCATAGCCTTCGCCTTCGCCTTCGGAGAGAATTTGTTCGTCGATCGCTCTAGGAGGCAGTAGTAATTGGGGGGAATATGCTTTTTGTTTTCATCGAATTTGGAATTTATCAATCTAGGATGGTTTACAATTTCAAACTTCAGTCAACTTCCATTATTAGGGTTAGTAAAGGCCGTCATAGGCGCACCACTTAAAAGTTATAGCGAGTTATAGCGAGGACAAACTAAATGGAGTAAACCTCATGAAAGACAAATATAAGGGTTTATTTTGATTTAAAATAATCAAATCGGAGTCATAGGTTTAATAGTTTTGGTTTTATTATTGAACCCAAGTTTTATAATCTAATAGGACTTTTTTTAATATAATTTTTTGTCCTCTATTAGGTAGAATGCATAACTAGATTGGGTTTAGAATCTTCGGATAATTTATTGTCCGGTATAATGGGGAGGAGTTTCGGACACTTTTATCCCTTCAGTTTTTTTTTGTGTGCAAGAATTCAAGAAATCCATTTAGCCGCAACATGCTGTCATCAACCCCATCTGCTTCACCAGCCTTGAGCCCCAATTCACCCCTTCTCATAAAACCATATTTATTAGTTTATTGAATATGAATTAAAAAACGTAGATTGTGTGCCTGCGCTAAGCAACTAAAATTTCGTTTGATACCCAACAAGTACTACTCAATTTCTCCTCAGACATGACAAGGTATTTCTAAAGAACCTACCAATAAAAAGTAAGTCGACACAAAATTGAGCAATTCACTATTTAAGGTTAGATTTTGTAACTGCATTATCCAGCAAAAGAAAGCATTCATAAAGAGGTACAAATTTCAGTATCCTCAAAGTTGTTTCTCATGCAATTGAACATAAATTCAATTAGGTAGGCTAGTTATGGTGATAAAAAGACCATTTGAGTTATTTAATAAATAGAAAGAAAAGGACAAAAATTTCAACATGTAACCATGCGTATAATTAAGGAGTGTTCACAATCGGATTTGGAGGAAAAGTTAATTGTAGGAAGCCTTATGTGTCAGCTAACTACAAAGAAGTTTGACTGGTCTCAACCTATCCATGATCATGTGACGCACATGTCTAACTTGGTAGCAAAGTTAAAGACATTGGGAATGGATGTTAATGAGACATTATTGGTTCAGTTCATCATTAACTCTCTACCTTGTGAGTTTGGCCAGTTCAAGGTGAACTACAACACCATTAAGGATAAATGAAACTTTCAGGAATTAAAGTCCATGTTGGTTCAAGAGGAAGGGAAATTAAAGAAGATGAAGGATCAAGCTATTCATCTCATAGGTCATGATGGTTCCGACAACAGTAAAGGAAAGGACAAGAAGAAGGATAAGGCCTTTAGTGAAGGACTCGAGGGCCAAATCCGAAAGGAGAAGAAGTGTTTCTTTTGCAAGAAATAGGGACACTTCAAGAAAGATTGTACGAAAAAGAAGGCTTGGTTCAATAAGAAAGGTACACATTATGGTTTTGTTTGCTTTGAATTGAACCTTATAGAAGTGCCTAATAATACTTGGTTGTTAGATTCTGGTGCTACTACGCATGTGTCTCCTATTAAACAAGGATTCAGTTCGATCCAGCCCATAAGAGGAGCTGAACAGTACTTGTTCATGGGGAACAAGATGAAGGCACAAATTGAGGGTATTGGGACTTATAGATTGATCTTAGACACTGGTTGTCATATAGATCTTGAAGGATGTCTTTATGTACCAGAATATGCTAGAAATCTTGTTTCCGTAAGTAGATTTAGGTTTTTATGTTAAGTTTGGACATTGTGGTTTTTCATTGTATCGAAATGATTACTATTATGGTAGTGATACTTTGATTGATTCACTTTATAGGTTCAATCTTGATGTTAAGTTTTCTGACTCCTTGTTTCATATTGAAAGTCAAGGCATTAAACGTAGTGCATCTAATGAAAGTTCTGCTTTCTTGTGGCATCAAAGATTAGGTCACATTTTCAAGGAAAGAATAATGAGGTTGGTAAAGAATGAAATTCTTCCTCAATTGGATGTGACTTAGATGTGAGTGTGGGCTGCATTAAAGGCAAGCAAACCAACCACATAGTAAATAAGCCAGCCACTAGAAGCAATCAACTTCTTGAGTTAATTCACAGTGATATATGTGGTCCATTTGACGCTCCTTCATGGAGCGGTGAAAGGTACTTTAACACCTTTATTGATGATTACTCATGTTATGGATATGTATATCTACTGCAAGAAAATAACTTCTTGAGTTAATTCACACTGATATATGTGGTCCATTTGACGCTCCTTCATGGAGCGGTGAAAAGTACTTTATCACCTTTATTGATGATTACTCATGTTATGGATATGTATATCTACTACAAGAAAAGTCTTAATCTGTGAATATCCTAGAGGTGTTCATTAATGAAATGGAAAGGCAATTAGATAGAAAGGTAAAGGTAGTGAGATCTGATAGAGGTGATGAGTTTTATGAGAAATTTAATGAAAGTGGACAATGTCTAGGTCAATTTGCAAAGTTGCTTGAAAGTAGAGGTATTTGTGCACACCTCAGCAGAATGGTGTAGGTGAGAGGCGGAATCGTACATTAATGGGTATGCAACGTATCTTCTTAACCAGGTTCCTAGTAAGGCAGTTCCTAAGACCCCTTATGAACTGTGGACGGGAAGGAAACCTAGTTTATGACATCTTTGTGTTTGAGGTTGTCAAGCAGAAGCAAAGTTATATAATCCACATGAAAAGAATCTCGATTCTAGGACAATCAGTGGCTCTTTCATTGGCTATCCTGAAAAGTCAAACGGGTATGTATTTTATTCTCCTAACCATAGTACAAGAATAGTTGAGACGGGAAATGCTAGGTTCATTAAAAATGGTCAAACTAGTGGGAGTGGTGAACCACAAAGGTGGACATTCAAGAGATTCAGGTTGAAGTTCCTTCACCTGTTATTTCTCCTAATGTTGTTGTTCCAATTGTTGCATCACAGTCAAATGACACAATGAAACAAGATAACGATGTCCATATCCCACAGGATAAAGTTATGTTAGATAAATCAGTCATAATTCATGAAGAGAAAAATGAACCACGTGAACCTTTAAAGCGATATGTCAAGGAAAGAAGATTTGCCATTCCAGGTGATTATGTGGTTTATGTTGTTGGAAGTGAATGTGACTTAAGCCTTGATAAAGATCCAACCTCATTCAAGAAAGTCATGGAATGTGACAATTCTGAAAAATGGTTGATTGCCATGAAAGAAGAAATGAAGTCAATGGATGATAACAAAGTCTTGGACTTAGTGGAGTTGCCTAAGGGTTCTAAGACTGTTGGGTCGAAATGGGTCTTTAAGACTAAACGTGACTCAAAGGGCAAAATTGAAAGATATAAAGCTAGACTTGTTGCTAAAGTTTTCACCCAGAAGGATGGCATTGACTATAAAGAGACCTTTACTCCGGTATCTAAGAAGGATTCTCTAAGAATTGTTTAGGCTTTGGTGGCTCATTATGATCTTGAGCTTCACCAAATGTGAAAACCTCCTTTATGAATGGTGAGTTTGAGGAAGAAGTATATATGGACTAATCTGAAGGATTCTTGGCCACAACAAATGAAAATAAGGTGTGTAAGTTGAGGAAGTCGATATATGGACTGAAACAGGCTTCCAGACAATGATACTTCAAGTTTAATGATACCATCACGTCATATGGTTTTGTAGAAATGATCGTTGATCGATGTATCTACATTAAGGTTAGTGGGAGAAAGTTTGTGATACTAGTCTTATATGTTGATGATAATTTACTTGCTGCAAATGATATGGGCATGCTACATGATGTAAGGAAGTTTCTCTCTAAGAACTTTGAAATGAAAGATATGGGTGACGCATCATATGTGATTGAAATAGAAATAATACAAAATATATCACAAGGATGGTTAGGATTGTCTCAGAAAGGTTATATCAATAAGGTCTTAGACACATACAAAACGGATAAATGCTCTGCATGAATAGTTCCTATACATTAAGGGACAAGTTTGATAAAAAGAAATGTCCCAGAAATGATTTGGAACGAAAAGAAATGGAAGGAATCCCATATGCATAAGTGGTAGGGAGTTTGAACTATGTTCAGATATGTACTCGACCAGATATCAGCTTTGTTGTAGGAATGTTGGGTCGATATCAAAGTAATCCTGGAATGTACCACTGGAAAGTTGCAAAGAAGGTTCTCAGGTACTTGCAAAGCACCAAGGAGTTAATGCTTACATATAGGAGATCCGATAATCTAGAGGTCATTGGATATTCAGATTCAGATCATGTTGGATGTAAAGATATAATGAAGTCTACGTTTGGCTATCTTTTCTTCTTAGCTGAAGGGGCGGTGTCATGGAAGAGTGGAAAGCAGTCCATCATTGCTAGTTCCACCATGGAAGCCGAATTTGGGGCATGCTTTGAGGCCACTACTCATGCATTGTGGATGCGGAACTTTATCTCAGGACTTGGGATTGTCGATAATATAGCCAAGCCGCTGAGAATTTATTGTGATAATTCCATAGCCGTTTTCTTCTCGGAGAATGAAAAGTACTCTAAGGGTGCTAAACATAGGGAGTTGAAGTACTTGTCAGTCAAAGAGGAGGTGTGGAAACGTAGAGTGTTCTTTGAGCATAAAAGAACGAACATGATGGTAGCGGATCCGTTGACTAAAGGATTATCACCCCAAGGCGTTCATTAGTCATGTAGAGCGTATGGGCATTTATAGCTAAAGCATTTCTATTATAATTATGGTTAGCTCATTATGTTTGTGACACTTTGAATTCACTTATGGTTACGTTTCTAATTTATTAGGCATGTTATCATTGTAATATGTGTGTACACTTATGGTTGTTAGATGACATGTGGTTGTTTGAGAATTATAATGTTTCTCAAATTGAAAGTAATATTGAGTTTGGATTGGTTTGTGATACATGGAAGGAATCATGTCGCTCATTATGGTTAGCTCATTATGTTTGTGACACTTTGAATTCACTTATGGTTACGTTTCTAATTTATTGAGCATGTTATCATTGTAGTATGTGTGTACACTTATGGTTGTTGGATGACATGTGGTTGTTTGAGAATTATAGTGTTTCTCAAATTGAAAGTAATATTGAGTTTGGATTGGTTTGTGATACATGGAAGGAATCATGTCGCTTGTAATTAATGACGTGTGACCGCCATGATCCAATCAGTTCTGATTCGATTAAGAAAATATGAACTTGATATAGAAGTGCACATTAATTGTTATCAAGCCATCAAGTCAACACAAAAGCCAAGTGAGAGCGTGTAAGAATATTTAAATATGTTCATGTGGCATATGTGTTCTTCGGTTTAATTATAAGGATTAAGTTCATATTATATGATTGAATTTTAACATTAAAGACGACACCGTGATGGATCAATTTTGGTTAATGACGTTAGAGTTCGGGTGTATTGATAAACCCTCCTCTCTTGCCCAATAGTATTATAAATAGTTCCTTCTCATTAATTGTATGTATATATGCGGGTATGAGGTGGTTGCGTTGTTAACCACCATAGTGGAGTCATACATATAAGGGAGTTACGGTTATTGTTTGTGAGTAATCACAGTTCAGTCAACGATAAAACCAACTCTCTAGAAAAGCACTGAGAGGGAATTAGAGTGTTCTCATTCCATCAGAGAATAACTGAAGGGTTGGGTTGTTTAACAAATACCGCACCAATAAATTCGAGGAGAGAATAGGAATCAACTTTAAGCAACTTGAATAAATGAATTTGTTGGCCCGGCATTTTTAAGAGGAAAAGCATCTTTCCAAATGTGAAAACTTCTAGCACAATCTATGTAGAACGGAAACATTAGATTGAACCTAGTTTCCGTTTCCAAAACGCGGAAGTGCCCGGAAACGCGAGGGAAGCGCCCGCAAATAGCTAAAAATGATCAACGATTCGCAAACTCCTCGGAAGCGGCGACTAACGGCAGAAAACTCCTCGAAAGCAGCATTCCTTCCTGCAGCGTTTGGTTGGTTTATTGTAATATTCTACTACTCTACTGTAGTACTGGTGCTACCAGCCTTGAAAGAATGCTAACGTAGAGTATAGAGAGTCTATAAAGTATAGGCTTTGTGAAATTATAATATTAAATAAATATAAAAAAACTAGAATATGCTGGCGAGGATTTTTTTGATTCTTTAAACGTTTGATTGTTAGAATGGCTATCACAAAACCATGAAGAAGATGATGTTGAAGTTCCTACATAAAGTGCTCTTATTGAGATCGTTGTATTTGTATTTTGTTTTTAACAAACAAACAAAAGGCTCATTGTTTACAAACAAGTCAAGCCTAAATCATAAGCACAGATGATTCTAAAGAATTCTTTCAAGGGAAAGAATTGCGAGTTCTTGGTATGAAGCAGCTCCTGAAGTTCCATAGTATTTGAACTTGTTTCTCGGTTGTTCCATCGGATGACCAGTTCTCGAAGATCTTCAATTGAGAAGTTATGGACTGTCAAGAAGTCAGCAGCTCTGTTACAATGTCGCCTAATGAAAAAGAACCTGCAGGATTCAAAGCTTCTCACAAGGGTAAGGATATCCATAATAATGGATCTAATCTCCCACGGAGGATCACAACGCTTATTAAGACAATTGATAACGGAAAGATTATCACTATCAACCAAAATATTTTTTAAATCTAGACGAATAGCAGCTTGAATGCCTTCAAGAATGGCCACTGCTTCAGTGATTAAGACAGAAGAATCTGGAATACGAAGTTTCTCAATAAAGGAAGGTTGGCCATTCGAATTTCGAATGATGAAACCAATAAAAGACCCAGAGTTGGCCTGAACCGAGCCATCACAATTTAGTTTGTAAATATTTACTGGTGGTTTTTTCCAACAGGATTTAGATAGATTTGTCTTGAATTTATTACTGGGTTTCCTGGTAGATTTATCTTGAAATTCAACTTTCCACTCCAAAAAATTAAACATGATGGCTTTAGCAACATCCTCAGGGTTCTTAGGATTGGAAATGTTATTGGTTCTAAAAATACAGCTATTTCTATGATTCCAGAGAGTCCACCAAGCAAAAAAAGCAATATCCATAGAATGGTTTAGATTACACAAAGCTTTCATAGAGTTTTCAAAATTATCAAAATATTGGATAGTTAAGTTATAGTTGTCAAGTTCATTAAGTGTTTGGAAGATTGAAAGCGTGAAAGGGCAATGAAAAATGATGTGATTCTTATCCTCTGTAGGGTGGTCACAAAGACTATAGGGGGAAAACACCTTATGATAGTACTTGTTAAACCGCTCAGTTGTTGGAAGGCATTCAGATAAGGCTTTCCAAAGGAAATTTTGGATTTTGGGGGGTAGTTTAGATCTCCAAAATAAGTTGGTATCCAAAGAGGGGTCAGCAGAAGGTCGAATAGCTTTATAGGCTTATTTAACCGAGAAATTTCCTGTAGTAGTGTCTTTCCATATTATTTTATCCTTTATTGGTGTAACAGGGATACGAATCTGGATAATTGATTCTATAATATGAGGAGGGAGGAACAGAGAGAGTTTTGGGAGATCCCATTGTTTGTCCTAAGTGATAAAGTCTGCTACAGTTGGGGAGCCAAAGGAGATAGTGTGGTATTGGGTTAAAGAGAAGTTGGGGATCCAATTATCTGTCTAGAAACGAATAGATAAACCGTCACCAAGTTGCCAGAAATGGTTTTTTTTAAATCTTCAAGGAGGAGAAGCAATCTACTAAATTGCCAAGATTGGGTTGGTTTACGCTGGATAGTTAAAATATCTGATGAGGGGAAATACTTGTCCTTAAGGATAGAGACCCAAATATTATAAGGTTGAGTGATAATTTTCAAGAGAAGTTTCATTTGTAAGGCACAATTATTATCCCAGGCCAAGCGGAAGCCAAGTCCGCCTTGGCTTTTGGGTTGAAAGATATATTTCCATTGAAGGAGGGCTTGGGATGAAGGGTTCTTTTTATTCCAAAATTTTGTTGTTGTTGATATCGTCAATTTCTTCACAAACTCCTTTAGGAAGGAGAAAGCTTTGCATTAAGTAGTTCATTTGTGATGAGAGGTTAGATTTGATAAGTACTGCTCTAGCCGCTTGGGAAAGGGAGTCAGTTTCCATTGTGATCGTTGTTGTTTAAGTGCAGAGATCGCATCATCAAATACTTCATTACACACTCGACCTTGGAGAATAGGGATACCTACGTATTTTTCCATTTTTGAGGTAAGAGGGATATTCATATGGGAAGCTAGTGTTTTAGCAGCTTTAGTAGAGACGTTGTTAGATACTTGGATCGAGCTTTTATGGTAATTAATCGACCAACCACTTTGTTTGGAGAAGCGTGAAAGAAAATTTTTAATGTAAAGAATATTGTCAACAGTTGCATTAGCTAGAATTATAGTATCGTCTGCAAAGGTGAGAAAGGGTATAGAAGTACTATGGCGGGTTAATCTAACACCCATCATCTAAGGCTTCCTTAGATAATTTACGAGCTAGAAATTCCATAGCGATAACAAAAAGAGTTGGAGCTAGCGGGTCACCTTGTCTAATACCACAAGTGAGTTTGAATTCAGATCCAGGTTGGTTATTAACTAGAACTGAGTAAGAGGTCATTTGAAGGCAGGCTTTAATAAGATTGATCCATTTGGGACAGAAACCAAAGTGTGAGAGGATTTTACAAAGGAAATCCCAATCAAGTTTATCATATGCTTTTTCCATGTCAAGTTTAAGGGCCATCCACCCAACAACCCCTTTTTTATTTTTGTGGAACGAGTGAAAAAATTCATGAGCTGCTAGAATATTATCATGAATCAGTCGTCCTTCTACAAAAGCACCTTGGAAAGGGAAAATTATTTTTTCCAGAAGTGGTTTGAGTCTATTGGCCATTATTTTTTTAATGGTTTTATATGAGGAGTTGCATAAACCGATAGGTCTATAGTGATTAATGTTAATAGAGGCATCTATTTTGGGAATGAGAGCAATGAAAGAATGGTTGATAGAAGAGAGCATTTGTTCAGAATAGAAGAATGCTTTAACAACATTGAGAAGGGAGGATTTGATAATATTCCAGTTTTTCTGGTAAAATTCAATAGAAAAACCGTCTGGAGTTTTATCGGGAGGTTGATCAAATATGGCAGATTTGATTTCTGCTTCTATAGGAGGTTTAATAAGGGTCATATTGTTTTGGTCAGTAATTAAACAAGGGATAAGATTGAGTTCTTCCGAACTAACACTCGTAGCGCCATTATTCTGGAATCTAAAAGCGAGTTCTATAGTGATTTCATGGGAGATGCTCTCATGGTCGTGGACAACAATACCATCCTTCGTACAGAATCGGAGAATGGTTTGTTTGAAAACTTTCATTTTTGCTATAGCATGGAAATATTTGGAGTTACGATCTCCTTCTTTAATATGCTTAACTTTAGCTCTGCGTCGCCAATAATCAGTTTGGAATTGAAGAAGGTTCGCATATTTTCTGGAGTGATACCTTATTTGCCTAAGAATTATAATATCAGTGGGATCATCGAGAAATCGTAAATGAAGGTCTTGGAGTTTATTTTCCGTAATGCTAAGTTGGGTAAAGTTATTGCCACAATTTTTGCGTGCCCAGATTCGGGCATATTGTTTGAGAAGTTTGAGTTTAGAATTAAAGCGGAACATATAGGATCCTTGCATTTTAAATTTCCAAATTTTAGCAACTAGATTTTGAAAACTTCTATTGTTAGCCCAATTCGGTTCATATCTCAAAGGAAGGCGAATAGGTGAGTTTAAAGATCCTAATGAATATGTGATTAAAGAGTGATCAGAAGAGGTGAATGGGCGGTGGTGGGTCGAGAGATTTGGTAAGATAGATGTTAGAGAGCAATGCAAGAGAACTCTATCAAGTCTTTCAAGGATATTATTATGCATGTTTTGATATTTTCTCCAAGTGAATGGAAATCCTGTAAAGGAAGAGTCAACAAGGTCGAGATCTGAAATGAAGGATTGGAGTCTCAAGAAACGAGATGATGAAGGAGTAATACCCCCGATTTTGTCGGCTGGTCCGAGAATTTCATTTAGATCTCCAATGATAATAGTAGGAAGAGGACAAGCAATGATTATATTATGCAGCTGATTCCAAAAGTCGTTTTTATCTGCATCTCTTGAGGGAGCATAGACAAATATGAGGAGCATATGGATATTGTTGACGAAATAATTCATACAGATCATATTTGAGTGAGTCTGATTAATGGTTAGATTTGTGGTATTAAAAGAGTTTTTATAGAGAAGCCACAAGCCTCCTTTAACACCATCTGAGGGTACAAAAATAATATTGTCGAAGCCCATTTTAGCAATAGATCGATTCGTCGGAGGAGAATTAACTTTAGTTTCGGAAAGACAAAGAATATCAAGTTTATTTTTCTTTTTAATATATGCAATTTCAGTGGATAAGTCTTTACGACGGGTTCCTCTAACATTCCAATATCCAATATTCATAAAATAACTATTTTGAAGAAACCTAACCATGTGTTAATGATAATGGTATAATGTGTAAAATTTGCGATGCAAAGTGTCATATTAAGTTGGATTGATCTTTGACTGTATAAATGGGTCAAGGTTCGAATATGGCATACATATAGTTTATAAGAAGGAGAAACATCCTTTACACTTACAAGATTAATATGCTGGAGAATGATCAAAGCATTAATAGAGCAAACATTATATATGTGCAGTAGGAGATATATAGTGTAACCGAAAAAGTAGTTCATTACTGCAGAATAACATAGCATTGTCTTGAAAACAGATACAAAGAAGTGTAGTTCACACTGGCTAACACATAAACCATCAAAACAAGGTTCAAAAGGTAGTAGTTCAGGGTGCAGGTGAATAATTTCAAGTCCCACGCAAGGGAGAACAAAGTAAAGTAATGAAGGAGACAGTGGCAAACAAAGAGTAACCAAGCTTAACAGTTCATAAATCATAAAAACACTTACTCGGGGTTACCATTTTTCTTGGCCTTTCCTTTTCGCTGTTTCTTTGGTGCTGGGACCTGGGGTGGAGCTTCAGTTTGTTCCTCTTTCCTCTTTTGATTAGCAGTGGAGGTGGTGGCGGCTTCAAGACCTTCAATCTCCATATTGTCTAGCTTGAGCAGGATCGTACTAGATAATTTCTCAAAGACACAGGGAGATGGTTGAAAGTTGTCAATGACAAGCAGATTTGGTGGAGCATAGTGGAGGTGCTGTTGGAGAGGAGGTCTGACCATTCTTGGGGGCATGTTCTGATTGAAATTGAGGTGGGGTCATTGCATAGAAATGCTGCATTTGGGCAAGAAGTTGTCGGTTGTAGATCTCTGGTTTGAAAGCAGGATGCATATGGATGCCTTGGGAGTATTCAGCGACCCGAGCAAGTTGCCTTGAGGAGTACTGCATGCTCTGGAGAGGAGTTGCTGTCTTGGGGTTCAAAGGACTCTTACCTTTTGGAGACATAAGAGCTTCTTCATTTCTGAGAACATGGCTTGATGGTTTCCTGACAAAGTTTGGGCCTTTTCTTTGTGGTGGTCCAGCAGAGAGTTGTTTGGTAAGATGACGAATCATCTCCAGTTTTGTGGCTTTAGCAGCCTCCTCGTCATCAGAAAGGCCAACAAGAAAAGCCTCAAAAACTGAAGTTGGGAGGTTGTTGAGGAAGTAGTCATCAAAAACATGGTCTGGTTCCCCGCAGCAACCACACCCAGGTGAGAAGTCTTCGGACCATAACTTAAATGTAAGAACAGAGTTATCAGTGTGCTGGATTTTGACATAAGTCGGGACCACAGGGATTGTCACATTAAATGGTCAATCCCACAAATTTTCCCAGATTTTTAATAGTAGAATTTTCATCCATTCTGATGAAAGATCCTATATTATTGCCTCTTATGATCATGTTTAATGCATGCTCATTATGATAAAAGATTGGTAAGAGAGGGATTCTGACCTAGATGTCTGCATGACTTACAATACGAGCAAGGGAATCAAACTCCTGGGAGAAGGGCTGCAGGAGCACAAGCTTATTCTGAACTCTGTATGGGCGGTTGCTCCACACAATGTCCCTAGCTTCCTTGTTGGCAAACGTCATCATCGTCCATGTTCCATATGATCCTATTTCAATGTCTCCTTGGAGGCCTTTCCAGTGCTCCTTCACCTTGGAAAGAATCACAGAAGGTTGGATATTGAGTGTGGTGTCAGCCATTCGGATGAAAAGAGTGAGATTGGAAAGCTTTGTCATCATTTTTTGAACTTCAGGGAGAGCTAGTGGATTAGGGATTGTGTTTTGCTGGTGAGTTTGGGTGATGGAGTGATAAGCGTAAGAACTCTGCTGATCAAAAATTTGATATGGGCTAAGATTGTGAGGTTCAGCCTGAGGGTTCTCCTTCTCTAAGTTCCCAAGATTAGGGTTTTCAGTAGATGGATTAGCATTGGTAGGATGGAGAATCAACGTAGTGGAGTCTTGGTTGGTTTGGTTAAGGTTGTTTTCTTCTTCCATTAGGTGAAAATCTAAAGGAGAGATAGGGGAGAAATTTATCACATCATCAGCAAAAGAGACGGTGTTGTCCATGATAAATACTTGAGGCAAGAGTTTGAAATAGCTTTGCTTGATGAGAGGAATAGAAGAGTGGATGGTGTGATTGTTGGTACCATAAATTCCTGAATTTTTAGGCTTAGGGCATATGGAATTACAAGAGTTGTTACGATTGAAAATACTAAGTATGAGGCTGATGATCTTCATAGCAATAAAAAAGTGTGTCAGTTGTGCATGCACAATAACGAATTGTAAAAAGAGAATGGTCAAATTATGCGTGTTTAAATGAAGTGATATGGCAATAAAGTTGCGATGGAATGTGGAGAGATTTATGATGATAGGAGTCCAATAAAAATTTGCAAGAGTAGTAATATCTCCGGGTATTAAGGCTTTTAAGATTGTGAAATATTAGGAGTAGAACAAACGGATTGTAATAGTTAACATATAGGTGAAAATAAATGAGAGTGATTTTATTTTTGCAGTAAGCAATGTAAGAGAGATAAATATAGTTAAGGGTCTTATAGATATTAAAACCTGTAAACTCAGGAGAAGAGGAGATTGTAGACATTATAGTGTCAGCTATTTTATCCTTGGAAAAAAAATGGATCCAGAGAATAAAATAGATACTAGAAAATTTAGATGAGTTTGTTTAATGTTAAAAAAGCAGAGGTATAGAAATAAAATTTTGAGTTTATAGGTTAGGATAATACTGTGGGATGAGTTATGCATATTATAGATGGCAATAAGGTGAGATTGAAAATTACAGGTGTGTTCATAGGTTGTGATTTGGGTAGAAAGTCCTAAAGAAAAGGATGTAGTATTTTTAGACCATGAAGCCAAGAGCGAGCTAGATATCTTTCGAGATAAAACTTCCGATGAGGCACCTCACAAACCAAGGAAGCATCGGGTAGGAGGGCAAAATGATGAGTTGAGGTATCGCGGAAGAAAGCAGCAGTTAGAGAAACTCGCCCTAAAAGCCACCTGGGGAACTCCCAGCACCGGGAAACCATCAAAACGCCAAGATCCATAGCACCAATCAATGAGGGGAAGAGGCTTAGGAAACTGCAAAGCCAAATCAGTGGTAAAGAGGGTGGGTTTCCCGAGTGTGAGCGGGTGGGGGTTTAGGTTCATAGGGGAAAACAGACAAGTTAGAGCTGGAGAGTTTAGAGAGAGACAGAAGTTAGAGCAGTTAAGGACGTGTTGTATTTGTATTTTTTAACAGCTTTTAAATGATACTCCCTCCGTTTTAAACAGATTTAGGTTCTGATGTAATAGGATTTTACGGTGTAACGAGTGGACTAATTTAAACCACGGGATGATGATTAAATAAATGGCTGAGATTAATTAAAATGGGTTGTCCCATTATTAGATAGGGGTGTCCACATTAAAAAAACAATCACAAGATTCCAATTCTAAAATTACGGGATTTACTCCCCAAATCAAATCAGGAAAACAAAAACCAATTTAGTAAAAGCTAGGTTTTTTTTACAGAGCATTCAGTTCCTCCCAAACCGCCTCCTCCTCCTCCTCCTCTCGTCTTGTCGTCGCCTTCTCGTCCTCAGTCCGTCGCCCCATCCTCCCCAGTCTATCGCCTCCTCGTCCCGCCGTCCCTTCCTCGCTCGAAGTCCTCCCGCCGCCTCCTCCTCCTCCTCGGTCAAACAACGGATTATTCACCGCCGACTGTATCGGCTCCACCATCGTCTCTATCGGCTCCACCACCGTCTCTATCGGCTCCTCCGCAGTCTCGGTGAATCTGATGTAAGGTAACAAATGTATGAATCATTATCAAACAGATTCTTCCATTCTGCATCCTGGTAGAGCAACGATGCCTGCTTGTTTAATCAACTCCTCCACAAACTCGATCTGAAAAATATATTGCAACCATGAAAGTAGAAACAAAAATGTATAGAATGATGCAAGGAAAAAGGGTCACATACATCATCAAGACATCATCAAGAGCACAATCCTTTGGTAGCTCTGCAAACACGAAAAAAGAGACTTGAGACATGAAATGTATCTGGAATCCAATCTTAGAAAGAAACTCTACGATGAAGTCTCTTCTTGATGTATAATCCTATATATACATTATGAAAAATTGTCAAAACAGGGAAGATTATGATCACTAGTACACTCATTTTAGCCTCACATGGCTATGAAGAAATCAGGTCATGTACAATTTTCTTTTGTTTAAAATTACAATATATTAACTATTCACCTTATACCTAGCCAATGAGTAACCAGCCTTAACTCACCAAAAAATCATTAACCTAAATCTCTTCTAAATGTCTGAACGTATGGAGTACCAAATTTACACAGCAAAACTTATTTTTATACAGTATTAAAGAAGATGAATAACAGACGTTACCTAGCCAATGAGTTACCTGCCTTTACAAAAGAAAATACATCTATTCCAAAAAACGTGGTGTATAAATCAGACCCATACTAATACATGTCAAAAGATTTATGAAGGACAAGGTCATCAAGTGTAGGAACAACACTCTTTCATAATAGAACACCCATAACGTAATATTTCAACAGTAGAAAACGAATAACAAACATGACATCAGAATATCATCTTCTTTATGTATGAACAAAATCCTTTCATAATGGAGCCCCTATAACAGAATATTCAACAATGGAACACGAATAAAAAATATTAACATTTGAATATCTTCTTTTTTTGGTAGGAACAAAAGCCTTTCGTAGGTATCCAACACTTTGAATTACGGTCATCGGGATGACCAATACAATCGGTTCTATAATCGAATTCAGCTTCTTCCTCTTAATCGAATACAATCGGTTTTGCAAACTTCCATATCATCTCCTGAATTGTCGGTCACCAAATCATCACTTGACCATTCATCAACCACATTTTTACCTGGGAAAAAAAGAATAACATTCTGTAATGGAACCCCTTTTGTACAATGAAGTACACTATATTCGTTTATAAGATGATGTTCAAAGCCTAATAAAAGCCCTTTTACAATGGAACCCCTATAACAAAATATTTCAACAGTAGAACACGCATAACAAAGATGAACATCAGAATATCGTCTTCTTTATGTAGGAAAAAAATTCTTTCTTAATATTGGAAAGTAGAACACGAATAACAAAGATGAACATCAGAATATCGTCTTCTTTATGTTTTTCATTAATTCTTTTCAATGGAACCCCTATAATTGAATATTCAACAGTAGAACACGAATAACAAAGATGAACATTAGAATATCGTCTTCTTTATGTATGAACAAAAGTCTTTCGTAATGGAAACCCTAGAACATAATATATCATCAGTAGAAAACGAATAACAAAGATGAACATCATTTATCGTTTTTTTTATGTTTTTCATTAATTACTTTCATAATGGAACCCCTATAACTGAATATTCAACAGTTGAACACATTTAACAAAGATGAACATCCGAATATCGTCTTCTTTATGTGGGAACAAAAGTCTTTCGTAATGGAAACCCTAGAACATAACATATCACCAGTAGAACATGAATAACAAAGATGAATATCAGATTATCGTCTTCTTTATGTTTTTCATTAATTACTTTCATAATGGAACCCATATAACTGAATAATCAACAGTAAAACACGAATAACAAAGATGAACATCAGAATATCGTCTTCTTTATGTTTTTCATTAATTACTTTCATAATGGAACCCCTATAACTGAATATTCAACAGTAGAACATGAATATCAAAGATGAACATCAGAATATCGTCTTCTTTATGTAGGAACAAAAGTCTTTCGTAATGGAAACCCTAGAACCTAATATATCACCAGTAGAACACAACTACGGAAAAGATGAATATCTCACATTAGAATACGAATACACACAATGCATTGTAAACATGAATATCGATTAAACAAAATCGAATATATATTCTGCCACATAAGAAGGGATTTTTCCAGATTTCAGTCGAACATCATAGTAACCAAAACTGAATATGAAGAAACCCTAATTATCAAGAACTAACCTTTACGATCAACTTCATCCGTAGACATTGTAAATTCAAGAGACAATGGAAAAAGAATGAAGAACTTGAAGAAGAATGAAGAAACCTTGAATAAGAGCGTGAAGGTTGTGATGCAGACTGCAATGGAGAAGACCTACTGAAGAAGAACGTGAAGCGATAATTAAGGATTCTCTCTCCTGATTAACATTTAAATTTAAAATCAAAAAATCAAAAAAAATCTTAAAGAATCTTTACTGCCACAAAATCTGGATGGGCTTTTAAATTATTATTTTTATCCTTTTTTTCCATGATTAATTCAAGCCATTCATTTAATCCAATCCAACGCTCCTAATCAATCCACCAGTTACACCACAAAATCCGTTACACCAGAACCGACCTCTATATATATATATATTGATGAAGAAAGTATTTAGGGGGATTTACCTATGAAGAATCAACCGCCCTAGAATTCCGAAGGATGGGATCCTAAAGATCTAAGAAATTGATGCAAAATCACATAATGGTTGCACGAGGTGAGATTTAACATAAGGTATGCCGCACCATTATTAACGACAAAAAAAAGAAACTAACAAATCGGTGAATAAAGCTCTGCACACACCTAGATGGAGAGAGAATGGACACGAGCACAGGTTGCATTGAAGCCAACACGGGCGTTGTGACACCGCGAAGTAGAAAAACAATGATTCTTCTGGTTGTGCGATGCATTATCCTAGAAGTGTTTCATCTTAAGCACACAATCCAAACCACACATCCATGATTGTAGTCTCATCCGAAATGACCTTTCATCTCAAGAGTCGATACACAACTTTACACAAGAAAATGAAAGTAACTTAAATGGCTTAAAAGGAAGCAGAAATACCAAAGATCTAAGAAATTGTTGCAAAATCAGATAATGGTTGCACGAGGTGAGATTTAACATAAGGTATGTCGCACCATTATTAACGACAAAAAAAGAAACTAACAAATCGGTGAGTAAAGCTCTGCACACACCGAGATGGAGAGAGAATGGACACGAACACAGGTTGCATTGAGGCCAACACAGGCGTTGTGACACCGGGAAGTAGAAAACAATCATTCTTTTGGTATATATATATATATTTTTATTGTATTTTTTCCTTTTCCTAACTTGCACAATAAGCCAACGTGAAAGAATGAACTTTACTTTTTTCTGATTTGTTCAATTGGGCATGTGCATATTAATTTTTGGGTGCGGTTCCGGTGAGAATAGTTTTTAAAATGAGAACGTGCAAATGACTAATGTGCATCAAAATATAATTAAATGTGCATCAAAATGTACTTAAATGTGCATTAAAATGTACTTAAATGTGCATTAAAAATTTTGATGCACATCTTTGAAAAAGTGATGCACATATACAATTTTTACGTGAATGTTCTTCAATTTCTCAGTAAATGTTCTTTAAAAAATGAATCTTCTTCAAATTTTGGATGTTCTTAAGTTTCTCAGCGAATGTGCATCAAATTAGTACTAAATGTGCACCAATTTACAATGTGCATCATTCTCACGTTCGTATTTTAAAAATTAGTCTCAGTCGACACTTTCCCTTAGCTTTTCATTTTTTTTTATGATTGGTTCAACTGATTGGCCCATTTCTTCAGGCCCTTACTAAATAACGCCCGAGAGTTTTCTCAAATAACGCCCAGCCTCTCGCGTTACGCGAGGGTGGGACATCTCGTGTAACGCAAGACCGGCTCCCTCGTGTAACGCGAGGCGTTACTTATTATAAATACAGCCCAAACCCTACATCAGCCCTCATTTACCATTTTACTGCGCCGTTTTCACTCTCTCTCACCCAAAACTTCAGATTCTTTCTCTTTTCAACACAAATCTTCAATTAAGGTATGTTTCTTCTTCCCTTATGCTGTCTAATGTTGATTCTAGATGAATATATGTTGTTAGTATATGAGATTGCATATTATATGATGTTTTGATACTGAATGTTGATCTAGAAATAGTTTTATATAGTATTAGGTTGTTTGTAATGGATGAAAGATGATGATTTTTTATTATGGTTGATAAGTGGATGATTTTCTTATATTGAACTAGACTTTTCGAGCCCGCGCTACGCGCGGGTTTTATGGCCTATAAAACTTCACAATAAGGCGTTGTGGAATCGAAGAGTAGAAGATGATGATATGTTTCATACAAATTCATTATAGACTTGTGTTGATGGGTCAAAATCTTCATTTGGGCGATATATTCGTAAACGTAGGAAAGAAATAGGAAAATAAAAAAATGATAAATTAAAAACAAAGCAATAAATGCAGTGTGTTTAATTTTGAAAACCCCTAATTTTATAGTATAATAAGATAAGATAGGTCAAATGCATTAGGGTTAGGGTTTTTTATTAGGGTTTACATTTTATTTAGGGTTTTGATGTTGATTTGGTAATTTACTTAAATTGATAGGCTTTTGTGTTGAAATATTGAGTTTATGTTGAAATATTTTTGAATAGCATTTCAAATGTCGCCGAAAACTGCCCAGAATTTGCGTAATTACCGGAGAAGAAAGTGTGACGTCACGCGAGAATGGTGCCCTTGCGTAACGCGAGGAATAACCAGTTATGGCAATTCCCTCTTCTGGAGAACATGTGCATTCTGCACAATTTTATTCTGTGTTTTTTTCTACATTCGTTTATTTATTGATTTTACTTTGTATTGTTTTAGGTAATGGATCGTCCTGGACGTTCAACTCGTCGGAAAAACCGGAATATTGTGAGGGAAGAACCACCGGTTGAAAAAGGAAAAAGGAAGAGGAAAACAAAGAAGACAACAACCGTTGAGTTGTTCCCTGAGGGACTCCCCGATGTTGAGCTGAACCCTAGTCCCTCACACATTGAGTTGTACCCTGAGGGACTCCTCGACGCATATCTGGAGTACAGTGGTAGGCATAGTTATGGTGGGGCAGACTATTCTCTGCCTAGTCAGTCAGGTCCCGCCTCATATCAGGGGTGTTACCCTGGTGGTGGCTGGGATGTGTTTTCTCAAGATAGTTATTCTTGTGGACAAGTTGAGGGTGAGGGACTCCCTGACGCATATCTGGAGTACAGTGGTAGCCATAGTTATGGTGGGGCAGACTGTTCTCTGCCTAGTCAGTCAGGTCCCGCCTCAAATCAGGGGTGGTACCCTTGTGGTGGTTGGGACGTGTTTTCTCAAGATAGTTATTCTTGTAGACAAGTTGAGGGTTGCTGAGACAATTTCATTCCACAGGGTGCAATAGTGCACTTTTTACCAAGCGGCAACGCTACTTGGTAACCAACTACACTTAAGCGGCGGACATTACAAAAAAGTGCACTTTTTTGTAACGTCCGCCGCTTTGGGCCGGCCCAAAGCAGCGGACGTTACACTTTGGAGGTGTTTCTTCCAAAGCTCTAGCATCCATCTCGGCATTAGTGTGCTCCCATACAGACGGTCTTCATTGCGTTGACCTTGGTTGTTTGTTAGGAGCTCCGACTGGACGACCCCCGGTGTGCTTTGAAATAGCCGGCTCTTTTAGAGGAGTATTTACTCTTCCAATGTCTAAAACAGTTTGTGCACACTTCTCTTGATCATGGGCGGACAAGTTCGGAAACATTTCCTCATAGAAACTCTGAAAAAGACGTCTTGCAACCTTACTCTTAACTTCGAGTACTCCAGGAACATCAACCTCTTCCAAACTCAATGTACTCCAGAAAGGGTGCAACTCTGATGGTAAAAGAGGTCTTTGCTCCTTCCAATGTTTTCCAATGTGATGGAGACACATCAACCCGTCTCTAATCTTGATCTCACAGCTACAAAATAGAGGCGTGTACAAACCATATCTCTCGCCTTTCGTGTATTCCTTAAGCAATTCCTCTATGCATTTGTAAGACACTTTGAACTTCAAGACTTTAAACAAGTCGGACCCTTCAACAACTGTGAAGCTCTTATTCAAACTCTTGGTAAAAGACACATTAATCTCTTTAAGTTGGTTCGCCGCCATTGTTTTGTATTCACCGAACATTGTGTCTAGCCTACCCTTTCCACTTGTCAAGTACGACTTAAGACACGAATGTACTCCTTCAACTCTAAAATGTTCGAAAAACAATGTGAACAAACATAATATGGCGCAACAGTGAATCTGCAATAGTCCTTCTGTAAAGTGCAAATTCAGGCGTAATGCGAGGTGCGTAATTCCCGCGTTACGCGAGGAACCCTCTCTTACGCTACGTGTGAATGTGCATTACAGAAGTTGTCTATGCAAATTTACATTTAAATAGAAAGTAGACATAAAAATTAGTGAACATACCTGTTTGTCGTGTTATTCCCGAGAGTGAAGACGTTAATCATCCATGCTGAAACAAGTCTTTTCTTGTAAGGTGGTTAGTCAATTCTCTTTTACGTAGTTCAATACGGTTGGATAAGCGACCCATGCTCTCTCAAGTGTCTTCAACTTTTTGATGTAATCTTCTTCAGTGGTTTGTTTGAACAAGTCATAATATTCATTAGAAATATTAGTCCCCAATGCCACAGTGTGCCCATATCTTTCTTGTCTTTTGCCTCTATGTTCTTCCTTACACGTCGTCTACATAAGAGAAACTTTGCATTTGGCCATAACATGTATGTTGCATTCATAAGAGCCATCTCACGGTCTGTGACGAAGCAAGTAGGCGAGGCTCCTATTCTCAAATACATCGTCTACAGCAGCTGTTGCGCCCACAAATAACTTTCCTCACTCTCGGCCTCTAACCATACCCCGCAAACGACAAAATTCTTCCATGTAGAAGTCAAACCGACTATTTCCAGAAAGGGAACATTGTATCTGTGACCAAAATACTGAAACATTAGATCTAGTTAATCTATAAAAATTAGTCATTTGTAAGCATTTTCTCGCGTACCGCGAGGTCACCACCACTCGCGTAACGCGAGAATGTACTCTATTCCAGAATCTGTGTTTTTCAAAATGCAGAAATACTAAATCAAGTACATTCCTCGCGTTACGCAAGGGGAGGTGTCCTCGCGTTATGGCTTACTTAAAATAAGGGGTAGTTATTATAGTTAGGTGGGGACAAGACATCTATTAATGGTGCACAACAACGTCTTTCAGATATAATCTCTCGCGTTACGCGAGAAGTACGTGCCTCGCGTTACGCGAGATGCACGTCCCTCGCGTAGCGCGAGATTAGCAGTTAAAAATTAACTTAGTTTTTGTTAATCTCGCGTTACGCGAGGGAAGTGTTTCTCGCATAACGAGAGGTCGGGCGGTGTTTAGTAATCTGACCAAGCGTTATATAGAAATTGTGTTTCTTTGAAACCTTTATTGATATTTTGTAATAAAAGAGACTTTTCACTAAAGAATGTCATTGTAGCCTTCTTTTCTTGTTAAGAAATGATTGTCATTTTAGGTATTTAGGTAGTGAGTTACGAGGTTTGTTATTGAAACTTGTAATTTTTAACTTTTGATGCAAATTGTGATTTTTGATTGGTTAAAAATAGGGTTTTTTTTACCGAAAATCACCCGTATGATACCTTATATTGCTCAAAACCACCCGTATGTTTCAATATTACCGGAAACTACTCCTATGAACCACTCTGTCACTCAACAACCACCCCTCTCTAACTTCCGTTAAATAATTATGCCACGTGTTATATTATATTAATATTTTATTCAAAATTACTAAAATCATCTCTTTCAAATCTTATAATGGCATTTTATTCATGCTTTCAAATTTTTAGGCTGTTTATGTAATTTCTGAAAAAGTAATCAAAACCCAAAATTCTTCGTCTTCCCCAAATCCAAATGAAGAACCTGAAATTCAAAAACTTAACCCAATGTGAGGATCTGGAAATTGGATGAATCTGGAAATTGGATGAATCTGGAAATTTAATGTGTTATTGTAAGGGAATAGAAAGTAGGATCTACAGGGTGGGAAAAATAGCAGGGCTGTAGCCAGATTGGTCATCCCAGTACTTAGACGAGAGCATCACACCTCCATATTTCTTCTTCGTGTTCTTTATAAGAGGGAGCACCTGAGAAGTCAACACATCAGCAGGGATGAATCCACTTCCAGCAGCCTGAGTTGCTGCAGGAAGGCCGAGGAAGAGCTTCGAGATGTACCACTTGGAGGACCATGTGTGCCACGACTGAATGAGGTTGGTGGTGTTGCTGTTTAGGTACTCGCACGGTCGGTTGTTATAGAATTGCACCCACACATAATCGAACAGACCGGTCTCGAGAGCCTTGCCCAAGTTCTGGTCCGGGAATGGGCACCGAGGCGCCGCCCCTAGGTACCCCAAACGCATGTCTAAGGTTAGTACACATGAAAGCAAAAACTCAACCCAAAATTACATAATGTGAGGATCTGGAAATTGGATGAATTTGGGTCGTCATCAAAGAGAAGGACCACGAAGTGGAGCTCGGCGGCGGAAATGGAGGAGATGGGTTGGCGTGGAATCGGTTCCGGGATCTGGGTTGTCGGAGAAAGAGGTTCCGGATCGAGAAGGTGAATGAGATATTGCAGTAGGGGAGAGTCGTTGGCCTGGGTTGGAGAAGGTGGATGAGATATTGCAGTAGGGGAGTGTAGGATATGTTGGAAGAAGAAGATTGGCTTAGTATGGATACCGGAGATGACATTGGCAGTAGGGGAGAGTCGTTGGCCTGGTTCTTCTTCTTCTTGTGATTGTAATTGTGTAATGAATGGATTTAGGGTTTTCGTTTCAGATTTGGGGAAGAGGATAAATGAGGTGGTTTGATTACTTTTTCAGAAATTACATAAAACGGCCCAAATATTTAAAGGCATGAAAAAATGTCATTATACAAATTTTAAAGGGGTGATTTTAGTTATTCCGAATAAAATAATATTATAATGTGACACGTGACATAATTATTTAACGGAAGTTAGAGAGGGGTGGTCGTTGAGTGACAGAGTGGTTCATAGGGGTGGTTTCCGGTAATATTAAAACATACGAGTGGTTTTGAGCAATATAGGGTATCATACGGGTGGTTTCCGATAAAAAAAACCCTTAAAAATAAGGTGAGTTGTGAATTTAGAAAAAAAGTAATAAAAATATATGGTAATTATTGAATTCCTTAGCTATTGTGCAAATGTCTAAAATGACATTATTTAGTGAGTATGTTTTAGCATTAAAAGTTGGCAATCGTCTAAATTTGGGTAACCTTTGCATCAAAAAAAGTTGGTAATCGTCTAAGCCCAATTTTTAAGGAATTGAAGTGCGGAAACAATGCAATCTTGTCATGGAGTGCAAAATTTTATAAATATCACAATATCTCTTGATTTTTATATTGAATAAAAAATTACAGTAATATAAAACATAGAACAAATGTAATGTTATATAAATGTTTTGTGAATTCTGCTCCGATTCTCAACTACTTGTATTACTGCATTTGTTTCTGCTGAGTTTGTTGGTGGTATTCAGTGAGTGTAACTCCATCCCCTTCAACCAAGCTCAAACCCGGAGTCTTTGCTACTCCATGCCTACTCATCTTCCCCCTAATCGCCAACACATCACTCCAATCCCCTCTTGAAGCATGAATATTAGACAAAAGTACATGAAAACCGTCATGATCAGGATTCATTTCAATGAGTTCCCTCCCAATCCTCTTCCCTATTTCATGTTTCCCATGATTTATACAAGCGTTTAACAAAGCACCCCAAGTTGCAACATCAGGCTCCATTGGCATACTCTTTATAAGCTCTTCAGCTTCTTCAAACAAACCACCTCGTCCAAGAAGATCAACCATGCAACCATAGTGTTTAACATTAGGCTGTATATTATGATCTTTAGACATGGAATTGAAGTGGAATTTCCCCTCATCAACTAAGCAATTATGCCGACATGCACCAAGAACACCAATGAAGGTTATTTCATTTGGGGTCACCCCACACTCTTTCATTTTAGTGAATGTTTGGAGTGAGTTCTCGATTTGGCCATTAATGGCCAAACCCAGAATCACAGAGTTCCATGATGAAACTGATCTCTCCTCTAGACCATGGAAAACCTGCATTGCATCTTCAACACAGCTGAATTTCATGTACATGTCAATTAAAGTAGTGCCAAGAATCGGATTGATTTTCAACCCATTTTCTTGTATATAAGCATGAACACGTCTGCCTAAGTCCAGTTCAGCTAAGTTGGTGCAAGCCGAGATCACCGACACTAATGTGATCTCATCAGGCTGAATATCAGTCATCTGCATCTCTTGGAAAAGTTCCAAGGCTTCAGGAAATAAGTAATTTTGAGTGTAGCCTGATATCATTGCACTCCATGAAACGTTATCTCTCTCGGGCATTTTATCAAACAATGCCTTAGCTTTCTCTATGCACACACATTTCAAATACCCGGAAATCATTGAGTTCCATGAGAACAAGTCCAAGTTGCTGCTGGATTTGAAGAGTTTTTCAGCAGCAGCCATTTCATTGCAGAAAGAGTACATGTGAATGCAAGCGTTTTGAAGGTTGACATAAGAGTCAATCCCAGCTTTTATAGCTAATCCGTGTACTCTCTTCCCTTGCTCACGCGCTGTGAGGTGGGTACAAGCAGATAGAACACTAACAATCACCACCTCGTCTATGGAAATTCCGTTACCTATCATCTCCTTGAACACGTCCAAAGCCTCTGAATACATCTTATTTTGCTCATAGCATGATACAAGAGCACTCCATGATACCATATCTCTCATTGGCATTTCATCAAACAGCTTCTGAGCGTTGTCTACGAGCCCCAACTTCCCAAACAACACGATCATAGAATTAGAAGCAATTATGTTCTTTCCAGGCATCTGATCATAAATCGTTTTAGCCTCATGGGCATTTCCAATCTGGACGTACCCTGCCAAAATCGAATTCCACGAAACAGAGTCAAGAGCAGGACTTTCATCGAACACCTTGCGCGCACTACACATGTCGCCACAAACCGAGTACATATTTATCAGTGTGTTGTTCACGTAAACATCAGATCCAAACCCCACTTTAATAACATGATCATGGACCTGTTTACCAGCAAAATCCGAAAACTGAAGAGCACAGGATTGAATCAGGATGGGGTATGTGAAATTATCGGGGACTGTATAATTCATGAGCATTGATCTGTACATATCCATCACTTCTTGGGGAGAATTTTCCTTTATATGGGCTCTCATCATTGTATTCCAAGTGAATCCATTAGGGTTTTCGATACAACAGAAGATTCGGCGTGAATAATCAAGGCTGATGAAATGGGAATCAGTTGAGGTTTTAATTAATCTGCTGGCTGCATAAGCGTCTTGGATGAATCCAGATGAGATCATTTGACAGAGTATCTGCTTGAACTTGGAGAAGTTCTGGCAATGGAGAACATGACTCTCTAGAATTGACAAATTAATGGTTGTTTTACCAAAGGTGGATGGGTGTAGAAGCTTACAAGTAAATTTAATGGCGGAAAACTTACCATTTCTTGCCAAATTCATAGCTCTGGTTGGGATTGGAAAGTGTACAATTTTTTGTGAGAGTTTGATTTGTTTTTAGACAAATGTTGCCGCAAACCTGCTAAACTTTGAAAAAAACACTACCAGTATTTATAATTCATTTATTTTTATCGATATATATATACAGTACATGCATTCATTATTTTACGTCCCAGTATGTAATTTTAATTTCCAATTTGATGAGAAAATATAATTCAATACCAGTATGTAATTTGCAATTTTCCAAGACATTAATTTAAGGTTTTCCATTTTACACTGAGCAGTTGCAATTTGTATGGCAATACAAAAGCCTAGAGTATTGTTAATTTATTCAATTTAGTGAGAAAATACAGCTCTGACTAGAAAACAACAGATTGATAACAATACAAGGGGATTATGGGAAAAAATGAGCACCAAGGAATAGTATCAACGAGATGCAGAAGCTCCAGTTGCAACTGTTCTTAGTGTTGAAGGAACTTGGTAGTCGTTTAGTATGGACTCAATGTGATCGATTTCTTTGGGTACCGATGCAGTCAGCACCTATAACAGAGAAGAAACGACACACTGATTAATGAATATTATATTAGGGTGTGCTCATGGAAAAAATATGAAATAGAAACTTTTTGTGGGTCAAATGAATTTTGATGTTGTACCTCATAACCTGTCTCCGTAATAAGAACTTCATCCTCAATCCTTATTCCTACACCAGCATAACGCTTCGGCACATCAAAGAAAGATGGAATGTAAACTCCTGGTTCAATTGTTATAATCTGCAGTTAGCAAAGAAGAAGAAGGAATGATCAATTAGCAAATACAGTTATTAGAGGACCCTTAAATAGCAAGAAAGTATTTTTTTTTTTTTCAAAGTCAATGAACTTACTACACCAGGCTTCAGAGGACGATTATTGCTGATCATAGAGCAATCATGAACGTCCATTCCTAGATAGTGTCCTGAGCTCCACAAATTATATAACAAATTTCATTACAAAAGGATGCCTCTATTTGAAGATATGTAAACTAAATTCAGAAAAGCGGTGTATTAGCCATAAAAAAATATAATGTTCGGAATGAGAAAAATTACCTATGCTAGTTGGATTCAGCTGATGATATATTTGGCCACTTTTTCGATCATCTTTCACAATTCCAAGCTCTTTGAGTCCTTTGAGAAGCATCTCAACCTGCACAAGTACTGAAGATGAACAAACAGTTGCTGATAGCATTTTTTTAACATCAGTAAAATGAAGGCACCAAAAAGTGATTAGATAACAATCAGAGCCGTACCGAGTAGCTATGTATCTGCTGGAGGCTTATACCAGGTCTGCATAGCTTTGTACATTCTTTGTTTGTCTCTAGGATAAGACTATAGAGCTCAGCCTGAACCAAGAGCAAGCAGAAAGAACATAGTAAAGAATTAAAACAATGATGGATACATACTTGCATTACAAATAACAATCCAAAAAGATTCATCTCATTTAATCAATGGATTGATAAAAACATTACTAGTTTAGAACTGTGAAACAGCAATCACCTAGGTTCTGAAAAAGCAAGAAAATGCTTACATGAGCAGCTGAAAATCTACCAAAGGGAGGCCAGGTTCGAGTCAGGTCGCTGACATAACCATGCATTTCACATCCAATGTCCATCAAAACAAGATCTCCATCATTAACCTACAAATCAAAAATCCAAATCAGTAGAAGAATTATTATTTCCTTGTGCTGAAAAAACATTTGAGAAGGAGGAATACGAGAAATGCTCACCTTTTGATCATTCCGAGAATAATGTATCACACTGGCATTAGAACCTCCACCAACCACAGGGTTGAATCTATTTAGAGAGAGAAATGAGCTCATCCTCAGTTGGATTTGATAAATGACTTGTAAGAACAAGTCTATCATTTGTTTTATAAATTTACAAATCTTTCTTCATTGTCCAGAAAAAGGATAAAAAGAACAACAAAAAGGTAGATGTTACGACAAACAGAAGCTTCTTTTGTATCAGAGAAGAAGAGCTTACGACATTCTTTGTGCACCCCGCATTCTGCACTCATATTCAACCTTAGCTGCTAGCATATTCTCATATGGAGATGATGTTGAATGGAACATTGTTTTCAAGAGAGCCTGTCAAATAAGAACAAACAAAATGGGGAAAAAAAAAGAATGAGATCCCAACTGAACTTTGAACATGCCCTTAAATATAAACAATGTCACAAACAGTTCCAGAGATTTACATACAACAGAAAACAGCCAAATAAAATTGCAACGCAACATGTCAGAGATTCATCAAGAAATACTTTTCACTTTTTCAGCATATACAGTCAAAAGATATATCATAAGCCACACCTGGCTACCAATTGAAGCAGCCTCTCTCATCAAGTTCAGTTCAGCTGGTGATTTAATCCATCGCAACTCATGGGTGTAAGAAGAAAGATCTTTGACTTTCCCGTTTGTAAATGCTTTTTGAAAGGCATCCAAGTCCATGTAAGTTGATGTTGCTGTTTTAATGTTGTGGAATACTTGAGATGACCCTTTGATCATGCCTGGAAGGATCTGTATGGTTACCATTTGGGATTAAGCAATTGAAAATAAAAGCATTGACACATGCACGGAAGACCTCAAATCTATCTTCATTTACAGTAAGGTGAATAGTAAGTACATGCTATATTCACTGTTTTGGATAACATACTATTCAAAGATTTCTGTATTTCTAAACCATTGTCATATTCAACAACAGATGGGCTATGCTAGATAGCCATCAGTTTAATAGGAAATAAAAAGAAGACAATTACATTGCTTATGAATCCATGATAAGCAAATGGTAAATTTTAATCAGATACATAGGAATATTTGTTGTATTATCATCATCCTTATATTAAATTACCCACATAAGTAGATTAACTCTTTAGCTTACCTCATTGAGTCTGCGCACTGAAACTGCTTGTTCAGCTTTAAATGTTTCAAGAGCCTCAGTAACACCCGCAATTTGGCCTTGCCATGTAACATCCTATAACAGAAGCACCCAATCAGATAACTTCCAATTAATCATAAACCATAAATTATTATACTTTTAGGTAATTATTACATGAATGCTGGCCTCTGGCATGAACATGCACAAACCAAAATCATGACCTAAAACCGCGACACCACCTGGTTGCTGGCACCCAGTGATATATAAATAGTCTGAATCTTGCCGGAAAGTATATGGGACAACATCTGTCATCATCTTAATCGGAGCTGATGCAATGATAGCAACACTCTTTTCTGGAAGAAGCTCCAACAATCTTTTCCGTCTCAATATGAATTCCTCGCTTGTTATACCAGAAGTTATCTCCCCCTCTTTCATTAACTACGGACAATACACATATATTAGGGCAAATCCTTTCTGGAGAGGAAGCGAGAGCTGCTTTCAAATTTAAGACAGAATTACCCATGGATGAGTTGCAGCACTTGGTTGCCCAATATCAAAATTTCTCAAAGTCGAGTACAAGCGGAACCTAGCCTGAAAAATGTAAATCAAAATGCATCAAATTGGAAAATTTCTGTGGCACCGACTAATTTTGAGTATGAAATTTCAACAGAATGTAAATAATTTGTCCAAGAGAATTACATACATGATTCGAGGAGGCAGTGAAACCCTGAAGTAGGGTTCTTCCGAACAACTGCATACTTGAACAAATCTATGTCTGCGCATTTGTTTTTGTTTTAAACTATGCCAAGTATTTATACCTCTAACTACCAGCGTAATTTTATATTTAACTATATACTACATTACTTCGTAGTTTTTCCAGTCCACTACTCTATATAATTTGATAGTCAGACTTTGTATTATATTTATTTTTAAATTGATAAATTGAAATAATATTACTATATTATTAAGTTTTAAATTTAAATATAATAAATAACAAATATAAATATAAATAATTTTTTATAAAAATCTTTTTTAATCAAATTATTATAAGTCAATTTTTGTTTAATTTGATTTTAAGATATATAAAACTATATAACATAAGACAATGTTATAATCTTTTTTCTTATTTATTAAGCAATTAATATTTTTGTGATCATAATAATAAAATTATAAATTTGCAAAAGTAATATAATAGGATATTGGCAGGTAAGAAATTAAAAATATTAACACATAAAAAAAATTTGTAATATGACAGATCTTAAACAATCTTTTGTGATTTTTTTATATATGATTTTTCAAATATAATCAACTTTTTTATTAAAAAATTACAATAAAAAAATGTGATCAATGAAATGACAACAAGTGGATGACTTAAATGAAGAGGGCAGGTGCCATAGCTGGGGTAGGAGAAAGCGATTTTGTTTTAGTAATTACTAGTGTGTGTTCTCGCGTCATTCATGGGTTCACAGTTATTGATATAATTATATTTGTACTATTATGTAGTACTTCATATCAGTAGTTTATAATTTATAGTTGTGGTTTTTAATTTAAGTTAAATATTAGACCTGAACAAACTGAGGCCGGCCCGCCCGGCCCTCCCAGCCCGTGCATAAGCTTCATAAAAGTTGATGGAATCATGAAGAGTTGAGAAAAGCTGACCAAGATAAGGCTTCAATGAACCATTGCACTCAAGAATGATATATTCAACATTAATATTTGGAGAAACCGATATAATACTAGGCATCATTTGACTTCCACTTTATGGAAAACATGAAAAATCAAAAATAAGTGCATTGTTGACTGAGGAAAGTGCATGAAAACCTATTTTTATGCATTAGGAACACAAATCATCAATGTTATAATTAGGTGCATCACATCCTGAAATAAGGTGCATCAATCAAAGCTAAAAGATGCATCAATTAGCCAGAGAACATTAATGCACTATGCACACAAATCATCGATGTTTCTAAAATGGTGCATCATAGCCTATTATAAGGTGAATCAGTCAAAAGTACGAGGTGCATCAGTCAATGAACATTAATGTATTATGCACACGAATCATTAATATTCTCAGTTGGTGCATCATAGTATATTAATAGGTGCATCACTCAATGGTAAAAAGTGCATCACTCAATGATTAAAGGTGCATCAACCAGAAACCTAGATTCATGACCAACTGGTTTTACGAGATCTTTCAAACAAATCTAATAGCAACATATTTTAAAGTGCAAAAGGATGAATGTACCTAATTCAAACTAGCACATACCTAAATCAACCAAATCACATACAAAAATCCAGAAATCTGAGACATTATATTGATATTGGAATGAAATGTAATATATCTGCAGAAACAACAATCAAATCAAACAGACGATACAGATCTATACCTAAATTAGGAGAAGCATTAGCCATATCACGAGAACACTGGATGTGGCCGTTGACAAACGCAAACAGAGAAAACACAACACATAGAGCACAAAAAGAACACACTGTCGCCTCAGGAACACCAGGAACAACCGAAGAACAACAATGGCGGCGAGTAAACGAGCATTCGATGAGAAGAATACGATGGAGGCGAATCTGTTTTGGAGAAGTAAATGTTTCAGTTATATCGAACAAAGAGCCGAAAAAACAAAAGGAAAAAAAGAGAGAAAGGGAACGGCCAGGATTAGAGTGCTATGGAAAAAATGAGCGATCGGATTCATCCTTATTCCTTATCCATAACCCTATCCTCACCGGATCTTTTCCCAACTAATGTGCATATTTTGTACAGAAAATGTACACGTGGCACCCGGTCTTGGGCGCATCCTGGGTGCGTCCAAAAACCCGGGTCAATCTTTTTTTTTTGCCGTCAAAATGCTCAAAAATATGATTTAAGTTGGATGCGCCCAAAACTGAATCAGGTTTTTGAAAAATAGTTTTGGACACACCCAGGATGCGCCCAAGACCGGGTGCCAGTTATAAAAATCTCGGTGTGGGGTTTTTCCCCGTAGAAAAAGGGCTCGAAAAAAACAAGTTCAAAATTTTGATTGAAAAAATTGTGCACATCTTATGTAGTTTATGTGTATATTGTTTTAGAAAATGTACACATATTTTTAACCCTGAAACGAATATTTTCCGAAAAAAATAATTGACGCAAAAAAAATCAAACGTTGACCGTCTAAACGATGTTAACTATTGACTTTTAGAGAAGATAATCTACCGCTTAACTTAATCTATCTTATATATTAAAGCTAAGACTTTTAGAGCCTGTCGAGCGATTCTAAACTAAGTTGTTAAGCTATTTTTATTTTTTATTTTTAACTTTAATTAAAAATATATTGAATAATTAACTCAACAAATAAATCTTATAAAACAATCACTTCATTCAACAATACAAATTATCCTATCCTATTAAGAATAAATTTTATATTTAATTATGATATATATATATATATATAATGGGATATTATATATATAATTATATCATTCATGAAATGAATATGTATTAATTAGTATTCACAAACAAAAAATTAAATTTATTTCACTTATTTGGTGGGAGTTAAACTTAATTTCCAGACAAACTTAACTTAAACCGTATAAATTTTTACGACGAGCAATCTGAAAGACCTACACTAGTTTTTATCTAAAATCTATTATTTATTCTCGTTTCTAATAATTATTCTCATTCCAAACATCCGTTTTTTCTTAGTTGGAGAAATTAATTAAAATAACCCAACCTTTCAATGGGTGGTAAAAAAATAACTCAACCTTTCAAATGGTAAAAAAATAACCCAAACTTTATATATGAGGTTAAAACAATAAACATACAATAATTCTCTCCTTTTTTTATCTAAACAAAAAGTGAATTTTTTTCTAAAATGGGCCTTTTTTCAAAAAAAAATCCCGATGTATGCTCATTTTAAAACAAATTCTCATTATAGGCACTTCTGAGAGGTTCAGAATTTCTTTTATGTGTGAGAAGCTGAATTTTTTTTTTAAACAAAAACTTATCTATAAGAGACGCTGGTTAAAAAAAAGTAATTTGGGGTTTCCCAGCGTCTCTTACCCCCTTCAAAAAAAAATCTTCATCATGGTTCTCCAAACACCCAGCTTCACCATCGTTCTCCAAACTCTCCTGCATATCCACTTCCAAACACCCAAAAAACTCTCCCGCAACACTACTCTCCCGCAGCTTCATCATCGTCTTCTCCAATGGCTTCCACTTCCATCGACGCCGTCGACCGGTCATTCACGATGCAACTCCGATCCAGTCCCTAGCTGCACAGCCCTTGCTCTGTTCTTTCAACGAGCGCATCCGTCCTCTGCTCGACGTCGTCGATTGTCTCCGATCACTCAAAGTCACCAAAGAAGGTATCCAACTCCTCCACCATCGTCGTCCTCGGTGACCAATCTTCCAGCAAGAGCTCCGGTCTGTCGTCAAAGACGAATCCTCCGTTGGGCCGCCCGCCATTGAAGACGCAACGCGGGAGCTCGCCGGGAACTCAAAGGGCATCTCCAATGGAAGTGGAAGCCATAGACGAGTTAAACGAGATAGTTTTTTGGGTGTTTGGTGCTGCGGGTTTTTTGGGTGTTATGGAGGACGATGATGAAGCGGGGCTCGCCGGGAACTCATGATGAAGTGTGTTTAGAGAACGATGATGAAGCTGGTTTTTTAAACAAATTACTTTTTTTTTACCCCTCCTATGAGAGACGCTAGGACTCTTATACGTCGGGTTAAAAAAAATACATACATAAGTTTTTTTTAAAAAAAAAATTCAGCTTTGGATGAGAGACGATGGTAAACTCTCACACATAATAAAATTTCGAACCTCTCAGAAGTGCCTATAACGGAAATTTGTTTTAAAATGAGCATACATCGGGAATGTTTTTTGAAAAAAATGCCGATTTCAGGAAAAAAAAATTCACAAAAAGTGATATGTCATTTTAATTTATGATTTGACAACTCAATAATGACATGGCATTTTAGTCATGTTCCAAATTGCTTATATCACTTCAAGAGGGGGAAGTATCAGATTACTGATATCAATTTAGGAGGGAGAAATGGAGAATAGAAATTGGGAATAAGGGAGTTGGAGGCAAAAAAATCTTTGTTTTATCGAACCAGTCATGCAATAAAATGATGGAGGGCATGAATTCGACTAAAGGAGGAACTTCATAACCTTAAATTCCTAATTTTTCTGTGAATTACATCCAAGTTTTGCCCACCCAAACCCTTACTCCCAAATGTCGTTCACCCCTCAAAAATAAATGCCCAAATCATCTAATATGTGTGAATTGCTACGCATTAAGGGGCCCATTGCCCCTTAATGAACAATACGAGCAGTTACTAACGCTCTTCTACTCGGGTTAAGTAAACTAACCTTTTCATCCAAACCCTAATTTATTATTGTTTCTCCTCCACTCTCTTCAACCCCACTCGCAGTTGTCCCCAGTTCCTACTTAGTCCCTGCATCGCCATCGCCGACTCCTTTCCTCCCGCCGACTCGCAAGAGCGCATCGCCGGAGCACTCCGATCGAGCTACGCTCGAAGAAATCGCCGTAGAATCTCATGGATCTCGATCTGAACACGTTGATGCGGCTGTCGACACTCTCGTCCTCCTCCACTAGCTACTCCGCCTCAGCGGCTTCCTAGACGGAAAGTAGATCCACATCGAACCTTAATCGAAGCGATAGCCTTCAGATCTACATAGAAGGAAGCGATATCCATCAGATTCTGTACGAAAGGGGAGAAAATCAACATCGACTTCTTCTCCGCCATCAGATCCACATCGAAGCTAAAGCGGGGTCGTTGCTCTGCTTCAAGACCTCTTCGTTTGTGATTCGATAGAGACTTCTCCGGCTATGTAGCGGTGCCGACGTCTTCGACCTTGGATCGATTTAAATGTCGTCCATAATTTATTCGAGGCGATAGTCAAAGCCGATGTTACCGTGATCGAAGACGGAATCATGTTCCTCCATGAGATTGCTGAGGAGGTGGACTCTTCGCCTGAATCTAGCATGGTTGCTTCCTGGTTTGATTTCTATTCCAACTATCTCAAATTCGTTGTTGTATGTCTTACATTTATGTTGATTACCTCAATGAATTATTTTACGCTCCCCTGTTAATCCTCTCCTTCATTTCATGCTCAATTCTGTAATATGTAGGTCCTTTACTTCATTTTGTAATTTTTGTTGATATATTTGGTTATGTCTTATCTTTTCCTTAGCTTATATAATGTTCAAGTGTTGATACAATCTGTCATCAGATGTGATATGTGCTACGATCAAGAACATGAAGAAGAAGAGGTGCTACGCTCAAGAACAGGAAGAGCGAGAGAGGAAAGTAGAAAAGTTTTGATTGGTATTGAATAATAAACTTGTCATCGATTGTAAAAAAATATTTTGACAATAACACTTAAATAGCTATGATGACACTATTGTAAAGTTTGGACGACATTTTATTATAGTGGTGCTTTTGTAGAGTTAGGTTTGAAATGGTTGTTTACATTTTATGTCATCGGATGACAGTTCATGTCGTTTGATGACAGTTAATGATGATATCGGATGACCGTTGATGATGTCTGGATGACAGTTCATCTCGTCGGATGACAATTCATGATAATACCGGATGACAGTTCATGTCGTCTCGATGACAGTTCATGTCGTCCCGATGACAGTTCATGTCGGCCCGATGACAGTTCAATTCGGCCCGATGACAGTTCATGTCATCCCGATGACAGATTCATATCGTTTGGATGAACATTAATAATTGTGACAACAAAAATTATAATCAAATATGATAAATAAAAATGGTATAATGTAATAAAAGATTAGTTAACACACTAGAAAAATTTAGGGTTAGAAAATACAATTCAAGGTTCAAAAAGGGTTACTTACCCTAAATTTGGGAATTGCTATGTGTTTGAGATGTCCGTCAATATTAAGTATTGCCAAATCACTAATGAAAATGACACATAATATTTTTTGAGGATAAAAAAGGAGAGAATCAATATATGTTATTTTTTTAACAGTATATATACAAATTCTTTATTTAGCACACCATAAAAGTTTATTTAACACACCCATACATTCGTCACGAAAGTATTTGGTCAGACATTCGTCACGAAGGTATATGGCCAGACATCCGTCACGAAGGTTCGAAGGACATCCGTCACGAAGGTATTGGGGAGATCCGTCACAAAGGTATTGAGGAGATCCGTCACGAAGGTATTGGGAAGATCCGTGACGAATCTTTTTTTAAAAAAAAAAAAAAATCATAATCTTGTAGAGAATTTCAATACGAGTCCGTGCATATAAAATATGTCCAAAACGGACATCGTTTGCCTTTCCAAAAGCCCTAAAAACAAAACATTCGTTTTTGTTAAGTTCGTAATATTTAAACATAATGCATAATTATACTTTATAAGTAATAAACTAGTGATATTAAATGATGATATATAATTATAGTATAGAAATTTAATTGCATGATTTTTAACTATAATTAATAATTATAATACTAAATTTATATAAGTTTTTGCTTTTACGAACTTAACGCATGCGACTATTTTGTTTTGGAGGCTTTTGGAAGGGCAAACGATGTCCGTTTTAGACGTATTTTATATGCACGGACTCGTATTGAAATTCTCTACAAGATTCTGAATTTTTTTTTTTAAAAAAAAAGATTCGTAACGGATCTCTTAGATACCTTTATGACGGATCTCCCCAATACCTTCGTGACAGATGTCCTTCGAATCTTCGTGACGAATGTCTGGCCATATACCTTCGTGACGAATGTCTGACCAAATACCTTCGTGACGAATGTATGAGTGTGTTAAATAAACTTTTAGGGTGTGCCAAATAGCCTAATATATATGAAGTTTGAGTTAGTTTCTTACCATTTGAAAAGTTTGGGTTATTTTTTTACCACCCATTAAAATGTGGGATTATCTCTCTCCTCATCCATTGGTCGACCAGTGTGCTGCTAAGGTTTATCTCATCTCTTTGCATCAGCTCCCCCCGATACTCTACTGCGATGGTCGCCATTTTCGGTTACCTCCAATCTTTGTCTCTCCCTCTCCAAACGTCGTCGTTTCCGGTCGTCAGTCTACCCCCACGCTTCCATTCTCCTGTCTCCGCCTCAAACATCAACAACCACATCCAAAACCAACCGGTAAATAATTTCCATAGAGTTTCTGTTCTTCCTTCTTTGAATTGCTTAATTCAGTTATCAATTGTTGCCATGAAGAACAAAAACCTGATATTGAATGACTACATAACCCTCAGTTGATTGTAATTTTGCTATGTTAATCTGTGATCAATGTGTTTTTTCTGTATGAAGTAACATTTGCTACCACATAATCAGACTACAGCTTTTGCAGTTTCAAGAAGGGATGCAATCTTATCAGGTTGTTGCATTGCATCCCAGTTTCCACTGAAGCTTATTGCATCTGCTGAGCAACCAGTTGTGTTCAGAGAGTACATTGACACATTTGATGGGTACTCATTCATGTACCCTAAAAACTGGATCCAAGTAAAAGGAGCTGGTGCAGACATCTTCTTCAGAGACCCTTTTATTCTTGATGAGAATCTTTCTGTGGATATCTCCTCTCCATCTTCATCCAATTACAAGAGTGTTGAAGATCTGGGTTCTCCTCAAGAAGCTGGGAACAGAGTGTTGAAGCAATATCTGACTGAGTTCATGTCCACCAGGATCGGTGTTCGAAGAGAATCTCAAGTCTTGTCCACTAGCTCTAGGGTTGCTGATGATGGAAGAATGTACTATCAAGTTGAGGTGAGCTTATGATTTTCACTTCTGCTCATATTTCTATCAAGAATGTTTCTTGTGTACTTGTTTTTTCTGTTTCATTTTGTGCGTCCCATTTGAAGTTTACTCGTATTATCTTCTATTTTAGGTTAACATTAGGTCATATGCGAACAACAATGAGTTGGCTGTGATGCCTCAAGATCGAGTAGTGCGCAAGGAGTGGGACCGACGTTATCTTTCAGTTCTTGGAGTGGAGAATAACCGCCTGTATGGACTGAGACTACAAGTTCCAGAAAGTGTGTTGAAGGAGGAGGAAAATGATATTCGCCGAATAATGGATTCATTCAGAGTAAACACGATCACTGCATAGTTAAGCTATTACATTGTCCATGTACTTTTATTTATGACGGGGATACATGATCCTGTTGACATAGAGGATGATTTTTTTGTATGTCTTTATAATTGATTGGCCATTTATGTCAATGATACAGTTGAATTAAAAAGCTAACAACACAGCAAAATAGTAGGAAAAGCCAGGTCTTTATATCCATTGCTAAAAAAACACAATCTTGTGAATTTTTTTTTACAGATAATTTTCACTGCAACTGAATAGAACTTATAGGTTGAACCGGCTTCTTGATCTAAAAAGTAAAAAATGCACTTGATGTCATTGGAACTCTCTCATTTACAAAAAAAAAAGTGTCTTCATCATCAGCAAACTGCATTGATCACACAACACTAAAAGCCGACTGCAACGTAGATGTGAATCCAGATGTAATTGTTTGAGTTGCAAATTGTTGAAGCTGTTTCTTAGCATCTGTTCAATTACAAAACAGAAGAGAAAATATTTTGTCAGTTACAAGAGAGAATTAATATAAAAAACAACACATACAAGATCTGAAGTGTATATCCAAAACAACTTGGAACTATTTCAGATTTGAATAAAATACTCTGGCATAACATTGTTTCATTTGTCAAATCCATATTTCATACTCTAGTTTGCATTGATGACCATTTATGATTTTATGTACTATGAGCACAGCTTGCAATACAAATCATACCAAGGTGACCCGTTATAATTATTAAAAACTGATTTTATATAACATGCCAGCAACTGAAGAAGCTTCTTCCCTCCACTATTTTTCATTTGTCTACGAATAGGATACAGTTACTCACCTTTGCGGCATTTAGTAAAACCAACAATATTTGCAACACTGAGGGACACACAGACTGCCACAACTAGTAGGAAATCTGCTTGAAGTCTTATAAGAGAGAATACAGCCAGGATAATCCATGCAGCAGCCTGTAAATCAGATGAAACAAAGTATAATAAATTTCCTAAATAGAAAAAAGGAAGTAACATACATGCCGAGTATATTGTGGTAAGAGAGAATGTGTAGGCCAAGTGAAATTCACTAACCGTGAGATAAAGAGTCCACCAAAACAGCCATGAATCCTTCTTGTTCATGCGGGCCAATGACTGAAAAATTGGGGCAAGGAAATGAGGTTTAGTAGCAACGGAGAAAATGCCTTCTCAAAGGCTTAAATTGAGTAGTCAACGCCTAATGCCAGCTTACTAACCTCTTGATCAAGCGATTCAAACTTCCAAACACTCTCACCAAGATCGTTTATTTCATTCCACCACCTCAAACCGACTAAAATTCTCCCACTAACATTCTTGACAACCCAAAAGTCAAGCGCGGAAAGGAAAACAGTGACCACAAATATAATGACAAAATTTGAGACGAAAAGGGTTGACAGTATGTAAAATGTCAAAGCTGCAGCCTGCAAAGCGCAAAGAAGCATTATGATCATAACAAACTGACAGTGAGGATATATAATAAACTCTGATCTCGAAATCATAAAAGTCCAACTACAGACCTTAAAAAGCACGTGAAAGAAACATGTCCTTGGATTTGCATAGTTCTCCCCCGGAGGTTGTACCTGGAGGTGAAACCACATCAGTTGTGATGTAAATAGTTGTCAAAGACCTAGATGAGTCTGAGAAACCACATGGTCTTACTTAATAAATCCACTTTGCTTGTCGTTAACAAGATCTAACATGTAATTCGCCATTTTCTTAAGGATTCTAACAAATTCAACAGTGCTTGCCTAATACATTGTACTGGGTGAGTCAACAGCAAAAAAAATTTCATTTGCAACGAAATTTCAGTAGTGTAAAAAAATGAACAAATCTAACATCCACATGAGGAGTCATAATATTCAGCGCTCGATTGTCCCTTATTTCATCAATGGCGAATTCAAGCAGAAATCAGAACGATCACAAATTAACAATCGCGAAGGAACAAACATCCTATATACACAGACTTAGATCAACAGAAAATGAATCATATTCAAACCAGATCTAGTATGCGAAAATTAACATTCATGCACTTCATTACATCATTGCGAATCAAAATAGCAGGTTCAGAATATTAGCCCTAGGAGTCTGAATTCAGAAGGTGAAAGAATGACTAACTTGGGTAGGAATCGGTTCCATCGGCGAAGAACCAAGGGATTAGAGAATTGGATGAACAGGCGTCGTTCGCTGGCGGAAAACAGAAATGAGAAATCTCTTCTTCTTCTTCTTCTTCTTCTTCTTGTTCTTGTTCTTGTTCGTTCTTCTACCTGTCTGTGCTCAGTTTTTCCCCCTCCTATATTGAATAAATGAATAGTCTACCTGAATGCACAGTTCGGTTACCCGAATAGATTCCGGGTCGAGATGTTTTTTTAGAAATTGGGCCCTAACTTTGGGCCCTGATTAAAAGAAGGTCCAAATATACAAGAATGGTCATTCAGTCTTTCTTTAGTTTGAAGGCGATTTCAATGAGAACAATTTTTAAAATGAAAACGTGAGAATGGTTAATATATATCAAAATATATTTAAATGTGTATCAAATTAGTACTAAATGTTCACCAATTTACTACTAATGTGCATCATTCTCACGTTCCTATTTTAAAAGTTATTCTCGTCCGGACACTTTCTCTTTCTCTTTCTTTTAGGCAAGATTAACTAATTAAATGAAATATCTTTTCGTATATAATTCATTTCCTTTAGATAAATGGGAAACAAATATGATCATGATTCATAACTAATGATAAATTCACACATCTCGTTTCATTTTCTTTCTATGATCATCTAAAACTCAAAAACAAAATTGCTATCACTCTTTTCACACTCGTACCTTTGACGATCTCCATGTTATTGTTGTCATCCTCACAAGGCCAAGCCCAAAACGATAGCATTATAGAAGATATATGTTAACAAACCGAGGATTACAACTTCTGCTCGTCAACATTCCATCAAAACCTGCCTAAACATCTGATCACAATCGCCGATCTGAATTATGAAGAAGTCGTTAGAAGCCCTTTGGCGATTAGGAGTGAACGCCATGAAAAAATAAGATTAAATCAGAGATTCAGAAAGCGGAAGAAGATGATCGGAAGAAAGAAACGATCAAAGGCCTGATACCATGTGAGGAAACAAGGCTAGAAGAGAGAAAAGAGAGAGAAGAAAAAATCTGTTATGTTGTATTGAATCAGTTACTGAGCATCTGTTACATTATCAGTATTTATAGTGTTTACAGGGAATGGAGATTTTCAGGCCGTCAATGCTGACCGAGCAAAGCTGGTGTTATGAGAGCTTTAATGAGGCTCCGTAATCGTATGATCAGCAACAAGTTCGTGAAATGAGTAGGGAGGTGCTGATTTTAATCATCATGGCTTCAATTGCCGAGTCCTATTTTGATTTTTTTTTAATCTATATATATGATGTATTTGATTCGTTTTAATAAACTGAATCTATCTTGGAGGGCCAAAAACGAAGATCACTGTTCGATTCCACTATTGCCACATTTGGCTAAATGAATGTTTGTGAAATGATAGGAAGAAAGCATCACGCTAGATATACTCCCTCCGTCCCATTATATAGTTCCCGTTTCTATTTAAGGTGTTTCGAAAAGTTTTTCTCATTCCCCCTACTTACCATAAATAGCTTTTGTCATTATCTACAACTCATCATCTTCTACATTTATAAATTTCCATATTATATTAACACACCATTAATTCTCCCACCTACCTTTCAATTACCCAACCAATCTCCATTAATAAACCCTTCTCTCTCCCTTATTTAATCAAACCCTAGCAGCATCTCATCCTCACACCGCCGCTCTCATTCTCTCGCTCATTTTTTCCACGCTCTCTCCCTTTCTCAGATCGCTCTCTCCTTTTATCAAATCGCTCTCTCCCTTTCTCGATCGCTCTCTCCCTGTTCTTGGGCTAGGGTTTTTTGTCCCCTTTTGAACCCTTTTCAGTTCTGGTTCCTTTGTCCCCTTTTGAACCACAAGATGAGTCTGGATCCGGATTCGGTGTTTGGTCATAGCTCTGAGCCCTCCTGTCCTTATGCATGCACTAATCCTTGTAAGTGTGATAAGGGTGAAGCTTGTGATGGAAATCATTCCTACAGTCTCTGGAGGCTGAGACCGGAAGAGGATCTTGAAGACGAGCCATCTGTGGAGGGAAAGAAAGAGTCTGTGGCTGCTAAGGTGGTCAACCAATCTGATGGAAAGGAAGAAGCGACCCTCGTACTCGATTCAGATGATGAGGTTGAAGAAGAGACCAGTGTCCTTCAATCCGTTGATAGCTTTGATGGTGGAACCAAATATGGGGACGACTCTGACGATCTTCGTCATGGTGGGAACTCCTCTGGTGATGAGGTCGATAGTGTTGCATCATGTAGCTAAGTGTCTCTTACATTCACTAGTAGAAAAAACACCTGTTGAGGCGGGCAAAAACCCCCCTGTTGAGGCGGGCAGGGGTCGCTGCAACAGGGGGGGCTGCAACAAGTCATAAGCTGTTGAGGCGCACACATGTTCGCCTCAACAAGTGACTTGTTGAGGCGGTCAAAATGGTGCCCGCCTCAACAAGTAGGCAAAAATCTATGCCCAAATAAATGGACTGCCCGCCTCAAAAGGCCTGCCCGCCTCAAAAATAAATTATATGTAGAGGCGTATTGATTCCACACGCCTCAAAAACACATGAGCCAACAAAAAAAAAGTAGCATCGATCTAGCAACTATATCAGAACAACACCGATTCCAGCAAGAACAAGTGTGTAAGAAATACAAAAACAAGAACAGTAATATCAGAATACAAAAACAAGAACACTATATAAGAACAACACCAGATCCAACAACTTCGAAATTGTAGCATCGATCAAAATATTGAGAAACAATTGTAAAATTTCTTACACAGTCCAGCAACTTCGAACAACACCCACAAACCGATCTCTGTATAAAAAACCCTAGACCCAAACAAAAACTAATCCAGACGGTGAAGTCGGCGATCTTCAACAAACTAATCCAAACAATTGCAAAAACTAACCCAAACAATTGCAAAAACTAACCCAAACAAAAACAATCTTCAACAAACTAATCCAGATCTGATGGAGATGGAGACGGAGAAGTCGAACTCGAGCCGAGAGAGATGGAGACGGTGAAGCCGAGAAGATGAACACCCGATCTGATGGAGGTGGAGGCGGCAAAGTTGAAGCTCTAGCCAAGAGAGATGGAGACGCTGCAAATCTGGGTTCCAGAGAAGATGAACACCAAATCTGATGGAGATGGAGATGGAGACGGAGAAGTCGAAGCTTGAGCCGAGAGATATGGAGACGCTGCAAATCTGTTTTTAGAACACCAGCTCGAGACGGAGAATAATCGAGATCTGATGGGCTCGAGACGGAGAATAATCGAGATCTGATGGGAAGGGATGATAATAATCGAGATCTGTTTTTTGATGGGTGAATGAGATCTGATGAGGGAAAGAAGCAAAGAGTTTGATGGGTGAATAAAGAGTTTGATGGGAAGGGATGATAATAATGGAGATTTGTTTTTTTTTATCTGAGGGAGAATAAAGAGTTTGATTAAATTTTAAGGGAAAGAAGCACAAAGCATTTTAAGCCGTTAGATTAAATTTTTTAGACCTAATCAACGTTCGAAAATGGTGATCCGTGGACATGTGTAGGATAAGTAGTAATTCTTGGCAGAATTTTAATATTATAGAGGTTTGCCCGCCTCAACAAGTCCGATTTTTTGAAATTGTTGAGGCGGACAAGGTTTTGCCCGCCTCAACAAGGGCGCTGTAACAAGTGTTTTTTCCACTAGTGATTCTCTGTAATTTAGAAATTTATGAACTCTTTGTCCCATGAATGATGCTTCTGAATGATGATCTGAATGTATGTTGTTGGGTTGTTGATGTTGTAGTTTCAGATTTGTCCTCTGTATTTGGTTGGATTGAAGTTATGATGTTGGAAATTATGATATTGTGTCCCCTGTTGTTGGTTGGTTCTCTGTTTTTGGTTGCTGGAAATTATGATATGTGTGTCCCCTGTTGTTGGCTGGTCCTCACAATGAGAACTATTTTTCCCTGAGATTGTTGTTGCTTATATGTGTGATCAATGATGAAGTCTTTCAGTCTGAGTTGTTTTTTCTGATGAATCTTGCCTTAAGGTGCCATTAAGAAACCAGGTTAAAATCTGAAGAGGCTTTTTGGGTATCTTTTGGTATGGATTAAGGAAAAATAACAATGATGCATGGGGACATCTGAGATTGTTGTTGCTTATATGTGTGATCAATGATGAAGTCTTTCAGTCTGAGTTGTTTTTTCTGATGAATCTTGCCTTAAGGTGCCATTAAGAAACCAGGGTAAAATCTGAAGAGGCTTTTGGGGTATCTTTTGGTATTGATTAGAGAAAAATAACAATAATGAACGGGGACATCTGATATTAATCATACTTTCATCTTATATTGCATCTTAAGTGTCGAAAATTACAGAAGCTCCATCAAAATAAAGCTTCTACACTTCACATTACTTGCAAGTTATGTGAAATGTAGAAGCTTTCACAAAATGACATACCTATGTACTATGTCCTCTAGTTGTTGCTTGGTGTTGCTTCATTGTCATTTCTTGTTGCCTGAGTGTCATTTCCTGTTGATTGAGAGTCCACATCATTTGTTGGCTGTGTTTCTTGTGTCTCATTAACATAATCCCATGCTTCTTGGACTGCAAACATTGGTGCCTTGACAATTGGATCCAAGAGACCTTGAGCTTCTAATTTCTTCTTGCTCACATGTGGAATATCATAATCATTTCCCCCTTTGCTTTTGAGTATCTCATTCATGACATGCTGTAATGTAATCCATACGTAGCTTAATGTTTTAGGCTCTAATTCATGAAATGCCTCTTTCACTGCCTCTATCATGTTATCCACATCTTTTGGCATCTTCTTATGCATTAAGGACTGAATGCTCCTAAAAAACCCTAAATCGAGAATGTTTAGGTCAAGGCTATTAGGTGGTTGTTGCACTAATATGAATGTGAAACCATCTTGTTGATGAACTTCCTGCCATTGACTGTCTTCTTGAGTGATGTGTGGTTTGGCATTATCTTGTTGAATGTATATCACCTTAGATGTCCCATCTTGTGGCCATTTGGACTTCATTGCTGGAATTATCTGATTAATGAGCATGTCTCTTATAGCTTGTTTGTTCACTGATTCAATAATCTTTGTGATTATTGTCCCCCTTGGTCTGTTGATTGAATTCCTTTTAGCTGGCTCTTGATATGTGAATGGGAAGATGCCAATCTTCCCTTCAAAGATACATTCTCCATGTGAATTAAATCGTGGCCTAGCTACACATGCAGTGAACATTACTTTAGGAATAAACTTACTTGAACTGGTTGCTCTATATTTGCCTCTTTCTCCATGTGCTAAGTAGACCTTGTGTGACTTTTTGGTTAGATTAAACCATTTCTCATCTATGTGAACGAAATCATACATTGGATAGTATTGCCTTTTGGTCTCTGGTGTGTTCCCATGTAGCAGATTCAATATCCATTGCAATCTTGTTCTTATGTTTGATTCCTTTAAAGATGGATGCAGTGGATTTGAATGTGGCTTAATACCTCCCCTTTTCACCATTCTGTGTACTGCACTCTTTGACATACTTAGTTGTGACATTGACTGCCTTGATTGCTTCTGTTGAAGAATACATGATCTGTCCCCCATGTTAATTGCCTTGATTGCTTTTGTTGGCACCTCGATCCTCTTTCTTCCACAGTTGTGAAGCTTAGTTGTGACATTGTATCTTTCATTATTATCTTTCTGTTGCCTTGCTTTGCTGCATAATGCACCGATACACCTTCTTGACACATTGAATTCTTGTGCAGCAGCATTAATTGCTCCATATTCAAGATGTCCCCCTGATGACCTGTTAAGCAACCACAACAATATCTGAACTCTTTGTTCACTGTTGAGCCTTTGCCTAGGTGGCTGATGATGACTATTGGATGGTGCATTATGCTCTGTTTCTGCTGAATTTGGAGACTGATGATGATTGTTGTCTGGCTCCATGTTAAGATCAGGAAGAAGTCTTCTTCCATGTCCCCAGCTGGCTCGTTCAAGTCGAATGGCATAACTGTTGGCTCTACTTGTGAATCTTCTTGGACAACATCATCAAAGTCTTCATATTCTGGAAACTGAGCATCATTTAAGTTTGGTTCTAAAGCCATCAATGGTTTGGACAATGATGTTTTCTCTCTTCCTTTCTCTCTCTAAATTTGGGTTAGTTTCAGTTGTAGGAAATGAAATGAGAAGAATGTTCCCATCTGTTTTTATAAACAAGCTTACTGATGTAATCTCTTGGACAACAATGAAGCAATTAAGCCACAATCTGTGTGACTTCAATTGCTGGATTTCTATTGGTTGTTGTAATTTGGTTTGTGTTTAAATTGTTTTAATAATACAAATTAGCTGGTTAAGTTAAAAAACCATCATTTCATGTAGTTTTTTTGCAGAGTTAATCAGTAAATTCCTACCGCCCTTCCCTTCCCTTCCTTTTTCTCTTCTTAATTCATGTGCCAAACTCACAATGGGAACTATAAAATGGGACAAAGTGAGTAACATTCTTTAAGTGCGTTGATAAACAATTTATTTAAAAGAAAAAACAGGAACATGATCACTATTTAACAACGTGACATCATCACTTGGACATTTTCTAGACGGTCAAAGCCAGTGAATGTATGTAAAATCACAGTCGAAGCTTTACAATTTTGACTAACTCATCATACTGGGCCAGCCCAGCAGAGATCAAGGCCGTTTACTCCTTTGTCAAGTGAGCAAAATCCAGCCAACTCAAGCCCCGGTCTATTGCTTTCATGCCTGCCACATACGGAGTAGTTAAGATTGGATAATCAAAACACTAAAATATCAAGTCTACTACAAATAATTATCACCAAGGAATATACCTTATTGGCAATGTTGTTTGAGAGCCAGTCAAGACCTTCATATAGACCTTCACCAGAGGTGGCACATGTGCTCTGAATGTACCTGGAAAAAACAACATAACCAACATGATGACGTTAAATTACCATAGCATATCAATGGGCAATAGTGCAGCAATGAAAAATTGAGTCAAAATTTACCAATGGCGTTGACGAAGTGAGTGGAGGCCGAGTTTGTCAGTAATCTCAGCTGCATTCATTGCATTTGGAAGATCTTGCTTGTTGGCAAAAACAAGGAGCACTGCATCCCTCAACTCATCCTACTCAGAGAAACCAATGAACAAGTTACAGAACTAAATTCATCACAAAACTAAAGCTTGTGAGGGTAAAGATGACTTACTTCATTCAACATCCTATGCAGTTCATCTCTTGCCTCAACAACACGATCACGATCATTGCTATCCACCACAAAGATAAGCCCCTGAGTGTTCTGGAAGTAGTGTCTCCACAATGGACGAATCTGGGTTCACAAACAGAAACTTTAGAAATCCAACAGAGAGCATATCAGTGAAGATGCAAGGTGAAGATGAACTTAATTCCATGGAAAAATGAACTTAATTCTTTAAAAAGAGAGCATATCAAGTAATAATGCAAGGTGAAGATGAAACTTAGTTCGATGGAAAAAATGTGAGCAACATCATAAATTCAATTGCACTGTCAAAAGCAAAAAAATTCACAAAAATAGCTCATCCTCAATTTAGCTTATGATATCGTAGAGAGCTGATTCAAGAATATATTAATCAGCACTGGACCAACATAAGCATATTGAAACAGTGTTAATATTTAAAGAAAAGACAGAATCCAGAATGTAGGCTGCAACTTGTGAAATCCCTCAAAAAGAATGAGGGAAAAGTTTAAAAGGTGTGCCAAAAATGTAGCTTAGGTTTAATGTTAAGTACTGATGGGAATACTTGTCAGCACTTGACCGTCCCTATGCACTAATGGCTGCATTAATAACTATAAGCAGCCCTAAGAGTTTATATATTATATACATTGACTTAATATTTGTATGCTGCATCTATAATACCTCCCAGAGTATCATCTAAAAGGAAAGATTGAAAAACATGACAGTAAGTAGCTTTAGCTTATGATTGTGTTAAGTACTGGTGGTTATACACTAATCAGCACAAGACCGTCATTAAGCACATTTCACCGTAAATGTTTTTTGAAGAACAAATGCTGCATGAGCAAGGACATATTTATGCTACAGCTTGGATACCCACCCTTTGTGTAACCAAAAAGGGCAAGTTGAAAGACATGATAGCAAGCAGTTCTAGCTTATGATTATGTTAAGTGCTGATGGTTGTAAACTAATCAGCACAAGACCGTCAATAAGCACACCTATCTGAGAACCCACATGCATCACCAGCTAATAATTTGCAAATGTGAGCTTTCAGAAAAAATCTCCCATGAAATGGATATCCAAAATGGAAAACTCAATAACAAGAGAAATGATGAAGCACAATGAGAGAGAGTGACTTGAAAGTAGCAACTACTGGACATTTAAACAATACTTGATATAAAACAAATATACTCTTTTGGCATCTCAGTTTACATACCTTGTCCTGACCCCCAACATCCCAAACAGTGAAACTTATGTTCTTGTATTCCACAGTTTCAACATTAAATCCTGTACGAAAATGAAAAGTTAGAAGATCAAGAATCTTAAAACTTTATAAAATAGATAATTTTTTAACTATAGTTTTCAATGAAAGAAAGATTTCCAATTTTAAGGATACATAGACCACATGTGGCTGTGTGAGGTGAACTCCAACTTCTAATACGATTCGGATGCTTCTATTATTGGAAAAATACAATGACGAAGAGTGAACGTGTTAAGTTATTTCTGGATATTATTTAACTTCAGTAACCTAAAATCAAATTTGAGATAAAATATGAAACATTGATTTACTTATAGTATTCTGTCAGAGGCAAATGAAACAAGAATTATAGAAAAGAGCATAAAACCTAAGAATAGTACTCAAACTTAAATCACAAACACACTCAGAAAGAATAAATTCAATAATGCAGTCATTTTTATACAAGAGAAACTTACCGATTGTTGGAATTGTTGTGACAATCTCTCCAAGCTTCAGCTTGTACAAAATGGTAGTCTTACCAGCAGCATCGAGACCTACCATGAGAATCCTCATCTCCCTCTTGGCGAATAGCCTACTGAAAAGCTTCGTGAACGATAACCCCATTTTCCTAAACATTAGCACAAGAACATTATTCATAAGCTTACAGAACTTACAAATACATGAATATAGCTATATTTATCTTCCCAACAATGCAGATCTAAAAACTCGTCAGCAGAACAGGTTTATTTGTTCAATTGCACCAAATCTTAATCCACGTATCAATTACATGAGACTAAATCCCCAAACATTAGCACAGATACGAAGACACATCATAAATTGTATCTATAGGCATAGGCATGAAAAATAGCATTAAGAAAGCCCGATTTATTCAGATCTGTTCCATTTCTTGTCGCAGATTTTAACAAATAAGCAAACATGCATTTCTCACCCGCATTCTATTTTCCTCAGAATCAATCGAAAGCGTAAGCCTAAGCAGGTAGCTAGAAAATGCGACAAATAGATAACTGGATTCAGATCTAGAGTATCAAACTGAATCGAAAGGAGGGGGATAAGAAAACAAGCTTACAACGGAATGTGAACTGCTAGGGCTGAGAAAGAGCAAATACGGCGATCTTTCTTCGCCTGTAATGGTGTGATATTTATAGATCGGCTACCAGATGTAACTTCGCTTCGTAGAAACTCTACTCGCAACCCTAACTCGAATATTACAGAATGTTTAAAGACCTTGATTATACAAATACCCAACTTTTATTGCATTTGTATAAAGGGAAAATGTCCGGTGAGAATAATTTTTAAAATACGAACGTGATAATGATGCACATTAGTAGTAAATTGGTGCACATTTAGTACTAATTTAGTGCACATTCATTGATAAACTTAACAACATCCAAAATTTGAAAAACTTTTATTTTTTAAAGAACATTTATGGAGAAATTGAAGAACATTAGGTAAAAATTGTAGGGTCAAAATCTGGTCATAAACAGCCCCTTAAGTGATAAATGAGAATGAACGGGGACCGTTCATTCGAATTGATCTAACGGCCCAGATCTCTCTCACCTCCCACACTGGCAACTTCCTACTCGCTAGCTTTTTGTGTGAAACACACGCGCTACATCGTTCCAACGTGATTCAAAATTGGAGCGAAAACCGTCTCTTCCCATTCTTCTCAAAACTTCCACAGAAAACCTCTCTCGCAAAGGCGATCAAACCCTATCCTCCTACTCGCTTGCTTTTTCTTCGATTTCTCAACGAAATCACTTCGTTTTCTCTCGCCTATCATCAAAAACAACATACTCCTACAAATTTCGCGATGTCTGGCTCACAGAAGAACAGCGAAGGAAGAGGTATGGTGTTTAATCCCTAATTTTAGCGTATACGATGCTTTTTCCTGTGATTTCTCACTGATTTCTCTTCATTTCACTCCGTCGTTCACCAAAATCCATCAACTCGCTACTAAAAATGGCAGAATCTCAGAGAAGCCAAGTACCAAAAGGTATGGAGTATAATCTGGTATTTGGAGTTAGGTTTTTGCTTTGACATGTTAGATTTCGCTACATGCATGTTTGATTTTAATGTACTGAGTGTGAAAAGTATATTTGTATGAGTAGATCTACTATATTCGGTGTGAAATGTTCATTTGTATGTACTGAGTGGTCATTATTTTGATCATGACTGTGTGTTTTACTCTATGTTCACCAGATCTTGTATATATGTTCATCAAAGTTCCTAACAAAGTTCATCAAAATACATGTTCATCACAGTACATCTAAATGTTCATCAAATATCTTGTATTTGTTCATCGTATCTTGTATATACGTTCACCAGATTTCTTTTCAATGTTCACCAAAAATTTTGTGATTGTTCATCTCATTGCCTATAAAAGTTCATCATATGTCTTAAGATTGTTCATCAGATTTCTCTTATCTGTTATCATAAATCTTGTTATTGAATGTCCAAGAGGTATGAATATTATCCTCTTTATAAACTTTGTATTTTTGCACAATATATAACTTGTATGTTCAATATTACAGAGATAAGAAGCAAAAAATCAAATGACAGATCACAAAGAAATTTGTCATCCCAAGAACAACAACAACAGGAGGAAGAAACAGTTCATGGTAACTAATGTTCATCAACTATTTTTTCTTTGTTCATCACAATTCTTCATAATGTTTAATAATGTTCATCATTCCTCTCATATATAGTTCATATGTATGTTTAATAATGTTCATCATTGTATTTCAATATGTTCACCATCTTGTTTGATATTGTTCACCATGATCCTTAATTTTGTTCATCGGCTTTTTACATGTCTTTATACTAATAAGTTACTTTTAATGTTATAACATCCCCTAAACATAAGATGGCAAAATCCAAGAAAGTAGTTGCTACAACAAGCAAGAGAAAAAGAAGTAGCCAAAGGATACACTGTTCTCAGACCAAGGGAAAAGAGATTCAGTTGTACAGAATGTTCATCAAATCACTGAACAATGTTCATCAGCTTAACTGTGAATGTTCATTGAATATTTAGCAAAAGTTCATCATATTAACACTGAATGTTCATTGACGTTAATCTCAAAAGTTCATCAATATGATAAGTAATTTTACTTGTCTTTTTCACAAATATTCATCATATTAATAATGAATGTTCATCGAGCTTAGATACAAAGTTCATCAAATTAACACAACAAGTTCACCACATTAACAGAGAGAGTTCATCTAATTTGATATCGATGTTCATCAATTTTTCCCATGTTGTTCACCAGATTATATATAATTGTTCACCAAGTAGATTACAAATGTTCACCAGAACTAGATTTACACATAAAGACCTAAATGATAGTTTTAGAATTATCTAACTTCAAACACTTGTTGAAGTATTCTCAGGACATGTAGAGCGATTGTGTCCGGATTTCAAACATATTGAACAACACTTCTTCACCTTGTTAGAATTCAATCTAACTTTCTCAATTGTACTTTTCAAACGTGATGTTTTTGGCCTTCCTTTGTTCTTTGATTGTGGAGGTGGAAGGACAGATATTGTATTTGGTAAAGGACCAACAAACTTCTCAAATCTTGCCTCTCTGCTTTTTGTAGGAGTCTTGTTGTTACTCATAGAAGACGACTCAGCCTGAATGGATGAACTGTACAACTCACGCTTCTCCTTTAGAACAATCAACAAGTCTTTCAATTGATCAGAATCATGCTCAATTTCATTGATAATACTATGTATCTCAGACATAACATCATACACTAAAAGCTTCTTCTCATCCATCTCAACAGATTCTTTAAATACTAAACCATCAATCTCAAAAGTTGGCTTCAATGTTGTGCTCTTACTCCATCGTGGTAATATATATTGGTCAGGCATTTTCACATCCAAAGGTGGACCAACACATCTGATTACCAATATCATGTGACAGCATGGAAGACCGATCTGCAAGAACCTATTACAAGAGCACTTATATTCATTTGTGGATGGTAAGTGCTGAACCACAAATGATTTCTCAAAATGTCCACGAACACGATAGTAATGGACATCACCCTCTGTGAGAGAATTAACCAAGGCACAATCATAGGCAGATGAGAGAAGTTGAGTTTGCAAATCATCAAAAATAGGCAGTGTATAGACGTCACAAAGCTGAACTTCCATTTGGGTCGGTGTCTTGAGAGTAGGACGGCGAGTGGAAGATTCAAAGTCATGCTTACGATGAGTATGTCTTTGAGAATCAATTGCATTTTCAAATTGCAACATGAACACTATAAGGGATGATGATGAGCCAATGAAATGTGAGAAGAAGAAGTTCTGAGATTCAGACCTCGAAGTTGTTCTAAGCAGGCCACCCATATGGACATTTTGAAAGAAAGCGGGAATCCATAAGTGTCGTAGATCAAACATTGTCTTGAGCCAAACATTGTCTTGAAGATTGAAATCATCTATAATACCATGCCAAAGCTCCTCAAAATCCACAGGAGTAATCTCATCACTCCAAACAATAGCATTGAATCTATCCCTGAAATCTTTATTTTGCTCTGGTTCAACCTTAATCTTACCGGGCACTTTGAACATTATGTGCCACATGCAAAAACGATGAACACTTGAGCTAAAAACCTCCTCAACAGCAGCCTTGACAGCAACATCTTGATCAGTCAAAATAACAAAAGGTTCATGTCCCATTGCCTTTTTGAAATGATCAAACAACCACACATAAGATGGAATATCTTCGTTCAACAATAAGCCAAATGCAAAGGTGATTGAGCACTTGTAGTTGTCAACTCCAGTGAAAGGAACAAACACCATATCATACCTGAAAACAAAAAGCGAAAACTCATAATGTTCATCAAAACTGTATTATTTGTTCATCAAATGATTGAACAATGTTCATCATTACTGATAACAATGTTCATCAAAACTGGGATAAGAATGTTCCTCAACTGGTATGAATGTTCATCAATAAATCTAACAGTGTTCATCAAAACTTGTATGAATGTTCATCAATAAACTAGCAATGTTCATCAATAAATTTTTATATGTTCATCTATAAATAAAACATAGTTCATCACAACTACAATGATTGTTCACCAAAACAAATAGGAATGTTCATTAATAAATTTAACATTGTTCAACATAACTACTTAGAAAAATTCTCCTAAACAGGTAAGAATGTTCATCAACATACCTATTTGATTTGTATGTTGCATCAGCAGTCACTACATCACCAAAGAATGAAAAACTCTTGCGTGCAATCGGATCAGCCCAGAATAAACGAGTTAGTTGATTATGCTCATTGACATAGTATTCAAAATAGAGAGCCTCACATCTCTCTTTCTTGCGGAAAAGGCTATCAATTACCATTTGAGCATCACAACCAACCATATACGCATTGAGATCTCGGTTAAAATTCTTGAAGTCAACCAGCGAGGCACCAACATTTGCGTAAGATCCAACAGAATTCTTGAACATCTTAAATGCTTTGCTAGTCCCAATATTGGACTTGATACAATTAATAATAAAGTCTTCATGGAATGCAGTCAATTTCCGGTTACTCCTGACAAGATGTCGTTGTGATTCATCAACCATATAATGTGTATGACGCTCCTCAAAAATCTTAACAGAATAGCCATCATGACTAAGATAGCGAAGTGCTAATTTAGCAACACAACCACATCTATCTGAATTCCTCTTCCTTTTTGATGAAGTGGAGTCATCTGCAGTATTTCCATCTACTTTCATATATCCCTGCCTACTGCAACAAAGATACTTCCAAATTGGAACTTTGTTCACATCTTTAGTGCTAGTCCCTGACATGATACGTACACTAAAGCCTGCCCTGATGGCATATTTTTTATAGAATTCAATACCATCTTCAATTGAAGCAAACACTTGACCAACATATGGCTTGTAAGAATCTTCACATAATGGTAAAAAGTATTTCGTATTTCCAGGAGAAATAGAAACTACACCATTGGCATTGGATTGATCAACACCTAGAAAAATGTTAATCAGATATTAAACATATGTTCATCAAACTACTTATCAATGTTCATCAAACTACTTATCAATGTTCATCACAAATCCTGAAAATGTTCATTACACATTAAAATGCTGTGAATGATCATCACATCTAGAACAAAGTTCATCAAATCAGTATTAAAAGTTCATTAAGACTGCATTCAACGTTCATCACATGTTTTATAAAAGTTCATCACAAATACTGTCTATGTTCATTATATGTCCAATAGAATGTTCATCACTTCTATTACTGTTGTTCATCAAATCCGTTATAAATGTTCATCAAATCCGATATAAATGTTCATCACAATTCTTCTAAATGTTCATCACATCACTAAAGATTCATCTTCAGTTTTTAAAATGTCCAATATATGTTCACTAACAGTCTTATTAACGTTCATCATATGTCTTGTACATGTTCATTAATTACCTCGGAAGTATGATATTAAGCTTTTTCAAAGCTTAAACATAATCAACAATAGTTCATCGATGATGTTGATCAAATTTGAGATAAAAACTGCTTCATTATACACGAATCATCGTAATACTTCAACAAATAAGCTCAAATTGGAGAGAAACAGGGGGATAAACTGGTGAAACAAAGAAAATAGAAGCAAAACCTAGATCCATAGGTAGAATGAAGGAGAAACAAGCTAACGAATGATAATCGATGTGTTGGATTAGCGAACAGAGCAATCAAGAGAACAAGAACACCTGAATACAAAAAATCAACAAAATCAGCTCACGCAAAAACAAAGGATATAGAAACGTAAACAAGATGAGGAAAACAAAATAAAATACGAATGCGAGAAGAAGAAGAAGGAATTACGCAGCAGAGAAGAGAAGGCAAGATCCGAAGAAGTTTTGTTGAAAAAACTTGGGGGAAAAGAAAACGAAGGCGAGAAGAAGAAGAAGGAAATTTACGAGATCTGTTGAACGCGCTTGTACACGCGCCCAAAAGTGAATTATCCACATCCATCCGATCTGGCGAAATCAAACGGCCCATAATCATTCTCATTTATTACTGTAGCAACTATTATCACCGGACACTTTTCCAAAATTGTATATGTGCATCACTTTTTCAAAGGATGTGCATCAAAAAATTTTGCACATTTAAGTATATTTTGATGCACATTCAAGTATATTTTGGTGCACATTAGTCATTCTCACGTTCTCATTTTAAAAATTATTCTCACCGGAACCAAACCCTTGTATAAATACCCTTTTTTTTATTAAACTTCAATGTTCTTTGTAAAAATACCTTATAAAAATAAAGATAAATTAAATGTACAATTTATCTTTAATTTTGGAGACAAATAATGAGTTTGACAATTTATCTTTTCAACTAAAATTTGAAAGTAAAATTAAAACCCCAAATTACCCAATCCCTCTCTCAAGAACCCTAAAAACAATTTTGGCATCCCTCCCTCGAGCTCTTTCCGACGAAATCAGAGGGTGCGGCGGTCCTCAAGATGCTTTCTGACGAAGAGTGCGGCAGTCCTCTCAGTCTCAGCTCGGTTCCTTCGTCCTACTTATAGGCGACCTATCTCTTTCATTCACTTCTTGATCATCAACAATCACCAGTCGGCGGCGCACCACCACTCTGGCAACCGCAGACCACCGCCATCTATTTCTTTTCTAGCAGCAGACGAATGTTTCCACAAACTCCGGCACAAATCCAACCAACACCCGCCGAATAGTCCGTCTCTTTCTCATCAAGCCATTGTTGTAGCAAGTTCAAGATATGATCCGTTTCGGGGTACCTCACCGTCTCCAATGGTTTACCATTTCTCTGAATCTCATATAAATATTAGATTTTGTCATATTCATTGATAAGTTTGCTTCATTTTTATGTTGGAATTGATGACTGCGAGGTGCTAGGTTTCTAGTTCAGGTTCTTGTTTCGTTAAAGGATGAATTAGATATTAAATGTCATATTTTTTCGGTAAAGGATGCTGGAATTGAATGAAGCTCCAGCATTGTGTTTGAATGAAGCTTCAACATGTTATTTTGTGTTTGAATGAAGCTTCAACAGGTTGTTTTGTATGAATCAAGTGTCATATTTTTTGTAGCGATGTCATTTTTTAGTGTCACCATGAAGAATACGGATGTAAGACAAACAAATAAAAATGTCACATGATCAAATGTCGAATTATAGAGAGCACGACATTTTGTTTAAGGAAGCTTACAAAAATATTATGAAGTCAAACATTATTATCAAAACAACCGACACTATTATCAAAAATACCGACATTAAATATTCATATTAAATACTCTTAATGTTTGAACAAAGTTTTTGAATTTTTCCAGTAAAGAAAAATGAATAGCTGTAAGTTGTTGCATCTTATTTATCCTTCTAGTATAAGAACAAAGATTAGGGTTTTATATAGAAAGAAATTCAAGAGAAGAGATTCTTTAGTTAACTAAGAAAAATGTAAAAGTAAAGTTAATTAACCCATCTTATGGTCCACCAATGGAAATTAGATGAACTGAGGTGGTGGGTGAGAATAACTCTGAGGATTTATTATGTTTGTGTTAGATTTTTGGAGAGAATGTTGAAGGAAAGTTACATTTTGGAGGGAAAGAAAGGATAAAGTGGTATTTGCATCTAAGTTATTTTTATTTTGTTTCATTTTTCTTTTAATACATTTGTAGTCTTTTATTCTATTTTTGATTTAAAAGAAAAGATCTATTAAGTTGCAAAAGTACCTCATTTAGTGTATTTTTGTAAATCTAATATGGATTAGGTATTTTTGCAAATCATATATGGAGTTATGGTATTAATTCAATTCCGTGAATATTACAGGACAACGACGAAGAAAATTCCTTAAACAACCTTATCATTTTATTTCATTTTATTTTACTCTCCGTGCCCAGGTATATGGTTAAGTACATTTCCCGCAAAGAAATGGATATATGCGGAGATTGAAGAAATTGATCTTGCTAGGAAGTTATTTGAAGTGATAACTGAAAAAAATAGATTATTTTATGACTTATGATCACTTCGGTCTAATGAAGGAAGCATCAGATTCGTTCAACGCAATCCCATAGAAGATCAGAAGAGAGTTGGAATTTGTAATAATGTTACAGCCAGAATAGGGATCTGATCAAGGTAAAGCAGACATTTGATGATATGCAGGAAAGATGGACAGTTCTAAAACTAAGGTATGTGCAAAGGCATGGACTTGAGTTAAAGAAAACAGATCTTAAGCTTCAGAAGAATCATTTCTGAGCCTTTTTTTGCGTAGTAATATTGTAGGTGATTGTGTTCCTCATGTTAAAAACAATTTATATATCTACGAGCTATATAAAAGTGAAGAAAACAAGGACAGATCATAAGATATTTTACACTTGCTGATAATATGTTACAATCCCATAACACATGAGCTTAGACTAAAACTTGCAACCTTCTTCTTACTTCCAAAGACCTTACACGTACAATCATATATATATATATATATATTCATCTTTCTTTTTTATGAGCACTGATCAAGATCGCCCAAAGGCAAAGAGAAGGGCAATCCTTCCAACAAACAATAAACCGGAGGAAGAATAGAATCAAATCCCAAACTTCCATATGCATTCCAACAAAAGGGCTGCATCCATTTATGCTGCAAGATTTTGCCTTCATCTCCAAGCGCAGGAGCCAACTCCACCTCCGACAGCGTCAGATTTGTGCAGGGGATTGCGTCACTACACGCTAGATGCAAAGGAGGGGCCCGCGAGTCGTACGTCCCATGAATATTCGAGTAGTGAACATCTGATATCATCACTGCTGATGTCATGTTAGGACAATTCTTACTTAGACAGTAATATTGGTCTATCATGATTGGGTTCTTGACTGTATCCATGTAGATGTTCTTGAATGTTATCTTGGAAACTGACCCGAATCCGCCTTGCCATGTCTTGATCCTCACCCCGTTGTCTGAGTGTCGTATGATTGAGCTGTCGACTGTTATGTTGGATACGCACGCTTTCGTGTTATGAACACCAAGGCTTCCAATGCTGCATACATAACATAGAAATTAGTGTCATTTTAGCATTTAAATTAGAGAGATTAGATGAATGTGTGCAAATTTACCTTATACCATGGCTTGGACCACAAGTTATGTTCTTGATATCCATGTTATGAGTATTAGCACCGATTGATATGCAGTCATCACCTACAGAGTACAGAGTAGGATAAGTTAAGGGTTCGTTGAATATATAATAGTCAAGTGTAAGAACTAAGAAGGGCTTGTTGTTTTACCGTTGGAGATAACAGAGTTGTGTATGGTGACATCGTTGGAGTTCTCTACATGAATTCCGTCAGTATTGGGGCTGTTAGCAGGAGATTTGATTACTAGAGAGTCGACATGGACGGTTTGACAGTTGTCGAACCGAATGTGAAACTCAGGGCTGTTGATGAATTTGAGACCGTGCAGTGTTAAGTTTGAGCCACCAAAGAATCTTAAAGCCTACATCAATGGAGGATCAAAATGTTACAAACGAACGAGAACCTCAAGATTTCATGGATTGTATTGGGTTAGTTGTTAGTCTTACCACTGGGCTGTCACATGGTCCAGGCAGAGTTGTTCCACCGACCCCCTGCTCCAAAATCACATTCATTAATTATTAGCATGTCCTGACCTCCATAAAGGATTGAAATTTGTTAGAGAGGAAGTCGAGCTACCTTATGAGGTTTACATGGAAGGTTCCACCATTTCTCTCCTCTTCCATCAATGAGCCCTCCTCCTTGCATTGTGAGTCCATGAGTCCTGTAAAATATAAGCCACTGTCTTTTGCTGCTACTCCTTGGCCATGATCCTGGACCGTCTGGCGCCACAATCGTCCCTTGAACCTGAAACACGAGATTGGCCTTGCAAGGTCCAGTGAAGATAGTAGGCTGAATCAAGAAGGAATAGCCACTTGGAGCAAGAATCATGGATGGCTCATAGCTATGACAAGCTTCATCCCATGCTGACTTAATTGCTGACGTATCGTCTGTCGATCCATCACCAATGGCGCCATAAGAGAGGATATTTAAAACCCGGGAAGTTGGAACGGGTGGCGAGGCACTGACATGGCTTGGTAATGGTGGGAAAGTTGGAGATGAAAAGACGGGTGGTGAGACGCTGACATGGCTTGGTAATGGTGGCGGTGCATCGGGATATTCAGGGGATGGAGAAGGAGGAGCCGAGATATGAGAATAGGTTTTCGGGTGATGATGGTGGTGGTGTGAGGATCTAGCTTGAGTTTGAAGTGGGGATGAAAGAAGGAAGTAAGTGAAAACAGAATGAAATAGAATGAGTTTCATTGATGAGTCCATGGAAGCTTAAAGTGTAAAAGGAGTGATGAGCTATTTATAGAGACTCGACTCACAAGTATATAAGCAGTGTCAATGCTGAATCCACCCACATTCAATGAACTTAAAACAGAGGAGATGAGATGAAATGAAATGAGGAGCTTTAGACCATCCCATGAACTTGGGAGTTAAGAGAATAGAGTGAACCCTTTTATAGATTAATGCCCACTAAATTTTTTAACCCTATAGGGCCTGCCACTACTTGTGCATTCTAGAATTGTAGTGGATCAAAACCTTGAGAAAATCTTGCAAAATCTCATCTTTTTCATTTCCACAATTATTGAAATAAACACAAAAGGAATTTCATAATGATGCAAAGGATTTTCTTCCGCAATTTAGCCTTTCAAAACTTCTAATCATAATAAGCACACCACAAGTACTTTATTGTACATAAATCCGGATTAAAATTTAGTTGTTCCTTTCTGTTTGGTAAAATAGAAGACACATCTAACTAGATATTGAATTTGTTCTTTATCATTTAAAAGAAAAATTGCATAACAATTAATGGAGAAAAAGTTGAATAATTATTAAATGATTTCTTTTATCCTCCGAATATATGATAGACTGACTACTTTTTATTGTTCGCCTATCATAAGCGTATAGTAAGCTTATTACGGCTCACAACAAGAACATGCGGAGGATCGTTTCGGATCTCAGTTCGAGGTTATTTTTCTTGTCTATCTTCAGTTCTTTGAATTTTTTTGTAATCGTGTCTCAATTTAAAATCCCGATAAATTTCAAGAAATAAATGGTCCACATCTAGCTTTTAAGATCCTATTTGGAAGAGAATATTGTTGTGTTTGTATTTGTAGAGTATGAAAGTGTTGTTGGTATTATTTTAGGACGAGAAATGAGTTAGTGGGGAGGCTAAGGAGATGGGCGGTTAATGTGAGATGATGAGCAGAAAACCGACCAAGTCCACTGCTGATTGCTTTGCGCGGAAGGGAAGGGAGGCGGCGGGAAAGGCAGTTAAAAGGTGGTTTTTTTTTTTTTCCTCCATAACCTAAATTAGTGGTCTACAATTGCAATGTATCCATCAGCATTCACCATAATGCATTATCTATTCTTATGTATTTTTTCTCTCAACACTAAAAAATAAATAAGGACCTTCTCTTAATGGTCCACCACACTTTACTGTTGGGTTTTATACTTAAATTGCATCGATAAGGTTTTTAATTTTAGTTTTTGGAGTTATTAGGTAGTGTACTGTCTTTATAAATGTGATCTCATGTATACAATTTACTTAGTTTCTACAATTGACCAATCAAAATTGGCTTAGAGTATCCAGGGGAAAAGTCACAATTTATGAAAGAACAAAATTCAAAGTAATGCCATTGGGATAATTCTTTTTGTTTCTTTTTATTTCACGCAACTACTCTAGCTTAGCAATAAGTACACATGTACAATCCATGCACAATTTATGGCATATTTACAAATTATTATCTTTACTAGTGGATTATAGGCACGGCTGTAGTATCTTTATTAGTGTTTTTATTGTTATGTCTTTGTATTATTGATGGTTATGTTCGTATTTGTTTTGTTTTTTATTTATCTTTCCTTAGGTTTGTTCTCCGTGTTTTCTTGTGTTTGTAATTTTCTTCTTTCTAACACTTCAATTTAATCTCGGTCTAGCAGTTGCTACCCTTGCTATGGGCGGGGCACTGCCAACAATCTACGAATTTTTGTTTGTTTAGTTTACATGTGTGGGTTGTCTACTCTAATGTGTACATTCAACAACATAAGTAATTTATGTTGTTTGGCCAAGAATAGACTACTGATATTTCGTTACGATATTACGATTGCGTGTCTGCCAATTCATATGATATGTTACTGTATGTATAGAATTGGTTACACATTTTGTAGTAGAGGCACATAATTGTCCAACTCTTTAATAGTTAAAACTGCAATAGGTTAATATTGTGTTTTTTTTGTCTTCAAACTTATTTAATTCACCTCTACTTATCTTTTCGTTGCATTTCTATTTAGCCTATATATTGAAAATATGTGGTTATAACATAGGTTATGACCATATGGTATCGTACATAGGTGATTGATTCTTTCGTCCAACTATTCTCAGGTTTCATTGTTCATAATGTTATGGAAATGTGTAAGTTTCTTATAATTATAATAATAAATGTCATCATATGTGTTTTCGTTTGATTCGTTTAGACTATTATTTTCGTATGTTAATGTTTGTTTTTCCAAAATATGAGTATGATTATTAACTATATGGAGTATGCCTCGTTATAGTTATTAAATAGAACTGCAAATAATTAAACATGAGGCTTGATCTTACTCTATTCGGGAGGTGTCTATTTGTTGTATTTTGTGAACATCTCTATTTGCCAATGAAATTATGTTGTGGGTTTCAATATGTTGTTTTTCAAGTTTTTCACCCTCTTAGGTTCTGTATATAATAGTGTATATATGTATATTATTACTTTTGTAGCTTATCCTTGTGGAGATGCTTTAATTCTGTACTGAGTAGAGTATTCTACAACACCCACAGTTCCGAGGGCAATAATTAGCGCACCTCATCTTTATCCATCCCTTTTCAATTTTGTTTTCGTGTTCTTCTCCTAATGTGGTTGTGATTTCCGAATTTGTGTACGGTATTACGGTTGCTAATTAAGGTTGAATGTGTAAGCTTGAGGCAACATTCATTTAGGTACTATAATACAGTGGAGATAGTTGAATTCTTTAACCTATTTAGTGTTTTTATTTGAGTTTCGTTGGGCTGAATTGGAATATAATCGTTTTTTGGAAATGGAAATTAAAAGTTGTTAAGTATTACTGTAGTAAACTTGTTTGTTTCAAATTGGAACGTTTTGTTATTGTTATGTGTATATTAAATACAGTAGTTGTTGTTCCACTGTAATTTGCATTTAAGAGAGGATGGGTTTTAATTTCCATAAAATATAATTTGTTTTTATATGGCCCCGTTTTGGCCTCGCAATGGAAGTGGCCTCAATGTTTTTTTTTGTCCTTTTGCGAGCATTTGATTATGCAATTCTATGCGTAGAAAATTAAGGAAAGTAGGGGGGCTTCAATGTTCCACGCGTTTTTTCTCCCGGCGGAGAAGAATTTCCTTTACTACGGGGCATGTTGACGTTTTAGTTGTTCTGCAAAGCTTAGATTTTAGACGTAGTGTTGAGTGGATTGTTCGTTTCTGTTGTGGGGTTGAACGTGAATTGGCGTCTGTTGGTAGAATCCCTAATTTGCAGGGGTGGCGTTGTCGGTGATTAATTCCACACCCTATCTCCTCCTGCAAGTGGTCTTCCTTCATAATCTTTGTGAATGTCGGTTAATCTTTTTTGCTACACTTGTAATTTCTATTTCTTACCTGGATTTTGGCGTGGATAGGTTGAGTAGGATATATTTGGTTATATTCGTGGACTTTGTTTGAGTTCAATGTAGCTATGTTTTGAATTTACTCCATGTACATCATTTGATTTTTTTCCTCTGGATCATTTTTCAGCTTGACCGTGCTGCTTCCATCCTATTGTAGTTGGGTTAATATGCAAATTCCGATGTCAGGGCTTTGTTTTCTCTGCTAAATTTGTTCCTGCAACTGAATGGGCCCACTAATCAGGTACAAATCAATGCCCCATTCTTGTGGTCTTTATGCTTTTGCAGGATTATGTGCCTATTAGTGTGTGCAGTTTATTTGGCTAATGCAATTCTTCAAACAGCAGCAAACAATGTAGTGTTGTAGGCAAGTATATGCACCTGTATTTGCCCACTTATGTGGTTGAATGATTCCTTGAAAACTATGTTCCTTGTATAGTTCTTAGGTTCTTTTCCATTGCGTAGAAGTAATATCTTCAATCTTTGTGGGTCAGTCACTCTAGATATTGCCACGTATAGGCAAAAAACTGGATTAGGCAGGTATAGTCCTACGAGATTCAGTGATTGGCCTTGGCTTTTATTGACTGTCATAGCAAAAAAAGGTTTGCGTGGGAAATGGCGCCTTTTGATGACCAAGGCCCATTTTGTTTGGGTAGAAGTTAATGAGATTCTTGGGATTAACACTTTATCTCCCAAGCATGTTCCGGTTATTATTTGGATAGGACTTTAAAAAAAATGCTATAATTGGTGGGATCTTACACGAATAGAAGACAATGATGGTACTTCGGCACTCAATGATCATAGAATGACTTGACTCTTATATCAATCAATGATTTTTTACTGAAGTTATCTTTGAATTGAATATGTTCCTAGTTCCTCATCTGTATCTTCTTTCCCAATCTTCTTTCCCAATCTTCTTTAACAACATAAACTTATCTCTTAAATAAGTGTTTGTCTTCTTTTCTTGATTCTTTTTTAATTGGTTTTTCAATCTGATAAATAAATATGATCACTGTATTGAGAGTTTTGGTCCAGTATGCTATTGATAACTACCATTTTATTGGAGGAATGGTTAATGTCATAAGGCTATTAAGAATGCAAGATGATATGGAGAGTGTAATATATTGTTTTTTCCTTGCCTTATGAAAATTCTAATGAGGATTTGAAGAATCATTATAACTGCACTGCTGTTTTATAGTATTGTGCATACTCAATTATTCCTTGTTGTTGTCATAAAATGAAAAATGATCATCTTTGAAACTTAACTATTTGTATATTCTATCAATAGGTAATCCTAACAGACTTTATAGTCGTGCGACCAGCTCTCGTCCTCTCTCATGTGAATACAGATCATAATAGAAATCCTTAATATTCTACTTGTCGTGATTCTTACATCACACCAACATTTCAAAGTTTTCCCTTGATTTCTTCTTGACTTATGCCCTTTTCGTGTTTAAAAGTTGATAAAGTAAAACATGTAGCTGTTAAAGTTTCTATGTTTTTGAATTAGCTAAGCTTGTAGAAGTGTCTTTGTAATTTTTGTCTGTTTCTTTGAGAACTTGACATTCCTTCTTTTTTGCTGGCTTTTTGCGTCATTGTCACCTCTGTTTCCCTTTGAGATTTACCCCCTGCAATTGAAGCATTGGTAATATTGTGTTAGTGGTAGTTGTTTTGTTGTTTTCAATTATGTTTTTTTTTCCTTTTGGGATGTTTAATATTCAAAGAACAACTATCCTTACCTGATTATGTCTCATTTAGTATGACGTTAGGTCATCTGTCAAAGTGTTTGTCCATGATTTTTTTCCCTCTTGTTGTCTAATGTATTCCTGTTGTGTTGATTCTAAAACTGTTGCCATTTTAGCTATGTGATCGCCGTGTATCCAACAGGTATGTTCGTTTTTGCTATACCCGGCTCCCTCGTCATATTCCAGAATTCCCATCTATTTGCATGTGTCCTCGTAGCTCCCAAATTGTATTCCGTCCACTGTTTTTATGTCCTCAAATGATGTCGACCCTCTTACTATATTCAGAAGCATGTGTAGACAGTACTCTTCCCTGTTTACCTTGTTGACGCTGAGTATTCTTCAAACTATGTTATGAGTCTCTTCTGCTTTCCATGTTTCCGAAATTTCATTACATTTGTAGTGATTTGGTGTTTCATTGTATGTGCACCTTCTTGCTGTTGGTGTTGTTCTGTTCAGTTCTAGCCAGGAAGTGAACATGGATAGTTGTGTTGTATTTTGGGGCATTATGGCATATTCTGTTTCGTCACGTGTGGGGTCAGCATCTGTATTTGTTTGGATGTGGAAAAACAGCCTTATCACTTTTGGGGTGCATTTGTGTGCTTTGATTCCGTATATGCGTAGGGTTGTCTCTGTTGCAAACTGTTTCCTTGATTGTAAGTATGTTGTTATTTCATCCACCCTTGGTTCGTGACATGTGTATGTATCTTTTGGGGACTCATTGTTCTGGATCAGATTAATGATGTTTGCCACATTTCCCGTCATTGTGTGTCTTAGCAATAACTTTTTTGTCTTTGAATTACCGCCACACTCCAAACTGATCTTAGTGTTGTATTTTTGCATCAGTGTTCTTTTATATTATTGATATTGTAGGGGTGCCATATTTCCCACAAATAGCCTTTGCGTCCATGTAATTTTGTATTGTTTTCCTCGCCCCTCCGTCGAAAGTGGGTGGTAGAATTACCCTTGCGGCTAATGTTCTTCTAACCTTGGCGTGTCTAGTTAAGTTGTCATATTCATTGTTGTACATTTGTTCTCGTATGATTTGTTGGTTGCTCTTTATCCATGTCATTTGTTGTGTTTCAATGGCAATGTATGCATCAATTATGTACTGGTGGTATAGTAGTCCTCCTTGTATGAGTGAAGTTCCTTTCCCAGTTCTCTGTTGTAGCCTGGCTGAGTAGTATTGCCTTATATTCAACTTCTGCTGTTGAGTTTGGAGCACCCCTTTTTTCCTTAAGTAACTTGACCATGTGTTGTATCCATCGTCTCCATACGGGAGCAACAAAGGGTACTGGAGTGACATGTACAGTAGGTGTATCACATGCACCCTTACATAGCACAAATCGATATATTAGAGGTTGATGTCATGGTTGTCATGTCTCTCTGTGTTGTCACCCATTATTAGGGATCCTGTTTTTATCTTATCTGTTCCATTGTCTTCTACCACTTCCTCTAACCTTACACCATGTAGTTTTGAATGTGTATTCTTTTCCTGGGTTGTTTTTCGCCCACTCCTTGGCAGTTTTGAACATCTGCAGTGGTAAATTATTTGCCTGTAGCATATCGTTGATTTTTGTAGTTATGTCATTGCCCACTCCATGGTTGTTGTTTTGTTGGATTATTAAATTTCTGGTCCATGTGTTCGTTTCGTTGTGACACTAGTCTTCAGGATTGTTCTCCCATTCGTCATCCAGCAATAGCCGTGATCTGCATATGTGGTAAAACTCGCCATACGATTTTAACGTATGCATTGTATCGGTTTTCTATGGTGGCTCTTGAAGCCAACCCTCACACTTGCTCATTGAAAACATCGAGTTATACGTGCAGATGTTTTTTTTAATGACTTTGCCTGTTCGGATCGTCCCTGTAGTAGTTCATCAAGGATTGCTGGATTTGTTTCATTTTTTGCAGGATAATCCCTCCATTGTTACAACATCTTGTTGGTGTGCTTCTTTCCTCATGCCACCCTTTTGCGCTACACCACTTGCATACTTTTGACATCTGCCAATTTAATATATAGTTTATGGTATAAGTTTCTTTGTCTTTTACTATTTTATTATTCTTTATCACTCACATTTTGCTTAGCTGTTATTGTTTTTGGTTTTGGTTCTTATGATGAAAATACAACTACCTGTTGATATTATATCTCTGCTTCGGGTTGTTATTGTATTTTCTGTGTCGTCTGTCATGTCTTCTTTCCTGGACTGTGTATTGTCTGCTTTGTAGTGACTTTGTGTGTCGTGACTCTGTGTCGTTGGTCATGTCTTCTTTCCTGGACTGTGATAGACATGAAATTACATTAAAATGTGAGTGATATGTTCTTCACCTTCGGTTTCTTGAGTTATGTACTCCTCTTTTTCCTTCGGTTTTTTTATTCCGAGTCCTCGTAGCAATCATTTGTGTACAGTGAACTTGCATTTTATATGGGTGTATTTGTGTGTGGTCCACATTTGTTTTTAATGTTTCAGTTTTCTCCGAAATTAATTTTCCTTTTGAAATTGGTATGAAACGTTTTTACTTATATGAGGTGTTATTGCACACTTTAATGCCATTATTTGTGTCGTTGGGTGTTTGGTAATAATAAAAAAATTATTCTTTATTCAGAGAAACCGTTATATCTGTTGCGTTCATCCTTCAATCCCAAAATATCTTGTAAAGGTATGTTCAAGGCCTCGAATGCATGTCCGTCATTGGTGCCTCATCCCATATAATCACCTTCACCTCATGCAATAATTGTGCTAGGTGTGTATTTTATTTGATCCCACATGTACTGTTGTCAAGTACCTCGATTGGGATGAGGAACCTGCTATGAGCCGTTCTTCCTCCTTGTAAACGAAGTGACGTTATTCTTGCACATCAATGTCACTTTGTATAAATTTAGTTAATTTTAATTGAGTTTTTTGCGTTGTTTATTAATAGTGTTTGTTTACCTGAGGATGCAATTGCCAGGACAATATCTTCTTTTGAACGTATTTGAGACATTATTGTCTTGTACATGAATATTTTCCCCGAACCTGCTGTGTTGTAGATAAAGAAAAACTCATGGGTTACCGCGTGCATCACCTTAGCATATATGGGAAGTTGTTGAGCGTTTAGTTGGTTGTATAACATCTCATGCATCTCATTCATTTCACTGCAATTGTAAGATAGCTCCTCACGGAGCAACCTATTTTAAATGGTTGAAATAAAGTCGGGTCTGGTTTTGGTATAATTGGATAATCATCTAATGATTTCCCATTTTTAGATAGGATGTTTTCTATGCTCACCAGGCAGTAGTTCCGTACTTGGGTTGTTTAGCTCAAGATGTTGAGACTGGAACTCTTTTTTTTTTTTTTCATATATTGTATGTCCTCTGATAGCGCCTCCCTGTTTGTGTCCCACAGTTTATGAGGGCTGGCTACGTCGCAGAAGATGAAGATTGTGACAAATATCTCCATAAGATGCGCTTCTGTTACCCATAACCTTGCCTCCTGAATGGCATCTGTCCACTCGTTGTCCTCTTTCAACATCTCACGGGTATAGCATGCTTCTCTAAATATGTTCTTAACCCTCTCATTCACCCTTTTTATATCTTCATATGATAGCATTCGAAGGTAGTTGGGCACCATTCTCCCTATTGGATTTAGGTGTCCTCGTGTGCTCCACACTTTGTCACTGACATCCCACACATATTTTCTAGGTATTTCACCATACGTGTATTGTCTTGCCTTCAGATCTACATTGTTTAGAGTGAACCACTTTGTGAACATTGTTTTTGTAATACCGTCCTTTCGAACCAGATCTCCTAGTTGTTGTGAGTCTGCTATTGTCACGAAGTTCTGTTCAGGCAAATGGTAGGTGAGCCGGATAACCGGTGGCTGGCTGTAGTGAATGTCAAAGTCGAAAATACGTCAAGCAACTACACAAGCGGACTTATATCTGCATTCTAGATATTGTTTTATCTCATTAATGACAACTGGGTGGCTTGAAACTTCTCCATCTTGACCCTTGTGATTCTCTACAAAAACAACAATTGCTCTATCTGGTCTCTTTGTAATATATTTGAATAAATACTTTATTGCTCTTACATTATTGCACCATTCCACATTTATGTGGGAACCGTACTTAATCAGTAGGTACCGATTATAAGGAACAACATGAGGGTTGTCAAACTTGACCTTCCTTTTGATGACACTACGCCTGTTGTTTCTCCGTCGGTAAACAGGGAAGCCATCACCATCCAACGTTGTGTCTGCGTAGTATGTCTTTGGAAAGTATTTTGTGCATTCACCCCCATTCATGCAATGCGAGGTTGGATGTGTCGGGCCGCATGGTTCGTGGAACATATGTTCCACCACAAGTCTATGGCATTATGGGTCTGTTTTCTCGCAAGGAAGCTCAACATAGATGAAATAATCTATCTCTTTCCCTGTTTTTGCTTTGCTGGTTTCTTTCAGCCATAAGAGAATATGTGCATGTGGTAGGCCTCGTCTCTGAAACTCAATTGTGTATATGGTTGTGGACGCAAAATATTAGTTCGTTGTTATTTTAAATGTAAACACACTCAAGAGTTTTATGTCTCTGTTTTTTTTTTGTATTACCCGCATTAGTCTGCCCGAAGATTTTTTTTTACGTAAATCATCCATGAGTTGGCTCAATTTTTGTTTGAATATACGCGTCATCACATCGGGCATGTCATTGGGATGAAGGCCTTCCAGGTCTTGTAGTTTCTCCTTTGCTTCTGGCCATTTAGGGTTGGCTGTAAATGTGATGAATTTCCAAAAGTACTACATAAGTTCATTGCATCTTGGTAATTTTGTATCATGTATCTTTGTCCACCTATGTAAAATTGAAGGGAGAACAATTCTTTGTCCAACTGCTTTTGCGTCTGTATCTCCCTTTGTAACAGCATCATATCGGTTGCTGTATAGTTCTGATCCCATTTGTCTTTGATTACTGTTAATCCACCGCAAACGGGACTCTACTATGGAACTGTACGTCTTCACAATGTACTTGTGGTACAAACGTCTGCCTCTTATCAATGTGTTTGCTTCACAATCCCGATGTTGCATTCTTTCTGAGTAGAACTCTTTCATAGTAACCACTCCCCTTTTTGTTTGTCTTGGTCCAGAATTGGCATTATACGGGATGTTTATATGGAACCCATCCTCACCATGTGGGAACAGTAATGGGTATTGTAGTGACATATATAATGGGTGTATTTCTGATATCCGGCTAGGGCGCCCTTTCTTGTTTGGATGTAGACATCGCGTGGCTCTGTTCCTTTTCCAAAATCCCCAACAATTAGGCTTGGTATCTCTTCCGTTGTTGGTAGGTTGTATTGTTGTTTTTCTTTTTTCTTTCTCCTATTAACCGAAGTGTGAAATCAGTAGTTTCAGTATTGTGTGCCCAATCTCTTGTCATCCTAAACACTTTTGCAACAACGCTGGTTTAATCCAGCATACTTATCAGGATGTTCACAATGTCAGGGTTGATGACCGATTTTGTCAGATTTGTACACCCCATTCTGTTTTGCAGTTCTGTGTTAGACTCACTGAAATACAGTTGAGCATATCTACGTGGGGCGCTTTCCTCTGGTATCAGTAATTCGATTAGATGGTAATTTTGACCAGATATTCTGAAGGTGTATGGTCATCTCTTCTTGTTAATTTTGTCATTTATTCGTGCCCCAAAGGATGTAAATGAAAATAGGCTATTGTATATTCTTATCCTTTCCCTGAATGTACTTGATGTTGGGTTGGTTCCACTAAGCAATCCTTTCAATGGTTCTGGTGTTTCTTTTATCAATGGCAGCATGACTTTCCCTTCCTGGCAACCTATGGACGTTGTAAATTGCACTTTTGTTGCTTTTCCAGATTTCTCTTCTAATCGCATTTTCGCCCCACAGAATCGACATACATATGTTGGTTCCCCAAGTTTTTCATAGGTTATTGAAGCTCCTGTCAGTATCATCACATCAGTCGGTCATTATGTGATACTTTGTTTTTTTTTTTTAAAAAAAATTGAATCCAACTGAAACACACCTGTTGAATTACAGGCTGCATGCTGTTTTTTTGGTTATGGTGGTCTCCCATGTTGCTATGTACATGAAAACCATTTTTTTTGTTATACAATAAAACCGAACGTTATTCAGTGACCCTTTGATCTTACTCTTTTGGTCGTTTGTTCCCTTTTTCGTTGATTGTGTTGTTTCTGTTGTGTCTTTCTTGTTTGTTAAAAAAAAAGGTTGTAACATATACTTGTTTCCTAAAATTTATTTTTATCAAAATTTATTCTGCTTTCTATCACCAATTAACGTGGTGTTTTTTTGTGGTACAATAATCAATACCTTGTATATCTCTTGTTAGTACCAACACATAGAAGGTTACAACCCTTCCATCTCGTCCTTTGATATATGTTTTGCGAAACTGCAGGGGGTATGACTGCCATATTACTGATGTATCCCTACCTGTATGGTTTTAACATTTTAATGAACACCTTTGTTTGTATATAATTTTCACTGTTATTTGAGCACGTTTTTCCTTTTTTCCAAAGTCGTCACTGTTTTGTACCTGATTTGTGTTTACAACATCAAGGTGTATCCCGCAGAATGTCTGGTATATCCCATCGGCCCGTATCACAGTCTCTTGGCGTAGCTCGATGGTTGTTGTTCTATCTTTGTTTCCTTTTGTTGGTCCTGTTGGTTCCAAATTAGCCGGGCGTACATCGGTCAAGAGATATTCAGCAAAAATGTGCCTTGACTGTGTGAGCTGAGTTACCTGTCTCTTTATTTGGTCCCATTAAGCTTGTCTCTTTATTTGGTCCCAAGGAAGGAGAAAAGGTATTCTAAATACATCCAGAGATGCTCTGCAAATATAACATATAAATAACACGACAATTGAAATCTTGAACAAAATTTCAAAAACAACGGTGGTGAAGAACAACAGAAACACAAAACGCAGTATTGTGTAAGGCAAAACAATAAGACCATAATCTTCAGAACATTCTTCCGTACTTTTTCAAATAATCCCTACATGAAACATCAAAATCTCTAGCTAAGAACAACATATCGTATGCCTCCCCAATTCCAATAACAACATTTGAAAGTGCCTGGGTAGCCTGAATTTTTGAAAAAACGGATTATATAGGGGACAGATAATATCAACATTAGGAAAATGTTGGAAAATTAAAAAAATTATGTCATCCATAAGATCTTTTTATGTTTCTTTAGAAGTTGGAACCATTGCACCAAACAAATTCAGGTTAGCAAGGGCTTCTTCTTTCAACGCAAACGTAGAAGTCATTTGGTTTATCTCCTTCAATTAACATTTGCCGTAGAACACGTCCCGCTCCTTCAGTAATAAAATAGCACAAATAACACAACCAAAAAGCATGATCGACGACTAAAAAATATATCTAACAAACAACCATCATATCGGTATTAACATACTTAGCGGGAAAACACTCAGATAGGATCTGTTCCACTTTGACCATAATCTGACAATAAATAAGAAACATATGCGAGATATATAATTATACAACAAAGATTTTGAAAAATAACCACAAAAAAAAACTAAATATTATTTCGGTTTATTTGGTCAGTTGGTGTTGAATATTTGTATATATGTACCTAGATATATAGGTGAATTTATGTTATACCATGGCAATACGTTTTTATATTATTTGTGGGTAAAGTGTGTGTAAGTTTAATGTAGTAGTCAATTACATGACATTATGGAGTTTGATTTATCAAACATTTTATTTGAGGTAAGAGGATTCGTTCATCAATTGCGTTGTTTATTTTACGGGAGCCTTTAATACACCGATGGTTTTTGTTTTTGAGTCTATCTATTGAAAACGCTATATTCCGGCGCTTTCGATTCCTTTTAGAAAAAGATGAACACTACTACATAGCGTTCGGGTATGCCAGCTCAAAAATGAGATTTACCGGTCCAAATATAAACCCTTTTATTTTAGGTACATATTAATCTTTATGATTCCCTAATTGAATTCAAACATTCAATTGAAAAGTACGTTTTTGCTAACGAAAAGAGTTGATTCGATTTATCATAATTATAAAATATTATCAAGATTTCTTTACTTTTTAATTTGTTCTTGTATAACCCATTTTTAAATTTAAGAGGAAATAACACTATGCAAGATGGTTAAGATTATGCTCAGTAATAATCTTTCTAAAAATTGCAAACAAAAGAGCAATATATGAGATTTGTGTTTTCTAACGTACTTACAGCCGTCTTCTCGGAAGAATAACCGCAATCAGACTTGACAAGAAATTAACGTTGGAGAGAGGCCCGATTACGAGCCCAAACCGAGGAAGAGGCGCGAAAGAGCAAGAGACGAGGGTACAAGCGAAAGTCAAGAGGTCCCATCTTGGCACGCGCAACAAGAGTATGGGTCTCCTGACCCTAATATGTACCCGAACACTGATGAGGCTATGGTAAGTAATTTGATTATTTACTTATATTAGTGTGTTTCTTTAATATGTTTTTTTTTGAATTTATTGATGTGATTTGTTTTTAATAGGATGATACAATCTGCTGAAAAAAACAGGATGATACAATCTGCTCAAAAAAACAGGATGATACAATCTGCTCAAAAAAACAGGATGATACAATTACTCCAATCAGTTACTATTCATAGGATCCAACTTGGAGTTCATATAGTGGTGTAAGTAGCAGTGTGGAATTTGATTTATAGATTATGTTTTATAATTGTCTATTTTACTAATCTAGTTTTTTTAGGGCGTTTAACCCCGCACCCATTTTTTTATAACTGACACCCGTCTTGGGCGCATTTCGGGTGCGTCCAAATTTTTTTTTTTGAACCGGGTCATTCTTGGGCGCATCCTGGCTGCGCCCAAGAAAATTTTTTTTTTTTTTTTTTTTTTTGCCGTCAAAAGTTTAAAAAACCCGGTTTAAGTTGGACGCATCCTGGATGCGCCCAAAACTGAACCGGGTTTTTTTAAAAACATTTTGGACGCATCCGGGTTGCGCCCAAGGCGGGTGCCAGTTATAAAAAAGTGGGTGCGGGGTTTTTCGCTGTTTTTTTATAGATGGCTACTTGGGTTCCCCCCCTTCCCTGCAACTAGCGTGGGATGAAGCACTGGGTCATCAACAAAACTTTGGTCAACAAGGAATGGAAAAGTCAATTGCGTCCAAAAGGCATGGACCACTTCAGCATGAATGGGTTTTTGCTTCCTCACATATATTCGTAAATGTCATGCACACATAGCAATCCATCTCTCCCTTATTACGCATTCACAATGATCAAGACGAAGGCCATATTCACCCTTCTTGTATTCCGTAATCAAGCGATTCAAGCAAGTATGAGACACTCTGTATTTAAGAAGCTTGAAGAGATCAACTTCTTTAATGTTACTTACAATCTTCTGCTAAATTTCATTGAAAGAACCCAAAATTTCCTTGATCTGATTGCGCATCTTGGAACTGTACCTATCAATCACAATTTCTATCTTTTGGCTTGGCAGTGACAAATTATTTTTGAAGCTAGAATGCTCACTTTTAACCCTGCATAATAAAAAAGATATTTTTTGAGTAGAAACAAAAGCTAATATACTAGTGTATAAACCAAATAAGAAACGTAGTAACATCACTAACGTGTTTGTGATCTTGGATCCTAATGTGAAGATCTTATCGACATAGATCGAAAGAAATCTATCCCGGTACAGGGTAAGCTAATTTTTATTCAGATAGCTAATCTCGAATGGATATTCTGCCCAATCTCTTTCAATACGCCCCAACCTAATGCTGTATGCCAGATCCACCGACTGCTTGAATAAGTCGAGGCAGTCACTTGCAAAATTAGTCCCTCTTACTTTTGACCTCATTGCTTTTTTAGCATGGTCCTCAATGTCGGATGGATATTCTGCCCAATCTCTTTCAATACGCCCCAACCCAATATCGCTTTGTGACAGACCGGTGTAAAAGCTTCGTGACGAAGGTAATGTAAAATAGCTTCGTAACAAAGATCATGCTATATTCATCCGTGATGAATCTCAGGTGTGCTAAATAGAATTTTAGGTTGTGCTAAATAGAAACTTTGTATTTATAACTTGATGTTCATTGCAATATATGAGCGATGTTCATTATTCTACAACTCAAAATACAAAGTTTTCTAATAATTTAAATCATGGAGGTTTTATTTTTTGACCTTTCAATCTCATAAAAATTAACATCTTAATATTGGTTTCATGTTTATTGACACAATGTCGGTAATATTTAATACGAAACTAGCATAGTGTTTCGTGTCAGGCACAAGGATATGTTGATAAAATTAGTTAATAATATTTTTATAAACGATTTTGACACATTATATATATATATAATTTATATTAGTTTGTATTACTACGATCCCAATTTATTTTATTTCGTTAAGTAAATTTATCAAATTTTATGTGCTTTTTAAGTGGTTAATTATCATGGGATCCTCCCTTAGATAAAGCCAAAATTATATTAGAAGCTAGTGGTGAGGGCAACCAGTCAATTACACACGCGCTCTCTCCCACCCTGACTTCTCTCTCCCATCAGAAATCAAATCCCTAAACCTCTTAACCTAAATCCAAAAAACGGTCCATTCTACCACGATTTCCACTGTATTCACCACGATTTCAACTCGAATCAACACGATTTCCATTACATTTAACAAGAAATCTACTCGATTTGCACGTAAAGCGATTTTGGGAGAAGCAGTAGGAGAGAGAGCGATCGAGCGAGCGAAGCGAGTGATCTAAAGCGAGGAAAGAAGCAATCGAAGGTGAGCAAGGAAGCAAGTGAAGGTTTGCAGAGAAGAATTATGCAATTTCGTTCAGAAGACAGTTTTAGGTTTGTTTTCAAGCAATTCGAACAACATGAGAAGTAAGATTATTAATATTTACGGTATTTTGTTTAAAACAGTATTTGTATTTCATTTTTCACTATTCTAGTAGATTATAATGTCTTCCTGTGAGTGCACAAGAAAATTTCACATTTAAATGCACGAGAATGAAAATTTCCTTTTGAGATTGAGAAATTAATTGTCATTAGAGAAGGTCTTGTCAATTACAGTGCATGAAGAATGAGTAGTATGCATGAGAGTGAGTACATCGCATGAGAATGTGTATACTGCATGAGAGTGAGTGCCCTGCATGATTTGGTGTGTATTGGTTTTTTGCTACAATAATTGATTAGATAATCAGTGAATCATATGTGTGCATAAATGAATCCATGTGTGTGCAAGAGTTAATGCTTCTGTGTGGAACAATAAAACTCATTTTAGTGCATGATAATTAGTAAGTTTTTGTATATGGCTTGGTGTGTATTGGTTTAATACTTCAATAATTGATTAGATAATCATTGAAGCATCTCTTTGCATAAATGAATCCATGTGTGTGCAAGAGTTTATGTTTATGTGTGCATCAATAAAACCCATTTCAGTGCATGACAATTAGTGAAATCCTTTTGAGAATAGAATTAGTTTTCATAAATATATTGACCTATGTGCATCAATAAATACTTTTTTGTGCTTCGAAATATGCATCTGTTGATTGATTAGATAACCATGGAGTTGAAATATACTGACTTGCAAATATCTGTAGGTGATGATAGTCATGTTTCAAATGCATCTACACTAATAGATTTGAGATAGGAGTTAAATTAAAATTCCTCCTGTTGATGTTACTGAACATCAATTGCAAGAAGAAAAGCCCCAACTCGTAACTTCTCATACTCTAAGAATATATGTGTGCACTATAATGTTTTTTTTTGTGTTCATCAGTTAAACATCATGTGTGCATTACTTTTGGTGTGATGTGTGCAATAGTTTTTTCTCATATGTGCATAATTCTACATACTTTCTATTTACCGCCTATGCCTTTTGCTATTCGCCGCCCAGGTCAACCGTGCGTGACACATGGATTTAATCCGTGCGTCACGCACGGATTGCACATTCTAGAAAACGCACGGATTGTATCCATGCGTCACGCCTGGTTAGCATCCATGGATGACGCATGGATACAATCCGTGCGTGACGCATGGATTTGCATATATGAATATAGGGTTATTCAATGTATTGAATGTATTTCTAGTTAAGTGTGCAAAGAAACACATTTTTAGTGTCTTTTTTAAGGCGATAAAGCCCAATTCGACAAAAACGTCATCGAAACTTTATCGAAATGGAATGAAACTTTGTTTCAATCCTTATAATGTCTATTTGATCATGTGTGTAACTTGAAATTCAAATTTCTACCTTGGTAAGTGAAACATAGTTTGAAAACCGAACGAGGTCGCAATATGTATGGCGCACCATATACAATTTGAAATATAATAAGGTTGAACATTCGTCAACATAACAACAATATAAGCATTCTAAATATAACAATAAGATTTTGCAACATAAAACCATGCGTCACGCGTGGAATGCATCCACACATCACGCATGGTCTTACACCATACGTGACGCATGGATTTTCATATGTTTTTTGTTGCTTATGTGATCCATGTCAATGTATTCAATGTATTTGTAGTTATGTCACGCAAAATAATTCATTTTCCGTGTTGTTTTTAAAGGCTTCAAAACCACAATTCGCCATAACGTCGTCGAAACTTCATCGGAATGGAATGAAACTTGTTTACAACGCATATTAGAGATATTTAACCATGTAGGTAACTTTTCATCAAAACCTTTTCCTTTTAGAGTAGCACCCTCTTTGTAAAACATCAAACTACTCACCACAAGCTTAACTTGTTGCAATATATATGGTTGCAACATTGATGTTATCGTATGTTTGAACAATTTATACACAAATGTGTTATAAGGCATATAAAGTCCTAATAATGTCTCACACATACAAAACAGGATTCGAAACTATGCCAAAACGCTAAAACCACTAAAAACGCCTTAAATGGACTTAAGGCAATTTTTGGCGAAACGACACTCGAACGATGTCCGAATATAATGAAGCTTGTTTTAAATGGCTATTATGAATATTTAACCATGTGGGTAACTCCCAATCACAACTTCTAACTTTTAAAGTACCGCCTCCTTTGTAAAAAACATACTAGTCGTAACTCTCTAACTTGTCGCAATATGTATATTCTACAACATTGACGGTGATTATTGTTGAAAATACTATACAACTTACTCTTATTAGGGATATTGAGTAGAAACAAGGTCTCACTCACACGAAATGAGGCACGTAAACGCTAAAACCACTAAAAACGCCTTAAATGGACTTAAGGCGGTTTTTGGCGAAACCACACTCAAACGATGTCCGAATGTAATGAAACTTGTTTTCAATGCCTATTAGGGATATTTAACCATATGGGTAACTCCCAATAACACCTATTAACTTGTAAAGTAGCATATCCTTTGTTTGGACTTCTTACGTGGCCTAAATGTCCAACCTTTGACAATATGTAATTTTATTTTGATTGGAAATCATGCACACATTAGTGTTACTAAGAATCAAATGGATCATGTGTCATTTTGTGCGTCACACATGGAAGAGAACCGTGCGTCACGCGTGGATTATATCCATGCGTGACGCGTGGACATCAACCGTGCGTGACGCACGGATTTTCTTTTCAGAACTCATGCCAACACGTACGTCTTGTCTCACCTACTATAATAACTCCATTAATATTTTAACTATTTCCGTAACACCTACATTAATCCCTATTATCTTCCTTTCTTTCCATATTTCAAATGTCAAAACCCTTTTAACACCATTGTTGAACATTTTTGAGAGCAAAACACCATTTTTAACTATCTTCCTTTCTTTCTATATGGAGAATGAAGAGGAATTCACCAATGAAAGAGGTGGAGAAGCTCCATTTTCAAGTTACAACCTTAATAAGGTAACATTTCTTGTTCATAATAATATTTTTTAAGGTGTTGACTTGTTTTAGGGTTTGTATTAGTTAGGTTTAATGGATTTTACATGTTCAAGGTATTAGTTGTATGACTAAACATGTTGATTTGTGAATTTATGTTGATTTATGATACTTGAAATGTATTATAATATTACTTTTTAAGGTTTTGACTTGTTTTAGGGGTTTGACTTGGTTAGGTTTTATGGATTTTACATGTTCACGGTATTAGTTGTATGACTAAACATGTTGATTTGTGAATTTATGTTGATTTATGATATTTGAAATGTATTATAATATTACTTTTTAAGGTTTTGACTTGTTTTAGGGGTTTGACTTGGTTAGATTTTATGGATTTTACATGTTCACGGTATTAGTTGTATGACTAAACATGTTGATTTGTGATTTTTTTTTTACTTTAGTGATTATCATGTTTGAAATGTATTATAATGTATGACTTGTTGGTTAAGGGGTTTGAAATGTATGACTTATGGCAATTCCACACGTCACGCATGGTTCAAGACCGTGCGTCACGCATGGAATGGATCCACACGTGACGTGTGGATTTGCCATACAGAAGCTTAACTGGTTTGTTATCTGTGTGTTTGTGCATAGATGAACTTTTCTGTGTTTACTGGATTAGACAAGATTACTCTTAATGACTGCCCACCTCCGTCATACCTCGACTACATACCTTCGTTTGATTTGGGCATTGATTTTACAACATGGGAGCAACCGCAATCACAGTTTGGTGATATCAACACTGGATCTTTTGGAACCGGTTACGGTTTGTCGCAATGGCCTTCGCATTTGATGAGGCCACTTTCAGACACAAGTAGCTTAAATGTGTTTCGTCCTTTGCGTACTGCACCACAATTTGATATTGAAGTTCAAGAAGAACAATATGTCTCTGTTGATTACTCAGAGTTGTTTGCAAATGACTTGGTATTCGCCTCTAGACAACAGGGAGTGAGTTGGGCCGTTAACATTGCACAAGCCAACAACTTCTGCATAGTCAATGGAAGGAGTAGAGCACCTTCTGAAACAAAATCTGGAAAACTTCAGCTTATCTGTGATAGAGGACGTGAATTACTCAAAAGCTAAGGGAGTGAGGAAAACATCAAGACGAAAAAAATGTAGATGTTGGTTCGAATTAAAGCTTCGAGAGGAGCATAGAGGGGCTTGGAAACTTATTGTAATGTTAGGTACCCACAACCATCCTATTGGTAGTAGCTTGTTTGGGAATGCATTTGCAGGCAGATTGACGCCTGATGAAGTGTGTACAGTAGTTGAAATGACTAGGGCTCATTGTAAACCAAATGAGATTTACACTATGCTCAACAAGTCTCCCAAGAACCTTACAAAAAAAAACAAGTTTACAATTTGATGGCCAAGACGAGGATCGAAAACAGGGAAGGAAGAACTGTTATCCAAGAGTTTTTCTACAAATGCAAACAGAGCGACTATTTCATGGAGTATAGGACAAGCAAAGATGATGCGTCTATGATTGGTGATATGTTCTTTGCGTCCCCAGAATCAATGAAGCTCTTGAAATCATTTCCCTATGTACTTATAATGGACTCCACATATGCCACAATCAAGTAAGTTTTGTGTGATTATTGACCATTACATATGATTTTCCATAACATTGCAATAATATTATATCAAATTATCTCTTTACAGGTACAAAATGCCATTTTTCGAGATTGTTGGAATCACGTCTACATGGAGGAACTTTGTAGTTTGTGGGGAATTTCTTGAGGGCGAGACTAAAGAGCATTATTTGTGGGCAATGCAACAACTTCAAGAGATGTATAGAAGAATTGGAGCAACGCCGACTTGCATTGTCACCGACCGTGAACAAGCTTTAATGAGTGCCACGGATCTTCTTTTTCCAAATGCAAAGTTTCTTCTATGTAGACGACATATAAGGAAAAACATAGAGGCCAAAGCTTCGCTCGAAATGAGATCAAAACTAAAGGGAAAAAACTTATCCAACGACTACTACAACTTGTTCGAGGAAACCACCGTAGAAGGATATGAAAAAAAGTTGGATACATAGAGAGAGCTTGGAACACGCATATTCCCGTACTACAATATGTTAGAGACAGTTGGCTTGGTCCTTTCAAAGAAAGATGTGTGTCGGCATGGACAGATGACGTGTTTACTCTTGGAAGCAACACGACAAACAGGTAATTTATCTATAATTGCACTTACACAACTATATTCAGTTTTCTGTGAATTTAAACAGTTTCTGTAAACTGCACATTTATACATCACGCGTGGATTACATCCGTGCGTGATGCACGGATTTGTTCCATGTGTCACGCATGGATGTGCAGTTTACAGAAACTGCAGAAGCACATTCCTGTTTGAACACCTTAATAAAAATGCAGAGTTGAAGGAGCACATTCCTGTTTGAAGTCATATTTGAGTGGTAGACAAGGTAGGCTCGACACAGTGTTTGAGGAATACAATGACATGGCACGAAACCAGCTGAAAGAGATATTGGGTTCATTTAACGAGTCTAGCAAAGACGTATACACTTGTTCACCAAACATCTTTGTTTGTACATTTGAAGTGCAAAGTTTCGTACAAGGCAATGTAGCTCTTAATTAAAGAATACGACAAAGGTGTACAAGGCATGTACAATCCACAATATTGCGACTGTGCAACCAAGGTCAGAGACGGGATGTTGTGTGTCCATGACCTTGCGACTTGTGTGAAGAAACAAATGCCAATTCAGCCCGTGTCTTTCCATCCTTTTTGGAGTACGTTGTCTTTGGAAGAAGTGGATACACAGTGTCATCTTGAAACTAAGAAAAACGTGGCAAGACGTTTATTTGATGAATTTTATGAAGAAACACGGAACACCTTGTCACCACATGATCAAGAGAAGTGTATTGAATATGTCAGAAAGATAGCTAAAGTGGATACACCTCTCAAAGAGCTGCCTATTTCAAAACACACCGGTGGTCGTCCCCAAGGAGCTCCTAACAAAGTGCCTAGATCTACACAAAGAAAGAAGTCTGCATGGGAATACACCGACCAAGAGATGAGGTCTAGAGCTTTGGAAGAAACACCTCCCAAGAGCAAAGGGTTCCTAAACCCTTTGGTGCACCTCCCGCTCCACAAAAAATGTATGCGCCTTCTAAGTACATTAGAAAGATACCAATGTGCATGCGACCATATGTGGAGGGTTGGTTTGACATCAGAGCCGATGGAAACTGCGGGTTTAGATCTATTTCTATGGAAACAGGTGACCGATATTATCTTCACTCTAATGTACACTTTATCCAAAATATTCCGTCACTCAATCTGTTTTTGAGAGTCATGTAATAGGTGGGACCCAAGAGCATTGGAAGTTCATACGAGAAGAGATGATAAGAAAGGCTAAAGAGATTTGACATTTACTTAAAGGCACGTGGATTGGTGGAGAAGTAAATCCAACATTGGAGTCCGCTATACATCAACTTACACGGGAAAGTGATTACTACCCAGCTCCAAGGGATAAGTGGCTTACCATACCAGAAATGGCATGTTTGGTGGCTTCGGCATGTAATTGTGTCTTTGTGTGTCTAGGCGAGCAAATTAAACCGACATTCCTACCTCTTAGACTTCCGACTTGGTATGGTCAACCTGGAGCCAAGATGCAAGTTGTTTGCCTATTACTACTTACACAGAAGGAACATTTCATCCCGGTATGTTTTTTTTCAATTGCTATTTACCTAGTGCATTACATGTAAATTTAATTATGCAATTCCATAAAATCTATCTCAGATTCGCCTGAAGGATGGATGTCCACTACCACCTGTTTATAATCTTTGGGAGCCTAATTGTGAAGAATCTGCTGCAGACTTGTATGACGAAGTGTGGCAAAGATGTGGGGCTTACACACCCCCGAAAAGAGGAGGAAACCAATCGTCCAAACAAAGCATCACAATTCCAGACGACGATGAAAACGATTACTAGTTCAAGAGTTATTGTCAGTCCTGACAATGTTGTAATGTGTATTTTATTTTGAGGTTCAAATGACCTTCTAACTTTGTAAGGCTGTATCTTTTGATGCACTTTTCAGTCTTTATGTGGTATTTCTGGGTTAAATTTAACGTGAAACAGGTTCTTTGCATCAACCATTGGAATTTCTGCATTCTGTAGGAAAAATGCAATTCCATGCGTCACGCGTGGATTTTGTCCGTGCTTCCTGCACGGATTTGTTCCACACGTGACGCATGGAATTGCATTTGTCCTACAGAATGCAGAAATTCCATTTCAGATTTACTTATCAAAAGCAACACTTCCGAATTGTCTTGTCAAAAGGAGACATATGAGTTGTCTTGTCAAAAGGAGACATATGAGTTTTCTTGTCAGAAGGAGACATATGAGTTGTCTTATCAAAAGGAGACATATGAGTTTTCTTATCAAAAGGAGACATCGGAATTACAACATAAAACAGATACATTACAACATAAAACAGATACATTACAACAAAAAACCGATACATTACAAAATAAAACAGATTCATTACAGCATAAAAAAGACTCATTCTTGAAATGTAAATTAAAACGAACATAACAAAGACAAAACACCAAGACACTTAACATTACATCTTAAAAGGAACGAAATACTAAGACCACTACGCATCGTCAGAATCAGCTGGTTTCTCCTCAAAATCCTCATAGAGCTCCTTGACCCACCATTTAGCCGTTTCCAAATCTTTCTCTTCGTTAAAGATTTTCAGTTTCATGGCTTGTGTCCGGTTTTCCTCCAACAATTTCGTCATAAAACGGAGATGATGACGGTCATACTCAAGATCAAGAAACACCCACCTGAAGTTACATTGGCATGTAAAAAACCTTCGGCCATACTGGTCTGGTCTCATCTTGTCATTAGCGCTGAAAACCGTGATAGACTTCCTACACCTCTTATTCGGACACTGAATGGTGCTGCCTTCTCGTGGTATTGAAGATGATGATGAGGATGATGCCATGTTGGTTTCCAATCTGTAATACAATGTAAGAAAACAAGTGAGAAAGTAAGGAATAAGATGTGGAAAATGGAGCTTCAAATAAGAACTTCAAAAATCAACTTACATGCTGAGGGAGTGAAAAGGAGAGATTAATGAGTGGAAATGGTATGCTGAGGGAGTGAATTTATAGGCGATTTGAAACTAGATTTGGCATTCCATGCGTCACGCATGGTTCAAGACCGTGCGTCACGCATGGAATGGATCCATACGTGACGCATGGTTTTGCATTTGACCAACAGAATGCGGATTTATGTCTTGTGCACCCTAAACAAATAATCCAACAAATTCAACAACGCTATACAGAATTGAAAAGTTCAAACACAAAACAACCTTAACAAACAATCCAACAACATCAATCCAACAACGTCATAGCAAACAATCCTTACGAAAAACCGACAATCCTGAAAATCCGAAAACAAACAGTTCATCAAAAACAATCGAACCCAATCCAACAAGATCACCACCGATGTTGTTGATACATAGTTGTCCATGGCTCAATATCTTGAAGGACCTCGGTAATGGCTCCATGCATTGCAGAAACATCATAGGGATCAGGCAAGGTTGCATATGGTGACAAGTGATCGTAGACCCTGTCAAAAACCTACAAATAAAATAAAATATTGAAATCAGATATTTCCATAATGTTTACCTTAAATCAAACTTAAAGAAAAATCAAGATCTCAAGTTACATGAGATAAATGTATACCTGCTGTGCTTCCAAGCTAGCGTGTCTGCCAGGTATCAGAAATCGATGAGTGCGGGGGATGTACCACCCAAGATACTCCGGAGCTTCTTCAAAACCTGTCTCCGCAGGTGGTCCCATCTGCTCAAGGTTCGCCATGTGGATATCCATCCCCTCCCAACCCCACGCCATTCTATCATAATTCACGACATATGACCTAGGGCTGATGAGCCTATGGGCTTTAAGGGGTGAAATTGGAGGCCTGGGAATCATCTGCACCCTACCAAACTGCCTAGGCGACCTATCGGGATGGTGGGGCTCGGTTATGTCCATGCAGCTCAGCACCCCGAAAAAAAGAGCAGGAGCATAGGCAGGATCATTGAAGTCGATTTCACCATACGGGTTCCAATTAACCTAAAAAAGATATCAACGTCTTGTATTACTCAAACAGGAAATTTACAAAAGAGGTAACAAAACAGAGGTGAAAAAGATATCACTGTTTTTTTGCAAAACCATGCGTGGCGCATGGAATTAGTCCATGCGTGACGCATGGCCTTATTCCACGCGTGGTGCATGGAATTGCAAAAAGACAGAGTGACCAAAACTGCTGAAGACTTCAATTGAGGCTTAAAAATATAAACAAAATGCAACACAAATACCTGATCCACCCTCATTGCATCTAGTTCAACTCGGTAGTTTCGTGCTTCAGGGTCGTAGTTTCGCAACGCTACATTTGGTTGAAACCGAAACGCATAAGGATGATCAACTGACCAATCATGATTCTGGGGAACACCAACTGCTAAGGATGGGAAGTACGTGTATATCCAACCCTAACATTCAAAAAATATAGTTAGCATTAAAACCATAGAAATAAGTTAGGATTGCTAAAAAATGTAGTTCCTAAATAATTAAAAACTTACTTGAAGGAGAGTGAAACAAAATGAGATCAAGTTACAATTTTGGCGTGTAGCGATGCCCATTTGGCGATAGAAATATGCTAGCGCCGCAGATCCCCATAACATACTTGTTGCCTCTTCAACACTCCCTAGAAATGCACCAAATCTCACAGGGAGTCTCTGTTGTGACTTGTCTGTGAAGATTGTGGAAGCCAACAAGTGGAATATATTGCCCATTCCATGAACTACAGGATCATTTAGGCTCTCAATGTGCGCCTTAAACTCTTTCTCTCTAATCCAATAACTATCGAGCTATTCATTTTCAAGATGAAAGTTTTTTCGTCCCTTTTCACCAAAAAAGTTCTTGTTGGTAGTTCTCCTTACTATAGCGGTGGGGTCGGTCACCATAGGTTTCCCGTGAATAGGAAGCAACATCAGCTTCTTGATGTCGAGCAACGTCACTGTCATCTATGCAAATGGCATGTGGAAGCTGTTTGTCTCAGGATGCCACCTTTCAATAAAGGTGCAAATGAGCGGATAGTCAATGTAATCGTACATCAAATGCCTGAGATGAGTCAGATGCGTTGCAGATGCGTGATTACCCCATGGCAAGTCAGGATTAAGTTCCCAATCTTTCAGTTGTGATTGTCTTGTCTGGTAAGGGAGTACGCCTCTGTCCTGTAAATTGATTACGTAACACAAATCATTTCAATAACGCATAAATTGTTTCCAGAAACTGCAGAACCGTGTGTGACATGTGGACATGAACCATGCGTCACGCGTGGAAGTTCATTTCACAGAATGTGCAGAAACCAGTTTCTGCATTCTGTACAGAACACCTTAACCAAATTTTCAACAAAACTACAAATAGTTCAACAAATAATCCATCAATTTAATCAAATCAATTCATACATTAACAAATTTAATATCACAACACATAATCAATTCATAAATTAACATAAATAAAAATAAACATACTTCATCTTTCATATAATCAAATAATGAACTATGTATTTTTTTCATTTTTTTCAACCATTTATCCTAACATTAAATTCATATTAAATTAGTTATGATAAGTATTGAATCTATAAATCAAATTCTAATTACATACCTTTCCTTTTTGCACAAAAAAGGCTGTATGAGCTTCAAAGCTTATGAACAGCTCCAAAATTTGTGGACCTCCGGGAGTACCCCCCTCTAACTGAGGGACGTATATGTCTCTGACCGGAGGTTGTCGTCGTCTTCGTCTTCTGGGTTGTTCCTCTCGCTCCTCTTGCTCTTCCGCTTCTTCATGTTCTTCATGAACATTCTCATATGTCTGATCCTCTTCCTCACCTTGTTCCTCATGCTCATGCTCCTGCTCATAATCAGAATCAGCATTTGCACCCCCAGCTGATGGCCCTGCACTGCTACAAGTAACCAGTGCGTATTGGTCATCACCCGTATGAGGGTTCTCAAAGTTATGAGAACCACTAGCTTGTCTCATCATCTCCACAAATGATTGCTCTTGTTGTGGAGGCACAGCAGGATAGCCCGGATAGCCCGAAAACATTGTTTGTTGTGGATAACCCGGGAACTGTGATTGGTGTGGATAGCCCGAGATTTGTCGGATCAAAATGGGGGTTCCAGGAAAGTAATGAGGGGAACCCTGGGGATCGAAACTTGAAGGAGATAAAGCTAGTTGCTGATGTTGCTGTTGTTGTTGATGCTGCTGTTGTTGCTCTTGTAGCTGCTGCTGTTGTTCCCTCTCATCAGACAACTCTAAACGACGAGGAGGCGATTCTTGTCTATTCTTCTTCTTCCTTGGTTTTGGAACTATGGGATCTTTTTTCTTCAGTTCTCTGATTTTTTGACGAGTATCGCGTCCAGGTCGACGACCACCATCCATATCTGCATCATAAAATGTGCAATTCCACAAAATTAACCAGTTTACTGAATTTAATCAGAATATCATCAAAAACTCAATCAGTATATCATCAAATCCAATCTGAAACTGTTGACGAACAATTTCTGGAATGTGCAATTCCACACGTCACGCATGGATTCAATCCATGCGTGATGCATGGCTTCAATCCATGCGTGACATGTGGAATTGCACATTCCAGAAATTGTTCATCAACAGTTTTTCCATGTTTCAAACCCTAATCTCAACAGTTTTTCCAAAATTCTAACAGTTTTTCAATAATTTCATTAAAACCATACCAAATTTCAACAACCTAATTCATAACCCTAATTCACAAAACCCTAATTCAATATCAAAACCCTAATATTACTATATACACATGAAAATATCAAATTGGTCAAGAAATTATCAACAAAGTACACAATCCATTCATATATTACAAGTTTAATCCTTCCTAATCAACTAATTAACATACACATTGGATTTTGAAGTAAATATCATCAAAACAACATGAAAACCTCATATATACATCAATACGATACCATAAAAATGAAATCTTAATGTTTACATACCTTATACGCAAAAAGACGATGAGAATTGTTGAAAATAGGATACTTCGGTGCGTTTGGTAGCGCAGCCGCCGTGGAACAATGTTGAGGAAGATGATAATGTGGTAGGGTTTCTTTTTTGGGCTTTTATAGGTAAACAAATCCATGCGTGATGCATGGTTTGTGTCCGTGCGTCACGCGTGGTTTTGTTCTGTGCGTGGCGTGTGGATTAAAACCATGCGTCACACACGGATATAATTCATGCGTGACGCACGACGCTTGAGCGGTAAATAGCAAAAAGGGTGGGCGTTAAATAGTAAGGGCCTAATTCTACTCTCATGTGTTCATGTTTAAGATATTTTATATGAATTTCATGTGTGAATAGTAATTTTCACTGTGTGCATGATATTATTCTCATGAGTGCATTATTCTAGTGTCAGTGTAGAGAGAGAGAGAGAGAAACACAATGAGAGATAAAATAAAAAAAACCAAATTGTATCTTATATTTCAATCTATAAACAACGCGTTAATGCAATCCTTGTTTTCAATCTTCTCTTTTAATCTTAAAAACGCGGAATCGTCAGGTACAATTCAAATTTTGTGTTGCACAGTTTTAAATTAGTGGGTGCATGCCTTTGTTTTTGTGTGTGCTCACTATTACATTGTTTTATGGATTGATTTATGTCCTTTTGCTAAAGGTGGAACCGGAAAAGGGGACAAAGGTATATGAAATGGAAAAGGATAAGAGGCAAGTGGAAGGTGAAGGCCAAGATGTAGTTGGAAAGGAAGGGGATATACTAGCAGAGGTTGGTGCAGAAGAGAAGGAAAATGATTAAAAGGTGGCTCAAGTGGAAAAGGACAAGAACACAAAGGTGGCAGGAAAGGAATGGAAAAGGTCAAAGAGGTAGGAAATGTGCAAGACACAGTTGAACAAGGGAAGAAAAAGGTAGGAAACTAATGTATACACTTTCTGTTGATAGAATATACTTGTGTGTGCATGATATTCATGTAATGTGTGCATTAGTTTTTTTTATTTCTGTGCAACTGTTTGTTGATTGGTGTGCATCATTTTATTCCTAACTTTTTACTTTTTCTATGCAAAACTAATTTATTCTATGGGATAATAGAGAATGAGGTGGTAGAAATAGAGAGTGATAAGGATAAGGAGAAGGAAAAGGAGGAATCTGGAAGTAGTGTTGCTTTTCAGGATATAAGGTATATACAAATTCATCACTAGTGCATATCTGATTTATTGTGTAGATGATTTTTAACTTTTGTGTGCATGGATTTTTTTGCCTTGTGTGCATGAATTTATAGAAGAACTCGGAAAAAGAAAAAGTGGAGATGCACAATGTAGATAAGAAGGAAAATCTACCAAAAAAGGTAAATATAAAAAATAACATGTTTTAACTATTAATATAAAATTATTATTCATTAATAACTGGTTATATTTGGCTGATTAAATTTGTGTGCTGATCTGATGTGACACCTGCACACAAGAAAAGGAACATTAATCGTTTAGCGGTTCTCAATTCTCCATGGAAACAAAGAGAGGTGAACATTTCTTAAAATATTACAACTGAAGAGAAAACGTTGTACAAGTGGGCGACAAATGCAAAGGAAAATGATGACGAGTAAGTAGTATATTATTATGAAAATCTAAATTGAGTGAATTAAGTTGCTATAATTCCAATCATGTGACAAAAATATTAATGTTTGTATGTGCTGTAGTGATTTTCTTTTCCAATTGGGTACATATAATATTACAAGATAAGACATGTTGACATTCAAGGCAAATGAAGAACTAGACAGTGTGTTGCTTGATGCGTATATTGCATATTTGGATGAAAATGAAGCATTCAAGGACCCATTATCACTGTTAAGTTTCTTCATCCCATCAATTATTATGATAAGCATATTCACAAAACTATAAACAAAAGTTTATATGAATTATTTGCACTGATTATATTTTATTTTCTTGCAAAAGAAATTTTCGGTGCAAAACAAACATGCAAAGCTATAAGAGAACGAAGAGGGGTTCTTTAAATCAATGATGTAAACCTTCAAATGTGTCAACTTTTTTATGCATAAGCACAAAACTGAACATAATATTAATTTGATAATTCATTACTATAATTTATGTTCATTCATTAATTATGGTAATTGCATGTGAAAATGAGTTTATGCTACTGTGTACATAAAGATTATTTTGTGTACATGAAATTACTCTTCTGTGTGCATGATACTATACTTTTGTGTGCATGACCCTACTTTCTCTCAATTATACAGTTCATGTTCTTTGTACATAATGAAGGTCACTACTATGTCATTATAATAAATGTCTAAACTCCACATGTGTATATACTCCCTCTGTCTCCAAAGGACAACTTTGTTGGGAATTTAGGCAAAGGAAAAGTAGAGCAGAACTACACTTCTAACCAATCCAAAATTTAATCTAAATTTTAAAATTAAATTCAAAAAATCATAAATAAAACCAAATTCCTAAAATAGCCCTAACCATAACCTAGATCTGGACCACCACTTTCACGCCTCCTCCCTCCGCCGCCTTCTGGACCTCCTCTCTTCAGATCTGGACCACCGCCGTCTCTTCTCTCTCGTTCCGTGCAAACCTTGGCCTTCTCGACCTCCTCCCTCCAGATCTGGACCACCGCCTTACTTGGACATATAGTTTAAAAAACATAGAGTTCTATATATTCCACATATAGTTTAAATTTAATCGACATTGTGGACATGTCTTAATGTTGTTCCCTGACTTATTTCATATCTTGCAAGCCCTCTTTTGCTTCTTTGACTTTTTAGTTTCGACCTCTTGACCACTTCTAAAGCGTTTTCTCTTAAACTTGTTATTTGCTTGTCCAGGATGATGGACACTAGCTTCATTCGGTAAAGCCCCAACCAATTTCTCAAATGCAAACTTCTTTGCTGAGGGTTGAGGTAGAGGAATCAACAATTGCAGAACTGATGAATGCAACCTTTGTTCTTTCAGCAAACACAAAAAATGTTTCAATTTATCAACGTCTTCTCCCACAACATCAACATGCATACATTTGTGTGATGACTTCAACCAACAACCACTTCCTTTCATCAATTAAAACACTATCATCATAAATTGCACCATCAATTTCAAAAATAGGTTGTAATATTGATTTCTTAGTCCAACGAGTGTTGAGGAGGCTAGAACTCATAGTTACTATTGTGTGCAATGCTAATGTCTCATGTGTGCATCATTTATTTCATGGGTAAATTAATTAATAATTAAACAGTAGGTATTACATATGTGTGCAAGAGAAAGTTCTTATGTGTGCACCAGAGCTACAAATCGAATGCTTACTCCAATTTTCTTTGATTGATTGATATAGTTGAATCAAATAGAACAAAATTGTACGCTTACTCCAATTTTTTTTGTCAGAACTCGAATTTGAATGAACAACTTTGAATGTGATGAGTGTACAAGCAATTTCATGTAGAATACAATTTCGACTAACACATTCTACCTAAAATCATGAACTCGTATACTTGTTCTGTTGTAGCAGACAGATTGTATGCTTAAGCGAAGAAGCAATAACCTAATACACTTTCCAAATCAAAATCAACACCACAACAAACACATACGAGCTAAAGTACAATTCTGACTGACCGTAGAAGCAATTTTGACCACATCAACCATAAAATTTATCGAATTCATATCAACAACACAAATCAATGTTAGAAACGGAATCCTTACCTGAATCGATCAAAGGAGAGCCACTTTGGACGGAGGGAGTGAATTCGACAGCGAGGGAATTGAAGGAAGACTCCATGACTATAGACAATCGAAGGAGAAGGAAATCAGCAGAGAGGAACCGTGAGAAGGAAAGAGAAAGAGAGGAAGGAAAGCGGAATGGAAAAACAGATTTGTAAATTTGACACGTGGAGGGTGGGATGAGGGTGGGGTTGTTAGGAATGGAGGGTGAGGATGTGTCCTTATTCCTCATGGAAAGACACATCCTGATGTGATATTTTCCATTAATATATTAGATAGATCAAGTAATAACCTCATAGAAAATATCATACTTCTCCAAAATCGAGAAATCAAAAGCATTTTTCAGCTTTAATATATTAGATAGATCAAGTAATAAAAGGGTAGATTGGAATGTTCATTACTTTATAAGTACACATGCTCATCGCAATATGTGAGGGGTAGGCACGAGAGAGAAACAGTCGGGAGAAGGAAAGAAAGGTAAATAATTTTTTCCTTTTTTTCTTTTTAATTGAAGAGTCTTTGAACAGTGGACGAAACTCGGGCAAGAACTCGGGAAAGAACAAACAATCCGGAGAAGGAAAGAAAGCTAATTTTTTTTCTTTTTAATTGAAGAGTCTTTGAACAGTGGACCAACTGGGTGATAACAAGCCGAATAACTCGGTCGAGAACTCTGGGCCGAGTTTCCACTGCTGCATCAACCCATCTCTACATGTCGAACAACTCGGTCCAGAATTTGGTCAAGTTCTAGGCCGTGTTGTGATATGCCAAGTGGCTGAGTTTGTTGAACCCTTTTTTTTGGAAAAAAAGAAAACTTATCTTCGGTTGTCTCCCAAGTAGCGCTTGTTTAAGGTCGATAGCTCGACCTTCCATCTACATCAGGGGCTCAGATCAAGGTAAAGAGAAGCCAACTTCTCAAATGGACCACTAGCAACGTATTTCTACAAGCATTGTCCATATACCTTGAATTGTCCTATCTCCTCGCTCCATATCTTAATTGCACCATGTGGGTACACGTTTCGCACTTGGAACATACCACTCCTTCTCGATCTTAATTTACTCGGAAAGAGAATCAGCCGAGAGTTGAACAACAAGACTAGATCACCTTCATGAAACTCTCTAGGCCCAATACGCTTGTCATGCCACCTCTTAGTCCTCTCCTTGTAAATCCGATCATTCTCATATGCAATTAGCCTCAACTCTTCGAACTCTTGCAATTGTAGCATTCTCTTCTCATCGACTGCTTTCATGTCAAAGTTGAACAACTTAATTGCCCAATATGCTTTATACTCTAACTCAACCAGGTGATGACAAGACTTCCCATATACTAGCTGGAACAGTGTAGTGCCAAGAAGAGTCGTGAACGCTTTCATATATCCCAAGAAGCATCATCAAGCTTCATAGACCAATCCTTTCGGGATCGGGAAACCGTCTTCTCCAAAATGATTTTGATCTCTCGATTTGAAACCTCAACTTGACCAAATGTTTAAGGATGATATGGAGTGACAATTTTGTGTGTAACCTCATACTTCTTCAACATAACCTCAAACTTACTCTCAATGAAATGTGATCCTCCATCACTAATCATAATTCTCGGTGTCCCAAATCTTAGATAAATCACTTTGTTGAAGAACTTAGACACCACCATTGAGTCATTTGTTGGAGAGACAATAGCTTCAACCCATTTAGACACATAATCAACTGCCAAAAGAATGTACTTGTTAGAGTAAGACGGCGGGAAAGGCCCCATGAAATCAACTCCTCATACATCAAAAGTCTCATCCTCTTAAATGTTATTAAGCGGCATCTCATTCCTCCTATAAATGTTCCCCGTACACTGACATGCATTACAAGAAGCAATGAAACGGGGCACATCTTTAAACAAAGTCGGTCAATAGCCAGAGAGCTGAATTGAAGATCTTGGTGGTTATCGTGGAGGAACTATCATGGCCTCCACATGGTAGATAATGGAAATGAGTGATTACACTCTTTACTTCATCCTTAGGGATAAATCTTCTAATCACACCATCAACACACCTCTTGAAAAGCAATGGCCCATCCCAAAAATAATGTCGAACATCCGACATGAATTTCTTCTTCTGTTGGAATGATATCTTAGGAGGTAACTAATTGCAAACCAAATAGTTGACAAAATCGACATATCATGGAGTCCTTGAAGTTACAAGAGTTAAGACTTCATTAGCAACCCTGAAAAGATGATCATAAGGAAATGAATCATCAATATGTGGCTCATCTTTAGTGCACTCCAACTGCTCTTGAGTTTACCTAGAAAGATGGTGAGTAACCAAGTTCTTTGTGCCTTTTTTCCCTTCTAATCTCCAAGTCAAACTCTTGAAGAAGAAGAATCCAACGAATCAGTCTACGCTTGGCCTCCTTCTTATTCAAGTGATACCTAATAGCAGCATGATCAGTATAGACAATAACTTTGGCATTCACCAAATAAGACATGAACTTCTCAAAGAAACAGAGTGTTACTCATCTAGATTCCTCTTGTTGGAGAGGATCTCCTTCAAGAACTTCACATAAGTTGGCATTTGCTTTAGTGCATCGATGAAGGAAATGTTGATGTAAAGATTTTTCAACACCTCCACAAATCTACCAAATTGCTGATCCAACTAAGTTGGAGCCCTCCTTTGTGGGAAAGGAAGAGTAGGCTTGTGAGGCGCTGATGGCACATATTTAGGCACTTCCTATTGCTCCTTCTCTTGGATCACTACTTCTTCGGGCTGTCCAACAACCTTGCTATTTTCCCTAAGATCCACTACCTTAGGATCTTCAAATTTTTTCCCACTCCTCAAGGACAGAACATTGATTTGCCCTTTAGGATTCGCCTCAGTTTGGCCTGGAAGCTGACCTTGAGGCCTAGGAGAATTCAAAGCATATTGAGCATGCAAGCTGTCATGATTCTTCGATATCTTGTTCATAATAAGCTCTGTCATTATCATGTCAAGCTTAGAGTCCTCAGTTGGTTGGGCACGTTCTTGATTTTGTGGTTGGGGAGATCTTTGTTGGAAACCAGGAGGCGGTCTCTGAGCAGTTTGGTTGTTGCCATATGAAAAGTTAGGATGATTCCTCCAACCGGGGTTATAGGTGTTGTAATATGGATCATTCCTAGGACCCGATTGAAGTTGTTCATGTAGTTTGCCTCACCTTCAATCTCTTTCCGAGCAATAAAACAAATTCAGCATCTTAATCTCTTGCGACACAACATTTATTTGATCATGTTGGTGCATTTCAGAATTCACCTCATACATCCCTGCTGGTTTCTTTGAAGTTGAGCGAACATCATTGTAATAGTGTGAGTGTTGAATAGTGTCCTCAATATGATAAGTCCTAAAACTTCATCAACCTCCATTCCATAATTCTACCACCAACTGAAGCGTCAATGATTAACCGAGTTGAACTATCAACATCGTTGTAGAAAACATGCAGCAAGGTCCATTTCTCTTGCTTGTGATGAGGGCACAACATCAACAACTCTTTAAATCTCTCCCAACCTTCATAAAGAGACTCACTATCTCTCATCTTGAAAGCAACAATTGGATTTCTCATTTTATCCGTCTTCTTAAGTAGGAATTACTTGATGAGAAATGCTTTGGCTAACTCGTCCCAAGTGGTAATAGAGCTTGGTAAGGACCTTAACCAAACCATGACCATATATCGTAAAGAGAACGAGAAGGCTCGCAGAAGGAAACATACATCTTGGCTCACTTTATGGATCTTAACAATGTCCATCAATTCAGTTAAGTGGTCAAATGTAGGCGCGGGTTCTTAGAAGGTAAACCTCCAAACTGAGTCTGTTGAACCATGCTGAGCAAATAAGGTTTGAGCTCAAAGTTACGAGCTTGCAATGAAGACTGAACCACACCAGAAACTTAACCCCGATGATCAGGCGTCACATAATCACCAAGAGTCATACATGGGGAACCATCCAACAAATTATTGTTCCCGTTTAGATTATCCCTCATCTCTTGCACTATGATGTCACGATGTTGTCTTCTTCTTAAGTGAAAAGTACTCTCAGGTTCGGGTCAAAATTGTTGAGAATATAAGCGCTCACGACTCTTTGCTTCAGAAAAAGACAATCTTGAAACCAAAACCAAAAAGAAAAGAATCAAGACACACAAAAGACTTAGTCGAACCAGTTATAAGATAACAATTGATACTTCAATTGTCCTCAACAGCGGTACCAAAAACTTGATAGGATAAAAACCTACCCACAAGCGTATGAGATCAATTGTAGCTTTTCAAGTATCGCTGTCACGAGAACAATGTAGTATCTTTTGTAACTAAACCGGTAAACTAATCCGTAAAAAAGATTTGTTTGATTAAACTAAGAAGTAAGTATTGCAAATATAAGAAAATTCAATGGTTGTAAAATATCTAGGATCAAGGATTCCCACAACAAGGCCTTGGTAAACTCATATGTGTTTATCTGAGAATATCATGAGCTCCTATTACGGTAAGTTATCGAAAATGTCTAGTAGAAGTATCTAAACTTCAACTAGCTATCGCAGTCGCGCAAAGCTAGTCAAATTTATATCCTTTTAGCGCTTAGAAACAAAGATTAGACCGAGTTAACATCCACTTCTGTGCTCCGCTAAATCCGGTCTAACCTCAGGTTTCTATGATAACTTAGAATTCCGCGAGAACAAGCAAGTTCATTTCTAAGAATTCCAACAATAGCAATCTCCTTTTGGACTCATACCATGTCTAATCGTTCATTAGGCTTCTCCTTTTAGACTCAACCTAATAGAACTCTAATTGATGAATTACCAATTGTAGTAAGAACATTAGAATTGAATCAACCAAGAACTCATGCTATCATATTAGACTAACACAATCATGAAGTTTATCAATTCATTGTTGGGAACACCCTAACTCTAGATAAATGGGGTTTAGCCTAGCATGTTTGAGGAATCAATCATAAACATTAAAGAAATTAGGAAAATGATTCAATTAGATAAGAAGAAGAGTACTTGTTCAAATCCAAGAAACAACCTCCAATCTTCAACAATTTTCAAGAGACAATCTCCAAAAAACAACTAGGGTTCCTTCCCTCTTTTTTTTTCCTTCAGAGTCTATGTTTCCAAACTCCAAACTCCAAAACGTCCCTCAGGCTCCAATAACATAAAAATTATAAGTGTTTCGACATTGAATAGACGATTCGGTTCCCAACTCGCTAATGTGGGGGCTGCAACTCGGTCGAGTTGTGGACCAAATTATGCACTGCAGCTGGCCTCTTCTCATGTTTTGACGACACGACCAACAACTCGGTCAAAATGTGGACCGAGTTTCCTTATCTTGTTCCGACATGAACTCCAGCTTCATCAAGCACTCCTTGGTTGGTCTCTTGGTATATCCTCCTCCTTGTCCTTGCATCTCGACCTTGGTACCGTCCCTTCGAGCCATCCATTTGTACTTCATTGTGTTATAGCTCTTGAGCTTCAAAATCGACTCCAAATGATCCTGAAATCATAAAAACATGAGTAGACTACGAACACTACAAATTCTATGAAAACCAAATAATAATAAGATAAAGAGAAACAAAATAAATTTACTAAGGAAAAAACAAAATAAATTTACTAATAAACACGACCTAAACTAGTCTAAATGCAAGCTATCATTATATGTGTTTTGTGATGCATATATACATATATGTATAAAGTGGTTCATATGTATGTCTAAACAAGTGATGCATAAATAGATATGAAAGTGATAAATATGCATGTATACAAAGTGATGCATATTTAGATACTGAAGTGGCTAATCTATGCACAAAATTGATAGATTTCAAACATGTTCACAAATAAAGTGATTCAATTAAGTACACTATAGAATAATGCGATAAAATATACATCCATACGTTTTAAAATAGCAAAAAATAGTGAGCATTTAAGCGTGAAAGTGGTAAACGTTTTTTTTTTTTTTTTTTTTCTTAACAGGCAAGAAACGGGGTTTCGCCCATTAAAGAACGACGACCCTTGACCATCCTCAGCGATGATCATAAAAACCGGCCGATACAACGGGTACAGAGAAGAAGCCAAAATATGTGATCTAATACCATTTAAGTAGTCAGTATAAAGACTTGATTCCGGGTTGCAATTCAAGATTGCTTTAATAAAGTGGGGATTGATATCAGGACAAGCCAGAAAATCTGCCGCTTTATTGACATCATGGCAAAACGTTTTAGGACATAAGATATGAACATAAAAAATAACGTTTTAGGACATAAGATATGAACATAAAAAACACATCACGGCAAAAAGCATGAATATTAAGAGAAGATAATAAATGTACATATTTAAAATATTGATAGATATTTAAGATTGCTGAACTTTTCATATTTTTTTATTTTTGATAAATATAGAAAATACGCTAACAGTTAAGTGTGACTAGCTCGTCCTACCAACTGAGACACGTACTCCTTCTATCATCTTAAAAGGTCTAAAATTATTGTTGTACTCGTTTGTTTCTCCGGCCCTCTATCAAATCAAAAGCTCTAACATTATTGTTGTCCTCGTTTGTTTCATTCCCTAAGAATATTTTGTGTGGGATATAACATTATTGAAACATAAAATGTTTTTTTGTTATGGAAATAAATCTATGTCGGTACAGACAATTCCTTCCATACATTTTTTAGCCTTGTACTCTCCATTAAATTGCCATGGTGCGTTACTTGCATATAGATTTCACCTAAGTGGAACTTTTATCATCTTGTGCACTTGCACTTGCACAAGTAGTGAAAGTTTGATATGGGGGAGTGGATGTAAAAAAATGTGTACGTAACCATTGTGTTATAATACACTAGTTGGTTTTGTTATCTATGTGCTATTGGCTATATTTTGGGTCAACTTAGATAAAGCAAATGGGATGGAGTCATGGACTATGTTTCTAATAGTGATAAATTAGTGTGGTCACAAGCTTGATCTCCTAACATAGATGTGTGTCCATTTATACACCATTTTGTCACAAAATGGCCCGAGTGTTTTATTGTTTTTGGGCTAAGGGTTATACATATACATGTTTATGATCTAATTGGAGATGATTTAACTTGACAATGATCCTTTAAAAAAAACAACTTGACAATGAAGGAAATTAGCCCAACCCTAGTGCCTTAGAACTCTGGATGTACTATGATTTATGATCCTAGCCATACAAAATTAAGTCAAATAATACGGCTGAAATATATAGTGGTATTCATGTCCTACTAATTGAACTAATATTTTCAAATGAATACTCAATTAACCATATATTCAAATTGAATGTACATTCACTAACACAAGTATGCACATATATATGTTAAAAATTATATTTACCCGTATAAGTGAATTCAACACATACAAGCTTAAATTTTGAATTGAATTTGTATACGCATGTCTTTATGCTTGTTTATGGTAGGAAATGAGAATTTTGTTTTCTTTGTGAAATGAGCTTTTTTTCAAAAAAATTCCTGTTATAGGCTCGATTTGAAACATATTCCCAACGTAGGCATACTTTTTTGGTTCGGAAAATATACACGTTGGAGGGACGCTCGTTTTGACAGCGTCTCCCAACCGAACCAGATTTTTTTTAATTCCCACGTGTAAAACATTAAATTTTCAAAAAAAAAATTGTTTGCATAAGGCGCTGACAAAACTAGCGCCTTATATAAAGGCGTTTTGTTTTTTTTTCAAATCTTTTATATGTATATATTATTGCATTAGACTTACGCATGTTCGGATGACTCGTATGGGCTCGTTCGAAATTGGAATCGATCACGACCAATTTCTTTGGGTCCGTATTGATCCCAGCTTTCACCAGATATGTCTATCGCTCGATTCTGATTCCGAACGACCCCATACGAGCCACCCGAACATGCGTAAGTCTCGTGCGTACCTTCTACTATAAATGGAGATTTACAAATTCGTTTCTCGATATCAGGCGATGAGAGACATATCTGGAGAAAGATGGGATCAATACGGATCCAACGAAACTGATTTCGCTCAGTTCCGATTCCGAACTGTGAAAGAAGGTATGCACGAGACTTACGCGTGTTCGGATGGCTCGTATGGGCTCGTTCGGAATCAGAATCAATCAAGACAAGTTTCGTTGGGTCCGTATTGATCCCATGTTTCACCAAATATGTCTCTCATCATTTGATACGGAGAAACGAATTTGTAAATCTCCATTTACAGTAGAAGGTACGCACGAGACTTACGCCTGTTTGGGTGGCTCGTATGGGGTCGTTCTGAATTAGAATCGAGCGAGAAACATATATGGTGAAAGTTGGGATCAATACAGACCCAAGAAAATTGGTCGTGATCGATTCCGATTTCGAACGAGCCCATCCGAGCCATCCGAACACGCGTAAATCTAATGCAATAATATATATAAGACATTTGAAAAAAATAATTCAAAAAGGGCCTTTGTATAAGGCGCTGCGCCTTGTGCAAACAAAAAAAAGTTATAAAATTTTATGTGTACGTGTAAGACACGTGGGAATTAAAAAAAATCTGGTTCGGTCCAACGTTTGTATTTTCCGAAAATTGTGCCTAATTTAGGAATATGTTTCAAATCGAGCCTACAATGGGATTTTTTTTTATAAAAAAAACCCATTTTAGAAAAAAATCAGGGAATGAAGCATCCGTAATTTATTTTATATAATTCATTTGTATCAAATTCAACTCCTATTCTAAAAACCAATAATAATAGCATTATGTCAAAGTTAAACCCTACGTTTTTTTTGAACATATATATATTTTCATGGATTAATGGAGATTAAACTTAATCAACTAGATTAGCATTGTATTAAAATTGGGTATTCTATAAGTCACATTTTAAAAATATAAACACTACATCAACTGAGTATTGATACTTGGTAGGCTGAATTTCCTAAAAATATATTGATAAAGATATTTTTTGTAGTTTGTAAGTTTGAAATCAAGCCCTACCACTATACATCTCCATTTTTGTCCAACCGAAAGCAACGGAAGCATGCAAATGGAAGCACATGCTTGTTGTTAAAGTTATTCTTAAGATTTTGGAAAAGAAAAATGCGAACAAGTGACTTATTTTCTAAATGACTTATCTGCATCATGATCAGAAAAAATGGCTTATTGTTTAATTGGTGAAAATATGTGGATTCAACTTATGAATTGCATAATAACAAAATACAAATTACCAAGTCGTGCATCTATCATTCTTTCCATTTGTTTTGTTATATGATACGATCAGACGAATCATAGCATTGGTGAAGTTGAAGTCCGTGCGATACACGATCCCTATGTGTTAATTTTTTTTCTCTTTTCTTAATATTAAAGTGTCGTGTGTAAGGTTCGGTGGTTATTATTATTTTATATCTTCTAGCTACAACGATTTGGTCATCTTTTTCCATGTTTTTTTGTGTTGTTTTATATTTACGATGGTGATTGTCAAGTACTCATCATCCATTTTTTATATGTTTGGATGTGCAGTGTGTGGACGCTTTTTGGGTGACAATATTTTTTTTTGTTTTAGGTTATACATGACTTTGTGAATATGTCACGTAGTGAATTGTTTTACATGTTGTAATAGTAGTTATAAAATGCGAGAGGAAATGATCTATTTGGTTGGGATGTGTTTTTTTTTGCCCAATTGTGTCGAATAAGTGTATGGGCCCTAAAATAAGGCTAGGTTTGTTCCGTTTCCTAATAAGACGTTGGTTTTGGTTGTCTTCCTTCGTTATTTTGTTTTAATCGACGTTGGTTTTAATCTGCGTCTATGATAATAATGAAGTTAAAACAGTGATGAGAAAAGGTGGTCGATCTTTAATCAAGTATATAAAATGATTGATGGTCCCACTATGTTTACAGTTTCTATTTGAGTTGTATACCTAAAAGCCAAACGGGTATATCTTAAGAACCAAAGTGCACATGCATAAGAGAAACAAATAGACAATTCAAGGCATAAGGGAACCAAAGTGCACTTTCATATGGCTTAGACCTTAATAACTTTTTCACCTATTAAAAAATCAAAATCTTTCTTCTTCTTCTTTCATGTTCTTATAAGTCAAAGCCAATTTTTAGCCTACAATTCTGGAAGATATGAGGTATATCTCCCACATTATAATCATCGACATGATTCTTCATGAACGATGTTGTTTATACCATTTTGTAGCAAGTGATATATAGAACCATTAATTATTGGCCTAGAGCATTAAGCTAAACTAATACATTTCAAAGCCTAAGAAAGGCTTGTAAAATGCAGTTTATCATAATAGCAGAAACATATCTAAACAATAAAAAACCTTGGAATCAGGAACAATGAACGCGACGCCGATGTACTTGCCGTGTAAATATGTCGAATCCCATTGGCGACAAATGAGGACACAAGATTTAGAATCAACACCGACAACCAAGTCCGAAAGAGCGACATATCCCGGACTACCGGCCGACTCCGAGGCTCGATTAGCGATTGTTGCCGTTTTTCCCTTCGTGCTAGACATAACATGTGATTTGCCTTTTTGTTGAGACATCATAGTGGATTTGCCCTTCCCCTGAGTGATCGAAAACAACGCAAAACGTTTCCATTGTGATGTACCCCAACCTTTAATACCCAACCCCAAATGACTCCAATTGGTAGGGGAGAGCAGTCGTTAACTGAAGAAAAATGAAACGTCGACTTGAATGTGGGAACGAAGAGCCAGAGGGGGATGTAAAAGATGAGGACCTGGAAAGATGCTTGAATGATGCGAAGTGATAACCCTAAGAGCATTTTTCTTCATTTTACTTAGAGTAACAAAAGCTTTTTTTTTTAAAGGTAAAAGAAAAGAAAATGTCAGAATTTTTGTTTAAATCAAGACGTGTGTAACACTTCCTTTATACTCATCCTGACACAATTCATTTCACTTTTCCAATGACTTACTAACACTCATAAGTCGTAATATATAAGATTTTATTGTAATTCTTTTTCAATATTTATAATTTATTTTTATCTAAATGTTGACATCCATATTAACTATATAATATATTATCTAAATTTATAATAAAAATAAAGGTAAAATGCATGTTATTTGATATGAATAACATGATTATGGATGAAAAGTATTTAAATATTACAAAATAGGCTATGTTACTCAAGATAAGTAACATGGATAAAGATGCTCTAATATTGAAAGCCGATTTCAACATCTAAACTAATATAGCTATAATACTTTTTGGTCAAAATATATAGTTATAATACTAAACTCCTTATATTGTAATTCTAAACTCCTTAAATGATGTACCAAAAGGTCAACTTTATAGGTATATTAGAAGATGGAGCTTTGATAGCCACATGTTCATACTAAAGCCGAAGAAATAGGGTTTGCGCAATGAAGAGTTGTTGTTACAAACAACGCCTTTTTACTGCTATTCTGAAAGAAACTGAGTGAGAAAGGGTGGTTGAGAAGAATTGATTCCATTCTATTGCCTTTTTATACCGATACGTGCAGCAACACATCTACTCATCCTCTCCCTTAACTCTCCTTTTTTTTACTTTTCTCATCCTCTCGCTCAGTTCATCCTCTCACTCAATTCATCATCTCACTTAAATCTATTTCAACTGATTCAAACCAACGAAAGAAGGATTATGTAGTTGTTCATGTAGGAATCCTATTTTCTACAACTTATAAACATGTATAAAATACAAGAATAAATCAGTATTAAGGAGAAGAGAAAAAATAGTCGATCCAATACCAAAACCGTACGGTCGAACTTAAGCAGAGTCGAGATCGGAATCTCTTTCCTTAATTCTGAAAATGCCTTGTAGTTCGACGGCTATCGGCGTTCCAAATCCCAGGATACAACTGCTACACTTCTGATTTGCACAACTCAAAGATTCATAAGCCAATGAACTCTAGTTTATAGTGTGTACTCTCAGACTCAAACAAAAGAAGACAAAGATGTGAATAGAGACTGAAAACGAGTGGAGAAGGAGAATGCGAAGCTGTATTCGAATGTTTATTTTTGAGTTATGCAGAGCCTCCTCCATGTAATGAATGGCCCAATTCGTGGATTAATGGGCGGATCTGGTGGCTTAAATGGGCTGGTCCAAGTCAACACCACTGAATGAGGCCTGTTTGAACGAAGCCCAAAAATCATATCAGACTTGAGCTAGGCCCCAAAAGACAACCTCCTCCCACGAGCTCACGATCCCACGAGCCAAGCCGAGCTGATCCGATCCGTTCCGAACCGAACCGAACCAAACCACTTGCGTGTGGTCTTCGGAAGCCCAAGCCCACCCGGATAGCCTTCTTTGGCCCAATCACATCCATTACAATCCACTCCTAGTTTATATACTAGTGAGTTTTTCTCCTCCTAATCAATGTGGGATACACATCAATCCTCAAATTTCAACTTAGTTACATTAAATGTAACTCCATTATTTCTCATTCAAACGGAACCCGAATTATACAAATGAGCATACTACGAAATAGTTCTCGCGGAGACGAAGCCAACGCTCCCATTATCCGACACCAATGGGTCCCAGAAAATTTGGTTCCAACAATCCCCCACATGAATAGAAATGACTCTAAAACACGTGAAAATGACTCGACATAAAGACTTTTGAGAGTACGGTCGAAGAATCACTACATTTGGGCTGGTAGCATTTTTCAGCCTTGAACCACCCATAGTGAGTAGCCATCGGATTTACTCGACCAGGTAGTGAACGTGATGTCTTGAACCACCCGGACTTTGATGTAAACATATACAACGACTATCACACGGTTTCATCTTCTCACAAAACTAGGTTCTCTTATTGTGTTCATTTTGGCCGTGAACATCCCTGGTTAATCATGAGTGAGCTTAGAGAATTCAGCCTATGTAAATTCTCCTAGAAACGGCCCCATTTCACACTCATTATGTGATTTTTACCATAAGTAGTATACCATTATACTGCACTTTGATTTTCAAATCTTATGGAATCATTAAAAGCCAACACTTTATGGCTTAACCTATACTTTATCAACGCACTTTTAATCCTAGGAACTTGGAGAAGATGTAAATCTCCATGTGCTATTTAGATTTAGCTTGATTTTGTTGTCCCTTTGAACTTATATCTTGGGATATCCAATCACGTAAGTAGTGTTACGATCAAACGTCATCTTATGTCATAGGCTTTAAACCCATTCCTCTAGATGATTTCACAACTTGCTCTCGAGACAAACCTTTAGTAAACGAATCCGCTAGGTTGTCAGCCGATCAGATATAAACAACATTGATCACTCCGTTTGAGAGGAATTGTGTTATGGTTTTATGCTCTCTTCTAATATGACGAGATTTACCATTATACATTGAACTTAGTGCCCGAGCAATTGCCGATTGACTATCGCAATGGAGACTCATAGCCGACACTGGTTTTTCCCACATTGGTATATCCTCCGGAAAGTTTTGAAGCCATTCTGCTTCTTCTGCTGCTTTGTCCAAGGCAATGAATTCAGATTCCCTTGTGGATCTAGCCAGTAGAGTTTGTTTGGTGGATTTAAAGGATATAGCCGCACCACCTAGAGTAAAAACATACCCGCTTGTGGATTTTGAGTTTTTGGAGTCTGATATCCAATTAACATCACTGTAGCCTTCCATCACTGTTGGATATCGTCCATAGTGTAACCCATAATTTCGAGCATATCGCAAGTAGTTCAATACCCTTGTTATTCCTTTCCAGTGACTATGTCCCGGATTGCTAGTGTAACGACTTAAGACGTTCACCGCATGTGCTAAATCTGGTCTTGTACAATTTGTTAAGTACATTAGACTTCCAATCACTCTGGCATACTCTATTTGAGATATGCCATCACACGAGTTTTCCTTTATGTCGAGATGAGGGTCCATGAGACTCTTAGCATTACTGCTTGAGTATTTCTTGAATCGTTCAAGTACCTTTTTAGCGTAATTGTCTTGAGTTAAAATGATTCCTTTGGAATGTCTTATGACTTTTATTCCTAAAATCACATCCGCTAATCCCAAGTCTTTCATGTCAAACTTTCCACTAAGCATGTTCTTTGTTTGTTGGATCATATCTTTGTTACTACCAATAATGAGCATGTCATCAACGTATAGGCACAACAAGATATATCCTTTTGGAGTTGTTTTGACATAAATACATTAGTCACATTCATTATATTGAAACCGTTTGACATCATAACGCTGTCAAATTTCTCATGCCATTGTTTAGGTGCTTGTTTTAATCCATATAATGATTTCACAAGTCTACACACTTTGTGTTCCTGTCCAGGCACAACATACCCCTCGGGTTGTTTCATATAAATTTCCTCATCTAACTCACAGTTTAGAAAAGCCGTTTTTACATCCATTTGATGTATTTCTAGATTACGTAAAAGCCGCAATCACTATTAGTAATCGAATAGAAGTAATCCTCGTTACCGGCGAATAAGTATCAAAGAAATGTAGACCTTCTTTTTGTCTAAATCCTTGTACTACAAGCCTTGCCTTGTATTTCTCTATTGACCCATCGGTTTTCAATTTTCGTTTGAAAATCCATTTACATCCCAGCGCCTTTGTCCCTGGGGGTAAATCAGCTAACTCCCAAGTATGATTTTTCATAATGGAGTCTATTCCACTTTTAACCGCTTCCTTCCATGAAGGTGTGTATGGCGTATACATGGCTTCCTTAAACGTACGAGGTTCATTTTCTAGGAGAAACGTTGTTGAGATATGATGAGGTTTTGATTAAATGACAAACATCCACTAATGGTTTACTTGAGTGCGTAGGTATTGTTACTAGTTTGTGTGCAGGAATGAAAGAAGTCTACTTGTGTGTAAGCAGGAACAAAGGAAGCACAAGCAGGTAAGAAGGAAGTCTTGCTGGAATCCATGAGACATAAGGTTACGTCGAATGGAAGACAGCTGTGAAGAATAAGTTCATCCGAGGAAGATTATTGGTCGAAGATATCTTGGAGGATGGCCTTGAAGAATTATGGAAGAGTTGCATTTCAAACAAGGAAAGAAGATCTTGTAAAAGAAGGAAAATAAAATCTCGTCAAATAAGGAAAGTGGCAACTCGGCTAGATTGGGCATTGGACGCGCGTGTGGGTATTGCCAAAGAAATAAGGAAATATTACGCGCAAGGAATATTTCCTTATGCGCTTTGTTTCCTTATTTGAACAAGGCGACGCGCCGAAGTGTAAGGCCCATGGTAACTACTTTGAGAACAAGTTGGAAGGTCACATTGAAGGAAAGATTTCTTAGGAAGAGAATTTCTTGTGAAATATATTTTAGGAAGAGATTTCCTTGTGGAAAGATATTGTGAGATTATGGTAATATTAGAACGGCTAGATTGGTAGTTAGGTTTGAGCTATTTAGTGTGCTATATATTGTATGAGAATTACATAGCTTAGCAAGACTTTGAAGAGCGAAAACCTAATACTCGGTTTAGAGTTGTTCTACGTGTGTGAGATTGAGATTCAAGTGAGAAGAGTGATCTAAGATCTAGCTAGGAAGTCTAGGTGAGTGATCCAAGTTCTATTGTAATCAAGATATCAATACAACAAGTAGACTCGTTCAAACTCTCTCTAGTGAAAGCTAGAGAGGAGTGGTTTTTCGCCTCGAGGACTTTTTGGTACTTGGGGTGTTTCCACTATATATCATCGTGTTCAGGTTTGATTTACATTATTGTTTGTCTTTCTGCATTATCTACTTATCAAGGAACAATAGCTTTTGTTCCTTGTGTTTTTATACGCTAATCGATCGAACAATTGGTATCAGAGCCTGGTTTCTAGATTGTTTCAATTAGCTTTGCAGGAAAAAAATGTCATCCAACAATGCAATCAACGATTCGTTCTGGAAACCCCCAATGCTGAAGCCAGGAGAGTATGATTGGTGGTCTATTCAGTTTGAGTCACATACTCAATCTCTTGACGCTCGGATTTGGAAAGTTATTGAATTTGGCGACGCCATCATCCTCGACTTGAATGATGATGACAAAACCAAAGAGAAAAAGAGAGCTGGCTATTGTGACGCAGACTACAAAATCCTTGAGAAGAACGTCAGGGCTAAAAAGATCCTTGATATGGCTCTAAGCCCGGGCGATCTTCGAAAGATTCTGAAGTACAAGACCGCCAAGGAAATCTCGGATGCACTAAAGAGGACATACTCTGGAGGTAATGATGTCAAGAGGAACAGACTCCTTGCTGCTCATAAGGACTATGAGCAAGCTATGCAGGAGAAAGGTGAATCCTTGGAAGACTTCCATGCAAGGTTTGAAGGTTATGTGAGTCAAATTGAATTTCTAGGTGAAGAGCTCCCTCAGTAGAAAGTCACCTATCAATTCATGCAAGCACTGAACGCCCAATGGGACGAGTTCATCAATGCCTTTCAAGCTCAGAGCGATATCAAAGAAATCTCCTTGGAAGACCTTGTGTGCCGTCTCAAGAGTCACTCTGGAATTCTTGAGAGGAAACTCTTTAGAAGGAAGGATACGGACAAAGGAAAATCAATTGCTTTAAAGGTGGAAAAAGCTTTTGATCTATCTCAGATAGAAGACCCTGGACTTGAAGAGGATGACACAGTCACTCTCATCACAAGAGCCTTCAGAAAAGCATGGAGAGGAGGAGAGACACGTCACACCGAAGGTAACCAAGGTTCAAAAGATATTATCTGTTATCATTGCCAAAAAGCAGGACACTTCGCCAGAAATTGCTACAAGAAAAGAGCAGGGGATCACCAACCCCTGAAGAGAAATCCGCAATGATGGTAACCTGGGAAGGAACAGAAGACAACATGTGTCTCATGGCAACCGGGAGTGATCAAGATGACATCAACCAGATACCTATTCACTCTTGGTATATAGATAGTGCTTGCTCATGTCACATGATAGGGAACAAAGAATGGTTTCAATCTCAACATTCATTCCTGAGGAGGATCTGTGCTTTACCACTCTTAAGGAAGATTCTCTCCTATGGCACAAAAGATTTTGTCATGCAGGTTTGTCACATCTTTAAAATCTCTACCAAAAGGACCTGGTACATGGACTTCCCAAAGTCGAAGCCATCCAAGACATGGTGTGCTCCTCAAGAATAAGAGGCAAACAAGCAAGGTCCTCCTTCAAATCCAAAAAGGAGGCAAGTACTTCTCGTCCCTTAGAGATGATCCACATGGACCTATGTGGACCTATGCGTACACAGAGCCGTGGAGGAAATAGGTATGTCTTTGTTATTATGGATGACTATTCCAGGTACACTTGGACTATATTCCTGTCCTCAAAGGATGAAGTCTTTGAGGAGTTTGAAGCATGGCTAAAATCCGTGGAGAACAAACTGGGAGTCTCCCTTGTCTCTATACGTACCGACCATGGAACTGAGATTGAAAACTCACGGTTTTATGACCTGTGTAGGAACAAAGGGATTAATCACAACTTTTCAGCACCAAGGACTCCCCAACAAAACAGAGTCGTGGAAAGGAAGAACAAAACCCTGGAGGACATGACCAGAACTCTCCTAATCTCTAGCAATCTTCCAAAGAACTTCTGGGCTTAGGCACTCAACTTCTCATGTTATGTGCTAAACAGGGTCACTCTCAGACCACTCATCAACAAAACAACCTATGAACTTCTAAATGGAAGAAAGCCAAATGTATCTCATCTCAAAGTGTTTGGATGTAGATGCTTTGTCCATAACAATGGGAAGGAAAACTCCGAGAAATTTGACTCAAGAAGCGACGAAGGCACATTCGTGGGATACTCTCTCCAAAGCAAAGCTTACAAAGTCTTCAACAAGCGAACAAGAAAAATTGAAGAAAGCATTCATGTGATCTTCGATGAGTCCACCATGGCTGGCGAAGCCATACAAGAAGGAGATAGTACACCCTACACTCAGGAAGATAACTTTGATCTAGTCGAAGTTGCTAATCTTGGGGAACAAAGCCCGAATAGTGTTGACCCAACTCAAGCTTCAGAGTCCGACAACTCTGCAGAAAGCAACTAAGAGGAACAGAGGAAGAAAGTGACGAGGAAATCGGCAACACTTCTGACAATCCGGACGTCAATTCCTCACCAGGGAACACAACAGAAGAGCGCACCAAAGAAGAACCTACCACAGAGATCAGACGCACCTCTCAAAGCACCAGACCACCAGGATGGTTGAACGACTACATATGTAATGCAGTCATACAAGATCCAATACCTTCAGCTACAATCACAGATAATCCAAGCCAAGGTACGTCATCTCTCTTACCCTCTAATGAATTTTGTGCTTTCACTTCCTTTGTCTCTCTAGCAGAACCAAAAACAGTGGATGAAGCTCTCAAGGACCCAGAGTGGGTCAAAGCTATGCAAAACGGGCTTCATCAGTTCGAGAGAAACAAGGTATGGAGACTTGTTCCTAATCCCGGGAACAGAACCATAATAGGAACAAAATGGGTCTTCGGGAAAAAGCTAGATGACAAAGGCCAAGACACAAGAAACAAAGCCAGACTGGTTGTAAAGGGGTACAACCAACAGGAGGGGATAGAGTATGATGAAACCTTTGCTCCCGTAGCCAGACTGGAAGCCATAAGATTATTGATTGCTTACTCAACACATCATGGCTTCAAGCTTCAACAGATGGATGTAAAGACTTCTTTTCTCAACGGGGAACTAAAGGAAGAAGTCTTTGTGGAGAAAACACCTGGGTTTGTCGACTCGGCTAATCCAGACCATATCTATGAGATGGACAAGGCTCTCTACGGACTCAAACAAGCTCCTCTAGCATGGTATGAGAGACTATCTCGACATCTGTTGTCCAACGGATATGTCCGTGGAGAGGTTGACAAAACCTTGTTCCTTCTAAGAGAAGGAAAAGACACTCTGGTCGTGCAAGTATATGTGGACGACATCATCTTTGGGTCCACAAACAACAAGATGGTTGAGAGATTTGTCAAACTCATGGAAAGTGAATTCGAGATGAGCATGGTAGGAGAACTCAAGTTCTTTCTCGGACTACAAGTAATACAAGGAGATGACGGAACTAGAGTACATCAACAGAATTATCTCAGAGAAGTAGTCAAGAAGTTTGGAATCACAAATTCCAAGCCATATGCAACCCCAATCTCTCCAAATGACTCTCTGGGCAAGGACGAGAACGGTAGCAAAGAAGATCAATCTCTCTACAGAGGAATGGTTGAATCCCTACTCTATTTGACTGCCAGCCGATCTGACATAATGTACAGTGTGTGTCTATGTGCAAGATTTCAAGCTGATCCAAGAGAATCACACACCGTTGCAGTTAAGAGAATTCTGAGGTACCTAAGGGGAACAGATGATCTATGTCTCTGGTATCCCAGGGGAGGAAGCATGAGCCTTATAGGATATACAGATGCGGACTTCGCAGGGAACATAGTAGATCGCAAGTCTACATCTGGCATGGCTCAATTCTTAGGACCATGTCTTGTCTCATGGGGATCAAACAAGCAGACCACGGTGGCCCTCTCCACAGCTGAAGTTGAGTACATCTCAGCCGCAACCTGTTGCTCAAAACTCCTATGGCTTAAACAACAGCTAAGTGATTTCAGTATCAATCTCAATTCTGTTCCTATTCTTTGTGATAATACTAGTGCTATAAATATTGCTAAGAATCCCGTGCAACACTCTAGGACCAAACACATTGAGATTAGACATCACTTTCTGCGAGACTGTGTTGAAAAGGGGCTAGTAACAATGGAGTTCGTTCGCACTGAGGAACAAATTGCAGACATCTTCACCAAGGCATTAAACAAGGAACCCTTTGAAAGGCTTCGTCTAAAACTTGGTATGATTTCTCTCGAATAATTCTGTCTATTCCTAAGATCCCCCCATGACTGGTTGAAGTCTGAGTGAAAATTAGTTGTTATTTATGGGATTATATGAACATCTGATTGCGTCTCGTTGGTATGAGTTATCTGCTTCTTCTTGTCTTGATTAATCTCAATATTCTTGCAATATCTTTGAACACGAAATGCTAGCACCATGATTTCTTTACATGAGAAGGTCTTATTTGTTGCCCAAAAGAGTCATCTTGATGATTTGAACCCTCATTATAAGCCCAAAGGATAGAGGATCTCTACAGCCGTCCCTGAAGCCTTGTCATGATTGCACATTCCTATGAGCCCCGTGTATTCATCTACATCTGGAATCTCTCATCATGAGATAATAATTCACATTTTCCATCTATGTTTTTTTGTATAATGTTCTATTATACCACTTTTGGTAACTCACCCCCGCATTATACTATTCTATTTTTTTGGAAAAATTGTGAAAGTGGAATGAATGTTCTGGTCCTCAACATGGAAAGGAGGTGTGGTCTCAAGATGGCGTGAAAAGAAGTTTCTGTGTGTTTTTGGTAAGTTAGTCAAGTAGTGATGTTGTCTTGAAAAAGGTGAAGCTGTACCCAAAAATCCTAAGATCTTATCAATTTGGAAAAAATCTTTCTCCTTCCAAATTGAAATGGTCTACATCTGTTATATATACCCCTCCCTCAAAATTACCAAAAATCCCATCCCACTCAAACAAGAAAACCACCTCCTCAAAATCATTGACCCTCTCCTACTCATACTCAACTCTGCAAGCGTCATTCCCTCATCACCGCCCACTTTCACCTTCAACCCTACAACCGCCCTCATCACCCTTTCTCCCACACACCAAGGAAGGGATAAGCTAGAAAAGACACGAGGGTTCTAGGGAAGGGTTGGAGGTTTTTCTTGGTAGATCTTTATCACACCAAGGAAGGGATAAGCTAGAAAAGACACGAAGAGTCCACGTACTAAGTGTGTTTTCTAGAGGTTTTTGACGCCAAGGCAAAGGTTAGAAGTTTTCTAGACTAAACGCTTTGCTTTATAATTCTCAATGTACTTACAACTGAAGCCAATAGTGGCTTTTAAAGGGGTGGAGACGTCTTGGGATGCAAGCACAAGATCACTCTCCAAATCATGACATAAATAAGCTACAATCTAGGAATTGAATGCTAAATCAAAAGGAGAAAACTATGGGATGTGCTAGGCACTTAATAGGCCGATCCAAGGGCTGCAAATGGTGATCCTTGTGACCCTCACACGGATTGGTGACATGGCTATCTGATTGAAATCAAATTGGAGCAATTTGAGCGATCACCTTTAATGCTTGATGGCGAAATTAGGGGGATCTTGTCTCCCCGGTCAAAATGCATTTGACACGCACACTTGAGCAATATTTGGACTCCTAGGGTCCATTTAGGAGCAATGGAACCAAAAACGCTCAGTAGAAATGGATGGAAGGCAATGGACGGCCGTAGCCTAACTCTAGTGCGTAGGAGCGCCCGAGCGCAATTAGGGTAGCCAGTCACTCTCATTCTTATTGGACTTGTCATGGGAGTTTTTGGTCTTGTTCCACTCCTTTTGGGCCTCTGAATCCAATGGTGAAGGTTGCGCCTGAGAAAAGTGTCTTTGTTTGACCAGTGGTGCGTCATCTTCAATTGTGGCCGAAACAACATGAGGTACCTTGTGGCTCCGACGTGAACAATAAAAGGCTCCAAGCATTTGATAAAGACAATGAACCTCTACTTGACTTGGGGAGCCTTGGGTTGTGACTTGATGGGCTCGAGCCCTCAAGTGAGAGCTCATCAGATAACCAAGTTTATCATCCACATAATATTCTATCATGAACTTAACTTCTGGTTAGTTGTATTAACAATTCAATAGGTGTGTTAGTAGGCATCTTCTCTATAGACTTGCTTCAGGCTAGTCTATGAGATAAATACTCTAATATGCAAATATGCTTAATTTGTAGTCAATATCATCATATGACAACCATTTTGTCAAATATATCTTTATATCTTCATAAATTCTTGTATCTTCAGGTAACAAGAAAAACATTGTTCTGGATTCGTGTATGAGATTGTTCATTTAGAGCATAATATCCACACCAAAACTTTTTAATTTTCATGGTAGTGGAAAACTTCAGGTTTCCAATTAAGATAATTAAATTGAATGAAATCATCGACAAACATAATTGTTATCATTGAAAATCCGCACCTGGGTGATCCATTAATAATTTGGAAGATCGTCAACTCAAAATCAAATAAGCCTTATATTAGATTTCCTGAAAAAAATTGATGCCTCGAGATGAGTGCATTCAGAACTAGATTGCGTCTTCAACACATTCGAATTGATGCCTCGAGATGAGTGCATTCAAAACTTAATCGCTTCAGGGATCAAATGAGTCATAATCTCTTTAGGACCAATCGAAGTATAATCACCCCAGGAATTGATTGAAACATGATCGCTTCAAGGATAAAATTTAAACATGACCGCTTCAGGGATCGATTGAAACTGAGATCGCTCCAGAGATCGATTAAAACATAGATCGTTTCGGGGACCATATATAATCATGCTCTATGGGAGATTAGGGTATATAAAAAAACCCAAAACTAAAGATAGAGTAAGAAATTAACTCATCGGTGGATTTTCACAATACATTCAAATCAAGCTAAGTCAACCTTTTTTTTACGTGCCCTACTTCACCTCAACCGAACAAATTGTGGTGTTCGCTTGTTCTTTCCTTGTGATGTTTGATCGGGTGGGCCTTCAACGGTAGCTTTGAAGGAATTGATCGATTATGTTCGTATCGATCAATTCGTGCTGATAACGTGTTCTAAATCGAGTGAATATAGAGAGATTAGGAAGAGGAGAAGAGAGTAGAGATAGAGAAATGTCTCTCTTGTGTCTTTCTTATTATCAACATACAAGCCTTTATATAGGCAAATGGTTACAAATGAGGTATAAATGTAGGGAGGGGAGGGGGGGTATTACACCTCATTCACCAGATTACTTTGAAATGTTTAATTTCGTGAAGAGCCTTATATGCCTAATTTTACATCACATGAAGCTAGTGGATCTCAAATGGTAGGATGTGATGAGGGAAACATGGATCGACGAAAACTGCTTTATTTTTGAGTTTGGAATTGATCACGAGGATGATATTGATGAAACTTTAGAGGATGAAGATGATATAGCAAGGGTTCACATGGCTAGAGAAGCAACAAATATCACCTCGAGTGGGAATATGACTGGAGAGCCTGGTCTAGTATTGATGAACTCATGGCAAACCTGGAAGGAAATGGATCCACTCCCAAATCAAGATGAATTTGCAAAGACCAACTTTATAGTTCACTTGAAGAGTTGAAAAGAAAAATCACAATATATTTAATATTGAAGGGGAAGGAGTATAAGGTGTTAAAAGTGAGAGACCGATGGTATACAATTGTCTGTGTGGAGAAAGATTAAGGATGCACATGAAAATTATCGGCTCATAAAGTAGGTGAGCATGACAATGTGTGGAAAATAAGCACGTACAAAGGTCCTAATGTCCCTAGTTGTGTAAGAGATGCCATGCATATGAATAATCGTAATATTAATAAAAAGTTCACCTATGAAGAGATAATTAACTTGTCTAAGTGGACAAAGCACTGAAGACCAGGACCATCATGAAAATAATACATAAAAGCATATCGTGCGTCAATTACGTATAAAAGAGCATGGGTGGAAAAGAAAAAGAAATAACTTCCATTCTTGGTGATTGGGAGGAATCATATGTTGGTTTATGACTGCACTTGTACAATGTAATCCTGGTACCGTTGTTGAATGGAGTACGACACTGAGTGATGATAGGAGTGGATCTATCTTCCAATGTGTTTTTTGGTCGTTCGGTCCAAGAATCCATGGATTCCAACATTCTCGGCCTCTGATTACTATTGATGGCATGCACATGTATGAAAAGTACAAAGGTATTTTTCTTATAGATATGGTTGTCGATGCAAATCAATAAATTTCCCCTTTACTTTTGTTGTTGTTGAAAGTGAGAATGGTTTGAGTGGGCCTTTGTTCATGGATTAAATTGATCGACGTGTAACAAAACACGCTATGTTATCTCATACAGACATGGGGGCATGATGAAGGCTCTGTGATAACTCCTACGTTGGAGAGAGCCGAATGCATATCACAGGTTTTGTGTTCGCCGTGTGCTTCAAATTTCAACAAACTTGTTCAAAACAAGCATTTGAAGAAATTACTTTGTTCAATAACATATATATAGACATGAAGAGAAATTTAATAGTGGGTTTGCAGCTATTTGCTCGAAAAGTGTACATGCACAAGAATATTTGGAACGAATTGGAAAGGAATAATTGTCCTTATGTCATGATAGGCGGTTTCAGGTATGGAGTGATGACAACCAACATGTCTGAGTGTTTTAATGAGGTGATGAAGGGTGCCATCAATTTACTTATCATTGGTCTTGTCCAAACCACATTCTACAAATTGAATACTTACTTTATAGAGCGTCTTGGAATGGTAAGGACCTTGGCGCTCTATACTTACTTTATAGAGCGCCAAGGACCTTGATCTTTCAAGAGTTAAAGAACAATATATGTATTGGCACAAGACAAGTACTCGTCGATTCATTAGTCCACCAACTCATTCGGCTGTAGGACAAATCAACCATTGTTTCAAGACTAGTACATGATGGTAAGTAACTGAGTATGTAAATAAAATGTCATTTTCAAAAACTTACTACTACATTTCCGAGTTTATGCAATGGTTAAAACCGCCACATAATGGTGTAAAACCGCCACTAAAAGTCTATTGTGGCGGTTTTCACCCGCTACATTTGTTGGCGCTACATAAAGTCTATTGTAGCGGTTTGAATCTCTTGTAGCGGTTTTTGAGTCTCTTGTAGCGGTTTTCAATAAGAAACAAAACCGCCACACCAGTTAAAATAACCGCCACGTGTTCATGATTTTGTAGCGGTTTTACTTTAACACTTTTAATCATCTATTGTGGCGGTTCTATTTTGAAGGTTTTTCTAATACAAGCCCACTGTAGCAATAATAATATAAGAATGTAAGTTTCTTCATGAAACATGTTAATCAGTTTCTTATATAATAATAATATAAGAAACTTATAATCACAAGAAATATTATTCAAAAATCAAAAGTCATACATATCAGTTGTATCACTTCATTCACTTGTACTCCGTATGTACATATTACATACCAAAAGTACAATTCAGTTAAATAAGTACAAGAGATTTGGTCTAGACTGTCATACCCCAAAAATATCTGTAAATGATTTGTTGTATATCAATTTTTCACATGACTTTTACAGCCTCAAACTTAATTAACCAAATAGCATTGCACTTCCATCATGTGTCATACCTTTGAAAATTTGTTGTAATCAAACAAATCCACCTACATAAAGGTAAAATATTATAAACAAAGTTAGTTATAAGCAAATCCACCAAATCTGGCATGATCAAGTATAAAAAACAGAGATACATGTATTAAGTAGATTTTGTAATACTACCATTAGTGAACACGTTGTTATTTGTGTTGAAATGAAGACTTGTATTCGACACAACAAATTTTCAAACATATTCAATAAACCTTGTATAGAAAAACTAAAGACAAAGAAAACTTATTCGACCTTCCAAAATTATGATAGTAAACAATAGAAATTATAAACAATACAATGATTAGAAGAGAAGAAGTCAGCAACACAAGTTTTAATATTCAGAAATATAATAAGCAGCATACGTCTTCAATACAATATAAGACTACTATCAACAATTTAGTTAAATTAAACAACTAATTCAAAAGGCAAAACCTGATATCATTCACAAAATCCTAGAAGAAGATAATTAAATTACAAGCAAAAGACCACAAGAACTTGTAAGAATGGTTGTTTTGGAAGTAAGTGAAATAGACCATCCAAGTCAATGTCTGAATAATATGAAAGTAGACTTTTTCTAAATGTTTAAAAACCTATTAATTGTAATACAAAAGAGGGTATTGGATAGAGATAAAAAATTAAGTAAAAAACAAAATCTAATTAAGTGTATCATTCAGTTTGCTGTCAAAGAATAAAGAGGAACCAATCATGATACCATAAAACTATAAATAGCATATCCATCTCATATACACTGTGCAGCGAAATAAATAACAAGGATTCAAGCACAAAGTTGAATAAATACAGTAAAACAGCAAACAAATGTACGACTTACACGAAACATGTGCTTTGAAAGTGTTTCATTAGGCATGAACTTTGCTACCAGTAGTCTCTCATTTCCATCATAGCATAAACCAAGCAGATTTGCTAATCAGTGGCTACGAAGTTGTCCAACAAGTTTCGCTTCTTCTTGATTTCATACGAGTTACAAGAAAGACTATGATTTTCAATTTGGAAGTCGGAGTACTCATAATATTGTGTTGATTCTGACAACAATACTAGGAAAATTACAGATAGAGGCGGATAGAAAACCACTAAAAAATCAAATCATGACATACCATAAACTGTGAGCATCAGGCCAAGCAGATCTATTGAAACTTTCCACAACAATCCGTGGTTGGTTTCCAAGCTTCCCTTTGTAAACAACATTTGGAGCCTTTTCACCATGCTCAGACACTATATCTTAACAACAAAACCAGTTAGGCAAATCATCCACTTAGCTATTTTCCTCTATTTCTTATTGAGTATAAAAATCATATATCAACAAGCAGACTAAGATAATCTATTTGATACGCTGCACTTTATATAGCGTAACTAGGGGTTATTACATTAGTTTAGAAGTGTTATCACAAGTATTTGGAGCTATTGTTATGTTCTGAGTTGTTTATGAAGAAGTGAAGAAATGAAGACCAGAACCGAAGAAAAAGAGGATCAAAGATTGAAGACATGAAGACCGCGATCGCCACCATCACTATGGCGATCGTCATTCTACAACAGAAGCATTACATGAGTTCGAGAGATCATGGCGATCGCCATGACTCTACGGCGATCGCCATGGGGCAACAGAGACCACGGCAGACGCTACATGAAAACCGCGATCGCCAGAAATCTATGGCGATCGCCACAACAAGGCCGAAGACATTCCGGACTTTCCTTATTTTCCTTTGTTTGTTTTATTTCTTTTTCCTTATTTTATTATTTCGTTTAGGATATTTTTCTAGGGTAAAACTCTTTATATACCCTAGTAGCCTTTTCATCTTTTTATCATCTTTTCCATCAGACAATTTAGTTTTGCAACCATGAGCAGGAACTAATCTCCATTGTTTTGCTTAGCGGTTGAAACCTTAGTTATTAAGTTGTGAGATTTCTAAACTCTTGTTCTTTTCCTATGGGTTTGTACTAATTCTCTTGTTCTTCATCTATTGATTTCTATTAGTTTTGCTAGCTTGATCACCTAGTTTGATTGATAGTTTTCTATTGCTAGACTAGGAATATACGGTGGAATTCCTTGTCATTGTAGCATTCATATCTGCATGATCTGGTAGTTGATTGCTTTTATAAAAGAGAATTGATTGCATCTTAATACTTGACGGTTGTAAGTTATTGCATGCATCCTTATGATTCCTGTGCCCTTTGCTGCTATTTCATCTAATCTTGAGAGGTTTCCCTGATTGCTGAATAGTAAGTATTATCAGGACCGGTTGGCCTGCTGATATATTAAAGATTGGAATAGGAACATTCCCTAGGATTTACTCTGAAAGACGTTGCGAACGATTGGCTCTATTATCAAGCTCCAGAGCTGGGCTAAGATGAAAAAGGTCTTTTTAGAGAAATATTTTCCAGCTAGAAAACTGAGCAGCTTGAAGAAGGAGATCACGAATCTTCAACAACACTCAACTGAGAGTCTCTATGAATATTATGAGAGATTCAAGAAGCTTTGCTCAAGCTGCCCATTCCATAGTTATACTGACCAAGATCTCCTTATGTACTTATTTAGTGGCCTGATTGATGAGGATAGTCGAATGGTGAATGCATCCTGTGGAGGTAATTTTTTAAGATTGACTATACCTCAGGCTACTGAAATGTTTGAGGAATTAGCTGAGAGCTCAAGGCAGTTTGGTAGCAGGCAAAGAACACAGTTAGTAAGTTCACTTGATCCCGCTAAAATTCAAAGTGATATGAATGAACTGAAAGATATGATGAAGGCTTTTATGCTGAAAAGTGATTCCCTTAATGATCTCAATGCTGAGGTAAACGTTGTTGGTGGATGGCAACCAAGGCCAATGTATGATTCTCATAATATTAATTATCAGCTACCTAAACCTCAGAATTCTATGACTGTTGAAGATATGATCAAGTCCTTAGCTCAGACTGTGATGCAACAAAATGCTAAAATAGAATCGAGTATCCAAAATCTTGAAAATCAGTTAGGACAGATTGCTCAAGTTGTGAGTAAATTAGAGGCCAGGGAACCGGTAAGAAACCCGAGAGAGAACGTCCGTGCAATGTTCTTGAGGAGCGGAAAAATGTTAAATGACTGTTCTGTGCCAAAACCGCGATCGCCAGATCTGAGTGGAGATCGCCATGAGATTACAGAGAGCAAAACAGGATCTGCATCCCGACCGCGATCGCCATATGGCCATGGCGATCGCCATGCCACTCCAGAAGCTGCATCAGATTTCGACAACAATCCGCGACCGCGGATTGATACCCGCGATCGCGGGTCTCCTGCAGAACCCCAATTTGTGCGACCGCGATCGCCAAGAGCTGATGGCTATCACCTGGAGACCCCTGAGTACATTGACGATTATGTTCGTCCAAATTCCCCCCCTCTGTTCTCTCAGAAGCCTGTTGCTCCCTTTCCTGAGGCGTTGAAGGATACTCGAAGACTGGATGACGACAAAGAAATCTTCGAAACCTTTAGTAGGTGTGAGGTAAACATTCCTTTGCTCAAACTTGTTAAGAGAATTCCTAGATTTGCTAAGTTTTTGAAAGAAGTTTGCACTATCAAGAGAAATCAAAAACTGAAAGGAAAGAAGAAAGTTGAAATAAGTGAACAAGTTTCTGCAATGTTTCAAAAACGCATGCCTAAGAAATGTGGTGATCCAGACATATTTAGCATTCCATGTGTGATTGGTGAAACTAAATTTGACAAAGCCATGCTAGATTTAGGTGCATCAATCAATGTTTTTCCTTACTCTTTGTATGAATCACTAGGCTTGGGACCTTTGCATAAAACAGGAACTGTTATTCAACTTGCTGATAGGTCTACTGTATACCCAAAAGGGGTTGTTGAGGATGTTCTTGTTATGGTTGGTGATCTGATTTTTCCTGCTGATTTCTTTGTGTTGGATATGGAGCATGCTAATAATGTCACACCTATACTGTTAGGTAGACCTTTCATGAAAACAACACAAACGAAATTTGATGTTAATAGTGGGACTCTCTCTATGGAGTTTGATGGGGATAAGGTAGAATATAATATATATGATAAGGATCCCGTTGATAAGAATTCTCTATGTGCTATTGATGTGATTAAGCCTACTTGTAAGGATGAATTGCAACCTGTTTTAGAGAATCTCTTAGAGCCCCCAAAAGTAGATGTTGTTTTATCTACTAACATGCAAGAGTGCCAGGCTAAGCCAGAGCCTAAAGGTAAGCTCTCTTCACACTCTTTGGGCAATCGCCCTCCATTACTGACCTCGCCAGGCGAGATACCATTAATGTCTAGTGTGCAGGCACTTGACATTGAGCTTAAACAGCCGCCTGATAGGGTCAAGGAGGAGAAAGTAAATGAAACCACCTTCATTGCTAAAGACAAGGTGGTTAAGGTAAGAGGGACGAGATTCAAGGCGTTCCATGAGTGGTTCAAGAGAGAATTCAGACAAGAGACGGTTTTCACAAAGCCAAATGTCGTTAGTTAAATCTCTTGAGTTTCATGTCGAGCCACGACATAAAATAAGGCGCTGCTCGGGAGGCAACCCGAGGTTTGAAACTGTTTTTATTTGTTTTTGTTTGGTTTCATTTTCTTTTTAGTTTTTCTATGGACAGGAGGAAATCACCGAAGCTTAGGGTCAGCTACAGTCAGTAGCCAATCTCGCTGTAAGTCTTCTCTTCCGTCTAAAAAAAAATCCGAAAATCATTCCGAGTAAAAAATATAATATATCGGATTTAAAAAAGAAAAGAAATAGAGTGCAGAAAAAAGAAATATGAGAGAAAAGAAAGTAAGGAGTTGTATTACATCAAGTTTGGCTTCATTAGTACTATCATTCTAGATCTACATTCGCTGGAGCTTAGCTTGTTGGTGACCATGTTCTTTGCAAGTAGTTGATTTGTTTGGGTCACTTTCTACATTGGAGGTATTCTTTCTTTTGCTTTAGATGAGCTATGCATTATTGGATTACATTTAGTGCTCATCTAGTTTTTCATTCTACCGCACTTTGAGTTTTATTGGAGGAAGGTCATCCGACCTTGTATGTGAGTCTTCTGTCTCCTTCCTTGGGTTCGTTATCATGTCTTCCATTTCATTGAGGACAATGCAATGTTTAAGTATGGGGAGGAGACTGTATTCACATGTAATTATTTGGGTGTTGGTTGTATCTGCACGAGCTTATTGAATATATATTGTATGAAAAAGCCACAAAAATTGAAAAAAGGCATACAAAATCCTTGGATAGCAAGATCTATGCAATAAGATGGTGGCTTGACCGGCATTAGGCTGGGGCAAAAATAAGTCTTGAGTGATGTGAGTTTTGTGAGCCTGGAACAATTATTGAGTGGTTGAGATGAAAACCCGAAAAGGCGCCCAAGCAAGATGAGTGTTATAAAAAAAAAAATTGAGTGTTTTAGGATCTTTATCATCTTGGCGTATGGAGACATAAGAAGATGGGATATAGGAGGATTCGGGTAGGCCACTTGGAGGAATAAGGTGTAGTTCTGGATATGTGCTTATTTTATCACATTGTTCTTGATTATTGTTGTTGTGTTTTGTGTGTTTTGGAGGAGTTTATTGGTTATGTAATCACTAGGAGATATTCGTGTACTTCCTGAGGCTTTGAGTATTTTATTGTGAGGGTAGCTTTTCTGTAAGTTACTCGGGACGAGTAAAAGTCTAAGTGTGGGGGTATTTGATACGCTGCACTTTGTATAGCGTAACTAGGGGTTATTACATTAGTTTAGGAGTGTTATCACAAGTATTTGGAGCTATTGTTATGTTCTGAGTTGTTTATGAAGAAGTGAAGAAATGAAGACCAGAACCGAAGAAGAAGAGGATCAAATATTGAAGACATGAAGACCGTGATCGCCACCATCACTTTGGCGATCGCCATTCTACAATAGAAGCATTACATGAGTTCAAGAGATCATGGCGATCACCATGACTCTACGGCGATCACCATGGGGCGACAGAGACCACGGCAGACGCTACATGAAGACCGCGATCGCCAGAAATCTATGGCGATCACCACAACAAGGCCGAAGACATTCCAGACTTTCCTTATTTTCCTTTGTTTGTTTTATTTCTTTTTCCTTATTTTATTATTTCGTTTAGGATATTTTTCTAGGGTAAAACTCTTTATATACCCTAGTAGCCTTTTCATCTTTTTATCATCTTTTCCATCAGACAATTTAGTTTTGCAACCATGAGCAGGAACTAATCTCCATTGTTTTGCTTAGCGGTTGAAACCTTCAGTTATTAAGTTGTGAGATTTATAAACTCTTGTTCTTTTCCTATGGGTTTGTATTAATTATCTTGTTCTTCATCTATTGATTTCTATTAGTTTTGCTAGCTTGATCACCTAGTTTGATTGATAGTTTTCTATTGCTAGACTAGGAATATACGGTGGAATTCCTTGTCATTGTAGCATTCATATCTGCATGATCTGGTAGTTGATTGCTTTTATAAAAGAGAATTGATTGCATCTTAATACTTGACGGTTGTAAGTTATTGCATGCATCCTTATGATTCCTGTGCCCTTTGCTGCTATTTCATCTAATCTTGAGAGGTTTCCCTGATTGCTGAATAGTAAGTATTATCAGGACCGGTTGGCCTGCTGATATATTAAAGATTGGAATAGGAACATTCTCTATGATTGAATAGAACTTGAGATAAATCTATGATCAACTTGATTGACTGTTGTGTGGATACTTGCTAGGTGAAACCCCTTCTCATCATATTCTCATCTAAACTTCCTCTGCTTGTTACTGGTTACTTGTGTGTTCTTGCAATCAAACCCCCCCTTTGGTTGCTTATTACTAGTTGATATTTCACTTGACTGCATTGATTTGGTGTTTTGATTCCCTTGGGTTCGACCTCTACTTACTTGCTATACTCTAGTTAGTGTTTAGGGTTTTCTTTGATTTGGCACTACGACTTTAGCCTCATCACTATTCTCACTAACAAAAATGCATTGAGATTCATCACTTACTAAATTTTTTAGGTTGATCTAGAACAGGTGTATTATTCTCAATCTTTGTAATATATCACACATTATGAGAATTTACATCCCATTAATAGTACAAATCAGAGCTAAGTAACAAAAGCAGTAACCTTACTTTAGATAATTGTAGGTGTAGCTGATTTCAACATATGTTGACAACTCCAATAGATTTGAACCTCAATCCCAATAAATCCTCAAAACTGTTTAGGATATTAATCCCCGATAGTTTCAATGCCATTAACAAATAAGACTTGGAGAGGATGTTGAAGCTAATAGATAAAAGTAAGAATGGTTGTTCAAACTGGGACTAAACAATCACATGATAATCAACAGAAGAAATTTTTCCTTACATGTAGAACTAATCAATAATACTCCATTAAGAGATTCTCCGAGGGAGATGAAGCAAATATGGTAGGTCAGATATGAGAAGAACAATGGGAGCGGTGCAAATGAGAATTGGGAGTGGACGGAGTAACAAGAGTGTCGCTCTGCTCGCAGACGCTTTCCTGACAGGCCGAGCATGAACGAAACCGATATAGAGGTTGGCTGGACAACATGAGCGACAGGCAAGAGCACAGACAAGAAGCGGCGACGGAGGTTGCGAGCGCACAAGGAGAACCCTAAGCTCTCTGTTTTTTCCCCAATTTTATAATTCAAGGAATTTTGGGGGCGCTTCGGAATAACCGCTATATTAGATACTGTATAATCGTTGCGTAAGCTTATCCGTCCTTTAAAACGTATAAAAATATTAATCCGCTACATATATCGCTACAACACCTCTAAGCCACCACAAGAACCGCTTCTAAATCCAAACCGCTACAAATAACGTTACTTAAGACAAAACCGCCACATATGACCGCCACATATGCTCGGAAATGTAGTAGTGACTTATTATTAATACTTACATAATTTATTTTTCTTTTCAGGGAAAAGATGTGTCTACTCAGGGGAATGATGTGCTAAAACGAATGTCTATCGATTAATCATTCTTCTGGAGCCAACAAGATATGGGTAGAGCATCTTTTACTTCAGAATTTCCAAGCACGTATAAAGATCCTCCAATGTCTATGGCACAACTGTATATTCTGCCGCCGCCAATGTCCACTATAACGCCTCCGCCTATGTCTTATCCTACGTTGTTTCCCATTGCCTCGCCAACATCTCCACTTCACCATTCATCATATCATGGATTTCCTAGTCCTTCGATTACACCTTTGCTTCCTTATTTGTCATTTGAAGGGTTTGCTAGTTCTTCTTCGAGTATTGCAGCGTCATTTTCAAGATTTGGTGATTACTCATTGATGCGCCCTTGCCTTGCCTCCAACCAAGCCATGGCTCGCCTCAACGAGCACCTCCTTCCTCCACTCTTCATGAAAATCATTTTGAGTTTAAGCACCACTGGCGCTTCATTTGTAGCCTCGCCCGATGTCTCGTCCATTCATGTGTCAAGCTTGGCACCAACACTAGCACCATCGGCGCAACCACACTTCCTCTGACGCTCTCCTCGGTTCTACGAGCGCCTTCCCCATGGGTGTCCAACCACCTCCTCTGCGCCGGAAGAAACCTTGTCGACGCCGGAAGCAACCTTGTCGACGCCGACAACGCCTGCTTCAAAGCCTCCTCCAACATCTTGGCTATCCAGCGCCTCGTCTCCATGCCTCGTCCTTGGCGACCTCCTTGGCTCGACACTATGGCGCCTCACCAAAAGCCTTGGTCAACTTGGTATGATCAAGCCATGGTTTTTCCATGCCTATCTTTATTTATCATCTGTCATCTTTGAGACTCTTTTTAGGCACTCGGGAAACTTTCTAGTTTTAGCAGCTACTATTTTTAGCTGGTTGATATTTTTAGTAAGTGCTATTTTTAGTCCTCGTTTCCGAGATAGAATTGCATAGCTGAACTTTCTATTTTTAGTAACTTTCCATTTTTAGCAAGTTTATATTTTAGGGAAGTCTACGTTCGGTTTTTTCTAGAGTTTTAGAACTATCTATTTTTAGAATGTTTTTAAATTGGGAGTGCTCCAGCCTTGCATGGTTTGGGCCGTCTCAAGTGGACTCTTGGCTATCAAGCCCAACGAGGTCCACCCTAGCCCAAACCCTAACTATGACCGTCACTTTTCTAGGGTTTCTAGCCGTCATTAACTTCTTCTTTCTAGGGTTTAGACTCGCCTCCTCCTACTTAAGGTCGAGTGCCTCCATTGTAACTTTCACGCTTAGTTTATTAATTATGAACCTTTGTTGAGACGAATTTCCTCCATCTTCTTGATTTGGGCGTCAACATTCCTACATGCCCTATGATCTCATCCCCTTCACCATATCTTCTAGCCTCTTTTGTCTATATCTCCCTCCTTTTCACCATAGCTTCTAACCTCTTTCTTCTACATCACATCCCCTTTTCACTCATTTGAGCATACCTCAATCACCATCTCGAAATCCTTCACCAAACTAGTTTGTTTAGTCTCTCGACATCCATATCCCAATTTGACCAGGAAACTTGTCATCTATATCCAAATCTTTCACTGCATATTCCATCTCGAGTTCTCGACCAACTTCCATCACAAAAGGCATCCCAAACACTTACTTGGTTATCATCGAAGATCCTCAAGTGCATCATTGGCCTTCCCGAAGACCAAAGGCGCATCAGTTGACATCAGAGCTAGTTTATCTTGTAAGTTTCACTTGTCTTTTAAAGTTTCATTGCATTCATTCATTGTTTCTATCCCTTCCGCCATAAACACAAAAACCTAGTTGACTTCTGTCCAGATATCGATGACCAAAAAAATAATTTCGGCCAAAGTTGTTCCAAAATCTGATAGAGCTTTTCAATACGAGCCCATCCATATAAAGAACATAAAAGCGGACTTTGTTTGACACACATATTTATGAAAATTTTGCATGTTGTGAACATAAACCCTAAATCCGAGAATCTTACTTTTCCATTTTAATCCGGATTTGCTTGGCTTGCATATACTTGTCTTGTTAGGAAAAAATTGTGTGTATATTTGATTGCATATGTCCGCAATTTGTTTCCTTATTTGCTAACCAAATATCTTTTTGTATCTTGAGCATATCTTTTGCTTTCTTTCACAATATCTCGAACCATATCTTTTGCATATCTTATCAAGTCGAGATCTGTATTAAATAGAGAAAAAAGGAATCAAAAGAATATCATAAAAAGATATCGTCTAGGTAAAAGCCAAAATAAGGCAATCCCTCTTGAAATTAGTTCGACAAAGGCAAAGCCAAAATAAGGCAACCCTTGTGTCTACACCTTGTTTGGTTCGATCATCTTCTTGTCTCTCCACCGTCTTGTGTTACAAAATCTGGTTTCTTACATCTTAATGTTCATTCGTTTTTACATTTATAGACGCTTCTTTGATTTGCATGCTTAAGTAATTTACTTACCTTGCATTGACGGATTGTGGACTAATCCAGCCTATCCACCACACGGTCTAGCAAAACTGTGATCTTGAGTGCTTGCTTTGTCTCTTGGAGACTTGTTGATACCTTACTTGGTTTCTTATCTTTGGTTTTGGTTGTTGTTCCCCTTGATCCTCGCCTTGTTTTCATTGCCTATGTACTATAAATGACAAGACGTCATTCTCTTTGACAAAATTTGTGGGAATATGATGACGAGGAGGATGAAGAATGGTATGCCTACTATGACATGTCTCATTACGGGCCGGACTGGATACAACCACCATAACCGACCATGAATTATGCTCAAAGCTACGGGGCAAAGGACTTGTCAGGAAGGAAAGGTGCTATACCTCGCGCCAAAAATGCTCCCAACCATCAACCAAAGAGAGCTATGAGTTCATGTCCGGGCGTCCTTCAAAATCTGCGGGCGCTAGTGGTTCTAATCACCATGATAGGACCATTAGAGCCGAGGAGACGAGAGCGGACAACAAGTTCACCACGGGATGTAGAACGCCTAATACTTCATTCTAGGCGTGATTTTAGCCCCAAACGAAGCTAAGGTACGAAACATGCCTCAACCACACAAGGACGTCAGTCTACTCTTGAGGAGAGATCACAAGAAATCGCACAATTGAAGGCTGATTACAAGAGACTAAATGATGACAATCGAAGGCTTTTGACAACCACCAAGGGAGACACGAAGGCACAATCAAACGATATTGAAAATGGCTCGTGTTATTCAGGTAAGTCTTCAAGCCTAAATCTTCATTTTGACTCCTCTTCTCAGTCTACACGGGGTGCTCAATACTTCTCTTCGAGTGCCCCACCAATTGGCGCTAGCTCCCTTGAAAATACTCGCGGCACCGGGACCCCAAATGGTTCTGCTGTATCTCAACCTTTTCATGGGGGGGATAGACATTCTAACCTGAGCAATCCTCTAGTCATGCAGCACAATATATACAGAAAAGAGGGTGCTCAAGAAAAATCACTTGGAACTGAAGTTTCCAAGAAGGGAAGCTAAGACGACGACATGCAAGCAATCCCGAGCCATATCTCAAATGGTTCGAGAAAATCCACTTCCGTCTTGGGCCCTCCTCCTCCTCAAAATAGGATACTAATCTTTCCTCAAAGTGAAGCACAAGAAAAGTTGTGAAGTGCTCGGACAACTGGTTCCATTTTCTCCACCGAGGACACGAATATTGTCACTGAAGAAGAAATGAGCCAAACTGAAAATGGCTCGAGAAAATCTGGTTCTGTCTCGACCCTACATAAAAAAAGTGAATGGATTACACATGGTCAAAAGGGAGCTCGAGAAATCATGCTTGGAGATCATACATCTGGCGTAAATAGTCCAAGAAACAACAACGGGGACATGCTAAAAGGTGAAAAAATTGACCTTGCTCAAATAGACTCAAATTTTTACACAACACCCATAGAATCCATACAAGATGAATGCGGTTGGAATGAAGTCAAAATACCAATTATCGCTCAGAAAATTCCGAGGACTAGTGATCATGACAAGCCAAATCCCTATCTTCCTAGCCATTTGGAATTAGGTAAGTATTTTTTGCTTTCTACTTTGGAGCATAGTCCTATTTTGCCTTGCTTAAACTCTGAGGGAAAGTTGGAGCGACACAAATCTTCAAGTGCTCGACCAACTGGAAGTGAGGCACAAAACCTAGACGTCACCGCCCGAGAACCCTGAATCTCCTTGGTGCTTGCCGAGCACAAATACTCCAACTCAAATTCTGTCTCGAGCGATCATTCAAAATCACCAAATGATGAAGATACAAACCTTGGTGATCAGGAAAAAGTGCCAAATGTCCGGAAAATTATTCCACGCCTTCAAATGGAGAGTAACATAGATGTTCGTAGCATTTTGGATTGCCCAAGAGAAATACTCCAAATATTCAGGGAAGTTCTACTTATTTCTTCATGCAATTCATTCATACTTTTAAGGAACAAGTTGATCTCCTCTATTTTGTTACTCTTTTCTCGCAGACGCACATAGATGACAAGCTGGGCAAAGTGCCCAACCTCTCATATCCATTGCAACAATCTTCGGCATTTGCATGCTATTCGGGAGAATTTCCGAGTTCGACCTCTAGCCATCCTCTTTGATTTATTCAAGGAGTGGTCGACACCAATCCCGAGCCGCCTTGGTAATTGTCACCCATTTCGACACCTAAGGTGGAGCTCCATTGTCTCCATTGCTTTATTCATGGTGAAACGGGGACGTTTCACAACCAAGGGGGGAGGATGATGCGCCCCTGCCTTGCCTCCAACCAAGCCATGGCTCGCCTCAACGAGCACCTCCTGCCTCCACTCCTCATGTAGATCATTTTGAGGTTAAGTACTGTTGGCGCTTCATTTGTACCTCACCCGACGTCTCGTCTATTCATGTGTCAAGCTTGGCGCCAACACTAGCACCATCGGCTCAACCACACTTCCTCTGACGCTCTCCTCAGTTCTACGAGCGCCTCGCCCATGGGTGTCCAACCAGCTCCTCGGCGCCTGAAGCAACCTTGTCGACGCCGAAAAATCCTGCTTTAAAGCCTCCTCCAACATCTCGGCTATCCAACACCTCGTGTCCATTCCTCGTCCTTGGCGACCTCCTTGGCTCGACACTATGGCGCCTGACCAAAAGCTTTGGTCAACTTGGTATGATCAACCCATGGTTTTTCCATGCCTATCTTTATTTATCATCTGTCATCTTTGAGACTCTTTTTAGGCACACTCGGGAAACTTGCTATTTTTAGCATCTACTATATTTAGCAGGTTGATATTTTTAGGAAGTGCTATTTTTAGTCCTCGTTTTCCGAGATAGAATTTCATTGCTGAACTTTCTATTTTTAGTAATTTTCCATTTTTAGTAGGTTTCTATTTTAGGGAAGTATAGGTTTGGTTTTTGCTAGAGTTATAGAACTTTCAATTTTTAGAAGGTTTCTAAATTGGGAGTGGTCTAGCCTTGTATGGTTTGGGACGTCTCAAGTGGACTCTTGGCTATCAAGCCCAACGAGGTCCACCCTAGCCCAAACCCTAAACATAGCCGTCACTTTTCTAGGGTTTCTAGCCGTCATTAGCTTCTTTTTTCTAGGGTTTAGACTCGCCTCCTCCTACTTAAGGTCGAGTGCCTCCATTGTAACTTTCATGCTTAGTTTATGAATCAAGAACCTTTGTTGAGACGAATTTCCTCCATCTTCTTGATCTGGGCGTCACCATTCCTACGGACTCTATTATCTCATCCCCTTCACCATATAATCTAGCCTCGTCGTCTATATCTCCCTCCTTTTCACCATAGCTTCTAACCCCTTTCTTCTACATCCCATCCCCTTTTCACTCGTTTGAGCATACCTCAATCATCAACTCGAAATCCTTAGTTTGTTGAGTCTCTCGACATCCATATTCCAATTTGACAAGGAAACTTGTCATCTATATCCAAATCTTCCGCTGCATACTCCATCTCGACCAACCTCCATCACAAAAGACATCCCCAAACACTTACTTGGTTATCACCAAAGATCCTCAAGTGCATCATTGGCCTTCCCGGAGACCAATGGCGCATCACTCATGGATTTCCCCGTCAACCAACACCAAGCTCATTTACTTCAACCAATGCTCCAAGTGTATTTATGTCTCCCACTGGGCTGATATCTAGGGATGTTGATTTTAACCGCTTTGTGTTTGGTCCTTATTTATCATTTGTGATAGCGCCAAGCTGAGAGGAAGATGACGATGCAGAGACCGATAACGAAGACGAGGGTGATGACAAAGACGAGGAAGAGGATTAGGACTAGCACAATGATTTAAAGTTTTATTAAGGAATTTGAACAATTTAATAATATATAAAAATTTTAGGTGGTTGCACATCTCTATATTAGTGTTTTGTTATATAATACTTATTTTTATTTTAAATTTAAAATAATACTTAAAAATAAGTTGCTTAAATCACAGACATTGAGTAGCACGGTCAGATTTAAAAATGTGCAATGTTACTTAGAGTGTGAAATTTAGAATTTGCATTATGCATATAAGATGTTGTTTCAAACAACGTGTCGTATGCTTTAATTTGTTTTTTATTTACAAAAACACAGGCGTTGTTCGTAGGGGTGTGTAGTCGGTTAACCGTCGTTTAGTTAACCAATGTTCGGTTAGTGATTTCTAATAACTATTTACTTAACCGTAATTATCGGCTAACCAAATTTTCGGTACAAATAAATCGGCTAGTTCGGTTAACCAATATACCAAAAACAAAAAAATATGCTCTTAGAATTGTTAAGAAAAAACAAAAAAAATTAAAAGAACACTAAAAGGAATTAGTTAAAGAAGTAAAATCTCACAATCCCAAATACATAACATAATTAAAGAGCTAAGAATGCCACAAAGTTCTGTTGGCGACAAAAAAACAACAAAGTTTTGTTGCCTAAAAAAGTCAAGGTAATCTTATACTATGTAAATAGACCGATTCGAAAATAAAAATGAAGATAAAATTTTATTATACAAATCTATTGTTGTCATCTTGTTTTATATTAAATATATATATATATTATATTCGGTTATTTCGGTTCACCACAAATACAATTTAATTAACCGTTACCTAACCGTATAACCGCAAATAATATCGTTTGGTTAATTGTATCCAAAACTTTTATTATTTCGGTACGGTTAATTGAAAAATCGGTCGGTTTTCCGATTTTTCGGTTCGGTTTTTCGGTTTCAGTTATTTATGCCCACCCCTAGTTGTTCGTAATAGCGCCTCTATGTAATTCTTTTTTCTTAAAAAAATATTTAACAAGATGCGTTGTTTGTAACGAAGTGTCTTGTATAATTTTCCTCTTTATTTAGTAAAATCAGTTTCAGGGTGAGGTTGCCACCTTTGGGTTTTTCAAAACCTGAGAATAACGCCTACTATGAGAATTAAGTTAGAAACAAGCATCGATCGAAAATTTATTTCCAAAAAATGCTTACTTCAAAAATATTTTTGCTAATCTATAAACATATAAAATTGACTTTTAGAATAAGCATTTAGTAATTTTAGAGGTGCTTTTAGTGTTTTTTTTAGTGAGGAGGTGTTTTAGTATCTTTAGAAGTGAAGACGATGACGCCGTCTTTTTTCGGAACGCCATGTTGGTTGTCTTCATCGCCTTCTGCTCCGCTTTAAACTAGTATTGGTGTGTTGATGTGGTCGATTTTGTTTTGTAATGACTAACTTGGGCAGCCCAAGGGCCGTGACTGTGATATTTAACCTGCCTCTCTCTGCAATTGGTTTTCTTTCGTTTCTTTTAAAATATTTGGGTCGAAGAGCAATTTCGGTGGTTCCCGTCGCGAGATTCGTAGGATGGCGTCTTCGAAGTGCAAATGCAGTGGGTCTTTTGTGGATAGCAGCGTGAAGAACTACGACAATGAATTGTTTGATTTGTTTCAATTGGTGGTTGGTGTCGACACCGAGATTCAGGTGCTCATATGATGATACAGTTGTAGGATTTTTATTTAGTATAAAAAATACTCATGGCAACAGTTTTTAGTTTTATGTTGAGACCTTATCCGGCGAATTGAAGAGACAGAGTCATTAAATCGACCTAGACCTAAATATGAAAGTAGTATATGAAAAATACATGAAAATACCTTGACAAATACAATTATTATGCAATTATAGGGTTAAAAAAGATATCCATACCGAATATATTTCTGGCGTATTTCTTTTATAATAAAAGTTTTACAAAGATTTTGTTTAATATTTTTTATTAAAATAAAATATCAATTTTGAACTCAATCATAAACTAAAAAATAATTTAAAAGACTCGTGCATCACACGGGCTCAGACTACTACCCTTCGAATTTTTTGTCTTCTGATTTTGTAAGTGTGTTAAATACAATGAGTAATTAAATACAATGAGTAATTAATTATCTTAATGGTATGTTGTTAAAAAGTAAATAACAACCGATTTTAATGATGATTTAGGTTCAAGTGAAACAAGGTTTTAGGGTGAAACGGTTGTATCGTCATAGAGCGTATGATCGATAAAAATGAATGATCCAGATTTAATCTATAATGTCGTAGGCTAGTTAAAATGGAATGAATGTATTGAATTACTCCCTACTAGATAGTTATCTCAACCAATCCCGATTTTCTAGCTAGTCCTGTTTACTGAAAATCAGAATTCCTAAATCATGGCTTCCATTATTATATTTGTCGCTCCCGATATCACGCTCTATACCCTCCTAACCAAGAAATCAACATTGACGTTGAAGCTTCTCACAATTGCTTGGCTTCATTGGCGAGTTCTCTGACGACACCCTCTTCTCCATCTGAAGCTTCTCGTCATTACAGGGTCCGTCGGCCAGGTCTCCGGCAACAACCGTAGCATCTTCTTCAACGTTGTCTGAAGGTAAGCGATTTTTCATTTTCCCCCCAATTTCTTCATCCACAGGTTTATGATCGCATGCTTCGCACTGGATGGGGTAAAAAGGAAAATCTGAAGATCATATTTGAACGGTGGCAGGATGTTATCCCTCAACTTGAAACTTATGATGGTAAATTAAGTATGAAAGTTAGTAAAGTTGTGATTTAGGTTTTAGTAGTTGCTTAGTTTGATGGTAGGGGTAACTTTGTTTTCAGGTATATTTTTTGACACCTGTGGTGAGTACTATGAAGACCTTGGAGACTTTCACCACCATCTTCCATCACTGTTGAAACCTGGAGGCATATATTCATTCTTCAACAGGCTTTGTGGAGATAATGCCTTTTTCCATGTTGTTTATTATAGCCTGGTGTCTCTTGAACTAAAAAACCTAGGCTACTCATCACAGTTAGTTCCCCTGCCTGTCAGGGAATGTTTTGGAAGAGGATGTCTGGGAAGGTGTAAGGCATAACATTGTTATTGTTAGGTTCATCATCACATACATCAATATCTTCTCCAGAGCTACCAAAGAGTTCATCATCGCTCAAATCCTCCATTGCTATATCATCTGAGCAACACATAGTTTTATGAATATGCGAACGAAAATAAGCTACATCTAAACACTTCATACATACAATAAAAATTATGAAGAATACCATATAAATTGAGGATAACGAAGATAGGTTATAAAATATTTCATGATTATTGTTCATTTTATTTTAGGAATGCAACTATATGCCGAGGAATATCTACCAAATTTAACGAATATTACTACCACATTAGTATAGTTTGTTTGAATATCAGATGATTGCTCATGAATATAAGTGTGATTTCGTTTAGCACACACAATTTCAGAATCTAACCTCAAAATAGTTTGGATTCGCAGTTAAAGTAACTGAAATCTACCATGACCGAATATCTACAAGAAAATAATGAACAACAACACCATGAATATTCTTTAATTATGCACGAATATCGTATTGACTGGCCTAATAAGTTAATCCTCACACGCTGAAGTTATTCAATACATCATATATGTTATTCATCCGACCTTGTAAAAAACAATAAAACTCTAACGAATATCTACGCATATGAATGAATATCTACACATTACTAAAACAGTTCTTACGAATATCATCGAAGTTTTGACGGTGAAGAAACTAAATTCGATTTGAAAGAAGAAACCCTAAAATATGGTGTGAAGATCGGGATCTGTCAGGATTCTCTCTTGTATTGCTAGCCAAATACATGTTGTAATCCTTTCCGGGAACACAGCCTCCAAATCTCCCCATAAAACGCCTCCCATCTCATGCCCGAAGTTCAGTCCCTGCTCAACAGATCATATGCCGACTTAACCAAGAAATGCCGGTCGGCTTTCGCCCGAATCCTTGTCCCCAGTAATCAAAGACCGACTTGTCGAGCTCACCATCCGACCGGAGCAATCACCACCTCTACCAAGGGAGTCCTAATGAGCCATCTATCATTCCAGAAAGATATGTTTTTCTCGTCTCCCTAGACCTACGCAATACCCCGTCAAATCTGGTAAGAGTCCTTCTTCGCTTTCAAATTAGTGAAGTCACGTTCGCTCCTCGATCAGTTTGAACTTGCCTCTCAAGATTTTAGTCCATAGACCATCTTCATTGTTAAGAAAACGCAAGCCAACTTCCCCCAAGAATTTATAGCTAATTATACAATATACATGCATGTTAGTTTACATCAATTTTTAACATATCATTAATATTACTGGAATACACACATTGTTTCTCTCTATTGAAGTTTGTAACGTGCAATAAAGACCTCTATAATAATAAATTGATACTTGTATAATATAATTTATTGCATAAATAAAATAATATATATAATTATATAATAATTTCAAAAAAAATTAGTTGCAACTTAGAGGGAAAACTACCTCATTGGATTGAGCTGGGCCATTTTGGTCGGGATTAGGCCCGTCATAATATAAATTGGGCCAAATATAACTCTATTTATGCACAAATCAAATCAATAAGAGGCCCTTTTCCCCTAATTGTCGATTAGGAGTGGAAAGTAACATAGGTTTTTATCTAGAGTGGTTACTAACCCTTCCTAATTAAATAAATATTTATAAAATTAATATATATAGTGAAATTATTAAAAGGCAGTTCATTTATTCATTTGCAAAAACCTCGTTCCCGTTACTTTTCCTCTCTCGCTCTTCACTCCATCATTCTCATCCAATTTCCGTCGATTTTGTGCCCAATTCTCACTTTTTCTTCTCGATTTCGAGTTCTCCTACTCTCGCCGATCTCCAGGTAAGGTTTTTTCTTCGTTTTTGGTTGATTTCTGTAGAAATTAGGGTTTCTGATCGTTGTTTAGTTGTTGTTCTGTAATGCAGGTATTTCTGTCTTGTTTCTGTTTGGATTTCGACCTCATTTCATCCACAATAAGTCACAAGTATGAATTTTATTCAGTTTTTTCTTTTATTCCGTGTTCTTAGGATTTTCGGTTCCATTTGTATGCGATTGAGCTTTTCCTGATGTGATTACAGTGTTGTTTTGTGTGTTTTGCTTGCGAATTGCATTTGTTCGCTATCTCTTTGATTTTTACGTGTGTGTCCTTTTGCATGTGTTGATTACAGTTTTACTTTGTTTCCTTTTTGTATTTGTCATCACATCTATGGTATTTAGTTGTTTTTGTTCTTTCTTATTGTTGTTTGCGTGTAATTAATGTTAGTTTTATAGTTTCGATGACAGTTAGTTTGCTTAGACATCTGTTTTTGGTTCGATGACAATGTGTTTGTTTGTGTTTTATGTTGAGGACAGTTTATTTAGTGAGATCTCACTATTATACTATTGTGGATGACAATGTGCTTGTCATCGAGATGCTTTTCCCTTGAATATTCTACTATTTAGATGACAGTTACATATTCTGTTTTTATGACAGTTAGTTTGCTTAGTCATCTGTTTTTTGGTTCAATGACAATGTATTTGTTTGTGTTTTATGTTAAGGACAATTTATT